>CM038681.1:532842471-534179613 GCA_021605205.1 Aegilops longissima | reverse complement strand
CTTCTTCCTTGACCTCCTCCTAGATGGGAGAAGGGTTTCCCCTCTGGTCCTTGGCCTCCATGGCATCGGAGGGGCGAGAGCCCCTCCTAGATTGGATCTGTCTCTCTATCTCTCTTTGTTTCTGCGCTCTCCCCTGCTGCCCTTTCACCATTTCGTATATATAAGGAGATCCGTAACTCTGATTGTATCGAAACCTTCGCCGTGATTTTTTACCAAAAATTAGCGTTCTTGTGGCCGAAGAAGGGCATCAACTGCCTTACGGGTGGCCCACGAGGGTCAGGGCGAGCCCAGGGGGGCAGGCGCGCCCCCTGCCTCGTGGCCACCTCGGGCACCATCTCGCGTGGATTTTTCTTCCGGAATTCTCCAAATATCCCAAAAATATTCTCTGTCCGTTTTTATCCCGTTTGGATTCCGTTTGATATGGATATTCTGCTAAACCAAAAACATGCAACAGACAGGAACTGGCACTGGGCACTGGATCAATATGTTAGTCCCAAAAATAGTATAAAAAGTTGCCAAAAGTATATGAAAGTTGTAGAATATTGGCATGGAACAATCAAAAATTATAGATACGATGGAGCGTATCAGCATCCCCAAGCTTAAATTCCTGTGCGTCCTCGAGTAGGTAAATGATAAAAAGATAATTTTTGATGTGGAATGCTACCTAGCATAATCTTGATCATGTACCTAATCATGGCATGAATATTAAAGATACAGTGATTGAAAGCAATAGTCTATCATTTGGCGTAAAAACAATAATACTTCAAGCATACCAACCAAGCAATTATGTCTTATCGAAATAACATAGCCAAAAGAAAGCTCATCCCTACAAAATCATATAGTCAGCTCGCTCCATCTTCACCGGACAAAGCATTCAAATCATGCACAACCCGATGACAAGCCGAGAAATTGGTTCATACTTGTTAGCATTTCTTCAAACCTTTTCAACCCTCACGCAATACATGAGTGCAGGCCATGGATATAGCACTATAGGTGGAATAGCATATTATGATGGAGGTTGTGTGGAGAAGACAAAAAGAAGAAAGTCTCACATCGACGCGGCTAATCAACGAGCTATGGAGATGCCCATCAATTGATGTCAATGTGGGGAGGAGGGATTGCCATGCAACGGATGCACTAAGAGCTATAAGTGTATGAAAGTTCAAACTGGAAACTAAGTGGGTGTGCATCCAACTTGCTTGCTCGTGAAGACCTCGGGCATTTGAGGAAGCCCATCATCGGAATATACAAGCCAAGTTCTAGAATGAAAATTCCCACTAGTATATGAAAGTGATAACTCAAGAGACTCTCTATATGAAGAACATGGTGCTACTCTGAAGCACAAGTGTGGTAAAAGGATAGTAACATTGCCCCTTCTCTCTTTTTCTCTCATTTTTTGCTTTGTTTTCTTTTTTTGCTTTTTTTGTGGGCTTCTTTGGCCTCCTTTTTTGTGGGCTTCTTTGGCCTCTTTTATTTATTTTTAAAGTCCGGAGTCTCATCCCGACTTGTGGGGGAATCATAGGCTCCATCATCCTTTCCTCACTGGGGCAATGCTCTAATAATGATGATCATCACACTTTTATTTACTTACAACTCAATATTACAACTCGATAGTAGAACAATGATATGACTCTATATGAATGCCTCCGGCGATGTACTGGGATGTGCAATGATCTAGCGTAGCAATGACATCAAAAAACGGACAAGCCATGAAAACATCATGCTAGCTAACTTACGATCATGCAAAGCAATATGACAATAAATGCTCAAGTCATGTATATGATGATGATGGAAGTTGCATGGCAATATACTCGGAATAGCTATGGAAATGCCATAATAGGTAGGTATGGTTGGCTGTTTTGAGGAAGATATAATGAGGCTTATGTGTGACGAGGCATATCGTATCACGGGGTTTGCATGCACCGTGAAGTTTGCACCAACTCTCGAGGTGAAAGGGAAATGCACATTACCAAAGAGGCTAGCAATGATGGAAGGGTGAGTCAGTATAATCCATGGACTCACATTAGTCATAAAGAACTCATATACTTATTGCAAAAGTTTATTAGCCCTCGAAGCAAAGAAGTACTACTCGCACTCCCTAGGGGTAGATTGGTAGGAAAAGACCATACGCTTCGTCCCGACCGCCACTCATAAGGAAAGCAATGAAAAAGAACACCTCATGCTCCGACTTCGTTACATAACGGTTCACCATACGTGCATGCTACAGGACTTGCAAACCTCAACACAAGTATTTCTCAATTTCACAATTACTCAACTAGCATGACTCTAATATCACCACCTTTATATCATAAAACTATTACAAGGAATCAAACATATCATATTAGATGATCTATAAGTTTTATGTAGGATTTTATGACTAACCATGTGAATGACCAGTTCCTGTCATCTCTAAATAGGTATATAAGTGAAGCAAGAGATTTTAATTCTTTCTACAAAGATATGCCCATGCTCTAACAAATATAAGTGAAGAAAAGAGCATTCTACAAATGGCGGTTGTCTAAGTGAAGAAAACATAATCAAACTTCAAATGATATAAGTGAAGCACATGAAGCATTCTATAAAGCCATACTCAAAAGATATAAGTGAAGTGCAAAGAGCATTCTATAAATCAACCAAGGACTATCTCATACCAGCATGGTGCATAAAATAAAATGAAAACTAAATGCAAAAGGCGCTCCAAGATTTTGCACATATCGCATGAGCAAGCGAATCTGAAAACATACCGATACTTGTTGAAGAAAGAGGGATGCCTTCAGGGCATCCCAAGCAAATGCTTGATTCTCCTTGCATATTTACTTGGGGTGCCTCGGGCATCCCCAAGATTGACTCTTGCCTCTCTTCATTCTTCTCATATCGAGACCTTCTTGATCATCGAACACTTCATCCACAAAAAACTTCAACAGAAAACTCGGTAAGATCCGTTAGTATAATAAAGCAAATCCCTACTCTAAGTACTGTTGAAAACAAATTCATATTTTGTTTTGGCATTGTGTCTACTGTAATATAGCTTTTTCATGGCTTAATCCACTGATATAAATTGTTAGTTTCATCAAAACAAGCAAACTAAGCCTCAAAAACAGAATCTGTCTAAAATAGAACAGTCTGTAATAATCTGAACATTCATCATACTTCTGATACTTGAAAAATTCTGCCAAACTTAGGAAAAATAAAATATTTGTATAGAAAGACAGTTCTGAAGAATCAGAACCATTTGACGTTCGGTAAAAATTAAAAATCGTGCACTACAGCCAAAGTTTTTGTCCTACACCGCACAAACCAACAAGCATTGTAACCATCCTAAAGGCAAACCTTGGCACATTATTTTTATAATACAATGGAATTGTACAAGGGGATAATTATTTTTGTTGAAAAGTTTCTGTAACCAAGATTCACAAATGTCGTATGTGGGGTTCCGGCAAACCCTTAAGGTTTGAACACTGGGGTGCGTGCGAAGTCTCTCCCTCCGACCGATCTACGCTCTAGCTCGCTAAGATCTTGCGGACGAACTCGACGAACTCGCAACACAGAAAGACACGGTTTATACTGGTTTGGGCCACCGATGTGGTGTAATACCCTACTCCAGTGTGGTGGTGGTGGATTGTTTCTCGGGCTAATGATGAACAGTACAAGGGGAGAACATCCTCCTGAGGTTGAGGTGTTCTTGTGCGTATGAACTTGTGGCGTGAGGGTTTTACCTCTCTTGTGGTGGCTAGTCCTATTTATAGAGGCCCTGGTCCTCTTCCCAAATATCGAGCGGGAAGGGAGCCAACAACGGCGGGCAAATTTGAAGGGGGACAGAAGCGGTCTTCACCTGCGAAAAGCTCTGGGGTGACGCCGTCTTGGGCTCCATGATGACCTCCGCCTTGCCGTCCTCCTGGTCTTGGTCTCGTTGCACCAATATGGCAACCTTTGCCTGATGCCTCGGTACTCTTCGCCTGCGCTGGCCTTCTTAGCACCAAAGAGGAAATGAGGACTCTGTGCGCACCGGCGCCCGCCTGGCACCCGCCTGGTACCGTACGTCATGGCTCACGTCACGAGAGCCTCGTGAGGTTTGCCTGCCTTGATATCTCCGCTCCTCGTGAGCCTGCCTAGCCAGGCCACTCCAAAGGAGGTCTTGCATCATCCACCTCACGAGGCATGGACCCTCGCGAGGGTCTTGGATGTCTTGCTGACGAAGATGGGCCGTACGTCCTGCTACTTGGCCTCGCTGTGGGCCGCAGGCAGGCAAGTCTGGGGACCCCTGTTCCCAGAACACCGACAGTAGCCCCCGGGCCCAAGGTGCGCTCGGGCTTGGCTTCACGGCGAATCAAGGGTCAAGTTCCGAACCTGCATGAACCCCAAAAGCCTCGGCCTCGGTCGGCGTGGCGGTTGGTGGGCGTGGTGTCTCCGCTTCCCCGCTGCCTCGGCAACTACATGACTTGACAAGTCCTGCGACCGCAAGGAAAACCATCATTACCTGCGATCATAGGAGGCGCGGTTGGCCTTCTCTTGCTATAAATGGGAGGCGAGGCCCCATTGCCCCATCTCTTCCTCGCTTGCTTCGCTTCTACTGCTCCATTGCTTGCGATCTTGACAACAATGGCGCCCATCGAAGGTTTTACGCGAAGAGAAAGCTCCCGTGACGATCCGGGGCCACTACACGCCAAAGAAAGGTCGATCCATCGCTGTGGCGAAGCGGCGATGCAAGGCGGCAACCGAGGCCTTAGTGCGGCGGCCTCCACGAGGTACCCGCTACCCTTATAAGCCCGAGCTGAGGGCTCGGGAGAGTAAGGCGACGAGCGACGCAGCGCCACGCGCGCGTCGCGTCCGCGCGCCGCGGCGCCGCGTGCCGTTGCCCCAGGGGTCTACGGCGACTCCTCCGCGAGTTGGTGCTGTGGGCGCCGATGCCACCAAGCTCTGGATCCGCTTCGCGATTCTTCTCCGGCGTGATGCGCGAGGGGCGCTCGACTGGCTGCGACATGCCGTGCTTGATGCTCCGGTGACGGGCGGAGATCAGCGGTCTCCACCGGCAAGATCTTCATGACTCGCGGCTGGGGTGAGTCGCGTTGGTCTGCCGTGCAAGGACCCTCGCGATCCGCCGATCTGACAGCGGCGTCCGCTCTCCTTCAAGGTTTTCGGCGCCGAGGCCGCCACCTGGTGCTGAGCGGAAGGCAGCAAGCTATCGTGCGCTCAATCGGCTACTCCAACAGCAGCAGCGATTATTGGGAGTCGACAGCTCTCGAGCTTTCTGAGACTCGGAGGCGGCGGCGACAGCTCGTCCCCGAGCTCTCGCCCGGCCTTCGGGCGGGGATCTGACTTACGGCGCCGCCGCCCGCTGATCTAGATGGGGTTGGCGCCCGAGCCTCCATGTAGCCTTGTTGATGATGGCGTCCGCCGTGGGAGGGTATGAATAGGACTCCCCTTAGTATCGACTTTTGTTTCCTCGAAGGATCATGAACCACCCGATGAGGGGGCGTAGAGTCTGTAATGTCTCTGGTGCTTATCTTCCTTGTTATGAAAAATTGGTGAGTGCATGTCCGTTAAAGCTTGGCCCCTCCTTTCTTCCCTCGTGATGGCTTGTTGCTCTACGCTGACAGGCCCCGGTCCCCAGGCAGGCTATAGCCGTCGCTGGTATGCCAGGTTGTGTGCCGTGGTCAAGGCCAGGATGTGTGCGGTCAGGGTCAGATGGAAGCCCCGAGTAGCGATGCTCGGGAGGTCCCCTTAGCACTCAAGCAGCCATGGTAAGGTAAGAAAGGAAATAGACTTAGCCTAGCGAGGATGCGGCCGCAGCGTAAGTGACCATTAGGCTCAGATATTTAGCCGATCCTAGGCGAAACTTATCTTGCTGACTTTGTGGCGATTCCTGATGTCGCGCTAGGGCTCTGTGCCAATTCGTGCGGCATAGCCAGGTCGGCCCATTCAAGTCCCCCCTCCTCATTCTTTCCTTAGTGCTCTGCATCCTCGGGTCCCGGCCCTCGAGCAGGCTCAGCCACCGCTGGTATGCGGAATCGCGATGTATGTGGTCAAGGCGGAGGGTGAGGTGGAGATCGATGGAAGCTCTGAGTCGCGATGCTCGAGAGCCCCCCTTTAGCAGCATAAGCGAATCACCTGAGGAAAAGGAGACTCGTGGTTCCATCGCTATCCTTCCCTCGGGACCCCACGTGAACAGGCACAAGAGGAAACATGGTTGGCCGTTCTGTACTGCTTTTGCACGCTGGTTGCTCTGGGTGAGTGTGAAGGCATCGAGGGCTGGTGAGGTGGCGATGCGGCGTGCGTGCAGCGAGCGAGCTTCGACCACTCAGATTGTCGGTCGTGGCAGGGGCGGACCCATGCACCCAGCGTCGTGCCTGTGTGAAGGCCTCGAGGAAAAGCGATGATCGGCGGCGACAACCGTTGGCAGAGTTAAGCATGAAGAGGCAGATCGACTTGGATAAATCTGAGGAAGATACATGCCACTCGGTCAGCGGCCCGGCGTGGGGATGATGCAGCCGAGGCGCCCAGCAGGTAAGATAAAGACTTAAGCAAAAGGGATACATGCCAGGGGCGGACCCATGTGGCCTAGGAATAATGCGGCTGAGGCGCTCGGCCAAAGCGAACTTGGAAGATGTCACACAGCTCTGTAGGCGAAGTAGAGTTGGTGCAGGTGAGGCCCAGCGTTGAAGGAATGGCTCCTCATGAGCCACCGGGACCTGAGCCTAGGGAGGCTCAGGGGGCTCGAGAGTTCCACGAAGACCGTCTCCATCTCCTCCGAACAGCGTGGAACCTGGCCTCTGAGCCGCGGGGACTTGCCGCTGCGTTCGTCGATAGGCCCGACGCCATGCTCGACACAACCCGAAGGGCATGCTGAAAGTTGTGTGGTGGGCCCTCACGGCAGCCCCTGCGTGATGTGAGCGCTCTGAGATCTGGCCCTATTAAGCCTGGGGCGTCGGCCGAGACCATGCCCGGCATCCTCGCTGGATGGGGAGCTGTGCCTTGTGCGTGGCTGTTGCGCGCATGGCTCTTGCTTCTTGCGGTTCTGTGTGGTCTTGGTGATGAACTCCACAGGTGTTGGGCACTTCTTGCCCTGTGCTCTCTGAGGAAGGTGTCTTGTGAAGCACGCTTCAAGTGGTGCCAAGCGCCTCCCTAAGTGAGGTTGGCATGATGCAGAGGCTCTCAAGAGAGCCCCGAGTCTGAGGAGGCGGCCAGGCCTTTCCTCACTGCATGATGGAGGCGCCTGAGTGGCGCTTATCTGACGAGGGCTCTTGGCCGACGCCATCTTCTTGGGGTCTGCTTGCGGTGACGGCTTCTTCTTGGGGATGGTCTCCGGAGGCCTTCGCTCTGTTGTCAAGGTTGTCGTCATTGCAGCTTGGAAGGCGGCTCAGAGGAGCACACCGCATCCCTCTCTTCACATGTGACCGTGATGATTCCCCGCTTCCACGGAATCTTGAGAACATTGTAACCATGGTGAGTGACCGCCATGAACTTGGCAGGGGCTGGATGCCGAGGATGGCATTGTCGGCAGGCGGATGTCGCAGCGGCGTCAAAGTCAATGAGCTTCGGTGAGGGTAGTTCTTCGCTCCCCGAAGGTGGCAAGCGGACTTGCCCTATCGGTGTGGTGGAACCGTCGGTCCTCTCTGAAGGCTTGGTTGGTGGAGCTGCTCATAGGGCGCCAGAAGGTTTTGAGCGTCTCGGCCGGATGGGGCGTTGAGCCTGCGCAGCATTGTCGATGAGAGTCTTGGTGACTTGCACATTCTTGATGACTAGGGAGCCTGACATAGGGAATGCTCAGCTGTGGCTGCGCACTTGAGCTAGTGCCTAGTTGAAGGTAATGGCGCGTTTAGCCCCACTGGTAGCGTTGCCTCGAGCTTAGGAGCACCGCGCTCCGCTTGTGGCTGGTGTTTGAAAGATGCTCTGAGTGAGGCTGAGCGCCGCCCAAGATACTGGCGATCGCCTGGCTCACTGAAGCCCAGCCCCTCGTCACTGTGGTGGTCGTCGTTCCTTCTTGAGTGGCGGCAGAGGGCAAGACCGGCGTTGCCACAGGGGCGATCCTCCGAGGCGGAGTCCTCCAGGCGCCCTCGCTGAGGTTGGTCTGCCGGTGGTCCTCCACGAGGCGGTCGCGCCACTCTGGCCCAGAGCCCGGTCGTCCCGACATCCGCCTCCGCGTCCTCCTCCGTGGCGGCCCGGTCGTTGTGCTCGGGCGTCGACCATAGCTTCCTTCTTGCATGACTCACGAGCTCTTGGTAGTCGCTAGTGTTGTGGGTGTTCGAGGTTGTGGGCGGCGAGCAGTCAACCGTTCTTGGGCGGACTCGAGGCTGATCTCTGCCTCGCTTGGTGTCGAGCTGCTGCGAGCACTCTACGCCTCTTTAAGCGCTTCGTCCTTGGCCTTGGCCTTCTTCTCCTCCACTCCTGCAGGTGGCAGCTGAAGGAGAAGCGCCCTCCTCAGCTCTTGCGCACTTGAGTGCGCCGGGTTGAACAGCTCTGAGATGTGCAAAGCTCTCGTGGATAGCCAACTCTTCCTTCATCTTGACATCCGGGCGCCGTCGAGAACTTCGGAGATGATGGCCGTCCGTGACCTTGGGGATCTTGAGGCGGGTGTTGTTGAAGCGCTCGATGTACTTCGGAGGGTTTCTCGGCTGTTGCTTGATGTAGCGTAGATCGCCCACGGCGGTGGGCGTCGCGTCTGCCGTGGAAGTTGGCGACAAAGGTCGCGCATCTCGTCGAGGAGGAGACGAGCCGTGCTGCAGGTTCGGGGCAGGGCGGGCCCCATCCTTGAGCCATGGGAAACCAGTTCGCCATGACTTTTTAATGCGCTGTTGGCGCTTCGATGCTCAGCTCATGAGAGCTGCAGGAACTCTCTGAGGTCGGCGGTGCCATCGTAGCGAGGCGATGCACACGAACTTGCTGGCAGCGACACTACTGATTCGAGGTGAAAGCGGCGGCGCCCTGCCGTGGTCGCGGGCCGCGCTCGAAGCGAGCTTGATCTTGAGTGAGTCGCGCTGCTTGTATGCGCGGCGACCTGTGATCTTGACAAGGTCGGCGAGGGCGTCGGTGCAGCTTCTCGCATGACCCGGATTCTTGGCAGCTTCTTCCTTCCGAGAAATGTTGGCGCGGTGGATCACGCGCGGAGCCGCGGAGCCGTGTGGTGCCAGACACCATCTTGGGGTTGAGGCGGTGGAGGCATCCCATGGGCCCCGCCGCCCAGCGGCTAGTTGAGGGGGCGGAGAGTGGGGCGGCGCGGAGAGCCCCTGCGGCGCGAGACGAGCTCGGCGACGGTCGAGCCACTCCTCATAAATTAAATCGGCGAGGCGTGAAGAGCTCATTCGCGCGATAAGCGGCCCGTGCCTCCATGGGGCGCGGTGCGGCGTGAACGAAGAACGGCGGGGTGAGTGGCGGAATGAGTGGTGCGGCCAATCTGCTGCGCCGAAGGATCACGGTGAGGGCGCCTTCTACTGTTCCCCGTCGGGCGGTGGCAGCGTTGGCGGCGAGAAGGCGAGGTGGCGAGTGGCCCGCCTACGGGCCGTCTGGCGAAAGCGAAGCGGAGAAGGAGCAACCCGGCGCTCTCAGCTCGAGCGCAGCGGCGTCCGCCATGGAAGGATGGGCGATGGAGCAGCAGACGGCGAAGAAACTCACGGCGCA
The DNA here is from genome assembly GCA_021605205.1 of Aegilops longissima. NCBI lineage: Eukaryota > Viridiplantae > Streptophyta > Magnoliopsida > Poales > Poaceae > Aegilops > Aegilops longissima. The sequence continues at coordinate 534,169,998 of CM038681.1, read as the reverse complement.
CCCTACGGCCGCCGAATGGCGGATGTGGGAAATTCAGCAAACCCTTAATGTTCGAACACTGGGAGTGCGGCGCAAAGTCTCCCCTCCCTACCGATCTACGCTCTGGCTCGCTAAGATCTTGCGGACAAACTTCAGCGAACTTCGCAACCGCGAGAAAGACCACGGGGTTTATCTTGGTTGACCACCAATGTGGTGTAATATCCTACTCCAGTGCGGTGGTGGTGGATTGCCTCTCGGGCTAATGATGAACAGTACAAGGAGAGAACAGCCTCCTGAGGTTGAGGTGTTCTTCTATGTATGAACTTGTGGCGTCTGGGTTTTTCCTCTCTTGTGGTGGCTAGTCCTATTTATATAGGCCCTGGTCCTCTTCCCAAATATCGAGCGGGATGGGAGCCAACAACGGCGAGGCAAATTTGAAGGGGACAGCTAGTACAAGCTATCTGACAAAAGCGGTATCGCTGCTGGCTACGAGGGTGGCGCCATCTTGGGCTCCATGATGACCTCCGCCTTGCCGTCCTCCTGGTCTTGGTCTCGTTGCACCAATATGGCAACCTTTGCACGATGCCATGGTACTCTTCGCTGCCTTGGCCTTCTTAGCACCAAAGAGAAATGAGGGCGCTGTGCTTTGGTAGCCACAGCACCGCGCAGGTACCGTACGTCATGGCTCACGTTACAAGAGCCTCGTGAGGTTTGCCACGCCTTGATATCTCCGCTCCTCGTGAGCCTGCACTGGCTAAACCACTCGGAGGAGGTAGTGCGTCGTCCGCCTCGCGAGTTTGGACCCAGCGGTCTTGGATGCCTTGCTGACGAAGATGGGCCGTATGGCCTGCTGCTTGGCCTCATCGTGGGCCGCAGGCAGGCAAGTCTGGGGACCCCCGTCCCCAGAACGCCGACAACAAAGTTTCCGTGAGCATGAACAAAGTTCAAGGAGCTCTCCCACTTCAACAATGCTTGTCTTTCTCACTTTCATTTTCCTTTTTGAAAAAGTTTTGGGTTCCCCTTTTTATTTTTGTTGTTTTTAAACTATATGAAGGCACACAACAGAAATAAATGACTCTCTAAAACTTCCGGGTTGTCTCGCTGGCAGCGCTTCTTTAAAGCCATTAAGCTAGGCATATTAGCTCAAGTAATGGATTATAGCAGCCCTCGATGGGCTATATCTCCCATGATCGAAGCCGCGACTTGAGGCATAACCGCATTGAAAGCAATGTATAAGTGAGGCAATCTTCACACAACCCATATAATACATAAGGAAAGAGATACATAGTTGACACAATGCCACTTCACACAATACATGAGTAAAGCATTACATCATACGAGATACAATCAAGGTCCGACTACGGAACCAAAATAAAGACTACCCCAAATGCTACGGATCCCGATCGTCCCAAGCTGGCTCCCTCTTGATCAACTGAAGCGAAACAACACAATGAACAAGATCTTCATCGAGCTACTCCTTGAGCTCGGATCGTCACCTGCGGTTTCATCGGCACCTGCAAACTGGTTTTGGAAGTATCGTGAGTCACGAGGGACTCAACAATCTCACACCCATGAGATCAAGACTATTTAAGCTTATAGGTAGGACAGAGTTGTGAGGTGGAGCTGTAAGCGACTAGCATATCTGGTGTCTAACATCACAAAAAGAAGCGAAGAAGAGGCAAAACGCGATTCGAACAACTATGATCAAGAAGTGATCCTAGAACAACCTCGTCAAGCATAACTCCAACACGTGTTCACTTCACGGACTCCGTAGAAGAGACCATCACAGTTACCTGCGATTGATGTATTTTAATTAAGATCAACCGGGTTTCTACAACCGGACATTAACAAATTCCCATCGCCTCATAACAGCGGGCATGGCTTTGAAAGATAATACCTGCGGGTGTCCCAACAACCCATCATAAGCTCTCACGGTCAGCGAAGGATATTCCCTCTACGGGAAGACCCATTCGATCTCGGAATCCCGGACTACAAGACATTTCGACAGCAATAAAACAAGACCAGCAAAGCCGCCCGAATGTGCCGACAAATCCGATAGGAGCTGCACATATCTAAGTTCTCGAGGGCACACGGATGAACACTACGTCTGACAGCAAGCGATACCCCAAGTTGCCTCGGGGCGGCACCGCAAGTGGCTCTAGTTTGGACCAGCACTCGGAAGAAGAGCGGCGGGGTTTAAAATAAGATGACCCTTAGTCTGCGGGAACCCAAGGAAAAAGTCTTAGGTGGCAAATGGTAAAACCAAGGTTGGGCCTTCTTCAGGAGGTGTCTTATTCAAGCGAACTGTCAAGGGGTCCCATAAATCACCCAACCCGTTAGGGCGCAAAATCAGGAACATAATACCGATATGGCGGAAACTAGGGCGGCAAGAGTGGAACAAAACACCAGGGCATAAGGCCGAGCCTTCCACCCTTTACCAAGTATATAGATGCATTAATTAAATAAGATATATTGTGATATCCCAACAAGTAAACAAACATGTTCCAACAGGAACAACATCTCCATGTTCAACAAGGAACAAACTTCATCTTCACTGCAACTAACAGCAGCTATAAGAGGGGCTGAGCAAAGCGGTAACATAGCCAAACAACGGTTTGCTAGGAAAAGGATGGTTAGGGAGCTTGACATGGCAACATGAGAGGCATGATATAGCAAGTGGTAGGCATCGTAGCATAGGCATAGCAAAAGCGAGCATCTAGCAAGCAAAAGATAGAAGTGATTTCAAGGGTATGGTCATCTTGCGAAATCCCATAAGGAAAAAACGAATCCATGAACAAGACAAACGGACGAAGTCGAATGAATCCTCGCAACTCCGGAACGAAACCGAAGCTAACGAGAGAAGAAAACCGGAAAGAAGGAAACAACATGGTAAACCAACAAGCACAAACATGGCATGATGCACAACCAAGTATGATGCATGTCCGGTTTAAATAGCATGGCATGGCAATATGCACAAACAAAACTACAAGTTAAGTGGAGCTCAATATGCAACGAGGTGCATATTGACGAAACACCACATCAATTATTTAGTTCACTCCCGATTAGGGACCCAACAATATTCAATGTTATTAAACATGGCAAGAGATGAAGCATAATTAAACTAACTATCTAAACAATTTAACTGGGGCCGGATATAAAAACAACAAATCCGGTAAATCCCCATATGCATTTAGCAATTTAATGCAACAACAATTTTAAACATTTTAATTGTTGTTATCATGATCACGGATGACATATGCAAGTTATATGCAATTTTATGAAAATGTTGACAAGAGCATTATGAAGCATTTGGTCACCGTGGCGGAACAAAAAGGGTGCCACGTGGCGAATCCGAAAATGATGCCACGGCAACATATCGGTTCGGTAAGTCATGGAGATACCGGTGCAAAGGAAGCGTCTTGGATGCGTGTCATGCAAGGATGGTGGGGTGCTCCCGGTTCGGGTTCCCACGAGACGGCGGCATAGCAAGCGAGGCGATGCCGCGAAACAAGCAGACGCGGTACAAACATATCGCACATCTCATTCAACACATGCATTGATCCACGCGTGGTCGTTCTGGCGGTTATACCTTGAAGCGTGCGTTCGGTAGGAATCGTTTCGTAGAGGAAGTAGGCGTTCGTGATGATCGTCGAGGAAGTAGTCGTTACACTGCATAGTGGAAGTCGTTGTTCCGCGTGGCGGCGGTAGTTGTACTGCGTTTTCATAGATGTTCATGTCGTGGTAGTGGTACGCGACGTTGGGGTACTATCGGTCCGGTCTTGGCGGTGTAGATGTACTGCGTTGTCGGGGTACTTGTCGCATCATCGGGTGTAGTTGTACATGAAGGTCTTGATGAATCGAAGGGACTTGGCGATCAAAATTGCTCCTGTTGGTTAGGCATCGTGACAACAGCTCGAGCTGAGGCCACGTATGGGGGCGGCCTTCCAGGCGATGGGGACGACGACCTGAAGGCACAAAAGCGAGGGCAGCGAGAGGGACTAAGCGCGGGAGGACGAAACCGAGGCGGGGAGGAGGAGCCACAGGCGCGGGTGAACCATGGAGGCGGCGGAGGAGGGTTGAGGGGGAGGCAGCAGGGGCGTCATGGAGGAGCAAGGCGGCGAGGGCGGCCCCAGGGCTCTGGCTGCTGGCGGACGCGGAGTTGAGACAAGCCAGCAGGAGCGGATGGGCAGTGCTCCTGGTCACAGCGACCAGAGAAAGCGACAGGGCATGGATGGCGCCGGTGGAGGAGGAGGCGTGGGAGCAGGAGAGGGATCGCGGAGGGGAGGAGGCGGGGGCTGGCTGGGTTGGCGGGGGCGTGGTCATGAGGCGCTCGAGAAGGGAGGCGCCATGGAGGAGGAGAGGAAGGGGCCAGCTGATCACGGGCACCATGAGAGCGTCTTTCGAGAAGGAGGTTCAGGCTGCAGGGAGGAAGGGGTGGAGCGAGGGATCGGGCGTCTGGGTGCTGGCCCAGCGAGGAGAGCGAGGGAGATGGGGATCGGCAGAAGCGCTGGGCTGGATCGGTTGGTGGCTAGGGTTAGAAGGGTTAGGTGGGCTCGGGAGGCTGAGGAGGCGGTTGGGTCGGCCAGTGGAGAGGAAATGGCCGGAGGCCTGGCTGGGCTTACCTCTCTCTTCTCTCTCTTATATTTTCTTTAGCGAAAACAATTAAAGAGAAAAAGAAAGAGAGGGTTAGGAAAAGGATTTGCGCATGGGGACAATTTTCCCGGACTCGTAAAAATATATGCTTGTTCAAGAAAAAATAGAAGTGGGCAAGACCGAAGATTTAAATTCAAACTCATTTGTAATTCAAATGGGTTTGAACTAGGACTTGATAAAAGGAAGGTCCAAAAATGTTCGGATTTTTGGTGGAGCTCCGGAATATGACGACATAATTTATGGGCAAGGTTGGAGACCAAGAAGTGAGATAACAAAGGCATGGAGAATTATTTTGCAAGTGGGTTATGGGTGATTCCGAATAAATGGAATAATTTTATTATAGCTCCCTAATAATAGTAGGAGACTTTGAATATGTTTTAAAGAGAAATCACCATGTGAATATCCCTCGATTTAAATGGATTGAAAAATCCATACAATTTATTTAGAAGAGTTTTAAAAATTAATGATATGATGGCATGATGACATGATGCAATGCAAAAATAAAATAGCAGGCACAAAAGAAACACACCTCGAAACCCGGAATAGCTGGAAGTCTTCTGGAGCGTCGGTCTCGGGGCGTCACATGGATCCACCCGGATCCCAAGGTATATCAAAGCAAATTTTAATTAACAATGATTTTTAATTTAGTAGTGAGCACAAAGTAACATATATCATCGCATATGCCAGTCTAACTCTCTTCCATGCATCGGCATGTCATAAAAGAACAATTCATGCATAAAGTAAAGGCCCATGCATAGTATAAGCAGTTTCTTGCAATTCTATCGTGTTGGAAACATAAAGAGCGGAGATGTAGTTCCTCTCTCATAATAATTGCAAGTAGGAGCAGCAAGCACATGCATATTATATCTATCAAAATCATCATGTGCAATGGTAAAGGAAACCCATCAATATAATCCTTAATAAAAGCAAACTTCTACGATATAGTGTAGTTTGGAGAATTCAAAAAGATAATAGGACTATCATGTGTGGGTGCAATAGCAAAAATTTCATGTTTAACATAAGGAACTATAGCAAGTTCATCTCCATAAGCATAATTCATATTGGCATCTTGGCCACAAGCATCATCAAAAAGGGATATTTCAAGAGAATCAACGGGATCATAATAGTCATCATAGCAATCATCCTTCGGTAAGCACGAAGGGGAATTAAACAATGTATGAGTTGAAGAGTTACTCTCATTAGAAGGTGGGCACGGGTGATCAATCCTCTCTTCCTCCTTTTGTTCTTTGCTCTCCTCCTCATCTTTTTCATCCAATGAGCTCATAGTTTCATCAACTTCTTCTTCCATAGATTCCTGCAAAATATTAGTCTCTTCTTGGACAGCGGAGACTTTCTCAATAAGTGCATTAATATCGGAATTGTATTCATAATTCTCATAGCAATATTTGAGGATAGCTAAATTTTCAGGTCTATAACCAGCATCATCAAAATCTTCAAACTCTTTAAACATAGATTCAATTTCATAAGCACCCATAAAAGCAACAAATTCTTATATTTGCTCCACATCATAGTAATCATATATACCATTAGCATAAGAAGCTAAGGTTTTATTATCATTAAATTTGCATGAAAAGGGAAGGTGTGGAGCCTTCATCCTAGAGCACCAAGTATAATCATAACTCAAGCATAGTTGCCTAGCATACCACTTCAATATATGAATTTGATCCCATAATAGTTTCCCTTTTTGAGTCAAGGGATAATCCCTAAAGTATTCACGTTGATCCAACGTTACTCCCATTACATAGTTGAATGGGGTTTTCTCGGGATTATCAAAGTAGTACATAATATCTTTCACATAACCAAACATCGAGGGTTTTAGGAGGTTCCCCATCTCCATAGGTAGCAAGTACACCTAATTTTTTTTGGTATTTACGTGTTCCATATCCATAACTAAAGATAGAGAACAACTAAGAACAACAAATAAAAATTACTTAGTGATAAAGTGAACAAGCACACACGAGAATATTCACCCCACGCTATTGCTCCCCGGCAACGGCGCAAGAAAAAGGTCTTGATAACCCACAAGTATAGGGGGTCAATTGTAGCCTCTTTCGATAAGTAAGAGTGTCGAACCCAACGAGGAGCTAAAGGTTGAACAAATATTCCATCAAGTTCTATCGACCACCGATACAACTCTACGCACGCTTGACATTCGCTTTACCTAGAACAAGTATGAAACTAGAAGTACTTTGTAGGTGTTTTTGGAAAGGTTTGCAAGATAATAAAGAGCGCGTAAATAAAAAGTAGGGGCTGTTGTAAGTAAAGAAGCAATAAAGTAAATATAGCGAGTGTGGAAAAGTGGTGGTAGGAGTTGCGAAATTGTCCCTTAAGCAATTGACTACTTAACTAGACCGGTAGCAAGTTTTATGTGGGAGAGGCCACTGCTAGCATGTCGTCCCTTACTTGGAATTCTATGCACTTATGATTGGAACTATTAGCAGGCATCCGCAACTACTAACATTCATTAAGGTTAAACCCAATCATAGCATTAAGATATATTGGTCCCCCTTCAATCCCGTATGCATCAATTTCTATGCTAGGTTGAAGCTTCATCACTCTTGCCCTCAATACATAGTCCTATCAACATACAACTAACCCTATGGTGTGATCCATGCAGCTCATATGATGGGTACCAAAGGACAGCAAAATAACAACAAGAAAATTAAATCAATCATAGCAATTCATCAACCACCAATAGGACAAGCGAAAATCTACTCACACATCATAGGATGGCAACACATCATTGTAGAAGGTGACCGCTGTAGATAGAGGGGAAGGTGATGGAGATGTTGGTGAAGATGATGAAGGTGTTGGTGAAGATCAGGTGATGATGATGGTGGCCACGGAAGGGTTCCGGCGCCACCGGAGGAGAGAGAGAGGGCCCCTTCTTCCTCTTCTTCCTTGACCTCCTCCCTAGATGGGAGAAGGGTTTCCCCTATGGTCCTTGGCCTCCATGGCATGGGAGGGGCGAGAGCCCCTCCGAGATTGGATCTGTCTCTCTGTCTCTCCCTGTTTTTGCGCTCTCCCATGCTGCCCTTTCACTGTTTCGTATATATATAGATGGAGATCCGTAACTCCGATTGGATCAAAACCTTCGCCGTGATTTTTATCAAAAATTAGCTTTCTTGCGGCCGAAGAAGGGCATCAACCGCCTTACAGGTGGCCCACGAGGGTCAGGGGCGCGCCCAGGGGCAGGCGAGCCCCCCTGCCTCGTGGCCACCTCGGGCACCGTCTCGCATGGATTTTCCTTCAGGAATTCTCCAAATATTCCAAAAATATTCTCCGTCAGTTTTTATCCCGTTTGTATTCCGTTTGATATGGATATTCTGCGAAACCAAAAACATGCAAATGAGAGAACTGCACTTGAGCATACGGATCAATATGTTAGTCCCAAAATAGTATAAAAAGTTGCCAAAAGTATATGAAAATTGTAGAATATTTGCATGGAACAATCAAAAATTATAGATACTGACGGAGACGTGTCAAGTACCTTGTCGGGGAGAACTGGTCGTGTCCCACGAGCACCTCACGGACCTGGGTCCCTTGTGGTTCGGGGGGCGGAGATTGCACAAAGAAGCGGATCGAGGCGATGCACACGAGCGGATTACCCAGCTCGAGCTCTCCGAGAGATAATACTCCTACTGCTGCTTTGTGGATTATCTTGTGTTCTTGCTAGGGAGCAATGGGAGCTACAAAACCTAGCCTGAGTGTGGTCTCGTATGAGTATGATGAACTAAGCCGGAGCTGGACCGAACCTTTTCTACGTTGCACTTGGGCCTCCTTTTATAGGCACAAGGGGTCACCACAGGTTGCAAGTAGAAAAGGGTAAGATAGTAAAAACATAGGTAGGTACACCGCTTTAGGCCAGTGTACAGTAATCTATACCTAACTCGACGTGCAAGGGACAAGAGTCATCAATGCCTGTCTCGATCGCCCAACAAAGTATAACAGGACCGTCAAGTGCGCCTCCGTTTGCCACGATGGTAGCTTGTCAGCCTTATCGCTGCTCCTCGCTGGCTACACAGCCCGTCGACACGCAAGCTTGGGAGAGCCCGTGGTGACACGCTGGCGGGTGAGGTGGAGCGGAGATGAAGAAGAGGTTGCCCGCCCGACAGCAAGCGCCTTGCCACTTGCAGGAACCTTGTCGGCGCTTGGGGCTCGGTGCCCACTAAGCCTTCCGGCAAGCTCCTCTTGCCGGGCCTTGTTTCTTCAGCATACGAGTGGCCTTCCGGCAAGCTCCTCTTGCCGGGGTCTTGATTACTTTGTTCTTGAATGGCTCCAAAGGAGCCGTTGAGGATCTTGGCGGTCATCGGGCCAGCCCTCGCCCGTGGGCAGAATCGTCTCCGCACGAGTTCGGGATACTAGGTACCCCTACTCTGGTACACCGACAGAGCCCCTGCCTGGCCACACTGCGGCGCTAAGCTCTGTTGGGCCAGGCCCAAACAGCGATAACGCGCACGCTGCGTGGTCTTGATTACGCCGTTATTTGCCCCCGACCCACCACGTATCCCACTTAACGCACGCACCGGACGTGGCGTCGTGGGGAGATCGGGGCTTTTTTAATGGGAAATACTGAACGCCTGTCCCTCTCCCTTTATAAGCGGGGAACAGGGGCAGGGCGCCCACTTGCCCTTGTCCACATCGAAACCCCGTCGCTTTCCCTGTCTTCTTGAGCCCAAAGAGAGCGACTCTCCGCCCCCCTCCATTGCCACCGTGCCACCAACGCGTCGGCTTCCTCCACCACCACTCCCTATGGCTCAAGGCCGACAAGGGAAAAGCGTGAATCGGCCGAGCGCAGCGGCTCATGGCGCTGTGGAAGGAGCGGGCTCTCTCGATCCCCTGCTCACAGAAAGAGCTGCGGAGCTGTACTACCTCTTCTGGTCGACGGCGACCAGGCGCGCGCAAGACGAGGGTCATCTCCGCCGCCACATCTGCTAAGGTCTCCATCGGGTACCCTTCTTGCGATTTTCTTACAGTGCGGGCTCTGCCCGCTTTTCTAATTCTTCTTCATGTCATGAACACATATGGCCTCCGCCTCCTTGACTTCACCCCAAGCGCCATCCTCACCATGGCCGTTTTCGCGCATCTCTGCGAGAACTTTGTCGGGTCCACCCAAGCGTCAGACTCTTCCGCCACTACTTCTCACCCAGCGTAGAGAGAGAGAGCCGCTTGCGGAGGAATTGCATGGACCTCTAGGATCGGCAAGAAGGAAGCGATTCTTGACGGAGAGTGGCGCAGAAAGTGGGAGGAGTGGAGGGCTGACTGGTGCTGGATCTTAGAGGAGGAGCCACAGCCTTTCACCGCCCTGCGCCCGACCCCGTAGTTCAAGGGTAACGATTGGAGTAACTTGCGCGGAGGACTACAAGTTGAAGATTGCCACGACTAGGATTTTGCGTCTCCGCAAGCAGGGCTTACCGTGGAGCAGTTGCGCGACTTCCTTCGCTGCCGCATTGCGCCCTGCAGGAGAGAGGGAGGCCTGCTTGGGAATTCGAGCAACGGCGGATATCATGAGGCTGCGCCCAGGTCTGAATTGGAATTTCACTACCTTGGAGCTTGACGGCATGCTGCGGGAGCTGTTCAAGCTCGGGCGGATAACCTGGATGGTGCATGTTGCGAGGGAGTTGTGCCTTGTGCAACAACTGTCGCTGACAAAGATCCGCAGCGATAATGCCGTTGAGCGATTCCCATGGAATCGTCCCAACTTGGCAGGAGCCCGCCGATGACATAGTGCGGCAGTTCTTCGACAACTTGGTTGAAGTGCCGATCTGCGCCGACGATCAGAGGCGGCTCACCCGCGACACCACCGCTCAGGAGATGGCGCGCATCGCCACGAGGTTGGAGGAGGCTGCACAGGCTGCTGCCGCCGGCGTGTTTGGGTTTACTGTCGGGGAGGCGGAGACGGCTGAGGCGGCAAGCCTTGCCGACCGAGAAGAGTTTGTCGGCGAGAGGAGCAGCCCGAGCCCGACAACGAGCCGAGCGAGCCTGCTGGGGCGCCTCCTCCGCTGCCAAGTAGCTTGCCGCAGGGGAGCCCGCTGCCCCGCCAAGGAGACGCCTCACAGGGTGGAGAAGTGGCGGGGGACATACGGTTCAACAGCCGCCTCGCCCGCCCGACGCGCTCCACCACGGCAAGCACTGTTGCCGCTGAGCGCCTCATCCACTCCGGCCGACGCGGCGCTGGGTCTTCTGAGGTCGCGTCCTGCACCCGCCAAGCGTCAGAGGGAGTCTTCTCCCCCAATCCGTCGCGCCAGAGCAGAGTTTGATCTCTCCGCCCTCAGCTCCGAAGAGGAAGAGGAAGAGTAAGATCTTGTCGCTGCTACTTGTAATCTTCCAATTTATTGCTTTATCTTATATCTGACTGGTTCCACTCTGAACCTTCTTTTTCAGGACGTTAGCTCAGAGGGCGCCGAAGAGGGACAAGACGCCGGTGGTTGTCGTCTCAGATGACTCCCCTGTAGCAACAGGGGGCACGTCCGGGACTCCCTTGCCGGATCCGGCAACCCTTCAGCAGAGCAGCCCCCAGCACAGCCCCCAGCGTAAGTGTCTGGTATGCTTCTCATGGTTAGGCGTGCTTGGGTGCCTTTCCGTCACTGATATCTGGTTTGTTGAATTCTGTAGGAGCAGAGCAGCCACATCATGGAGCACCGGAGGCTACTCCTGAGGTCCAGCCTCATCAGGAGGCCCCGGAGGTCACTTCCGAAATTCGGATTGCTTCAACTACGCCACCAAGGGAGAATTCTCCGCCAAGGGAGCGCTCTCCGGCAAGGGAGGCCTCTCCGACAAGGGGAGCTTCCCCGACAAGGGCTGGCGCCGACGACCCTCCGGTGGTGGAGACCGCGGCAACAGACCCTACTGCAGGTAATCTTCTTGTTTGATAGTTTCCCTTGGGTTCTTTTCTTCCGTTTTTCTCTTTCGAATATCTGCTTGATTTGTGCTTTCTTCTTCTGACCATTAGATCCATCTCGGAGATCCAATGGAGATTGAGGCCAAGTAGGAAGACGCTTCGGCGACAATGTCGACGCCGCCAACATGGAGGAGGAGGCTGGGCCGACGGGCCCGCCGCAGGAGGTTGCCGAGGGCCGGGCGCAGAGGTGGGGAGGAATCTGGCGATCACACCGACGGCCCGGAGGCTGCAGGAGCGCCAGCGCTGCACCGACCGCTGATCCCCCGCCACCGATGCCGCACTGACCGAGGAGCCCCAGCCCGGCGCCACCAAGGCCGGCGAGGGTGTCTTCATCAAGCTCCCATGGGCATCAAGCTCCGAGGCACCGGCGAAGGAGACCTTCGATGCGGAACTGCTCGCCTCCGCCAGTTATCGCTGGTTGATGCCCCGAGCAGCAGCAAGGGTGAGCTGAGGAGGAGCAGCTGCTAAGGAGGTTGCCGCTTCGCTACCGCGCCTCGACAAGCCAAACTGAGTCGAGGGAGGCGCTTGTCGCGAGGGCGGAGCTGATTTGGAGAAACGTGCGAAAGAGCTCCGGCGCGCCAACAAAGAGACTCTCCGGGATATAGCAGAGGCGCGGGAGCAGCTTGCTGAGGAGAGCACGGCCTCCAAGGACGCTTACACCCTCGGCGAGCTACAAGGTCGTTTTGCTGAAAAGATCAAAGAGCTCGATGCCGCCAAGGACTCCAAGGCGGATCTGGAGCTGAAATTGACCACCTTGACGGAGACGTTGAATGGCGCCAAGGAGCGGGAACGGCCTGCTAGAAAAGATCAAGGCCACCGAGGAGTTCTTTGTCGAATGCTGTGACCGCCTGCATAATCTTCGAGACAGCATAATGCATTTGGATGAAAGGTCTTGTGGACACCGCCGCCGCATCCATAATGAGCTGATGGAGTTGGGGATGACGGATCTTGGATATTCCACCGACGAGAACCTCCAACCCAGCGTCAAGCTCATCCTATTCTTCAAAGGCGTGTTGGCGGGTATCCAGCAGCTCCGGGAAGAGGTTCCAAAGCAACTGGCGAAGGAATCACGTCAAGTCTGCGCCGAGGCTCTCCAGAAGGTGTTGATGAAGGTGGCCTTCCGCAACCCAGGCATCGATTACACCAAAGCCCTCAAGTCTCTGCCTCCATCCGCCGATGTTGAAGCGCTCAAAGCCCTTGTCGCACCCATTGTGGACAGGGTGAGTGGAGTTAAGAGGCTCGAGGGCGACCGCGTGGACTAGGTCGCCAAGTCTATCTTTTCTCTTGTCGCTGTAGATCATGTTTAGATAAAAAGTTTATTAGATCCGCGACAAGTCATTATGTAATATACACTATCTTAGGCAATCGAATGCAATGTTATTTCCTTTATTCGACTCTTGGCTTTGTATATTACTGCCCTCGCTTTTCGAAACTTGCGGTGCAGCACCCTTGCCCTGAGCGCCGAAAAGCGGAACTTCAGCAGCCTCTTTGGCAAGGGTCGCCACCGACAAGCAACCTTGTCGCGACCAGCCGCAGCTCACTAAGTTATTGAGCGGACTCGAAACAAAGTAAGGCGCGCCAACACGATTTGGTTCCTCCGCGCACAGGTTTTCCATACAAAGCGCGGTCGTTCGAGGAAGATAACTCAAAAATTTAAAACTGGTCGTTTAAACTTAGCAACTTAGCTTTTCTGTTGTCCATTTCCCGGCAAGGCGACAGTTCCTCGAGCGACGCTTGGAGGCCCACACCATTATCTTCTCCTTCCCCCCCGGTGAACTTGTGGGTGGATGAACCTTCTTCTTGTTTGAGAAGAAAGAAGAGAAAATAAGGTTATGGAGCCTAGTGGCTCGTCATCGCTTACCGGGTGCGGATGCTGCACAAAATGTTAGTAAACACATGCATATAAGATTATGAAAGCATGTATTGACAAAATGTGCGCAACCCATAGGCTTTACTGATGCACGGGGTCTGCGCCCGGCTTTGTACAAAGGATTACATGCAACAGCGGCAAGACTTGTATTAAGGGTGGTTGCCGGAACAGGTTCCGCAACCGCTACCGTGGGTAAAACTTGCGAAGATGCTCTATATTCCAGGAATTGCTCACCGGAAGGCCATCTTCGGTCTCAAGGCGGACAGCGCGGGCCTAGTGACTCGTTTTACCCGATAAGGGCCTTCCCACTTCGGCGTCAACTTGTTGGAATTCTTGGCGGATTGAACGCGACCAAGAACAAGGTCGCCTTCCTCAAGCTTCCGCATTAACTTTGCGGCTATGGTAGCGACGCAAAGCTTGTCGGTAACGAGCAGCTCGTGACAAAGCAGCTGAAGACGATCTTCCTCGAGGAGCAGCGTCATCTTGTCGCAGCTGCTCTTGCTCAAGCTCATCATAAGCGAGCACTCGAGGTGACCCGTACACGGTTCCGTGGGGAGAACTGCCTCTGCTCCGTAGACTAGAGCAAAGGTGTCGGCCGCTGGCTCGATTTGGCGCCGCTCGACGACCAAAGAACCACCGCAGCTCCTCGATCCAGTTCCTTCCGCACTTGCAGCCTGTCGAAAGTTCTGGTCTTGAGTCCTCGCAGCACTTCAGCGCTTGCTCTCTCGCTGACCGTTGCTTCTGGATGAGCAATGAAGCAAAGCAGATCTTGGGCGATCTTGCATGAAGGTGCGGCTCGTGAACTGTGTGTCGTTATCGGTGATGATACGGTTAGGAATCCCAAAACGGCAAACAATTGACCAAGAACTTGACGGTCCGATCTGGCTGTCGCCTTCCTCACAGTTCCACTTCCGCCACTTTGTGAACTTGTCGATTCTGACGTACAAGTATTCAAAGCCCCGACAGCTCGGGAAGGGGCGAGGATGTCGAGCCCCGTAATCAAAAGGGCCAGGATAAAGGGATCGTCCGAGAGCTTGAGCTGGTTGGTGCATCTGTTTGGAATGGAACCGCACGCTTCACACTTGGTTACTTGTGCAGTTGCATCCCGGAGGGCTTCGCCGGAAGAAACCTTGCCGGAAAGCCTTGCCGACAAGTGCTCTTCTGCCGATGTGGTGACCACATATGCCTCCATGTATCTCTCGCCAACAGCTTCATCCATCTTCCCGCAAATACACTTCAATTTCACACCGTTGAGCCTTCTTCAGACAGGATGTTGTCAACAAACTGGTACATACTTGACCGTCGGGCTACTTTTTCCGCTTCTTCTTGCTCTTCGGAAGTTCTCCGTCTCAAGGAAATGGACACTTGTTGTGCCCATGCTGGAGCTTGAGGCTCGACAACATGGACTAAAGGCTCTTCTATCATCTGCGGAACATCAGCTTCACTGGCGAGAACCTGTGGGTCCGCCGGGAGCTTGATGATCCCGGCAAGCTTGCCGAGCGAAACTTGTCGGGAGCGCTTGCTTCAACGATACAAACTGCATGGTTTGTCGGAGCAGACTGCTCCTCGGTGATATTTATGCTGATTTTAGGACCTTCTTGGCGGCGGCTTCGGGGAGCTCTGCGGAAAGTAGTCGCCGGAAACCAGTTTTCTCTTCTTGCTCGTCCCCGTTGATGGTGTTACGGTTGGCTGAGTCAGCTTGAGCACAAAAATTCCTGGTTCCACGTAACTTAAGTGCGCACATTTGGAGAGGCCATTAGCTATATCATTCTCGAGCCCTTGGAACGTGTTCCATCTGCAGCCTTCAAAGTGCTCTTCTAGCTTTCTCACTTCATCGACGTGGCTTCCATCAACGGACTTTGATAATCTTTATTTACTTGTCGGACGACAAGTTGTGAGTCCCCCGACAATGAGCTTCTTGATCCCAAGGTCTACCGCAATCTCGAGACCGCAAGCAAACCTTCATACTCGCAGATTGTTTGTTGCTTGTTCCTTGGGAAAGTGCATCCGGACTATGTACTTGAGATGCTCTCCGTTGGTGCGATAAGCAACACGCCCGGCACCGGGCGCTTTGCAGCGAGAAAGCACCATCAAAGTACATCAGCCAATCTTTATGTGCCTCTTTGACAGGGATGCTCGTCTCTGGAATTTCTTCATCTTGCGTTGGCGTCCACTCAGCTATGAATTCCGCCAATGCTCTGCTCTGGATAGTTGAAGTGCTTTCAAACTTGAGGCCAAAGCTCGACAGCCCAAAGGCCCACTCGACAATCCTGCTGTTGCTTCGGATTTTGCAATATCCTCTTCAACGGAAAGCAAGTGACAACTGTTATCTCATGTGCTTGGAAGTAATGGCGCAGCTTTCTTGAGGCCATGAGGAGGCCGAAAAGCAACTTCTGCACACCAGAGTACCTTGACCTAGCCCCCTGCAGAAGGGAACTGACAAAATAGACTGGGCGCTGCACCATCTTCTTCTGTATCTTGTCGCAACCTGTGGCTGATCCGTCCTTGTCGGGACCAGAGCTTGACGACGAAGCCCCTTGCTTGTCGCTGGATCGCTCGCCTCGGTTGCGGCTCATCATCTGCCTCCCTCTCCGCCATAGAACGCAGCACTAACCACTTGATTGGTTGCCGCTATATACAGCAGCAACTTCTCTTGTGGTCTAGGTGCGATAAGTATTGGAGCGGAGGACAGGTATCTCTTCAAGTCCTGCAGCGCAGCCTCCGCTTCGGGAGTCCATTTCATTGGACCTGCCTTTTTCAAAATCTTGAAAAACGGCAGGGCGCGTTCAGCAGACTTAGAGATGAACCTGCTGAGAGAAGCCACGCAACCGGCAAGTCTTCTGACATCCTCGACGCGCTTTGGTGCTTCGATCTGCTCAATGGCCTTGATCTTGTCGGGATTGGCTTCAATTCCCCGCAGAGACACAAAGAACCCGAGAAGCTTGCCGGAAGGGACCCCAAACACGCACTTCTCGGGGTTGAGCTTGAGGTTGACCTTGCGCGGATTTGCAAATGTTTCATCCAAATCCTGAACCAGAGTTGCTTTGTCCTTGCTCTTGACCACTATGTCATCCATGTAAGCTTCTACATTTCTGTGTATTTGTGGCTCAAAGGCATCATGGACTACTCTTGCAAAGGTTGAACTAGCATTCTTTAAACCGAGAGGCATCCGTATGAAGCAGCACGTGCCACATGGTGTAATGAATGCGGTTTTCTCTTCATCCTCTTCAGCCATGAAGATCTGATGATATCCTGAATATGCATCAAGAAATGAAAGCAGATCACATCCAGCCGTGGAGTCAACAATCTGGTCGACACGCGGCAAGGAAATGGGTCCTTGGGACAAGCTTTGTTAACATCGGTGAAGTCAATACAAAGTCTCCATTTCCCATTAGCCTTATGCATAACCACCGGATTGGCCAACCACGGGATGGAGGACTCCTCGACAAGCCTGCTGCTTCCAACTTCTTGATTTCTTCTGCTATGAACTCTTGGCGCCCCCGCTTGCTTCCTAACTTTTTTTGACGGGCGGCGTGAGGACAAACAGCTAGGTGGTGCTCAATTACTTTCCTGGGAACACCGGGATGTCGATGGTTGCCATGCAAACACATCGACATTCGCCCGCAGAAAGCAACGAGCTCGCCTTCCTATTTTGGATCAGGCGTGGCAATCGATGGTGAAGGTACCACCAGTGCCGCCCTCCTTGGCGGCACCTTCTGGTCTTGGCGGAGCTGCCATCGTCTTCTTGCACTTGCGGTGGAGCTCGATGGTGCGTCCTCGACGGTAGCGCAGCACTCGAGGAGGTGCGCTTGCCGGAGGGGCATCGAGCTCTTGCCGGTCTTCGTGGTCTTCTTCTTCCCCGGAGCTTCAGCGACAAGTGGTTTGCTAACTGTTGCGGCAGCTGCATCCCGGTAAATCTTGTCGGCGAGATAAGCGCGCCCTTCTTGTCGCCATGGACAGAAATGACGCTTATCGGGCCGGGCATCTTGAGTAAGTTGTAGGCATGATGAGAGGCGGCCATGAACTTGGCGAGTGCCGGACGGCCAAGTATGCGATTGTAGGGCAATGGGAAATCGGCAACGCCAAACGTGACCTCTCGCCTGAATTGAGCTCGCTGCCGAATGTTACCGCAACGTGATCTTCCCTTTGGGCTTGCTCCTTCCCGGGTTGATTCCTTGAAAGTACCAGTTTCTTCGAGCTCGTGTCGAGGATTTGAAGCTTTTGGAGCACTGCAGAGGAGATCAAATTCAGGCCGGCCCCGCCGTCAACCAGCATCTTTGTGACTTTGAGGTTGCGGATGGTTGGTGAGACTAACATCGGCAAGCACCCGACTGCAGTGATGCGATCAGGGTGATCTTCAATGTCAAAGATGATGGGCGTGCTGGACCACTTCAAAGGTTTGCGTGCCTCTATGGAGGGTTCTGCTGCATTAACCTCACGCATCCATTGCTTGAGTTGGCGGTGCGAGGTATGCAGAGAAGCACCACCATCAACGCAAAGGACCTCTGTTGCCTTTTGAAACTCTTGCTCGTCTGCTTCATCGTCTTCCATGTCTTCGTCCTCCTCATCTCATCTTCTTCCTTGTCGCGGCCACGGGGAGGTCTGTCTCCTTGCCGCTGCTTGGCTTTGCCGCGGCGCCCTCCCCGACCGGGTCTCTTCTTACTTGCTGCACCTGCACCTTCTTGGGACTTCTCCTTGTCTCGCCGCTCGTACTCAGCTCTCTGTAGCTCAACAAGCTGCTCGACTTTCTTGCAGCTCTGGAGATCGTGGCCCTTGGTGCGGTGGATTTTACAGTACTGCTTGTTGGAGCTGTCAGGCTTGTCGGCGGCCGCCACAGCTTGGCGGTCGGCGTCAACGGCAACCTCCTTGCCGGAGCCACCAGCCTTGGCTTTGTTGGTGGCACCATCCTTGCCGGACTGCTCGACAACTAGTACTTCTTGGTTTTTCTTCCTCCTGTTGTTTCGCCACCGACTCATTCTTGCCGGGGCGATCCCATCACTGTCAGACTCTGCTCCCACATTCTCTCCTGGGAGTCTTCTTCCTTCTTCAGCGCGTGCACACTTATCGGCCAGGGCGTAGAGCTCGCTGACGTCTTTCACTTTGCACATCGCCATCTCCTCCCTCATCCTGCGGTTTCAGACGCTCGATGAAATGCACTAATCACCGCGGGGGTGGACGTCTGGGATGTTGTAGTGCACTCGATGAATCTCTCGATGAACTTGCGAGGACTCTCCCTCCTTCCGGGCAAGCAGGTGGAGGTCACTCTCCCTAGCCGTGAGGCTTGTGGTCACTTTGTGAAGGCGCCAACAAACTGGTGGCACAAATCTTCCCAAGAAGAAATAGAGCCATCGGCAAGTGCATGAGCCAAGATCGGACGCTTGGCTTGAGCACCGTGGGAAAGTAGTTGGCGAGATCTTGTCGCCTCGTCCCCGCAGCTTGCACCGCGATGGTGTAGATGCTAAGGAACTCCGGCGGGTGTGTCCTGCCATCATACTTTTCTAGCACATCTGGTTTGAAGTTTTTCTTGTCGGGCCACCGACTTGCCGCAGCTCACGAGTGAACGCAGGGCAACCTATCACAGACGGCAAGTCGCTGGTTCCCTCGGGCGCATGCATATCAACGATGGGCCCGCCGCGTGGTCGATTGACGGCCGCTTCTCTTGGCGCTCGATACGGGTTCGAGCGTCTTCTTCTCGCCGTTCTCGGAGAACTTGGCGCTGGTCGCGACGAGCTCACGGATCCGACGACGCAGTGGAGTCGCTGTCGAAGTGGATCCGGCGAGTCGGCGATCTTGGCCTTCGGGAAGGGGAGTGTACGGTGGGTGCACCCGCAGTCTCGCCGCCATCAGCTCGCGCCTTGTCGCCTCGCCGCGGCCGCGGCACTCGGTTGCCAGCGGCGTCGCCGTTAAGCGGCCGATGAGACTCTGAATTGTGGCCTCCATTCGTCGACCTTATCGCCCGTTGGAGGGTAATCTAGAAGTAACTGAGCTCTTGCCAAGGCTTCCGCTGCTGTGGTTGATGGCAACGGCGTACGGAGCGAAGAAAGGGATGTGCTCGGACTCCTAACCAAGTTAGGAGGAGCAGCGTCTCGCCCAAGCGACCGTACTCCGCTCGTACCAGCATGTTGGGGTGCATGCGGGTCTCGAGGGCCTCGGGATCCTCCAGCTTGGCCTTGATCCAACGAGCGTATGGTGCCGCGAGCATCATGACGCTGTCGGTCCCGAGCCTCCTGCGAAGGACGCGGTGCGGACTCGGACGCCGACGCCTGTGCTGCCTTGTCCTTGGATCTGGCGGCATTGTGGGCTCTCTCGACGACGCCGGTTCCTCTGCCAGCGTTTCCCCCACCGCCTGAGAGCTCCGGTGGTGGTGGGTTCAACGCGGACGGCTCTGCTGCTGCCGAAGGCTTCTTCTTCGGCGCCATGCTGACGAAGATGTCGATGAAGTTGCTTGAGTGACCGCCGGATCGGGTTCACACAGCCTCGACTGCCCCTACCCCGCGCGCGCCAAAGATGTCGGGAGAATGGTCGTGTCCCACGAGCACCTCTGGGACCTGGGTCCCTTGTGGTTCGGAGGGGGGCGGAGATTGCACAAAGAGCGGATCGAGGCGATGCACACGAAGCGGATTTACCCAGCTTCGGAGCTCTCCGTGAGAGATAATACTCCTACCGCTGCTGCGGATTATCTTGTGTTCTTGTTAGGGAGCAATGGGAGCTACAAAACCTAGCCCGAGTGTGGTCTCAGATGAGTATGATGAACTAAGCGGAGTTGGATCGAACCTTTTCACGCTGCACTTGGGCCTCCTTTTATAGGCACAAGGGTCACCACAGGTTGCAAGTAGAAAAGGGTAAGATAGTAAAACATAGGTAGGTACACCGCTTTATAAAGGTACAGAATCTATACCTAACTCGGACGGCAAGGGAAAAGAGTCATCAATGCCTGTCTCGATCGCTCGAACGATTAACGAGGGACCGCTGGTGCGCCTCCGTTTGCCACGATGGTAGCTTGTCGGCCGCTTATCGCTGCTCCCGCTGGCTGCACAGCCCGTCGACACGTGTGCTTGGGAGAGCCCGTGGTGACACGCTGGCGGGTGAGCCGGAGCGGAGATGAAGAGAGGTTGCCCGCCCGACAAGCGCCTTGCCGCGGCAGGAACCTTGTCGGCTTGGGGCTTGGCGCCCACTAAGACTTCCCGCAAGCTCCTCTTGCCGGGCCTTGTTTCCTTCGCTACCGAGTGGCCTTCCGGCAAGCTCCTCTTGCCGGGTCTTGATTACTTTGTTCTTGAATGGCTCCAAAGGAGCCGCCGAGGATCTTGGCAGTCATCAGGCCAGCCCCTGGTGCCTGAATCTGTCCGTGCACGAGTTCGGGATACTAGGGTACCCCTACTCTGGTACACCGACAACACCGTCGGAGGCATTTAGATAGAATCATATTTTGTTCTAGTATCGAGTTGTAATCATTGAGTTGTAAATAACCTTTTTTTCCACACTTGTGCTTCAAAGTAGCACCATGATCTTTATGATAGAGTCTCTTGTTTTGTCACTTTCATATACTAGTGGGAATTTTTCATTATAGAATTTGGCTTGTATATTCCAACAATGGGCTTCCTCAAATGCCCTAGGTCTTTATGAGCAAGCAAGTTGGATGCACACCCACTTAGTTTCTTTTGTTGAGTTTTCATATATTTATAGCTCTAGTGCATCCGTTGCATGGCAATCCCTACTCCTTGCATTGACATCAATTGATGGGCATCTCCCTAGCCCATTTATTAGTCGCGTCAATGTGAGAATTTCTCCTTTTTTGTCTTCTCCACATAACCCCCATCATCATACTCTATTCCACCTATAGTGCTATATCCATGGCTCACTCTCATGTATTGCGTGAAAGTTGAAAAAAGTTTGACATTACTAAAGTATGAAAAAATTGCTTGGCTTGTCATCGGGGTTGTGCATGATGAGAGCATTTTTGTGTGAAGAAAATGAAGCATAGCCAAACTATATGATTTTGTAGGGATGAGCTTTCTTTGGCTATGTTATTTTGATAAAACATAATTGCTTGGTTAGTATGCTTGAAGTATTATTATTTTTATGTCAATATTAAACTTTTGTCTTGAATCTTATGGATCTGAATATTCTTGCCACAATAAAGAAGATTACATTGATAAATATATTAGGTAGCATTCCACATCAAAAATTATGTTTTTATCATTTACCTACTCGAGGACGAGCAGGAATTAAGCTTGGGGATGCTTCATACGTCTCCAACGTATCTATAATGTTTTATTGTTCCATGCTATTATATTATCAACCTTGGATGTTTTATATGCATTTATATGCTATTTTATATGATTGTTGGGACTAACCTATTAACCTAGAGCCCAGTGCCAGTTTCTATTTTTTCCTTGTTTTTGAGTATCGTAGAAAAGGAAAACCAAACGGAGTCCAATGGACCTAAAATTTCACGGAGCTTATTTTTGGACCAGAAGAAGCCCGCGGAGCATTGGAGATGGACCAGGGGAGTCCTGAGGCCACCACGAGGGTGGGGGTGCGCCCCACCCCCTGGGCGCGCCCCCCTGCCTCGTGGTCGCCTCGGGGACCCCCCCTGACTTGTTCCCGATGCCAACACCTCTTATATATACCCAAACTTCCAGAAAGAAACCTATATCGGCAGTTCCGCCACCTCAAGCCTCTGTAGCCACCGAAAACCAATCTAGACCCGTTCCGGCACCCTGCCGGAGGGGGAATCCCTCTTCGGTGGCCATCCTCATCATCCCGACGCTCTCCATGACAAGGAGGGAGTAGTTCACCCTCAGGGCTGAGGGTATGTACCAGTAGCTATGTGTTTGATCTCTCTCTCTCATGTTCTTGAGGTGGTACGATCCTGATGTATCGCGAGCTTTGCTATTATAGTTGGATCTTATGATATTTCTCCCCCTCTACTCTCTTGTAATGGATTGAGTTTTCCCTTTGAAGTGACCTTACCGGATTGAGTCTTTAAGGATTTGAGAACACTTTATGTATGTCTTGCATGTGCTTATCTGTGGTGATAATTGGATATTCACGTGATCTACTTGATGTATGTTTTGGTGATCAACTTGCGGGTTCCGTAACATTGTGAACTTATGCATAGGGGTTGGCACACATTTTCGTCTTGAGTCTCCGGTAGAAACTTTGGGGCACTCTTTGAAGTACTTTGTGTTGGTTTGAATAGATGAATCTGAGATTGTGTGATGCATATCGTATAATCATACCCGTGGATACTTTAGGTGACATTGGAGTATCTAGGTGACATTAGGGTTTTGGCTGATTTGTGTCTTAAGGTGTTATTCTAGTACAAACTCTATGATAGATCGAACCGAAAGAATAGTTTCGTGTTATTTTACTACGGACTCTTGAATACATTGATCAGGAAGAATAACTTTGAGGTGGTTTCGTACCCTACAATAATCTCTTCGTTTGTTCTATGCTATTAGTGACTGGAGTGACTCTTTGTTGCATGTTGAGGGATAGTTATATGATCCAATTATGTTATTATTGTTGAGAGAACTTGCACTAGTGAAAGTATGAACCTTAGGCCTTGTTTCCTATCATTGCAATACCGTTTACGCTCACTTTTATCGCTTGCTACCTTGCTGTTTTTATATTTTCAGATTACAAATACTCATATCTAACATCCATAATGCACTTGTATCACCATCTCTTCTCCGAACTAGTGCACCTATACAATTTAACATTGTATTGGGTGTGTTGGGCACACAAGAGACTCTTTGTTATTTGGTTGCAGGGTTGTTTGAGAGAGACCATCTTC
Organism: Aegilops longissima; assembly: GCA_021605205.1. Taxonomy (NCBI): domain Eukaryota; kingdom Viridiplantae; phylum Streptophyta; class Magnoliopsida; order Poales; family Poaceae; genus Aegilops; species Aegilops longissima. The sequence goes on along the minus strand of CM038681.1, from coordinate 534,146,775 downwards.
ATCCTACGCATCCCACGGATTGATAAACCTTAGGTCATCCACTTGAGGGAAATTTGCTACTGTCCTACAAACCTCTGCATTTGGAGGCCCAACAACGTCTACAAGAAGAGGGTTGTGTAGTAGACATCAGGCTGCACCTACATTTCTATTTTCAAACTCCTATGGCTAAGTGAGAGTGATAAAGCCACATGGTCCGATTGCCTGGTTCGTTGCGCTAAACACCTCCTTCAAGGACCAAACTTTTGGATCAAGAGTGTTTAGATTCCATCCCGAACACCCCCGTACTACCTACGTGGGGGCTGAAGCCGACGACTGCCCAACTCTCAGATTTAACATAAACGGCCGCACAAGAGGTAAAACTAAAAAAACAATAAACATTACATTACATAACGGCTTTGTTCCATAATACAGGACGGGATAACATGAATGACTTCATTCAAAGATAATGTCTTTGGAGCACTGGCCCTCTACAATGCGGGATCCCTTCAGGACAACATCAAAATACAGCTCGGGCTTGCGGTGCTCCTTGCCCGCGGGCGGTCACTCGGTCGCGAGCTTGACGGCGTCCATCTTCGCCCACTGCACCTTGACACGGGCGAAGGCCATCCGCGCTCCCTCGATGCAGACCAACCGCTTGATGGCATCAAGCCGGGGGCAGGCATTTACCTGCCGCTTCACGAGTCCAAAGTAGCTGCTGGGTATGGCTTCGGCAGGCCATAGACGGATTATCAAATCCTTCATGGCCAGTTCGGCCACCCTATGCAGTTCGGTCAGCTGTTTTAGCTGATCACTAAAGGGCACCGGAAGCTCTGGCGCAAGATATTGCGACCAGAACAGCTTCTCCGTTGAGCTCCCTTCTTTGGCTCGGAAGAACTCGACAGCATCAGCAACACTGCGCGGCAGATCCGCAGACGCTCCTGCAGAACTCCAAATCCGGGTCAGTAAGAGGTACCTTTTCTTCACATATTTTCTCTGCATAATAAAGGCCTTACCCGCAGCGATTTTCCTGGCCTCCTGGATTTCCTGGAGGGCGCCCTGGCCTTCAACCCGGGCATCTCACTTTGGCGGGCCTTGCCAAGTTCGGACTCTTGATCCGCAATATTGCGCTCCAAGGACTCGCATCTCTTCACGGCGTCCTGGAGCTCCTGTTGGACCTCACCGACCCTGGCCTCTTGCTTTTTGTGAGCGGCTTGTTCCTCCGCCGCTCTCTTCTGGGCTCAGGCCAGCGCCTTCTTGAGGGTCTCCACCTTGGTCGCCGCTCCTACGACATATCATGGCACTATAGTCAACACAAATCATTCATCCTTTCTGGATCTACAAAAGGTCATTGCATACCTTGCTTGACCTCCAGCTGTTTTCTCACACGGTCGAGCTCTCCCTCGGCCCGCTCCAGACTCTGCTTCAGTCCGGAAACTTCGGTGGAATGGGAGGTCGCAGCCAGCAACGACACCTGCTTATTCACATAGACATGTCTGGTTAGTCTCTTGTGAAAGTTATTTGATCCTTTGTCCGGCTTTTCTTCCTGAACACCGGACAGAGTCTTAGGGGCTACTATCTATACTATGACATTCTTTTCATACAATTGCGTCGCTTACCTCAAAGCCTGTTAGAAGGCTGGTGCAGGCTTCGGTCAGTCCACTTTTAGCGGAATGAACCCTCTCAACCACCGTACCCATAAGGATACGGTGTTCCTCAACAATGGAAGCGCCTTGCAGCGGTTCCAGCAGATTATCCGGTACCTCTGGATAAACAGAGGTCACCGGTGGGATAGGTGCACCTCCTTCTTTCGAAGGAGGCTGCTTGCCCGATTCCGGAGCCATGTGGGCCTCTAGAATAGTATTCGGCTGGGGGCCGAATTGGATATGGCCCCCATCGCCAGTCTCCAGGGGGATTTGCTCTCCCATGTGTCCGGCGGCTGAGGTCTCGCCTTCTGGCGCCACCCTGACGGCCTCTTGCGTCTCTCCCTAGCCTGGGAAGGTCCTTCGGGACAGCACCTCGACATCATCTGTGGCCTTGGGAGAGGAGGCCGCCGGCTGTGACCCGTTGTCCATCATTTTTGGATCCATCGAACCCCCGGAAGATGAGGATCGCTGGGGGCTATCGTGGGCCGGACTGCAGTGCATGATTCAACATGTTAAAACTATGAAGTAAAGAAGTTGGATATATGAGTGCGTCAGTGCCTTTAAGTACTTACGATTGACGCCAGGCTTATCCTGGGCGCCACTCTGAGCTCTTTGTCGATATCGGTAGCGGTGTCGTCCGCGAGGGAGGCTCTCCCCTCCTTGGACGCTTCAGCCTCCGAATGTGTGGAGGCAGCCCTCTTCTTCCTTCTCCCCTCAGGGGGGGGGAGAGTTGCTTTCCTCCTGCTCGTCATCCTCGCTGGGGGAGGAGTGAGTTTCGGTGTATTCGGACGTCACGTCTGAAGTGCCCTCTTATGGCGGAGGCCACCACTGGTTGTCAGGACCCCGATCCTAAGTCACACCGATCTAGCATGTAACACATCATATCACTTTGCGGCCTCACGCACGGTATTCCCACGGGTGTCGCCTTACCATGGCCCGGGACCGTTTGCGTCTTTTGGCTCATGTATATGATAGTGTCGCTAGCATCCATATGACAAAGAACCCGGGCCGACATGGCTAGTCGTGAACCCAAAGCGGCGCTAACCTATGGGGACAGGCATACATGAATCACATCGAGCATGTCGGTCATCAACATATATATTCGGCTGTAGCACTGGCTAACAGGACTCCGTATCCCGGCTGTAGCAGGCTAGGCAGACTCGAATAACACCGCGTGACATTTCCCGAAGGGACAGACATAGGAACGAAGTGAAACACATGCCGGCCAGTCAAGTGTCCAAGCAGTAGTGCTGGGCTAGCAGGACTCCGGTGAACCGGGCTATAGCGGACTACTATCGCTCATAAGCACGAGACTACATTTCCCCATATGAGAGGCTGCCGAGGATAAACAACTAGTTTGTCGGATCCCACACATACCAAGCATTTCAAACATACACACAATATGCTCAATATGTGTAAATACGATGTGGCATCACAACATAACTCTACGACTCAGATATTATTCATTAGGCTCTGAAGAGCGAGATATTACAAACATGGGTCTCATGACCCAACACTCTGAGCATACAAGTCAAAGCACAAGCGGAAGCTAAACATGTCCGAGTACGCATAACTATAAATGAAAAAGGCCGAGAAGCCCGACTATCTACTGACCTCGCCGAGGGCACAAGATCGTAGCTGAGGTAACAAGCTAAACGTCAAGTCCAAGCGAACTACTAGCGAGACCGACGTCTCTCGCAAAACATAAAATAAGCAAACGTGAGTACAATTGTACTCAGCAAGACTTACATCGAGATCTAACTACATATGCATCATTATCAAAAGGGGTGGTGGAGTTTGACCGCAGCAAGCCAGCTTTGAATCGGTGGCTATCCTGAACTACGATCGCAAGTAACTCTTTTGAGGTGGCGCTACGAGTCCACATATTCACCATAGCAATACACCACTATGAACCCGCTCCCGTCTCCCTACGAGAACGCCATCCATAGCACTCACGCTTATCTTGCGCATTTTAGAGTATCCACTTCCACTTGTCTATGAACTGATATAGGCAACCCCGAAGTCCTTCTCCATGGACACGGCTATTCAATAGATCATATTAAACCCTACAGGGTGTACTTCTTCACACGCGCTCACCACTTACCGCCGTTTACCGACATGTACTCGCAACCTTCAAGCGGAAGCCCAACGTGGGTGTCGGCCCGCCTACCTAAACACTCAAGTCCCTAGTCCAGGTTTATCGCCTATTCGGTTCCATCCGCAGGAGTCCGCCAAGGTTTCCCATACAGCCCCGAACGATGTGTGCAGGGTTCCCGAGATACCAAACGGGCATTCGCACACCAGACCACGGTGCCTACCGCAACACAACCCACCCCTAAAGTCAGCGTTATATGCGGACCCCAAAGATGCTACAAACACGAAAACTACTTGCAACTCCGGACCGAGGACAAGGGTGGTCAAGAAGCCGAGAGGGTCCATTGGTTTCGGCCCAATGCGTGGTAGTAACTGTTTCATGGATCACAAACACGAACTCAGTTCCCGAGGACGGCTGCAATGAGACAACCCACCATGTACTCCTACATGGCCTCTCACCGCTACCTTTACCAAATCGTGTTCACACTTTGCTCACACACACAAGGACATGTTTATAACAATTCCAATTCATTTCCGATGAATCGACCCGACTCAACTCTAAGCAGTAGCAGGCATGACAAACAAGCAAAATGAGTAGGCACAACATGGCTCAAACAATTCCTACTCATCCTAGTGAGTTTCATCTAATTACTGTGGAATGACAGGTCATGCAAAGGATCAAGGGGTTCAGCTACCGCAGCAAGTAACACATGAGTCATTGTTGTCCTAATGCAGTAAAATAGAGCAGGAGCGAGAGAGTGGGATTATATCGAAATGAACAAGGGGGTTCTGCTTGCCTGGCACTTCTGAAGATAATATAGTTCTTCATCGGTGTCATCGAACAATCGTCGGAACATCGTCTACCGAGAGGGGACAAACACCAGTAACTGAGAAAGAACACAATCAATGCAATGCACATATATGATGCATGAGCATGTTAAGGAACTGAATTCACCTAATGCAACATTAATCCAAGTTAGTTGAAGTGGAATTCAAACAAGGTTGAACTCCAACTCCAAATGCTATTTCATAAATTACCCTAATCATGGTTCATCCTATTCAGTGAGGTTAACTTGTTCAAACATGCATGATCATGGCATAAACAGATTCTTCATATTTTTCTGATCATTTTTCATATATAAATTATTTCCATCCGAGTTACGGTTGAATTTCTATGATTTATTGAAGTTTAGGGCATTTTCTGGAATTTCCTGAATTAAATTAAGTCCAGAAAAGGGGTATTACTGCGTCAGTGTGACGTCAGCGGGTCAACAGGCGGCCAGGGTCAAACCTGACCTGCGGGACCCACGGGTCAGTGTCTCAGTCAGCTAACAGGGTTAATTAGCACTAACTAAAGGTTAATCTAGGCTAATTAGTCCCTGGACCCACACGTCAGTGACTATGGAATTAACTTAAGTTAACTTTAACACTTAGCTAAATAACGAGGACCGGGCCCGCATGTCGATGAAAGGGAGGGTCAAACCTCACCGTCAAATGGTCAGCCCCGGTCAAACTCACGGAGTTGACCGCTGCTCATCGCTACTTGAGCCGAGAGGCAGCGAGGGCGCGGGTTTCGCCCTCCGGTGACCAAAAGAGAGGCGGAGGGGCCCTACGTGACGCCTGGGCTCGCGCGCATCTAAGGAGACTAGCGGGAGGTGCGGGGGCGGCCGGAGTTCGCCGGAAGCGAGTCCGTGGCGGTGGCCGGAGCTACGGGTTCGAGTGGCGCAGGTCTACAGAGCGCGGGGAAGCTCATCGAGGGGCTCTCCGGACTCCTGGAGTCGCGGTGAGCATGATGACGCGCTCCAACACGTGTGGCAGCAACGTTGGACGCGGTGGCGGCATGGCTGTGCGGCGGCGAGCGTCGGCCAAGGTGGGTATCGCGGTTAGGGGGCGAACGCATCGGTGGGGAGAGCGGCAAGAGGCGCAGGGGCTCACAGTGATTCCGTAGCGTGGGTCGGTGGCCTCGGGGATGGCTTGGACGAGGCGGATCGACGCCGGCGATCTCCGGGTAGAGGCGGCAAAGATGGCGGGGCAGAGGGTGATGCAGGGCGTCCGGCGTCGGGAGGCTCGGTGAGGAGGGGGGAGAAAGACTAGGCGGAGCTCGGGGGCATGTCGGGGAGGAGAGGGGGTGGCGGTGGCCGCGAGGGCAGCGAGGGGCGGCGACAGGCGGCCGCCTGTCCCAGGCGAGAGAGGGAGGCGGAGGAGAGGAGGGTTCGGAGAGAGGAGAGGGGCCGGGGTCCAGGCGGCGCCGAGGAGGAGCTTGAGGCCCTTCGGTGAGGCAGGCGGGGAGGAGGCGTGGCGTGCTGGGGGCATGCGCCAGTGTCCCTCCTCGCCTCTTGGGCAGAGGTAGGTGACGACCAGGCGAGGCGGTTGGTGGGCTGGGCCAACTGGGCCACGAGGAGGAGGGGGAAGAGAAGGCTGGGCCAGTGGGCTCTTGCAGTAAGCCGGTAAGGTATTCTCTCTCTCTCTTTTATTTCCATTTTCTATTTTCTGTAATTATGTTTGGCTTTAATAAAATGCTGGGCATTTCCAAAAATCATGAAACTGGTCAATGTCACTGTTTGGAATATTTCCAACAACAAACATTTCAGTTTATGATTATTTGAGCATTTAAAATATTTTATAGTATTTAAATGCCCAAATGCAAATACCATATGAATTAATTCAAAAGTCCAAATGTCATGGAAAAATGTGCATCACCCCTGGTTATGTTTTAAAGCATTTTTCCAGACATGATGAACATTTTTGAAGGCCATTTGGTTCATTGAAAAATATTTCTTAGTTGAACCTATTTGAATTGCTTTTGGTGCTAGGGCTTGGTCATCCCCATTTCAAATTTTCATGAAAATTAAACATGATGCATGGATGCAATGCCACTGGTTACAAACAAGCTCTAGGGCTGATCTGGGGCTGTGACAGCTCACCCCCACTAACCAGGAAGCTCGCCCCGAGATTCAAGACGTGAGGTAAGAGGAAAAGGTAAGTCGCAAACTATCACAATCTTCATGATCCATTTGCCCTTCTCGAAGATGTTGATTTACTCCATCATCTTGGTCTTAACGTCTTCGAGATCCTCCCCCGACACGACAACAGAAAGAAGGGGGAAACCTTACATGATTCGATCTTCACGAAGATCAGGTAAACATGATCGACTCACGGACTGAGACGGTGACACATCTCGAGTTGAGACACAAAACACATCGAGAGGGATGGAAGAACAACGACGAGGTTTGATCAGTGGCAACAATTCCATGCTTAAAAAGGTGGTGGATGGGTCAAGGTGGCGAGGAAATATTTATCATGATTCAACAACGGGGCACCTCGAGAAAGGTGACGCAAAGAACTATTCCCTTAAGTGGCAAAAAGAATTACTTTTGATCCATAGATCATTGGAACTCTGTATACCAGCCTAAGGCAATCACAAGCGATCATTTGGTGGAATGCAAAAGAATGGTTCACCCGGACTAGAATGGATGATGTGGACTACCTTGTTGAAGACCACACAGTGGATGATTTTTGCTTATCATCGGAGGTGGAGGAGACCCATGGTAAGTCCACTTTTGAAGATGAACCTGGACAAGAATTACTAAGAAAGCAGCCCATAGTGAAATGGCACAAGGACGGTGCAAGCTGGGAGCGAAATGCAACTGTTGGAATGTTCCAACCATCATATCTGCCTGAGATTTAGATCCGATTGGTGATGGGATACTTCAGACTCAGCATGTCTGAAAAGGAAAAGGTTGCAACACAACTCGACGAGAAGACGTTGCGAGATTCTCGGGGAATGAACCAAGGTAGTAAGCTCCAAAGCATGAGCGGGTTCTGCTACAAACAGGTGAACACGTTGTCCCGGACAAACATGGCCACGTAGTAGTCTTATAATAAAACACTACCGAGTTCAGGTGGGGAACCATAATCGAGGATATCGAAGTCTTTACGCAAGTCGATGGATTAGATCCCAAGCATAGACTTCTTTTCCTTGAGCAAATCAATCAGTGGCTTGGTGTGCTAGGAATACATATAGAATGAAGGTTGCAAGTCTCCAGGCTACAGAATACTTCGCACATATGCATGACTGACTTGGGATGATTCCAAGGGAAACAAACAAACCTTTCTCAAATTCATGGCGGCAACTTGCACCTAATGCACGTGAATTAGAGGAAGTCACTTCTTCCATCCAAGCATAAGCTTTATGAACGAAACACAAAGAAATGCTTACACAAGTTTCCAACACTAGGTTGATGTTCATCATGACTCATGGGGGAGACAAAATGCTGCTGATGGGCTCAACAACAACTCATCGGAATTTCCATATCACTGGACTTCCACCATCATGTGAACACGGTGATAGCATTGGTCAGACCAAAAGATGTAATGGGGTATGCTCGAGGGATCAATCTCGAGTAAGACAACATTACGAACACCGTTGGTACTGATTTGACTTGACAATGGCCCATACTCAAGTCAACGAATTGATAAAACAATAGGTCCCGCAACTGATCACAGGGACCCCTCGATGAAGATATCATCTTTCTTCAACACATACTACACAAGAATATCCCCTTGGAACGAACTAAGTTGGACAGGCTTTTATCTTCCAACTCTCCAAGTTGTTGTCTAGCTTAACCAACTAGCTCAGGGGTATCCAACACAGATTCTTGGAGAAGGGGTGGTCCACAGGGAACCAACTTGATCACGAGCTCAACATAACAGTCAGGGAACAACCCGGTAACACTTCCAAGAAGATATTTGGAAAGTCACGACCCACCGTATGTTACTAAGCTCGAGAACAATCTTGCTTTTCAGGGCAAGACGATATGATCAAATGAGTGAGGACTTGACACAATCCTAACTCATCAATCGAAGTGTGCACCAGAAATAAGGACTAGGTAGCACAATCTATCTTAGAATGATGATTTAATAATCAACACGCTAAGAATGAGGATATTGTCCATTAACTGCCAAGCAACCAGTTGCTCGGAGTATTGATTTCACACATCACAACTCACTTGCCGGCATTCTGGTTGCAACAACACGGAACCGAGGAATGAATAATGATAGCGAGAGTATCACTGCGTCAAGAGTTCATAAAAGAAGGTGCAATTCTCATGAAGTTCCTGACATAAAGATGATAACACTCCAAGGTAGAGCATAATCAAAGCTGGATTGGCATTTTAATCTGCGGAATACAACTGCTTTGACCCAATCCTGGATATGGATGGGGTACTGGAGTTTGTTTCTCCTAATCATTCCGGAATAGAATGGCTTGACGGACCACATGAGTAATAGGCATCGATAAACGAATGTACACATACCCTTGACTATCAATTGATTGACGAGGGTCAGAGTACAACTAAAGAGGAACAACTCGAGGAGCATATAACTTTCTGAGTTGTGGATGCACAGATTAGTATGTCGAGCAAGCTTAACATTTCTTCCGGATAATCCATGCAGAAAAGGTAGAACTGGCAGAGTCACAATATGAATGGAGTACTCCTCAAGAGCACTCTTATCGTGATGTTTTGGTTCAACAAGGAACTTCTGCCATAAGCGGCTCGTAGTAGTTGGAAGAAGGAAATACCACGGACCTCGAGGACTATCGCAAGGTTACTAATATCCTAAAGGAATTAGCAAATACTATCAACATGAAGTAGGGTGAATCTCGGGTTTAAGAACCCAGGAATAGAATACCTACCACTTAATGGCATCACGGGTGCTTTCGAAAGTGATGGCCAGAATCATCACACTGGGGATACAAAAGCATTGCTAAATTGCTAGGTGACTTCCTAAACACCTAGGGTCATAATAATAGTTCCAACATATATGTCGAGGCAACAGAGTACCTCGACCGACTGGTTAGTGTGCTTATTCTGACCAAAAGGACATCGGAAACGGAAGGAAAGGATTTGCAAATGCATCGACTATTTAGAGACCTAGGATGACTCGGACAAAGATAACGGCTGTAAATGCTCAAAATGATTTGAGACATCCTGCAAAATGTTGGCATAACCACTCAACAACATCATAACAAGATTACGAGATCAACGGTTATCATACGTAAATAGTAGGAACTGAATCGGGATTAAAACCAACAATCTTAAAGGTCTATGGATTAGTAACACGTCATCCTCGATAGATAGATGAGAAGCCTAGTTCTTAAACCCGTAGAAGAGAAGAGGATGACTCAGATCGAAGGCCATGAGGTATAAGGAGTAAAAGAGCCTTATGTTCCTTCCACAATCAATTCCCTTACATAACTAAAGCATTTCTAGACACAACTTCACCAGTTTGGCTTGGTAATCCCTGAGCATCAAGCTCGATACCAACGCTGTCAGACCCCGATCCTAAGTCACACCGATCTAGCATGTAACACATCATATCACTTTGCGGCCTCACGCACGGTATTCCACGGTGTCGCCTTACCATGGCCCGGACCGCTTGCGCCTTTTGGCTCACGATATGATAGTGTCGCTAGCATCCATATGACAAAGAACCCGGGCCGACATGGCTAGTCGTGAACCCAAAGCGGCGCTAACCTATGGGGACAGGCATACATGAATCACATCGAGCATGTCGGTCATCAACGATATATTCGGCTGTAGCACTGGCTAACAGGACTCCGGTATCCCGGCTGTAGCAGGCTAGGCAGGACTCGAATAACACCGCGTGACATTTCCCGAAGGACAGATATAGGAACGAAGTGAAACACATGCCGCCACCAAGTGTCCAAGCAGAGTCTTGGGCTAGCAGGACTCGTGAACCGGGCTGTAGCGGACTACTATCGCCGTAAGCACGAGACTACATTTCCCCATATGAGAGGCTGCCGAGGATAAACAACTAGTTTGTCGGATCCCACACATACCAAGCATTTCAAACATACACACAATATGCTCAATATGTGTAAATACGACGTGGCATCACAACATAACTCTACGACTCAGATATTATTCATTAGGCTCTGAAGAGCGAGATATTACAAACATGGGTCTCATGACCCAACACTCTGAGCATACAAGTCAAAGCACAAGCGAAGCTAAACATGTCTGAGTACGCATAACTATAAATGAAAAGAGGCCGAGAAGCCCGACTATCTACTGAGACTCGCCGAGGGCACAAGATCGTAGCTGAGGTAACAAGCTAAACGTCAAGTCCAAGCGGAACTACTAGCGAGACCGACGCCTCTCGCAAAACATAAAATAAGCAAACGTGAGTACAATTGTACTCAGCAAGACTTACATCAGATCTAACTACATATGCATCATTACCAAAAGGGGTGGTGGAGTTTGACCGCAGCAAGCCAGCTTTGACTCGGTGGCTATCCTGAACTACGATCGCAAGTAACTCTTTTGAGGTGGCACACGAGTCCACATATTCACCATAGCAATACACCACTATGAACCCGCTCCCGCCTCCCTCACGGAACGCCATCCATAGCACTCACGCTTATCTTGCGCATTTTAGAGTATCCACTTCCACTTGTCTATGAACCGATATAGGCAACCCGTAAGTCCTTCTCCGCGGACACGGCTATTTGAATAGATCATATTAAACCACTGTAGGGTGTACTTCTTCACACACGCTCACCACTTACCGCCGTTTACACGACATGTACTCGCAACCTTCAAGCGGAAGCCCAACGTGGGTGTCGGCCCCGCCTACCTAAACACTCAAGTCCCTAGTCCAGGTTTATCGCCTATTCGGGTTCCATCCGCAGGAGTCCGCCGAGGTTTCCCATACAGCCCGAACGATGTGTGCAGGGTTCCCGAGATACCAAACGGGCATTCGGTACACAACACCCACGGTGCCTACCGCAACACAACCCACCCCTAAGGTCAGCGCTATGTGCGCCCCAAATGCTACAAACACCGTAAACTACTTGCAACTCCCGGACCGAGGACAAGGGTGGTCAAGAAGCTGAGAGGGTCCATTGGTTTCGGGCCCAATGCGTGGTAGTAACTGTTTCATGGATCACAAACACGTAACTCAGTTCTCGAGGACGGCTGCAATGAGACAACCCACCATGTACTCCTACATGGCCTCTCACCGCTACCTTTACCAAATCGTGTTCACACACTTAGCTCACACACACAGTAGGACATGTTTATAACAATTCCAATTCATTTCCGATGAATCAGACCCGACTCAACTCTAAGCAGTAGCAGGCATGACAAACAAGCAAAATGAGTAGGCACAACATGGCTCAAACAATTCCTACTCATGCTAGTGAGTTTCATCTAATTACTGTGGAATGACAGTTCATGCAAAGGATCAAGGGGTTCAGCTACCGCAGCAAGTAACACATGAGTCGTTGTTGTCCTAATGCAGTAAAATAGAGCAGGAGCGAGAGAGTGGGATTATATCGAAATGAACAAGGGGGTTCTGCTTGCCTGGCACTTCTGAAGATAATATAGTTCTTCATCGGTGTCATCGAACAATCGCTTTAACAACGCTCACCGAGAGGGACAAACACCAATGAATCGAAAAGAACACAATCAATGCAATGCACATATATGATGCATGAGCATGTTAAGGAACTGAATTCACCTAATGCAACAGTAATCCAAGTTAGTTGAAGTGGAATTCAAACAAGGTTGAACTCCAACTCCAAATGCTATTTCATAAATTACCCTAATCATGATTCATGCTATTCAGTGAGGTTAACTTGTTCAAACATGCATGATCATGGCATAAACAGATTCTTCATATTTTTCTGATCATTTTTTATATATAAATTATTTCCATCCGAGTTACGGTTGAATTTCTATGATTTATTGAAGTTTAGGGCATTTTCTGGAATTTCCTGAATTAAATTAAGTCCAGAAAAGGGTATTATCTGCGTCGACCGACGTCGATGTGGCGTCGATGGGTCAACAAAGCGGCCAGGGTCAAACCTGACTGCGGGACCCACGGTCGATGTCTCGATCACCTAACAGGTTAATTAGCACTAACTAAAGGTTAATTTAGGCTAATTAGTCCCTGGACCCACACGTTAGTGACTATGGAATTAACTTAAGTTAACTTTAACACTTAGCTAAATAATAGGGACCGGGGCCCGCATGTCAGTGAAAGGGAGGGGTCAAACCTCACTGGTCAAAACGGTCAGCCCCGGGTCAAACTCACCGGAGTTGACCGCGGCTCGTCGCCGGCGGAGCCAGAGACGGCGGAGGGCGCCGGGTTTCGCCCTCCGATGACCAAAAGAGAGGCGGAGGGGCCCTACGTGACGCCCGGGCTCGCGCGCATCTAAGGAGACTAGCGGGAGGTGCGGGGGCAGCCGGAGTTCGCCGGAAGCGAGTCCGTGGCAGTGGCCGGAGCTACGGGTTCGAGTGGCGCAGGTCTACAGAGCGCGGGGAAGCTCATCGAGGGGCTCTCCGGACTCCTGGAGTCGCGGTGAGCATGATGACGCGCTCCAACACGTGTGGCAGCAACGTTGGACGCGGTGGCGGCATGGCTGTCTTGGCGGCGAAGCGCCGCCAAGGTGGGTATCGCGTTAGGGGGCGAACGATCGGCGGGAGAGCGGCAAGAGGCGAGGGCTCACAGATGATTCCAGAGCGTGGGTCGGTGGCCTCGGGATGGCTTGACGAGGCGGATCGACGCCGGCGATCTCCGGCAGAGGCGGCGAAGATGGCGGGGCGAGGGTGATGCAGGCGTCCGGGCCGGGAGGCTCGGTGAGGAGGGGGAGAAAGACTAGGCGGAGCTCGGGGGCATGTCGGGAGGAGAGGGGTGGCGGTGGCCGCGAGGGCAGCGAGGGGCGGCGACGGCACTCACTCGAGGCCGGGCGAGAGAGAGGAGCAGAGGAGAGGAGGGCGCTCGAGAGAGGAGAGGGGCCGGGGTCCAGGCGCGCCGAGGAGGAGCTTGAGGCCCTTCGGTGAGGCAGGAGAGCAGGGAGGAGGCGTGGCGTGCTCGGGCGTTCGCGTGTCCCTCCTCCGCCATCTTGGCAGAGGTAGGTGACGATCGGCGAGGCGGTTGGTGGGCTGGGCCAAGCTGGGCCAGCGAGGAGGAGGGGGAATGGCTGGGCGGGTGGGCTGCGCAGTAAGCTGTGTAAGGTATTCTCTCTCTCTCTTTTATTTCCATTTTCTATTTTCTGTAATTATGTTTGGCTTTAATAAAATGCTGTAGCATTTCCAAAATCATGAAACTGGTCAATGTCACTGCTTGGAATATTTCCAACAACAAACATTTCAGTTTATGATTATTTGAGCATTTAAAATATTTTATAGTATTTAATTGCCCAAATGCAAATACCATATGAATTAATTCAAAAGTCCAAATGTCATGGAAAAATGTGCATCACCCCTGGTTATGTTTTAAAGCATTTTTCCAGACATGATAAACATTTTTGAAGGCCATTTGGTTCATTGAAAAATATTTCTTAGTTGAACCTATTTGAATTGCTTTTGGTGCTAGGGCTTGGTCATCCCCATTTCAAATTTTCATGAAAATTAAACATGATGCATGGATGCAATGCCACTGGTTACAAACAAGCTCTAGGGCTGATCTGGGGCTGTGACACTGGTCCCCTTGGCCTTCTTCTCCGACGCTTGGTAGGGCGCCGGAACCAGCATCTTCGTCAGAAGTGGGACTGCTGGGTCTTCGGGCAGTGTAGTCGGACACTTGATCTGCTCCGCCTTCTTTGTCCAGCCCTGAAAAAACAAATGGGTAAGCTCAAACGTTCTCCTAGAGTGCGCAGGTAAAGGATAAACCTTGAAACACGAAAAAACTTACTGGACTGGCGGGATGGGTCAGGTTGTACCCATGGTCTTCGGTCTCCTTCGGCCACGTCTCATTGGCCTTGAAAAGCACCTTCCGGATGCCTTCGTGCGGAATGCCAAAGAACTGTTGTAGGGTCTGGTGCTTGGCCAGATTGAATTCCCACAAATGGAAAGTCCGGCTCTGGCACGGAAGGATCCAGCGAAAAAGCATCACCTGGATCACATTGACAAGCTTGATATTCTTGTCTACCATGCTCTTGATACGCGTCTGAAGCGTTGTCAGCTCGTCTGACAAAGACCAGTCCAGGCCCTTCTCTAGCCAGGAGGTGAGCCGCATCGGGGCTCCAGACTAGAATTCAGGAGCCGCAACCCAGGTGGCATCGCGAGGCTCTGTGACGTAGAACCATTACTGTTGCCACCCTTTGATGGTCTCCGCAAAGGTACCTTTGGACCAGGTGACGTTGGGCATCTTGCTCACCATAGCGCCTCCGCACTCTGCATGTTGACCATCCACCACCTTCGGCTTCACATTGAAGATCATTAACCACAATCCGAAGTGGGGTGGGATGCGGAGGAAGGCCTCGCACACGACAATAAATGTCGAGATATTGAGGAAGGAGTTGGGGGCCAGATCGTGGAAATCCAGCCCGTAGTAGAACATGAGTCCCCGGACGAATGGGTGGAGAGGAAATCCCAACCGGCGGACGAAGTGGGGGATAAACACTACCATCTCATGGGGCTCCGGGGTGGGGACGATCTGCCACTTGGCCGGAAGCCGGTGGGCGATTTCCTTGGCCAAGTACCCGGCCTCCCAGAGCTTTGTGATGTCCTTCTCCTTGACGGAGGAAACCATCCACTTGCCCTGCGCTCCAGATCCAGACATGGTCGGAGTGCTTTTTGAGGCAGAAAGGGTGGAAGCTTGGGTGCTGGAGCTCGAGAATGGATGGGCAGAGAGGAAGAAGGCATGGGTGAAAGGGTGAATCCTTATCTCCTTATAAAGGCAGCGAATATCAAGTGCCTCCCCACTCGCCTTAAAACTCGCCTATTCCCCAAGGGTCGTGTAGATGGCACAGTTGGATTACCCATGCCCGTATTGATGAGAATCCCGCAATAAGGGGACACGATATCTGCTTTGACAAGACATGCCAATAAAACCGCATCTCAAAACATGGAGCGGGAGGCTAAAAACGGTTCAAAATAATGGCCGGGCAGCGACGTGATGTCACGCTACAAAAGTTGTCAGTAGATTGGACTCGTGAAATATTATGCTCTCTACGGTTGTGTGTGGTACTTGTTTTGTAGAGCTGGACACATTTTCGGTGTTCGAAAGCTGCTTTGGAGTATTCG
The DNA here is from genome assembly GCA_021605205.1 of Aegilops longissima. NCBI lineage: Eukaryota > Viridiplantae > Streptophyta > Magnoliopsida > Poales > Poaceae > Aegilops > Aegilops longissima. The sequence continues at coordinate 534,131,003 of CM038681.1, read as the reverse complement.
GAGGAGGAACCCGCCTTGCAATGCCGAAGACAATCTGCGCGCCGGACGCATCGTCATTGAAGCTTGGTTCAGGGGCTACTGAGGGAGTCCTGGACTAAGGGGTCCTCGGGTGTCCGAACTACGTAACATGGGCCGGACTAATGGGCTATGAAGATACAAGACAGAAGACTTCTTCTCGTGTACAGATGGGACTCTCCTTTGCGTGGATGGCAAGCTTGGCGTTCGGATATGTAGATTCCTTCCTTTGTAAACCGACTCTATACAACCCTAGTCCCCTCTGGTGTCTATATAAACCAGAGGGTTTAGTCCGTAGAGGCAATCACAATCATACAGGCTAGACATTTAGGGTTTAGCCATTACGATCTCGTGGTAGATCAACTCTTGTAATCCTCATATTCATAAAGATCAATCAAGCAAGAAGTAGGGTATTACCTACATCAAGAGGGCCCGAACCTGGGTAAACATTGTGTCCCCCATCTCATGTTACCATCGACCTTATACGCACAGTTCGGGACCCCCTACCCGAGATCCGCCGGTTTTGACACCGACATGGGTGACATTTATCATGTTCACGGTTTTCACCTCGGGGGGGAACTTCTTCTGTCCCCCTGTGTTCGGAGGGCGGGGCTCGTCATCGTCCTCGCTTTGAGGCCCTTTCCCTTGTGTTCGGTATTTAATTTACCGGCCTGTTTCAAAACCCAGCAGTTTCTGTTGGTGTGGTTAGCAAGCTTGTCAAGGGTGCCACGGATTTGACAAGGCCTATCCAGTATTTTATCCAATTTGGACGGGTCGTCCCTATTTCCTTTGAACGACTTCTTCCACTGACCGGTTTTGGAGCAGCTGAATCCAGCGTTGACCGTCGTATCCTCGGTTTCTTCATTGTTGTTCTGACGCTTATTTTTGCTGTGTCGAGGCCTTCCATTGCTATCCCTGGCTTAAGAGGTGCCAGGGTCGCTGGTACTATTGCTTCTACGAGCCAACCAGCTATCTTCGCCCGCATAGAAGCGGGTCATGAGTGCAGTCAAAGCTGCCATTGTCTTTGGCTTTTCCTGACCAAGGTGTCGGGCGGGCCATTCGTCGCGGACGCTGTGTTTAAATGCCGCTAAGGCTTCGGCATCCGGACAGTCGACAATTTGGATCTTTTTTATTAAGAACCGAGTCTAGAATTTGCGGGCTGACTCTTCGGGCTGCTGGACTATGTGACTTAGGTCATCAGCGTCCGGTGGCTGAACATAAGTGCCCTAAAAGTTGTCCTGAAAAGCATCCTCTAAATACTCCCAACTGCCAATGGAGTTCTATGGGAGGCTATTCAACCAGTGTCGTGCTGTCCCTTTTAGCTTTAGAGGGAGGTATTTGATGGCATGGAGATCGTCACCGGAGCCATGTGAATGTGGAGGAGAAAATCTTCAATCCAAACCACGGGATCCTGCATTCCATCGTATGCCTCGATGTTTACGGGTTTAAACCCTTCCGGAAACTGGTGCTGCATTATCTCATCAGTAAAGCACATGGGGTGTGTGGCGCCTCTATATCGGGAAACATCAGGATGTAGTTCGGATGACATCCATGTCCGGTTCTCAACCCGAGTTTGGTTGTGCTTGTCGCGCCAGCCTTGATGGTCGTCGTCTCGTCTGGGAGCACGTCCCCTTGATCCGTAAATTGATCTGGTCTGGCCGACTCTATTGTCCAGGACCTGACGTAAGTTGTACGTGTAGCCCGGAGCTGTTGTCTCCCTGCCTCTGCGGCGAGGGGCCGCATTTGGCGTAATTAGCCTCTTCGTCCCATCCATGTGGTGGTCGGTCCGGTTGATCAGCATGATTGTATCTTGACGGTATTGGCTCAAGGGCCTCATTGTCAAATTGTGGTAGTAGCCTGCGCTTTGGATAACTCTTTGTCAGACGCTCGAGGCAGTATTTTTCAGCAGCCAGGACCTTGGTCCATCTGTCATTGAGCATATCCTATTCGGCCTGAAGCTGATGTTGTTTCTTTTTCAGGCTCCTCGCAGTAGCGATGAGCTGTCGCTTGAAGCGTTCTTGTTCGAGGGGTTCTTCTCGCACGATGAAATCTTGGTTACCGAGGCCGACTTCCTCCTTGGAGGCTGGTAGATAGTAACTATCTTTCTAATCCTCATGATCGAAAAAATCATTGGGGGTTGACTTGTCCCTCTTCCCACTCATCCTGCTCTAACGCAGGTTCTATGGGGTGGTCGGAGTCTTCGGCATTGTCCGGATTGTCATTATCTCCAGTGTCGGTGTTGCTTTCCTTTTCCCGACACGATCGTGAGCGGCGCCGCTGACGCCAGCACTTAGGTGGTGCCTCGACGGGCTTGTCCTTAGTTGGATATTGAGTGCCATCGTCGTCCTTCTTTTCGGCCGTATCCACCATGTACACGTCATAAGTTGATGTGGCTATCCAATGCCCAGTGATGGGCTGGCCCTGGCCTAGTTCGGCTCCGGCATCATCGTCCATGCTGTTGATGTCTCCGGAGGCGTAGTCTAGCATGTCGGTTAGGTCCCTGACAGTGGCTATTAAGTGGGTGGTGGGTGGGGAGTAAAATTCCACGCTCTCAGCCACCAGTTCAGACTGCGCGTAGTTCAGAAGTATCTCTTCCGTGATGGCGAGAGATCGCATTAGGTCCAGCGCCTCATTTAGGAGCAAAAGCTGGAAAGGCGACTGAGGATCTGCGGAGCTGGATTCGGTAATAGCCCCTTGAACAAGTTCAGTGGACGCAAACCTCGAGAGTTCAGAGTTGGCATCCGGAGAGGATTCCGGCTTCCCGATGACGGGGAGAGTTTTGTTTGAATCTCGGCTTGCTAACAGCGTGATCACCTCTGGGTCTCCGGCGAGAAGATCCGCAACGGGAGAGGGTCCGACGGGGTTTATCCTTCCGTCTTTGGATATAGTGGTCTGCTCTGGATCTAAGGCCAGTGCAAGCCCGTGAGTCGATCCTTGAGTGGAATCTGATGGTAGATCCGTCAAGTTTCCTTCATGTAGACAAGGAGCGGCGGTCAAGGCCGAGAACCCTTCGAAGATCAAGTCTCCTCGGATATCAGCGATGTAATTCAAACTTACAAACCTGATCTGGTGACCAGGGGCGTAGCTATCGATCTGCTCAAGGTGACTCGTTCAATTGGCACGCACAGCGAAGCCGCCAAACACGAAGAGTTGACCCAGGAGAAAAGTTTTCACGGAGACAGCATCGTCACCAATGACGAGTCGAGCCATCGATCCTTCTATTGAAGACACAGCGGAACTCTCAATGAAAGCACCAATGTCGGTGTCAAAACCGGCAGATCTCGGGTAGGGGGTCCCGAACTGTGCATCTGAGCATCAATGGTAACAGGGAATAAAGGGGACACAATGTTTACCCAGGTTCAGGCCCTCTTAAAGGAGGTAAAACCATACTTCCTGCTTGATTATATTCGAAGAGTATAGGGGTTAAAAGAGTTGATCTACCTCGAGATCATAATGGCTAAACCCTAGCTATCTAGCCTATGAGAATTCTGATGATCTCTACTGATCAACCTCTCCGGTTTATATACACACCGGAGAGGCCTAGATATGTACAAAGTTGCTACCTCTTGAGCATGTGTTGATTTTCCCTTGAAGAGGAAAGGGTGATGCAGCAAAGTAGCGTATGTATTTCCCTAAGTTTTTGAGAACCAAGGTATCAATCCAGTAGGAGGGTACACGCAAATCCCTAGTACCTGCACAAACAAATAAGAACCTTGCAACCAACGCGATAAAGGGGTTGTCAATCCCTTCACGGGCACTTGCAAAAGCGAGATCAGATAGAGATAATAAGATAAATATTTTTGATATTTTTGTGGTATAGATTGAATAGTAAAGATTGCAAAATAAACGGTGACAGAAATAGGTAATTGACGGGAGATTAATGTTGGAAATATGCCCTAGAGGCAATAATAAAAGGATTATTATTATATTTCCTTGTTCATGATAATTGTCTTTTATTCATGCTATAATTGTGTTATCCGGAAATCGTAATACATGTGTGAATACTTAGACCACAATATGTCCCTAGTGAGCCTCTAGTTGACTAGCCCGTTGATCAATGAGATAGTCATGGTTTCCTGACTATAGACATTGGATGTCATTGATAACGAGATCACATCATTAGGAGAATGATGTGATGGACAAGACCCAATCCTAAGCATAGCACTAGATCGTGTAGTTCGCTTGCTAGAGCTTTTCCAATGTCAAGTATTTTCCTTAGACCATGAGATCGTGTAACTCCGGATACCGTAGGAGTGCTTTGGGTGTACCAAACGTCACAACGTAACAGGGTGACTATAAAGGTATACTACGGTATCTCCGAAAGTATCTATTGGGTTGACACGGATCGAGATCGGATTTGTCACTCCGTGATGACGGAGAGGTATCTCTGGCCCACTCAATAATGCATCATCATAATGAGCTCAAATTGACCGAGTGTCTAGTTACGGGATCATGCATTACGGTACGAGTAAAGTGACTTGCCGGTAACGAGATTGAACGAGGTATTGGGATACCGACGATCGAATCTCGGGCAAGTAACATACCGATTGACAAAGGGAATTGTATACGGGGTTGCTTGAATCCTCGACATCGTGGTTCATCCGATGAGATCATCGAGGAGCATGTGGGAGCCAACATGGGTATCCAGATCCCGCTGTTGGTTATTTACCGGAGAGTCGTCTCGGTCAAGTCTACGTGTCTCCCGAACCCGTAGGGTCTACACACTTAAGGTTCGGTGACGCTAGGGTTGTAGAGATATTAGTATGCAGCAAATCAAAAGTTGTTCGGAGTCCCGGATGAGATCCCGGACGTCACGTGGAGTTCCGGAATGGTCTGGAGGTAAAGAATTATATATGGGAAGTCGAGTTTCGGCCGTCGGGAAAGTTTCGGGGGTCACTGGTATTGTACCGGGACCACCGGAAGGGTCCGGGGGTCCACCGGGTGGGGCCACCTATCCAGGAGGGCCCCATGGGCTGAAGTGGGAGGAACCAGCCTGGTGGGCTGGTGCGCCCGCCTTGGCCCCCCTGCGCCTAGGGTTGGGAACCCTAGGAGGCGCCCACTGCGTTGCTGGGGGGGCACCCCTTGGCCGCCCCCTAGGAGATCCCATCTCCTGGGGCCGCCGCCCCAGGGACCCTATATATAGAGGGGGGAGGCAGCCGCACCTTGCACTTGGCGCCCCTTCCCCTTGCTACACCTCTCCTCCCGCAGACACTTGGCGAAGCCCCGCCGGATCCCATCGCATCCACCACCACGCCGTCGTGCTGCTGGATCTTCATCAACCTCTCCTTCCCCCTTGCTGGATCAAGAAGGAGGAGACGTCACGCTGACCGTATGTGTGTTGAACGCGGAGGTGCCGTCCATTCGGCGCTAGGATCTCCGGTGATTTGGACCACGACGAGTACGACTCCCTCAACCCCGTTCCCTTGAACGCTTTCGCTCGATCTACAAGGGTATGTAGATGCACTCCTCTCTCTCGTTGCTAGATGAACTCATAGATTGATCTTGGTGAAACCGTAGGAAAATTTTATTTTCTTCAACGTTCCCCAACAGTGGTATCAGAGCTAGGTCTATGCGTAGTTCTTTTTGCACGAGTAGAACACAAATCTGTTGTGGGCGTAGATGTTGTCAACTTTCTTGCCAATACTAGTCTTACTTTGCTTCAGCGGTATTGTGGGATGAAGCGGCCCGGACCGACCTTGCACGTACGCTTACGTGAGACACGTTCCACCGACTGACATGCACTAGTTGCATAAGGTGGCTAGCGGGTGTCTGTCTCTCCCACTTTAGTTGGAGCGTATTCGATGAAAAGGGTCCTTACGAAGGGTAAATAGAAGTTGACAAATCACGTTGTGGCTTTTTCCTAGGTGAGAAAACGTTCTTGCTAGAATCCTATTGCGGCCACGTAAAAGATGCAACAACAATTAGAGGACGTCTAACTTGTTTTTGCAGCAATTGCTTTGTGGTGTGATATGGCCAAAAGTTGTGATGAATGATGAATGATATATTGTGATGTATGAGATCATGTTCTTGTAATAGGAATCACGACTTGCATGTCGATGAGTATGAGTATGACAACCGGCATGAGCCATAGGAGTTGTCTTAATTATTGTATGACCTGCATGTCAATGATTTAGCGCCATGTAATTACTTTACTTTATTGCTAAACCGTTAGCTATAGTAGTAGAAGTAATAGTTGGCGAGCAACTTCATGGAGACATGATGATGGAGATCATGGTGTCATGCCGGTAACTGTAAGTGCATCTAGTGCCCCTTAGTGATTTTGGTGGATTGAAGACTTATAGGTTAAGGAACTAATGCATTTGTGAGTGTACACAGGTCTATAAGTCTATGAGGAGTTTGATATTTACAGAGAAAGTCGACCCCTAAAAATGAAGTTCTTCGACTGAAGACTTTGATATTTTGAAGACTTTCTGAAGACTTTGAAAGTGAAGAAATTGGTGTGACCTTGAAGACTTGGTATTCATTTGAGGAACATGAAGCGTGAAGACTTTTGTTTTCGTAGTTTCATTTTCTTTTCTTGAGTCATAGGAAACACCGTCTCGTTAAAGGGGTCGAGGAAATACTAAGGAAAAATTTCCATGTGATGCTCAACTCAAAATCCTACACCTACCAATCCCTTCGAGTGAAGCCTTTGAAATCTCATACAGCTCACTCAACTTCTTCAAAGGATGTAGACGAATCTCTTCCGTCGCTAAGGAATTTGTTCGACCGAGGAGTTAGGAATTCTCCAAAGCGGAATTGCCTACACAGTGAGTAACATGATAGCCCCGAGGAATTTGAGATTCAAATTTCCGATCACAGTAAGGTTGGCGCGCCACCTGTCCCAAAATATCTTATCCACCTAACGGTCATATCATTGAAGGGCATTTATGTCTTATCATGTCGGGCTGCTCCCTAGGCTATAAATAGCCGCCCCCTACAACCACTAGCTGGTTGGCAGCTCCGAGAGAAACTTGACACTTGTCATTTGAGAGCAGCCCATCCTCCGAGGACTTTGAGCGAAAATCATCGAGTGAGGAAAAACCCAAAACCAAACCCCTACAAACCCAAAGTGATTGAGCATCACTGAAGAGATTGATCCTGTGTAGATCCGACGCTTGTTACCTTTGAAGATTGTGCTTCTTCCAGACGGTTAGGCGTCATGGTCTAGAGCATCCAAGAGGAATTGTGGATCGCCGAGTGACCAAGTCTGTGAAGGTTTGGAAGTCGCTCAAGACTTACCACGAGTGATTGGACGAGGTCTCAGTGACCTTAGTTCAAGGAGAATACGGTGAGGACTTGGTGTCCCGAGCTGCGTGCTCAGCGATCGGGTGTCCGGACTGTGTCCTCGAGTTTAAATACTCAGCCGCCCAACCAGACGCATAACCGAGACAAAGCAGCTGGAACTGGTCTACCAAATCATTGTCTTCACCAACCTATCTCGGTTCTATTTCCTCAACCCTTTCATTTCCTCATTACTGTGTTGAGTGTTTGTTCATATCTGTGTTTGAAGACTTTGATCAAGACTTTCTCAATTTCCTCGCATAATTTCTTCACCGTTTGTCTTCATCTTGTGTTATCCTGTGATTACGCTTTCTCGTACTCGTGCTAGTCTTCATTTCATCATGATGACCATGCGTGTATTCGCTTATGCTTACTTCGAGTACTTATTCCGCTGCAAGTAGTTCTTCGCTAAGGAATTTCCTCACCGCAAATTCCTCGAAGAAGAATTCATAAAATCGCCTATTCACCCCCTCTAGTCGATATAACGACTTTCAATTGGTATCGAGCAAGGTACTCCTTGTTCTGTGTGATTTTGGTTTAACCACCGGAGTTTTAGTTATGTCGACCGCAGGTATGATCAAGGTCTCAGCAGGTGTCCTACCTTTGATGGGACGGACTACCCTTATCGAAGAACAAGATGCGAATGCATCTTGAAGCAATTGACAATGATCTCGGTATGTTGTGGAAAATGGTGTTCCTCACCACACCTTCTCCGAATGCTGCTGATGTGAAGAGATTCAAGAAACTCGATTCTCAAGCAAAGAATATCATATGTGGCCATCTGAGCAAAGGTCAATATGGAAGAGTGAGTGCTTTGGAAACTGCTAAGCTTATCTGGGATAGGCTGTCCAAAGTGAATGAAGGAGTCTCAACTCAGCGTGACTCCCGAGTTGATGTTCTTCGAAATCTCTTCAACCGCTTCAAAAGACTCGACAACAAAAATGTTCAACAAACCTTTGATCGCCTCACTGACATTTCAAATGAGCTTCAAGCACTTGGCGCCACTGACATCACCGACCATGAGGTGGTGAAGAAATTGTTAAGATCGCTTGATTCCTCATTTGATACTCGCACCGATGATACAAGAGCGTCTTGACTACAAGTCACTTGATCCTGCCGATATCCTCGAGAGGCTAAATACTCATGAGTTTCAGCTTGCTGAAAGAGAGATCTCTATGGTTCTAGCTATGGAAAACACGTGCCTCAAGGCCAAGGCAGTGTCGAATCTGAGTGTGAAGACTCGTAGTAGCCTTGGAGATCCTGAAAAATTAGGCCAGAGCTAGCAATCGCCGTGAAGAAATTCCAAGTTCTCAAGACGTGGTCGCTTTGGAAAATCCTCAAGAAATAGTGATTCCTCATCCAAAGGACTATAAGAGAAGACTTTGTCACAAATGCAAGAAACCTAGTCACTACATCCAAGATTGTCCTCGGGGGAAAGGAATTAAAGAAGAAGAAACACAAGGATTACAATTCGATGACGCTAAGAAGAAGAAGAAATAATTGAAATCTCCATCATCAAAATCCTCAAAGCCTTCTTCTCACAAGAAGAGCAGCTCCAAAAGGCTCGGGCATTCATTGGCAAGGAAATGGACTCAAGCTGAATCTGAGGAACATGAGGAAGAGGAGGCATCGGAAGAATCTGAGTCCAGGGTGGCGAGTCTAGCTTCTCCATCGCTTTCGTCAAGAAGTCCATCTTCAATTCAAGAAAATGACCTCACCAACAAAGCTAATGAAGATAGTGATGACTACGCCCCACCTATTGCTTCATGGCAAAGGGTGCCAAGGTACTCAAATATACCTCCTCCGAATCTAGTGAAAATGAATCGATGATGATCTAAAGCCCGCTACTCAAAACTTGCTAAGATTGCTGTAAAACAACAAAGGGCTTTGGAAAAGGTTCAAAACATGCTAGATAAGAGTGATGATATGTTAGGTGAAGAAATGGATCGCACTAAAGCCCCGATCGAAAATCTTCAGAGACTTCACTAGGTTTGACAACCTTCAAGGTAATCATAACACTCTCTTATCTCGATCATGAGAAACTTTCTTATGAATTTCTTCAAAGAAAGCAAGACCTTGAGAAGCTAAGAGTGAGTTATGAAGATCTTCGTAAGGAGCGCGATTCATTACTTGCTCAACAAATCAGCGCTTCTCGTGAAGAATTTGTTCCTCCATTCTTAAAGTGCATTGAATGTGAATCGCTAATTCTTCACCAATGTTCAAATGCTTCAATCTGTTACAAATTCTTCACCTGCCTGTGCTATCACTAATTCCTCATCCGAGGACATTGCTAGTATCACTTGACGATGCAGGGCTGAAGGAACTATACATGATGTGCATGTACAAAAGCCTCAAAGGGCATCGACTTTTGTGATGTGCTTAAAAGCATATCCTCAACAGAACCCTAGGAAAGAGGGTATTGCCTTTGAGAGGAAACTCAATGCTGATGGAACATATTGGAAGCCCGAGCAAGATCCCAAAACCTCATGGGTTGCTGCAAAGGGACCTCCAGCTTGATCCATCTAACTTATCTGCTTTACATGCGAATCTCCTCATTCTTCTAATGAGTCATTTGACTCAACTATAAACTGTTCAAAAATCAGAATGGTGAAGTATTTGCTAGATATGTTGGCACTAATCGCAGGAACAGTTCCCCTATGAAGAAAATCTGGGTTCCCAAGATGTGCCTTGAAAGTATTCAGGTGAATGTCCTCATGACACCACCTGTGAAGAATAGGAACCCCAGATCAAATTCTTCATATGGATCCAAGTCCTCGTACGGACCAAATTCCTCACGTGGATCAAATTCCTCAAAAGGATCAAAGTCCTCATATGATTATCATCGTATAACAACTCTGCTTTCGCAGGTAGAGCTAAGGGCTATGAATATGTGCATTATTCTTCAAACCAATATGTTCATAAGTCCTCAAGAATTTCTCCGCTTATTCATATGCTTACCCTAACCCTCTTATGTGAAACAAAATGGATTGGCCTCTATGCCACCATTCTCATATGGTGCTCGCAGAGTGATGAACTCTTTGCCACCCCTTCGATGTGGGTGGTGAAGAAAAGAACTAACCTCTTCTCGCAGGGTCAGGTCTCCAGGCGTGCATTAAACGTCTCAAGAATTTGTCAGGGCCGACAAAATTGCTCGAAAGGATGCAGGCTAATCATGATGAAATGAACTTTCATTTCACACGCCCTCATACCGCTTATCTCATTATCATCGATCGATGAAACTCATCTGATGAACTTGATATCATATTCTTCACCGATGAAGTATATGAGATCGTAAGTTGTACTAATTCATCCGCAGGATGATCAACCCAAAGCCACCGAGTGGGTTCTCGATAGTGGATGTACAAATCACATGACCGGTGACAAGAATCTATTGATGGATGCTCCTTATCACCGCCACATCTCAAGAATATCATCTTTGCCGACAAAGGCAAAAGTCGTATTGGGTCTTGGTAAGGTTGCATCTCTAAGGACATACACATGGACAAAGTCATGCTTGTTGAGTCCTTAGGATAGAACCTCATGTCGATCTCAATGCTTTGTGATCTTGATATGGTTGTGATCTTTGGCAAGTATCGCTGTGTTGTGATTATGGAAGTCGACAATTCCAAAGTCTTCAAGGCTTTAGGAGAGGAGACTTGTATATTGTTGATTTCTCTACAGACCACAACCAGCCGTGTGTCTACTTGCAAAAGCTTCGTAGGCTGGCTATGGCATCGGCGACTTGGTCACGCAGCATGAGGAATTTGCACACGCTTGCAAAGAAGAAGCATGTCATTGGCATTGAGAATGTCAAATTCCTCAAGGATCACTTATGCGAGCCCGTGAAGCTGGAAAATGACCAAGGCCAAGCATCCAAATAAGACTATCATGACCACTACTCGTCCCTTCAATTGCTTCACATGGACCTCTTTGGTCCCAATCATTACTCAGTTTGTGGTTAATGATGCATCTCTATATGTCTTTGTTATTGTTGATGATTACTCTCGTTACACATGGGTACACATTGTTACTTACAAAAATCAAGTGCAGGAAGTCTTCAAACGATTTTCCTCGAGGGCTTCAACTAACTTTGGTGTGAAGATCAAACACATCGGGAGTGACAATGGAACTGAGTTCAAGAATTCGGTCTTGATACCTATCTTGATGAACTTGGTATTACTCATGAGTTATCTGCTCCTTATACTCCTCAAAGAAATGGCGCCGTGGAGCGCAAGAATGTAACTCTTGTTGAGATGGCTCGACTATGCTTGATGAATACAAAACGCCTAGTCGCTTTTGGATTGATGCAATTGATATCGCGTGCCACATCATCAACAGAGTATATCTTCACAAATTCTTCAAGAAGACCGCCTATGAACTCCTCAACGACAAGAAACCCAATGTAAGTTATTTCAAAGTCTTCGTGCTAAATGCTGGATTAGAGATCCTCATCACAATTCTAAATTTGCACCGAAAGCACATGAAGGTTTTATGCTTGGTTACGGAAAGGACTCGCACACCTACTGAGTCTTCAACATCGCCTTCACAAGATTGTTGACATCAGATGTGCGGTTCGATGAAACTAATGGCTCGCAAAGAGAGCACCTACCTTCTGTGTTAGATGAACCAGCACCGAGGATTCTATCAAGTTCAAGGCAACCGAGGATGTCATTCCTCATCAAGAATCTGCTGAAGAATCCATTCCTCAGACGCGAAGAACATCGAGTGATGCACCAAGATAATGTCAAGACAATGGTGCCGAGGAAAATGATCAAATTCCTCGACGACAACCAGCTCATCCTCGCTGCAAAAGAAGTGCAAGTGGAGAAGATCATCGATGACATTGAAGCGCCAGTGTCCTCTCACACGCCAAAAGCTTCACATTTATCTAACTTTTGTGGGCACTATGCTTTTGTCTCTATCACAGAGCCCACTAAGGTAGATGAAGCATTTTTGGAGCCGGAGTGGATTCACGCTATGCAAGAAGAATTACATCAGTTCGAGCTCAACCATGTTTGGGAACTGGTCAAACGTCCAGATCCTCGCAAGCATAATATCATTGGCACAAAGTGGATCTACCGCAACAAGCAAGATGAAAATGGTCTTGTGGTGAGGAATTAGGCACGACTAGTAGCTCAAGGCTACACACAGGTTGAAGGAATTGATTTTGATGAAACTTTTGCACCTGTTGCTAGACTTGAGTCTATTCGCATATTACTCGCCTATGCTAACCATCACAATATCACTTTATATCAAATGGATGTGAAAAGTGCATTCCTCAATGGTAAGCTTGAGGAAGAGGTATATGTTGCTCAACCCCCATGTTTTGAAGATCCAAAGAATCTCGACAAAGTCTTCGACTTAATAAGGCCCTCTATGGTCTCAAACAAGCCCCACGGGCGTGGTATGATACATTGAAGGAATTCTTCGTGAAGAATGGCTTCACACCCGGTTCACTCGACCCTACTCTCTTTACTAAATCTTATGATGGTGAACTGTTTGTGTGCCAAATATATGTTGATGATATTATCTTTGGCTGTATCGACCAACGTTATAGTGATGAATTTGCCTATATGATGAGTGAAGAATATCAAATGTCTATGATGGGAGAGTTGAAATTCTTCTTAGGTCTTCAAATTCACAACAAGACAATGGCATATTCATATCTCAGAGAAATACCTCAAAGATGTCCTCAAGAAATTCGCATGCAAGATTGCAAAGGCGTCAAAATTCCTATGCCCACAAATGGCCATCTATGCAATCGATGAAAATGGTATTGACTTCGATCACAAGGTATACCGCCCATGATTGGTTCTTTATTGTACTTATGTGCATCTAGGCCAGATATAATGCTTAGTGTTTGCATGTGTGCCCGATTTCAAGCTACATCAAGGAATCACACCATAAGGCTGTGAAGCATATTCTTCGATATCTAGCTCACACACCAACACTAGGATTATGGTACCCCAAGGGCTCTACTTTTGATCTCATTAGATATTCTGACTCTGACTATGTTGGTGATCGTGTGGACCGCAAGTCAACTTCTGGCACTTGTCATTTCCTCGGACGATCTTTGGTCTGTTGGTCCTCGAAGAAACAGAACTGCGTATCACTATCTACTGCGGAAGCTTAATACATTACTGCTGGCTCGTGTTGTGCTCCATTGCTGTGGATGCAGCAGACTCTCAAGGACTACGGCATCAACGTGAAGAATGTGCCTCTCTACTGTGACAATGAGAGTGCCATCAAGATTGCTCAAAACCCGTTCAGCACTCAAGACAAAGCACATTCAAATTCGCCATCATTTTCTTCGTGATCATGTGTTGAAGGGCGACATCTCCATCGAGCACGTGAAGACCAAGAACAGCTAGCCGATATCTTCACTAAGCCCTTGGATGAGAAGAGATTTAGCAAGTTGCGTGTGAGCTAAATATCTTAGAATCTTCGAATGTTCTTTGAAAAGACACACATCCTAACACTTATGCAAAATTGATGACTTAGATGTGCAACACATGAAGAAACGTTTTTCTTCAATCAATGAAGAATAACACTCTAAGTGTGAAGAAATTAACGAAGAATTTGATTCTCAGAACCCTACGACAATTGTACGCGGTGTCTGAAATCATCATTCTAATACGGTGGGTCACGCCACCACCAAAATTGAAAATCTTCAATTTGAGTTCCTCAGTTTTGAAATTCTTCAGTTTTTCAAATTCTTCAACTTTGCAAAATCTTCACTGTTTCCGTTGTTTTTCTTCATTGGCTATATATATATATGGGTTTATCTCCTCTACAGCATTCACTTATGGCTATCTCTTCAAGTTGTTTTTTCTGCTAAGTGAATGTGATCGGACCCTTCCCCCTCTATGCTATACTCAACCCAATCTATTCACAAATTCTTCATGTGCGTTCTATTTGAAACTCGTTCAAAATCTTCACTGTGTCCTTGTCAGCTGAAGAAATTGCGAACGGAACTTTAAAACTGATCTTATCCAAATTTTCGGTTTTGCCACTCAAACCGTTCCGCATCCCACGATGCATTATTTTACTCACCCACGATCTCCACTACATAGTACGTGGGTGACACATGTCGTGAGAAGGAGAATGGTCAGGGGCACGTTTGTCCTAAATCTTCGGGCGAACAGTTTTCACCGTGTCTATAAATACCCCTCTCTCCTTCCTCACTTCTTTTACCCCGCTCGACCTCTCTCTCCCGTTCGAGCTCCTCAAACCCTAGCGCCGCCGCTACTCCATCGTCGCCGGTGAGGAAGAGCTTCATCGCCGACCTGTCGTCGACGTACTCACGCCGATCATGAAATCTTCACTCCGCCGCCGCCGTAGCTGTCTTCCTCCGCCAAGTTAGGGCGTGGAAGATCTGAATGACGAGCTTCACATCTACAACACCCATTAAATCGTGTTCTTCATTTAGGTAAATAAAAGTTACTTTCACTACCCTCGTTGATCCAAATCTTACACTACAAAATCTTGAAAGGTGTTTTATTCTTCAAATCCCCACACACAAACACCTCACAAGCTATATGCTCTTGATTCGCTTCTCTAAGCAATCATTTTCTTCAGATTCCTCAATTGTGTGGATCCTCGATCTGCACAACTCGAACCTAAGACAAAGAACGCTTAGTGAAATTCTTCAAGGCTCATCTGGTCAAAATCCTCAAAACTTGTTCTTTTTGAAAAACCTTCTGAGAACGCATATGACCTCTCCAAAATTCCTCGCAACTATACTCTGTTCACAGGTACACATGTCCGCTGCTGAATCACTAGGTTCTCATCAACTTAACTCATTTGCAGCGTTCCTCGAAGAAAAACTGCATACTTCTTCAGAGAACTCAATTGTTCATATTCCTCAACTAAAGAATATGGCAGACGGTAAGAAGCCACAGAAAGGAGGAAAGAAACCTGAGGTTATGACTACGTTTGAGATCCCTGAGGAAATTTATGCTGACTATTGCACACCTGATGAAGCTAAATTTGGCAAAGAAAGCAAAAATCAGCGCAAGGTGCGCATTCAGAAGATCGAACGGAGATGGGCAAGGGAATGGAGGGAATACAGATATGTGACTCCAAAGTACATGAAGAAATTCGCTCTCAATCCTCCATGCCCAAGAGCCCCATTGGCACCTGGCCAAGTAGCTGACCCACCAGCATCAAGCGTGGTGAGGACTTTCCTGAAGAATGGGCTAAGCGCCAAGCTAAATTGGCAAGACAAGCCAAGGAGGCAGTGAAGAAATTCAATGAGGATTCTGCCACTGCTACTGCTACTGAGGCCTCGGTCAAACCGAGGAAATCCATGCTAAAGAAGCCTGCTCATAAGCCAAGTGCTTCACCATCAGCGCCCTCACGGCCAAGTTCCTCAGCAGCACCCTCAAGGCAAATTCCTCACACTGCTACAGCTCCACCAAAGTCCTCAACAGCTCCGTCAAAATCCTCAGTTCCTGTGCATCTGGCTACATGTCAAAGGACTGTTGGTTTCTCGATTGCCTCTGGTGTTTCAGAAGTTCCTCAAGCAGCACCAATTTCATCATCCGCCCGACTCACCAAGACCAAAGCAACAGCCGGGCGAGGTCCTCGCCAAGTCCAAAGAAGAAACAGGTTGCATTCCATGTGCCTTCTGATGATGAAGCTTCTGATGATGAACTTGCAAAGATCATCAGAGATCGCCAAGAAAGGGCCGCTAGAGCCAAAGGCACATTTGTGCCACTGCTGTTGGATCAGAGAAAAATCCTCGATTATATTGATCTCTGGCACAAGGATCCAAACACCCCTATGCCTGATTTTCATCTGACCCCTGGACAAAGTCATATGTTGACTCATTTCATCGCTGAAGAGAAATGGAAGTTTGAAAAGGCAAGAGAGATCAAGAAGGCTCAATACAGAAAGGAGAAGTTCCTGAAGAAAAACGTTGTCAAAATGACACCTAAGGAACTTCTCAAGGTCCAGACTGAAATTCAAGACCTCAAGAAAACTTTGATTCTTACTATGCTGATTGGCAAGGAGCCAAGGTCGATTCGCAACCTGACGAAGAAATTCACAAATGTTGCTGCCCCAACGCAACATGAAATTCCTCAGTGAAGCCTCACCAGCCGATCGAAGAACATGCCAAGACCACTGATGAAGTTCAGCGGCTGATGAAAATGCTAGTTCGTGGCTGATGATCCCATTCCACCACCAAGAAATTGCCGTGGCATCCGCTAGTGGTGCGCTCAAGAAATCGAATAAGTCAGGCAACTGCATCGACTGGCCATACCAAGAAATTCAACCAGATTCCTCAGCTCCTCCTGCGCCAACACCAACTCCAATTCTTCCATCTGCCTCTGATGTGAAGAAAACCAAGGCTACAGAACAAGCTGCAGTGAAGAAAAGGAAGGCAACAGCTGTGTCAAATTCTTCGGCTGCGAAGAAAATGAAGCCAATGACCAGCTCATTCGAAAATCCAATTGATGTTGTTCCGATTTCCTCCATGCCATCAAAGGACCTTGTTCCTTTTGGAGAAGACTATGAGATCCCAATCGGATCTGATGAAGAACATCATTCTGCTGCTTCGTCAGAGCAGATTGATGAAGAAATTGAAGTGGACGCAATCCCTTCAACCCCAGTCATTTCCTCACCTATGCCTCAGTTCACAGCTGAAGAGGCTGGTGTTGAGGAAATTGAAGATGAAGATGTGGATATTGGGTGCACCACACCAGTGAAGAATGATGACTTTTGGGAAAGTCTGCATCCCAATACTCCTCTCTTCACCCCGCTCCAATAGATTCCTCGGTCCCTCGCACAAACAGTCCAAATGGGCTCAAGAAACTCAACCCACTTGCTCAGGCATGAAGAAATTACAGCCACTAGTGCTGATGAACATGTCTTCTTGATCCTCGATCGCACTGTTGAGGAACAAGAAATTCCTCACTGAAGAACCTGAGCTCATGATTCACGAGGTGGTGATGCAACTCACCGACACCCTCTGCGCCAAAGCAAATGAATCCGTTCTCAAGCAAACAAAAGTTCAAGGCTGAAGATTTCTTTGCTGAGCACGTATTATTCACTAACTATAATCCATATGATTCTGCTCACATAAGGAAGAGGCGTTTCTGGACTGCCAGCCAAGCCAACTTCTATTCCTCAGTGCTCTTCAACAAAGACAAAGTCTTCGATCATGCTCATATTCCTCATGTGGACATGGAGTCTCTCGCCGCTTTGAGCCAGTCCTCGGTGTTCTTCACGACGCAGACTTCGAATTTCTGCATCGATATCGGTGGACTGGAATGAAGAACTCATTCTTCAATTCTATGCAACGCTGCACATCACCGGAGACGCTGAAGACGTGAACTCATGGGTATTAGACTGTCTATCGGATTCTGACGAAGACAATGAGTCCTATCAAAGGCCACGACTCGAATGATGAAGAAGTCGTCGGCATCATGAAGAATATGCTTTTTAACATCATCCATGGCGTTCCCGTCAACTTCCATGATTTCTTCATGAGGACTCTGGCAAACATTGCTATGTCACCATTTGAGCTGAAGCCTTATGCGCCTTGGATAATGAGATTCATCAGACAAGGTCTTCACTCAATTACAAGGCTGATACTCGAACCACTGCAGCTACTTGCCCCGATTGAAGTCCTCAAACGGACATTTACCTCACCGATGACAAGGGCAAGGCTACTCACTGTGATCGATGAAGGCATTCGTCCATTGGATGGACAGTTTAGCAAAGCATCCTACTCCACCAATGATGACTCGCCACACATGACTCGCCAAAATACCTCGGTCAAGCAAAGTCCTCAAGCTATCAGCACCTGTGGTGATGACTGATCGTGAGTTACTCCTCGCCTTCATCGGAAGGTTGATCGCAATCATAAATGGGTCAAGCGTCACTTTGGTTCAATTCTTCACAACATGACCTCAACACACAATGCAGTGAAGAAAAACCACTACTACCTCCATGAAACCTTCAAACGCACCTGGGCTGTTCTTTCACATGTCTACAATGCGGAAGAACTGACGTCAATGGGACTCAAGGAAGAATTTGACTGGTCTGCACCTCCTCCGAAGAAATACAAGAAGGTCAAAGTTCCTTCCTTGGTGGCCAGCTCCTATTCTTCATCGCGTGACACTGATGAAAATGAAGACTTGGACGACACCGCGGCAGGTCCTACTACAACAACCGACCCCAACAAAGCTGGCGCTCCTTCTTCAACTTGAAATTCTTCAGGAGCGTTAGTCCTCAGTTTCGATCCTTTTGGTCATTCGATGACAAAGGGGGAGAAATTTGAGTTAGTCTTCAAGCGGGTCTATTTTATTGCCTATATACAATAATTTATTTTTGTTAAGTTACAACTCTCGTTCTTCTGAAACTTTTATTGGATCGAGTTGTAATCTTAAACCCGATGGTGCTTTGATACTTTTGATGCATTATGCTCTTGCACTATGCTCTGATTCTCTTGAGCTTCTTGAAAATCATCAAAGCGGGTCTATTTGAGCTTTGATACTCTTGATGCGTTATTTTGCATGCTTGTTCCTCATTAATGTTATCGCACGCATGCTGAATTACATCAAGCACCATATTTCATCATGCATTTCAAATTCTTCATATTATATGTCAAATGCGTGTATAAATTACAAGATATAGGGGGAGATCTCCATGATTCAACTCTTCAAATGTGCATTGCCTCAAAAGCAAATTCCTCACTATGCACATCATCAGGGGGAGTTCTTCTATATCTTGCAATCAAATTCCTCATTATCAGTATTTACACTTCATATGTTTATCCCCGTTGAAAACTTAACCTATATTGTCATCAATCACCAAAAAGGAGGAGATTGTAAGTGCATCTAGTGCCTCTTAGTGATTTTGGTGGATTGAAGACTTATAGGTTAAGGAACTAATGCGTGTGTGAGTGTACACAGGTCTATAAGTCTATGAGGAGTTTGATATTTACAGAGAAAGTCAACCCCTAAAAATGAAGTTCTTCGACCGAAGACTTTGATATTTTGAAGACTTTCTGAAGACTTTGAAAGTGAAGAAATTGGTGTGACCTTGAAGACTTGGTATTCATTTGAGGAACATGAAGCGTGAAGACTTTTGTTTTCATAGTTTCATTTTCTCTTTCTTGAGTCATAGGAAACACCGTACAGTTAAAAGGGGTCGAGGAAATACTAAGGAAAAATTTCCATGTGATGCTCAACTCAAAATCCTACACTTACCAATCCCTTCGAGTGAAGCCTTTGAAATCTCATACAGCTTCAGTCAACTTCTTCAAAGGATGAGACGAAACTCTTCCGGTCACGAGGAATTTGTTCTGACCGAGGAGTTAGGAATTCGCCAAAGGCGAATTGCCTACACCGTGAGGAACATGATAGCCCCGAGGAATTTGAGATTCAAATTTCCGACCGTTCTTTGTCTTCGCGCCACCTGTCCCAAAATATCTTATCCACCTAACGGTCATATCATCGAAGGGCATTTATGTCTTATCATGTCGGGCTGCTCCCTAGGCTATAAATAGCCGCCCCCTACAACCACTAGCTGGTTGGCTGCTCCGAGAAAACTTGACACTTGTCATTTGAGAGCAACCCATCCTCCAAGGACTTTGAGCGAAAATCATCGAGTGAGGAAAACCCAAAACCAAACCCCTACAAACCCAAAGTGATTGAGCATCATCAAGAGATTGATCCTGTGGATCCGACGCTTGTTACCTTTGAAGACTGTGCTTCTTCCAGACGGTTAGGCGTCATGGTCTAGAGCATCCAAGAGGAATTGTGGATCGCCGAGTGACCAAGTCTGTGAAGGTTTGGAAGTCGCTCAAGACTTACCACGAGTGATTGGACGAGGTCTCAGTGACCTTAGTTCAAGGAGAATACGGTGAGGACTTGGTGTCCCGAGCTGCGTGCTCAGCGATCGGGTGTCCGGACTGTGTCCTCGAGTTTAAATACTCAGCCGCTCCAACCAGACGTATAATCGAGACACCAGTTGGAACTGGTCTACCAAATCATTGTCTTCACCAACCTAACTGGTTCTATTTCCTCAACCCTTTCATTTCCTCATTATCGTGTTGAGTGTTTGTTCATATCTGTGTTTGAAGACTTTGATCAAGACTTTCTCAATTTCCTCGCCAATTTCTTCATCTGTTTGTCTTCATCTTGTGTTATCCTGTGATTACGCTTTACAGACTCGTGCTAGTCTTCATTTCATCATGATGACCATGCGTATTCTGTTATGCTTACTTCGAGTACTTATTCCGCTGCAAGTAGTTCTTCGCTAAGGAATTTCCTCACCGGAACATTCCTCAGTGAAGAATTCATAAAAATCGCCTATTCACCCCCCCTCTAGTCGATATAACGCACTTTCAGTGACGAAGATGATCATGGAGCCCCGAAGATGGGGATCAAAGGAGCTATATGATATTGGCCATATCATGTCACTACTATTTGATTGCATGTGATGTTTATCATGTTTTTGCATCTTGTTTACTTAGAACAACGGTAGTAAATAAGATGATCCCTCATTATAATTTCAAGAAAGTGTTCCCCCTAACTGTGCGCCGTTGCGACAGTTCATTGTTTTGAAGCACCACGTGATGGTCGGGTGTGATAGATTCTAACGTTCACATACAACGGGTGTAAGATAGATTTACACATGCAAAACACTTAGGTTAACTTGACGAGCCTAGCATGTACAGACATGGCCTCGGAACACAGAGACCGAAAGGTCAAACATGAGTTGTACGGAAGATACGATCAACATGGAGATGTTCACCGATGATGACTAGTCTGTCTCATGTGATGATCGGACACGGCCTAGTCGACTCGGATCATGTAACACTTAGATGACTAGAGAGATGTCTAATCTGAGTGGGAGTTCATTAAATATTTGATTAGATGAACTTAATTATCATGAACTTAGTCTAAAATCTTTGCAAAAATGTCTTGTAGATCAAATGGCCAACGCTCATGTCAACATGAACTTAAACGCGTTCCTAGAGAAAACAAAGCTGAAAGATAATGGCAGCAACTATACGGACTGGGTCTGGAACCTGAGGACCATCCTCATAGCTGCCAAGAAAGCATATGTCCTAGAAGGACCACTAGGTGAAGCACCCATCCCAGAGAACCAAGACGTTATGAACGCTTGGCAGTCATGTGCTGATGATTACTCCTCATTCAGTGCGGCATGCTTTACAGCTTAGAACCGGGGCTCCAAAAGCGTTTTGAGCAACACGGAGCATATGAGATGTTCGAGGAGCTGAAAATGGTTTTCCAAGCTCACGCGCGGGTCGAGAGATATGAAGTCTCTGACAAGTTTTATAGTTGTATGCTGGAGGAAAATAGTTCTGTCAGTGAGCACATACTCAAAATGTCTGGGTTGCACAACCGCCTGTCCCAGCTGGATATTAACCTCCCGGACGAGGCGGTCATTGACGGAATCCTTCAGTCGCTCCCACCGAGCTACAAGAGCTTTGTGATGAACTAAAATATGCAGGGGGTGGTGAAAACTATTCCTGAAGTATTTTCAATGCTGAAGTCAGCAGAGGTAGAAATCAAAAAGGAACATCTAGTGTTGATGGTCAATAAAACCACCAAGTTCAAGAAAGGCAAGGGTAAGAAGAACTTCAAGAAGGACGGCAAGGATGTTGCCACGCCCGGTAAGCCAGTTGCTGCGAAGAAGTCAAAGAATGGACCCAATCCTGAGACTAAGTGCTTTTATTGCAAAGGGAAGGGTCACTGGAAGCAGAACTGCCCCAAATACTTAGCGGACAAGAAAGCCGGCAACACTAAAGGTATATGTGATATACATGTAATTGATGTGTACCTTACCAGTTCTCGTAGTAGCTCCTGGGTATTTGATACCGGTGTCGTTGCTCATATTTGTAACTCAAAGCAGGAACTGCGGAATAAGCGGAGACTGGCGAAACACGAGGTGACGATGCGCGTCGGGAATGGTTCCAAGGTCGATGTGATCGCCGTCGGCACGCTACCTCTACATTTACCTACGGGATTAGTTTTAAACCTCAATAATTGTTATTTAGTGCCAAGTTTGAGCATGAACATTGTATCTGGATCTCGTTTAATACGAGATGGCTACTCATTTAAATCCGAGAATAATGGTTGTCCTTTTATATGAGAGATATGTTTTACGGTCATGCCCCGATGGTCAATGGTTTATTCTTAATGAATCTCGAACGTGATGTTACACATATTCATAATGTGAATAACAAAAGATGTAAAGTTGATAACGATAGTCCCACATACTTATGGCACTGCCGCCTTGGTCACATTGGTGTCAAGTGCATGAAGAATCTCCATGCTATGGACTTTTAGAGTCTCTCGATTATGAATCATTTCACACATGCGAACCATGCCTCATGGGCAAAATGACCAAAAAACTCCGTTCTCCAGAACAATGGAGCGAGCAACCAACTTATTGGAAATCATACATACTGATGTGTGCGGTCCAATGAGCGTTGAGGCTCGCGGAGGATATCGTTATGTTCTCACTCTCACTGACAACTTGAGTAGATATGGGTATGTCTACTTGATGAAAAACAAGTCTGAGACCTTTGAAAAGTTCAAGGAATTTCAGAATGAGGTAGAGAATCAACGAGACCGAAATATAAAGTTCCTACGATCATGTAGCGACCTGACCCAAAATTGGTCAAATCTCTGTGTCTGTACCATCCCAAGATCATGCTGGTACTCACAGTACATCGATGAAATAATCAAAGTTCAATCACACCTGAATTTATTACACGGTTCTCATATAGAGTCTTTATTACAATAGAATAAATTCGGCCAAAGGCCAACTCATGAGAAATAAACTACTAAAGCTACGGAAGCGTAGAAGTATAGCGAGTCCATCCGACTCCAAAGGGCAATCGCCAAGCGCGGAGCGTAGCCTCACTCCTGATCGGAATAAATCTCTGCAACATAAGACGTTGCAGCCGTGTAGGTCAGCTTTTTGAATAAGCTGGCAAGTCATGAATAACAATAATAAAATTTCTAACACTATATGCATTTTGGCTGTGGGGCTCTAAGTTTCATCATTTTGCGAAAAGCAAATTTTTCCCTACTACAGTGGACTTGCTTGCAAATTACTACAAATTGTTGGTAGTTATTGAGATGGTTCCGCCAACCAATATCTCATTCCCAAATTATTAAGTCATAAACCCCTCAAATTAATTTATTAATTTAGTGTTGAGATTTCAATACTTCCAAGTTCCAGAGGCTCAAATTGTCCGTGAATCGGGACACGGCTAATCGATTAGATCTTTAACTCTGCAGAGGTTTGCGACTTTCCCGCAAGAATCATTCCTCCTTTTAAGTCTTCGCACTTCATGGTGTTTGAAGACGGATGAATGAAACAGGTCTTCCAAGAGTTCTTCCGCCACCGCCGTACCCATCCAATCCTACCGTTCTTCTACATCTCGTAGTACCGCCCAGCCAGCGTCACTACTAGGGTTGACCCAGCCAGAGCCCATAATGGCTTGCGGCTACATAGGTAAGCTTCCGTCAATGGGGCATCCGTCCGCTCTCTTCGTGGCTGGGTGAAGCTTTCCGCAGATGTCATGGCACTTCTCCATGCATCCCGACCAACCACTGGGTTCTCCAGGTGCCCACAACCGTCCTCCACCCAGTAGTGAATTCCGAAGTCCATCTTGATCTTGTAGTTCATGGGGTTGTCATCATCATTGACTCTCACATCTTTCTTATGAGTTTCACTCAACCAAAACCCGTCTATGAGCATAGCAAAATAAACTACTTCGTCCCGAGGTCATGGTAACAAGGGGATTGGTTCAACCTACCACATGATACTATTCAAGAACATAACTTCAAAATTTCAACTACTGCATGCATGGTGGGGTGGTATAATTTCTAATGCACAAAATCATAGGTATTGAAAATAACATGATCAAGACTTGCCTTGCTGATGATCCTCGCAAGCTAGGGATTCGTAGTAGCAAGCTTCGCACTCCGGAAACTCTACCGAGACAAACAATAATCACAATAAGCATATAGCATAGGATCACATAATACAATAGCATAGTAACATGACACACCAAAACAAGCAAGTCAAAACCCAAAGGAAAACTCAAAGAAAACCAACTCAAAGTTTTCCTACTTCAAACAACAACTAGAAATAGTTTTATATAACAAAAATTTCTCAACATAACCTAATCATGGATTTATGTTAACTTAACGAAAGGAATGCATTAAGCAACTAGGAGAAAAAGAATCAATTTAAAATCTACTATGAAACTCCTATTAGGCCTAATTCAGTTTCTATTAAGGAAAATAAAATAAAAGTTTTATTTATTATAAATAAAAGTTCATCCTATTAAGTGACAGAAACTATCCTAGAATAATCAATCACATGTGAAAAATAAATTTATTTACTAATTAAAATAATAGGAAAACAGTAGCTAGTTAATTAATTAGGATTAACAAGATTCTGCTTAAAACTATTTTTTATTAATCCTAAAATTTCCAAATTAATTCCTATGGTTAGGTAATGTCAGAACAAAGTTGGGACAAAAGAATAATATAAAAATAATTTTCCTAACTCATTTTATAACAGATTTACTATTCTGACTAAAACTAAATTAAAGCAATTATAAATAATTTTAACATAGCTAATAATATTTTCTACAGAAACTATAGGAAATTTGGAAACCAACAAAAAAAGAATCACCTAAAAATATTAAACAGAATAAAAGATATGAATTTTTCAAATCTGGAACTATTCTGTTAAAACAGAAAAACGAAAATAAAGAAAATGGCCTAATGGGCCTAACCTACGCACTGAGCGTAATATAACTAAACGGGCCCTATGGTTAAACTGAATCGGGCCGATCTAAATAAAATAAACCCTAACTTAAATTAAACCGGACTAAACCGGAGCGAACCGGTTTTATTTAAAAGAACTTACCCCTTCGGGGGTGTTCTAATCTACACCGTAGATGTTAGATCGAACGGGGGGGGGGGTGATCTCCGGCGACTCACCGGCGTTGGACGGCGGCGGCGGCTCGGTGGCGAGTGCGTCGATGGCTCCGGTCGTCGGGGAGGGCGGCGGAGTGGTCCGTGGGTGCGGGGCGGCGAGGGGGTGTTTGGTGGAGTCGGCGAGGCTCGGGGAGGGCTAGGGCGACGGCGACGATGAGAATGGCGGCGGCGGTGGCTCGGGTCTCCGGCGAGCTCGTGAGGGGGAGGAGAGGTTCCAGCGGGGAAATGGGGTGCGGGAGGGTTTAAATATGGGGGGCCTCGGCTTGGGCAGGAGGCGATCGGGAGGATCGGATCCGGATCCGCCGGGATCCGGCGAGCGGCGGCGGCGCTGGGCGGGCGTGGCGAGGGGTTGAAGACGGGGTGGGGTCCGCTGGCAGAGAGAGAGAGGTGCGGGGGTCGGGCGACCGACGCGAAGGTTTCAGGCGAGGGGGTGGCTCGCCATTGGTCGGCTCACTGGCTGGCCCTCCGGGCCGCTGGTGGGCAGTGGGTGGTGGCCTGGCCTCGGCTGCTTGGCGATGCTTTGGCTGGCGCTGGGGGGGTTTTTTTTTAAAATTTATTTTTTAATAAAAACAAAACAGAGATAACTTATAAAATATAAATATTTTATATAGGACATATATATACCAAAATGATCGGGAATATTCCTATCATTTGAACATTTTTCCAAAGGCAAAATCCAAACTTATAAAAATTCATTTTTTCAAATTCAAATAAAACTCAAGTTTGAATTCAAAACTTTTGGCATTATTTTCCTCTGATATTTTTGGAGTGTCATGTTTACTCCTCTCATACTTTTGCTCAAGTATTTATCGTGCATAGTTTTTTGAAATGATTCCCACTTGCCATAGTTTGAATTCAAATTTGAAAACTCAAAACTCTAAAACTCCAAATGGCACTCAAATTCAAATGTAATGCATAGATGCTTAGCTATAATTGTAAAACATTCCAAATAGGAAATTTGGGATGTTACAAACCTACCCATTTTAAGATGAATCTCGCCTCGAGATTCGGGTTGGCTAGCAATAGGTGCGGGTGGTCTCAAGAAGGTCTTCTTGGCCCTGTGTGGCTTCTTCCTCGGAGTGGTGACTCCACAAGACCTTGCAAAACTTGATGACCTTGCTGCGGGTGACTCGCTCGCAGCCTCGAGAATTCGGACGGGTTTCTCCTTATAAGTCGATCACCGCAAGCTGTATGGCCTCTAGGGGCACCGTGTCTCTCAACGGAATATCGCCATGTCGGCATGACACTTCTTCACCGAGAAACATGGAAAACATCATGAACTCCGGACAATCCTTCCGCAATTCCAACTTGTAAGCAACTTCTCCACGGCGCTCGAGGATTTTGTAGGGCCAATGAATCGGGTGCTAACTTTCCTTTGACACCAAACCTCTTGATTCCACGAAGTGAGACACACGAAGATATGCTCGGTCTCCCGCTTCGTAAGTCACTTCCTTGCGCTTACAGTCGGCATAATTCTTCTGTCTCGACTGTGCTATCTTGAGTCTGTCCCGAATCAGCTTGACTTTCTCTTCGGAATCCCTGATAAGGTCGGAACCGAAAAGTGATCGATCTCCAACACTATCCCACAAAGAATGGTGTTCTCGCACCTCCTTCCGTATAGAGCTTGAAGGGGCCATCTTCGATCGGATTGATAAATGTTGTTGTATGAGAACTCTGCGATGGCAAATTATCATCCCAGCTGGACCCATAGTCTAGTACACAAGCTCTCAACATGTCCTCCGAATCTGGTTGACTCTCTCGGTCATCCATCTGTCTGCGGATGAAAAGCTGTTCAATTCCAGCCTCGCACTCCAAAGTTTCATGTAATCGCTTCCAAAACTTTGAGGTAAACTGTGTTCCTCTATCCGACACGATTTTCTCGGAACTCCATGCAGACATACGATCCTGGTCATGTATATCTTGGCCAACTTAGCACCGGTATAGGTAGTCTTCACGGAATGAAGTGAGCTACCTTGGTCAAACGATCAACCACTACCCAGATAGAATCATAACCTGAACGGGTCCTGGGTAATCCTGTGATGAAATCCATTCCAAGTTTCTCCCATTTCAATCGAATCGGCAAAGGTTGAAGTAACCTGTTGGCTTCGATGTTCTGCCTTTACTGTTGACAAACATCGCATCTTGCTATGTACTCGCAATATCCTCTTCATACCGTCCACCGTAAACTTTCCTTCAAATCCAGGTACATCTTGGTGTTACCGGGTGAATCGAGTACGGTGAATCATGAGCCTCCTGAAGAATTAGCTTCCTGAGCTCGGGATCATTGGGCACATAAATATGATCCTCGAACCATATAGCTCCGTGTTCATCCTTACGGAACCCTTTAGCTTTTCCTTCATTCATCTTTTGCTTTATCTCATCAATTTCCTTGTCCGACTTCGGGCTTCACGAATCCTTTCGCCAAAGTGGATTGTACTTCCAGAGTTGCAACATATCCTCTCGAACTATCTCCGATCGGAGATCTCGAGGTCATCGACTAACTCCTGGGTAATCCTCCTGCCGTAAGAGTATTCACATAACTCTTACGGCTCAAAGCATCTGCTACAACATTAGCTTTACCGGGGTGGTAATGCAATCTCATGTCATAGTCCTTTATCAACTCTAGTCATCTCCTCTGCCTGAGGTTTAACTCTTTCTGCGTGAAAATGTACTTCAAGCTCTTGTGATCTGTGTAAACATCACAACGGTTTCCGATGAGGAAATGTCTCCAGGTCTTGAGTGCTTGCACTACGGCTGCTAACTCCAAATCATGCGTGGCATAATTCATCTCGTGAGGTCGTAGCTGTCTGGAGGCATAAGCTACAACTTTACCTTCCTGCATTAATACTCCTCCGAGTCCTTGACGAGAAGCGTCACAATAAACCTGGTATTCCTTGTGTATGTCCGGTAAAATCAACACTGGGGCTGTAACCAAACGTTTCTTCAATTCCTGAAAACTGGCTTCACATTCCTTGGTCCAAACATACTTGGCTTCTTTCTTCAACAGCTCAGTCATGGGCTTGGCAATCTTCGAGAAGTTCTCAATAAACCTCCGATAATATCCTGCGAGTCCGAGAAAACTGCGGATCTCCTTGACTGAGGTGGGTGACTGCCAATCGGTGACTGATTCAACCTTGGCGGGGTCAACTGCTATTCCTTCTCCTGAAATAACATGTCCGAGGAATCCAACTTCCTTTAGCCAAAATTCACATTTGCTGAACTTGGCATACAACTGATGTTCTCGAAGTTTCTCCAGAACTAGACGCAAATGTTCCTTATGCTCTTCCTCGCTCTTGGAGAAAATCAATATATCATCGATGAACACCACGACAAACTTGTCCAGATATTCCATAAATACCTTGTTCATCAAATTCATGAAGTATGCAGGAGTATTAGTCAATCCAAATGACATGACGGTATACTCATATAAACCATACCTGGTAGTGAATGCGGTTTTGGGTATATCCTTTTCACGGATCTTCAACTGATGATACCCTGATCGAAGATCGATCTTAGAGAATACCTTAGCCCCAACTAGCTGATCAAACAGATCATTAATCATCGGCAGAGGGTACTTGTTCTTGATGGTCACTTCGTTCAACGCACGATAATCCACAACCATCCTCAAGGTTCCATCCTTCTTTTCTACCAAAAGAACTGGGGCTCCCCAAGGTGATGAGCTTTGCCGAATATATCCTTTCTCCAATAACTCATTAATTTGATCCTTGATCTCTTTCAATTCATTCGGTGGCATCCGATAGGGTCTCTTGGATATTGGGGCTGTGCCGGGCAATAACTCAATCAGAAATTCAATATCCCTGTCCGGTGGCATTCCTAGTAATTCCTCCGGAAACACATCGGGGAAATCTTGCACTACTGGCACTTCCTCCTGAACAACGCCCGTGAGCGAATGCACCTGGTTCTTCATCTGGCTGTGCCTGGCTACGTACTTGATCCTCTTCTGCTCCGGGGTGGTGAGCAGAATAGACTTGCGGGCACAGTCTATGTTTCCTTCGAACTTCGTCAACCAATCCATGCCTAGGATTACATCCAAGGTCTGGGTTTCCAACACTATGAGGTCTGCGGGAAATTTATGGTTCCCGATGTTGAGGGTTGCATGACAGCCTAAACCTGCCATCATTTCTCCTCCTGCGGAACTGACGCGAAGGGGGCTTCTAAGGGTTTTAGTGGGCAACCCGTACTTTTCCA
This sequence comes from Aegilops longissima, assembly GCA_021605205.1. Taxonomy (NCBI): domain Eukaryota; kingdom Viridiplantae; phylum Streptophyta; class Magnoliopsida; order Poales; family Poaceae; genus Aegilops; species Aegilops longissima. The sequence goes on along the minus strand of CM038681.1, from coordinate 534,101,490 downwards.
CAACTACCCTTGATATGAATGAATGCGTTGCACCAGAATCAAAGAGTGCCAAAACTGAACGTGAATTCAATAAAAACTTACCAACCACAGTGTCTGGCTGATCATAGACGTCCTCCACGTCGATGTGGTTCACCTGAGCACGAGGGAACAGATTGGGCTTCTTCGCTGAGCCTCCATTGCCGTTTCCATTCCTCTGCTTGGCCTCCGGGCAGTCGGTGGCATAGTGCCCTGTCTTCTGGCACTTGAAACAGGTGATGTGGCTCAGATCCTTCGGAGCCGGGGCAGAACGGTGCTGATTGCCATTACCGTTTCCATTGCCATGGCCATTGCCTGACTTGTTGTCCTGGTTGCGGTTGTTCCCATTTCCTCCATGGTTATGGCCTCCATGGTTGTGATGGGTGTGCCCTCCTGAGTATGGTGCATAACGGGCTTCGCTGAGCTCTGAGTTGTGCTTCCCCGGCTGTACTTCCGCTATGCTTTCAATCTGCTGCTGCTTGCCTTCAAGTATGGTGGCCTTGTCTACCAGCTCCTGGTAGTTGTTGAAGGTCGCCACAATAAGCTGCATACTCAGCTCGTCATTGAGTCCCTCAAGGAACTTCTCCTGCTTTGCGGCATCTGTGGCCACATCATCCGGGGCATAGCGGGCTAGCTTGCTGAACTCATCCACGTACTGTGCCACAGTACGGTTTCCCTGGTGTAAGTTGTGGAACTCACGCTTCTTCAGACTCATGGCTCCAGCTGAAACATGAGCGGTGCGGAAGGCCTGCTGGAATTGATCCCACGTGATGGCACCGATGGGATAAGTGGCGGTGTAGTTCTCCCACCAAGAAGCTGCAGGTCCATCAAGTTGATGCGCGGCAAAGCGCACCTTCTCTGCATCAGTGCATCCAACAGTGATTAGCTCTCTTCCGACTTTGCGAAGCCAATCATCAGCCACAATCGGCTCAGTGCTACTAGAGAACACTGGCGGATTTAGCCTCAGGAATCGAGTCAAGTTGTCCACAGGGGGTGGTGGCGGTGGATTGTTGGTGTTGTTGTTCTGATTCTGGATGAGTAGCTGCATGAGGGCATTCTGCTGCTGGAGCAGCTGGGTGAGCTCTGGCGGAAAACCGGTGTCACGTCTCGGAGGCATCTGGTGTTTTGGAGTGGATGAGAAAATTAGAATAGAACAATGGTCTAATGAGAAGTAACACTACCCATATGAATGCACAATCATAAACACACCAATCATTTATTCATTCCACTCAAACATGGTTCAATCTCGATTACAAAAGCTCATGACTAATCAAGGAAATATCGGCCTAACTGATCGATTTAAAAGGTAAAAATAACATGGTGGTCGACTAAAAGTCTTCATCAATAATCCTTGCGTCCTCCGGTGTGATGTCCTCTGTTGTGGCGCCTCCTCTTGCGGCTTCCTCCAAAGGAACTCCCTTCATAATCCTGATCATTGCTCACGAGGGTCCGTCATCTCCACTCGGAAAAAGGTCCTCTCCCAAGTCCATCTTTTCCTCTATCGCGGCAAGCTTCATCTTCAGGTCGTCGACTGTCTCCATGAAGTCTGCGACTTCTTCCTCATGGTTAAGGAAGTCTGCGTGTGGTCCGCCTGGCAGAGAGAGAGAGAGGGGTGCGGGGGGTGGGGTCCGCCTGGCAGAGAGAGAGAGAGGGGTGCGGGGGGGTCGGGCGACCGACACGGAAGGTTTCGGGCGAGGGGGGTGGCCTGGCCGTTGGCTGGCTCGCTGGGCTGGCCCTCTGGGCCGCCTGGTGGGCCGGTGCGGTGGGTGGCCTCGGCGCTGGCTGGGCCAGTGGCCTGGCTGGCGCCTGGGGGGGTTTCTTTTTAAAATTTATTTTTTAATAAAAACAAAAACAGAGATAACTTATAAAATATAAATATTTTATATAGGACATATATATACCAAAATGATCAGGGGAATATTCCCTATCATTTGAACATTTTTCCAAAGGCAAAATCCAAACTTATAAAAATTCATTTTTTCAAATTCAAATAAAACTCAAGTTTGAATTCAAAAACTTTTGGCATTATTTTCCTCTGATATTTTTGGAGTGTCATGTTTACTCCTCTCATACTTTTGCTCAAGTATTTATCAGGCATAGTTTTTTGAAATGATTCCCACTTGCCATAGTTTGAATTCAAATTTGAAAACTCAAAACTCTGAAACTCCAAATGGCACTCAAATTCAAACAGAATGCATAGATGCTTAGCTATAATTGTAAAACATTCCAAATAGGAAATTTGGGATGTTACAGATCAGATCGTGGAGAAGAATATTTAAGTCACGAATTTAGTACGCACTTAAGGAAATGTGGAATCGTTTCACAACTCACGCCGCCTGGAACACCTCAGCGTAACGGTGTGTCCGAACATCGTAATCGCACTCTATTGGATATGATGCGATATATGATGTCTCTTACCGATTTACCGCTATCATTTTGGGGATACGCACTAGAGACAGCTACATTCACTTTAAATAGGGCTCCGTCTAAATCCGTTGAGACGACACCGTATGAATTATGGTTTGGGAAGAAACCTAAGCTGTCGTTTCTAAAAGTTTGGGGATGCGATGCTTATGTCAAGAAACTTCAACCTGAAAAGCTCGAACCAAAGTCGGAAAAATGCGTCTTCATAGGATACCCTAAGGAAACCATTGGGTATATCTTCTACCTTAGATCTGAAGGCATCGACCACTAACGATTCTGCATCTACTACTATTACTCCACACATCGACCGCTATCCAGCATGCATCTAGAGTATTAAGTTCATAAGAACAGAGTAACGCATTAAGCAGGATGACATGATATAGAGGGATAAACTCAAGCAATATGATAAAAACCCCATCTTTTAATCCTCGATGGCAGCAATACAATACGTGCCTTGCTGCCCCTGCTGTCACTGGGAAAGGACAACGCAAGATTGAACCCAAAGCTAAGCACTTCTCCCATTGCAAGAAAGATCAATCTAGTAGGCCAAACCAAACTGATAATTCGAAGAGACTTGCAAAGATATCAAATCATGCATATAAGAATTCAGAGAAGAACCAAATATTGTTCATAGATAATCTTGATCATAAACCCACAATTCATCGGATCTCGACAAACACACCGCAAAAAGTATTACATCAAATAGATCTCCAAGAGGATCGAGGAGAACTTTGTATTGAGATCCAAAGAGAGAGAAGAATCCATCTAGCTAATGACTATGGACCCGAAGGTCTGTGGTAAACTACTCACACATCATCGGAGAGGCTATGGTGTTGAGGTAGAAGCCCTCCGTGATTGATTCCCCCTCCGGTGGAGCGCCGGAAAAGGCCCCAAGATGGGATCTCACGGGTATAGAAGGTTGTGGCGGTGGAAATAGGGTTTCGTGGTGCTCCTGGATGTTTTCGGGGTATATGAGTATATATAGGCAAAAGAAGTAGGTCGGTGGAGCTACGAGGGGCCCACGAGGGTGGGGGTGCGCCTAGCTCCCGGGCACGCCCTCCTACTTCGTGGCCACCTCGTGGCTTCCTTTACGTCCACTCCAAGTATCCTGGATTGCGTTTGTTACAAAAACGATCCTCGCGAAGGTTTCATTCCGTTTGATATTCCTTTTCTGCGAAACACTGAAATAGGCAAAAAAACAGCAATTTGCACTGGGCCTTTGGTTAGTAGGTTAGTCCCAAAAATAATATAAAAGTGCATAATAAAGCCCATTAAACATCCAAAACAGATAATATAATAGCATGGAACCATAAAAAAATTATAGATACGTTGGAGACGTATCAAGCATCCCCAAGCTTAATTCCTGCTCGTCCTCAAGTAGGTAAATGATAAAAATAGGATTTTTGATGTGGAAGGCTTCCTAACAGAATTTTCTATGTAATTTTCTTTTTTGTGGCATGAATGTTCAGATCCGAAAGATTCAAGATAAAATTTTAATATTGACTAAAATAATAATGCTTCAAGCATACTAACTAAGCAATTATGTCTTGTCAAAATAATATGGAAAAAGAAAGCTCATCCCTACAAAATTATATAGTTTGGTCATGCTTCATTTTTGTCACACAAAAATGCTCTCATCATGCACAACCCCGATGACAAGCCAAGCAATTGTTTCATACTTTAGTATTTCTCAAACTTTTTCAAATTTCACGCAATACATGAGCGTGAGCCATGGACATAGCACTATGGGTGGAATAGAATATAATGATGGGGGTTGTGTGGAGAAGACAAAAAAGGAGAAAGTTTATATTGACGCGGCTAATCAACGGGCTAGGGAGATGCCCATCAATTGATGTCAATGCAAGGAGTAGGGATTGCCATGCAACGGATGCAGTAGAGCTATAAATGTATGAAAGCTCAACAAAAGAAACTAAGTGGGTGTGCATCCAACTTGCTTGCTCACGAAGACCTAGGGCATTTGAGGAAGCCCATTGTTGGAATATACAAGCCAAGTTCTATAATGAAAAATTCCCACTAGTATATGAAAGTGATAAAATAAGAGACTCTCTATCATAAAGATCATGGTGCTGCTTTGAAGCACGAGTGTGGAAAAAGGATAGTAGCATTGTCCCTTTTATTTATTCTTCTTTTTTTGGGCCTATTTTTTATTTGGCCTTTCTTTTTTTCTTTTTTTATATGGGACAATGCTCTATTAATGATGATCATCACACTTCTATTTATTTACAACTCAATGATTACAACTCGATACTAGAAAAAAATGACTCTATATGAGTGCCTCCGGCGGTGTACCGGGATGGGCAACGAATCAAGAGCGACATGTATGATAAATTATGCATGGTGGCTTTGCCACAAATACGATGTCAACTACATGATCATGCAAGGAAATATGACAACGTTGAAGCGTGTCATAATAAATGGAACGGTGGAAAGTTGCATGGCAATATATCTCGGAATGGCTATGGAAATGCCATAATAGGTAGGTATGGTGGCTGTTTTGAGGAAGATATAAGGAGGTTTATATGTGATAGAGCGTATCATATCACGGGGTTTGGATGCACCGGTGAAGTTTGCACCAACTCTCAAGGTGAGAAAGGGCAATGCACGGCACCGAAGAGGCTAGCAATGATGGAAAGGTGAGAGTGCGTATAATCCATGGACTCAACGTTAGTCATAAAGAACTCACATACTTATTGCAAAAATATACAAGCCATCAAAAACCAAGCATTACGCGCATGCTCCTAGGGGGCAGATTGGTAGGAAAAGACCATCGCTCATCCCCGACCGCCACTCATAAGGATGACAATCAAAGCACACCACATGTTTCAAATTTGTTACACAATGGTTACCATACGCGCATGCTACGGGACTTGCAAACTTCAACACAAGTATTTCTCAAATTCACAATTACTCAACTAGCACAACTCTAATATCACCATCTTCATATCTCAAAACAATCATCAAGTCTCAAACTTCTCATAGTATTCAGTGCGCTCTATATGAAAGTTTTTATTATACCCATATTGGACGCCTATCATATTAGGACTAATTTTATAGCCAAAGCAAATTACCATGCTGTTCTAAAGGACTCTCAAAATAATATAAGTGAAGCATGAGAGATCAATAATTTCTATAAAATAAAACCACCACCGTGCTCTAAAAGATATAAGTGAAGCACTAGAGCAAAATTATCTAGCTCAAAGATATAAGTGAAGCACATAGAGTATTCTAATAAATTACAGATAGTGTGTGTCTCTCCAAAAGGTGTGTACAGCAAGGATGATTGTGATAAACTAAAAAGCAAACACTCAAATCATACAAGACGCTCCAAGCAAAACACATATCATGTGGCGAATAAAAATATAGCCTCAAGTAAAGTTACCGATAGACGAAGACGAAAGAGGGGATGCCTTCCGGGGTATTGCTACGTCTTGAGCTTGCGTTGGTTTCCCCCGAAGAGGAGAGGATGATGCAGCACAGTAGCGTAAGTATTTCCCTCAGTTTTTGAGAACCAAGGTATCAATCCAGTAGGAGGCCACGCGCAAGTCCCTCATACCTGCACAAAACGATAGCTACTCGCAACCAACGCGATTAGGGGTTGTCAATCCCTTCACGGTCACTTACGAGAGTGAGATCTGATAGAGATAATATTTTTGGTATTTTTGGTATATAGATGCAAAGTAAAAAGTAAAAGGCAAAGTAAAACAAAGCAAGTATAAAAGTGATAGAGATTGATATGATGAGAATAGACCCGGGGGGCATAGGTTTCGCTAGTGGCTTCTCTCAAGAGCATAGATATTCTACGGTGGGTGAACAAATTACTGTTGAGCAATTGACAGAATTGAGCATAGTTATGAGATTATCTAGGTATGATCATGTATATAGGCATCACGTCCATGACAAGTAGATCGAAATGATTCTGCATCTACTACTATTACTCCACTCATCCACCGCTATCCAGCATGCATCTAGAGTATTAAGTTAAAAACAGAGTAACGCCTTAAGCAAGATGACATGATGTAGAAGAATAAATTCATGCAATATGATAAATACCCCATCTTGTTATCCTCGATGGTAACAATACAATACGTGCCTTGCAACCCTTTACATCCTTTGGTAAGGACACCGCAAGATTGAACCCAAAGCCATGCACTTCTCCCATTGCAAGAACTACCAATCTAGTTGGCCAAACCAAACGGATAATTCGAAGAGACTTGCAAAGATAACTCAATCATACATAAAAGAATTCAGACAAGATTCAAATATTATTCATAGATAAGCTGGATCATAAACCCACAATTCATCGGTCTCAACAAGCACACCGCAAAAAGAAGATTACATCGAATAGATCTCCACGAGAGAGGGGAGAACATTGTATTGAGATCCAAAAGAGAGAAGAAGCCATCTAGCTACTAGCTATGGACCAAAGGTCTGAAGTAAACTACTCACACTTCATCGGAGGGGCTATGGTGTTGATGTAGAAGCCCTCCGTGGTGGATGCCCCCTCCATGTGAGCTCCGAGCAGGCCCCAAGATGGGATCTCGTGGATACAGGAAGTTGCGGTGGTGGAATTAGGTTTTGGCCCCGCTCGATCGTTTGGGGGTGCGTAGGTATATATAGGAGGAAGGAGTACGTCGGTGGAGCTTCGAGGGGCCCACGAGGCAGGGTGGCGCGCCCAGGGGGCGCGCCCTCCACCCTTGTGACCGCCTCGTGGCTTTCTTGACGGAGGGTCCAAGTCTCCTTGGTCTTATCTGATGAGAAAATCACGTTTCCGAAGATTTCATTCCGTTTGGACTCCGTTTGATATTCCGTTTCTTCAAAATATTGAAAAAGGCAAAAATAGCAATTGGGCTGGGCCTCCGTTAATAGGATAGTCCCAAAATAATATAAAAGTGGAAAATAAAGCCCATTATAGTCCAAAACAATAGATAAAGTAGCATGGAGCAATCAAAATTATAGATATGTTGGAGACATATCGGCATCCCCAAGCTTAATTCCTGCTCGTCCTCGAGTAGGTAAATGATAAAAGAGAATTTTGATGCGGAGTGATACTTTGGCATAATTTCAATGTAAATCTTCTTAATCATGGTATGAATATTCAGATCCGAAAGATTCAAGACAAAAGTTCATATTGACATAAAAATAATAATACTTCAAGCATACTAATCAAAGTAATTATATCTTCTCAAAATAGCATGGCAAAAGAAAGTTCATCCCTACAAAATCATATAGTTAGGCTATGCTTCATTTTCGTCACACAAAGATGTTCCCAACTTCTATACCCCCGATGACAAGCCAAGCAATTGTTTCATACTTAAATAATCTCAAACTTTTTCAACATTCACGCAATACATGAGCGTGAGCCATGGATATAGAACTATGGATGGAATAGAATATGATGATGGGGATTGTGTTGAGAAGACAAAAAAGGAGAAAGTCTCACATTGAGGAGGATAATGAACGGGCTATGGAGATGCCCATCAATTGATGTCAACATGAGGAGTAGGGATTGCCATGCAACGGATGCACTAGAGCTATAAATGAATGCTCAACAAAAGAAAACTAGTGGGTGTGCATCCAACTTGCTTGCTCATGAAGACCTAGGGCATTTGAGGAAGCCCATCGTAGGAATATACAAGCCAAGTTCTATAATGAAAAATTCCCACTAGTATAAAAAGACAACTTATGAGACTCACTATATGAAAAACATGGTGCTACTTTGAAGCACAATATATGAGACTCACTACATGAAGAACAAGGTGCTACTTTGAAGCACAAGTGTGGAAAAACAGATAGTAGCATTGCCCTTTTTATTTATTTTCTTTTTTTTGGGCCTTTCTTTTTTTTTCCTTTCTCTTTTTTTTGGGCAATGCTCTAATAATGATGATCATCACACTTCTATTGATTACAACATAAGGATTACAACTCGAAACTAGAACAAGGTATGACTCTATATGAATGCCTCCGGCGGTGTACCGGGATGGTGCAATGAATCAAGAGTGACATGTATGAAAAATAATGCATGGTGGCCTTGCCACAAATACGATGTCAACTACATGATCATGCAATGGCAATATGAAAAAAGTAAAGTATGTCATGATGATGATGAACGGAACGGTGGAAAGTTGCATGGCAATATATCTTGGAATGGCTATGGAAATGCCATAATAGGTAGGTATGGTTGCTGTTTTGAGGAAGATATAAGGAGGTTTATGTGTGAAAGAGCGTATCATATCACGGGGTTTGGATGCACCGGTGAAGTTTGCACCAACTCTCAAGGTGAGAAAGGGCAATGCACGCAATCAAGAGGCTATCAATGGCGGAAAGGTAAAAGTGCGATAATCCATGGACTCAACATTAGTCAAAAAACTCATATACTTATGGCAAAAATTTAGAAGTCATCAAAATCAAGTACTACGTGCATGCTCCTAGGGGATAGATTGGTAGGAAAAGACCATCGCCGTCCCGACCGCCACTCATAAGGATGCACAAGCCGGTACACTTCATGTTTCAAATTTGTTACACAACTTTAACCATACGTGCATGCTACGGGATTTGCTAACTTAAACACAAGCATTTCTCAAATTCACAACTACTCAACTAGCACGACTTTGATATTATCACCTCCATATCTCAAAACAATTATCAAGCATCAAACCTATCTTAGTATTCAACGCACTCAAAAGAAAGTTTCACATATATTGAATACCAAGTATATTAACATTAAGCAAATTACCATGCTATTGACGACTCTCAAAATAATCTAAGTGAAGCATGATAGATCAAGTTTCTTTAAAGCAAATCCACCACCGTGCTCTAAAAGATCTAAGTGAAGCACTAGAGCAAAAATTATCACGCTCAAAAGATATAAGTGAAGCACTATGAGCAAACTATCAAGCTCAAAAGATATAAGTGAAGGAGATAGAGTATTCTATCAAATTTCAATTCATGTATGGCTCTCTCAAAAGGTGTGTACAGAAAGGATGATTGTGGTAAACTAACAAGCAAAGACGCAAATAATACAAGACGCTCCAAGCAAAACACTTATCATGTGGTGAATAAAAATATAGCTCCAAGTAAATTGCCGATGGAAGTAGACGAAAGAGGGGATGCCTTCCGGGGCATCCCCAAGCTTTGAATTTTTGGTTTCCTTGGATTATCTTGGGGGTGCCATGGGCATCCCCAAGCTTAGGCTCTTGCCACTCCTTGTTCCATAATCCATCAAAAGAATTCACCCAAAACTTGAAAACTTCACAACACAAAACTCAATAGAAATCTCGTGAGCTCCGTTAGAGAAAGAAAACAAAAGACTACTTTAAGGTACTGTAATGAACTCATTATTTATTTATATTGGTGTTAAACCTACTGTATTCCAACTTCTCTATGGATTATAAACTATTTTACTAGCCATAGATTCATCAAAATAAGCAAACAACACACGCAAAACAGAATCTGTCAAAAACAGAACAGTCTGTAGTAATCTGTAACTAACGCAAACTTATGGAACTAAAAAAATTCTACCAAAATTAGACGACCTGTAAATTTGTTTATTGATCAGCATCAATTGGAATCAGTATTTTATCACGTTCTGGTGATTTTTAACAATTCGGGCACTGAGCACAAAGTTTCTGGAAATTACAGCAAGATCAAATAACTATCATCCAAGAAGATCCAATAGGTTTAACTTGGCACAAACACTAATTAAAAGATAAAACCACATCTAAACAAAGGCTAGATGGATTATTTATTCCTAAATAGAAACAAAAAACTAAAAACTAAAAATAAAATTGGGTTGCCTCCCAACAAGCGCTATCGTTTAACGCCCCTAGCTAGGCATAAAAGCAAGGATAGATCTAGGTATTGCCATCTTTGGTAGGCAATCCATAAGTGGCTCTCATGATAGATTAATATGGTAATTTTATTTTTATTTCTAGGAAAGTGTTCCATGCCTTTCTTTAATGGAAATTGGAATCTAATATTCCCTTCCTTCATATTAATAATTGCACCAATCGTTCTAAGGAAAGGTCTACCAAGAATAATAGGACATGAAGGATTGCAATCTATATCAAGAACGATAAAATCTATGGGCACATAATTCCTATTTGCAACAATAAGAACATCATTAATTCTTCACATAGGATTTTTAATAGTGGAATCCGCAAGATGCAAGTTTAGAGAGCAATCATCAAAGTCACGGAAATCTAGCAAATCACACAAAGTTTTGGGAATAGTAGAGACACTAGCACCCAAATCACACAAAGCATGAAACTCATAATTTTTAATTTTAATCTTAATGGTAGGTTCCCACTCATCATAGAGTTTTCTAGGGATAGAAACTTTCAACTCAAGTTTTTCTTCATAAGATTGCATCAAGGCATCAACAATGTGTTCGGTAAAGGCTTTACTTTGACTATAAGCATGAGGAGAATTTAGCACGGTTTGCAACAAGGAAATACAATCAATTAAAGAGCAATTTTCATAATTAAATTCCTAGAGATCCAATATAGTGGGTTTAGCAACATCTAGATTTTTATTTCTTTCAATCCCACTTTTATCAATTTCATCATCGTGATCTAAAAACTCCGAATAGAACGCCTTCTAGGTAAAGGAAGATCATATTAAGTTTCATCGAGATTCATATTGCAAATCAAAGATTTGATAGGGGACACATCAATAACTTTTAGATCTTCATCTTGATTATCATAGGGATTAGAAGAACACGCTTTAATAAAGGCATCTTTGGAAGCACGCATCCTAGCGGTTCTTTCTTTGCAATCATCAATGGAAATTCTCATAGCTTGGAGAGACTCATTGATATCATGCTTAGGAGGAATAGATATAAGCTTTAAAGAATCAACCTCAAGAGAAATTCTATCAACGTTCCTAGCCAAATCATCAACTTTAAGCAATTTCTCTTCCAGCAAAGCATTAAAATTCTTTTGTGAATTCATAAAATCTTTAACACTACTCTCAAATTCAGAGGGCATCTTATTAAAATTTCCATAAGAGTTGTTGTAGGAATTTCCATAATTATTAGAAGAATTACTAGGATAAGGCCTAGGGTTAAAATTCCCTCTATACGCGTTGTTACCAAAATTATTCCTACCAACAAAATTCACATCCATAGATTCATTATTATTCTCAATCAAGGTAAAAAAAGGCATATCATTAGGATCAGAAGAAACACTCTTAGTAGCAAATAATTTCATAAGTTCATCCATCTTTCCACTCAAAACATTGATTTCTTCTATAGCATGCACTTTTTTATTAGTAGATCTTTCAGTATGCCATTGAGAATAATTAACCATAATATTATCTAGGAGTTTAGTAGCATCTCCTAAAGTGATTTCCATAACAGTGCCTCCCGCGGCCGAATCTAAAAGATTTTTAGAAGCAAAATTCAATCCAGCATAAAAAAATTGTATAATCATCCACAAGTTCAAACCATGAGTAGGATAATTACGTATCATTAATTTCATTCTCTCCCAAGCTTGTGCAACATGTTCATGATCAAGTTGCTTAAAATTCATAATATCGTTCCTAAGAGAGATGACCTTAGCGGGAGGAAAATACTTAGAGATAAAAGCATCTTTGCACTTGTTCCAAGAATCAATACTATTTTTGGTAAAGATGAAAACCACGCTTTAGCACGATCTCTAAGCGAAAAAGGAAATAGCTTCAATTTAACGACATCATTATCGACATCTTTTTCTTTTGCATATCACATAAACAATGAAGCCATTCAGATGAGTAGCGGCATCTTCACTAGGAAGGTCGGCGAATTGATCTTTCATAACAAGATTCAACAAAGCAGTATTGATTTCACAAGATTCAGTATTGGCAAGAGGAGCAATCGGAGTGCTAAGGAAATCATTGTTATTGGTATTGGTGAAGTCACACAATTTGGTAGCATCTTGAGCCATCGCGCCAAACAAGCAATCCAACACACGAGCAAACAAACGGACGAGGAAAAAGGCAAAGGGAAAAAAGAGAAGGAGATTGGGAAAGAGAGGGCAAATAAAATGGCAAGGGTGAAGTGGGGGAGAGGAAAACGAGAGGCAAATGGCAAATAATGGAATGCGAGAGATAGGGATTGTGACGGGTACTTGGTATGTTGACTTTTGCATAGACTCCCCAGCAACGGCGCCAGAAATCCTTCTTGCTACGTCTTGAGCTTGCGTTGATTTTCCCCGAAGAGGAGAGGATGATGCAGCACAGTAGCGTAAGTATTTCCATTAGTTTTTGAGAACCAAGGTATCAATCCAGTAGGAGGCCACGCGCAAGTCCCTCGTACCTGCACAAAATGATAGCTACTCGCAACCAACGCGATTAGGGGTTGTTAGTCCCTTCACGGAACTTACGAGAGTGAGATCTGATAGAGATAATATTTTTGGTATTTTTGGTATATAGATGCAAAGTAAAAAGTAAAAGGCAAAGTAAAAACAAATCAAGTATAAAAGTGATAGAGATTGATATGATGAGAATAGACCCGGGGGCCATAGGTTTCACTAGTGGCTTCTCTCAAGAGCATAGATATTCTACGGTGGGTGAACAAATTACTGTTGAGCAATTGACAGAATTGAGCATAGTTATGAGGTTATCTAGGCATGATCATGTATATAGGCATCACGTCTATGACAAGTAGATCGAAATGATTCTGCATCTACTACTATTACTCCACTCATCCACCGCTATCCAGCATGCATCTAGAGTATTAAGTTAAAATCAGAGTAACGCCTTAAGCAAGATGACATGATGTAGAGGAATAAATTCATGCAATATGATAAATACCCCATCTTGTTATCCGCGATGGCAACAATACAATGCGTGCCTTGCAACCCTTTCTGTCACTAGGTAAGGACACCGCAAGATTGAACCCAAAGCCATGCACTTCTCCCATTGCAAGAACTACCAATCTAGTTGGCCAAACCAAACGGATAATTCAAAGGGACTTGCAAAGATAACTCAATCATACATAAAAGAATTCAGAGAAGATTCAAATATCATTCATAGATAAGCTAGATCATAAACCCACAACTCATCGATCTCAACAAACACACCGCAAAAAGAAGGTTACATCGAATAGATCTCCACGAGAGAGGGGAAGAACATTGTATTGAGATCCAAAAAGAGAGAAGAAGCCAGCTAGCTACTAGTTATGGACCCGAAGGTCTGAAGTAAACTACTCACACTTCATCGGAGGGGCTATGGTGTTGATGTAGAAGCCCTCCGTGGTGGATGCCCCCTATGGCGGAGCTCCGGAATAGGCCCCAAGATGGGATCTCGTGGATACAGGAAGTTGCGGCAGTGGAATTAGGTTTTTGGCTCCCGTTCTGATTGTTTGGGGGTGCGTAGGTATATATAGGAGGAAGGAGTACGTCGGTGGAGCTTCGAGGGGCCCACGAGACAAGGGGGCGCGCCCTCCACCCTCATGACCGCCTCGTGGCTTTCTTGACGGAGGGTCCAAGTCTCCTGGGTCTTATCTGATGAGAAAATCACGTTTCCGAAGATTTCATTCTGTTTGGACTCCGTTTGACACTCTGTTTCTTCAATCGATCCAGAAAAAAACGGAAACATTGCACTTTTTTTCGTTTGCAAGTAGTTGAAGAGGGAATCCACTACCAAAAGAGAAAGAGTTCAGCTGCCCCGATTTCTCGAAGGGTAAGAAGACTGAAATTCACCTTTACCCCTTCTATCACAGGTCTCACTAGAGATTCCCACAAACAAAAGAGAGATTAGGAAGACCGCTCCTTTGCGAACTTGGATGGCATTTTCCGCACGAACACCAGACTGAAATGTTTACTTCGGACGAAAGTTTCATTCAATTTGCTGCGCAAGCTAGTGATCCATTTTTTTTCATAGCCAAGATCCTTTCTCAGGATGAAGGAGTGAGTGACTCAATTGGCTGGCTTCCCTCAGCTCAGACTGGTGTCGCCACCTCTCCCAGGACCGGAATGATTATCCCCGCCCGATGGGTCTACATTCATCCCGCACCTCTCCTAACTATGGAGTTAGCAAAGGGGTATCTCAATCCATCCTCTCTTTTTACGAGGATCATAGGAATTGGGATAACCTTGGGCTCTTCCCGCGGCGTTGCTTGTTGCTTTATTATCACATTAGAGAAGCGGAACCTCCAAGCTCAGACATCTCGAACTCAGAAACTACCCTTCTATCCCAGGTCTCCCGGAGAAGTAGGCGACGGTAGAAAGCATTTTTATTACTCCTGTTGAAGGAGGCAGTGGTCCAATTGGCTATTGAAGTCGGTGGATTCTGCCCCGGCTCACGCGCAACCCCGCCCCGTTATGTTATGTTATGGAAGAATTTAGCTCGCTCTAGCCTCTCCTGGCCAGAGCTCCCTCTATCAACAACACCCTCACGCGATTGATTCCCTGGATAGAGAGAATTTACTCAAATTCCACTATGTTATGTATACAATGATCGGTCTCGTTCTGGATCTCTTTCCTTGCGCCCTAGTCCATTCCATCTATCTTGACTGCAACTTGGATTCTTTCTTGACTGAATACTGAAAAAGGCAAAAAAAAAACAGCAATTCTGGGCTAGGCCTCTGGTTAATAGGTTAGTCCCAAGAATAATATAAAAGTGGAAAATAAAGCCCATTATAGTCCAAAACAATAGATAAAGTAGCATGGAGCAATCAAAAATTATAGATACGTTGGAGACGTATCAGGTATCCCCAAGCTTAGACTTTTGGCTGTCCTTCAATTTTACCTTGGGCTTCCTTGGTCATCCCCAAGCTTAGGCTCTTGCCACTCCTTGTTCCAAAATCCATCAAATCTTTACCCAAAAACTTGAAAACTTCACAACACAAAACTCAACAGAAAATCTCATGAGCTCCGTTAGCGAAATAAAACAAACCACCAATTTAAGGTAATGTAATGAACTCATTCTTTATTTATATTGGTGTTAAACCTACTGTATTCCAACTTTTCTATGGTTCATACCCCCCGATACTAGCCATATATTCATCAAAATAAGCAAACAACACACGAAAAACAGAATCTGTCAAAACCACAACAGTCTGTAGTAATCTGTATCAAACGCAAACTTCTGTAACTCAAAAATTATGCCAAAATAGGAAGACCTAAATATATTTATTATTGATCTACTGCAATTGGAATCAGTATTTTATCACTTTCTGGTGATTTTTAACAATATTTTTCGTAAGCAGAAAGTTTCTGTTTTTTCCCAGCAAGATCAAATAATTATCACCCAAGAAGATCCTATAGGTTTTACTTGGCACAAACACTAATTAAAACATAAAACCACATCTAACCAGAGGCTAGATGAATTATTTATTACTAAACAGGAACAAAAAGCAAGGAACAAAAATAAAATTGGGTTGCCTCCCAACAAGCGCTATCGTTTAACGCCCCTAGCTAGGCATTGATAATTTTAATGATGCTCACATCAAAGACAAGAATTAAAGCACAAAGAGAGCATCATAGAACACGTGATAAACACATCTAAGTTTAACATACTTCCTATTCATAGGAATTTTATAAGCAAACAAATTATCAAGACATGCAAAAACTAGCATATGCAAGGAAGCGGAAAGAAACAATAGCAATTTCAACATAACGAGAGGTAATTTAGTAACATGGAAATTTCTACAATCATATTTTCCGCTCTCATAATAATTACATGTGGGATCATAAGAAAATTCAACAAAATAGCTATCACATAAAATATTTCAACACAATCCACATGCATGCAAAGTTGACACTCTTCCAAAATAGTGGGATTAACATTAGCTAAAGTCATGACCTCTCCAAACCCACTTTCATCAAAAATATCATAAGATTGAACATTCTCCAAATATGTGGGATCTAACGTTGACACTCTTCCAAACCCACTTTCAATATTATTGCAAACACTATTATCAATCTCATATTCATCATGGGGCTTAAATAAATTTTCAAGATCATAAGAAGAATCACCCCAATCATGATCACTGCAAAAAGTAGTAGACATAGCAAAACTAGCATCCCCAAGCTTAGGTTTTGCATATTATTAGCACAATTGACATCAAGAGAATTTATAGTAAAAATCATTACAATCATGCTTTTCATCGAAGGAATTATCAAGTATGGGTGCAATAGCAACGATCTCATGTTTGACATAAGGAACTATAGCAAATTCATCTTCATAAATATAGGCATCATGGCCACAAGAATAGCAAGCATCATGTTCATCAAGGGATATTTCAATCAAATCATCGGAATCATAATTATCTATAGACTCATGCATATCATTATTTTCTTCCAAAGCGGTCATTCTTTCAATAAATTCTTTGACATAGAAATTATGAGCATAATTTTCATAGCAATATTTAAGTATGTCAAAATTTTCAGATTCTTAGAGAGTAATATCATACTTTTCAATCAAAGAAGCAACTTCATAAGCACCCTTAAAAGCAACAAATTCTTCAATTTGTTTGATATCGTAGTAACTATAAACACCCTTGCATAAGAAGATAAGATTGCATTATAATTAAACTAATATAGGTAGGGAAGGTGTTTCTTAGGGTTCTTAGAGCAACAAATAAAATCATAAATTTCACAAAGATTCCAAGCATAACACAGAAATCTGTTTATTTGATCCCATAAGAGCCTCCCTTTTTTAGACAAATGGTGACGCACAAAATGAGCATGCTCATCTAAAGATTTCCCATCAACTAGGCTAGTTGGGGTTTCAGCACGAGCGCATAAGGACCGAAGATGATCCAAGTAGAACACTTTAAGTGGATCCATATAAATAGATTTTTAGCAAGCAAAGATGCAAGCAAATAGAAGGCACATGGAAACACAAACAAAGATACATACGGATAGAAGGCGAAGAAAAGGCGAAGGTGAAGTGGGGGAGAGGAAAACGAGAGGCAAATGGCAAATAATGTAATGCGAGGGATAAGAGTTTGTGATGGGTACTTGGTATGTCTTGACTTCTGCGTAGATCTCCTCGGCAACAGCGCCAGAAATCCGCACGTTGGCAGGAGATCAAATCTTGACTTGACTTGGTGTAAACCTCCCTGGCAACGGCGCCAGAAATCCTTCTTGCTACCTCTTGAGCATGCGTTGGTTTTCCCTTGAAGAGGAAAGGGTGATGCAGCAAAGTAGCGTAAGTATTTCCCTCAGTTTTTGGGAACCAAGGTATCAATCCAGTAGGAAGCTACACGCAAATCCCTAGTACCTACACAAATAAATAAGAACCTTGCAACCAATGCGATAAAGGGGTTGTCAATCCCTTCACGACCACTTGCAAAAGTGAGATCTGATAGAGATAATAAGATAAATATTTTTGGTATTTTTGTTGTATAGATTGAAAAGTAAATATTGCAAAATAAACGGCGACAGAAATAGCTAGTTGACGGGAGATTAATATGATGGAAAATAGACCCGGGGGCCATAGGTTTCACTAGTGGCTTCTCTTAAGATAGCAAATTCTACAGTGGGTGAACAAATTACTATCGAGCAATTGATAGAAAAGCGCATAGTTATGAGAATATCTAGGCATGATCATGTATATAGGCATCACGTCCGTGACAAGTAGAACAAAACAATTCTGCATCTACTACTATTACTCCTCACATCAACCGCTATCCAGCATGCATCTAGAGTATTAAGTTCATAAGAACAGAGTAACGCATTAAGCAAGATGACATGATGTAGAGGGATAAACTAAACCAATATGATATAAACCTTATCTTTTTATCCTCGATGGCAACATTACAATACATGCCTTGCTGCCCCTGCTGTCACTGCGAAAGGACACCGCAAAGATTGAACCCAAAGCTAAGCACTTCTCCCATTACAAGAAAGATCAATCTAGTAGGCCAAACCAAACTGATAATTCGAAGAGACTTGCAAAGATATCAAATCATGCATATAAGAATTCAGAGAAGAACCAAATATTGTTCATAGATAATCTTGATCATAAACCCATAATTCATCGGATCTTGACAAACACACCGCACAAAGTATTACATCGAATAGATATCCAAGAGGATCGAGGAGAACTTTGTATTGAGATCCAAAGAGAGAGAAGAAGCCATCTAGCTAATAACTATGGACCCGAAGGTCTGTGGTAAACTACTCACACATCATCGAACAGGCTATGGTGTTGATGTAGAAGCCCTCCGTGATCGATTCCCCCTCCGGCGGAGCGCCGGAAAAGGCCCTGCTCGTCTTCGAGTAGGTAAATGATAAAAACAGAATTTTTGATGTGGAATGCTACCTAACATATTTATCAATGTAATTTTATTTATTGTGGCATGAATATTCAGATCCATAAGATTCAAGACAAAAGATTAATATTGACATAAAAACAGTAATACTTCAAGCATACTAACCAAGCAATTATGTCTTCTCAAAATAACATAGCCAAAGAAAGCTCATCCCTACAAAATCATATAGTTTTGCCATGCTTCATCTTCGTCACACAAAATACTCAAATCGTGCACAACCCCGGTTTCAGCCGAGAAATTGTTTCATACTTTAGTATTTTCAAACTTTTTTCAGTTTTCACGCAATACATGAGCGTGAGCCTTGGACATAGCACTATGGGTGGAATAGAATATAATGATGGGGGTTGTGTGGAGAAGACAAAAAGGAGAAAGTCTCACATTGACTTGGCTAATCAACGGGCTATGGAGATGCCCATCAATTGATGCCAACGCGAGGAGTAGGGATTGCCATGCAACGGATGCACTAGAGCTATAAATGTATGAAAGCTCAACAAAAGAAACTAAGTGGGTGTGCATCCAACTTGCTTGCTCATGAAGACCTCAGGCATTTTGAGGAAGCCCATTGTTGGAATATACAAGCCAAGTTCTATAATGAAAATTCCCACTAGTATATGAAAGTGACATAGGAGACTCTCTATCATGAAGATCATGGTGCTACTTTGAAGCACAAGTGTGGTAAAAGGATAGTAGCATTGTCCCTTCTCTCTTTTTCTCTCATTTTTTTGGGCCTTCTTTGTTTATTTGGCCTTTCTCTTTTTTTCTCTTTTTTTCCTTCGTCCGGAGTCTCATCCCGACTTGTGGGGGGATCATAATCTCCATCATCCTTTCCTCACATGGGAAAATGCTCTAATAATGAAGATCATCACACTTTTAGTTACTTACAACTCAAGAATTACAACTCTATTACTAGAACAAAATATGACTCTATATGAGTGCCTCCGGCGGTGTACCGGGATGGGCAATGAATCAAGAGTGACATGTATGAAAAATTATTCAAGGTGGCCTTGCCACAAATACGATGTCAACTACATGATCATGCAAGGCAATATGACAATGATGAAGCATGTCATAATAAACGAAACGGTGGAAAGTTGCATGGCAATATATCTCGGAATGGCTATGGAAATGCCATAATAGGTAGGTATGGTGGCTATTTTGAGGAAGATATAAGGAGGTTTACGTGTGATAGAGCGTATCATATCACGGGGTTTGGATGTACCGGCGAAGTTTGCACCAACTCTCAAGGTGAGAAAGGGCAAGGCACGGTACCGAAGAGGCTAGCAATGATGGAAAGGTGAGAGTGCGTATAATCCATGGACTCAACATTATTCATAAAGAACTCATGTACTTACTGCAAAAATCTACAAGTCATCAAAACCAAGTACTACACGCATGCTCCTAGGGGAAGGGTTGGTAGGAGTTAACCATCGCGCGATCCCGACCTCCACACAAAGGATGACAATCAAGGAAATACCTCATGCTTCAAATTTGTCACACAACGTTTACCATACGTGCATGCTGCGGGACTTGCAAACTTCAACACAAGTATTTCTCAAATTCGCAATTACTCAACTAGCACGACTCTAATATTACCATCTTCATATCTCAAAACAATCATTAAGTATCAAACTTCTCATAGTATTCAATGCACTCTATATGAAAGTTTTTATTATATTCCTCTTGAATGCCCATCATATTAGGACTAATTTTATAACCAAAGCAAATTACTATGCTGTTCTAAAAGACTCTCAAAATAATATAAGTGAAGCATGAGAGTTCATCTATTTCTTCAAAATAAACCACCGCCGCGCTCTAAAAGGATATAAGTGAAGCACTAGAGCAAATGACAAACTACTCCAAAAGATATAAGTGAAGATAAATGAGTAGTGGAATAATTATGCAACTATGTGAAGACTCTCCAACATTTAAGAATTTCATATCTTGGTATTTTATTCAAACGGCAAGCAAAACAAAAGAAAATAAAATGACGCTCCAAGCAAAACACATATC
Source organism: Aegilops longissima (assembly GCA_021605205.1). Lineage (NCBI taxonomy): Eukaryota > Viridiplantae > Streptophyta > Magnoliopsida > Poales > Poaceae > Aegilops > Aegilops longissima. The sequence goes on along the minus strand of CM038681.1, from coordinate 534,080,762 downwards.
ATGTGGTGAATAAAAATATAGCTCCAAGTAGAGTTACCGATGAACAAAGACGAAAGAGGGGATGCCTTGGGCATCCCCAATCTTAGGCTCTTGCCACTCCTTATTCCATAGTCCATCGAATCTTTACCCAAAACTTGAAAACTTCACAACACAAATCTCAACAGAAAACTCGTAAGCTCCGTTAGTATAAGAAAATAAAACCACTTTTGGTACTGTTATGAACTCATTCTAAATTCATATTGGTGTAATATATACTGTATTCCAACTTCTCTATGGTTCATACCCTCCGATACTACTCATAGATTCATCAAAATAAGCAAACAACACATACAAAACAGAATCTGTCAAAAACAGAACAGTCTGTAGTAATCTGTATAAAACGTATACTTCTGGAACTCCAAAAATTCTGAAATAAATTGGTGGACCTGAGGAATTTGTCTGTTAATCATCTGCAGAAATAATCAACCTAAAATCTCTCTCCAGTAAAAAATGACAGCTAATCTCGTGAGCGCTAAAGTTCCTGTTTTTTACAGCAAGATCATAAAGACTTCACCCAAGTCTTCCAAAAGGTTCTACTTGGCACAAACACTAATTAAAACATAAAACCACATCTAACCAGAGGCTAGATGAATTATTTATTACTAAAAAGGAGCAAAAACAAAGAAAAAAGATAAAATTGGGTTGCCTCCCAACAAGCGCTATCGTTTAACGCCCCTAGCTAGGCATGATGATTTCAATGATGCCCACATAAAAGATAAGATTTGAAACATAAAGAGAGAATCATGAAGCATATGACTAGCATATTTAAGTCCAATCCTCTTCCTATGCATAGGGATTTTTTGAGCAAACAATTTATGGGAACAAGAATCTACTAGCATAGCAAAGCAAAACAAGCATAACTTGAAGATTTTCAACACATAGAGAGGAGACTTGTTATTTGCAATTCCTACAAGCATATATTCCTTCCTCATAATAATTTTCAGTAGCATCATGAATGGATTCAACAATATAACCATCACATAAAGCATTCTTTTCATGATCTACAAGTATAGAATTTTTATTACTCTCCACATAAGCAAAATTCTTCTCATTCGGAATAGTGGGAGTATCATAAGAAACTCGAATACTATAAATTGTTTCCACATTAAAAGAGTGATGTTCAGAAAAGGGTAATCATAATCATGACAAGTTTTATAAATATAATCATCACTACTTTTTATAGCATAAGTGTCATCACAATAATCATCATAAGTAGCAACTTTGTTCTCATCATAATCAATTGAAACCTCTTCCAAGATAGTGGAATCATTACTAAATAAATTCATGACCTCTCCAAATCCACTTCCATAATTGTCATCATAAATAGGATGCATGCTATTATCATAATAAATTTGCATATCAAAACTTGGGAGGTTAAAAATATCATCTTCATAAATCATAACATCCCCAAGCTTGGGACAAACATTAATTGCAGCAAATAAATTCTCAAACATATCATTCTCATCAAACATGGCATCCCCAAGCTTGGGCCTTTTCATATCATAAGCATAATCACTCTCATCATTAACAGTATGGATAGCACCAATAGTATAGCAATTATCATCATCACAATGAGTAATAGGAGCAACATCATTTGGGAGGGATACCTTTTTACCTTTGTTTCTTCGTCTTTTCTTTTTCTTCTTCACATCATGTGTGGGTTTGATCCTGTTTTTTGAGCTCCTTATTAATGAGATTGGTTGAATAGAAAGCTCCTCCTCGTTACCTGATTCATCATAAGAAATAATAGGAGGATATTGGGAAGTCTCTTCCCTTTCATTAGTACTATGTTCATCTTCTATTTGTTTTCTTTTCTTTATGTAATTGGCAATATAAGGATTTTCAGTGCAATTCACCGCACAATACATAAAAATTTCTTCTAGATCAAAATCAAAGAACTTTATCAAGGACAAATTCTGGCATATCCTTAGTTATACGTTTCATTTCTTCATAACCCAAAAGCAAACTAAGTTCATTATGATGTGCAAGGGAAATCAAGTCATCACAATTTTTGGACATGATTCGATCATGAAACAATTTGCATTGGAGATTTAAATGATCACGTTCATTGTAAAGTTCACAAGGATGGCAAAGAAATTTTAAATTTTCAGCACAAACATCTAGCCTTTCTTGCAACCATTTAGTTTTTAAATACTAATGCCTCTTGCAAAATCTATCTTCCCTATTTGGTGTGTACTTGCAAACTCTATGTACTCCACAAAAGTTGACCTGCTTATAAGATACATTTTCATCATGACTAGTGCAATCATCATTAGTACTATGGATATTGAAAGAGTTCATACTAACAACATTGCAATCATGCTCATCATTCAAAGATTTAGTGCCAAACATTCTAATGCATTCTTCCTCTAGCAATTGAGCACAATTATCGAAATCCTTATTCTCATGAAAGATATTAAAAAGATGAAGCATATGAGGCACCCTCAATTCCATTTTTTTGTAGTTTTCTTTTATAAACTAAACTAGTGATAAAACAAGAAACTAAAAGATTCAATTGCAAGATCTGAAGATATACCTTCAAGCACTCACCTCCCCAGCAACGGCGCCAGAAATTGCTTGATGTCTACTACGCAACCTTCTTCTTGTAGACGTTGTTGGGCCTCCAAGTGCAGAGGTTTGTAGGACAGTAGCAAATTTCCCTCAAGTGGATGACCTAAGGTTTATCAATCCATGGGAGGCGTAGGTTCAAGATGGTCTCTCTCAAACAACCCTACAACCAAATAACAAAGAGTCTCTTGTGTCCCCAACACACCCAATGCAATGGTATTGTATATGTGCACTAGTTCGGCGAAGAGATGGTGATACAAGTGCAAGATGAATGGTAGATATAGGTTTTTGTAATCTCAAAATATAAAAACAGCAAGGTAACTAATGATAAAAGTGAGCACAAACGATATTGCAATGCTAGGAAACAAGGCCCAGGGTTCATACTTTCACTAGTGCAAGTTCTCTCAACAATAATAACATAATTGGATCATATAACTATCCCTCAACATGCAACAGAGAGTCACTCCAAAGTCACTAATAGCGGAGAACAAACGAAGAGATTATTGTAGGGTACGAAACCACCTCAAAGTTATTCTTTCGGATCGATCTATTCAAGAGTTCGTACTAGAATAACACCTTAAGACACATATCAACCAAAACCTTAATGTCACCTAGATACTCCAATGTCACCTCAAGTATCCGTGCGCACGATTATACGATATGCATCACACAATCTCAGATTCATCTATTCAAACCAACACAAAGTACTTCAAAGAGTGCCCCAAAGTTTCTACCGGAGAGTCAAGACGAAAATGTGTGCCAACCCCTATGCATAAGTTCACAAACGGAACCCGCAAGTTGATCACCAAAACATACATCAAGTAGATCACATGAATATCCCATTGTCACCACAGATAAGCACATGCAAGACATACATCAAGTGTTCTCAAATCCTTAAAGACTCAATCCGATAAGATAACTTCGGAGGAAAAACTCAATTCATTACAAGAGAATAGAGGGGGAGAAACATCATAAGATCCAACTATAATAGCAAATCTCGCGATACATCAAGATCGTGCCAACTCAAGAACACGAGAGAGGGAGATCATACACATAGCTACTGGTACATACCCTCAACCCAGAGGGTGAACTACCCCCTCCTCGTCATGGAGAGCGGTAGGATGATGAAGATGGCCACCAGTGAGGGATCCCCCCTCCGGCAGGGTGCCGAAACAGGTTCTCGATTGGTTATTGGTGGCTACAGAGGCTTGCGGTGGCGGAACTCCCGATCTAGGTTACGTTTTGGGGGTTTCTATACATATAAGCGGTTTTGGCGTCGGGAACAAGTCAGGGGGGGGTCTCCGAGGCGGCCACGAGGTAGGGGGCACGCCCAGGGGGTAGGGCGCGCCCCCACCCTCGTGGGTGCCTCGGGACTCTTCTGACCCATCTCCGATGCTCCGTGGGCATCTTCTGGTCCAAAAATAATCTCCGTCAATTTTCAGGTCAATTGGACTCCGTTTGGTTTTCCTTTTCTGCTATACTCAAAAACAAGGAAAAAACAGAAACTGGCACTTGGCTCTAGGTTAATAGGTTAGTCCCAAAAATCATATAAAATAGCATATAAATGCATATAAAACATTCTAGATGGATAATATAATAGTATGGAACATCATAAGATCGTCCCAACTCAAGAACACGAGAGAGAGAGAGAGATATCAAACACATAGCTACTGGTGCATACCCTCAGCCCCGAGGGTGAACTACTCCCTCCTTGTCATGGAGAGCGCCAGGATGACGAAGATGGCCACCGGTGAGGGATTCCCCCTCCGGCAGGGTGCCGGAACAGGTTCCCGATTTGTTTTTGGTGGCTACAGAGGCTTGCGGCGGTGAAACTCCCGATCTAGGTTTTGTTCTGGGGGTTTCTGTATATATAAGAGGTTTTGGTGTCGGGAACAAGTCAGTGGGGTCTCCGAGGCGGCCACGAGGTAGGGGGCGCGCCCAGGGGGGTAGGGCGCGCCCCCCACCCTCGTGGGTGCCTCGGGACTCTTCTGGCCCATCTCCAATGCTCCGTGGGCTTCTTCTGGTCCAAAAATAATCTCCATCAATTTTCAGGTCAATTGGACTCCGTTTGGTTTTCCTTCTCTGCGATACTCAAAAACAAGGAAAAACACAAACTGGCACTAGGCTCTAGGTTAATAGATTAGTCCCAAAAATCATATAAAATAGCATATAAATGCATATAAAACATTCTAGATGGATAATATAATAGCATGGAACAATCCAAAACTATAGATACGTTGGAGATGTATCAGGCCCCAAGATGGGATCTCACGGGTACAGAAGGTTGCGGCGGTGGAAATAGGGTTTCGTGGTGTTCCCGGATGTTTTCGAGGTATATGAGTATATATAGGCGAAAGAAGTAGGTCGGCGGAGCTACGAGGGGCCCACGAGGGTGGGGCGCGCCTACCCCCCTGGGTGCGCCCTCCTACCTCGTGGCTTCCTTTACGTCCACTCCAAGTCTCCTGGATTGCGTTTGTTCCAAAACTGATCCTCGCGAAGGTTTCATTCCATTTGGATTCCGTTTGATATTCCTTTTCTGCGAAACACTGAAATAGGCAAAAAAACATCAATTTGCACTGGGCCTTCGGTTAGTAGGTTAGTCCCAAAAATAATATAAAAGTGCATAATAAAGCCCATTAAACATTCAAAACGGATAATATAATAGCATCAAACAATCAAAAATTATAGATACGTTGGAGACGTACAAAAGTCAGTTTGTAAAGGAAGGAAATAACATATCCGGACACCAAGCTTGCCTTTCACGCATATGGGAGTCCTACCCGGACACGGGGGAAAAGTCCTCTGCTCTTATTTCACGGCCCGTCAGTCCGGCCCATATCCAATAGTCCGGACACCCGAGTACCCCCTAATCCAGGACTCCCTCAGGCGGCGAGGATGACGAGATCGAAGTCGACAAGTGGAGGAGTGTCTTCCCCAACGACACCAATGACGGCACCGGCCCGGACCTGGCTCGCGACACACCGTACCTGACGAGGAAGGATTGGCTCGACCTCCACTTCGATCGAACGTAGTTTAGTTTAGTTTAAATTTATGTTTTATGTTCGGTTATGCATAACTATCTATGTTTATGTTTGAATGCATGCTACTTTCGGTTGAACCTGTTTTGAACTTGATCAAATTGAAGTTTACAATGTTAAGTTTAGGGGATCGACTAGAAACGACCAAAAATTGCTGGAATATATATATACTCACTAAGGGTTTTACTCCGTTAACTTTTAGGGGATCGGCTATGCCTTGTTTATTTAGTTATTCACAATGTGATGCTCTATATGTGCAACTCTTTGCCGTGCAGTTCAATTTCATCAATAACAGTTTTAACAATACCACTATGAATTACGATATTTGGTTGTTGTTAAGGATGTTGTGGTTAACATGCCTTTCCGTTTTCAGACAATAACTAGTGTACTTTAGACCTGCACAATACCAGTTTGAATGACTATATTTGCTTGTTTTTAAATGTTATGCCTGTTGCAGTTAACACACATTTCCACTTCTTTTTTTGCTTAACTAGTGTGCTTAAACCTGCACACTGAAGCTATCATTTGGAGATTATGTTGTCTATCATAGATATATTTGGTTGATGTTTAGCCTGTTGTGCTTAATATGCTTTTAGATGTACTCACACAGGACAATATTGGGAACATCTGTTGTTTTCCATCAAGGTTAGTTCATCGCATTGCTTATATACTCACTTTTCAGGATATCGGTAGCTGGTACCATATAGCCCGAGGGCTGATAAGGGATTAATCGTCGAATCGGACATTTCACCGAATATATCTGTAACCCCATTTATCGGTAGGTTAAGTAGGACCATATTTAATATATCTGAGGCTACATAGAAACATGCATTGTACTGAATGACTAAATATGCAATCTCAGGCTACATGTCAACAAGGAAGAGTGTTATCTTAATGTTCTGATGATATCTAGATATACATGGAAGAGCAGCAAGAACAACAACAACAACAACACAGTAGCAGTTAACTGCAGTTAATCGGCCGATATTTACAACAATCTAATAAAAACTCCATCCGCCGCATAATATAAGATGTTAATTCATCCAATATGTAAGTATATTGAATGTAATAAGATCTTATATAATGGGACGGAGGGAGTGTTGTACTACATCATTGTGCAATTGTTGTTTAGCTTCTAATATTAACTTGCTGCTTTTAGGTACATATGTCATTGGCAAAGATCCATGCTTCGACCCTTTCTGCGTGTGTGGCAATGAGATATTCATGAACCAGCTTCAAGAGAGGAAAGCGGTAAAGATTGTTATTAAAATGGGTCAAAAGATGTAATAAAATTATTGGTTTACACTTTATGCAAGACAACAGTGAACTGCAGCATGGTAAGTAAGAACTATGTAGCCTTCTTTTTACTGCTCATAATGAGTTGTGTTAGATGACAATGTCTGAATCTTTTTTCCTTTACATTGGATCCCGAAGCAGATTACTCAAGATTACCTCTCAAACTACATGATTGGCGGCCGACCATCACAAGGGGTTGGACTAGAGTCGTGTGTGCCTTCTACATCGAGGAGAGCACAATACGGGCATTCCGGTTCACCTTTTTCAGTAATCAGAATGTCTCTCGCCTCTATCTTTACCATCTTTAATAGTACAAGTATACAACCCTGGTTTATCATTCTTTATTTGGTGCTTATGTAATTCTTGAACATATGTACGTGTGAATCGAATAATGCGTCGGTTGTGAACCTGATGGATATGAATGAATTTATAACCTACTTACAAATTGAAATTCGCTATAATTTTAAATAGCAGCAATTAAATTAGGTTGAAAATACGCTCTGCAGGTCATTATGGCGCACACGGTCTGTAAAGCACAACATGTGCGATATACATCATAATCCGACACGGTTCACGGAGAGTGAAAGTGCGTAACCATGCACATTGTTGCCTTTTGCAAAACGTGTGTGATGTCAGGCAATATCACAAATGGTGCAGGAAAACTAAATGTGTGTGATTGTCGTCTTATCGTACACAGTTTATAATCATGAACTATTTGTGATGTGGCGCGCATCGTAAACGTAGAGCCAGTTTGGTATGTGCCAAGAAAAATCCCGTGCCTGGACTGCGCTTGGTATTAGGTAAAACCACAGAAGTCTGACTGTGATGGTAATGCCAGCACACACGAGTAGCAAGGATGGAGCTTTTGGGATATTAGATATATCCCAAACAGTTGTGTGAAGAATAGCGTTTGGGATAGGGGCCGACATCGCATACGCTTTGTTCTAGAAAACGTATGCATTCCTACTCCCTATCCCTGACAATTTATGGGTCGTGTGGGAATGACCCTCCTATCACCCACACTCATTATCGACGGTTTAAAATGCCATCGCGGAAAATGGTTAAAACCCGTTTGTAAGCAGTTCGATAGTGCATATTAAATGAACATATAAACAACCTTTAGTTTTCTCCAACACTCATTATATTTGAATGTATTTTATTTCATAAGCTCTAAATAAACAAGAAATGAAGACTCATGTCATGATTTTATATTTTTCCTTCACTTCAGTAGTCCATGTTCCTTGACAAGGACAATCAAGTAGTAGGTCGTTATGTTCGGACTCTAATATGGAGTTGTCACCATGTTCTTCATGAAACTAGCTATGTGTTTAACATGACTATCAAGTAATAATCGATCTAAGAGGAGCCCCTCAATAAGGACAGAGAACAAGCACCACATATTTTTGTGTTAACCCAATATATGCCAATGATTTTAGTGACAACAACAATAGCCAAATTAGCACATTTTCTATTCATCATGTGGAGTTTCTTTAAGTGGTGATGAAGCAAGTTACTCCCACCGTCGCATAGTACGAGAGCGTTTTTGGCACTAGTATAGTGTCAAAAACACTCTTTTATTATGGGATGGAAGGAGTATTTTTTAATCTTTTTTTATGAAAATGAATTACTTTGTGTTGAAAAACAACATTATGCTAAGAAAATGAAGTTTTGGTAATACCATGGATTGTATGTTCACGGGTTAGCCCACTGGATTTCTTGAGGTGTACAAACAGAAGAAAAGAAAAGGCCCAATGCACAACGAAGGACAAAACGGCAAGGCAAAGCGTGTCTTCAGCTTCTAGCACTAGTCAATGTGTACGTGCAATGCACGTTAATTTGGAAGTATATTAAGTACATGCGGATATTAAGTAGGATACTATTTGCGTGTTATTATGTGATTAGTAATATTTTTTGCATGAAGTTAACTACACGCTAAACGTGTTGAGCGCTCGACATTGAAGCAGTCAAGGTCATTGGATTGACATGATTTGATGGCCGAGATTAATTGGATCTGCCCCTTTGCAGTGGCGGAGCTTGGGCTGATTTTGTGGAGGGGCAAATAGGCTGGAGGGGCAAGAAACATGACTTTAGGCTGATTTTAACTGGCATATGGGCGGAATAGTAGGGAATATATGCTAGCTTTCTCATGGGCTGGGGGGAGGGGGGGCAATGGCCCAGGTTGCTCTCCACTAAGCTCCGCCACTGCCCCTTTGGATTTTTTTATATTGGTATAGATATAGATACAACCTTGTTACCAAAACGTAAGACTTTTTGGGTTTTGTATAGGGCATAAAAAACATCTTACATAATTATTATGGAGGGGGTACATTATTTTCAGAATTTCTTAGCCGTGATGCATACAGCATCGGTACTTTGTAAAATCAAGGGGCCCGTTAAATCTCGAACGTCCGGATTTAAGCTTGTCATCTCGAACATTTTTTCATGGCAAGTTTAGTTGACCCGAGGTGGCAAATTTAATTGTTAAAACATGGCAACTTTGTCCCAGTTCGGGTTTTTTCCCAGAAAAATGTCATGTTTGCCAACCTCGCGTGAATTAAAGTTGTGATGAAAAACGTTCGGATTGCCATGCTTTAAAATTCAAACGTTCGGAATTTATCATTTTCAAAAATCAATCATCAATACGCTGCATATATTCCAAAAACAAAAGGAAAACACTTCTTATCATACATCTGATAGAAGGAATTCTTCAGACCACTTGTGGACCGTAGATACGTGTTTCATCACACGGCTGAGATTCAAATTCAATCCATTGCCCGGATTTTCAATCAGACCTAATTTAACGCCACGGCCCCATAACTCCATGTCAGTTTCTATATCCCACATCAATCTCATGTGCCCCCGACCCACATGACCTCGGTCCCATCTCGCATGCTCCCTCATCGTCGAGCTCGCGACACCCTCGCCGCGCCGGATCCATCCACCAGGACCTACCGTTCCCCACTACGGCCCTGAAATCCACCGCACCGCGCGGGTGCGTCATCCCGTCCGGCGGCAGTGCACATCGCCAGCGTGGGTAGGCTCTCACCATGCGGCAGTGGGGTTCATCAAACGATTTTGAATCTCATGCATCACATGGCGTTCTCCGTGGTGTAGCAGCACATATACGAACGCCCCCAGGTTGCGAGGTAGCCAGGTAGGTGACGAGGGTGAAGTCCATGCATGTGAGGTACGTACTCTACTAGATTGCACGTACCATTAATCCATTATGCATTGTTCTTTTTTCATAGAGATATTTCCCTTTTTTTAAGCATCCTAGTCTGTAGTTCTTCATTTCTCTTGGATTTGTTCATCGGATTTCACTAACTCCTTCACATGATTATATACTCGGATTTGTGGGAGCACATAAGAAGTGTGTAAGAAGCAACTCATCTGTCCATATGGCGACGGTGCGAGAGACAATGTCGTTCCACCTTTTCTTGCATGTAATTCGTGTTACACGCCGGTACATGGTGTCTTTGTGATCATCATAGATGCAAATGTGCACCACGGTGAAAGCATGTCCCCATGTTGTTTGATAAATGTGTTTTCCTTTTTGACGGAAACGAATCTATATTCATATGAAAGGAATTCTACAGTCAATGAAAACAATAGTATCGTAATGATTTGGAAGCAAAATATAAACCTCTCGGAGCAGGACTTATGCAATGTGCTTAGACAATGCAAAACCTGGCTGTATGAAATCATGTAGTTGTACCGAAGCAAATTCTGATTTCTTTGATTCAGATAACAAAATCTATGGAAGCCAATACTTATTTCTTTGGATGCAAATTCCATTTATTTGGAAGCAAGTACCAATTTCTCGGGAATCCAAGTTCCAATTTACGCTACATTGGAGAATGATTCAAGTCATTCTAAGAAAAAAAAACATGGTACGAACAAAAAAAAAATTGTCACATTGGACACATCTCACCAAATTGAAACAATCTCCGACTGACATAGAAGCAAATTTGCTATGCAGTACAAGCAATTTATTTTTGACCTATCGGTAGAAGAAAGATGAATTGTTCAAGTCCTAACATTCAGTAACACAGCTTAAAATTTATGCTTCTACTGTTAGTAGAACATGTATTTATATATGACATCATGTGCTTCGTATCATGAAGCGTTCTCCTAGAAGCAATATCTCTGGAAAATATGTGCTTCTATTAAATTATATTTTGCTTCGTACAACTTGCTTCCATGCTTCAATGGACGACCCCCCGGTTTCTCGTTAAGTTCGGGCCGCACCCTCAGTTGGCAACGTTTAGCGTTGCATAGTACTGTATATGTAAATATGTGTAAGGAAACAGATGGATAGCAGAGTGAAGCAAATATGTGTTATGGAGGAAACATGTGATCTGAGAATATGGTGTGCACTATGATATTAATGTAACTCTGTTTTTCAGACTACTTTGATAAAATCCATGATGTGAGTCTTAAGACTACTCTGATGGATCATATTCTTAAGAGAATATGGCACACACTATGATATTGGCTACCAGAATGAAGCAAAATTTCCCCCATAAAAAAAAGAATGAAGCAAATTTATGTCGTCGAAAACATGTTTTTTTAGGGTGTCGAAACTTGTTACATGACCTGATGAAGCATGCTAGTTTTTAGTCAACAATGGAAGCATTCTTCATTTTTCTTTTTGAAAGACAACGGAAGCATTAAATCAGCAAGGAAGCAAATTTCCTACTCGAAGGAAACATAGTTTGTTGCATCGGAATTGTATTGCTACAGTAAAACAAATTTCTTCTGACCCGTTAAGAACAATTTTTTTGGGAACAAAATTATAGGCTAAGTTGCGTTGGAAGCAAATTTTGGTAATATTAGATACAAATCTTCCTTCGTAAGGAAACCAACTGATGGTGCGAAAGCTTATTCTGCTATATTAGTTATTAATTATTAAAAAAACTAGAATTACCTTTCTAAGATTTATTCTGCTTCCTAAAGTTATGGGTCAATTTCCTCAAATCACGTGATGTCTGGCAGTTAATAATTTCCTCATATCACGTCGCGTAGTTAAACTCCCTGGCGCACGTCTAAAATACCATGGAATCTGACGCATGGCTAGCTTTGGATCGTACGGCAACAAAGTAGTCTGATGGATCACTGGGATCAGTAGTCTGATCCCTAGTGCTTCCCCAAAACAAAATCCACTACGCGTCTTTAGAACACGTTTGTGGCAGAGATGGACGCGGAAACAATATTTACCATGGTTCACAAACATGCAACGCGCATTAATTCCAATTTTGTTAACGCCGAAACCAAAAGTAATTGGTACTCGTAGCCTCCGCCGATCCGAGCCCAAACCCACGCGGTTGAGAGAGCCCCTATATATCTAAGACGGGCTTAAACCCTCTCCCGCAATCCACCAGGGGCCAAAACCCCACATCGCAACACACGGAAACGCACGCCGCACGGAACCCACCTAGCTCGATCGATCACCATGGGTCAAGCTGTCTCCGCCGCTTCTTCCCCCTTCCGCCGCAAATCGCAGCCGCCGCCGGTTCCTCGGGGCACCGCCCCTCCAGCAGCAAAGGACCAAGACACGGAGCTCGTCCGCATCTTCCGCCGCTACGACACCGACGGGGACGGCCGCATCTCGGCCGCGGAGATACGCGAGATTTGGGGCTGCACGGACGCGGAGGCGCAGGAGATGGTCGCCCAGGCGGACAGCGACGGGGACGGGTTGATCAGCATCGAGGAGCTCGGGGCGCTGCTCAAGGGCGGGGGCTCGGAGGACTTGCCGGCGGCGTTCGCGAAGTTTGACGAGAACGGCGACGGGGTGATCACCCCCGATGAGCTGCGCCGAGCGTTTCTCCAGCCGCTGCTCGGCCGGGAGAAGCACACGCTAGAGGAGTGCTCCAGGATGATCGCGGCGTTTGACCAAGACGGCGACGGCGTCCTCTCCTTCGACGAGTTCAAGGCCATGATGGCCCCCAAGAGCGCGTGATCCGTTCGCGCTGCGATCTGTCTATGCTTCTCCTTCCTTCATAGATGCGCGTAGTTACCGGCAAGTGTAAAGTGCGACCAGTTTTTTACGTTACAAGTTGTAATGGGATTAGTTAGTTTCTGATTAGAACTTCAGAGGATGATCCGGGAATTTAATTCCACCAAATGTTTCAATGTGATTTCCCTATGCAAACTCACCTAGTGATAATCATATTGATCAATCTTGATTCAAGGAAGTTATATTATATGATCGATTGCATTAGGAAGATATGAATCTGATAAGAGAGGCGTTAGCAACGACACATTTTTCCTTCCTGATTTTCTCGAATGCAAGGCAGTGGTATGTTAGAATGTATATCTTTTTGGGTTTATTTAGGACACATCTAGATGTGCTTTAGTTATTGCACATCTCAGTGAGTGAATCAAGTACAAAAGAGGAAAAGAAAAAGGAAAAGAAAATTTCCACACAAATGTAACGTAAGATCAATGACATAGGACTTAGATGTGCAATACTTATAGCACATCTAGATGCGCTTTAGCAAAACTGTATCTTTTTATAACGTAGTAATTTCGAAAAATTTCCTACGCACACGCAAGATCATGGTGTATCAACGAGAGGGGAGAGTGTTGTCCACGTACCCTCGTAGACCGAAAGCGGAAGAGTTAGCATAACGCGGTTGATGTAGTCGTACGTCTTCACGATCCGACCGATCAAGTACTGAACGCACGGCACGTCCGAGTTCCGCACACGCTCAGCCCGATGACGTCCCTCGAACTCCGATCCAGCCGAGTGTTGAGGGAGAGTTTCATCAGCACGACGGCGTGGTGACGATGATGATGTTCTACCGACACAGGGCTTCGCCTAAGCACCGCTACAGTATTATCAAGGTGAACTATAGTGGAGGGGGTCACCGCGAACAGCTAAGAGATCTCAGGGATCAATTGTTGTCTCTTTGGGGTGCCCCTGCCCCCGTATATAAAGGAGCAAGGGGGAGGCGGCCGGCCTAGGAGGAGGGCGCGCCAAGGGGGGAGTCCTACTCCCACCGGAAGTAGGACTCCTCCTTTCCTTGTTGGAGTAGGAGAGAAGGAAAGAGGAGGAGAGGGAGAAGGAAAAGGGGGCTGCACCCCTTGTCCAATTAGGACCAGAGGGGGGGCGCAGGCCTCCTTCCTTTTGGCCTCTCTCCTCTATTCCTGTATGGCCCAATAAGGCCCATATACTCCCCGGCGAATTCCCGTAACTCTCTGGTACTCCGAAAAATACCCGAATCACTCGGAACCTTTTCGAAGTCCGAATATAGTCGTCCAATATATCGATCTTTACATCTCGACCATTTCGAGACTCCTCGTCATGTCCCCGATCTCATCCGGGACTCCGAACTCCTTCGGTACATCAAAATATATAAACTCATAATATAACTGTCATCGAAACTTTAAGCGTGCGGACCCTACGGGTTCGAGAACAATGTAGACATGACCGAGACATGTCTCCGGTCAATAACCAATAGCGGAACCTGGATGCTGATATTGGCTCCCACATATTCTATGAAGATCTTTATCGGTCGGACCGCATAACAACATGTGTTGTTCCTTTTGTCATCGGTATGTTACTTGCCCGAAATTCGATCGTCGGTATCTCCATACCTAGTTCAATCTCGTTACGAGCAAGTCTCTTTACTCGTTCCGTAATACATCATCCCACAACTAACTCATTAGTTGCAATGCTTGCAAGGCTTAAGTGATGTGTATTATCGAGTGGGCCCAGAGATACCTCTCCGACAATCGGAGTGACAAATCCTAATCTCGAAATACGCCAATCCAACAAGTACCTTCGGAGACACCTGTAGAGCACCTTTATAATCACCCAGTTACGTTGTGACGTTTGGTAGCACACAGAGTGTTCCTCCGGTAAACGGGAGTTGCATAATCTCATAGTCATAGGAACATGTATAAGTCATTAAGAAAGCAATAGCAACATACTAAATGATGGAGTGCTAAGCTAACGGAATGGGTCAAGTCAATCACATCATTCTCCTAATGATGTGATCCTGTTAATCAAATGACAACTCATGTCTATGGTTAGGAAACATAACCATCTTCGATTAACGAGCTAGTGAAGTAGAGGCATACTAGTGACACTTTGTTTGTCTATGTATTCACACATGTATTATGTTTCCGGTTATACAATTCTAGCATGAATAATAAACATTTATCATGATATAAGGAAATAAAAAATAACTTTATTATTGCCTCTAGGGCATATTTCCTTCAGTCTCCCACTTGCACTAGAGTCAATAATCTAGTTCACATCGCCATGTGATTTAACATCAATAGTTCACATCTTTATGTGGTTAACACCCATAGTTCACATTGATATGTGACCAACACCAAAAGGGTTTACTAGAGTCAGTAATCTAGTTCACATCGCTATGTGATTAACACCCAAAGAGTACTAAGGTGTGATCATGTTTTGCTTGTGAGATAATTTTAGTCAACGGGTCTGTCACATTCAGATCCGTAAGTATTTTGCAAATTTCTATGTCTACAATGCTCTGCAGGGAGCTACTCTAGCTAATTGCTCCCACTTTCAATATGTATCTAGACAGAGACTTAGAGTCATCTAGATTAGTGTCAAAACTTGCATCGACGTAACCCTTTACGACGAACCTTTTGTCACTTCCATAATCGAGAAACATATCCTTATTCCACTAAGGATAATTTTGACCGATGTCCATTGATCTACTCCTAGATCACTATTTCACTCCCTTGCCAAACTTAGTGGTAGGGTATGCAATTGATCTGGTACACAGCATGGCATACTTTATAGAAACTATGGCTGAGGCATAGGGATTGACTTTCATTCTCTTTCTATCTTCTGTCGTGGTCGTGTTTTGAGTCTTACTCAATCTCACACCTTCTAACACAGGCAAGAACTCTTTCTTTGACTGTTCCATTTTGAACTACTTCAAAATCTTGTCAAGGTCTGTACTCATTGAAAAAAAAACTTATCAAGCATCTTGATCTATCTCTATAGATCTTGATGCTCAATATGTAAGCAGCTCCACTGAGGTTTTTCTTTGAAAAACTCCTTTCAAATACTCCTTTATGCTTTTCAGAAAATTCTATATTATTTCTAATCAACAATATGTCATTCACATATACTTATGAGAAAGGTTGTAGTGCTCCCACTCACTTTCTTGTAAATACAGGCTTCACCGTAAGTTTGTATAAAACTATATACATAGATCAACTCATCAAAGCATATATTCCAACTCCGAGATGCTTGCACCAGTCCATAGATGGATCGTTGGAGCTTGCATATTTTGTTAGCACCTTTAGGATTGACAAAACCTTCTGGTTGCATCATATACAACTCTTCTTTAATAAATCCATTAAGGAATGCAGTTTTGTTTATCCACTTGCCAGATTTCATAAAATGCGGCAATTGCTAACATGATTCGGACAGACTTAAGCATAGATACGAGTGAGAAACTCTCATCGTAGTCAACACCTTGAACTTGTCGAAAACCTTTTGCGACAATTCTAGCTTTTGTAGATAGTAACACTACTATCAGCATCCATCTTCCTCTTGAAAATCCATTTAATCTCAATGGCTCGCCGATCATGGGGCAAGTCAATCAAAGTCCATACTTTGTTCCCATACATGGATCTCATCTCAGGTTTCATGGCCTCAAGCCATTTCGCGGAATCTGGGCTCATCATCACTTCCTCATAGTTTGCAAGTTCGTCATGGTCTAGTGACATGACTTCCAGAACAGGACTATCGTACCACTCTGGTGCGGCTTTCATTCTGGTGTACCTACGAGGTTCGGTAGTAACTTGATCTGAAGTTACATGATCATCATCATTAGCTTCCTCACTAATTGGTGTAGGAGTCACAGGAATAGATTTCTGTGATGAACTACTTTCCAATAAGGGAGCAGGTACAATTACCTCATCAAGTTCTACTTTCCTCCCACTCACTTCTTTTGAGAGAAACTCCTTCTCTAGAAAGGATCCATTCTTAGCAACGAATGTCTTGCCTTTCGGATCTGTGATAGAAGGTGTACCCAACTGTCTCCTTTGGGTATACTATGAAGACACATTTCTCCGATTTGGGTTCGAGCTTATCAGGTTGAAACTTTTTCACATAAGCATCGCGGTCCCAAACTTTAAGAAACGACGACTTTGGTTTCTTGTCAAACCACAGTTCATAAGGCGTCGTCTCAACGGATTTAGATGGTGCCCTATTTAAAGTGAATGCATCTGTCCCTAATGCATAACCCCAAAACGATAGTGGTAAATCGGTAAGAGACATCATAGATTGCACTATATCCAATAAGGTACGGTTATGACGTAAGGACACACCATTATGCTGTGGTGTTCTAGGTGGCATGAATTTGTGAAACTATTCCACATTGTTTTAATTGAAGACCAATCTCGTAACTCAAATATTTGTCTACGCGATCAGATCGTAGAAACTTTATTTTCTTGTCACGATGATTTTCCACTTCACTCTGAAATTCTTTGAACTTTTCAAATGTTTCAGACTTATGTTTCATCAAGTAGATATACCCATATCTGCTCAAATCATCTGTGAAGGTCAGAAAATAACGATACCCGCCTCAAGCCTCAACACTCATCGGATCGCATACATCAGTATGTATTATTTCCAATAAGCCAGTTGCTTGCTCCATTGTTCCAAAGAACGGAGTTTTAGTCATCTTGCCCAAAAGGCACAATTCGCAAGCATCAAATGATTCATAACCAAGTGATTCCAAAAATCCATCTTTATGGAGTTTCTTTATGCGCTTTACACCGATATGACCCAAACGGCAGTGCCACAAATAAGTTGCACTATCATTATCAACTTTGCATCTTTTGGCATCAATATTATGAATATGTGTATCAATTCAATCGAGATCCAACAAACTATTTTCATTGGGTGTATGACCATCGAAGGTTTTATTCATGTAAACAGAACCACAATTATTCTCTGACTTTAAATGAATAACCATATTGCAATAACATGATCAAATCATATTCATGCTCAACGCAAACGCCAAATAACATTTATTTAGGTTTAACACTAATCCCGAAAGTATAGGGACTGTGCGATGATGATCATATCAATCTTGGAACCACTTCCAACATACATCGTCACTTCACCCTTAACTAGTTTATGTTCCTTCTGCAACTCCGGATTTGAGTTACTAATCTTAGCAACTGAACTAGTATCAAATACTGAGGGTTTGCTATGAACACTAGTAAAGTACACATCAATAACATGTATATCAAATATACCTTTGTTTACTTTGCCATCCTTTCTTATCCGCCAAATACTTGGGGTAGTTCCGCTTCTAGTGACCAGTCCCTTTGCAGTAGAAGCACTTAGTTTCAGGCTTAGGTCTAGACTTGGGCTTCTTCACTTGAGCAGCAACTTGCTTGTCGTTCTTCTTGAAGTTCCCCTTCTTCCCTTTGCCCCTTTTCTTGAAAATCGTGGCCTTATCAACCATCAACACTTGATGCTTTTCTTGATTTCTACCTTCGTTGATTCAGCATCACGAAGAGCTTGGGAATTGTTTCTGTTATCCCTTGCATATTATAGTTCATCACGAAGTTCTACTAACTTGGTGATGGTGACTAGAGAATTCTGTCAATCACTATCTTATCTGGAAGATTAACTCCCACTTGATTCAAGCGATTGTAGTACCCAGACAATCTGAGCACATGCTCACTGCTTGAGCTATTCTCCTCCATGTTTTTAGCTATAGAACTTGTCGGAGACTTCATATCTATCAACTCGGGTATTTGCTTGAAATATTAACTTCAACTCCTGGAACATCTCATATGGTCCATGACGTTCAAAACGTCTTTTAAGTCCCGATTCTAAGCCATTAAGCATGGTGCACTAAACTATCATGTAGTCATCATATTGAGCTAGCCAAACGTTCATAACGTTTGCATATGCTCCTGCAATAGGTCCATCACCTAGCGGTGCATCAAGGACATAATTCTTTTGTGCAGCAATGAGGATAATCCTCAGATCACGGACCAAGTCCGCATCATTGCTACTGACATCTTTCAACATAGTTTTCTCTAGGAACATATCAAAATAAACGTATGAAAGCAACAATGCGAGCTATTGATCTACAACATAATTTGCAAAATACTATCAGGACTAAGTTCATGATAAATTTAAGTTCAATTAATCATATTACTTAAGAACTCCCACTTAGATAGACATCCCTCTAATCCTCTAAGTGATCACGTGATCCATATCAACTAAACCATAACCGATCATCACGTGAAATGGAGTAGCTTTCAATGGTGAACATTACTATGTTGATCATATCTACTATATGATTCACGCTCGACCTTTCGGTCTCAGTGTTCCGAGGCCATATCTGCATATGCTAGGCTTGTCAAGTTTTACCTGAGTATTCTACGTGTGCAAAACTGGCTTGCACCCGTTGTAGATGGACGTAGAGCTTATCACACCCGATCATCACGTGGTGTCTGGGCACGACGAACTTTGGCAATGGTGCATACTCAGGGAGAACACTTTTATCTTGAAATTTAGTGAGAGATCATCTTATAATGCTACCGTCAATCAAAGCAAGATAAGATGCATAAAAGATAAACATCACATGCAATCAATATAAGTGATATGATATGGCCATCATCATCTTGTGCTTGTGGTCTCCATATCCGAAGCACCGTCATGATCACTGTCGGTGTCAAAACCGGCGGATCTCGGGTAGGGGGTCCCGAACTGTGCGTCTAGGCGGATGGTGACAGGAGACAAGGGACACGATGTTTTACCCAGGTTCGGGCCCTCTTGATGGAGGTAAAACCCTACGTCCTGCTTGATTAATATTGATGATGTGTGTTACAAGAGTGGATCTACCACGAGATCAAAGAGGCTAAACCCTAGAAGCTAGCCTATGGTATGATTGTTGTACGTCCTATGGACTAAAGCCATCCGGTTTATATAGACACCGGAGAGGGCTAGGGTTACACAGAGTCGGTTACAATGGTAGGAGATCTACATATCCGTATAGCCAAGCTTGCCTTCCACACCAAGGAAAGTCCCATCCGGACACGGGACGAAGTCTTCAATCTTGTATCTTCATAGTCTTGGAGTCCGGCCGATGATGATAGTTCGGCTATCCGGACACCCCCTAGTCCGGAACTCCCTCAGTAGCCCCTGAACCAGGCTTCAATGACGACGAGTCCGGCGCGCATATTGTCTTCGGCATTGCAAGGCGGGTTCTTCCTCCGAATAATTTATAGAAGATTGTGAACACCAGGATAGTGTCCGGCTCTGCAAAGATAAATTCCACATACCACCGTAGAGAGAATAATATTACCCAAGATCAATCTGCTGACGTATTTTGTGGCGTGACGACGCACCACTACCAAGCCTTTACTCAAATTGTTTTTATTGTTCCACCTCAGCACGTTTAGCGAAGCGGTTTCCTTGGCACGTCTTGTCAAAGCAGAGATCGTGTTCCCCTTATTCCGGGATTCCCATCAATACGGACGTGGGTAACCCAACCGCGCCATTGATTGTGAAGCTTGGAAGATAAGCGAGTTTTACCAGGCTGGTGGGGACACATGTTTTTGTCCGCCCATATAAGGGGATAAAGATCCAACCCTTTTACCTGCGCCTTCTTCCTCCTTGGCTTATTCATCTCCGCGAACTCGAGCTCTAGCGCCCAAGTCCGCACTTCTCACCTCAACCTTCTCCAACTATGTCCGGAGCGGGAGGCAAGTGGATGGCCTCCTCCGTCACGGAGGGGCAGATCCAGAAGCTGCGCGACGCCGGATATTGTCCAGCAACATCGCGCGCGGCTCCCCGACGAGGGAGAGCTCGTCCCCAACCCCAGGCCCCATGAGAGGGTAGTATTTCTTCCACATTTCCTCCGCGGACTGGGCTTCCCGCTTCATCCATTTGTCCGGGGGATCATGTTCTACTACGCCCTAGATTTCCATGATCTGGCCCCGAATTTCATCCTCAACATCTCGGCGTTTATCATCGTGTGCGAGGCCTTCCTCTGCATCCAGCCCCACTTCGGCTTGTGGCTCAAGACCTTTAGTGTCAAGCCGAAGGTTGTGAAGGGCAGCCAAGCGGAGTGCGGAGGCGCCATGGTGGGTAGGATGTCCCACATTACGTGGCTGGAGGGCACTTTCGTGGAAACCATCAAGGGTTGGCAATCGGGGTGGTTCTACATCACCGAGCCGCGTGACCCTGATTGAGCAGCGACCCCAATTCAGATCTGGCATCCCTACGGCTCACCTCCCGGAAAGAGTGGCGGATTTGGGGGATTGAAGGAGCTGACCGGACTCCAAGCCTCAGATCCGAAGCTGGTGGACAAGAAGCTCAAGCTTGTCAACTAGTCCAGGTCATGCTCATCCGTCGGATTCTCCCGTGCCATCGACGGGGCTTCAATATGTGGGAGTTTGATCTGGCGCAGCACCGGACCTGGCGGGCTCTTTGACACTATGTACGAAGATGTCCGGAAGGTCTGTTCAAGGTGCGAAGCTCCGCATCCGCTACCAAGATCGCGATTCCGCTTCATAACGTCCAGGTGACGAGGTAAGTGATTTCACCACTTGTTTTCCATAGTTTGGCTCTATGTGGATATAAACTCCTTTACATTTGACAGAATGGCTGGCGAAGGCGAACGGACTATCTGTCCGCCCCATTGCCGAGGACCCAGCGGACGCCCGCCTAACGGGGCTGCTGGCTCCGGCACCACGTGGTGCGGAGAAGAAAACCAAGAAGACGGCCACGGGGACTCGGACGAGTTCCGTTTTCAGGTGCTATCGGATGATGAATCGAGGCCGACTCCTCCCACCAAGGCGAGGAGGAGAAGAAGAGCCTCTCCCAGCCGGGAGGGAAGAAAGGAAGGCCTCCCCAACAAGGGAGGCGAAGAATCAGAAGGAAAAACTCTTCCCCGACTGCTCCGTCGGCGCTAGTGGCGGCGACGAGGATGGCCTCAAGGGCCAAGCCCTGGTGAGATCGTAAGTATCCGGACTCCGAATAACTTCAAAGTTTTTTCTTTTAGCCACATAATGTCTTTCTAATTCCGCATACAACCCTGCAGTCCGCCCAGGATGATCTTCCCGTTTAAATCGGCGGGTCCTTGGGTGCGTCGGATATGGATTCCCTTCCGACTGCCTCCACCCCCCGTGTCGCGGATGACGCCGAGGTGGGGTCCCGGGAAGGGACCCACCAGGAGGAGAAGGCCCCGGAGGTATCACAGGACACCCTCCCGGACTTTGCACCGGACTCAGCCCCGGAGGCCACAGTGGCTCCGGAGTCCGGCGGGCGACCCCTTCATAAGAAGGGCAAGACCGCGACGCCGGCTGCCTCCGTCCAACCAGAGGTGCCGGATAATTTGCTGGAGGCGCTCAACGGCGCCTCCATCAAAGAGGAACACCGCACTGTTATGAGTGCGGTGATTCAGAAGGTTCAGCTCGCCAAGAGCGGGCTGACCGAAGCCTGCAGCAGCCTTCTAACAGGCTTTGAGGTAAGAATTTCAATATATGTAAATGGTACCGCATAGACGGTAGCCTGATGCTCGGTTCGGTGTTCGGAAAGAGAAGCCGGACTAAGGATCTTTAGAAAGATAAGCGCAGGAGTCATAAAAATATGTCAATATGGGATTGCAGGCTGTCTTGCTGACCTCCGCCGCCTTGGCTGGAGGTCAATATTTTGAAGGAAAACCTCGGCGGTCCGAGAACGAGCTCGGCCATGCCAAGAAGCAGCTCGAGGAAAAAGAAGGTGAGTAAGACCTTATGAAAATTGTACCTTCAGAAAAGGATTTGGTTGCAAGAAAATGACAAGGATAACGTGGGTATTGTAGGGGCCACTAACGAGGTGGCGACCACGAAGGGGCGGTGGCCGTGGCGAGCATAATCTTGACATGAGCGCACCGAGCGAGAGAAGCAGGAGGCGTGGGTGGCGGAGGTACAGCAAGAGCTCCAGGATCTCGTGAAAAAACATGAGAGCTTGTAAGTGCATCTAGTGCCCCTTAGTGATTTTGGTGTATTGAAGACTTATAGGTTAAGTAACTAATGCGTTTGTGAGTGTACACAGGTCTATAAGTCTATGAGGAGTTTGATATTTACAGTGAAAGTCGACCCCTAAAAATGAAATTCTTCAAGTGAAGACTTTGATATTCTGAAGACTTTCTGAAGACTTTGAAAGTGAAGAAATTGGTGTGACCCTGAAGACTTGGTATTCATTTGAGGAACATGAAGCGTGAAGACTTTTGTTTTCATAGTTTCATTTTCTCTTTCTTGAGTCATAGGAAACACCGTCTTTGTTAAAGGGGTCGAGGAAATACTAAGGAAAAATTTCCATTTGATGCTCAACTCAAAATCCTACACCTACCAATCCCTTGAGTGAAGCTTTTGGAAATCTCATACAGTTCAGTCAATTTCTTGATGTGAGACGAAGCTCTTACGGTCGTTTGAGAATTTGTTCGGCGAGGAGTTAGGAATTCGCCAGTCTGGTTGCCTACTCGATGAGAACATGATAGCCCCGAGGAATTTGATGTTCAAATTTCCGACCGTTCTTGTCTTCTTGGCCAACTGTCCCAAATATCTTATCCACCTAACGGTCATATCATGAAGGGCATTTATGTCTAATCATGTCGGGCTGCTCCCTAGGCTATAAATAGCCTCCCCCTACAACCACTAGCTGGTTGGCTGCTCCGAGAGAACTTGACACTTGTCATTTGAGAGCAACCCATCCTCTGAGGAATTTGAGTGAAAATCATCAAGTGAGCAAAAACCCAAAAACCAAACCCCAACAAACCCAAAGTGATTGAGCATCACTGAAGAAATTGATCATGCGTGGATCCGACGCTTGTTACCTTTGAAGACTGTGCTTCTTCCAGACGGTTAGGCGTCAAGGTCTAGAGCATCCAGACGGTTAGACTGTATGCCATGTATTTTTGTGATCTCTGTGGTGACTAGCACAAGCACGCAAACTAGGCTTCATGATGTTGCTGATTTCAGCCCCTGTTTTGCTGATATTTTTATGCCATGTTAACTTGATGCTACCGAGAGATCCATGCTTATTTTGAGATACTTCAGTAAGGATGTTTTGAACATATGGTTATTGTCTATCCATCCATGCCCTTGTTTGCAATTATGGAGTGCCATAGCTTGAGTCAATCGAGCTCTACTTTTGCTATAAAATGTTTCCTGGCAGGTTGTTTACATGTTATTCAATTTTTCCAAGGTTGTTGTAGTTGATCCGTGTATGCTATGATGTTGTTCTTGCCATGTATAGCTTCTATGCTATGTCTTCTTGATGTATGTATGCTTAGATTATCATGTAAAGCTCTGTAGTGAGTGCATCGAGCTCTTAAACATGCCTACTTATTGTTGTTCCTGCCATGTATGAATCTGTAATATAACTTGCCATGTTTACGTGGGTGCCATCATATTTTCTGATCCTTTTTGGCTCATGGTCACTGAATTCTCCTCTTCCCCTTCAAATTTTTCTTTAAGATCCTTTTGTGATTGGTTTCCTATCGTTAGTTTCTTCATCTCTTTTATCAAATTGCTTTTTTAAATTTGATTGACCCTCTTTGTTCAAATTCAGTATAATTGTTTCTTCTTCACCTCCCTTTCAATTAATCATTTCTCTCTTTTGCTAGATTAGCCTCTTGGGTTTATCATTAGGATTGGAAGACATATCGGAGATTAAATCGTATTTCTAATTAATTGAGGTTGCCACCTCATTCAAATATTTCAATTGTTCGGTGCATCATCTATCATTCAACAATCTTTTCAACGGTGTTTTCTTTTAGTAGGCCTAACACAGGTCTTTTCGAGGATCTTACACTCTTCTAATTGCAGAGCCATTCATAATTCTTTTTCGAGTTTGGCGTAGAATGAATTTCATCGATCGGATCTTTTCAAGATCAATTTTCAAATCATTTCATCATCGTCAACCTCTTATTTTCATTCTCCCGGAGTACCTCGGTAATTTTGGTGGTGTTTCTAAATCGTCATTTGAAGACCGAAGTAGAGTTTCTCTTAAATCTTGTCCGTTCCCCAGATTCATGGTGCTAGCTCGATGTTATCCTATCTAATTGTTTCGATCATGCAAATTCTTTTCATCCATCCGGAGTATTTCAGGAGTTACTTCCGTCTCAATCATCCGGAGGCCATCTTTTGGAAGATTTCTTCATTCTAAGTTTTCAGATTCATTCCCCAATTATTCTATATCCGTGCCCTTCGTTCATCTCAATATTATCCGGTTGCCTCGTTCAAATGTTCTTTAATCAGCTCATGATCTCTTTGTTTTTTGCATCTAAATCCTCTAGCATATTTGTTCTTCTAATTCTTCCGGTGATTCATTCTCTTTAAATCGGTCATTACGAATTCTTCGGTGGTTCATTCAGATTCTTTTCCTTTATTATCATTTTAATTCATTCGTTCTTTCAATCCTACGGTGGTTCATGAAGACTTTCTCAAGTTTTGTGCTATCCCTTCTCAATCCTTTTCAAGAAGAAAGTAGTATACAAATCCATTGCTTCTCATCAATTTAATTGGTGGAGGATAAGCATAACATAATTCTTATTCTCATTTCATCAGTAGTCAAGTTGATAAATTCTTTCTTTGGATATTGTTCGTGATGAGTGATTTTCTTGGATCTAAGTCGTTTTCTTTTCTTATCCGGAGTTCAATTTCCTCGGCCATTTATTGGATCCTCCATCTAATTCATGCAGAGCTCATCTTATTCTTTCTTCCTTCATTTTATCTTGTCATCCTTTTATTGCGGAGTACTTCATGGTGGTTCTTCATGATTTAATTCATTCATCAAGTGTTCATCAAGATTTTGTTGGTGGAGTTCAGTATCTTTTTCTTCGCGTCTCGAAGTGCAACTAATTCTCCGTATTCTTTAGAGTGGGTTTTGCATTTCTTCGTTCTCTCACTATTCAATCTTTTCGCTTGTGGTGGTTATCACCTTATAATTTTGAGATGTTACCTACAAGCCCACAACAAGCTTATTTCTTTTCGTTGTTGATTTTCTCAACAACTCTGTCCAATCCTTTCTTCTAAGATGCTTTCAATTTCATTAGCGGCAAGTTGTAATTTTCTTCTCCGTTCTTTTCATTCAACTCTTTCATTTCTTTCGGAGGGTTTTTGTCATGCCTTCATCAAGTGTCATTCCATCTTTTGAAGCTCAGTTCCAACTCCTTTCATGTTCATTTGAGTGCTACCTAAATCGTTTGAGTCTTATCGTTTCTTTTCTCATTCTAACCTCCGGTTAGAGCAGGTGCTTTCATAGTCTATCCGATTCCGTGAGCTTCGATTCTCGCCATTCTGGTTCCTCTCTTCTTGAGTGCTCTCGATTCTTTGCTTCTTCTCTTGAGTTCTGATTCACCTCATCCCTTTTCTCTTCGTCTCGGTCCTAAGATCTCGGGGCGAGAATCTCTATTAATCTTGAGTGTTATAGCGCCCGGATTCGATCGCCAGTGTTTGTCGATTATTACGCGTCGTTGCCATGTCATTTGCTTGCGTGTTGCACTCTGCCGTGTCATCATCTGCATTTTATATCATGTCATCATGTGCATCTCATTTTGCATACGTGTTGCGTCTCATGCATCAAAGCATTTTCCCGGTTGTCCGTTTTGCAATCCGGCACTCCTATGTCTCTCGGCGTCCCCTTTACCTCTTTTGTGTGTGGGTGTTTAGCGGGCTCGGAATGGACGAGGTTTGCCATGACCTTGGTATAGCACCGTGAACCGCTGTCAAGTTTGGATCATTTGGAGGTCGTTTGATACTCAGCAGTTAGCAGGTAACCGTAAAGCCTCTTTTGTGCAGCCCAACACCCCTCCAAAGTGGCCCAAAACCAGCAAACTCCCTCCATGCTCTCGTTCGATCACGATCGGTGGCGAAAACACGCACCTCATTTGGAGCCTCCTAGCTCCCTCTACCTATAAATAGGTGTCTCCCCAATTTTCCGCGATGAAACCCTAGCAAAATCCCCATGCAGACGTGTCCACCCCAGACGCGTCCTCCGCCTTCCCGCGTCGCCCGGCCAATCCAGGCCTCCCGTCGGCCCGCCGCCTCGCCAATGGGTGGGCCAGCTGGCCACCACCCTCATGAGCCATCCGGCCCATGAGGCCAGCCTTGACCTTGTGTATGCCTCTTGTGCATTGCCCGCATGCGCGCCCCTGGCTGCTTTGGTCCCAAACCGCCGCCTCCGTCCGCCAGCGCCCCCGTCGCCTTGCCCGCCGCCGGCCCGGCTTGCCCATGCTTGGAGCCCGCCCCGCCGCCCGGGCCCAGGCCCCGCCCGGCAGCCGGATCTCCCAGCCTTGGCCCCCCGCCGCCTGGCCCTCGGCCCGGAAGCCCTCCCTCAACGTCGGCCCTCACTCCGTGAGCCCAGCCCGCCTCGCTCGCGCCCGCCTCGGGTCCATGCCCGAATCGAGATCCATGGCAGGTTGACTTCCCCCCCTCTAAAATCCACAAGTCCCGAGATTATTGCATTTTTTGCATTTTCGCGCATCATAACTCTGTCAAGTAGCTCCGTTTAGTGCGTGTAATATGTCGAATTGTTAGCCTCGAAGAGTAGATCATTTCATCTCATTGCATCATTTTCATTTGAGCTCATATTGATGCAGAAATTCTGTTAGAAGAGGGATATGTGATGTTAGTTTCAGATTCTTATCAGAACTTGCACTTTTGTCATTTTTGCCATGATTGATGTGTGCATCCTATGAACTTGAGTCCTACATGTGTTTTGTAATATGCCATGCCATCTTTACAGGGGTGTATGCCATGTATTTTTGTGATCTCTGTGGTGACTAGCACAAAACGCATAAACTTCATGATGTTGCTGATTTCAGCCCTGTTTTCTTGATATTTTATGCCATATTAACTTGATGCTCAGAGATCCATGCTTATTTTGAGATACTTGATAAGGATGTTTTGAACATATGGTTATTCTCTATCCATCAATGCCTTGTTTTGCAATTATGGTGCCATAGCTTAGTCAATCGAGCTCTACTTTTGCTATAAAATGTTTCTGGCAGGTTTGTTTACATATTCAATTTTCCAAGGTTGTTGTAGTTGATCCGTGTATGCTGATGTTGTTCTTGCCATGTATAGCTTCTATGCTATGTCTTCTTGATGTATGTATGCTTAGATTATCATGTAAAGCTCTGTGGTAGAGTGCATGAGCTCTTAAACATGCCTACTTATTGTTCCTGCCATGTATGAATCTGTAATATAACTTGCCATGTTTACGTGGGTGCCATCATATTTTCTGATCCTTTTGGCTCATGGTCACTAAGGACTTTTGTTCTATGCTATTAGTAGATTCATGCCATGCCTTTGTTTGCCATGATAAGTTCCTGTGTATGTTGTTTCATAGCTCTAAACATTGCAACTTTGATGTTATTTTACCAAATCTGGCTTGTATTATTTGCAATCTTGCCATGTCATTTTGAGCATGTTCTAGTGTTCAATTTCCTCGGCCATTTCGGCCGAATCCTCCATCTAATTCATCGCAGGCTCATCTTATTCTTTCTTCCTTCATTTTATCTTGTCATCCTTTTGTTACCGGAGTACTTCATGGTGGTTCTTCATGATTTAATTCATTCATCAAGTGTTCATCAAGATTTTGTTGGCGGAGTTCCAGTATCTTTTCTTCTCGCGTCTCGGAGTGCAACTAATTCTCCGTATTCTTTCGAAGTGGAGTTTTGCATTTCTTCGTTCTCCTCAGCTATTCAATCTTTTCCGCTTGTGGTCGGTTATCACCTTATAATTTTGAGATGTTACATACAAGCCCACAACAAGCTTATTTCTTTTCGTTGTTGATTTTCTCAACAACTCTGTCCAATCCTTTCTTCTAAGATGCTTTCAATTTCATTCGCGGCACAAGTTGTAATTTTCTTCTCCGTTCTTTTCATTCAACTCTTTCATTTCTTTCCGGAGGGTTTTTGTGTCATGCCTTCATCAAGTGTCATTCCATCTTTTGAAGCTCAGTTCCAACTCCTTTCATGTTCAGCTGGAGTGCTACCTAAATCGTTTCAGTCTTATCTGTTTCTTTTCTCATTCTAACCACTCCGGTTAGAACGAGTGCTTTCATAGTCTATCCGATTCCGTGAGCTTTCGATTCTCGCCATTCTCGCCGTTCCTCTCTTCTTCGCGAGTGCTCTCGATTCTTTGCTTCTTCTCTTGAGTTCTGATTCACCTCATCCCTTTTCTCTTCCGTCTCGGTCCTAAGATCTCGGACGAGATCTCTTGTTAGTGCAGGAGTGTTGTAACGCCCCGGATTCGATGCGCCAGGTGTTTGTCAGTTATTCGCCGTCGTTGCCATGTCATTTGCTTGCGTGTTGCACTCTGCCGTGTCATCATCTGCATTTTATATCATGTCATCATGTGCATCTCATTTTGCATACGTGTTCGTCTCATGCATCCGAGCATTTTCCCCGTTGTCCGTTTTGCAATCCGGCACTCCTATGTCTCTCGGCGTCCCCTTTACCTCTTTTCGTGTGTGGGTGTTTAACGGGCTCGGAATGGACCGAGGTTTGCCAAGCGGCCTCGGTATAGCACCGGTAGACCGCCTGTCAAGTTTCGGATCATTTGGAGGTCGTTTGATACTCCAACGGTTAACCGGGTAACCGTAAAAGCCTCTTTTGTGTTGCAGCCCAACACCCCTCCAAAGTGGCCCAAAACCCAGCAAACTCCCCTCCATGCTCTCGGTCGTTCGATCACGATCGCGTGGCCAAACACCGCACCTCATTTGGAGCCTCCTAGCTCCCTCTACCTATAAATAGGTGTCTCCCCCCGAATTTTCGCGCAGATGAAACCCTAGCAAAATCCCCCCGCACGCCACCGGACGTGTCCACCCCGCCGCCGGACGCGTCCGCCGCCGCCCCACGCCGCCTGCCAATCCCGTGCCTCCACGCCAGCGCCGCCGCCTCCCGTGGCCAATGGGAGCGCGCCACGTAGCCGCCGCCACCTCGCGTCGGCCCGCGAGCCGCTCCGCCCCAGGTTCGCCCTGCCCCGCATGGCCCCAGCCAAGACGCTGCCCTCTCTCCGCCGCTCGCCCGGCTGGCCCACAGCCAACCGCCACGCCCCAGCCCGCTGGTCCGGCCACCACCGCCGGCGCCTCCGTCGGCGATCATACCCGCCGCCGCCTCCGCCCGACCGTCGCCGCCCGGCGCCGCTTCTGCCCGCCCTGGAGCCCGCCCGTCGCCGAGCCGACCCCGCTGCCCGCTGGATCTCCTCCATGGCGCCCCTTCCCCGCCTCGGCCCCCCCGCCGGGCCGCCCTCCTCAACCCCGTCGGCCCTCACTCCGGCGAGCCCAGCCCGCCTCGGCTCGCGCCGCCGCCTCGGGGTCCATGCCCAGATCGAGATCCGCGGCAGGTTGACTTCCCCCCCTCTAAAAATCCACCAAGTCCCCGAGATTATTGCATTTTGTTGCATTTTCATCGCATCATAACTCTGCATCCGTAGCTCCGTTTCGTGCGTGTAATATGTCGAATTGTTCGCCTCGAAGAGTAGATCATTTCATCTCATTGCATCATTTTCATTTGAGCTCATATTGATGCCCGAAATTCTGTTAGAAGAGGGATATGTGATGTTAGTTTCAGATTCTTATCAGAACTTGCACTTTTGTCATTTTGCCATGATTGATGTGTGCATCCTATGAACTTGAGTCGTACATGTGTTTTGTAATATGCCATGCCATCTTTACAGGGTGTATGCCATGTATTTTGTGATCTCTGTGGTGACTAGCACAAGCACGCAAACTAGGCTTCATGATGTTGCTGATTTCAGCCCTGCTTTGTTGATATTTTTATGCCATGTTAACTTGATGCTACCGAGAGATCCATGCTTATTTTGAGATACTTCAGTAAGGATGTTTTGAACATATGGTTATTATCTATCCATCAATGCCCTTGTTTGCAATTATGGAGTGCCATAGCTTGAGTCAATCGAGCTCTACTTTTGCTATAAAATGTTTCCTGGCAGGTTGTTTACATGTTATTCAATTTTTCCAAGGTTGTTGTAGTTGATCCGTGTATGCTATGATGTTGTTCTTGCCATGTATAGCTTCTATGATATGTCTTCTTGATGTATGTATGCTTAGATTATCATGTAAAGCTCTGTAGTGAGTGCATCGAGCTCTTAAACATGCCTACTTATTGTTGTTCCTGCCATGTATGAATTTGTAATATAACTTGCCATGTTTACGTGGGTGCCATCATATTTTCTGATCCTTTTTGGCTCATGGTCACTAAAGGACTTTTGTTCTATGCTATTAGTAGATTCATGCCATGCCTTTGTTTGCCATGATAAGTTCCTGTAACATGTTGTTTCATAGCTCTAAACATTGCAACCTGATGTTATTTTCTGCCAAGTCTGAAACTGTTATTATTTGCAATCTTGCCATGTCATTTTGAGCATGTTCTAGTGATTTCTGGAGATAGCTCAGTGTTCATGTTTTGTCATTCTTTACCTGTACATCATGCCCATGCCTTTTGTTCTCATGTTGAGATGCGGTAGCATAGTGTTGTGATGCTTGCAATATGCCTAGTTGCTGTTTTGGACAGATTGTTGTCATGACTTGTATAGGGTGTATGTGTTGAACCGTTGCTCCGTTTTGAGTGTGCTCTATATGAAACTTGCTTGATTTTGCATGTAGCTTCATATTATCATGTTGCATCCTTGTTTTGAGGTGTTTTCTTGATGTTTGAATGCATTTTGCATTAGTGCCATGCTTATCTTGTTTTGCTCATATCTTCTAGGTCGTAGCTCCGAATTAAATGAACTTTATATGTAACTTGACTAGAATTTCGTGTAGAACATCGTGTTGCATCTTAACTTGCTGTTTAACAACTTGAACATAAGGTTTATTCAGATCTGGACCAATTTCGAAATTTGCATATGAGGACTTACCGGAATTGTTATATGTTGTTCCCGGCCTCATTTAAACTTGCTTTGACGTGTTGCTCTTGTTTGCATCATCTCTTGCCATGAGTAGCTTCATGTAGCTTTGTCATGCATCATGCTTGGTTGTGCATCATGTCTTGTCTATGTGTGGTGTGTTTACTATGTTGTGTGCTTTTCTTGTTAGTTCCTGTTTCGTTGCGATCGTGAGGATTCGTTCGTCTACGCTTGGTTCGGCTTCATCCGTTCATCTTCTTCATGGACTCGTTCTTCTTCCTTGCGGGATTTCAGGCAAGATGACCGTCACCTTGGATCTCATTACTATCATTGCTATGCTAGTTGCTTCGTTCTATCGCTATGCTGCGCTACCTATTACATGTTTATCAAGCCATCCCAAATTGCCATGAACCTCTAACCTTTGACACCTTTCCTATGCAAACCGTTGTTTGGCTATGTTACCGCTTTGCTCAGCCCCTCTTATAGCGTTGCTAGTTGCAGGTGAAGATGAAGTTTGTTCCTTGTTGGAACATGGAGATGTTGTTCCTTGTTGGAACATGTTTACTTGTTGGGATATCACAATATATCCTATATTATTAATGCATCTATATACTTGGTAAAGGGTGGAAGGCTCGGCCTTATGCCTGGTGTTTTGTTCCACTCTTGCCGCCCTAGTTTCCGTGATATCGGTATTATGTTCCCGGATTTTGCGTCCCTAACGCGGTCGGGTGATTTATGGGACCCCCTTGACAGTTCTCTTTGAATAAGACTCCTCCAGCAAGGCCCAACATTGGTTTTTACCATTTGCCTCACCTAGCCCTTTTTCCCTTGGGTTTCCGGAGCCCGAGGGTCATCTTTATTTTACCCCCCCGGGCCAGTGCTCCTCCGAGTGTTGGTCCAAACTAGAGCACCGTGCGGGACCATTCCTTGGCAACTTGGGTTACGTCGGTTCCTGTACGCTTCGCTCATCCGGTGTGCCCTGAGACCGAGATATGTGCAGCTCCTATCAGGATTTGTCGGCACATCCGGGCGGCTTTGCTGGTCTTGTTTTATTGCTGTCGAAATGTCTTGTAGCCGGGATTCCGAGACTGATCGGGTCTTCCCGGGGAGAAGGAATATCCTTCGTTGATCGCGAGAGCTTATCATGGGCTAAGTTGGGACACCCTGCAGGTATAAACTTTCGAGAGCCGTGCCCGGTTATGTGGCAGATGGGAATTTGTTAATATCCGGTTGTAGTAAACTTGAAGCAAACTCTTCTAAAATACACCAACCGTAGCGTAACTGTGAGTGTCTCTTTTGGGGTTGATCGAGAGGAGAACACGGTTTCGGGTTATGTTTGACGTAAGTAGGAGTTCAGGATCACTTCTTGATCATTACTAGTTGGCGACTGCCTTTGTTTCTCTTCTCGCTCTCTTTTGCGTATGTTAGCCACCATATATGCTTAGTCGCTGCTGCAACCTCACCGCTTTACCCCTTCCTTACCCCATTAAGCTTTGCTAGTCTTGATACCCATGGTAATGGGATTGCTAAGTCCTCGAGGCTCACAGATTACTACACCACCAGTTGCAGGTACAGGTTATGCGATGACCATGACGCGAGAGCGATATTTGCTTGTTTTGGAGTTCTTCAACTGCTTCTTCGATCGGGGATAGGTTCCAGTCAGCACTGGGCTAGCGAGGTGGATGTCGTTTGAGTTTCATTTATGTTTCATCCGTAGTCGGATGTTGATCTTGTATATGATGTTGATGTATTATTGTGGCATTTGTGCCTTATGTTTGTATCCCCATCTATTATGTAATGTTGATGTAATGATATCCACCTTGCAAAAGCGTTTCAATATGCGGGTCTATCCTTGGTGGGACCGTCGAGTTCCTTTTGGATAGGGTCGCATATTGGGCGTGACAAGTTGGTATCAGAGCCTCGACCGACCCTAGGATCCCCCCTTGATTGATCGTGTAGTTTTGCCGTTGTCGAGTCTAGAAGAAAACATGTTTTCGGAGTTTAGTTATATTGGAGAGTAGGAATTCTTTTTACTCCTTAGCCCCTTCGTCGCTCTGGTGAGGAATCTTGACGTAGGTGTTTTGAATTACTCCTCTTCCCCTTCAAATTTTTTCTTTAGGATCACGCAGTTGGTTTTCCGATCGTTGGTTCTCATCTCTTTTCATCCGGTGCATTTCTCGTCATGGCGATTCGACCCTCTTTGTGTTGCAAATTCAATCCTCAGTTGTTTTCTTTTCCCACCCGCCCACCCTTCTTCTTCTCGGAACCGGAGTCCGTAATCGAGCATCCATCCTACTCGTGTGAAGTTTTTGCTTTCTTTCCTCAACGATTCCAACCGGTGTTTTATCTTCAAGATATTCGTCGTTTTCCCCTTCCAAGTTGCCTTTGTTTTCCCACCCTCCCACCCTTTCTTTTCCCGGAGTTTGAGTCTCTTTCGACCATCTATTTCATTCGTGCGGAACCTCTTCAGTTTTTCGTAAATTATCTTAACCGGTGAATTCTCGTCTCGGTGGACATTCTTCATCTCTTTTTCTTCTCCGTTGGATTCAATTCCATTTTCAGATTAATCATATTCTTTTCCTTCGAAGTGTTCTCTTTGCTCGTTCGCCTCTCGCCAGTTTATCATTCCGGAGTTCGGAAGACATATCAGGAGATTCGTCTGTGTTCTAATTAATTCGAGGTTGCCACCTCATTCAAATATTTCAATTGTTCCGGTGCATCATCTATCTGTTCAACAATCTTTTCCAACGGTGTTTTCTTTTAGTGGGCCCTAACCCACAGGTCTTTTCCCAGGATCTTACCTGACTCTTCTAATTATTCTGGAGCCATTCATAATTCTTTTTCGAGTTTGACGTAAGAATGAATTTCATCAGTCAGATCTTTTCCAAGATCAATTTTCAAATCATTTCATCGTCGGCTCAACCTCTTCGCTTTTCATTCTCCCGGAGTACCTCAGTAATTTTGGTGGTGTTTCTCGTCGTCATTTGAAGACCGAAGTAGAGTTTCTCTTAAATCTTGTCCGTTCCCCCAGAGATTCATGGTGCTAGCTCGATGTTATCCTATCTAATTGTTTCCAGTCATGTAAATTCTTTTCATCCATCCGGAGTATTTCAGGAGTTACTTCCCGTCTCAATCATCCGGAGGCCATCTTTTCGGAAGATTTCTTCATTCTAAGTTTTCAGATTCATTCCCCAATTATTCTATATCCGTGCCCCTTCGTTCATCTCAATATTATCCCGGTGCCTCGTTCAAATGTTCTTTAATCAGCTCATGATCTCTTTGTTTTGTTGCATCTAAATCCCCTCTAGCATATTTGTTCTTCTAATTCTTCCCGGTGATTCATTCTCTTTCGTCACTCATTACCGAATTCTTACGGTGGTTCATTCAGATTCTTTTCCTTTATTATCATTTTAATTCATTCGTTCTTTCAATCCTACCGGTGGTTCATGAAGACTTTCTCAAGTTTTGTGCTATCCCTTCTCAATCCTTTTCAAGAAGAAGAAGTAGTATACAAATCCATTGCTTCTCATCAATTTAATTGGTGGAGGATAAGCATAACATAATTCTTATTCTCATTTCATCGTGGTCAAGTTGATAAATTCTTTCTTTGGAGATTGTTCGTGGTGAGTGATTTTCTTGGATCTAAGTCGTTTTTCTTTTCTTATCCGGAGTTCAATTTCCTCGGCCATTTCGTCGGAATCCTCCATCTAATTCATCGCAGGCTCATCTTATTCTTTCTTCCTTCATTTTATCTTGTCATCCTTTTGTTACCGGAGTACTTCATGGTGGTTCTTCATGATTTAATTCATTCATCAAGTGTTGATCAAGATTTCGTTGGCGGAGTTCCAGTATCTTTTCTTCTCGCGTCTCGAAGTGCAACTAATTCTCCGTATTCTTTCGAAGTGGAGTTTTGCATTTCTTCGTTCTCCTCAGCTATTCAATCTTTTCCGCTTGTGGTCGGTTATCACCTTATAATTTTGAGATGTTACCTACAAGCCCACAACAAGCTTATTTCTTTTCGTTGTTGATTTTCTCAACAACTCTGTCCAATCCTTTCTTCTAAGATGCTTTCAATTTCATTCGCGGCACAAGTTGTAATTTTCTTCTCCGTTCTTTTCATTCAACTCTTTCATTTCTTTCCGGAGGGTTTTTGTGTCATGCCTTCATCAAGTGTCATTCCATCTTTTGAAGCTCAGTTCCAACTCCTTTCATGTTCAGCTGGAGTGCTACCTAAATCGTTTCAGTCTTATCTGTTTCTTTTCTCATTCTAACCACTCCGGTTAGAACGAGTGCTTTCATAGTCTATCCGATTCCGTGAGCTTTCGATTCTCGCCATTCTCGCCGTTCCTCTCTTCTTCGCGAGTGCTCTCGATTCTTTGCTTCTTCTCTTGAGTTCCTGATTCACCTCATCCCTTTTCTCTTCCGTCTCGGTCCTAAGATCTCGGGACGAGATCTCTTGTTAGTGCAGGAGTGTTGTAACGCCCCGGATTCGATGCGCCAGGTGTTTGTCAGTTATTCGCCGTCGTTGCCATGTCATTTGCTTGCGTGTTGCACTCTGCCGTGTCATCATCTGCATTTTATATCATGTCATCATGTGCATCTCATTTTGCATACGTGTTCGTCTCATGCATCCGAGCATTTTCCCAGTTGTCCGTTTTGCAATCCGGCACTCCTATGTCTCTCGGCGTCCCCTTTACCTCTTTTCGTGTGTGGGTGTTTAACGGGCTCGGAATGGACCGAGGTTTGCCAAGCGGCCTTGGTATAGCACCGGTAGACCGCCTGTCAAGTTTCGGATCATTTGGAGGTCGTTTGATACTCCAACGGTTAACCGGGTAACCGTAAAAGCCTCTTTTGTGTTGCAGCCCAACACCCCTCCAAAGTGGCCCAAAACCCAGCAAACTCCCCTCCATGCTCTCGGTCGTTCGATCACGATCGCGTGGCCGAAAACCGCACCTCATTTGGAGCCTCCTAGCTCCCTCTACCTATAAATAGGTGTCTCCCCCCGAATTTTCGCGCAGATGAAACCCTAGCAAAATCCCCAAGACGCCACCGGACGTGTCCACCCGCCGCCAGACGCGTCGCCGCTGCCTCCACGACGCCTGCCAATCCGTGCCTCCACGTCGGCGCCGCCGCCTCCGTGGCCAATGGGAGCGCCCGTGTGTCCCGCCGCCACCTCCCACGCGTCGGCCCGAGCCCGCTCCGGCCCTGCCCCATGCCGCCGCCAAGCCCGCCGCCCGCCTCTCACGCCTCACGCCACGCCACACGCTTCGACGCCGCCACGCCCCGCGGCCGCTGGTCCGCCACTCCGCCCCCGGCGCCTCCGTCGGCGGCACCATACCGCCGCCGCCTCCGCCCGACCGTCGCCGCCCGGCGCGCCCGGCCGCCGCCGCCGCCCATGGAGCCCGCCCGATCGCCGGGCGACCTGCCCGCCCGCCGGATCTCCTCATGCCCGCGCCCTTCTCCCGCCGCCTCGGCCCCCTCGGGCCGGCCCTCCTCAACCCTGTCGGCCCTCACTCCGGCGAGCCCAGCCCGCCTCGGCTCGCGCCATGCCTCGGGTCCATGCCCAGATCGAGATCCGCGGCAGGTTGACTTCCCCCCCTCTAAAAATCCACCAAGTCCCCGAGATTATTGCATTTTGTTGCATTTTCATCGCATCATAACTCTGCATCCGTAGCTCCGTTTCGTGCGTGTAATATGTCGAATTGTTCGCCTCGAAGAGTAGATCATTTCATCTCATTGCATCATTTTCATTTGAGCTCATATTGATGCCCGAAATTCTGTTAGAAGAGGGATATGTGATGTTAGTTTCAGATTCTTATCAGAACTTGCACTTTTGTCATTTTTGCCATGATTGATGTGTGCATCCTATGAACTTGAGTCCTACATGTGTTTTGTAATATGCCATGCCATCTTTACAGGGGTGTATGCCATGTATTTTTGTGATCTCTGTGGTGACTAGCACAAGCACGCAAACTAGGCTTCATGATGTTGCTGATTTCAGCCCTGCTTTCTTGATATTTTTATGCCATGTTAACTTGATGCTACCGAGAGATCCATGCTTATTTTGAGATACTTCAGTAAGGATGTTTTGAACATATGGTTATTCTCTATCCATCAATGCCCTTGTTTGCAATTATGGAGTGCCATAGCTTGAGTCAATCGAGCTCTACTTTTGCTATAAAATGTTTCCTGGCAGGTTGTTTACATGTTATTCAATTTTTCCA
Organism: Aegilops longissima; assembly: GCA_021605205.1. Classification (NCBI taxonomy): domain Eukaryota; kingdom Viridiplantae; phylum Streptophyta; class Magnoliopsida; order Poales; family Poaceae; genus Aegilops; species Aegilops longissima. The sequence goes on along the minus strand of CM038681.1, from coordinate 534,042,709 downwards.
AGGTTGTTGTAGTTGATCCGTGTATGCTATGATGTTGTTCTTGCCATGTATAGCTTCTATGCTATGTCTTCTTGATGTATGTATGCTTAGATTATCATGTAAAGCTCTGTAGTGAGTGCATCGAGCTCTTAAACATGCCTACTTATTGTTGTTCCTGCCATGTATGAATCTGTAATATAACTTGCCATGTTTACGTGGGTGCCATCATATTTTCTGATCCTTTTTGGCTCATGGTCACTAAAGGACTTTTGTTCTATGCTATTAGTAGATTCATGCCATGCCTTTGTTTGCCATGATAAGTTCCTGTAACATGTTGTTTCATAGCTCTAAACATTGCAACTTTGATGTTATTTTCGCCAAGTCTGAAACTGTTATTATTTGCAATCTTGCCATGTCATTTTGAGCATGTTCTAGTGATTTCTAGAGATAGCTCAGTGTTCATGTTTTGTCATTCTTTACCTGTACATCATGCCCATGCCTTTTGTTCTCATGTTGAGATGCGGTAGCATAGTGTTGTGATGCTTGCAATATGCCTAGTTGCTGTTTTGGATGATTGTTGTCATGACTTGTATAGGGTGTATGTGTTGAACCGTTGCTCCGTTTTGAGTGTGCTCTATATGAAACTTGCTTGATTTTGCATGTAGCTTCATATTATCATGTTACATCCTTGTTTTGAGGTGTTTTCTTGATGTTTGAATGCATTTTGCATCAGTGCCATGCTTATCTTGTTTTGCTCATATCTTCTAGGTCGTAGCTCCGAATTAAATGAACTTTATATGTAACTTGACTAGAATTTCGTGTAGAACATCGTGGTGCATCTTAACTTGCTGTTTAACAACTTGAACATAAGGTTTATTCAGATCTGGACCAATTTCGAAATTTGCATATGAGGACTTACCGGAATTGTTATATGTTGTTCCCGGCCTCATTTAAACTTGCTTTGACGTGTTGCTCTTGTTTGCATCATCTCTTGCCATGAGTAGCTTCATGTAGCTTTGTCATGCATCATGCTTGGTTGTGCATCATGTCTTGTCTATGTGTGGTGTGTTTACTATGTTGTGTGCTTTTCTTGTTAGTTCCTGTTTCGTTGCGATCGTGAGGATTCGTTCGTCTACGCTTGGTTCGGCTTCATCCGTTCATCTTCTTCATGGACTCGTTCTTCTTCCTTGCGGGATTTCAGGCAAGATGACCGTCACCTTGGATCTCATTACTATCATTGCTATGCTAGTTGCTTCGTTCTATCGCTATGCTGCGCTACCTATTACATGTTTATCAAGCCATCCCAAATTGCCATGAACCTCTAACCTTTGACACCTTTCCTATGCAAACCGTTGTTTGGCTATGTTACCGCTTTGCTCAGCCCCTCTTATAGCGTTGCTAGTTGCAGGTGAAGATGAAGTTTGTTCCTTGTTGGAACATGGAGATGTTGTTCCTTGTTGGAACATGTTTACTTTTTGGGATATCACAATATATCTTATATTATTAATGCATCTATATACTTGGTAAAGGGTGGAAGGCTCGGCCTTATGCCTGGTGTTTTGTTCCACTCTTGCCGCCCTAGTTTCCGTCATATCGGTATTATGTTCCCGGATTTTGCGTCCCTAACACGGTCGGGTGATTTATGGGACCCCTTGACAGTTCGCTTTGAATAAGACTCCTCCAAAGAAGGCCCAACATTGGTTTTACCATTTGCCTCACCTAGCCCTTTTTCCCTTGGGTTTAGGAGCCCGAGGGTCATCTTTATTTTACCCCGGCCAGGTGCTCCTCAGTGTTGGTCCAAACTAGAGCACCGTCTTGGGACCATTCCTTGGCAACTTGGGTTACGTCGGTTCATGTACGCTTCGCTCATCCGGTGTGCCCCGAGACCGAGATATGTGCAGCTCCTATCAGATTTGTCGGCACATCCGGCGGCTTTGCTGGTCTTGTTTTATTGCTGTCGAAATGTCTTGTAGCCGGATTCGAGACTGATCGGGTCTTCCGGGGAGAAGGAATATCCTTCGTTGATCGCGAGAGCTTATCATGGGCTAAGTTGGGACACCCTGCAGGTATAAACTTTCGAGAGCCGTGCCCGCGTTATGTGGCAGATGGGAATTTGTTAATATCCGGTTGTAGTAAACTTGAAGCAAACTCTTCTAAAATACACCAACCGTAATGCGTAATCGTGAGTGTCTCTTTTCGGGGTTGATCGAGAGGAGAACACGGTTTCTGGGTTATGTTTGACGTAAGTAGGAGTTCAGGATCACTTCTTGATCATTACTAGTTGGCGACCGTTCCTTTGTTTCTCTTCTCGCTCTCTTTTGCGTATGTTAGCCACCATATATGCTTAGTCGCTGCTGCAACCTCACCGCTTTACCCCTTCCTTACCCCATTAAGCTTTGCTAGTCTTGATACCCATGGTAATGGGATTGCTAAGTCCTCGTGGCTCACCGATTACTACACCACCAGTTGCAGGTACAGGTTATGCGATGACCATGACGCGAGAGCGATATTTGCTTGTTTTGGAGTTCTTCAACTGCTTCTTCGATCAGGGGATAGGTTCCAGGTCGGCAGCCTGGGCTAGCAGGGTGGATGTCGTTTGAGTTTCTGTTTATGTTTCATCCGTAGTCGGATGTTGATCTTGTATATGATGTTGATGTATTATTGTGGCATTTGTGCCTTATGTTTGTATCCCCATCTATTATGTAATGTTGATGTAATGATATCCACCTTGCAAAAGCGTTTCAATATCTGGTCTATCCTTTGGGACCGTCGAGTTCCTTTTGGATAGGGTCGCATATTGGGCGTGACAAGTTGGTATCAGAGCCTCGACCGACCCTAGGATCCCCCCTTGATTGATCGTGTAGTTTTGCCGTTGTCGAGTCTAGAAGAAAACATGTTTTCGGAGTTTAGTTATATTGGAGAGTAGGAATTCTTTTTACTCCTTAGCCCCTTCGTCGCTCTGGTGAGGAATCTTGACGTAGGTGTTTTGAATTACTCCTCTTCCCCTTCAAATTTTTTCTTTAGGATCACGCAGTTGGTTTTCCGATCGTTGGTTCTCATCTCTTTTCATCCGGTGCATTTCTCGTCATGGCGATTCGACCCTCTTTGTGTTGCAAATTCAATCCTCAGTTGTTTTCTTTTCCCACCCGCCCACCCTTCTTCTTCTCGGAACCGGAGTCCGTAATCGAGCATCCATCCTACTCGTGTGAAGTTTTTGCTTTCTTTCCTCAACGATTCCAACCGGTGTTTTATCTTCAAGATATTCGTCGTTTTCCCCTTCCAAGTTGCCTTTGTTTTCCCACCCTCCCACCCTTTCTTTTCCTGGAGTTTGAGTCTCTTTCGACCATCTATTTCATTCGTGCGGAACCTCTTCAGTTTTTCGTAAATTATCTTAACCGGTGAATTATCGTCTCGGTGGACATTCTTCATCTCTTTTTCTTCTCCGTTGGATTCAATTCCATTTTCAGATTAATCATATTCTTTTCCTTCGAAGTGTTCTCTTTGCTCGTTCGCCTCTCGCCAGTTTATCATTCCGAGTTCGAAGACATATCAGAGATTCGCTCGTGTTCTAATTAATTCGAGGTTGCCACCTCATTCAAATATTTCAATTGTTCCGTGCATCATCTATCTGTTCAACAATCTTTTCCAACGGTGTTTTCTTTTAGTGGGCCCTAACCCACGTGTCTTTTCCCGTGATCTTACGACTCTTCTAATTATTCGGAGCCATTCATAATTCTTTTTCGAGTTTGACGTAGAATGAATTTCATCGATCGATCTTTTCCAAGATCAATTTTCAAATCATTTCATCGTCGGCTCAACCTCTTCGCTTTTCATTCTCCCGAGTACCTCAGTAATTTTGGTGGTGTTTCTCGTCGTCATTTGAAGACCGAAGTAGAGTTTCTCTTAAATCTTGTCCGTTCCCCCAGAGATTCATGGTGCTAGCTCGATGTTATCCTATCTAATTGTTTCCAGTCATGCAAATTCTTTTCATCCATCCGGAGTATTTCAGGAGTTACTTCCCGTCTCAATCATCCGGAGGCCATCTTTTCGGAAGATTTCTTCATTCTAAGTTTTCAGATTCATTCCCCAATTATTCTATATCCGTGCCCCTTCGTTCATCTCAATATTATCCCGGTGCCTCGTTCAAATGTTCTTTAATCAGCTCATGATCTCTTTGTTTTGTTGCATCTAAATCCCCTCTAGCATATTTGTTCTTCTAATTCTTCCCGGTGATTCATTCTCTTTCGTCAGTCATTACCGAATTCTTACGGTGGTTCATTCAGATTCTTTTCCTTTATTATCATTTTAATTCATTCGTTCTTTCAATCCTACCGGTGGTTCATGAAGACTTTCTCAAGTTTTGTGCTATCCCTTCTCAATCCTTTTCAAGAAGAAGAAGTAGTATACAAATCCATTGCTTCTCATCAATTTAATTGGTGGAGGATAAGCATAACATAATTCTTATTCTCATTTCATCGTGGTCAAGTTGATAAATTCTTTCTTTGGATATTGTTCGTGATGAGTGATTTTCTTGGATCTAAGTCGTTTTTCTTTTCTTATCCGGAGTTCAATTTCCTCGGCCATTTCGTCGGAATCCTCCATCTAATTCATCGCAGGCTCATCTTATTCTTTCTTCCTTCATTTTATCTTGTCATCCTTTTGTTACCGGAGTACTTCATGGTGGTTCTTCATGATTTAATTCATTCATCAAGTGTTCATCAAGATTTTGTTGGTGGAGTTCCAGTATCTTTTCTTCTCGCGTCTCGAAGTGCAACTAATTCTCCGTATTCTTTCGAAGTGGAGTTTTGCATTTCTTCGTTCTCCTCAGCTATTCAATCTTTTCCGCTTGTGGTCGGTTATCACCTTATAATTTTGAGATGTTACCTACAAGCCCACAACAAGCTTATTTCTTTTCGTTGTTGATTTTCTCAACAACTCTGTCCAATCCTTTCTTCTAAGATGCTTTCAATTTCATTCATGCACAAGTTGTAATTTTCTTCTCCGCTCTTTTCATTCAACTCTTTCATTTCTTTCCGGAGGGTTTTTGTGTCATGCCTTCATCAAGTGTCATTCCATCTTTTGAAGCTCAGTTCCAACTCCTTTCATGTTCAGCTGGAGTGCTACCTAAATCGTTTCAGTCTTATCTGTTTCTTTTCTCATTCTAACCACTCCGGTTAGAACGAGTGCTTTCATAGTCTATCCGATTCCGTGAGCTTTCGATTCTCGCCATTCTCGCCGTTCCTCTCTTCTTCGCGAGTGCTCTCGATTCTTTGCTTCTTCTCTTGAGTTCTGATTCACCTCATCCCTTTTCTCTTCCGTCTCGGTCCTAAGATCTCGGGACGAGATCTCTTGTTAGTGCAGGAGTGTTGTAACGCCCCGGATTCGATGCGCCAGGTGTTTGTCAGTTATTCGCCGTCGTTGCCATGTCATTTGCTTGCGTGTTGCACTCTGCCGTGTCATCATCTGCATTTTATATCATGTCATCATGTGCATCTCATTTTGCATACGTGTTCGTCTCATGCATCCGAGCATTTTCCCAGTTGTCCGTTTTGCAATCCGGCACTCCTATGTCTCTCGGCGTCCCCTTTACCTCTTTTCGTGTGTGGGTGTTTAACGGGCTCGGAATGGACCGAGGTTTGCCAGCGGCCTTGGTATAGCACCGTGAACCGCTGTCAAGTTTCGGATCATTTGGAGGTCGTTTGATACTCCAACGGTTAACCGGGTAACCGTAAAAGCCTCTTTTGTGTTGCAGCCCAACACCCCTCCAAAGTGGCCCAAAACCCAGCAAACTCCCCTCCATGCTCTCGGTCGTTCGATCACGATCGCGTGGCCGAAAACCGCACCTCATTTGGAGCCTCCTAGCTCCCTCTACCTATAAATAGGTGTCTCCCCCCGAATTTTCGCGCAGATGAAACCCTAGCAAAATCCCCCCGCACGCCACCGGACGTGTCCACCCCGCCGCCGGACGCGTCCGCCGCCGCCTCCACGTCGCCCGGCCAATCCCGTGCCTCCACGTCAGCGCCGCCGCCTCCCGTGGCCAATGGGAGCGCGCCACGTGGCCCGCTGCCACCTCCCACGCGCCGGCCCGCCGAGGTCCGCTCCGCCCATGGCCCAGCCAAGACGCTGCCCCACCGCCCGCCTCTCCGCCGCCGCCAATGCCCCTCGCGCCGCCACGCTTCGCGCCGCTGGTCCGCCACCCGCCGCCCAGCGCCTCCGTCGGCGACATACGCGCCCGCCGCCGCCTTGCCCGACCGTCGCCGCCCGGCCGGCGCCCGCCCCGCCGCCGCCATGGAGCCCGCCCGTCGCCGGGCCGACCCGCCCGGCCCGCCGGATCTCCTCGCGCGGCGCCCCTTCCCGCCGCCTCGGCCCCCCTCCGGCCCGGCCCCTCCTCAACCCGTCGGCCCTCACTCCGGCGAGCCCAGCCCCTCTCGCTCGCGCCGCCCGCCTCGGGTCCATGCCCGATCGAGATCCATGGCAGGTTGACTTCCCCCTAAAAATCCACCAAGTCCCGAGATTATTGCATTTTGTTGCATTTTCATCGCATCATAACTCTGCATCCGTAGTCCGTTTAAATGCGTGTAATATGTCGAATTGTTCGCCTCGAAGAGTAGATCATTTCATCTCATTGCATCATTTTCATTTGAGCTCATATTGATGCCCGAAATTCTGTTAGAAGAGGGATATGTGATGTTAGTTTCAGATTCTTATCAGAACTTGCACTTTTGTCATTTTTGCCATGATTGATGTGTGCATCCTATGAACTTGAGTCCTACATGTGTTTTGTAATATGCCATGCCATCTTTACAGGGGTGTATGCCATGTATTTTTGTGATCTCTGTGGTGACTAGCACAAGCACGCAAACTAGGCTTCATGATGTTGCTGATTTCAGCCCCTGTTTTGCTGATATTTTTATGCCATGTTAACTTGATGCTACCGAGAGATCCATGCTTATTTTGAGATACTTCAGTAAGGATGTTTTGAACATATGGTTATTCTCTATCCATCAATGCCCTTGTTTGCAATTATGGAGTGCCATAGCTTGAGTCAATCGAGCTCTACTTTTGCTATAAAATGTTTCCTGGCAGGTTGTTTACATGTTATTCAATTTTTCCAAGGTTGTTGTAGTTGATCCGTGTATGCTATGATGTTGTTCTTGCCATGTATAGCTTCTATGCTATGTCTTCTTGATGTATGTATGCTTAGATTATCATGTAAAGCTCTGTAGTGAGTGCATCGAGCTCTTAAACATGCCTACTTATTGTTGTTCCTGCCATGTATGAATCTGTAATATAACTTGCCATGTTTACGTGGGTGCCATCATATTTTCTCGATCCTTTTGGCTCATGGTCACTAAAGGACTTTTGTTCTATGCTATTAGTAGATTCATGCCATGCCTTTGTTTGCCATGATAAGTTCCTGTAACATGTTGTTTCATAGCTCTAAACATTGCAACTTTGATGTTATTTTCTCGCCAAGTCTGAAACTGTTATTATTTGCAATCTTGCCATGTCATTTTGAGCATGTTCTAGTGATTTCTGGAGATAGCTCAGTGTTCATGTTTTGTCATTCTTTACCTGTACATCATGCCCATGCCTTTTGTTCTCATGTTGAGATGCGGTAGCATAGTGTTGTGATGCTTGCAATATGCCTAGTTGCTGTTTTGGACAGATTGTTGTCATGACTTGTATAGGGTGTATGTGTTGAACCGTTGCTCCGTTTTGAGTGTGCTCTATATGAAACTTGCTTGATTTTGCATGTAGCTTCATATTATCATGTTGCATCCTTGTTTTGATGTGTTTGCTTGATGTTTGAATGCATTTTGCATCAGTGCCATGCTTATCTTGTTTTGCTCATATCTTCTAGGTCGTAGCTCCGAATTAAATGAACTTTATATGTAACTTGACTAGAATTTCGTGTAGAACATCGTGTTGCATCTTAACTTGCTGTTTAACAACTTGAACATAAGGTTTATTCAGATCTGGACCAATTTCGAAATTTGCATATGAGGACTTACCGGAATTGTTATATGTTGTTCCCGGCCTCATTTAAACTTGCTTTGACGTGTTGCTCTTGTTTGCATCATCTCTTGCCATGAGTAGCTTCATGTAGCTTTGTCATGCATCATGCTTGGTTGTGCATCATGTCTTGTCTATGTGTGGTGTGTTTACTATGTTGTGTGCTTTTCTTGTTAGTTCCTGTTTCGTTATGATCGTGAGGATTCGTTCGCTCACGCTTGGTTCGGCTTCATCCGCTCATCTTCTTCATGGACTCGTTCTTCTTCCTTGCGGATTTCAGGCAAGATGACCGTCACCTTGGATCTCATTACTATCATTGCTATGCTAGTTGCTTCGTTCTATCGCTATGATGCGCTACCTATTACATGTTTATCAAGCCATCCCAAATTGCCATGAACCTCTAACCTTTGACACCTTTCCTATGCAAACCGTTGTTTGGCTATGTTACCGCTTCTGCTCAGCCCTCTTATAGCGTTGCTAGTTGCAGGTGAAGATGAAGTTTGTTCCTTGTTGAACATGGAGATGTTGTTCCTTGTTGGAACATGTTTACTTGTTGGGATATCACAATATATCTTATATTATTAATGCATCTATATACTTGGTAAAGGGTGGAAGGCTCGGCCTTATGCCTCGTGTTTTGTTCCACTCTTGCGCCCTAGTTTCCGTCATATCGGTATTATGTTCCCGGATTTTGCGTCCCTAACGCGGTCGGGTGATTTATGGGACCCCTTGACAGTTCGCTTTGAATAAGACTCTCCAAAGAAGGCCCAACATTGGTTTTTACCATTTGCCTCACCTAGCCCTTTTTCCCTTGGGTTTCGGAGCCGAGGGTCATCTTTATTTTACCCCCCGCCGGTGCTCCTCGAGTGTTGGTCCAAACTAGAGCACCGTCTATGGACCATTCCTTGGCAACTTGGGTTACGTCGGTTCAGACGCTTCGCTCATCCGGTGTGCCCCGAGACCGAGATATGTGCAGCTCCTATCAGATTTGTCGGCACATCCGGCGGCTTTTGTTGGTCTTGTTTTATTGCTGTCGAAATGTCTTGTAGACGGGATTCGAGACTGATCGGGTCTTCCGGGAGAAGGAATATCCTTCGTTGATCGCGAGAGCTTATCATGGGCTAAGTTGGGACACCCTGCAGGTATAAACTTTCGAGAGCCGTGCCCATGTTATGTGGCGATGGGAATTTGTTAATATCCGGTTGTAGTAAACTTGAAGCAAACTCTTCTAAAATACACCAACCGTGTAATGCGTAACCATGAGTGTCTCTTTTCGGGTTGATCGAGAGGAGAACACGGTTTCGGGTTATGTTTGACGTAAGTAGGAGTTCAGGATCACTTCTTGATCATTACTAGTTGGCGACCGTTCCTTTGTTTCTCTTCTCGCTCTCTTTTGCGTATGTTAGCCACCATATATGCTTAGTCGCTGCTGCAACCTCACCGCTTTACCCCTTCCTTACCCCATTAAGCTTTGCTAGTCTTGATACCCATGGTAATGGGATTGCTGAGTCCTCGTGGCTCACAGATTACTACACCACCAGTTGCAGGTACAGGTTATGCGATGATCATGACGCGAGAGCGATGTTTGCTTGTTTTGGAGTTCTTCATCTGCTTCTTCGATCGGGTGATAGGTTCCAGGTCGGCAGCCTGGGCTAGCAGGGTGGATGTCGTTTGAGTTTCTGTTTATGTTTCATCCGTAGTCGGATGTTGATCTTGTATATGATGTTGATGTATTATTGTGGCATTTGTGCCTTATGTTTGTATCCCCATCTATTATGTAATGTTGATGTAATGATATCCACCTTGCAAAAGCGTTTGAAATTTCGTGGAAGCCCCTAGTCTTCGGAAGGCCGAATTTGGGGCGCTATCCACGCCTTGGCCGGACAGTATCCGGCTCCTCGCTCTAAGCGGCATAAGTCTTTAAGGACTCGCAAAAAACCTCTCGAACAGCGACCGGTCTCTCGCCTCATCATGACGATCAGTTTTAGCTTTCTCCACTGAGGCGTTAACCCAGCTCAACTGGGGCGGAATCGCAGTGGTTCTCCCAGTGCTACCTTAGCCGATATAACGGAACGTAAGGTACCAAAACATGGGAGCCGGGCAAACCCAACTATTGACCCAAGACATGATTCGAGCCGATGCATATAGTGCTATAAGTTCGGGTGCCGACTTGTGAAAGTGTTCGGACTCATCATACCATAATGCGGGAAACATAAGCCCCTGGTGTATATTAGCCGTACCAAAGTGTATGTATGCAACATGCCGTGAATGAACATATGTATGAAAAATAAATGCAATTATAAGCAAAAAGGTGCTGCATTGTTTTATTCAATAAGTGCTGCTACGAATGCAGAACGATACAAATAGTGCGATAAGCAAGGTATGGGACTGTTAAACATGTCCCCCTCCAGGGGTAGGCTGTAGATTGGTGTATAAAAATGCTCGTAATGGAGACCACCTGTATATTCGTTGTAGCCTTTATCCTTCCCTGGCTGTTGCATCGTGAGTTCGGCAGGTCTGCAGCCAGACAGGGCCTCTGACAAACGGAGTCCTGTGGGTAAAAAGTAAAAGGTAAAAAGAAAAGAAAAAGGAACGACACACTTGAGAGACCCTGGTGTGGTTGAGCCGCATGCAGGTTTATCGTGGTCGTGCCCTCTCCCCATGCCCATGGTATCTTCAGAGCGTAATGGTGTACGCGAAGGACCTGCTTGATGTTTCGCAGAGCTGGGTTAGCCGCATCGCTACGCTGCGTGCTCGGGCGTGCCAGTGGTCTTGTTGTAAGTTACTCCGGCGCGCTTAGCTGTGTCCGGCCGCTTAACGGCCGGACTCGAGAATTGCCTTAAGAGGCTGCATTGCACTTCTGCCGCGAGAGCCGCTATATGTTCCTCGTGCGGAGAGAACGTTCAATGTTTCCGTTGACCGTGATGACTCCTCGAGGGCCTGGCATCTTGAGCTTGAGGTATGCATAGTGCGGCACCGCGTTGAAATTTGCAAACGCGGTACGTCCGAGCAAGGCATGATAGCCGCTGCGGAACGGGACTATGTCGAAGATTAACTCCTCGCTTCGGAAGTTATCCGGGGATCCGAAGACCACTTCCAGTGTAATTGAGCCTGTACAATTCGCTTATACACCTAGTATGACGCCTTTAAAGGTCGTTTTGGTAGGTTTAATCCTTGAGGGGTCTATGCCCATTTTGCGCATTATATCCTGGTAAAGCAGGTTCAGGCTGCTGCCGCCGTCCATCAGGACTCTGGTTAGGTGAAATCCATCGATGATTGGGTCTAAGACCAGTGCGGCGAATCCGCCGTGGCGGATGCTGGTGGGGTGGTCCCTTCGGTCAAAAGTGATCGGGCAGGAAGACCATGGATTGAACTTGGGCAACTGGCTCCATCGCGTAGACATCCTCGAGTGCACGCTCGCTCCCTTTTGGGTATGTGCGTTGCATATATCATGTTCACCGTCCGCACTGTGGGGGAAACCTTCATCCTCTATTGTTCGGGCGGTTGGGTCTCGTCCTCGTCATCGCTATGCAGCCCCTTGTCATTGTTTTCGGCAATTAACTTGCCTGCCTGCTTGAATAACCAACAGTCCCTGTTGGTGTGGTTAGCTGGCTTTTCGGGGGTGCCGTGTATCTGGCACAAGCGGTCGAGTATTCGGTCCAAATTGGATGGACCCGGAGTAGTTCTTTTGAATGGCTTTTTCCGCTGACCGGGCTTAGAGCCTCTGAATCCGGCATTGATTGTCGTATCCTCAATATTGTCGCCGTTAATGCGGTGTTTGTTTTTGTTACGACGCGGCCTGCCATTTCGGTCCTTGAAGTCCGGACTGCCAGAATTTTTGCTGAGGTTGTTGCTGCGTGCTAGCCAGCTGTCCTCACCCGCGCAGAAGAGGGTCATGAGTGATGTGAGGGCTGCCATGGATTTCGGCTTCTCCTGTCCTAGGTGCCGGGCAAGCCACTCGTCGCGGATGTTATGCTTGAAGGCCGCGAGGGCCTCCGCATCCGGACAAATGACGATTTGGTTTTTCTTGGTTAAGAACCATGTCCGAATTGTCCGGCCGATTCGTCTGCTGCTGAATTATGTGGCTTAGGTCATCAGCGTCTGGTGGTCGCACATAAGTGCCCTGGAAGTTATTGAGGAATGCGGCTTACAGGTCCTCCCAGCTCCCAATTGACTCTGCTGGCAAGTTGTTGAGCCAATGTTGGGCTGGTCCTTTAAGCTTAAGGGGGAGGTATTTGATGGCGTGAAGATCGTCACCGCGGGCCATGTGGATGTGAAGGAGATAGTCTTCATCCAAACCGCAGGTCTGTTGTGCCATCATAGGATTCAATATTAACGGGTTTAAACCCTTCGGGATTTGATGATCCATTACTTCGTCATGAAGCACGGTGGGTGTCGGCGCCTCAGATCGGGCGATATCACGACGGAGCTCAAAAGAGCTTTGTCTGCTTTGTTCGCCCGGCCGACTTCTCGTGTCCGCGCGACGGTTGTCGCCACGTACCGTGGGGCGCCCACGCGATCCGTAGATCGATCTTGATTGTCTTTCCTTGTCCTCCAATATATCTCGCAGGTCCGGAGCGTTCCCCTGTGGCCGTGTGCTTTTTGAGCGATGCCGGGGTACGGTTCTAGTGAAGGGCCTACAGGCCTCTCTGTCGCGACCACGTGGTGGTCGGTCAGCCGTATTGTCTCCTGGTGATGCGGGTTCGTAAGCCTCCTCCTCTAATCGGGGGAGCAGCTTGCGTTTAGGGTAGCTTTTGGAGGGGCGTTCGAGCTCATGCTCTTGACCGCGAGGACTTCATCCATCCGTCGGCTAGCGATCCCGATCAGCTCTAAGCTGTTGCTGCTTTTTCTTGAGGCTGTTCGCCGTGGCTATAACCCCGCGTCTAAAACGCTCTTGTTCGACGGGATCCTCGAGCACGCATTTAATTCATTGTCGTCGAGGCTTGCTTGTCTTTGGAGGAGGCATATAATCCTCTACCTCTTCTTCTGCCGCTCTCTCGTGAGGGCTGGCGTCTCCATCCTCCTGCTACTGGATCTTGCTGAGTGGATTATCTTCGCACTGTCCGTGTATTGTTATCTCCGGTGCCGGAATCTTCATTCTTCTGTGGCGGATTTAGAGCGGCGCCACGACGCCGGGCGCTTGGGCTGTTTCTTGAGGGTCATCCTCCTCTGTTCCTTCGCCATTCCTATCCTTTGGGATATCCACCATGTATATGTCATATGATGGGGTGGCTTTCCAGTGCCCGGTAGGCGCTGGTTCTTGTTCGTCTCCGGCATCGTCGTCCATACCGTCGATGTCTTCGGAGCCGTAGTCTAGCATGTCGGTTAGATCGTCGACAGCGGCTACAAAGTGGGCGGTGGGTGGGCTTTGAATTTCTTCGTCGTCCGCATCCCAACCGTCCTGACCGCAGTCCGGCCAGGGCTCTCCAGATAAAGAGAGAGACTTTAGTGAATTTAGGATGTCGCCAAAGGGCGAGTGCTGAAGATGTCTGCGGCCCCGAACTCCATAACGGGGGCCCAATCGGATTCGATTGGCAAGGGCGCGGAGGGTTCAGAGTCCGGAGAGGAGTCCGGCACCCTGGAGTCGAGGTCTTCGCAAAGGACAGGGATGGAGTTCGGCTCGATCGCCGTAGAGATTAGAGCCCCAGAGGCGGTGTCCAACCACTCATCCTCGATCGGGGAATCCGGCTCCGGATTAAGGGTCGGGCGGATTCAGTGCGGCCTCGAGGCACTTTGCTCGATCGCAGAGCTAGATCATGCCCATCGAGACAGTCGGCGCGCTATTGCGGCTCGAATCCGTCGAAGATCAAGTCTCCGCGGATATCGGCCGTATAGTTTAAACTTCCAAATCTGACCTGACGGCCAGGGGCGTAGCTTTCGATCTGCTCCAGATGGCCAAGTGAATTGGCCCGCAGTGCAAAGCCGCCGAACACGAAGATCTGTCCGGGGAGAAAAGTCTCACCCTGGACCGCGTCGTTGTTGATGATTAAAGGAGCCATCGAGCCTATCGGTGACGACACAGAGGAACTCTCAATGAAAGCACCAAATGTCGGTGTCAAAACCGGCGGATCTCGGGTAGGGGGTCCCGAACTGTGCGTCTAGGCGGATGGTAACAGGAGACAAGGGCCACGATGTTTTACCCAGGTTCGGGCCCTCTTGATGGAGGTAAAACCCTACATCCTGCTTGATTAATATTGATGATGTGTGTTACAAGAGTGGATCTACCACGAGATCAAAGAGGCTAAACCCTAGAAGCTAGCCTATGGTATGATTGTTGTACGTCCTATGGACTAAAGCCATCCGGTTTATATAGACACCGGAGAGGGCTAGGGTTACAGTAGTCGGTTACAATGGTAGGAGATCTACATATCCGTATAGCCAAGCTTGCCTTCCACGCCAAGGAAAGTCCCATCCGGACACGGGACGAAGTCTTCAATCTTGTATCTTCATAGTCTTGGAGTCCGGCCGATGATGATAGTTCGGCTATCCGGACACCCCCTAGTCCGGAACTCCCTCAATCACCATCGTCACCGGCGCGACACCTTGATCTCCATCGTAGCATCGTTGTCGTCTCGCCAATCGTATGCTTCTACGACTATCGCTACCGCTTAGTTATAAAGTAAAGCATTACAGGGAGATTGCATTGCATACAATAAAGCGACAACCATATGGCTCCTGCCAGTTGCCGATAACTCAGTTACAAAACATGATCATCTCATACAATAAAATATAGCATCACGTCTTGACCATATCACATCACAACATGCCCTGCAAAAACAAGTTAGACATCCTCTACTTTGTTGTTGCAAATTTTACATGGCTGCTACGGGCTTAGCAAGAACCGTTCTTACCTACGCATCAAAACCACAACGATAGTTTGTCAAGTTAGTGTTGTTTTAACCTTCGCAAGGACCGGGCGTAGCCACACTCGGTTCAACTAAAGTTGGAGAAACCGACACCGCTAGCCACCTTTGTGCAAAGCACGTCAGAGAACCGGTCTCGGCGTAAGCGTCTGGCGTAATGTCGGTCCGGGCCGCTTGTCCAACAATACCGCCCGAACCAAAGTATGACATGCGGGTAAGCAGATGACTTATATCGCCCACAACTCACTTGTGTTCTACTCGTGCATATGACATCTATGCATAAAACCAGGCTCGGATGCCATTGTTGGGGAACGTAGTAATTTCAAAAAAATTCCTACGCACACGCAAGATCATGGTGATGCATAGCAACGAGAGGGGAGAGTGTTGTCCACGTACCCTCGTAGACCGAAAGCGGAAGCGTTAGCACAATGCGGTTGATGTAGTCGTACGTCTTCACGATCCGACCGATCAAGTACCGAACGCACGGCACCTCCGAGTTCAGCACACGTTCAGCCCGATGACATCCCTCGAACTCTGATCCAGCCGAGTGTTGAGGGAGAGTTTCGTCAGCACGATGGCGTGGTGACGATGATGATGTTCTACCGACGCAGGGCTTCGCCTAAGCACTTCTACAGTATTATCGAGGTGAACTATAGTGGAGGGGCACCGCACACGGCTAAGAGATCTCAAGGATCAATTGTTGTCTCTTTGGGGTGCCCCTGCCCCGTAGATATAAAGGAGCAAGGGGAGGCGGCGGCCTAGGAGGAGGGCGCGCCAAGGGGGGAGTCCTACTCCCGCCGGAAGTAGGACTCCTCCTTTCCTTGTTGGAGTAGGAGAGAAGGAAAGAGGAGGAGAGGGAGAAGGAAAAGGGGGCTGCACCCCTTGTCCAACTCGGACCAGAGGGGGGGCGCAGGCATCCTTCCTTTTGGCCTCTCTCCTCTATTCCCGTATGGCCCAATAAGGCCCATATAATCCCCGGCGATTCCCGTAACTCTCCGGTACTCCGAAAAATACCCGAATCACTCAGAACCTTTCCGAAATCCGAATATAGTCGTTCAATATATCGATCTTTACGTCTCGACCATTTCGAGACTCCTCGTCATGTCCCCGATCTCATCCGGGACTCCGAACTCCTTCGGTACATCAAAACATATAAACTCATAATATAACTGTCATCGAAACTTTAAGCGTGCGGACCCTACGGGTTCGAGAACTATGTAGACATAACCGAGACATGTCTCCGGTCAATAACCAATAGCGGAACCTGGATGCTCATATTGGCTCCCACATATTCTACGAAGATCTTTATCGGTCGGACCGCATAACAACATGCGTTGTTCCTTTTGTCATCGGTATGTTACTTGCCCGAGTTTCGATCGTCGGTATCTCCATACCTAGTTCAATCTCGTTACTGGCAAGTCTCTTTACTCGTTCCGTAATACATCATCCCGCAACTAACTCATTAGTTGCAATGCTTGCAAGGCTTAAGTGATGTGTATTACCGAGTGGGCCCAGAGATACCTCTCCGACAATCGGAGTGACAAATCCTAATATCGAAATATGCCAACCCAACAAGTACCTTCGGAGACACCTGTAGAGCACCTTTATAATCACCCAGTTACGTTGTGAAGTTTGGTAGCACACAAAGTGTTCCTCCGGTAAACGGGAGTTGAATAATCTCATAGTCATAGGAACATGTATAAGTCATGAAGAAAGCAATAGCAACATACTAAATGATCGAGTGCTAAGCTAACGGAATGGGTCAAGTCAATCACATCATTCTCCTAATAATGTGATCCCGTTAATCAAATGACAACTCGTGTCTATGGTTAGGAAACATAACCATCTTCGATTAACGAGCTAGTGAAGTAGAGGCATACTAGTGACACTTTGTTTGTCTATGTATTCACACATGTATTATGTTTCCGGTTAATACAATTCTAGCATGAATAATAAACATTTATCATGATATAAGGAAATAAATAATAACTTTATTATTGCCTCTAGGGCATATTTCCTTCACTATTTGTATGGCACTTGTGTTAGCACAAGGATTTTTAGGCTTCTAGCTCCAGTGTGCAATCACAACATATGTACATGAGTGCTTCTAAATATTCGTGGCAATAGAAGTTTTTTTGACGTGAACTTTGGGAGCTTTATTGATTGATAGCAAGTCCACTACAATCAGCTAGGATACCAGAAATTGGCAATGGCTCCTAGATGCATATGCACCCATTGTCTAAATACACATTTTGAAAAGTTGAAAAATTCCAGAAAAAATAAATCACGTGTATATCCGGAAATTTTATGTGCGTGCACAAAGTTTTCGGTGAAAAACGAGGGTTTTTGTGGGTTGTGTAAAAACACAATTTCTAATGCTTCATTACAACTATTCATTTTGCATTTCTTTATCTTTTTTACACAAGCCCCAAAAATCATTGTTTTTCACCGAAACTTTGTGCATGTATATAGAATGTCCGGATATATCCATGGGATTTTTGTTTCAATTTTTTCAACTTTTTAAAATGTGTATTTAGACAATAGGTGCATATGCACCTAGGAGCCAAAACACCGCGTCCCTAGGATACTATTTACAAAAAAGTCCAGGCTTTCACTGAACCAGCAGTCGCACACCATCAGAGTGCAAACAAGCTTGGCAGCACGCAAAGATATGCCGAATTATTAGCATCTCTCCTAGCATGCCTAACCAAAAAATAGGCAAAACATGGAGATCTCTCCCTATTTCATCTAAGATAGGTGTCACAATCCATCTAGAGTTGTGACGTGTCGACCAGAGGTTGATGGTCTCTAAGCAGTCGATCTCTATCACCACATGCGTACAAAAACCACTCCTTCACATAGGGCAAATATTGTGGTGATGAGTGGATCAGTACCCCTCGGAAAGGAAATGTGAGAGCGATCGACACCGCCTCTCCTCCTTCTGTGTTGATCATTATCCACCCAGATCTGGTGGACGCCAACATTGACATGTCGGGATTTTGATTTGATTGCTTGGCAGCTCTAGCAATGCCAACTTGAATAGGGATATAGGCATGAAATGAGTTTAGTATAACGGAGTTTGAACATTGTTATAGCCCTGGGAGCATGATCCTCTTCCAGTGATCGTGAGCACCCCTACCCTTCTTCAACTAGGTCATTAGACTTCGTGTTTTATATCGTTCTAGTGTGGACTTGCCGTCGCTTTACAACTGTAATCTCTTTGGTGAAGTCATCATCTTTGTCTTGTGTCGACTTTGACTCCACCTCTCGGTCTACCCAGACTATAGGCGAAGACGAAGGAGCTCAAATCACACCAATATACCAACGACAATTGAATCACATGGTCACAATCAAAACACGGTGTTAGACTCCAAGATGAATACACATTGAAGGGGCCTTGCTTGTTAAATCATCTCCATTGGCAAGCAACGGGAGCATCTGTTTCTACTGGCCCTTGATGAGCAAGATTAGGAAATGAGCAAAGAGTGAATCCCGAGTATTATGAGGTGGTTATGTGAGCCGTTGTGAAAGAACATGCGGTGCCCCCATGTTTGGTTTTGGCAATTGATGACAATCTCTATGGACTAATGGTTGCCTTGAGTTATATTTGAAGGGTTTGTCCATAGGCTTTTCTTGGAGTCCATTTGTTGGTTTCAAGGAGAGTTTGTGATGACCTCGGTGCTATTAAGGAATTATCCAAAGATCGGTCATGTGAGTGTTGAGCTTATTGCAAGCATGTCTTGAATAAGATTGTGTGATCATTCATGTTTACCTTCAAGACATCATCCAAACTAAGAGAGTTTGAAAGATTCAAGGTTGATCAAGACTAAGTCAAGAGTGAATCAAGTTGATCAACTCACAAAGTGTAAAAGTTGTCCATTGCACTTTGTGTACTAACCCATGGTCTATGTGAGAGTTCTATATATGTGGGGTTAGGTAAATGTCCATGGGCTTGCGTCAAGAGGAAGATATCATACAACCCATGGAAAGGATGACATCAAGTAGTGATCGTCATCAAGATTGTCTTGTGCAAGTTCAAGTGTAGCATCACGAAGAGATCAAGTGCTTGAAGCTTGCCATCCATTGTGGTGTCAATGGACTTGTGAAGATGTGCCGAAGAGTGGCTCACCCATAGTGGAGTATGGGGGAGCAATCATCTAGTCTCCATCGACCCAACGCAATCAAGAAAGGTGGTCCATCTTGCGGAGGATAAGATCGTCATCATCTAGCTCAAGTGGATCATGTGCAAGACAAAGGTTTGCCCTTGATAGGTTTTCTATTTTACCGGTCTAGTGGTGGTAGTTGGGAGACCGGGTTATAGGATCGATAGCCGTACTATCAAGGGGGGCTCTCAAGTGAGTAGCTTGATCGTATCGTTCGTCGAGAGCTCAAACCATTGCATCCTTGCATCATGTTTCTTGGTTATTGTTTGGTTCTCTTTGTGAGTCTTAGAGCTTATGGTCATCTTGATGACAAGCTTGAGTTCATCGAAAACGGAGTTTGCATGCGTCTTCTATGATGTTTTCGGTGTTGGAGGTTTTACCGGTCTTATCCGAGGAAGGGTTCTCACCATTTTATTTTGGGCCTTTTCTCATTTGCTTATTATTGGTATTTCTATCAATATTGTGTTAGCCCTTGTCGCTAGCTTTCCAACAAACTTGGTTTCGTCGAATTTGGAGTCTGAATGCAGAAGTTGTGGTAGTTTTGGTGTTCTGAAAAGGCTGCAGCGGTACTACCGCGGGTAGGAGCGGGAGTAATTTTTTACTACCGCCCTTGGGAGCGGTACTACCGCTCTTGGGAGTGGTACTACCGCTTGAAGCAGTACTACATGGCTACTTCCGTAGCTACTTCCGCCGGGACCAAAAACTCGTCACAAGTCCAGCGGTGGTAGGCACGGATGTAATTTTAGTACCGCTTCATAAGCAGTAGTACCGCTTCCCTTAGCAAGAGTACCGCTACCCCTTGCGGTAGTACCGTGATGTCAAGCGGTACTACCGCTCGGTCTTGGCTGTGAGCATAATGGTTGGATTTTGCCCACCTATAAAAGGGGTCTTCTTCCCATTGAACCTAATCCTTTGAGCTCGTGTTCTTCCCCATTGTTGACCTTCTTGAGCTTGCTAACTCTCAATCCCTCCATGGATTCTTGCTAGTTTTGAGGGAAAGAGAGAGGAGATCTAGATCCACATTTCCACCAATCACTTTCTCCTCTAAGTGAGGGGAACCCCTTGGATCTAGATCTTGGAGTTCTTCGTGTTCTTCTTTCGTTCTTCCTCTCATTTTCCTCCCAAGCATTAGTTGCTTTGGTGGGATTTGGGAGAGAAGGACTTGGGCACTCCGTGTGCCCTTGCCATTGCATTTGGTGCATCGGTTTGAGTTCTCCACGGTGATACGTTGAAGTGAAGTTTGAGAAGCTTATTACTCTTGGGTGTTTGGGCACCCTAGAGCTTGTTCCTCTTGGGTGCCTTGGCGCCCTAGACGGTTGGTGGTGTTCAGAGCTTAATCATTGTGGTGTAAAGCTCCGGGAAAGTGTCGGGGTCTCCAATTAGGTTGTTGAGATCGCCCCGAGCAATTTGACGGGTACCGGTGACCGCCCCCAAGGGTTGCCATTTGTACGGGTTCGGTGACCGCCCTCAAGGGTCCCTTAGTGGAATCACGGCATCTTGCATTGTGCGAGGGCGTGAAGTGATTATGGTGGCCCTAGTGGCTTCTTGGGGAGCATTTTGCCTCCACACCACTCCAAACGGAGATTAGCATCCGCAAGGGTGTGAACTTCGGGATACATCGTCGTCTCCCCGTACCTCGGTTATCTCTTTCCCGAGCCCTTTACTTATGCACTTTACTCTGTGATAGCCATATTGTTTCTTGTCATATATCATGCTATCACCTAGTAGTTTATCTTGTTTAGCATAAGTTGTTGGTGCACATATGTAAGCCTAGTTGTTTTAGGTTTTGTGCTTGACAAATTAACCGCTAGGTTTATTCCGCATTTGTTCAAGCCTAAATTGTAATTATTTTAAAGCGCCTATTCACCCCGCCCCCCTCTAGGCGACATCCACGATCTTTCAATTGGTATCAGAGCCTCGTCTCTCTTTGTTGGGCTTAACCGCCTAGAGAGTAAAGATGTCGACTAGGGGATTAGGATTCTCTGACACTCTTAGTTTTGATGGCACAAATTTTGATGTTTGGGTAATTTGCATGCTTAATCTCTTTAGGGTCATGGACCCAAATTTGGAGCGAGTTGTAGATATGGGTTTTTCTCCTCCAAAGGATCCCCAAATATTATCTTTAGAGGATGAGAAAATCTCTTATCTCAATGCTCAAGCTTCTAATGTGCTTTTCGATGCTTTGAGCAATGTAGTTATATTTCAACTCATGTCGTTCCGGGATGCTCATGAGTTGTGGACGAAGCTTCAAGATAAATATGGTGTGTCCAAGATTTGTAGGGATGATTGTTCTCCCTCCACCTCCGGCCGTATAGTCTTCTCAACTTCTTCTACTTCACCTACATGTGGTTTGCCACAAGGTAATGATATGGTGAGTAGTGTCGGTCATTGCAATGATGATAGTGTGCTTTTGTGGATGATTCTTCATCACTATATTATTGCAATGCTCCGTCTTTGGGCCTTAGCACTTGAGCACTCCAAATGTTTCACTTGCTTGTGTTGATAGTCCTTGCATATCATGTAGAAATTGCCTGACTAAATCTCATGATGATATGCTTGCTATATCTTTTGCCATGATAAAATGCATGTATTTCCTCGAGTTGTTGTGCTAACAATGTAGATGAAACCCAACACTCCATGGAACAAGATGTGGTCTTGAATGGTACTTCAAGGATCCTATATCATCATCTATTGCATTTTCCTTATGGCCAAGGCTTCAAAGGTATCTCCCACTTTGAATCCCAATATATCTTGTGATGATATTGATGATGGCAAGAGTGATGATGATGTTGATTATGATGAAGAGAGTGATGATGTTGCCTCCTTAAAATTAAGGGGAAATAATTTTTAAAGCTCTTCTTAAGAATAAAATTGCTCGTTCCAACTTCATGGAAATCATGTCTATTGCTATTGAGGGCAAGAAATATACTGATGAGTTGGAATCTCGTCTTGAGGAGCATGAGGTCACCATTGATAAAATGGAAGGTCATGAGCGTGATTACGCTAATGAGATTGCGGACCTCTCTCAAGCTCTTGAACTTGAACAAACCACCAAGGAATCTCTTGAGGAGACTTTTGCCCTAGAGTTATCTAGAGTGAAGGAATCTCATGATAGAGCTCTTGAGGTGGCCAATGCTTTTGAAACTAAAAATGCTAAGCTTGAAGTTGCTCATGCTAGACTCCTTGAGGATTTTGAGCACCTCGAAAATGGCTCAAGGGTCATCAAGAGTGAGCTCATCAAACTCACCGAGTCTCATGCTCAACTTGAAACTTCTTATTTAAAAGAGCTTGCCAAGTTGTCTTCTCCTCTTGTTGCTAATGATGATGCTTGTGCTACTAACTCTATCTCTTGTGAAGCATCCATTTTGAAGGAGAATGTTGAGCTACGGGCTCAACTTGAGTTGCTATCTAGCAATTATGGGAAATTGGAAGAAAGCCATGAAAAGCTCTCAAGATCTCATGACGATCTTCTAGTATCCCATAATGTGCTAAAGATAGCTCATGAGGCCATGATTGCTAAGGTAACATCTAGTGAGCCTCATGTGGATACTAGCACCACTTCTAGTCAAAATACTATTTTGCCATGTGCTAGTCCTTGTAATTCATCTACTCACAATGTTGGTACGTCTTGTGATGAATTGCTTTCCTTGCCTTGTTGCTCTAACAATGAAGGTTATACTTCCTCTAGTACTTGTATTGAGACTAACCATGTAGAGGAAATCAAAGAGCTCAAGGCCCAAGTCACTTCTTTGAAGAAAGACTTGGAAAAGAGTCATGAAGGGAAATCCACACTCAACAATATCTTGAGTGTGCAAAAATCCCCCAATGACAAAGGTGGACTTGGATTCAATTTCAATAAGAAGAATAAGTCCAAGATGAACAAAAAGAAGGGCCAAGAACAAGTCAAGAAATTGGCCAAGATTGTTTGCTTCAAGTGCAAAGTAGAAGGGCATCATGTTAGATCTTGCCCATTGAAGAAGAAGGCCATTAGTGTCAAGCAACAAGGGAAGAGGGCACAAGTTCAATCTCATGCTCAACCTCAAGTTGAAGAAAGGCCACTTCCCAAAAAGACTCAAGTTAATGCTTCTCTTGTTGAGAAATCAAGTGAGAAGAAAGTGAAGAGTAGACGTTGCTACTTATGTCGTGAGAAAGGCCACGTCGCTTCTTCTTGCACTAGTGGTAACTTATCCAACCCAATTATTATTATTGATGATGTCTATTCTCTTGGGAAGGATAAGGTTGGCAATGTGTTTGCCAAGTTTGTTGGTACTCAAAGTGATGTCAAGAAAAGAACCATTTGGGTGGCCAAGCCTATTGTGACTAACCTCTTAGGACCCAACTTGGTTGGGGACCAACTAGCTCAAACTTGATCAATAGGTGTTGTTGGAGGTCATTGGAGACTTGGCTACATTATGAAGATTTAAGGGGTCCTCATCATTCATATTGTGTCAAGCCAAGTCATTCGGATTATCTTTCTATCATATATCCAATGTTCCTCCTTGCGTAACGCTGCGCTTAAATTGCTTACATTAAAAGTTACTTGTCCCTTAGCATGTTGTGGTTTTGTATCTTGCATGTGCTTGTATATGTTGTGCTTCCAAATTGCATATCTTGAGAAATCAAGTATGTGCATGTTGGTTTGCACATCATGTACATGTGTGTTGTGTGTTGAGCCTTTTTGCATCTTGTTTATTTCTTAGTTGGCTCTTGTGAGAGATTAATGGAATATCCCATTATGGGGGAGTGATGTGCTTTGTGCACCTCACAATCCTATAAATGTGTGTACATGAGTAATACCATCTAGTATTGATATTTCAAGATTATCTTGTCTCTAGGTGGTATATCTCTCATGAGAAATTCAAATTCTAAAATGTCCATTAATTACCTCTTGTTGGATCCTTTTAATTGCCTCTTGTCTATCTTCAATTGGTATCACATTATGGGGGTGTAATATGCTATATGTGTATTACTAGCCTAGAAAATGTGTACATTTGAGATATTGTCACCTAGAATTGATATTGTAAATTATCTTGTTCCTAGGTGGCATGATAGCTCTACAAGTTGCAATTTGCTTGTGTTTGGTGTGAAGATGATGTCGGATATCCTTGCTATCTACCACCGGGAATTATTTCCAAATACTTCTTGTTTTTTGACAATTGGTACTCACTTATGTGTGGTAGAATTTATTGATCATCTTTACATTGGCTTTTAATTTTATTTGCCTTCTTCTCTTGCCAAGGTTTGTGTCAACTACCGTTGTCTTCCCTACCACTTGTGGATCTTGTTTGTTTCTCGTTCTTGTCTAGTGCTTTCTAGATATAGTGAAAGTGGTGATCCCACCTTGTGCATTTTGTATTCAAATGCAAATCCTATATAATGCACAACTCGTGGGGGAGCTATCCTATTTTCTTTAGAACACTCTTCTTGCGATCCTTATCAAGTGTGTGTTGGTGGAAGGCAAGCCGTTTTCGTTTTGGTACTTTGTGCTATCATGAAACTTTGTAGAGAGCTTGGTTTATTTGGAACCATCCTCTCTTTTGGGAGTTTGACATCTTTTTTTTGAGTGTATCAATGGATATCTCATTCCTTGATGTATCTTTTATGGATATCCTCCAAGTGATGTTTTATTCATTTGGTATCCTTTTGACTTGGCATTTCTTTGTCTTTTGGTTTCGGGTTTTGAAGTCTTGAGCATGCATGTTTTCTTCATGTATTTTATTTGGCATGCTTTCTTTCTTTGACTCAATATATGGGAGAAACTCCACCTAGTCTCAATTTGGATGAGATGTGCATGATATTCATTTTCATATCTATATGCACATATTTCTGTGGAGTTTGTCCTATGTATTGGTGTTTCTAACTATTTGGTCCCGATGAGTTTGGGTACCGTTTAGTTTGTGTTGTTCTTATAGGAACATTTGGAGATGCATTGGATGCTCGGCTCACTCACAAGGAAAGTGTTGTCACCATGTGCATATTGGAGTCAAGCTAGGATGATCAATGAACTACTATCTACCTTCAATTGGTATCTACTACATCCTTCCAATGGTATCTCGGTAATAAGTATCATCATCTACTACATGCACACATTACTTGCATCAACCTTGTGTAGGTTGTATCATGGCATGTATTTCATTCTTTCTTGTGATACTTGTTTCCTTTCTCAAAGCATCTCAACAATGATCTCATGTTGCTAGTTGTGATGTCTTTGATGTTCATGCGGTAGGAATTCATTTATATACAATAAGACCATATCTAGCCAAGTGATATGCTTTCAAGCAAATATCTTATTGGTATATTTATGACTTCCTTGTGGATATCTTGTTCCTTCATGTTGTAACTATTTCGGGTGTACATCCCTCTTTGTAGATATATATCATCATGATTTTGTCTACCTAGAACCTTATACACTTGAGAGAAATTACATCTCTAGTTGATATCCTTTCTTTCACGTCCACCTTGTCTTTCTTATGTTATTTCTTTGGTGGCTCCATGAAAGCTTTTGCCTTGAGTGCATGTCCTCTATCGTTGCATCTTGATGCACTCTTGTGTGGGGAAGATTATTTTCCTCTTGCTTATCTTTACGAGGCTGTTGCCATCTTAATTGGTACCCCTCGTCTTGATGAGCCTCTCATCGTCTATCTTCACCACGGGTTGTCTCAAGCATAGGTTCTCTATTTTCTTATTAGTAAGCTTGTGAACCCATTTGCTAGTTGTGTGTGAGAATGAAAGGCTTTGCACCGTGTATCTCTTTCATTCGAGACTATGTTGATGCTTATGCTCATCCGTATATTAGTCTTCTCATGTGCTTTGCCATGACTCACACACATCATTTTGGTTGAGCCTATTCTTAAGTTTCCTCTTTTACAATGTTGCTCAACCATGTGCTTGTTGCAAGCGCTAGGCTTAGTTTCCTATATGCTCACTTGCACTTGTTTTAGTTTCTGTTGACTTTGGGGGAGCTATGACCCTATTTTGTGCACTTTGTATCCAAATACAAAAATTCTTGATGTGCACAAATCATGGGGAGCTTCTCTAGTTTCTTTAGAACAATCCTCTGCTCATATCATAATATCTTTTTCATGTGGCTCGTAGGATCTTTGGTCTAGTTGGTTCAGTTGATATCATTTGATTGCTTGCTTCAATTGGTATCTTTTGATTGCTCGATTACGTGTTTCTCTCTTTGTTATGTCTTTGTGGCATATCTTTCTTTTGCAATCTTTGGGCCTCAATATAGTTTTTCTTCCTCCAAGTATTTACCATTGGATATGTGTATTGCATTCCACTCTCTTTTTGAGAGATACACAATTTTTGGAGGATCACAATTTATTTTTGGCCTTCTAAGCTTTTCGCCCATTTTGTCAATCGATGCCAATGGGGGAGAAGTTTCAGAGAGTTTTGTGAGTTTTGTGGAGTAGTTTTGGTTTTTGTTTCCTTAGCATTTGCATCTCTTTGCATACATTATTGGTTGGTGCATTGCATGGTGTTCCATAATTCCTTGTATAAACTCTCTTGAAAGTGATTGTCATCAATTACCAAAATGGGGGAGATTGAAAGAACATGCGGTTCCCCCATGTTTGGTTTTGGTAATTGATGAAAATCTTTATGGACTAATGGTTGCCTTGAGTTATATTTGAAGGGTTTGTCCATAGGCTTTTCTTGGAGTCCATTTGTTGGTTTCAAGGAGAGTTTGTGATGACCTCGGTGCTATTAAGGAATTATCCAAAGATCGGTCATGTGAGTGTTGAGCTTATTGCAAGCATGTCTTGAATAAGATTGTGTGATCATTCATGTTTACCTTCAAGACATCATCCAAACTAAGAGAGTTTGAAAGATTCAAGGTTGATCAAGGCTAAGTCAAGAGTGAATCAAGTTGATCAACTCACAAAGCGTAAAAGATGTACCGAGAGGGATCAAGTGATCCCATGGTATGGTAAGCATTGTCCATTGCACTTTGTGTACTAACCCATGGTCTATGTGAGAGTTCTATATATGTGGGGTTAGGTACATGTCCATGGGCTTGCGTCAAGAGGAAGATATCATACAACCCATGGAAAGGATGACATCAAGTAGTGATCGTCATCAAGATTGTCTTGTGCAAGTTCAAGTGTAGCATCACGAAGAGATCAAGTGCTTGAAGCTTGCCATCCATTGTGGTGTCAATGGACTTGTGAAGATGTGCCGAAGAGTGGCTCACCCATAGTGGAGTATGGGGGAGCAATCATCTAGTCTCCATCGACCCAATGCAATCAAGAAAGGTGGTCCATCTTGCGGAGGATAAGATCGTCATCATCTAGCTCAAGTGGATCATGTGCAAGACAAAGGTTTGCCCTTGATAGGTTTTCTATTTTACCGGTCTCATGGTGGTAGTTGGGAGACCGGGTTATAGGATCAATAGTCGTACTATCAAGGGGGGCTCTCAAGTGAGTAGCTTGATCGTATCGTTCGTCGAGAGCACAAACCATTGCATCCTTGCATCATGTTTCTTGGTTCTTGTTTGGTTCTCTTTGTGAGTCTTAGAGCTTATGGTCATCTTGATGACAAGCTTGAGTTCATCGAAAACGGAGTTTGCATGCGTCTTCTATGATGTTTTCGGTGTTGGAGGTTTTACCGGTCTTATCCGAGGAAGGGTCCTCACCATTTTCTTTTGGGCCTTTTCTCATTTGCTTATTATTGGTATTTCTATCAAGATTGTGTTAGCCCTTGTCGCTAGCTTTCCAATAAACTTGGTTTCGTCGAATTCGGAGTCCGAATGCAGAAGTTGTGGTAGTTTTGGTGTTCTGAAAAGGCTGCAGCGGTACTACCGCGGGTAGGAGCGGAAGTAATTTTTTACTACCGCCCTTGGGAGCGGTACTACCGCTCTTGGGAGTGGTACTACCACTTGGAGCAGTACTACCGCGGCTACTTCCCTGGCTACTTCCGCTCGGGACCAAAAACTCGTCACAAGTCCAGCGGTGGTAGGCACGGATGTAATTTTTTAGTACCGCTCGCAAGCAGTAGTATCGCTTCCCTTAGCAGTAGTACCGCTACCCCTTGCGGTAGTATCGTGATGTCAAGCAGTACTACCGCTCGGTGCGGGCTGTGAGCATAAAGGTTGGATTTTTGCCAACCTATAAAAGGGGGTCTTCTTCCCCATTGAACCTAATCCTTTGAGCTCGTGTTCTTCCCCAATTGTTGACCTTCTTCGAGCTTGCTAACTCTCAATCCCTCCATGGATTCTTGCTAGTTTTTGAGGGAAAAGAGAGAGGAGATCTAGATCCACATTTCCACCAATCACTTTCTCCTCTAAGTGAGGGGAACCCCTTGGATCTAGATCTTGGAGTTCTTCGTGTTCTTCTTCCGTTCTTCCTCTCATTTTCCTCCCAAGCATTAGTTGCTTTGGTGGGATTTGGGAGAGAAGGACTTGGGCACTCCGTGTGCCCTTGCCATTGCATTTGGTGCATCGGTTTGAGTTCTCCACGGTGATACGTGGAAGTGAAGTTTGAGAAGCTTATTACTCTTGGGTGTTTGGGCACCCTAGAGCTTGTTCCTCTTGGGTGCCTTGGCGCCCTAGACGGTTGGTGGTGTTCGGAGCTCAATCATTATGGTGTAAAGCTCCGAGAAAGTGTCGGGGTCTGCAATTAGGTTGTGGAGATCACCCCGAGCAATTTGACAGGTACCGGTGACCGCCCCCAAGGGTTGCCAAAGTGTACGGGTTCGGTGACCGCCCCCAAGGGTTGCCATTTGTACGGGTTCGGTGACCGCCCTCAAGGGTCCCTTAGTGGAATCACGGCATCTTGCATTGTGTGAGGGCGTGAGGAGATTACGGTGGCCCTAGTGGCTTCTTGGGGAGCATTGTGCCTCCACACCGCTCCAAACGGAGATTAGCATCCGCAAGGGTGTGAACTTCGGGATACATCATCGTCTCCGCGTGCCTCGGTTATCTCTTTCCCGAGCCCTTTACTTATGCACTTTACTCTGTGATAGCCATATTGTTTCTTGTCATATATCATGCTATCACCTAGTAGTTTATCTTGTTTAGCATAAGTTGTTGGTGCACATAGGTAAGCCTAGTTGTTTTAGGTTTTGTGCTTGACAAATTAACCGCTAGGTTTATTCCGCATTTGTTCAAGCCTAGGCCGTAATTATTTTAAAGCGCCTATTCACCCCCCCCCCTCTAGGCGACATCCACGATCTTTGACGTTGGATTCATGTATTTCTCCATGTCAATAAAAAGGTAGTCTGGAGAAACAAAGCAAGCGAAAGCGGATTATCAGGAGCAAGCTATTGGGCACGTGCACATTAGTCCTATTTAAAATGCTAGCACTCCAGAGGCAAAAATCATTGTTCTAATTTTTAATGAGAAGATTAGCAAGAAATGATCCAAGTTCAAAAGTATTTTTTGATCTACCCATTTTGCTACCACCACACACAATGTCTGACTATCATTAGGCATCTAGCTAGTCGATCAAAATCGTTAAACAATTAATTATTATGCTCATATGAAAATATGTCTGGATTTATTACATACATTGAGCAGTGCACAACAACAATGCATAAGAAAGGTTAATTAATTACATACACTAGGAGTAATAGCTCAGTCGACCCCTAGTGTCTCAGTGTGCTCAGGCTAGCCATAGTGGTGGTATCATAGCCGGTATCATGCACTCGAGAATAGCAAACACGCTGATGTGGCAAAAAATTAAAAAAGAGAGAGAGGGTTAGAGTAACATAGGTAGATATCGTATCATGTTAAATGCTATGGTACTTTGTGTTGGGGAACGTAGTAATTTCAAGAATTCTCCTACGCACATGCAACATCATGGTGATGCATAGCAACGAGAGGGGAGAGTGTTGTCCAACTACCCTCGTAGACCGAAAGCGGAAGCGTTAGCACAACGAGGTTGATATAGTCGTACGTCTTCACGATCCGACCAATCAAGTACCGAACGCACAGCACCTCCGAGTTCAGCACACGTTCAGCCCGATGACGTCCCTCGAACTCCGATCCAGCCGAGTGTTGAGGGAGAGTTTCGTCAGCACGACGACGTGGTGACGATGATGATGTTCTACCGACGCAGGGCTTCGCCTAAGCACCGCTACAGTATTATCGAGGTGGACTATGGTGGAGGGGGCACCGCACACGCTAAAAGATCAAACGATCAATTGTTGTGTCTCAAGGGTGCCCCCTCCCGTATATAAAGGAGTGGAGGAGGGGAGGGTCGGCCTCTCTATGGCGCGCCTAGGAGGAGTCCTAGTCCCACCGGAGTAGGATTCCCCTTCCAAGTAGTAGGAGTAGGAGTCAAGGAAAGGGAGAGAGAAGAGAAGGAGCGAGGGGCGCAGCCCTCCCCTAGTCCAATTTGGACTAGGCCTTGGCGCGCCCAGCCTATCCTCTCTCTTTCCCTAAAGCCCAATAAGGCCCATATACTCCCGGCTAATTCCGTAACTCTCCGGTACTCCAAAAAGTACCCGAATCACTCGGAACCTTTCCGATGTCCGAATATAGTCGTCCAATATATCGGTCTTTACGTCTCGACCATTTCGAGACTCCTCGTCATGTCCCCGATCTCATCCGGGACTCCGAACTACCTTCTGTACATCATAACACATAAACTCATAATATAACCGTCATCGAAACGTTAAGAGTGCAGACCCTACGGGTTCGATAACTATGTAGACATGACCGAGACACGTCTCCGGTCAATAACCAATAGCGGAACCTGGATGCTCATATTGGCTCCCACATATTCTACGAAGATCTTTATCGGTCAAACTGCATACCAACATACGTTGTTCCCTTTGTCATCGGTATGTTACTTGCCCGAGATTTGATCGTCGGTATCTTAATACCTAGTTCAATCTCATTACCGGCAAGTCTCTTTACTCGTTCCGTAATACATCATCCTGCAATTAACTCATTAGTTGCAATGCTTGCAAGGCTTATAGTGATGTGCATTACCGAGTGGGCCCAGAGATACCTCTCCGACAATCGGAGTGACAAATCCTAATCTCGAAATACGCCAACCCAACAAGTACCTTTGGAGACACTTGTAGAGCACCTTTATAATCACCCAGTTACGTTGTGATGTTTGGTAGCACACAAAGTGTTCCTCGGGTAAACGGGAGTTGCATAATCTCATAGTCATAGGAACATGTATAAGTCATGAAGAAAGCAATAGCAGCATACTAAACGATCGAGTGCTAAGCTAACGGAATGGGTCAAGTCAATCACATCATTCTCCTAATGATGTGATCCCGTTAATCAAATGACAACACATGTCTATGGTTAGGAAACATAACAATCTTCGATTAACAAGCTAGTCAAGTAGAGGCATACTAGTGACACTCTATTTGTCTATGTATTCACACATGTATCATGTTTCCGGTTAATACAATTCTATCATGAATAATAAACATTTATCATGATATAAGGAAATAAATAATAACTTTATTATTGCCTCTAGGGCATATTTCCTTCAGTCTCCCACTTGCACTAGAGTCAATAATCTAGTTCACATCGCCATGTGATTTAACACCAATAGTTCACATCACCATGTGATTAACACCCATAGTTCACATCGTCATGTGACTAACACCCAAAGGGTTTACTAGAGTCAATAATCTAGTTCACATCACTATGTGATTAACACCCAAAGAGTACTAAGGTGTGATCATGTTTTTCTTGTGAGAGAAGTTTAGTCAACGGGTCTGCCACATTCAGATCGGTATGTATTTTGCAAATTTCTATGTCAATAATGCTCTGCACAGAGCTATTCTAGCTAATTGCTCCCACTTTCAATATGTATCCAGATTGATACTTAGAGTCATCTGGATCAGTGTCGAAACTTGCATCGACGTAACCCTTTACGACGAACCTTTTGTCACCTCCATAATCGAGAAACATATCCTTATTCCACTAAGGATAATTTTGACCGCTGTTCAGTGATCTACTCCTAGATCACTATTGTACTCCCTTGCCAAACTTAGTGTAGGGTATACAAGAGATCTGATACACAGCATGGCATACTTTATAGAACCTATGGCTGAGGCATAGGGAATGACTTTCATTCTCTTTCTATCTTCTGTCATGGTCGGGCTTTGAGTCTTACTCAATTTTACACCTTGTAACACAGGCAAAAACTCTTTCTTTGACTGTTCCATTTTGAACTACTTCAAAATCTTGTCAAGGTATGCACTCATTGAAAAAACTTATCAAGCGTCTTGATCTATCTCTATAGATCTTGATGCTCAATATGTAAGCAGCTTCACCGAGGTCTTTCTTTGAAAAAACTCCTTTCAAACACTCCTTTATGCTTTGCAGAATAATTCTACATTATTTTCGATCAACCATATGTCATTCACATATACATATCAGAAATGCTATAGTGCTCCCACTCACTTTCTTGTAAATACAGGCTTCACCGCAAGTCTGTATAAAACTATATGCTTTGATCAACTTATCAAAGTGTATATTCCAACTCCGAGATGCTTGCACCAGTCCATAGATGGATCGCTGGAGCTTGCATATTTTGTTAGCACCTTTAGGATTGACAAAACCTTCTACTTGCATCATATACAACTTTTCTGTAATAAATCCATTAAGGAATGCAGTTTTGTTTATCAATTTGCCAGATTTCATAAAATGCGGTAACTGCTAACATGATTCAGACAGACTTAAGCATAGATACGAGTGAGAAACTCTCATCGTAGTCAACACCTTGAACTTGTCGAAAACCTTTTGCGACAATTCTAGCTTTTGTAGATAATAACACTACTATCAACGTCCGTCTTCCTCTTGAATATCCATTTAATCTCAATGGCTCGCTGATCATTGGGCAAGTCAATCAAAGTCCATACTTTGTTCTCATACATGGATCTCATCTCAGATTTCATGGCCTCAAGCCATTTCGCGGAATCTGGGCTCATCATCGCTTCCTCATAGTTCGTAGGTTCATCATGGTCAAGTAACTTGACCTCTAGAATAGGACTACCGTACCACTCTGGTGCGGATCTCACTCTGGTTTACCTGCGAGGTTCGGTAGTAAATTGATCTGAAGTTACATGATCATCGTCATTAGCTTCCTCACTAATTGGTGTAGTAGTCAAAGGAACAGATTTCTGTGATGAACTACTTTCCAATAAGGGAGCAGGTACAGTTACCTCATCAAGTTCTACTTTCCTCCCACTCACTTCTTTCGCGAGAAACTCCTTCTCTAGAAAGGATCCATTATAAGCAATGAATATCTTGACTTTGGATCTGTGATAGAAGGTGTAACCAACTGTCTCCTTTGGGTATCCTATGAAGACACATTTCTCCGATTTGGGTTTGAGCTTATCAGGATGAAACTTTTTCTCATAAGCATCGCAACCCCAAACTTTTAAGAAACGACAACTTTTGGTTTCTTGCCAAACCAAAGTTCATAAGGTGTCGTCTCAACGGATTTAGATGGTGCCCTATTTAACGTGAATGCAGCTGTCTCTAATGCATAACCCCAAAACGAAGTGGTAAATCGGTAAGAGACATCATAGATTGCACTATATCCAATAAAGTACGGTTATGACGTTCGGACACACCATTATGATGTGGTGTTCCAGGTGGCACGAGTAGTAAAACTATTCCACATTGTTTTAACTGAAGGCCAAACTCGTAACTCAAATATTCTTCTCCATGATCAGATCGTAGAAACTTTATTTTCTTGTTACGATGATTCTCCACTTCACTCTGAAATTCTTTGAACTTTTCAAATGTTTCAGACTTGTGTTACATCAAGTAGATATACCCATATCTTCTCAAATCATCTGTGAAGTTCAGAAAATAATGATACCCGCCGCGAGCCTCAATATTCATCGGACTGCATACATCAGTATGTATTATTTCCAACAAATATGTTGCTCGCTCCATTGTTCCGGCGAACGGAGTCTTAGTCATCTTGCCCATAAGGCATGGTTCGCAGGCATCAAGTGATTCATAATCAAGTGAATCCAAAATCCCATCAGCATGGAGTTTCTTCATGCGCTTTACACTAATATGACCTAAACGGCAGTGCCACAAATAAGTTGCACTATCATTATTAACTTTGCATCTTTTGGCTTCAATATTATGAATATGTGTATCATTACGATCGAGATTTAGTAAACCATTTACATTGGATGTATGACCATAGAAGGTTTTATTCATGTAAACACAACAACAATTATTCTCTGACTTAAATGAATAAGCGTATTGCAATAAACATGATCAAATCATATTCATGCTCAACGCAAACACCAAATAACATTTATTTTAGGTTCAACACTAATCCCGAAAGTATAGGGAGTGTGCGATGATGATCATATCAATCTTGGAACCACTTCCACCACACATCATCACTTCACCCTTAACTAGTCTCTGTTCATTCTGCAACTCCCATTTCGAGTTACTACTTTTAGCAACTAAACTAGTATCAAATACCGAGGGTTTGCTATAAACACTAGTAAAGCACACATCAATAACATGTATATCAAATATACCTTTGTTCACTTTGCCATCCTTCTTATCCGCCAAATACTTGGGGTAATTCTGCTTCCAGTGACCAGTCCTTTGCAGTAGAAGCACTTAGTCTCAGGCTTAGGTCCAGACTTGGGCTTCTTCACTTGAGCAGCAACTTGCTTGCCGTTCTTCTTGAAGTTCCCCTTATTTCCCTTTGCCTTTTTCTTGAAACTAGTGATCTTGTTAACCATCAACACTTGATGCTCTTTTTCTTGATTTCTACCTTCGTCGATTTCAGCATCACGTAGAGCTTGGGATTCGTTTCCGTTACCCCTTGCATATTATAGTTCATCACAAAGTTCTAGCAACTTGGTGATGATGACTAGAGAATTCTATCAATCACTATTTTATCTGGAAGATTAACTCCCACTTGATTCAAGTGATTGTAGTACCCAGACAATCTAAGCACATGCTCACTGCTTGAGCTATTCTCCTACATCTTTTAGCTATAGAACTTGTTGGAGACTTCATATCTCTCAACTCGGGTATTTGCTTGAAATATTAACTTCAACTCCTGGAACATCTCATATGGTCCATGACGTTTCAAAATGTCTTTGAAGTCCCGATTCTAAGCCATTAAGCATGGTGCACTAAACTATCAAGTAGTCATCATATTGAGCTAGCCAAACGTTCATAACATCTGCATTTGCTCCTGCAATAGGTCTGTCACCTAGCGGTGCATCAAGGACATAATTCTTCTGTGCAGCAATGAGGATAATCCTTAGATCACGGATCCAATCTGCATTATTGCTACTAACATCTTTCAACATAGTTTTTCTCTAGGAACATATCAAAATAAACATAGGGAAGCAACAACGCGAGCTATTGATCTACAACATAGATATGCTAATACTACCAGGACTAAGTTCATGATAAATTTAAGTTCAATTAATCATATTACTTAAGAACTCCCACTTAGATAGACATCCCTCTAATCCTCTAAGTGATCACGTGATCCAAATCAACTAAACCATAACCGGTCATCACGTGAAATGGAGTAGCTTTCAATGGTGAACATCGTTATGTTGATCATATCTACTATATGATTCATGCTCGACCTTTCGGTCTCAGTGTTCCGAGGCCATATCTGCATATGCTAGGCTCGTCAAGTTTAACCTGAGTATTCTGCGTGTGCAAAACTGGCTTACACCCATTGTAGATGGACGTAGAGCTTATCACACCCGATCATCACGTGGTGTCTGGGCACGACGAACTTTGGCAACGGTGCATACTCAGCGAGAACACTTATACCTTGAAATTTAGTGAGAGATCATCTTATAATGCTACCGCCAAACAAAGCAAGATAAGACGCATAAAAGATAAACATCACATGGAATCAATATAAGTGATATGATATGGCCATCATCATATTGTGCTTGTGATCTCCATCTCCGAAGCACCGTCATGATCGCCATCGTTACCGGCGCGACACCTTGATCTCCATCGTAGCATCGTTGTCGTCTCGCCAATCTTATGCTTCTACGACTATCGCTACCGCTTAGTGATAAAGTAAAGCATTACAGGGAGATTGCATTGCATACAATAAAGCGACAACCATATGGTTCCTGCCAGTTGCCGATAACTCGGTTACAAAACATGATCATCTCATACAATAAAATTTAGCATCATGCTTTGACCATATCACATCACAACATGCCCTACAAAAACAAGTTAGACGTCCTCTAATTTGTTGTTGCAAGTTTTACGTGGCTGCTACGGGCTGAGAAAGAACCGTTCTTACCTACGCATCAAAACCACAATGATAGTTTGTCAAGTTGGTGCTATTTTAAACTTCGCAAGGACCGGGCGTAGCCACACTCGGTTCAACTAAAGTTGGAGAAACTGACACCCGCCAGCCACCTGTGTGCAAAGCACGTCGGTAGAACCAGTCTCGCGTAAGCGTACACGTAATGTCGGTCCGGGCTGCTTCATCCAACAATACCGCCGAACCAAAGTATGACATGCTGGTAACCAGTATGACTTATATCGCCCACAACTCACTTGTGTTCTACTCGTGCATATGACATCTATGCATAAAACCTGGCTCGGATGCCACTGTTGGGGAATGTAGTAATTTCAAGAATTTTCCTACGCACATGCAAGATCATGGTGATGCATAGCAATGAGAGGGGAGAGTGTTGTCCACGTACCCTCGTAGACTGAAAGCGGAAGCGTTAGCACAACGCGGTTGATGTAGTCGTACGTCTTCACGATCCGACCGATCAAGTACCGAATGCACGGCACCTCCGAGTTCAACACACGTTCAGCCCGATGACGTCCCTCGAACTCCGATCCAGAACGACGGTGTGGTGATGATGATGATGTTCTACCGACGCAGGGCTTCGCCTAAGCACTGCTACAGTATTATCGAGGTGGACTATGGTGGAGGGGGGCACCGCACACGGCTAAAAGATCAAACGATCAATTGTTGTGTCTCCAAGGGGTGCCCCCTCCCCGTGTATAAAGGAGTGGAGGAGGGGGATGGCCGGCCCTCTCTATGGCGCTCCCTAGGAGGAGTCCTACTCCCACCGAGAGTAGGATTCCCCCCCCCCCCTTCCAAGTAGTAGGAGTAGGAGTCAAGGAAAGGGGAGAGAGAAGAGAAGGAAGGAGGTGGCGCAGCCCCTCCCCCTTGTCCAATTCGGACAAGGCCTTGGGGGGCGCCCAGCCTCTCCTCTCTCTTTCCCCTAAAGCCCAATAAGGCCCATATACTCCCCGGCGAATTCCCATAACTCTCCGGTACTCCGAAAAATACCCGAATCACTCGGAACCTTTCCGATGTCCTAATATAGTCGTCCAATATATCAGTCTTTACGTCCCGACCATTTCGAGACTCCTCGCCATGTCCCCAATCTCATCCGGGACTCCGAACTACCTTCGGTACATCAAAACACATAAACTCATAATATAACCGTCATCGAAACGTTAAGCGTGCGGACCCTACGGGTTCGAGAACTATGTAGACATGACCGAGACACGTCTCCGGTCAATAACCAATAGCGGAACCTGGATGCTCATATTGGCTCCCACATATTCTACGAAGATCTTTATCAGTCAAACCGCATAACAACATACGTTGTTCCCTTTGTCATCGGTATGTTACTTGCCCGAGATTCGATCGTCGGTATCTTAATACCTAGTTCAATCTCATTACCGGCAAGTCTCTTTACTCGTTCCGTAATACATCATCCTGCAATTAACTCATTAGTTGCAATGCTTGCAAGGCTTATAGTGATGTGCATTACCGAGTGGGCCCAGAGATACCTCTCCGACAATCGGAGTGACAAATCCTAATCTCGAAATACGCCAACCCAACAAGTACCTTTGGAGACACCTGTAGAGCACCTTTATAATCACCCAGTTACGTTGTGGCGTTTGGTAGCACACAATGTGTTCCTTTGGTAAACGGGAGTTACATAATCTCATAGTCATAGGAACATGTATAAGTCATGAAGAAAGCAATAGCAACATACTAAACAATCGAGTGCTAAGCTAACGGAATGGGTCAAGTCAATCACATCATTCTCCTAATGATGTGATCCCGTTAATCAAATGACAACTCATGTCTATGGTTAGGAAACATAACCATCTTCAATTAACGAGCTAGTCAAGTAGAGGCATACTAGTGACACTCTGTTTGTCTATGTATTCACACATGTATCATGTTTCCGGTTAATACAATTCTAGCATGAATAATAAACATTTATCATGATATAAGGAAATAAATAATAACTTTATTATTGCCTCTAGGGCATATTTCCTTCACTTTGTGTCATGCATGACAATAAATATGATCATCTATGATACTATGCACTATGGAGGTAGTATCATACATTATTATCATATGCATGTACAATTCTAATGTATGATACTCCTCACTATGAGTAGCCTCACGGCTTGTTGAGGATGAAAGGACAAATGCATGCATCAAATTAAGAATGTGGTACATGTACTACTAGGGACTTGTGTTTTGTTGTTGTGTGCAATGTGGTGTTTTTTG
Organism: Aegilops longissima; assembly: GCA_021605205.1. NCBI lineage: Eukaryota > Viridiplantae > Streptophyta > Magnoliopsida > Poales > Poaceae > Aegilops > Aegilops longissima. The sequence goes on along the minus strand of CM038681.1, from coordinate 534,004,183 downwards.
CTCATCAGCCATAAACAAATGAGACTTAGGCGTGTTTCGTTGCTCGCACCCACTCCAAATAGGCTCAGTGGGTGCAAAAATAACCCGTCTGGTTGCTCGCGCGAGGCGTAAGCCCGTACTCGCACGATACTTAAAGTATCGTATGGCTCACACGGAAAACTTGAATCCACGGTATCCTTGGAGACACGATAAGGCGGTAACAAGGTGGGGGAACGACGTACGTGGGGAGCATGCATGGAGATGGCAAAAGACAAAAATCTTCTGGCGCAAAATCTTGTCTCACCCGCTTTTAGTTGCTCATCTCTAGTGGGAGGGAAAATCAAACCTCAGTTATCGGCATCGGCGGTGGCAACACCTTAGATATAGAGTGCCAATAGGAGCGTGAACCAAGATATCATGCATCGAAGGTGCTCCTCCCCTCCGTCAGCTGCTTGTCCCCTTCGTCCGTCTCTGGCACCGACAGGTTCTCGACGTCATCTCCCATCGAGGTAAGCAACATACAACCACCCTCCATGCCTCCACTTTTAGAGCATCTCCAGCCGTTGGCCCCCCAGGAGGCGCGCTAAAAATCGCCCCCTGGGGGCACACCGGCGGAAAACGCGCGATGGGGGCGTGATGCCACCCAGTCACGGCGCCCATGGAATTTTGTGAAACTTAAAGTGCGGCACGCCACCCAGTCACAGCGCCCATGGAATTTTGTGAAACTTAAAGTGCGGCACAAACACGGCGCAAATTCAACCATTTTCGGCGAGTTCATACATATTTCGGCAAGTTCAAACCAAATTCAACCAAACACGGCGAGAGTTCATACATATTTAAAATATTTTACAAAAAATAAAAAACACACACACTACTAGGCCCGCCGTCTCCCTCGCCTCGCCGCTTGCTACGTCTTGAGCTTGCGTTGGTTTTCCCCGAAGAGGAGAGGATGATGCAGCAGAGTAGCGTAAGTATTTCCCTCAGTTTTTGAGAACCAAGGTATCAATCCAGTAGGAGGCCACGCGCAAGTCCCTCGTACCTACACAATTCAAATAGCTCAACGCAACCAACGCGATTAGGGGTTGTCAATCCCTTCACAGTCACTTACGAAAGTGAGATCTGATAGAGATGATAAATAATATTTTTGGTATTTTTGGTATAAAGATGCAAAGTAAAATAAAAGGAAAAGTATAAAGCAAAGCAATAATAAAGCGTAGGAAGATTAATATGATGAGAATAGACCCGGGGGCCATAGATTTCACTAGTGGCTTCTCTCAAGAGCATAAGCATTTTACGGTGGGTGAACGAATTCATCGTTGAGCAATTGATGAATTGAGCATAGTTACGAGTATCTAGGTATGATCATGTATATAGGCATCACGTCCGAGACAAGTAGACCGACTCCTGCCTGCATCTACTACTATTACTCCACTCATCGACCGCTATCCAGCATGCATCTAGAGTATTAAGTTAATGAAAATAGAGTAACGCCTTAAGCAAGATGACATGATGTAGAGGGATAAATTCATGCAATATGATAAAAACCCCATCTTGTTATCCTCGATGGCAACAATACAATATGTGCCTTGCTGTCCCCAAAGCTAAGCACTTCCCCCATTGCAAGAACTACCAATCTAGTTGGCCAAACCAAACGGATAATTCGAAGAGACTTGCAAAGATGACCAATCATACATAAAAGAATTCAGAGAAGATTCAAATATTGCTCATAGATAATCTTGATCATAAACCCACAATTCATTGGTCTCAACAAACACACCGTAAAAAGAACATTACATCGAATAGATCTCCACGAGAGAGGGGGAGAACATTGTATTGAGATCCAAAAAGAGAGAAGAAGCCATCTAGCTACTAACTATGGACCCGAAGGTCTGAAGTAAACTACTCACACTTCATCGGAGAGGCTATGATGATGATGTAGAAGCCCTCCGTGGTGGATTCCCCTTCCATGAGCTCTAACAGGCCCCAAGATAGGATCTCGTGGATCTGAAAGTTGCGGCGTGGAATTAGGTTTTTGGCTCAGATCTCGATCTGTTGGGGTAATGAGGTATATATAGGAGGAAGGAGTACGTCGGTGGAGCTTCGGGGGGCCCACGAGGCAGGGGGCGCACCCTCCACCCTTGTGGCCGCCTCCCTCCTTTCTTGACCGAGATTCCAAGTCTCCTGGATCATATCTGATGAGAAAATCACGTTCCCGAAGGTTTCATTCCGTTTGGACTCCGTTTGATATTTCGTTTCTTCAAAACACTGAAATAGGCAAAAAAACAGCAATTTTGGGTTGGGCCTCCGGTTAATATGTTAGTCCCAAAAATAATATAAAAGTGGAAAATAAAGCCCAATATGGTCCAAAACAGTAGATAATATAGCATGGAGCAATCAAAAATTATAGATACGTTGGAGACGTATCACCGCTCGTCGCCGTTCTACATGCCGAGGAGGCTGTAGAACCGCGTGTAGTCGCCGCCATCGTCGTCGTCGTCGTCGTCGTCGTCGCCTCCTCCACGGCCGCCGTCCCTGCTGCAACCCTCCCCCGGTTGGCGCGGTGGGTTGGATGGCCCGGCGGCGTCCTCGTCGTCGTCGCTGTCGAGGATCACGATGCCGTGCTCGTCCTCGTGCCCATGCTTGCGGGCAGCGATCTCCTCCAGGGCCCGGCGCTGCCGGACCATCTCATCGCGGAGGTAGTCGTCGCGCGCCCACCGTATGGCGTCCTCGTCGGAGAAGCCGCGCCGGGCCAGCTCCTCGTACTCCGGGGGGAGGCTGGGCTCCGGTTTGGGCGCGACGAGGACGAGGCGGCGGCCAGAAGCGGGGGTGGAGTCGGCGATGCGGACACCGGAGCTGCGGGTGCGCCGGCTGACAGGCATTTCCTGGGGCTCCGGCTTGACGGGGCGGAGGCAGGGAGAGCCGGTCGACCGACCGGACGAGGAGGAGGATGCCCTGGGGTCCATGCGCCTCGGCGTCCACGAGCTCCCACGGTGGCGAGAGAAGGACGGGGGCTCGGGGTACTCCAGCCTCAGCGTGTTGCCGCCCTCGATGTACTCAAGGACGGCCTCCAGCGTGCGGTTGGGCATGCCCCACCATCGGCGCCGCCCCTCGGAGTTGAGCCTGCCGGAGGGCACGACGCCGTTGGTGGCCTCGAGCTGCTCGGCGTGACAGCGGCGGAAGTATGGCTCCCAGAGGGGGCTGTCGGGGACGTAGTGCGGCCCCTCCCTCGTCGCCCGCGGCAGGGAGGCGCGGATACGCGCGATCTCTGCACGCCGCGCCGCCCCGGCGCGCTGGGTCGGCTTATATAGGCGGAGGCACCGCGAGCACGCGTGGCCGCCTCGTCTACGCGTGGCATGCGTGGGGACGCGCGTCGTCATGCCTTCACTGCGCCACCCATGAGGCATCAATGGCGGAGGCTGACCGGCGCGGTAGCGCGCGACAGCTTTGGCATTGATTCGCCGCGGGAAACGAGGCGATGAGGACGAAGAAGCGGCGAGAAGCGAGACGAGTCGCTGGCAAGGAGGGCCCACGGCTCTTTCGCACCAAAAACGATTCGCCCGGCGCCCCTGAGCGCCCCCCAGCACGCCGGGTTCGGGTTGGGTCCGCTGGCGCCAATTTCGGCCCGAGCCGGCGAAAATTGGGCCCTTGGGGGCGTGACTGGGCCGATTTTTTGGCGCCGGCGGCTGAAAAGTCGCCTGGGGGGCGTTGTTGGGGGCGCGGCTGGAGATGCTCTTAGGTCGTTAGGTAAGGTGTAAGGTCGATTTCACTGTTACTTACCGCAACATCGATTTCACTAGGACGAACAAATTAAGATTTACATTTAAGCAGCAACACTCATATATATGATTACGGTTTGGCTCATGTTGATCCACATGAGAGCGGTTCATCGCAATTACAGGCCCATGGTCACATGTGCTCCAATGTTTCTCGATACATAGGGAGAGGACAATGAATCTGAACTACATCTACAGATGTAATAACGTAGAGGTTGTGAACATGTTTTGAGTGAGAAGACCCACTTCTGCATTTGTGGAGATGTTTAGGGAGAGTGAGTTGCTAAAATGTAGCATTCTGTGGGATAGTAAGTAGCAGACTTCCCTCTTGTTGTAGGTCATAACTAGAGGTTCTGAGTGATTCACAACACATTCAAGAGATCCAATGAGACAACATCTTGGTGTTTCAAGAAAGTCTTCTATGTGGTTGGAGAGCCTAGAGGAGAGATGATCAAGTCACCTACTGGTCAAACTCCTTCCAAGATACAAATGAGCTATAGATGTTATCCATATTTCAAGCTAAGTGGTACTAACTTCTAGTTCAAGACATGACAAGATTGTATTGTTGGGTAACGTAGTAATTTCAAAAAAAATCCCTACGATCACGCAAGATCTATCTAGGAGAAGCATAGCAATGAGCGGGGAGAGTGTGTCTACGTACCCTCGTAGACCGAAAGCGGAAGCGTTTAGTAACGCGGTTGATGTAGTCGAACATCTTCGCAATCCAACCGATCCAAGTACCGAACGCACGGCACCTCCGCGATCTGCACACGTTCAGCTCGGTGACGTCCCTCGAACTCTTGATACAGTTGAGGCCGAGGGAGAGTTTCGTCAGCACGCCGGCGTGGTGACAGTGATGATGAAGTTACCGGCGCAGGGCTTCGCCTCAGCACTACGACGACATGACTGAGGTGTGTTTTTGTGGAGGGGGGCACCACACACGGCTAAAACAATTGTCAACTTGTGTGTACCAGGGAGCCCCCTCCCCACGTATATAAAGGAGGGAGGGGGAGGCCGGCCGACCCTCATAGGCGCGCCAAGGGGGGAGGAATCCTCCTCCTAGTAGGAGTAGGACTCCCCCCTTTCTTAGTCCTACTAGGCGAAGAAGGAAGGAGGGGGAAGAGAAGGAAGGAGGGGGCGCCGCCCCTCCCCTAGTCCAATTCGGACTAGGCCCATGGGGGGGCACGCGTCCAGCCCTTGGCAGCCCCTCTATCTCTCCCCTAGGCCCAATAAGGCACATTACTTCTCCGGTGGTTCCGATAACCCTTCCGACACTCCGATATATATCTGATGACCTCCGGAACTCATCCGGTGTCCGAATATAGTCATCCAATATATCAATATTTATGTCTCGACCATTTCGAGACTCCTCGTCATGTCTGTGATCACATCCGGGACTCCGAACTACCTTCGGTACATCAAAACACATAAACTCATAATACCGATCATCATCGAATGTTAAGCGTAGGGACCCTACGGGTTCGAGAACTATGTAGACATGACCGAGACTCATCTCCAGTCAATAACCAATAGTGGAACCTGGATGCTCATATTGGTTCCCACATATTCTACGAAGATCTTTATCGGTCAAACCGTATAATAACATACGTTGTTCCCTTTGTCATCGGTATGTTACTTGCCCGAGATTCGATCGTCGGTATCTCAACACCTAGTTCAATATCGTTACCGGCAAGTCTCTTTACTCATTCCGTAATGCATCATCTCGTAACTAACTCATTAGTCACATTGCTTGCAAGGCTTATAGTGATGTGCATTACCAAGAGGGTCCAGAGATACCTCTCTGACAATCGGATGACAAATCCTAATCTCGATCTATGCCAACTCAACAAACACCATCGGAGACACCTGTAGAGCATCTTTATAATCACCCAGTTACATTGTGAGGTTTGATAGCACACTAAGTGTTCCTCCGGTATTCGGGAGTGCATAATCTCATAGTCATAGGAACATGTATAAGTTATGAAGAAAGCAATAGCAACAAACTAAACGATCATCATGCTAAGCTAACGGATGGTTCAAGTCAATCACATCATTCTCTAATGATGTGATCCCGTTCATCAAATGACAACTTTTGTCCATGGCTAGGAAACTTAACCATCTTTGATTAACGGGCTAGTCAAGTAGAGGCATACTAGTGACACTCTGTTTGTCTATGTATTCACACATGTACTAAGTTTCCGGTTAATAGAATTCTAGCATGAATAATAAACATTTATCATGATATAAGGAAATATAAATAACAACTTTATTATTGCCTCTAGGGCATATTTCCTTCAGTCTCCCACTTGCACTACAGTCAATAGTCTAGTTCACATCGCCATGTGATTTAACACCAATAGTTCACATCTTTATGTGATTAACACCCATAGTTCACATCGCCATGTGACCAACACTCAAAAAAGGTTTACTAGAGTCAATAATCTAGTTCACATCGCTATGTGATTAACACCCAAGAGTAATAAGGTATGATCATGTTTTGCCTGTGAGAGAAATTTTAGTCTACGAGTCTACAACATTTAGATCCGTATGTATTTTGCAAATTTCTATGTCTACAATACTCTGCACGGAGCTACTCTAGCTAATTGCTCCCACCTTCAATATGTATCTAGATCGAGACTTAGAGTCATCCATATCGGTGTCAAAGCTTGCATCGACATAACTCTTTACGACGAACTCTTTGTCACATCCATAACCGAGAAACATTTCCTTAGTCTTCTAAGGATAATTTTGACCGTTGTCAAGTGATCCACTCCTGGATCAATATTGTATCCCCTTGCCAAACTCATGGCAAGGTACACAATAGGTTTGGTACATAGCATAGCATACTTTATAGAACCTATGACTGAGGCATAGGGAGTGACTTTTCATTCTCTTTCTATTTTCTGCCGTGGTCGGGTTTTGAGTCTTTACTCAACTTCACACCTTGCAACACAGGCAAGAACTCTTTCTTTGACTGTTCCATTTTGAACTACTTCAAAATCTTGTCAAGATATGTACTCATTGAAAAAACTTATCAAGCGTCTTGATCTATTCTATAGATCTTGATGCTCAATATGTAAGCAGCTTCATCGAGGTCTTTCTTTGAAAAAACTCATTTCAAACACTCCTTTATGCTTTCCAGAAAATTCTACATTATTTAGATTAACAGTATGTCATTCACATATACTTATCAGAAACACTATAGTGCTCCCACTCACTTTCTTTAAATACAGGCTTCACCGCAAGTCTGTATAAAACCATATGCTTTGATCACTTTATCAAAGCATATATTCCAACTCCGAGATGCTTGCACCAGTCCATAGATGGATCGTTGGAGCTTGTATATTTTGTTAGCACCTTTAGGATTGACAAAACTTTCTGGTTGCATCATATACAACTCTTCTTTAATAAATCCATTAAGGAATGTAGTTTTGATATCCATTTGCCAGATTTCATAAAATGCGACAATTGCTAACATGATTCGGACAGACTTTAAGCATCGATACGAGTGAGAAAATCTCATCGTAGTCAACACCTTGAACTTGTCAAAAACCTTTTTCGACAATTCGAGCTTTGTAGATAGTAACACTACTATCAGCGTCCGTCTTACTCTTGAAGATCCATTATTTTCTATGGTTTACCGATCATCGGGCAAATCCATCAAAGTCCATACTTTGTTTTCATACATGGATCCCATCTCAGATTTCATGGCTTCAAGCCATTTCGCAGAATCTAGGCTCATCATCGCTTCCTCATAGTTCGTAAGTTCATGGTCTAGTAACATGACTTCCAGTATAGGATTACCATACCACTATGGTGCAGATCGTGCTCTGGTTGACCTATGAAGTTCTGTAGTAACTTGATCTGAAGTTTCATGATCATCGTCATTAACTTCCTCACTAATTGGTGTAGGAATCACTGGAACTGATTTCTGCGATGACCTACTTTCCAATTCGGGAGAAGGTACAGTTACCTCATCAAGTTCTACTTTCCTCCCACTCACTTCTTTCGAGAGAAACTCCTTCTCTAGAAAGGATTCATTCTTAGCAACGAATATCTTGCTTTCAGATCTGTGATAGAAGGTGTACCCAACATTCTCCTTTGGGTATCCTATGAAGACACATTTCTTTGATTTGGGTTCGAGCTTATCAAGTTGAAGCTTTTTCACATAAGCATCGCAGCCCCAAACTTTAAGAAATGACAACTTGGGTTTCTTGCCAAACCACAGTTCATATGGTGTCTTCTTAACGGATTTAGATGGTGCCCTATTTAACATGAATGCAACCGTCTCTAATGCATAACCCCAAAACAATAGTGATAAATCGGTAAGAGACATCATAGATCGCACCATATCTAATAAAGTACGGTTACGATGTTCAGATACACCATTATGCTATGGTGTTCCAGGTGGCATGAGTTGCGAAACTATTTCAAATTGTTTCAAATGAAGACCAAACTCGTAACTCAAATATTCGCCTCCACGATCAGATCATAGAAACTTTATTTTCTTGTTACGATGATTTTCCACTTCACTCTGAAATTCTTTGAACTTTTCAAATGTTTCAGACTTATGTTTCATCAAGTAGATATACCCATATATGCTCATATCATCTATGAAGGTTAGAAAATAACGATACCCGCCGCGAGCCTCCACACTCATCATACCGCATACATCACTATGTATTATTTCCAATAAGTCTGTTGCTCGCTCCATTGTTCTGGAGAACGGAGTCTTAGTCATCTTGCCCATGAGGCATGGTTCGCAAGCATCAAGTGATTCATAATCAAGTGATTCCAAAATCCCATCAACATGGATTTTCTTCATGCGCTTTACACCAATATGACCTAAACGGCAGTGCCACAAATATGGTGCACTATCATTATCAACTTTGCATCTTTTGGCATCAATATTATGAATGTGTGTATCATTACGATCGAGAATAAACCATTTATATTAAGTGTATGAACATAGAAGGTTTATTCATGTAAACAGAACAACAATTATTCTTTGACTTGGATGAATAACCGTATTGCAATAAACATGATCCAATCATAGTCATGCTCAACGCAAACACCAAATAACATTTATTTTAGTCCAACACTAATCTCGAAGGTAGAGGGAGTGTGCGATGGTGATCTTATCAACTTTGGAATCATTTCCAACACACATCATCACTTCGCCCATAACTAGTCTGTGTTCATTCTGCAACTCTTGTTTTTAGTTACTACTCTTAGCAACTAAACCAGTATCAAATACTGAGGGGTTGCTATAAACACTAGTAAAGTACACATCAATAATATGTATATCAAATATACTTTTGTTCACTTTGCCATCCTTCTTATCCGCCAAGTATCTAGGGTAGTTCCACTTCCAGTGACCATTTCCTTTGCAGTAGAAGCACTCAGTTCCAGGCTTGGGTCTAGCTTTGGGCTTCTTCATGGGAGCAGCAACTTGCTTGCTATTCTTCTTTGAAGTTCCTCTTTCTTTCTCTTTTCCCTTTTACTTGAAACTAGTGGTCTTGTCAACCATCAACATTTGATACTTTTCTTGATTTCTACCTTCGTCGATTTCAGCATCACGAAGAGCTCGGGAATCGTTTCCGTCATCCCTTGCATATTATAGTTCATCACGAAGTTCTAGTAACTTGGTGATAGTGACTAGAGAACTCTGTCAATCACTATTTTATCTAGAAGATTAACTCCCACTTGATTCAGGCGATTTGTTGTACTCAGACAATCTGAGCATATGCTCACTGGTTGAGCTATTCTCCTCCATCTTGTAGGCAAAGTACTTGTCAGAGGTATCATACCTCTCGACTCGGGCATGAGTCTAAAATACCAATTTCAGCTCTTGGAACATCTTATATGCTCTGTGGCATTCAAAACGTTTTTGAAGTCCCGGTTCTAAGCTGTAAAGCATGGCGCACTAAACTATCAAGTAGTTATCATACCGAGCTTGCCAAACGTTCATAACGTCTTCATTTGCTCCTGCAATAGGTCCGTCACTTAGCGGTGCATCAAGGACATAATTCTTCTGTGCAGCAATGAGGATAATCCTCAGATCACGGACCTAGTCCACATCATTGCTACTATCATCTTTCAACATAGTTTTCTCTAGGAACATATCAAAAATAAACGGGGAGCTACATCGCGAGCTATTGATCTACAACATAGTTATGCAAATACTACCAGGACTAAGGTCATGATAAATTAAAGTTCAATTAATCATATTACTTAAGAACCCTCACTTAGATAGACATCCCTCTAATCATCTAAGTGATCACGTGATCCATATCAACTAAACCATGTCCGATCATCACGTGAGATGGAGTGTAGTTTTCAATGGTGAAGATCACTATGTTGATCATTTCTACTATATGATTCACGCTCGACCTTTCAGTCTTAGTGTTCCAGGCTATATATGCATATGCTAGGCTCGTCAAGTTTAACCCGAGTATTTTGTATGTGCAAAACTGGCTTGCACCCGTTGTATGTGAACGTAGAGCTTATCACACTCGATCATCACGTGGTGTCTCGGCATGACGAACTGTAGCAACGGTGCATACTCAGGGACAGCACTTATACCTTGAAATTTAGTGAGAGATCATCTTATAATGCTACCATCAAACAAAGCAAAATAAGATGTATAAAGGATAAACATCACATGCAATCAATATAAGTGATATGATATGGCCATCATCATCTTGTGCCTTTGATATTCATCTCCAAAGCACCGACATGATCACCATCATCACCGGCTTGACACCTTGATCTCCATCAAAGCATCGTTGTCGTCTCGCCAACTATTACTTCTACGACTATCGCTACCGCTTAGTGATAAAGTAAAGCAATTACATGGCGACTGCATTTCATACAATAAAGCGACAACCATATGACTCCTGCTAGTTGCCGTTAACTGTGTTAAAAAACATGATCATCTCATACAACAATTTATATAATCACGACATGACCATATCACATCACAACATGCCCTGCAAAAACAAGTTAGACGGCCTCTACTTTGTTGTTGCAAGTTTTACGTGGTTGCTACGGGCTGAGCAAGAACCGTTCTTACCTACGCATCAAAACCACAACGATTTTTCGTCAAGTGTGTTGTTTTAACCTTCAACAAGGACCGGGCGTAGTCACACTTGATTCAACTAAAGTTGTAGAAACTGACACCCGCCAGCCACCTGTATACAAAGCACGTCGGTAGAACTAGTCTCGCGTAAGCGTACGCGTAATGTCGGTCCGGGCCGCTTCATCCAACAATACCGCCAAATCAAAGTATGACATGCTGGTAAGCAGTATGACTATTATCGCCCACAACTCTTTGTTTTCTACTTGTGCATATAACATCTACGCATAGACCTGGATCGGATGCCACTGTTGGGTAACGCGGTAATTTCAAAAAAAATCCCTACAATCACGCAAGATCTATCTAGGAGAAGCATAGCAACGAGGGGGGAGAGTGTGTCGACATACCCTCGTAGACCGAAAGTGGAAGCGTTTAGTAACGCGGTTGATGTAGTCGAACGTCTTCGCGATCCAACCGATCCAAGTACCGAACGCAGGGCACCTCCTAATCTGCACACTTTCAGCTCGGTGACGTCCCTCGAACTCTTGTTGCAGTTGAGGCCAAGGAAGAGTTTCGTCAGCACGACGGTGTGATGACGGTGATGATGAAGTTACCGGTGCAGGGCTTCGCCTAAGCACTACGACGATATGACCGAGATGTGTTTCTGTGGAGGGGGCACCACACACAGCTAAAAAAATTGTCAACTTGTGTGTACTAGGGTGCCCCCCTCCCCACGTATATAAAGGAGGGAGGGGGAGGCCGACCAGCCCTCATACGTGCGCCAAGGAGGGAGGAATCCTCCTCCTAGTAGGAGTAGGACTCCCCCTTTCCTAGTCCTACTCGGAGAAGAAGGAAAGAGGGGGGAAGAGAAGGAAGGAGGGGGCACCGCCCCTCCCCCTAGTCCAATTCGGACTAGGCCCATGGGGGGGGGCACGGCCAGCCCTTGGCAGCCCCTCTCTCTCTCTCCCCTAGGCCCAATAAGGCCCATTACTTCTCCGGTGGTTCCGATAACCCTTCTGGCACTCCGAGATATATCCGGTGACCTCCAGAACTCATTCGGTGTCCGAATATAGTCATCCAGTATATCGATATTTATGTCTCGACAATTTCAAGACTCATCGTCATGTCCGTGATCACATTCGGGACTCTGAACTACCTTCGGTACATCAAAACACAAACTCATAATACCGATCGTCACCGAACGTTATGCGTGCGGACCCTACGGGTTCGAGAACTATGTAGACATGACCGAGACTCATCTCCGGTTAATAACCAATAGCGGAACCTGGATGCTCATATTGGTTCCCACATATTCTACGAAGATCTTTATCAGTCAAACCTATACAACATAAGTTGTTCCCTTTGTCATCGGTATGTTACTTGCCCGAGATTCGATCATCGGTATCTCAATACCTAGTTCAGTATCATTACTGGAAAGTCTCTTTACTCGTTCCGTAATGCATTACCGAGAGGGCCCAGAGATACCTCTCCGACAATCGGAGTGACAAATCCTAATCTCGATATATGCCAACTCAACAAACACCATCGGAGACACCTGTAGGGCATCTTTATAATCACCCAGCTACGCCAGACGCTTGATAGCACACTAAGTGTTCCTCCGGTATTCGGAAGTTGCATAATCTCATAGTCATAGGAACATGTATAAGTTATGAAGAAAGCAATAGCAACAAACTAAACGATCATCGTGCTAAGCTAACAGATGGGTCAAGTCAATCACATCATTCTCTAATGATGTGATCCCGTTCATCAAATGAAAACTTTTGTCCATGGCTAGGAAACTTAACCATCTTTGATTAATGAGCTAGTCAAGTAGAGGCATACTAGTGAAACTCTGTTTGTCTATGTATTCACACATGTACTAAGTTTCCGGTTAATACAATTTTAGCATGAATAATAAACATTTATCATGATATAAGGAAATATAAATAAGAACTTTGTTATTGCCTCTAGGGCATATTTCCTTCATGTATTGTTGTGAAATATAACAATTTGTTCATGCTATCATAGGATTGAATTTGGTGCAATTGATGGTACACATGTGACTGTTAGAGTGCCGAGGTCACAGGCTACAACATACAAAGGTAGAAAGCACTATACAAGCCAAAATGTGCTTGATGTTCTTGATTTCAATCTCAAGTTCAAGTATGTGTTAGTTGGCTTGGAAGGATCAACCATGATGCAAAAAATCTTGGTGACAACATGACTCAATCTGATGGGACCACTATTCGTGGTGGTAAGTTCTACTGTAACGCCCCGAGCCCGGCGGCCCAGAAGACTTCCAGCTATTCCGAGTTTCGCCGTGTGTCTTATTTGCTTGTTGCATTGCATCTGGTCATCTCTTGCATTGCATCGTTTCATCATGCCATCATATCATTAATTTTTATAACTCTTCTAAATAAATTGTATGGATTTTTCGATTCATTTAAATCGAGGGATTCACATGGTGACTTCTCTTTATAACATATCCTCCCAATATTAGGGAGCTATATTAAAATATTCCATTATTTGGAATTGATCATAACCCACTTGCAAAATATCCCATGCCGTTGTTATCTCAATTCTTGGTCTCCAACCTTGCCCATAATTTCTTTCATCATTTTCCGGAGCTCCATCAAAAATCTCAACATTTTTGGACACTTCAAAAACCTAGTCCTAGTTCAAACCCATTTGAATTAAATTCAAATGAGTTTGAATTTAAATCTTCGGTCATGCCCACTTCTATTTTTCTTGGATCAAGCTCATTTTTATGAGTCCGAAAAATTAACCCCATGCTCAAATTATTTCTCCAACCCTTTCTTTATCTCACTTTTCTTTCTTTGCTATTTATCGCTTTTGGTAAATAAAAGAGAAGTGGGGATTAGTGAGAGAGAGAGGTAGCTCGCCCGTCGGCCTCTTGGGCTCGACCAACCAGGCCGGCACATCCCAGCCCAGCCATTGGCCTCCACCAGCCCACCTAACCCCTCAGAAACCCTAGCCCGGCCATCTCTCGAGCCCTCGCTCTCTCCCTCGTTCCCCTCGATGCGCCGCCCTGCGGCCTCCTCCCTCATCTCCCTCGCAGCCTCTCTTCCTCCCCAGCGCCAGGCCCCCATCTCCTCCCTGCGCGCGATCCCCTCGCTGCCCCGTCTCCTTGCACCGGCATCCGCGCACCTCGCCGGCCAACTCCGGCGGCCCCATCGCCGTCACGCCCTTTCGCCACCTCCCGCAGCCTCCCGCGGCGCTTGATCCATTCTGGATAGAGGCAACACCCACGATCGAGCCCCACTGCCCGAGCTTCTCCTCTGCTCCCAGACCCAGGCCGCCGTCCGACCTCGCCGGCCGGTCGCCGGAGCAGTCCATCCAGGCCTCTGTGCCACTTCTGCTGCCGTGCTACTCCTCACCCGCGCGCCTCCTCGCCCGCGCGCCTCCTCCTCGAGCGCCTCCTCCACCCCGCAACCATGCCCCGTCGCCCCTCCGGTCGCTGCGACTAGGACGCCGCGCCCGACCTCCTCCTCGCCGCCCCTGGAGCCGCACCTTCGCCTCGACCTCGCTGCCCGGCAGCAGCAGAAGAATGATGCATCCTCTCGCCGCCGCTGCGGGCCTCCCGCGCTGCCACTGGAGGCCAACTCCGCGCCCCGCCTCGACCTCCTCTGCAAGCTTACAGCCGCCCCGCCATATCCCACCTTCGCCTCGGCCTCATCCAGGAGATGAGCGAATCCATCTTCCCCGCGTTGACTTCCCCAACATCGCCCGTGCTCCCTGCATCTGCGCCGAGGCCATGGCCTCCTCGTCCTGATTCATGGGCGAATCGCCGGAGCCGCCGTCGTCTGCCACACCATCGCCGCCTGTTCTGCCCGTCCCTGCATCGGAACCCGACGAGCTGGCTGCCCCGTTGGCCTTGCTGCCTTTGTCGTGGCCAAGTCAACCCAGACACCCGGAGTCCATCTTTGGTTGCACACCAAGTCGGCCATGCCTTGCTGCCTCCTGTACACTGTTGGTCAACAGTTGATGCACGCCAAGTACCACGACATACGGCGCCCGAACGACCACCGAACCGGAAACGCCAAGTACCCCTACGCGCGAAGACGCCAAGTCCGTTTCGGGATTCATCAAGTACCGCTATCGATGACTCGAACATCTACGAAAAACGTGTACCACTACCGTCGACCCTCGAAGACCCCGTGGACCCCGAACATCTACGGATCATGAACAACTACTTCATCTACGAAACGTGTACAACTACCGTCGCCGCCGTGTACCACTACTTCCACTACCGTCACATGAACAACTACTTCCACTACGAGATGTACCTCTACCGACGCCGTGTACCACTACTTCCACGACGTCCCATGAACGCCTACTTCCTCTACACCGCTCCGAACTCGTTCCGCCCGGAAACGCTCGCTTCAAAGGTATAACCCGAGACGACCGCGATGAGATGCCCTTGCATGTATGAGATGTACGATATGTTTGCACCGTGCCCGTTTGTCCTCGCAAGTTCCTCCTCGTTTCCATGCCACTAACCCGTGGGAACCCGGTAGTCGGGAGCACCCCACCATATCTAGCATGTTCCGCACATCCGCACGCTTTCTTTTGCACCGACATCTCAATCGAGTTATCGGAATCGGAATGTTGCCGTGGCACCATTTCCGTTGTCGTTGCCGTGGCACCCTTTTTCGTTTCCGCCACGACGACAAATGCTTCATAATGCTCTTGTCAACATTTTCATAAAAAATGCTTAAAACTTGCATAGGTCATCCGCATCATGTTAACAACATTTAAATGTTTATATTTGTTGTTTTCATTAATTTGCTAAATGCATATGAGGATTTACCGGATTTGTTGTTTGTTATATCCGGCCCCATTTAAATTGTTTAGATGGTATAGTTTTGTTATGCTTCACCTCTTGCCATGTTAACCAATATTTAATATTGTTGAGTACCTAATCGGGAGTGAACTAAATAATTGATGTGGTGTTTCGTCAATATGCAACTCGTTGCATATTGAGCTCCACTTAATTTGTAGGATTGCTTGTGCACTTTTGCCATGCCATGCTATTTAAACCAGGCATGCATCATACTTGTTTGCACATCATGCCATGTTTATGTGATGGTTGTTTACTATGTTGTTTGCTTCTTTCCGGGTTGTTTCTCTCGTTAGCTTCGGTTTCGTTCCGGAGTTGTGAGGATTCGTTCGACTTCGTCCGTTTGTCTTCTTCATGGACTCGTTCTTCTTCCTTGCGGGATTTCAGGCAAGATGACCATACCCTCGAAATCACTTCTATCTTTGCTTGCTAGATGCTCGCTCTTTTGCTATGCCTATGCTACGATGCCTATCACTTGCTTATCATGCCTCCCATATTGCCATGTCAAACCTCTAACCATCTTTTCCTAGCAAACCGTTGTTTGGCTATGTTACCGCTTTGCTCAGCCCCTCTTATAGCGTTGTTAGTTGCAGGTGAAGATGAAGTTTGTTCCTTGTTGGAACATGGAGATGTTGTTCCTTGTTGGAACATGTTTACTTGTTGGGATATCACAAGATATCTTCTTTAATTGATGCATCTATATACTTGGTAAAGGGTGGAAGGCTCGGCCTTATGCCTGGTGTTTTGTTCCACTCTTGCCGCCCTAGTTTCCGTCATACCGGTGTTATGTTCCCGGATTTTGCGTTCCTTACACGGTTGGGTGATTTATGGGACCCCCTTGACAGTTCGCTTTGAATAAGACTCCTCCAAAGAAGGCCCAACATTGGTTTTACCATTTGCCACCTAAGCCTTTTTCCCTTGGGTTCTGCAGACTCAAGGGTCATCTTTATTTAACCCCTGTGCCAATGCTCCTCGAGTGTTGGCCCAAACTAGAGTGCTTTGGCGCCCCTCAAGGAAACTTGAGGTCTGGTTTTAGTTATACGGACTGCTCATCCGGTGTGCCACGAGAATGAGATATGTGCAGCTCCTATCGGGATTTGTCGGCACATTCGGGCGGCTTTGCTGGTCTTGTTTTATTGTGTCGAAATGTCTTGTAGTCCGGGATTCCGAGACTGGTCGGGTCTTCCCAGAGAAGGAATATCATTCGTTGACCGTGAGAGCTTATAATGGGCTAAGTTGGGACACCCTGCAGGTATTATCTTTCAAAGCCGTGCCCGCGTTATGAGGCGATGGGAATTTGTTAATGTCGGTTGTAGAAAACCCGGTTGATCTTAATTAAAATACACCAATCAAGTGTGTAACTGTGATGGTCTCTTCTCGGAGTCCGGAAGTGAACACGTGTTGGAGTTATGTTTGACGTAAGTAGTTTCAGGATCACTTCTTGATCGCTACTAGCTTCACGACCGCTCCTTGCTTCTCTTCTCGCTCTCTTTTGCGAATGTAGCCACCAGATATGCTAGTCGCTGTGCAGCTCCACCTCGATACCTTCTCCTACCCATAACCTTAAATAGTCTTGATCTCGCGGTGTGAGATTGTTGAGTCCCGTGACTCACGATACTTCCAAAACCAGTTTGCGTGCCGATGAAACCGTGCGGTGTGGCGCCCGAGCTCAAGGAGGAGCTCAATGAAGATCTTGTTCATTGTGTTGTTTCGTTTCATTGATCAAGAGTGGAGCCAGTTGGGACGATCGGGATCTATGTAGCATTTGGGGTAGTCTTCTTTTATTTTGGTTCCGTAGTCGGACCTTGATTGTATCTGTATGATGTAATGCTTTACTCAAGTATTGTGTGAAGTGGCGATTGTAAGCCAACTATGTATCTCTTTCCCTTATGTATTACATGGGTTGTGTGAAGATTACCTCACTTGCGACATTGCTTTCAATGCGGTTATGCCTCTAAGTCGTGCTTCGACACGTGGGAGATATAGCCGCATCGAGGGCGTTACATCTACCTAGCAGATGTTGGATATGCTTGTCAGTCTGGGGTTCTTCTATCCTTCGAGAAACCAGATACCATCTTCATTAGCGCTCTATAAAGAACTTTCCTAACACTGCCATCGATTTTTTTTTCAAACTCAGCCAGGTTGTTAGAATTATGATTCTATTGTGCAATTTTACGATTTTACAATCCAAACTAACCACTCTGATTCTATGATTTTGGTTAGTAGAATCTATGTTTTTACGATTATGATAGTTAAGATTCTACGATTTGCGATCATACCATTGGAGCTCTGAGTCGATTCAGAATCACGATTCTGACAACCATTTCCCAGACACTCTAGCCTTAGAGATACGGTTGAGAGGGCATTTGGTGCTTTGCAGAACCGATTTAAGATCCTTGATTATAAGCCATTCAACCCTTTCTCCACCCAAATTAAGCTTGTTCTTACATGTTGCATTCCTCATAACTCTTGAAATTGGCTTTCGCCCCATTTTATAAATAAAGCAACCATGTTCTTGCATCTTGCATTCTTCATAACTGGATCTTAGGGTTTGGTCTTGATGAGTATCTGCCCAATGAGGATGATGTGACCGCTGATGATATTGACCAAGGTCATGGTGTGAAGGCACATTATAATGAAGCTTGGAAGTGCAAAAGGTTGGAGTGGGCTAAGCCAATGTGAGCTGCTAGAGGTAATACAAAGATCTAGATAATAATAAGAAGTAGAAGAAGAAGATGGTGAACTTCCCCCTTGATTACATTGATGAACCTCCCCATGTCCATATAACTAGCACTAGTTAGTAGATGGGCCTATCAGGAGGAACTGCCATTTGCTTAGTAGTTAGGACTGAAACTATGTTTGGTGTTGTCTGTATAGTTGTAGTTTGTAGTAAGGTCACCACTGGTGAAGAAAAGGTGACAACAATATTAGGCCGTGAGCAATCAAACGCCAGGTATTTGCATCTTTCAGACTTCAACCAAACATCATATGTGAAACCATCTATTGATATAATGCGGCAGCCACACTCTGGATCAGGATGGGCGGAAACGTGAAAACTCGGTCAGGAACCAAGCACGCCCCTAACCTGATCGTGTGGCTACCGTCGCTGCCTTCGTCGGTAGGGGTGCGAAGGCTACCATTGCGGCCCTTGGAGTTGGTGGTAGACTTTTGTCATGTGGCACCGTCTGTAGGTCTAGGGCTACCGCCGCTGACTATAACGGTAGTTTGTATATCATACCGTTCTAGTGTCTGGCGGTAGCTAAATGGTCAAATCATTGAAATGTTTTGGAAGAAGGGTCATTCTTTTGCTAATATTACTCCCTCCGGTCATTTTTAGTCTGCATGTAAGTTTTGTTCGAAGTCAATCTATCGCTACTTTGACCAAGCTTATAGAAAAAAGTATCAACATTCACAATGCCAAATCAATGTTGCTAAATTCATTTTGAAATGTAGTTTCATAGTATATATATTTGATATTGTAGATGTTGATTATTTTTACTAGAAATTTGGTCAAATTTTGTAAAATTTGACTTAACACAAATCTGAAGTAAAATGACTAGAGCGAATATCATCGAAGGGTGAAAACAGTGATTCTAGCCCTCGGAGTAAACTGTAGCTCCTGGGCATATGGATGGTCACATCCCTTTTCAAAAATAAATAGTATATAGTATATTGGATGGCCACACGGTGCCAAGTGCTCAGGAACAGTAGAGTCAAAGCACGCCTCGGAAGTCGCTTAATATAATCAGCCTACGCTAAACGCCTTTGCAGGTTTTGCTTGTACCCTTCCCCCACCCACACACAACAGTCAAAAGCTCAGGGCTCGAGCATTCACTCACAAGTCTCACCGGTCACGGACAGGGGCCGGCCGCCGCAGGGCTCCCTTGACCCGCTGCTGCCCTGGCGCCACTGCCACCACCTGCGTCTGCGTCTCGCAGCGCATAAAGCAACACCGTCCCGGCCCGCGAATCTCCCCGCCCTCGACGCCGGAGGGGACAAATCTTGCAAGTACATCCATCGCCCACTACAGTGTCACGCCCACTGCCGCAGAGCATCGCAGCGTACGTTCTCGCCGGAAGGGGAGGGAAGGAAGGACGCCGATGGACAACGACGCCGGCATGATCCCCTCCTCGCCCTCCGCCGAGTCGTCGTCCTCTTCCTCCGACATCGACACCGAGGTGCGCACGCGCTGAGTCAATCTTGTTGGTGTTCATGCTCCGATGCTCGTGTTCCATTGACATGCGCGGTTTAATCCGTTCGGTGTAGTCCACATGCTCCTTCTTCCGGGACCGGAGCACGACGCTGGGGACGCTCATGGGCGTGTCCCTGGCCGACGGGGAGGACCGGCCTCCGGAGACGCAGCAGGCGGCGGGCGAGCAGGAGAGGCCCCGCGCGCCGGCGCCGGGGGAGGAGGGCTGGACGTGGCGCCGGAGGTGGAGGCCGCGGCGCGGCGCCAGCTGGTGGCGGCTGTGCAGGGACGACGTCGGCGGCACGACTTCGCTGGCCCACTTCCTGCACATGGAGAGGCAGCTCTCCGGCGACGGCGGGGAGGTGACGGTGCCGCTGTTCGAGAACGGGAGGGTGCTGCCGTCGTCGTCCGCGACGGCTACCGCGGTCGTGGAGGATCAGAGGGCCAAGTGGAAGCTGCGGAGGTCCGCCCAGGGGTCGTTGTCGCTGGCGAGGCTGCCGGTGCTGCTCACCGGCATCTGCAGCGGCGGAGCTTGAGTGCTTACGATTGAGTGGAACTGTGGAAATGGTTTCAGATGGGCACGCTGTTTTTCTTTTTCTTCTTTCATTTTTTCTGCTCCGTTTCCCTCCCTAACTTTCACACGCGGATGCAACTGATGAGCGATGATTGTACTGATGAATGGAATTACTACTGCTACATCAAGTGCCATGGCGTGATCCCATTCTTCTGTATCCCAAGTCGCGAGGGTGATCGAAATAATTTCCGTTTCTTCGCTGTGACAATGACATCATACAGTAGCAGAATTTCACTGCATTTCCATTGCAAGATGCAAGATCCTGATGACCTGATCATGCCGTCAGTGTATCATATCATAAAAAAGAGGGCTACCAGGAAGCAAGAGACAAAAAAGTACTCTACGCACACCAGAAAGGCTCATCAAAGTGGATCCTCGATCGGTAGCCGCCCGTGAACAGAAGCTTGCCAAGTGATCTCTACGGCTGATAGTTGCGGTCATCATATCTTCTCTCTATATCTGTTCAGATGCTATAGCCACCCGTGAACATTTCCTCGGAACCGTCAGAGGAACTAGAAGCTCTGTTTATATTCCACTTGCTAAACATTTTTAAATAGTGCTTCTAGTTCCCTTACTAAGCGAGTACCGATGCAGTATACTTAGGTCAACTCTAACCGAACCCTTAAGAATAGAGGAGCAAATCGGCGGAGTAATTTTAGTGGATGATTTTTACTGCACTATATTTTGGTCGGAGCTAACCGACTCTTAACTTTAATGGAGTAGAAAGAAATTTTCGTAAGTTGAACATAGATTCAATTTAAACAACCAAAATTCGACACATAATGTACATAATCATCCGCTGAAACATAGTCTAGTTTTTAAATCTAAACATGAACATGAATTTAAAACTACACATGAATTTAAACTAAAACTAAACATCATCGTCACCCTTATAGAGGGCAAGCCAATCCGACCGCGACATCCCATCACCCATGGGGTCCAGCCCTATGCCATCGTCGCTGGTGTCGGGGAAGATGCATCGCCATTCTTCAACACTGAAATCTTCGTCGTCCTCCGCGCCGGCGTCTTCCTCGCCACCCTCTACGCCGCCCTCCGAGGACGATGACCTCCCCATTGGCCCCGCGCTCCGCCTCCACCAACTCGGGGTACTTGCGGCGGAGCTCCGCCATGTACTCCTCGTCTGCGGCCTCCGTCGCGATGCGCTCCTGTGCCTCCCTAACCACCGCGACAGTCAGCACACCCCGCGGCGGCGGAGGCTCCCGACATAAAGTTGAGGCAGGCGGCGGCACCATGCACCCAAACTTGCCATCGGTCGTACTCCTTTTGCGGTGAGCTCGGTGGTGTGAAAAGAGCCCACCCAATGCTTCTTGTGGGTCTCTTAGTCCGTGATTTCGGCCACCCACGTCCACCACGACCTCTGTCGGATGCCGAGGTACTTCCTCTGCGGCGGTGCCGGCGCGAGGAGGTCGGGAAGCCAGTGAGCCCACCGAAGGGGTCGCAGTGTCGCAGCAGCGGCGCGAGTAGGACGCACCTGCGTTGTGCTTGTGGCGGCGTGGATCCACACTACAAACGGGCGGCGGGGACTGGTGGCCACGGGATCCGACCATTGGGGTGACGGGGGATGACGAGGATTGGAGAGGACGAGTAGGAGAGGAGGATGAAGTTTTTTTACTCGGTCGTGGAGCGGTGGAGTAAATAGGTGCGGGATAAGCGGTGAAGGATAAATTTTACTCTAACGATTTTTGGGGTTCGGCTAGTTCCCGAGAGAAGTAAAATCGAATTTTTACTTCTCTAATCGATTATAGTGGATCGGTTAGAGTTGGCCTCGGCACGCTAAATCTTACATCTTGCAAGTACTACTAGATCATGATAGCGCGCGTTGTTGCATCCGTGTAGTGTTTTAAAAAGTTAGAATATTGTGTAAATATTTGAAAAAAAATCAAGAAATTAAAATTACATAAAGGATAATTATTCACATAACAGGACGCTTTCTATCCCGTTATACTGTTTGTTATGGTTTATACATACATGAGATAGGCATCACAACCTCACAAACTGAGAGACACAAAAACGAAGAAATTGATTATGTCAACGCCACCACCAAAGAAGAACACAGACAGGACCGACGAATCATCAACAATTGTTTTGCAGATAATATATATACAGATACTTCTTCGCATGCCTGACCTAACCCCAAAATAAAAGTGCATCCCGGGACAAATAAGTACGTAAAAGATTGGTATCTTAAAAAAAGGTTCAAAGACTAAAGCACGAGCAATGCTCACGGCCGCTGGGATGAACGCATACACTACCTTTTGGGTTACCGATCACGTTTTAAACTTCATGGTGGGTTAAACGCATGCACCCGCCGGCCCAATAAGCACTCGTGGCCTGAATAATCACAGCTGGCCTAGATAGCTCCATGGAGCATCTGCCCAAGAGAAACATCACGACATCCAAACAGAAAGTGATCGACCTGATCGAACGGTTAGCGATGGCAAAACGTCGTGGAGGCTCCTAGCTCATTCCGTTATACTTTGATCATTTTTTTGTCTTGTAGAGGTGGAAGGGGAACGGAGTGTGGGATTATGTGCAACACTAACGGGCTGTTTCTTGGCCCAATTGACGAGAGACCGCCTAAGTTGCTTCCCGGAGCAGCAGCCCTTTTAGGTTGGGTAGGCCGTCACGCAGGCTGGGGCGCGGTGAAACTGACCAGCAACGCTGGGTGGAAAAATTATAAGATCTGAGACATCCAATGATGCCATCAACGGCTGAAAGTGTTGAATTGTTGTGGTGGTTCGTAGCTCGCTCAGTTATACTGTTTAGTAATAACAACACCTACAAGTACTCAGCATCTGCAGTGTGATCTCATCGGCTGATATTTGCAGTTCTTCCTTCGCTTTTATTTACTTCGTATATTAGCTTTGGTCAAAGTCAAATTTTCTAAACTTTGACAAAGTTTATAGACAAAAAAAATATTAACATGCACATTAACAAATTAATACCATTATATTCATTATTGAATGTACTTTCGCATCATATAGATTTGTTGTAGTAAATATTTATATTTTTTACTATAAACTTGGTCAAACTTTACGAATTTGACTTCCGCCAATTCTAATATACAGAGTAAATAAAAACGAAGGGAGTACCTTTTCCTGTCTGTCCGTAGCCATGCACATTAACAAATCAATACCATTATATTCATTATTGAATGTACTTTCGCATCATATAGATTTGTTGTAGTAAATATTTATATTTTTTACTATAAACTTGGTCAAACTTTACGAATTTGACTTCCGCCAATTCTAATATACAGAGTAAATAAAAACGAAGGGAGTACCTTTTCCTGTCTGTCCGTAGCCAATGGTAAACATTTCCTAGACATCAGAGAAACTAGAAGCTCTTTTGCTGATAAACATTTTACATAGTGCCAATATTGCAGATACAGCCCTACACACCCCCCTGATCTTTTCTTTTCCGCAGGAGAGGAAATGGCTGTCGATAATAATTAATTAGTTACAGTTAAACCAAACAAATGAATGACGCTAAAGCTTATACTAGTGCACTACTCCTGCAGTACGCCGAAGTTAGTCATCTTTTCTTTCATATATATATCATATATCATCCTCCTGCTGCTGGGTTTTAGTCGTCGGCCCACTCGGCGGGGTTGGGGTGGGCGGAGAAGTAGGCAAGGAGGCCCATGAGCGGCGCGTTGATGTACGTGGTGGGCTCGGACTGCTGGAACACGGCGCGCGCGTCGGGGAAGGCGTCGGTGGCGTCGCTGGGCCCGCCGACGACGGCGCCCACGAGCAGGTTCGGGTTGGGCGCCGCGCTGGCGTAGTATGCCGCGCCGGCCTTGCACCCGATCCTCGCCGGGTGCGCCGCCACCGAAGGGATGGAGCTGCCGCGGTGGTGGATCCGGCGCGGGAACCGCGGGCCGTAGCCGACCATGTAGGACATGCGCAGCGGGTTGTCCCCGAGGATGTAGTCCACCTGCCGCTTGGCCACCTGCCGGAGCTTCGTCGGCGGCGCGGTCCGGCCGCCGCCGCCGCCGCAGGAGACGTGCGCGCCTGCGTGGCTCAGGTAGTTGGAGTAGGCCAGGATGAGGAAGGAGAGCGACGTCACGTGCTGCATGTTGCTGCCCCCGACTTTGAACAGCAGCCCGCCTGCATCCCATTTCTTGATTACTCCACCAGTTCACAAGAAGAGAACATCTTTTTCTTGCTGTGTTTGATGCAACAAACCTGGGGAGTACTGGATCTGGGGGTGGTCGGAGATGCCGGGGAGGAGGGTGCACATGAAGTTGTTGGCGTTGGCGCGGAAGGACTGGAAGTACTCGTCCTTCCCCATCAGGACCTCCTGATCAGTCAAGAACACGAGAAAATATCACTCATTGGCAACAAGTTCAGGCATGATCTAGTAACTTTGATTCAACTGGCAGGAAGAACATGGGGGATTCAGATTCTGGACTGGCATGACAAGTCAAGAGTGAGGACCCGTGAGCCCCTGAAAAGTGCTGCCACCGCTTGCTGCGCCGGCAGCATGCGGAGCACAGGGGCCTAGGCAGGAGAGGCCAAGATAGAACAGACAAGCATCCTCCTCGTCTCCTATTTGGTGGTACCGGTACGCCACCACCGTGCACTACCATAATCAGAATGCATGCACACTCCATCAGTTAGTATACTACTGCCTGGTCATGGTCATTGATTAATCTAATCTGAACCGGGGCATCATGCAGAGTCAGTAATCAGCCGTCAGGGTAATTTCAGAATGGCTGATCCGCTGGCAAGATGTGGCCATATGCATATGCATCGTAAGAAGCTAACTGAATCCACATGCAAAGCTTAAAGGTGTAAAAAAGCAGCAGGCAAGACAGTCAATCATTAGATCGAGTGGCTTGCTAGCTTATGTGTACTCTTTTATGATTATCGTCAGTAGCTGTACTGCATACAAAGGCCAAAGTTGCATTCGGAAGGAATATCGCATAACTTGCGCTGCTGGGAAACCAAAGATCCATGGTGGAAACAGCCAAAGTGCCAATGCTTCTTATTCTCAGGAAATGTTGTGTCGCATGGAGAGGAGACAGTGGAGTGGTGATGCAGTATGATACCTTGGAGATGAGGACGTTGATGCCGGCGTGCTTGTTGTCCCAGCCGAACTCGTTGATGGAGTCGCTGGCGCCGAGCACCACCTCGTTCCTCTTGATGTACTGCCGGTACTCCCGCCTCCGGGACGCCTTGTGCAGCCACGCCGCCGCCCACAGCAGCTCGTCCTGGTACCCGTCGAAGTCGCAGTAGCAGGGGCACACCGCCGCGTGGAGGCTGCTGCTGTAGGCGCCCCGGTACCTGTCCGCGAACTTGAACACCTGCTCGTTTGTTCATTGTTTTTCAGAGTGTCAGAGCAGCTGACGCATACAGCACATTTGAGTCGTCAGAGTCGAGAACTTACGGCCATGGCGCGGTCGAGGAGGCGCTGGGAGTAGACGGGGTCGGCGTCGCGGAAGACGATGGAGCCGGCGGCGAGGGCGGCGGCGGTCTCGGCGGCGACGTCGGAGCCCGGGTGGGAGGGGTCGACCTTGTAGACGGTGCGCGGGGTGTCCATGTCCTCGGGCCGCTCCCAGCAGGAGTGGTCCTTGGACGCGTCGCCCACCTGCACGTACACCGTGTTGCGCTTGGCCGTGGCCTTCATGAAGTAGTCCGTCGCCCACCGCACCGCCTTCCTGGCCTCCTCCTTGTGCGGCCCGAAGCTGCGGCCGAAGTCGATCAGCCCCCACGACATGAGCGTCGCCGTGAACGCCATCGGGAACCCGAACTTCACGTTGTCGCCGGCGTCGTAGTACCCTCCCGTCAGGTCCACCTGCAGCAGCAGCAGCGTACCCATGAGCATCTTTGTACAACAGAAAATATAAAGCAGAACAATGTAGTACTAAGATGAGATGAGAGTCGTACGCCGGCGGCGGCGCCGTCGTGGAGGCCGGAGTCGCGGCGCCAGCGGAGGCGCTGGTCGGGTGGAAGCCTGCCGGAGCGCTGCCCCTCGAAGAAGAGAATGCTCTTGTGGAGGGCGTCGCCGTAGTCGTGGTGCCCGGCCCACGCCACCGCCGGCAAGAGCAGCAGCGCCAGCACAAGCACAGACGACAGCCCCATTGCTGCCCTGACCGCGAAGCCGGCGTTGCGGCTGACCGGAAGTGATTAAGCTAATGCAGTGGCAATGCAGCACTCACTAGCTACTCACAGAACCGTCCGATGGATGCTTCGACGACTGAGTGAGTGAGGTGCGTGTGTCTACCGGAGTCAGCAGGCCGTGGTTTAATAGTGGCCGGAGGAGGCGAGGTGAGTGAGGTGGTGTCGGAGCCGAACGGGCGGGAGGTTAAATACGGCATGTGACGGGCGCAGGCGTGAACCCATGGAGTGACCGGAGGGGAAGGAGGCTTAGGATACCGGGCAGAGGCCAATGCGGCGGCGGCACGTGGACGTGGCGAACGTTGCGGCGCCGGTGGCTTGGTTGGCCTGGAGCAGAAGGCTTCAATGTGCAGTAAGGACTACTATTACTCTCCCTTTGCAGTTGCAGACATCTGTGCCGTCGGCTGGTCTGTTCGTTTTGGCCGTTGCTCCACCGGAGTAAGTGTAACGTGACACTCCTAAAGTGGTTACCAACGGCTTAAGCTCCTTCATTTAGCCAGACCGAACGGATGAGATGGTTTCGCAATGTCTCTTCTTGCGGGGATTGGGAAGAGCTTTGGTGTGATCAAAGAAAGCTCGGCAAATATTCCGGTTCTCCCTCCTTCTTTTGAGGGAAAAAAAATCCACTTCTCGTCTGGCGACGATGGATCAGTGATCGACGCAGCATGCATGGCACTCACTCATCACAGCAGGAGTACAGGACGGCGGTGTTGTAGATGGGAGAAACGGTCATCCGGGGCAGCAGTTACGACGGCGGGGCCCGGTGCTCAGCGTGCCCTGTCCGTGCCGGTCAGTGATTCATCAGTGCTCTTCTCTCTCGGGCTCCGCCGTCACTTCTGCGCTCTCTCTCTCTCTCTCTCTCCTGATCTCGCTAGCTATAGTTACCAAGCTGACTAGCGGTACAGTTTTTGTACTGTTACGGATAAAATGTCGTCATGACTAGCGTGGTTTTCGGCTCTGAGCCCAGCCTCGCCGAATGATCCATGGTCCATACAAAGTATGGTACAGACGGACTCCGGAGGATCGACCCGTGCGTTGCAATCTACTACGTTGCCATGACGACAAACACGACGATCTTGTCATTCGCGCGCTCATCACTGGCGCATCCGTAGCAGCTTCGCCGAATCTGACCGTTGGACCTGGTGGAAAAAAGGGACCATAGCCCGTAGCTACGGCCTACGGCACGATGCATGGGGCCGCCCGAGTGCAAGGGGGCGAGGCCGACGGGAGGAGAGCCGTTAAAGCGTAGTACGCGCTGTGCTGTGCTGGCTGCCAAAGAAGAAGAACCTGTAGAAGAGAAGCGTGGCGACTGACAGAGCTGCAGATCGATGCTACGTGCCTGCGTGCTCTGCCGTGCGCGAGGGGGAATTCAATGGTTGGATCCTTGCGGCCATGGCCGCCGATCGATCGATGTGTAACGGCTAGCGGGGAGGGGTGGGGTGTGGCCGGACGGACGGACGGGGGCGTCGCGTCGTCCACTTTGCGTGCCAGTCCCGACGGCCGGAGCCACATGGCCTGCATGCGCGCGGGCGGCGGCTGCACCCGTGGTGCTATTGGTTTGCTTACTTGGGAATGGCCGCGCGTCGCATGCCTTTGGCGTTTGCCAGGTGACCGGCCGGAGAGCCGGAGATGGGGAAGACTTTCGTGCTGCGGCGACAGGGGAGTCACGGAAGGTAGTAGTACTACAAGTAACAACGGTCGTCTGAGAGAGTGAATGGTGCTCTGTGCTCAAGTTGCATGCTGCGGGTGAGTGAACGGAACGAGTTTACTGCCTAGACGGGCAACGGTCTGATCGGACGCTGAAATGAAATGGGCGCCGGGCCCCTTGTTTGCACAAGCATAGCCGTGCCATCCTTGTCAATGTGTCGTGGTTCCGAGAAGATTGGAGGACCGAAATGGCCGGCATCTATATATAATGGAGTCGGACTGGTCCGGTTGTCCATTTTCCCGCAAATCAGGGGGCTTGCAGGCATCCGGACAACAGCCACGTATGCGTCGGACATCTTGGTCCCACCAAAACCCTCCCCGCTAGGAAACCTCCTCCACACAAAGCGGTTGCCGCACTTTCATGCCGGTCAGCGCAACTCCAGAGCGGATGTGACTCCACAGCGTTGACGCTAGTTACAACGACGTGACCGTATGTACGGTCTTCACTGGTTCAAATCAACCACATGGGTCATTCCACATGAAAAAACACAACTAATGCTATTTCCATATGGGCCACCTGTTATACCCGGGGCATGAGATAGAACGAACCACTCGAACGAACCTCTTGAAACCAACTCCTATTTGGCGCCCGCAGTATCGGTTACATCCTTGTTCGTAAACAACACACACGCCTCTTGCTTTGATACCTATAGATGGGGCGGCCAGTTGGGCACGAGAGGGAAGCTTCCGGTTTTGGGAAGCTTAGATTCCCAGGCCGGTTTTGGGAAGCTTTTGAAGCTTTCGTCATTTTTTTGCGTTTTCTGGACTGTTTTAATTCTGATTTTTTCCTTTTTTTTCTATTCTTTTTTACATGCATGAACTTTTTCCCAATTCAAAAACTTTCTTCAAATTTGTGAACTTTTTTTGAATTCATTAACCTTTTTTCAAAACACATGAACCTTTCTTCAATTTGGGATTTTTTCAATCCGTGAACTTTTCTTTTTCAAAATCCATGAAGTTTTTCAAATTCCTAAACCTTCCCCCAAATCGGCGATTTTTTTCAAATTCATGAACTCTTTCCAAATTCTTTTTTTAAAATTGATGAACTTTCTTCAAACCAGTGATTTTTTTAAAATCCATAATTCTTATTCAAATTCGTGAACATTTTCAAAATCCCAAAATACCGTTGAATTTGATGAATATTTTTTAATTCCTTTTAAAAATAAATTGTCTTAAAAAGTCAATGGTGGACCGGTTAACCGGACCGGTCGTCCACACCCAGCGAACCAGGAAAACCAGCGAGCAAGCGATCAATCCAATCCCATCCTTGTTGGGTCCGCCCATGAAGGGTGGCGCGGGCTACTCTACTTAAGGCGCGTGGAGGAGGAAGAACCATATTTGACGCTTACAGCGCCAAATTGTGGAGCATTCGCACATGTGATCCATTCGAGTGTGAGAATTGGGCTAGCCCACTTTCGCACATTGAGGCAGCCAGGTTTTTGAAGTGATGTTTTCGTTTTTTATATACCGGTTTCCATCTGGTTTTCATTGTCTTTTGTTGTTTTTCGGTTTCTTTTTTTCACTTCTTTTTTTCGTTTTTATTTTTTCTGTTTATTTTTCAATATAGATATTTTTTCTTTTATTTGTTTTGTTCTTAAAAAGCACAATATTTTAAAAATAAGCTATGAGAAAAATTGTTCATTCTTTACAAAAAAGAATAAAAAATTCCAGATTTTGTTCATGTTTTCAAATTTTGTTCAGATTATCAAAAATTGTCCAGAATTTCCAAATTTGTTCACCTTTTAAAAAACTGGTTCAGAGTTTCAATTTTTTGTCTATAAAAATTGTTCACAATTTTAACAATGTTTTGAATTTAATTTTCTTGCGTGTTTTTGAAAAGTGCTCAAAGTTACAAATTATTTTTCTGTTTTTCCAAAATTTTCACAATTTGAAATTTTGTTCGCTTCTTCAAAAAAGTTCAGAGTTTCAAAATTTTGTTCTAATTTTTAAATATTATTTATAATTTTAAAATGTGTTCCAGTATTTCAAGATTGTTCGTGTTTTAAAAAATGTGTTCGTATATTCAAAATTTTGAAAAATGTTCATGTTTCAAAATGTATTCTGTTTTCCAAAAAAACGCGGGGCCGAAATCCCAAAAAACTTTCAAATGTATGGCTGTTCATAGTTCTTAACACTCGACGCTACTCATTAGTCACGAAAGTTTGTTCAATGCAGTTGCTACGCTCGTTCGCATGAGGTCGTGCGTTCGAGACCGCCAACGAGCGCCCGGCTGCCAATAGGAGCTCCCGGGAGGAACTATCCCTCCGGAACTCATTTTGCTGCGTATTTTTTAACATTAGTATAGACACAAGCGCTTATAAATACACGCATACACTTATACCTATAAACGCACACACGCACACCCTATCCTATGAGCACCTCCAAGAGACTGAGCCGGCATGTCATCTTGAAATTTATGAAGTCACCGTAAGGCGCCTCGTCGTCGATGGAAAAGTCTCCTTCTACTGAAAGCGCATCGTCGAAAATGCTGAAATAAATTCAAAAATAATGCGAACACCAGGACTTGAGCTTTGATGGACCAGGGATACCACTGTTTCTCTAACCATCCAAACACACGTAAAAAAACTCATTTTGCTAGTTTTGCCGATCAAACCTGGAACCAGGTGCTCCTCATACATAGTTTCATACAATGGACAAGCAAACGAGTGTCTGCACGCACTGCACTATTCCTACTGAAGTATGTACTTCCTTCGTTTTCAAATAATTATCTTTCTAGCCATCTCAAATGGACTACAACATACGGATGTGTGTAGACATGTTTTAAAATGTAGATTCACTCATTTTACTCCGTATATAGTTACTTATTAAAATTTTTAGAAAGACAATTATTTAGGAACGGATGGAGGAGTCAACTGCGCAAGAGAGTATGGCGCACGGTGCAGCTGTCCTATCCTACGGTGCGCCCGGTGGCCCTGGCTGTTGGAACCGAGGATCGACAAACAATCATAAAAATACGAGGAGATGATTTTACCGAGCGACAAACACCCACAGCGACGGACGCCCGCCCCGGCGATGAACGCCGGGGCTTTTTTTTCCTCTCTTGTATTTCTTCCTCTCGGCTCACGCAACCAGTACATAGGCAGGGGATTTATACACGAGGCACACACATCCGGTCCACCACACACACGCACGACCCGACCACCACACGCCCACTAACTGCACGCATTCATCCACTCCTAGGAGGGCTCCACTAGCTAACTAATTAACTCAGGCATGCATTGCCATGCACTAACAACCCACAACTCTAGCTAACAGCCGCTGCCTTACGACCTGGACCCGGAGCGCGGCACGCACCGGACACCACTGCCACATGCATGGCTTATTGCCATCACTGGCAGCCGCTGCACGTCCGGGTCTCGCCGCTCGTCGTCGTCCCCAACGCCACGCGCGCGGCTCGCCGAGGTAAAAAGAAGGAAACACAACCATCGTGTGCCGCCCCGGAACTCGGCCGTGCGCGTCGCGTCGCGTCGGTGATCCCACCGGCGGGCTTCCCGGGCAGGCAAAGAAAACAAATGATAAAAACGGGAGATGAGAGTACGGCGCCAACTTTAACGAGCCCCGACGCCGCATCCTCTCCCGCCCCAATACAAAAGGCCGCCCCAACCGCCGCACAGCGTTCACAAAGAAATAATACTCGAGCACACTAGCCATCTCAGCTCGGCTCAGCTCGTTTCCCTCCTCCCGGCCCGCCGCTCGGCAAACAACACTCCCGGCTGTGAGTTGTGACTCGCGAGTATGAGGGAGCAGGAGGCCCGGGGCGAGGCGGGGCGCCGGGGCGGCGTCATCAGGTCGCTGCTCGGCGTCGCCAGGCTCGGGGAGGACGGCCACGCCGGCGCCGAGGAGGGCGGCTCGAAGAAGGAGGACGGCGGCGGCGCGGAGAGGAAGGCGGTGGTGCGGGTGGTGGCGGCCGACATGCCGCCCGCGCTGCAGCGGCGCGCGTTCCACTGCGCCCGCGACGAGCTCGCGGGGATGCCGCACTTCCCGCGCCGCCTCGAGCCCAAGCGCCTCGCGCTCGCCCTCAAGAAGGTAACTAACCATGATTACAACCCCATTGCCGTCTCCCAGATTGCTAGCGCACAGCTTGGCCAGGAACCGGCCGCGTTGCCTGCTCCCCAAAAATATGCACCGTCAGACGCGGCGGATTGGCAGCACGTACATGATTGCTACTAGTAGGAGTAGGAGTATTTGGCCCTGTTGCCTTCTAGCCGCCGATTATAATACTCGTGATTGTGCAGCATCTTGCTAGCTTGCTAGGAACTTTCGTAGAGCAGCTCTGATTCCGGGAGGAAGTTCGACTGTACTCTCGCGGCAATGCAGTGATAATTGATCGATGTGCTTCTGCATTTGTATCCGCCTTGAAGGATTGAGCTGCATTCGTGTCGAAAGTGCGGATAGATCCTCCGCGTTATGATCACCACACCACTCCCGTTTTGTATGCTACTGCTACTACCTAGATGGAGTGTATCGAGTCGGCTGCCCTCTGCAGCTGTCTGAAAATGGGTTTGTTGTTTTGCTTGTCATCATTGGCAGTTGGAGCATCAGGCTCCCAACACCTAGGCGATCATTCGCGTGGCTAACCACCGATTAGAGCAATTAATAAATTGAACAGTCCAAAGTTGCAATCATGTGGCTCTCAGTGTCACCACACAGGAGGGCATAAGCAAAGTTTGACCAGAATATACGCGCCGATCAGACTGTTCTGGCTTCTGGGCACTGAATACTCACATCGGCCAAGCCCAAATGCTCCTGCCAACTTGGCCGTTGCTTCTTCTAATGTCATTCACAATTTAACCGGACGCTCGCATTATTTGTTAGAAAATCATCAAACATTGTGGTCCTATCCTCATATACAATTTCGCTTATTATTATCCTATGTGACAGGAATTCGACACTGCTTACGGCGCGGCTTGGCACTGCATCGTGGGGACGAGCTTCGGTTCATACGTCACGCACGCCAGGGGCGGATTCTTGTACTTCTCTGTTGATAAGGTCTACATACTGCTCTTCAGGACGGCGGTGGAGCCCCCGCCCCATTGACGATGGCCAAACAAATCGTTCGCTAATTGTATGCACCTGTGTGGGAGTGTGACGACTTCCCAGCTCCCAAATGCAAACGGTTCGGCTGAGCCAGGCCTTGTAATTAAATTGCATTTTTCATCGATGGCAATGGAGACATCCTTTTTGCATCACGTCCACGGTTCGAAACTCCGAGAATTCAATGCCGTAACGTGCTCCAGTTGAACGCGGTCTGATCGTCGTGCTTGTCAGTGTGCGAGACGTTTATGATGCTCTGTAGATGTCTAAACATGAACACAATTGTGTGTACTCCCTCCGTCCCAAAATTCTTGTCTTAAATTCGTCTAGATACGGATTTTGAACAAATCTAAGACAAGAATTTTGAGACGGAGGCACATCCATATTTGAACAAATCTAAGACAAGAATTTTGAGACGGAGAGAGTATATTGAAGTGATGTTAGCTTTCAGCATGTAATAAACAAGATTGCTGTTGTGCAAGTTTGAGAATAGGGTTTAGCGTTTCCCGTGGGGCAAAGTGTTGGAAATATGCCCTAGAGGCAATAATAAAAGGATTATTATTATATTTCATTGTTCATGATAATTGTCTTTTATTCATGCTATAATTGTATTATCCGAAAATCGTAATGCACGTGTGAATACATAGACCACAACATGTCCCTAGTGAGCCTCTAGTTGACTAGCTCGTTGATCAATAGATAGTCATGGTTTCCTGACTATGGACATTGGATGTCATTGATAACGGGATCACATCATTAGGAGAATGATGTGATGGACAAGACCCAATCCTAAGCATAGCACAAGATCGTGTAGTTCGTTTGCTAGAGCTTTTCCAATGTCAAGTATCTTTTCCTTAGACCATGAGATCGTGTAACTCCGGATACCGTAAGAGTTCTTTCGGTGTACCAAACGCCACAACGTGATGGCGGGTGACTATAAAGGTGCACTCACGGTATCTCCGATGTCATTGGGTTAACACGGATCGAGACCGAATTTGTCACTCCGTATGACGGAGAGGTATCTCTGGGCCCACTCGGTAATGCATCATCATAATGAGCTCAAAGTGACCAAGTGTTTGGTCACGGGATCATGCATTACTGATGCGAGTAAAGTGACTTGCGATAGCGAGATTGAACAAGGTATTGGGATACCGACGATCGAATCTCGGGCAAGTAACGTACCGATTGACAAAGGAAATTGTATACGGAAAAATGCGTCTTCATAGGATACCCTAAGGAAACCATTGGGTATACCTTCTACCTCAGATCCGAAGGCAAGATCTTTGTTGCCAAGAACGGATCCTTTCTGGAAAAAGAGTTTCTCTCGAAAGGAGTAAGTGGGAGGAAAGTAGAACTCGATGAAGTACTACCTCTTGAACCGGAAAGTAGTGCAGCTCAGGAAAATGTTCCTGTGGTGCCTACACCGACTGGAGAGGAAATTAATGATGATGATCAAGGTACTTCGGATCAAGTTGCTACTGAACTTGGTAGGTCCACAAGGACACGTTCCACACCAGAGTGGTATGGCAACCCTGTCCTGGAAATCATGTTGTTAGACAACGGTGAACCTTCGAACTATGAAGAAGCGATGGCGGGCCCAGATTCCAACAAATGGCTTGAAGCCATGCAATCCGAGATAGGATCCATGTATGAAAACAAAGTATGGACTTTGGCAGACTTGCCCGATGATCGACGAGCGATAGAAAACAAATGGATCTTTAAGAAGAGGTAATGTTACATCTATAAAGCTCGACTTGTCGCTAAGGGTTATCGGCAAGTTCAAGGGGTTGACTACGATGAGATTTTCTCTCCCGTAGCGAAGCTGAAGTCCGTCCGAATCATGTTAGAAATTGCCGCATACTATGATTATGAGATATGGCAAATGGACGTCAAAACGGCATTCCTTAACGGCTATCTTAAGGAAGAACTGTATATGATGCAGCCAGAAGGTTTTGTCGACCCTAAGAATGCTAACAAGGTATGCAAGCTCCAGCGATCCATTTATGGGCTGGTGCAAGTATCTCGGAGTTGGAACATTCGCTTTGATGAGATGATCAAAGCGTTTGGGTTACTGCAGACTTACGGAGAAGCCTGCGTTTACAAGAAAGTGAGTGGGAGCTCAGAGCATTTCTCATATTATATGTAGATGACATACTTTTGATGGGAAATGATATAGAACTTTTGGACAACATTAAGGCCTACTTGCATAAGAGTTTTTCAATGAAGGACCTTGGAGAAGCTGCTTATATATTAGGCATCAAGATCTATAGAGATAGATCGAGGCGCCTCATAGGTCTTTCACAAAGCACATACCTTGATAAGATATTGAAGAAGTTCAAAATGGATCAGTCCAAGAAAGGGTTCTTGCAGTATTACAAGGTGTGAAATTGAGCTCGGCTCAATGTCCCACCACGGCAGAAGATATAGAAGAGATGAGTGTCATCCCTATGCCTCAGCCATAGGGTCTATTATGTATGCCATACTGTGTACCGGACTGATGTAAACCTTGTCGTAAGTTTGGTAGGAAGGTACCAAAGTAATCCCGCAAGGAACACCGGACAGCGGTCAAGAATATCCTAAAGTACCGAAAAGGACTAAGGACATGTTTCGTTTATGGAGGTGACGAAGAGCTCGTCAGAAGGGTTACGTCGGCGCTTAGCTTCGACACGATCTGATGACTCTAAGTCACAAACCGGATACGTGTATATGTTGAATGGTGGAGCGATGGTGGTGCAGCTGCAAGCGAGCGTCGTGGCGGGATCTACATGTGAAGCGGAGTACATGGCAGCCTCGGAGGCAGCACATGAAGCAATTTGGGTGAAGGAGTTCATCACCGACCTAGGAGTCATGCCCAATGCGTCGGGGCCGATCAAACTCTTCTGTGACAACACTGGAGCTATTGCACTTGCCAAGGAGCCCAGGTTTCACAAGAATACCAGGCACATCAAGCGTCGCTTTAACTCCATTCGTGAAAATGTTCAAGATGGAGACATAGAAATTTGCAAAGTGCATACGGATCTGAATGTCGCAGATCCGTTGACTAAACCTCTTCCGCAAGCAAAACATGATCAACACCAGAACTCTATGGGTGTTCGATTCATCACAATGTAACTAGAATATTGACTCTAGTGCAAGTGGGAGACTGTTGGAAATATGTCCTAGAGTCAATAATAAAAGGATTATTATTATATTTCCTTGTTCATGATAATTGTCTTTTATTCATGATATAATTGTATTATCCGGAAATCGTAATGCACGTGTGAATACATAGACCACAACATGTCCCTAGTGAGCCTCTAGTTGACTAGCTCGTTGATCAATAGATAGTCATGGTTTCCTGACTATGGACATTGGATGTCATTGATAACGGGATCACATCCATCATTAGGAGAATGATGTGATGGACAAGACCCAATCCTAAGCATAGCACAAGATCGTGTAGTTCGTTTGCTAGAGCTTTTCCAATGTCAAGTATCTTTTCCTTAGACCATGAGATCGTGTAACTCCCGGATACCGTAGGAGTTCTTTGGGTGTACCAAACGTCACAACGTAACTGGGTGACTATAAAGGTGCACTACAGGTATCTCCGAAAGTGTCATTGGGTTGACACGGATCGAGATGGATTTGTCACTCCGCATGACGGAGAGGTATCTCTGGGCGCTTTCGGTAATGCATCATCATAATGAGCTCAAAGTGACCAAGTGTTTGGTCACGTGATCATGCATTACGGTACGAGTAAAGTGACTTGCCGGTAACGAGATTGAACGAGGTATTGGGATACCGACGATCGAATCTCGGGCAAGTAACGTACCGATTGACAAAGGGAATTGTATACGGGGTTGCTTGAATCCTCGACATCGTGGTTCATCCGATGAGATCATCAAGGAGCATGTGGGAGCCAACATGGGTATCCAGATCCCGCTGTTGGTTATTGACCGGAGAGCCGTCTCGGTCATGTCTACGTGTCTCCCGAACCCGTAGGTGTTGGGGAACGTAGTAATTTCAAAAAATTTCCTACGATCATGCAAGACCATGGTGATGGCATAGCAACGAGAGGGGAGAGTGTCCGTCCACGTACCCTCGTAGACCGAAAGCGGAAGCATTATAACAACGCGGTTGATGTAGTCGTACGTCTTCACGATCCGACCGATCCAAGCACCGAACGTCGGCACCTCCGAGTTACGCACACGTTCAGCTCGATGGCGATCCCGGACTCGATCCAGCAAAGTGTCGGGATGAGTTCCGTCAACCTGACGGCGTGGTGGCGATGTTGATGCTCCACCGGCGCAGGGCTTCGCCTAAGCTCTGCGACGATATGACTTCTCCGGCGCAGGGCTTCGCTAAGCTCCGCGACGATATGACCAAGTGGAATATGGTGGAAGGGGCACCGCACACGGCTAAGGAAAGATCCGTAGATCAACTTGTGTGTCATGGGGTGCCCCCTGCCTCAGATATAAAGGAGCCAAGGGGGGTGCGGCCAGCCTTGGGAGGCGCGCTGGAGGAGTCCTACTCCCACCGAGTAGGACTCCCCCTGTCCTAGTTGGAGTAGGATTGGGGGGGAAGAGGAAGGCGCCCCCCTCTCCTTGTCCTATTCGGACTAGAGGGGAGGGGCGCAGCCCACCTGGCCGCCCTTCCTCTTCTCCCTTGTGGCCCATGAAGGCCCATATACCCCGGGGTTCCGTAACCCCGGTGTTCGATAACTTCTGTTTTCACTCGGAACCCTTCCAAGTCCAAACATAGGCTTCCAATATATCAATCTTTATGTCTCGACCATTTCGAGACTCCTCGTCATGTCCGTGATCACATCCGGGACTCGAACAAACTTGTGCATCAATACTTATAAACTCATAATGAACTGTCATCAAAGCGTTAAGCGTGCGGACCCTACGGGTTCGAGAACTATGTAGACATGACCTAGAACCATTCTCGGTCAATAACCAATAGCGGAACCTGGATGCCCATATTGGTTCCTACATATTCTACGAAGATCTTTATCGGTCAAACCGCATAACGACATACGTTGTTCCCTTTGTCATCGGTATGTTACTTACCGAGATTCGATCGTCGGTATCCAATACCTAGTTCAATCTCGTTACGTAAGTCTCTTTACTCGTTCCGTAATACATCATCTCACAACTAACTCATTAGTTGTAATGCTTGCAAGGCTTAAGTGATGTGTATTACCGAGAA
Source organism: Aegilops longissima (assembly GCA_021605205.1). NCBI lineage: Eukaryota > Viridiplantae > Streptophyta > Magnoliopsida > Poales > Poaceae > Aegilops > Aegilops longissima. The sequence goes on along the minus strand of CM038681.1, from coordinate 533,965,634 downwards.
GGCCTAGAGATACCTCTCCGACAATCGGAGTGACAAAACCTAATCTCAAATACGCCAACCCAACAAGTACCTTTGGAGACACCTAGTACTCCTTTATAATCACCCGATTCGTTGTGACGTTTGGTAGTACCAAAGTGTTCCTCCGGTAAACAGGAGTTGCATAATCTCATAGTTATAGGAACATGTATGGGTCATGAAGAAAGCATTAACATACTAAGCGATCAAGTGTTAAGCTAACGGAATGGGTCATGTCAATCAGATCATTCAACTAATGATGTGACCTTGTTAATCAAATAACAACTCTTTGTTCATGGTTAGGAAACATAACCATCTTTGATTAACAAGCTAGTCAAGTAGAGGCATACTAGTGACATCTTGTTTGTCTATATATTCACACATGTATTATGTTTCCTGTTAATACAATTCTAGCATGAATAATAAACATTTATCATGATATAAGGAAATAAATAATAACTTTATTATTGCCTCTAGGGCATATTTCCTTCATCTCCCACTTGCACTAGAGTCAATAATCTAGATTACAAAGTAATGATCCTAACACCCATGGAGTCTTGGTGCTGATCATGTTTTGCTCGTGGAAGAGGCTTAGTCAACGGTCTGCAACATTCAGATCCGTATGTATTTTGCAAATCTCTATGTCTCCCACTTGGACTTGGTCCCAATGGAATTGAAGCGTCTCTTGATATGCTTGGTCCTCTTGTGAAATCTGGATTCCTTTGCCAAGGCAATTGCACCAAGATTGTCACAGAAGATCTTCATCGGTCCCGATGCACTAGGTATGACACCTAGATCGGAAATGAACTCTTTCATCTAGACTCCTTCATTCGCTGCTTCGAAGCAGCTATGTACTCCGCTTCACATGTAGATCCCGCCACGACGCTTTGTTTAGAACTGCACCAACCGACAGCTCCACCGTTTAATAAAAACACGTATCCGGTTTGCGATTTAGAATCGTCCGGATCGAGTGTCAAAGCTTACATCGACGTAACCATTTACGACTAGCTCTTTGTCACCTCCATATACGAGAAACATATCCTTAGTCCTTTTCGTATTTCAGATGTTCTTGACCGCTGTCCGATGATCCACTCTGGATTACTTTGGTACCTTCCTGCCAAGCTTACAGCTAAGCATACGTCGGTCTGGTACACAACATTGCATACATGATAGAGCCTATGGTTGAAGCATAGGAACATCTTTCATTTTCTCTCTATCTTCTGCTTGTGGTCGGGCATTGAGTCGACTCAATCTTACACCTTGTAATACTGGTAAAAACCTTTCTTTGCTGGTCCATTTTGAACTTTTCAAAACTTTATCAAGGTATGTGCTTTGTGAAAGTCCAATTAAGCGTCTTGATCTATCTCTATAGATCTTGATGCCCAATATGTAAGCAGCTTCACCGAGGTCTTTCATTGAAAACTATTATTCAAGTATCCTTTTATGCTATCCAGAATTCTATATCATTTCCAATCAATAATATGTCGTCCACATATAATATTAGAAATGCTACTGAGCTCCCACTCACTTTCTTGTAAATACAGAGCTTCTCCAAAAGTCTGACAAACCCATATGCTTTGATCACACTATCAAAGCGCTTATTCCAACTCCGAGAGGCTTGCACTGACCATAAATTGATCGTTGGAGCTTGCACACTTTGTTAGCACCCTTTGGATCGACAAAACCTTCTGGTTGCATCATATACAACTCTTCTTCTAGAAATCCATTCAAGAATGCAGTTTTACATCCATTTGCCAAATTTCATAATCATAAAATGCGGCAATTGCTAACATGATTCGGACAGACTTAAGCATCGCTACGGGTGAGAAAGTCTCATCGTAGTCAACCCCTTGAACTTGTCGAAAACCTTTCGCAACAAGTCGAGCTTTGTAGACAGTTATATTACCATCAGCGTCGGTCTTCTTCTTAAAGATCCATTTATTTTCAATGGCTTGCCGATCATCGGTCAAGTCAACTAAAGTCCATACTTTGTTCTCATACATGGATCCCATCTCAGATTTCATGGCTTCCAGCCATTTTATGCGAATCTGGGCTCACCATCGCTTCTTCATAGTTCGTAGGTTCGCCATGGTCAAGTAACATGACTTCCGAATAAGATTACCGTACCACTCAGTGCGTATTTCACTGGTTGACCTCACGAGTTCAAGAGTAACTTGATTTGAAGCTTCATGATCATCATCATTAGTTTCCTCACTAATTGGTGTAGTTGTCACAGAACCATTTCTTGTGATGAACTACTTTCCAATAAGGGAGCAGATCTGATTATCTCATCAAGTTCTACTTTCCTCCCACTCACTTCTTTCGAGAGAAACTCCTTCTCTAGAAAGGATCCGAATTTAGCAACGAAAATCTTGCCTTCAGATCTGTGATAGAAGGTGTACCCAACATCTCCTTTGGGTATCCTATGAAGACACATTTTTCGATTTGGGTTCGAGCTTATCGGTTGAAGTTTCTTTACATAAGCATCGCAGCCCCAAACTTTAAGAAACGACAACTTTGGTTTCTTGCCAAACCACAGTTCATAAGGCGTCGTCTCAACGGATTTTGACGGTGTCCTATTCAACGTGAATGCGGCCGTCTCTAAAGCATAACCCCAAAGCGATAGCGGTAAATCGAAATAGACATCATAGATCGCACCATATCTAGTAAAATGCGATTCGACGTTCGGACACACCATTTCTCTGTGGTGTTCGGGTGGCGTGAGTTGCTAAACTATTCCACATTGTTTCAAATGTAAACCAAACTCGTAACTCAAATATTCTCCTCCATGATCAGATCGTAGAAACTTTATTTTCTTGTTACGATGATTTTCCACTTCACTCTGAAATTCTTTGAACTTTTCAAATGTTTCAGATTTGTGTTTCATTAAGTAGATATACCCATATCTGCTCAAATCATCTGTGAAGGTGAGAAAATAACGATACCGCCAAGGCCTCAACATTCATTGGACCACAAACATCGGTATGTATGATTTCCAACAAATCAGTTGCTCGCTCCATAGTTCCGAGAACGGCGTTTTGGTCATCTTGCCCATGAGGCACGGTTCGCAAGTACCAAGTGATTCATAATCAAGTGATTCCGAAGCCCATCGATGGAGTTTCTTCATGCGTTTTACATCGATATGACCTAAACGGCGATGCCACAAATAAGTTGCACTATCATTATCAACTTTGCATCTTTTGGCTTCAACATTATGAATATGTGTATCACTACTGTCGAGATTCAACAAGAATAGACCATTCTTCAAGGGTGCATGACCATAAAAGATATTACTCATATAAATAGAACAACCATTATTCTCTCGATTTAAATGAATAACCGTCTCGCATTAAACAAGATCCAGATATAATGTTCATGCTCAACGCCGGCACCAAATAACAATTATTTAGGTCTAAAACTAATCCGAAGGTAGATGTAGAGGTAGCGTGCCGACCGCGATCACATCGACTTTGGAACCATTTCCAACGCGCATCGTCACCTCGTCCTTAGCCAATCTTCGCAATCCGTAGTTCTGTTTGAGTTGCAAATATTAGCAATGTAACCAGATCAAATACCAGTACTATCTGCGAGTATTAGTAAGGTACACATCAATAACATGTATATCACATATACCTTTGTTCACCTTGCCATCCTTTTATCCGCCAAATACTTGGGGCAGTTCCGCTTCGATGTCCATCGCTTGCGGTAAAACACTCGATTTGTGCTTAGGTCCGGACTTGGGTTTCTTCTCTTGATCAGCAACTTTCTTGCTGTTCTTTTGAAGTTTCCTTCTTCTTCCCTTTGCCCTTTTCTTGAAACTAGTGGTCTTGCTAACCATCAACACTTGATGCTCTTTCTTGATTTCTACCTCCAGCTTTTAGCATTGCGAAGAGCTCAGAATTGTCTTAGTCATCCCTTGCATATTATAGTTCATCACGAAGCTCTTGTAGCTTGGTGGCGATGATTGGAGAATTCATCAATGACACTATCATCCGGAAGATTAACTCCCAGCTGAATTAAGTGATTGTTATACCCGGACATTTTGAGTATGTGCTCACCGATGTAACTATTCTCCTCCATCTTGCAGCTATAGAACTTATTGGAGACTTCATATCTCTCAATCCGGGCATTTGCTTGAAATATTAACTTCAACTCTGGAACATCTCATATGCTCCATGACGTTCAAAACGTCGTTGAAGACCCGGTTCTAAGCCGTAAAGCATGGCACATTGAACTATTGAGTAGTCATCAGCTCGCTTTGCGGACGTTCACAACTTCGGCTCGGCATCTGCAGAGGCTGTCACCCAGCGGTGCTTCGGGACGTAATTTTTACGTGCAGCAATGAGGATAATCCTCAAATTACGGACCCAGTCCGTGTAATTGCTACCATCATCTTTCAACTTTGCTTTCTCAAGGAACGCATTAAAATTCAACGGAACAACAGCACGAGCCATCTATCTACATAAACATAGACAAGCAAAATACTATCGGTACTAAGTTCATGATAAATTTAAGTTCAATTAATCATATTAAAACTCCCACTTAGACAGACATCTCTCTAGTCATCTAAGTGATTACGTGATCCAAATCAACTAAACCATGTCCGATCATCATGTGAGATGGAGTAGTTTCAATGGTGAACATCACTATGTTGATCATATCTACTATATGATTCACGTTCGACCTTCGGTCTCCGTGTTCGAGGCCATATCTGTTATATGCAAGGCTCGTCAAGTTTAACTTTGAGTATTCGCGTGCGCAACTGTTTTGCACCCGTTGTATTTGAACGTAGAGCCTATCACACCGATCATCACGTGGTGTCTCAAAGACGAAGAACTTTCATAGCGGTGCATACTCGGGAGAACACTTCTTGATAATTTTGGTGAGAGATCATCTTATAATGCTACCGTCAATCAAAGCAAGATAAGATGCATAAAGGATAAACATCACATGCAATCAATATAAGTGATATGATATGGTCATCATCATCTTGTGCTTGTGATCTCCATCTCCGGCACCGCCATGATCACCATCGCCACCGGCGCGACACCTTGATCTCCATCGTAGCATCGTTGTCGTCTCGCCAACTATTGCTTCTCGACTATCGCTACTGCTTAGTGATAAAGTAAAGCAATTACATGGCGTTGCATTTCATACAATAAAGCGACAACCATATGGCTCCTGCCAGCTGCCGATAACTTCGGTTACAAAACATGATCATCTCATACAATAAAATATAGCATCACGTCTTGACCATATCACATCACAACATGCCCTGCAAAAACAAGTTAGGCGTCCTCTACTTTGTTGTTGCAAGTTTTACGTGGCTGCTACGGGCTGAGCAAGAACCGTTCTTACCTACGCATCAAAACCACAACGATACTTCGTCAAATAGACTCCGTTTAACCTTCTCAAGGACCGGCGTAGCCACACTCAGTTCAACTAAAGTGAGAGAGACAGACACCCGCCGGTCACCTTTAAGCAACGAGTGCTCACGGCGGTGAAACCAGTCTCGCGTAAGCGTCGCGTAATGTCGGTCCGGGCGCTTCATCTCACAATACCGCTGAACCAAAGTATGACATGCTGGTAGGTAGTATGACTTGTATCGCCCACAACTCACTTGTGTTCTACTCGTGCATATGACATCAACGCATAAAACCAGGCTCGGATGCCATTTGTTGGGGAACGAGTAATTTCAAAAATTTCCTACGATCATGCAAGACCATGGTGATGGCATAGCAACGAGAGGGAGAGTGTCCGTCCACGCACCCTCGTGAGACCGAAAGCGAAGCGTTATAACAACGCGGTTGATGTAGTCGTGCGTCTTCACGATCCGACCGATCCAAGCACCGAGCGTCGGCACCTCCGAGTTCGCACACGTTCAGCTCGATGGCGATCCCGGACTCGATCCAGCAAAGTGTCGGGATGAGTTCCGTCAAGACGACGGCGTGGTGACGATGTTGATGCTCCACCGACGCAGGGCTTCGCCTAAGCTCTGCGACGATATGACTTCTCCGCGCGGGCTTCGCCTAAGCTCCGCGACGATATGACCAAGTGGAATATGGTGGAAGGGGCACCGCTGCGGCTAAGGAAAGATCCGTAGATCAACTTGTGTGTCATGGGGTGCCCCCTGCCCCCGTATATAAAGGAGCCAAGGGGGGGTGCGGCCAGCCTTGGGGAGGCGCGCCTGGAGGAGTAGGATTGGGGAGGGGGAAGAGGGAAGGGGCGCCGCCCCCCCTCTCCTTGTCCTATTCGGACTAGAGGGGGGAGGGGGGCGCGCAGCCCACCTGGCCGGCCCTTCCTCTTCTCCCTTGTGGCCCATGAAGGCCCATATACCCCCCGGGGGGTTCCGGTAACCCCCCGGTGTTCCGGTAACTTCCTGTTTTCACTCGGAACCCTTCCGAAGTCCAAACATAGGCTTCCAATATATCAATATTTATGTCTCGACCATTTCGAGACTCCTCGTCATGTCCGTGATCACATCCGGACTCGAACAAACTTTGGTGCATCAATACTTATAAACTCATAATGAACTGTCATCGAAGCGTTAAGCGTGCGGACCCTACGGGTTCGAGAACTATGTAGACATGACCTAGAACCATTCTCGATCAATAACCAATAGCGGAACCTGGATGCCCATATTGGTTCCTACATATTCTCTGAAGATCTTTATCGGTCAAACCGCATAACGACATCGTTGTTCCCTTTGTCATCGGTATGTTACTTACCGAGATTCGATCGTCGGTATCCAATACCTAGTTCAATCTCGTTACAGTAAGTCTCTTTACTCGTTCCGTAATACATCATCTCACAACTAACTCATTAGTTGTAATGCTTGCAAGGCTTAAGTGATGTGTATTACCGAGAAGGCCTAGAGATACCTCTCCGACAATCGGAGTGACAAAACCTAATCTCAAATACGCCAACCCAACAAGTACCTTTGGAGACACCTGTAGTACTCCTTTATAATCACCCGATTCGTTGTGACGTTTGGTAGTACCAAAGTGTTCCTCCGTAAACGGAGTTGCATAATCTCATAGTTATAGGAACATGTATGGGTCATGAAGAAAGCATTAACATACTAAGCGATCAAGTGTTAAGCTAACGGAATGGGTCATGTCAATCAGATCATTCAACTAATGATGTGACCTTGTTAATCAAATAACAACTCTTTGTTCATGGTTAGGAAACATAACCATCTTTGATTAACAAGCTAGTCAAGTAGAGGCATACTAGTGACATCTTGTTTGTCTATATATTCACACATGTATTATGTTTCCGGTTAATACAATTCTAGCATGAATAATAAACATTTATCATGATATAAGGAAATAAATAATAACTTTATTATTGCCTCTAGGGCATATTTCCTTCAGTCTCCCACTTGCACTAGAGTCAATAATCTAGATTACAAAGTAATGATCCTAACACCCATGGAGTCTTGGTGCTGATCATGTTTTGCTCGTGGAAGAGGCTTAGTCAGCGGGTCTCGCAACATTCAGATCCGTATGTATTTTGCAAATCTCTATGTCTCCCACTTGGACTTGGTCCCGAATGGAATTGAAGCGTCTCTTGATATGCTTGGTCCTCTTGTGAAATCTGGATTCCTTTGCCAAGGCAATTGCACCAAGATTGTCACGGAAGATCTTCATCGGTCCCGATGCACTAGGTATGACACCTAGATCGAAATGAACTCTTTCATCTAGACTCCTTCATTCGCTGCTTCCGAAGCAGCTATGTACTCCGCTTCACATGTAGATCCCGCCACGACGCTTTGTTTAGAACTGCACCAACTGACAGCTCCACCGTTTAATAAAAACACGTATCCGGTTTGCGATTTAGAATCGTCCGGATCGGTGTCAAAGCTTACATCGACGTAACCATTTACGACTAGCTCTTTGTCACCTCCATATCTGAGAAACATATCCTTAGTCCTTTTCGTATTTCAGGATGTTCTTGACCGCTGTCCATGATCCACTCTGGATTACTTTGGTACCTTCCCGCCAAGCTTACAGCTAAGCATCGTCGGTCTGGTACACAACATTGCATACATGATAGAGCCTATGGTTGAAGCATAGGAACATCTTTCATTTTCTCTATCTTCTTCTGCTGTGGTCGGGCATTGAGTCCGACTCAATCTTACACCTTGTAATACAGTAAAAACCTTTCTTTGCTGGTCCATTTTGAACTTTTTCAAAACTTTATCAAGGTATGTGCTTTGTGAAAGTCCAATTAAGCGTCTTGATCTATCTCTATAGATCTTGATGCCCAATATGTAAGCAGCTTCACCGAGGTCTTTCATTGAAAAACTATTATTCAAGTATCCTTTTATGCTATCCAGAAATTCTATATCATTTCCAATCAATAATATGTCGTCCACATATAATATTAGAAATGCTACAGAGCTCCCACTCACTTTCTTGTAAATACAGAGCTTCTCCAAAAGTCTGTACAAACCCATATGCTTTGATCACACTATCAAAGCGTTTATTCCAACTCCGAGAGGCTTGCACCGACCATAAATTGATCGTTGGAGCTTGCACACTTTGTTAGCACCCTTTGGATCGACAAAACCTTCTGGTTGCATCATATACAACTCTTCTTCTAGAAATCCATTCAAGAATGCAGTTTTTACATCCATTTGCCAAATTTCATAATCATAAAATGCGGCAATTGCTAACATGATTCGGACAGACTTAAGCATCGCTACGGGTGAGAAAGTCTCATCGTAGTCAACCCCTTGAACTTGTCGAAAACCTTTCGCAACAAGTCGAGCTTTGTAGACAGTTATATTACCATCAGCGTCAGTCTTCTTCTTAAAGATCCATTTATTTTCAATGGCTTGCCGATCATCGGTCACCGGTATTGTACCGGGACCACCGGAAGGGTCCCAGGGGTCCACCGGGTGGGGCCACCTATCACGGAGGGCCCCGTGGGCTGAAGTGGGAGGGGACCAGCCCTTGGTGGGCTGGTGCCACCCCCCTTGGGGCCCCCTGCGCCTAGGGTTGGAAACCCTAGGGTGGGGGGCGCCTCCACTTGCCTTGGGGGGCACTCCACCCCCTTGGCCGCCGCCCCCCCTTGGGAGATCCCATCTCCAGGGCCGCCGCCCCCCCAGGGGGCCTATATAAAGGGGGGTAGGGAGGGCAGCCGCACCCTGAAGTCTTGGCGCCTCCTCTCCTGCTACACCTCTCCTCTCGCAGAAGCTCGGCGGCTCTGCGGAACCTGCTGCATCCACCACCACGCCGTCGTGCTGCTGGATCTTCCTCAACCTCTCCCTCCTCCTTGCTGGATCAAGGTGCGGGAGACGTCATCCGCTCCGTACGTGTGTTGAACGCGGAGGTGCTGTCCGTTTGGCACTTGGTCATCGGTGATTTGGATCACGACGAGTACGACTCCCTCAACCCCGTTCTCTTGAACGCTTCCGCTCGCGATCTACAAAGGTATGTAGATGCACTTCTATCACTCGCTGCTAGATGAACTCATAGATGGATCTTGGTGAAACCGTAGGAAAATTTTTATTTTCTGCAACGTTCCCCAACAGTGGCATCATGAGCTAGGTCTATGCGTAGTTCTCTTTGCACGAGTAGAACACAATTTGTTGTGGGCGTAGATGTTGTCAACTTTCTTGCCGCTACTAGTCTTATTTTGCTTCAGCGGTATTGTGGGATGAAGCGGCCGGACCGACCTTACACGTGCGCTTCGTGAGATAGGTTCCACCGAATGACATACACTAGTTGCATAAGGTGGCTAGCGGGTGTCTGTCTCTCCCACTTTAGTTGGAGCGGATTCGATGAAAAGGGTCCTTATGAAGGGTAAATAAAAGTTGACAAATCACGTTGTGGCTTTTTCGTAGGTAAGAAAACGTTCTTGCTAGAACCCTATTGCAGCCACGTAAAAGATGCAACGACAATTAGAGGACGTCTAACTTGTTTTTGCAGCAATTGCCTTGTGACGTGATATGGCCAAAATTTGTGATGAATGATGAATGATGAATGATATATTGTGATGTATGAAATCATGTTCTTGTAATAGGAATCACGACTTGCATGTCGATGAGTATGACAACCGGCAGGAGCCATAGGAGTTGTCTTAATTATTGTATGACCTGCGTGTCATTGATTCAACGCCATGTAATTACTTTACTTTATTGCTAAACCGTTAGCTATAGTAGTAGAAGTAATAGTTGGCGAGCAACTTCATGGAGACACGATGATGGAGATCATGATGATGGATATCATGGTGTCATGCCGGTGACAAGATGATCATGGAGCCCCAAGATGGAGATCAAAGGAGCTATATGATATTGGCCATATCATGTCACTACTATTTAATTGCATGTGATGTTTATTATGTTGATGCATCTTGTTTACTTAGAACGACGGTAGTAAATAAGATGATCCCTCATAATAATTTCAAGAAGGTGTTCCCCCTAACTGTGCGCCGTTGCTAAAGTTAAATGCTTCAAGCACCACGTGATGATCGGGTGTGATAGATTCCTCGTTCACATACAACGGGTGTAAGACAGTTTTACACATGCAAAACACTTAGGTTAACTTGACGAGCCTAGCATGTACAGACATGGCCTCGGAACACAGAGACCGAAAGGTCGAACATGATTCGTATGGAAGATACGATCAACATGGAGATGTTCACCGATGATGACTAGTCCGTCTCACGTGATGATCGGACACGACCTAGTTGACTCGGATCATGTAACACTTAGATGACTAGAGGGATGTCAAATCTGAGTGGAAGTTCATTAAATAATTTGATTAGATGAACTTAATTATCATGAACATTAGTCTAAAATCTTTGCAAAAATGTCTTGTAGATCAAATGGCCAATGCTCATGTCAACATGAACTTCAATGCGTTCCTAGAGAAAACCAAGCTAAAAGATGATGGCAGCAACTATTCGGACTGGTTCTGGAACCTGAGGATCATCCTCATAGCTGCCAAGAAACAATATGTCCTAGAAGCACCGCTAGGTGAAGCACCCATCCCGGAGAACCAAGACATTATGAACGCTTGGCAGTCTTGTGCTGATGATTACTCCCTCGTTCAATGCGGCATGCTTTACAGCTTAGAACCGGGGCTCCAAAAGCGTTTTGAGAAACACGGAGCATATGAGATGTTCGAGGAGCTAAAAATGGTTTTCCAAGCTCATGCCCGGGTCGAGAGATATGAAGTCTCCGACAAGTTCTATAGTTGTAAGATGGAGGAAAATAGTTACATCGGTGAGAACATACTCAAAATGTCAGGTTGCACAACCTTTGTCCCACTGGACATTAACCTCCCGGACGAGGCGGTCATTGACAGAATCCTTCAGTCGCTCCCACCGAGCTACAAGAGCTTTGTGATGAACTACAATATGCAGGGGATGGTGAAAACTATTCCTGAAGTATTTTCAATGTTGAAGTCAGCAGAGGTAGAAATCAAGAAGGAACATCAAGTGTTGATGGTTAATAAAACCACTAAGTTCAAGAAGGGCAAGGGTAAGAAGAACTTCAAGAAGGACGGCAAGGATGTTGCCGCGCCCGGTAAGCTAGTTGCCGGTAAGAAGTCAAAGAATGGACCCAAGCCTGAGACTGAGTGCTTTTATTGCAAAGGGAAGGGTCACTGGAAGCGGAACTGCCCCAAATACTTAGCAGACAAGAAGGCCGGCAACACTAAAGGTATATTTAATATACATGTAATTGATGTGTACCTTACCAGTACTCGTAGTAACTCATGGGTATTTGATACCGGTGCCGTTGCTCATATTTGTAACTCACAGCGGGAGCTGCGGAATAAGCGGAGACTGGCGAAGGACGAGGTGACGATGCGCGTCGGGAATGGTTCCAAGGTCGATGTGATCGCCGTCGGCACGCTACCTCTACATTTACCTACGGGATTAGTTTTAAACCTCAATAATTGTTATTTAGTGCCAAGTTTGAGCATGAACATTGTATCTGGATCTCGTTTAATACGAGATGGCTACTCATTTAAATCCGAGAATAATGGTTGTTCTATTTATATGAGAGATATGTTTTATGGTCATGCCCCGATGGTCAATGGTTTATTCTTAATGAATCTCGAACGTAATGTTACACATATTCATAGTGTGAATACCAAAAGATGTAAAGTTGATAACGATAGTTCCACATACTTGTGGCACTGCCGCCTTGGTCACATTGGTGTCAAGCGCATGAAGAAGCTCCATGCTGATGGACTTTTAGAGTCTCTCGATTATGAATCATTTGACACATGCGAACCATGCCTCATGGGAAAAATGACCAAGACTCCGCTCTCCGGAACAATGGAGCGAGCAACCAACTTATTGGAAATCATACATACCGATGTATGCGGTCCAATGAGCGTTGAGGCTCGCAGAGGATATCGTTATGTTCTCACTCTCACTGATGACTTAAGTAGATATGGGTATGTCTATTTGATGAAACAGAAGTCTGAGACCTTTGAAAAGTTCAAGGAATTTCAGAATGAGGTAGAGAATCAACGTGACCGAAAGATAAAATTCTTACGATCAGATCGTGGAGGAGAATATTTAAGTCACGAATTTGGTACACACTTAAGAAAATGTGGAATCGTTTCACAACTCACGCCGCCTGGAACACCTCAGCGTAACGGTGTGTCCGAACGTCGTAATCGCACTTTATTGGATATGGTGCGATCTATGATGTCTCTTACAGATTTACCGCTATCATTTTGGGGATACGCTCTAGAGACAGCTACATTCACTTTAAATAGGGCTCCGTCTAAATCCGTTGAGACGACACCGTATGAATTATGGTTTGGGAAGAAACCTAAGCTATCGTTTCTAAAAGTTTGGGGATGCGATGCTTATGTCAAGAAACTTCAACCTGAAAAGCTCGAACCCAAGTCGGAAAAATGCGTCTTCATAGGATACCCTAAGGAAACCATTGGGTATACCTTCTACCTCAGATCCGAAGGCAAGATCTTTGTTGCCAAGAACGGATCCTTTCTGGAAAAAGAGTGTCTCTCGAAAGGAGTAAGTGGGAGGAAAGTAGAACTCGATGACGTACTACCTCTTGAACCGGAAAGTAGTGCATCTCAGGAAAATGTTCCTGTGGTGCCTACACCGACTGGAGAGGAAATTAATGATGATGATCAAGGTACTTCGGATCAAGTTGCTACTGAACTTGGTAGGTCCACAAGGACACGTTCCACACCAGAGTGGTATGGCAACCATGTCCTGGAAATCATGTTGTTAGACAACGGTGAACCTTCAAACTATGAAGAAGCGATGGCGGGCCCAGATTCCAACAAATGGCTTGAATCCATGCAATCCGAGATAGGATCCATGTATGAAAACAAAGTATGAACTTTGGCAGACTTGCCCGATGATCGGCGAGCGATAGAAAACAAATGGATCTTTAAGAAGAAGATGGACGCGGATGGTAATGTTACCATCTATAAAGCTCGACTTGTCGCTAAGGGTTATCGGCAAGTTCAAGGGGTTGACTACGATGAGACTTTCTCTCCCGTAGCGAAGCTGAAGTCCGTCCGAATCATGTTAGAAATTGCCGCATACTATGATTATGAGATATGGCAAATGGACGTCAAAACGGCATTCCTTAACGGCTATCTTAAGGAAGAACTGTATATGATGCAGCCAGAAGGTTATGTCGACCCTAAGAATGCTAACAAGGTATGCAAGCTCCAGCGATCCATTTATGGGCTGGTGCAAGCATCTCGGAGTTGGAACATTCGCTTTGATGAGATGATCAAAGCGTTTGGGTTTACGCAGAATTATGGAGAAGCCTGCATTTACAAGAAAGTGAGTGGGAGCTCTGTAGCATTTCTCATATTTTATGTAGATGACATACTTTTGATGGGAAATGATATAGAACTTTTGGACAGCATTAAGGCCTACTTGAATAAGAGTTTTTCAATGAAGGACCTTGGAGAAGCTGCTTATATATTAGGCATCAAGATCTATAGAGATAGATCGAGACGCCTCATAGGTCTTTCACAAAGCACATACCTTGATAAGATATTGAAGAAGTTCAAAATGGATCAGTCCAAGAAAGGGTTCTTGCCTGTATTACAAGGTGTGAAATTGAGCTCGGTTCAATGTCCGACCACGGCAAAAGATATAGAAGAGATGAGTGTCATCCCCTATGCCTCAGCCATAGGGTCTATTATGTATGCCATGCTGTGTACCAGACCTGATGTAAACCTTGCTGTAAGTTTGGTAGGAAGGTACCAAAGTAATCCCGGCAAGGAACACTGGACAGCGGTCAAGAATATCCTAAAGTACCTGAAAAGGACTAAGGACATGTTTCTCCTTTATGGAGGTGATGAAGAGCTCGTCGTAAAGGGTTACGTCGACGCTAGCTTCGACACAGATTTGGATGACTCTAAGTCACAAACCGGATACGTGTATATGTTGAATGGTGGAGCGATGGCTGGTGCAGCTGCAAGCGAGCGTCGTGGCGGGATCTACATGTGAAGCGGAGTACATGGCAGCCTCGGAGGCAGCACATGAAGCAATTTGGGTGAAGGAGTTCATCACCGACCTAGGAGTCATACCCAATGCGTCGGGGCCGATCAAACTCTTCTGTGACAACACCGGAGCTATTGCACTTGCCAAGGAGCCCAGGTTTCACAAGAAGACCAGCACATCAAGCGTCGCTCAACTCCATTCGTGAAAATGTTCAAGATGGAGACATAGAAATTTGCAAAGTGCATACGGATCTGAATGTCGCAGATCCGTTGACTAAACCTCTTCCGCGAGCAAAACATGATCAACACCAGAACTCTATGGGTGTTCGATTCATCACAATGTAACTAGATTATTGACTCTAGTGCAAGTGGGAAACTGTTGGAAATATGCCCTAGAGGCAATAATAAAAGTATTATTATTATATTTCCTTGTTCATGATAATTGTCTTTTATTCATGCTCTAATTGTATTATCCAGAAATCGTAATGCACGTGTGAATACATAGACCACAACATGTCCCTAGTGAGCCTCTAGTCGACTAGCTCGTTGATCAATAGATAGTCATGGTTTCCTGACTATGGACATTGGATGTCATTGATAACGGGATCACATCATTAGGAGAATGATGTGATGGACAAGACCCAATCCTAAGCATAGCACAAGATCGTGTAGTTCGTTTGCTAGAGCTTTTCCAATGTCAAGTATCTTTTCCTTAGACCATGAGATCGTGTAACTCCGGATACCGTAGGAGTGCTTTGGGTGTACCAAACGTCCACAACGTGGCGGGTGACTATAAAGGTGCACTACAGGTATCTCTGAAAGTGTCTGTTGGGTTGACACGGATCGAGACTGGGATTTGTCACTCTGTATGACGGAGAGGTATCTCTGGGCCCACTCGGTAATGCATCATCATAATGAGCTCAAAGTGACCAAGTGTTTGGTCACGTGATCATGCATTACGGTACGAGTGAAGTGACTTGCCGGTAACGAGATTGAACGAGGTATTGGGATACCGACGGTCGATCTCGGGCAAGTAACGTACCGATTGACAAAGGGAATTGTATACGGGGTTACTTGAATCCTCGACATCGTGGTTCATCCAATGAGATCATCAAGGAGCATGTGGGAGCCAACATGGGTATCCAGATCCCACTGTTGGTTATTGACCGGAGAGCCGTCTCGGTCATGTCTACGTGTCTCCCGAACCCGTAGGGTCTACACACTTAAGGTTCGGTGACGCTAGGGTTGTAGAGATATGAGTATGCAGCAAACCGAAAGTTGTTCGGAGTCCCGGATGAGATCCCGGACGTCACGAGGAGTTCCGGAATGGTCCGGAGGTAAAAAATTATATATAGGAAGTGCAGTTTCGGCTCATCAATCATCGCGGTACGCCATGCAGTCTCATGAAGAGCATCACGGTGAGAGACAGGCACCGCATGAAATGCGCGGCGACGGGGATCATAGCTGATGGTCCCATCAGTAGGAACAAGAGCACAGCGAGTATGATCGCATGTGCGGGTAACCATGGTGTGTGCAGGAGCAGCTGGAGGCGTCGCGGTCGAGGGAGCAAGGCTGCCCTCGACAGAAGGCGATGCGAGCTGCGGCGACGACGAGGGAGCAGCATCCTCGATCACCGGAGCAAGCGATGAGGCGCATCAGCCTTGGCCGGGTCAAGACGGGCCGTCCGAGCCAGCGGCGTGGGGAGCGGACGGGCCAGCGACGCGGCGGTCGATGGGCCAGCCAGTTTGAAGCGATGCGGTGGCGGGCGAGCGGCGTGGGAGCCGAGGGGCGGGGGGACGGGCATGTCCCATGCACGTCGATCGCCCGGTAGTGCGGCGCGACCACGTGGGGGCGGCAGGCAGGGGGCGTACATGCGCCATGCACGTCGATCGCCGGTGATGGAGCAGCCGAAGGGTCCTGCACAGAAGCAGCAGGGCCTGAAACAGGCGTGTCAGTAGACAAATAGGACAAGTCGTATTTGCGCATATGATCACCCGTAGCCGGTTCAATGGGAGGAAAAGAGAGAACATCAGCCAAAGAAGAGACATCGACGGTGACCCCATGTGGGGACCCCGACTCATAAGTCGTGATCACCGAATGCACGTGTACAGTGATCCCAGAGATCAATGCTCACTGAACACACAGAAGCTGAATAACAAGAGTCTTACATCCATACATACCGTCTTACACAAATTATGACCATTATGGTCAAGTCTTACATCGATAAAGCCTTAAGGGCTGAACATCAAATGAAACACAAGCAGCGGAAATCTTCGTCGATAAGTAGAACCCATGTCATCTGCCTTAACCCTACAGGCATTCTGACTGAGAAACGTCCTAGTTCGCATGTTCGTCTCCAAAGAACTCTTCTTCGAACTCCGGTTCTTCCATGCCTGGCCAATTAAATAACCAGTGGCAAGCCAATGAGTACTTTGAATGTACTCGCAAGCAACCCATGTTTTGGTTCCAGATATAACAGTGCATGATATAGGTAAATTTTTGCAGAAAGCTAGTTTTGAGTGTAATAATATGTTCAACAACTTGTAAGACATGCATCAGGAGAATTCAAGTAACCATGAGGACTGGTTACAGATATCAACATAAATAGAGTGGGCACCAACCCAACTCAATCATGTCAAGCCCTTTGACTTGACCCAAGTAGATCTTCCCACTTATCCAAACACACACACACTGGTTTGTAAACATGTGGACGTAGCCCAAGAGCGGTTACCCAAATGTCCTTGACCGTGGACACGGCTATTCGAATAGTTTGACACTCTGCAGAGGTTGCACACTTTACCCACAAGATCCGTGGAACTTCCGTGTCATCCACGACCCGCGGTACCTCAAGTACCCGGGGTAAGTACCCGATCACTATCTTTCCCTAGACGACACTAACAAGGAGTCCACTCGTTGTTCCGAATCCTCACGATGTACTCATACGAGACTCACTCGAGATCGTAACATCCGAGAGGGGACACAACGGTGTATCCGGTGCCCTGTGAAAACAGTCATGGCCGCCCTACCTGGCACGACCCCGTCCCGAGAGAGAGCACCAACTCTCCCCCGTCACTAGTAATGCGGGCTCCAAGCTAGTATCGGCCTAGGTAATCGATAATGCCCTTTCCCATACAAGGGTAGAGTGGTTGCGCATGTAAGGTTGGAATAACGGTCGCAACTTAAACCAATCCGTTTTGAAAACAACACACACACTTGCCTCGGTACACCACTTCGTCATCAAGTGGCTACCCAACTCATCATCTCCTTCGGGCATAAGTGGCACCCGACAGGGTTTTCGAAAAGTCTTTTGAAAATGCCTTGCCTCCCTTACCATGCATATCCCCGTCCCTTTTTGCGTAGCACTAATTAGCATCCTATCTACTCCCACCGGCATAATCCTCATAAGAAGGTAGGGTCACGTACAATGCAAGTATCAATGAGGAAGTAACGGTGGCAAGCCACCCCATGTGGTCACCACAATATCATGTCTCCGATGCAAGCAATAAGAGTGCTATATGGCATGCATAAAAAGGTTTTCATAGATATGGTCAAAGGGCTGCTTGCCTGGCTCAACAAAGTCTTCTGGGTCTTCAAAGCCTTCTGGTCCAACTCCTTCGTCAGCAACGCAATCTATCGTCGCAAAAGAATAACGAGAAAATAAGGCAATAATAAAACAGAAAAACCAAAGTGCTCAGAAAAATGTCAACTCATTTTTGTTAAATACTAGGTTGAAAACTAAGAAGGGGAAAAATTCCTAGTTTTGGATTTGGAGTAGCAGAATATGAGAAATGGTTTTACAAAGGTATATTTAAATGCTTAAAATCACATTTAAATATTAAAGTGAAGAAAAGATTGTTGGATTTGAATGAAAGTTGCACCATTAAATTGGTGGGATTTTTACAAGAATTTAGGAACTGGAATTATTTCATTTGGATAAATATTTTATCCTGTGGGATTTTTGGAAGGGTGATAGAAAAAGAAAAAAGAAAAGTGGCGTTGTGCCACTGGGCCAGAAAGGCGTCAGTGCAGCAGGCCCGAAGGGAACTCAGCCCGCGCGAGGCTGCCACGTCGAAGGCGTAAAGGAAAAATACGCCTTCAGCCGACGCAGCGAACCGGTACGCGCGCGCGTGCGTTTTAAACCTGACGGGTGGGACCCACACGTCAGGACGTGAGGCTGACGGACGGGCCCCACGGCCGTCGTCGTCAACCCTGGGTCAGAGAGGGCGGCGAGCTCACCGGCGCCGCTGTGGTCGACGGCGAGGCGATCCGAGGGCACCGACGTGCTCAGGACGGAGTCGCCGTTCGGGTGGAGGTGGAGGCGGTCGCCGGAGTGCAGGGGTTCGTCGGCGACGAGGAAGCCGGCGGCAGAGCTTTGGGAGGAGCTTGCCCCGGTCGATTCTGGCTGCGATAGAGAGGGGAGACAGAGGGGAAATGGTCAATGGGAGGCGGTTTCAGATCGGGCGGAGGAGGAGGCGGGGAGGCTCAGACTGCAAACTCCGGCGAGCCGAAGTGGCGGAGCTCGAGCTTGATCTCGAGCTCGGGCGGCTCTGGAGAGGAACTGGGGCGCAGGGGGATGTTTTGGGGAGTGGGATAGCGAGGGGTGAGGAGAGGAGGGCTCGGGGAGGCCCTTAAATAGACGAACAGCGGGGTGCCGTGGACCCGTGCGCCGACGATCTCTTGCTCGTTGCCACAGGGCTCGGGAGGGGCTGGCGCCGTGTCTGGGGTGTTCCTGGACGTCGACTACGTCGGGAGAGATAGAGAGAGGGAGTGGGGAAAGGTCAGAGGCGCGCGCGTGTGAGCCGCGCCATTGGCGCTCTCAGGCGGCCGGTGTTTGCTAGCTCGGAGGCGCGGGGAGGAGGAGAGAGGAAGGGACAGCGCCGTGTCGTGATCACGGACGTCGAGGGGCGTTGGTTGGCGTGCTAGGGAGGCCCGAGGTGGCCGGAGGCGGTTGGAAGAGGCGGCTACTGTCTTGAGGCAAGATCAGAAGGCCTCAGAGCGCCCAAATGGCGGCATGGCCATTTTCTATGCATGTGGTCACGGCCAAAGGTGTCTGGTAGCTCTAGGAGGGAGTAAAGAAGTAGGAGATGGCCTTGGATGCCTGGGTGGCGATGGGAGAAGAGAGAGGTAGAAGAAGAGGGAGAGAGGGGCTGTCCAGGGAGGTAAATGAGGTGGTTTCACCCCTCAATAATTGAGCTGAGATGCAGCCATTGTTACTGGAGGTAGAGGAGGACTTGGAGGGGCTGTGGTAAAAAGTGGAGGCCATGGAGAAGAGTGGAAGTGGTCAAAACATGGGTTTTAGTAAAATGGCAGAAGGTGTTTGTTGCTGGTTTGGGCAAGAAGATGAACTCCTCTTGTCATGAGGCTTGACAGGGTCAAATGGCATGAGATAATAATAGGTTCCACCAAGTTTGAGTCCATTTGGGCAAAGTTGCCAATACAACTTTTGTAAACCCTAGAAATTAGCAGAAATGGACTTGTGTAGATCTAGTTGAGCAAATCACTTCTCCTTGATGCACCACTTGGTGTAGTGGACTCATTTGGTCATGTGAACATGCTCACCAAAGTTGGGGTCAAGGAGAGAAAGTTGGTAGTACAAAGTTGTTCAAATTAGATTCTGGCCAGAGAGGGTTTTGGGGCACTTTGATCAATATAACATTTTCTCCAACTTGTGCCATTTGGTATAGATGAAATATTAGACCACTTGAGCATGTTCACAAGATTTGAGAGCATTTGGACATGTTTGGCAATGCAAAGTTGCTCAAACTTCAAAATGGACAGAAATGGTTTTGAGGGGATTTCATGGGGTTATACTATTCTCCATGTCATGATACTTATCAAGATCATCCAACATGTCATATTTGACATGATAGAATTTTCTTGGAATTTTTGGAGAATATTTCCTTTGTAAATATTTCAAAAGCTTGAAATATCCAGAAAGGGTTTTTGAGGGGTTTGACCAACATTTTGAACATGACCATGTGTTGAAACTCTTATATATGGACAATATATGTCCACTAAGTTTCCCTAGGTTTTTGTCAAATATTTTTGAAACAATAAAATAATTTTTTCCTATTAAAGACCATTTCTGGCCTTAAGAAAAAGCTTTTCAATAAAATAGGAAAATAACTTTTAAAATTATATTTTTGTGGTTTATGGGAGTCCTACACCTAATAGGAATCAAACATACTCTTTGGAAGATTTTTCATACCCCAAATCAAGTACTTGCAGTGCAAACCTCAATTAAGGGGTTTTTGGAAAACTAAATTTAGAAAAATACTTTTTGGCCAAATTATTTTTGTAATAAAATTCTATATTGTACTATACACATGGTATGATCATTGGGCAGAAGTTTTGGATCAAGGAAAGGAAGTATAGAAGGTGAAGCTATGTTGACTTTTAAGAGCACTTGAAAACACAGAGAGAAAACCAACTCCAAATAAAAAGTCAAATAATGCAAAAGGTTTTGTCAAACCACATTTTATCATGATTTATCATCTTAAGTGTTGTGCCATGAAAATCAGGGTGTGACACCCCAGGAGTGGCATAGGGAAAAACAGACTCGTCGAAAACAACGTCACGAGAGATGTAGATACGTCCCGTGGAACAATCAAGACACTTGTATCCCTTATGCATCGGACTATAGCCCAAGAAAACACACATGGTGGAACGGAAAGCAAGCTTGTGTGCATTATATTTGCGCAAACTAGGCCAGCAGGCGCACCCAAAAGTGCGAAGAAACTTGTAATCGGGGTGCACCTTAAGGAGACGATATATGGGTGTATCTTGTTGAAGAACAGGTGTAGGCATGTGATTAATAAGGTAGCATGCCGTAAGAAAAGCTTCATCCCAAAAACGCAATGGGAGAGAAGAATGAGCCAGCAAGGCAAGACCTATTTCGACAAGATGACGGTGTTTGCGCTCAGCAATGCCATTTTGCTGAGAGGTGTGCGGGCAAGACACACGATGAGAGATTCCAGTGCGTTGGAAATAATGGTGCAGTCGGTGATACTCACCACTCCAGTCTGACTGAACAACTATGATTTTAGTGTGGAGAAGACGCTCAACATGAGCCTGAAAAGCATAAAATACTTGCTCAACGTCAGACTTGTGTTTAAGGAGATAAATCCAAGAGAAACGAGAGTAATCGTCAACAAAGCTCACATAATTCTTATAGCCTCCGGAAGAGGCAATAGCAGGCCCCCAAACATCAGAATGAATTAACTCAAGAGACATAGTGGAAATATGATGTGATAAATTATAAGGCAATTGTCGACTTCTAGCACGCTGACAAGCATCACACACGAAAGTCTGACGTTCAGAAGAACACACTAAATCATTATTCCTAACAATGTTTTGAACAATATTATTCGAGGGATGACCGAGACGCTAGTGCCACTGGGACGGGATGGTCTTGATGCTGAGAGACACTTGGCGGTTGGAGGAGGACGACGCGCAACTAAACGGGATGGGGTAGAGTCCGCCATGAAATCTACCGTGAAGAAGGATTTTCTTCGTGGCCGTGTTCTTAACAAGGAAAAAGAAACGGTGAAATTCCACAAAAACATCATTATCAAGAATGAGACGATAAACAGAGAGAAGATGTTGATGAATATGTGGGAGACGAAGAATATTTCATAGACGAAGAGATGAACCGGGTATGGTGGAGTGACCAATATGCGAAATAGACAAACCTGCACCATTTGCCACTTGCACTTGATCCTTCCCGCCATAGCGCTCGTGGAAGTTTAGACGATCGAGATCATTCGTCAGGTGGTCCGTCACACCCGTGTCCAGGATCCAGTGTGGCGGCTCATGGGAGGAGGAGGTGGACCTGGAGTTGGCGGAGCGGTGGTCATGATCATAGCGGCTACGACAGTCGCCGGCCTTGTGATCCCGGTTCTTGCAGATCTGGCACCGGGGATGCTAGCGCCGGCGGCCGCCCCCGTTGCCTCCTCCGTTGCGGCTGTTGCCACCGTTGTTGTTGTTGCGGCCAGGGGCTTTGCCCTGGCTGGGGCCGTAGCCTCCCGAGCCGGGCGGGAGAGAACCAGCAGAGGGACGGCCGCCGCTTGGGCGACCAGAGTTGGGGGCGCGACCGGGGTTGTTGTGGTAGACCGGCCGGGACGCGGCATTGGCGGAGGACTACCAATCCTCAAGCTCCGATTGTTGCTGCTGAAGGGCCTCGTAGTGAAGGACACTGGAGTAGAACGCGGGAAACGTGATGGGCACGCCCGCGAAGTTCATCGAAGTAGTGATGGGGTTGAACGCCGAGCCGAGTCTGGTCAGCGTGTAGTCGATGATCTCCTCGTCACTAAGAGGAGAGCTGGCGGCGACCATCGCATCAGCGAGGGCCTTGACCTTCTGCATATACTCGTCGGCGGGGCGATCTCCCTTCCGCAACGCCTAGATCTGGCGCCGGAGGTTATGCACGCCGGCATTGTTCTCGGCGGCGAACATGGTGTGCACGACCGTCCAGGCGGCGGCCCCGTCCTGCAGCCGATGAGCTGCGGAGATCTCCACGTTCATCGAACTGAGGAGATGCCCGAGAACCTTCTGATCCAGCATCCACCACTGCTCGTACTCAGGGTTGGACACGGTACGGGCGGCCTCGCCGGTGCCTGTCGTCACGGTCGGCGCCAGCGCCTTGGCCGAGCCGTCGAGGAAGCCGTGGAGGCGAACACCGACGAAGTTGGGGAGGGAAAGAGCCCTCCATAGCATGAAGTTTTTGCGGTCAAGGGAGACCGCGATGGGCGGAAGGACGGGGGTGGGAGCCGACGCAGCGGGTGGGGCGATGACGGGGGCGATCGGGGCGGGCACGGAGAGGGTGGAGAGCGTGAGCGTGGAGGAGGGAGTCATCGTGGGTGCCGGCGCGGTGGACATCGCGAGGCCACGAAAAACTGCGGCGGCGGCGGTGGTGGGAGGAGAGGCGGCGGCGGCTAGGGTAGGCTCTGAAACCAAGTTTGAGAATAGGGTTTAGGGTTTCCCGTGGGACAAAGCCTCACCACGTCTTTCTATATATAACAATCAGCATATATAAATACATACGTACAGGGTACGTATACACGACACACTAGACCTATTTTAACGGTGCAAGGCAGGAAATCACTGCATCTCTTGATTCCAGGCATGCATCCAATGTGTATTTCTTATTGGCAATAAAGCTAAATGTTGCATGTTTCAATTCAAATTTATTTGATAGGTGGATTTTTCATTTTCTTATAGTTTCAATCTATAAAGATAATGATATACAACAAATGGTATTAATATTAATACTTCAAACTTTTGTTTTTTGCTAATTGACTAGCATGTGGAAACAAAACTTGAAATGATAAATAGTTGAAAATAGCTCAAAATAGTAAATGATAAATCACTGAAAATTGTTATACTTGCAATCCCGTTGCAATGCACGGGCATGTTTCCTAGTGGTAGTACAATTCACCCACCATCTTGTCCTTAGACCTCGATCCCAAGACTATCAAAGAGCTTAGGTCATGGGATGAGTGTTGCATGAAGGTCTTGTATGTTTGTGGGCTCCAGTTGGAACGTGAATTGGAGGTTAGGCTCATAGTTGACGATTTCATGCTAAGCCTTTATCTGACATTGAATTCCTTATATGTGGTTTCCTATGTGCGTAATGACATAAATGACATAGCCCATGGTTTCGGTTGTGCCACGTGTCGGAGACATCTAACTCTAACCTCTCAAAAGGGTAACCTATTACTAGTGTTTTCAGTATTTTATTTTATTTTTCTTATAAATTTATGTCCTTACTTTTTACTAATTTTAAGCCTCCTAGTGTCTACTGAATGCTCGAAATTTGTTGATTGCCTCATCCCCTCTCTCACTACATTGCTTCCATTTTGGAACTTAGGAACTACAATGTAGGATGCATAAATGATATCCTTGTCTATATGATCCATATGTGCTATAGATAAAACAATATGAGTATTATTATTTTCCCCAATTCTTGTTCCCTAGTTTGAAACATTCATGATTTTTACAATCTATTTTCCAAATAAAATAATTTCCTTTTGCATTTGCAATGAGATTTAAGTCATTGTGTTCGTACTTTGCCATATAGCCAATGTCAGTAATTACTCTTCTTGTGCTTGCACACCTAGTTTTGGGGAGGAAAAAACAGAAAAAATATTTAAAACATTTTCCAGTAATTATCATCAGTGTGTGCTAATTCGCCACAATACCCCACCTGGATTAAATTGTTGTTATTTTGTTCATGAATTAATACCATCGAGTTGATCCTTTTAAAGAACTTAGTTAATATCGTTGATCCCTTCTTCAGCATGAATCATATTAATGTATTACGATTAATGTGACCTTATCTTCATCGGTTACAAGTGTTTGCCCACTATAAAGGAAGCATCATTTGCCTTTCAATTCCACACTAGTAGTCCAAAGGGGCACAACAAGCACCATATTAGCAACTCAATCCTAGAGTTCAGTGTAGACCAAGAAATGAGGAGCACACACATTCTATTCCTTGCATTTTCCCTCCTAATTCTATCATCGGGTATCTAGTCGATCAATACCAAGCACTCTAGTGCCTTGTTATCTACACTAGTAATGTGTGTGAATTTTTGACATATGTATATATTGCATGATTGTCTAACATACCTTATTTTCCCTTTTGATATCTAGCTATGGCAGCTTCTAAGACCGTATGCAAACACATCATCAGGAAGGGCAAATGTAACAACGCCGAATGCCTATCTTACTGCAAGAAGTTTATCTCCCCACCCGGTGGCCCATCCGCCACGTGCGTACCCGAGGGATGCAAGTGTTATATGTGCGGAGGAATTCCAGAGAACACACCATATAGCTAGATAAAAAAATAGCATATGCATGGACTTATCACAGTTGGTTGAGTAATAAATAAAATAATTCAAGTAATATAACATAGTATGAAGTTCAACATGCCAGTAAGGAAGATGCTTTAAGGTGCAGGGGCCGAATCGCTCAAACTATCTGGATGGCTTCGCTAGGGTTTACCAGCCCAGGCGATCAGGGGGCGATCCCCACGCCGCCGCCAACGCCGGGCGCCGCCCCGGCCAAGGATGGCCTTCCGTCGTGCGTTCTGACCACGGCAGGTGCGGACCAGCAGCGGCTACGTCCGCCTAGCGATCGCGTGACCAACCAGATCTCGTCGATCCCGCCGTGCCCGAGATGGAAACTGCTTTGAGGAGTCCAAGAGCCTCACGCCGGGAGGAATTAGGGTTTCCTAAACCTTGCCGCAAGGAAAATCTGAACCCTCCCCTTAAATCCTAAGGCGGGACGCTAAGTCGAAACCTCGAGAGCCGCGGATCGATCTAACCATATTGTTGTCTTCTTTGCCGTAAACCGCCCCATCGTCATGACGAAGCCGTCCGCATGCGCAGAGGGCATTGAGATGCCGGTGACCGAGGGGAACCCAGGGGTCGGTGGGGGCGATTACGGGGCTCCCCTTGCGGATGCTTCCCGCCCGAAGCCTTCCACTGGGAACTCTGGTGTCGCGGTGGCGACGCAACCACGCGTGAAGGACCTCGCCATATGGGATCAGATGAGGAAGTTGGCGCCAGAGGCAGGACACTCTGCGAAGCAGGCCAGCATGAACCAACACGTTGAGGGGCCAGAAGAGTTCAGGGAAGGCGAGGACATGGAGGAAGAGGCGGAACTTGTGGAGGTCGACCTTGAGGAAGAGGGGGTGATCCAGCAACCGGCTCATCCATGGACGGTGATCATGCTGGTCTACTCCTTGGATCAACCAACACCCAGAGCTCTTTTTGACAATGTTGTTGATGGCTGGAGGTTGAAGGAGAACTTTGACTACTCATATTAGGGAGATAACAGGTACCTTGTCCACTTTGGATGTGAAGCTGACATGGAAAGGATTCTGCGTGGAGGACCGTGGCAATATAAACATGATCCACTCATCATTGAAGCCTATGATGGGATGAGGAAAGTCTCTGACTACGTTCTTGACCGTATCAGAATCTGGGTGCGGATCCTGGACGTGCCAACCAACTGGAGAACCGAGAAATTGTGAAAGCTCTGTGTGCGAATTTAGGCACGTTTTTACAAGCTGAACTTGAGGAGAACAGGGGAAATTATGTGCGCGCCAGGGTGGCTATGCCAGTGTATAAGCCGCTAGAGACGTCGGTGGCGATGAACGCTTGACTTAAAGAGCAGCGTACCAAGGTTGAATTTGAAATTCAGCATGAGAAACTACCCGACTTCTGCTATACCTATGGTTACCTTGGCCATGTGGAGAAGTCTTGCGGCAGGAATGTTAAAGGGGGTGCACCAACGGGGAAGTTCAGCGGCAAACTGAGATGCTCTCCGCCTCGTCCCTTCACAAGGCAGTCTGGCACAGTCCGGGCGAAGTCCAATCCAACAGCTTACCGCGGCCTTGATTTCTCGGCAGGAAGCAACACCTCTTCTGGCCGGGGACGAGGGGGCCGTGCGGCTCGCCGAGAGGCAGACCAGGCGCTCTCATACAAGACGCATGAAGAACATAAGAGCGGCATCCCGGCCATCGGTCAGATGCTAGCAGAACAAATGCAACAGATGTCCGGAAGTGACAAGTTTGAACCGGGTGTGCAGAAATCTGCAGATGAGATCAGTGGGGGCGTCCACACCCACGTTCAGAACATGCACTCCCAGCCCACAAGCTCTGACATCATACCAGCACTACGTGACCTGTCAAATGAGGTACGTATGGCTAACGCAGAGCTCTCCGATGCTACGACACTAGGGAAGCGGAATGCGGGAGAAGAGGTGTCATCTGCGGCTGGAGAGGAACAAGGAGACAAACCATGGTGCTCTACACTAAACCGACTGCTACGGTAGATCATGTTTTTTCAGGAACGCCGAAGAAGCGGAGAACTTCAGAGACGCTGGACGGGCAACAGTCTCAAGTGCATGGTGGTGTACGTGACCAGGACATGATGGAGGTGTCCAACCCATTGGAGGCAGTCGGCCCAGGGGCCGCCGACGAACTGACGGGGCCGGAGGGGCCTCGTCAGGAGCAATGAATATCCTAAGTTGGAACTGCCGGGGGGGTGGGAACCCTCGGACAGTTCGTGATCTCGTGAGTTTTGTACAGGCTCATTCCCCTAGCATTGTTTTTCTTTGTGAAACTAGACAGTTGAAAAATAAAATGAAGAGGTACCGCTCTCGGTTAGGATTAAGTGGTTTTGATGCGTCAGATAGTGATGGTCTTAGTGGTGGTTTGGCTTTGTATTGGCATGAGTCTTTGAGTCTTGATGTAAAAACAATTAATAAAAGATACATTGATGCGTACGTCACGATGGCGCCGGGGGAGCCACCTTGGCGGCTGACCTGCGTCTACGGCGAACCGCGAACGGAGGACCGGCATCGCATGTGGTCCATCCTCCGTGATCTTCACCGCCAATCCGAACTGCCATGGGTGGTGGTTGGAGATTTCAATGAGGCTATGTGGAGCTTCGAACACTTCTCTGAATCACCGCGGTCGGCAGGTCAGATGATTGATTTTCGTGATACTCTGGAAGTTTGTGGATTGGGTGATCTTGGTTTTGCAGGGCTGCCCTACACATATGATAATAAACGTGCTGGACGGGCAAACGTCAAAGTACGCCTTGATCGGGCGGTTGCAACCAATGCATGGCGGGATTTGTTTGAATATGCTAAGGTGGACCACCTGGTGGCACCGAGCTCAGATCATCTCCCTATCCTGATCCGGTGCTCGAGCGAGGAACCGATGCAAGCTGCTGGCAGGAGGTTTCGGCAATATGAAGTCATGTGGGAAAGGGAGCCATCGCTCCTGGAGGTAATTATGAAAACTTGGACAAACATGGGCTCTATGCTTAATATTGGGGATATTTCCTCTGGTTTGGGTAATCTGATGAAGAAGCTGCAGGATTGGAGCCGGAGGAAATTCGGTAATGTCATTAAGGAGATTAACAAGTCTCGAGCACGGCTCGAAGAGCTCTTGTCCATGAATACAGATAGGAAGGAAATACGGGAGGCGACAGATAGCCTCAACGAGCTCCTGTACCGTGAAGAGATGACGTGGATGCAACGATTGCGGGTGGCGTGGTTGAAGGAAGGGGACCGCAATACCAATTTCTTTCACAGGAAGGCAAAATGGCGTGCTAGAAAAAAACCGCATAAAGAAGCTACTTGATGCTACAGGAATCGCCCATAGTGATCATGAAACTATGGCGGCGATGGTCTCAGATTATTTCTCTGCGCTCTTCACTGCGGATGAGACCATTTGTCCGGACCCAGTTATTGATTTAATCAACACGCGTGTTACTGACCGCATGAATGCTGGGTTGTGTGCAGATTTCTCTGACAAGGAGATCGCTGATGCCTTGTTCCATATTGGCCCCTTGAAGGCCCTGGGACCGGATGGTTTTCCCGCCCGTTTCTTTCAAAGGAACTGGGAGGTGATGAGGGAGCAAGTCATTGCTGGCGTGAAGGAGTTCTTTCGAACGGGCATCATGCCACAGGGGGTGAATGACTCGGCCATAGTACTCATTCCCAAGGTGGACAGCCCGGAACGAGTGTCTAAGTTCAGGCCCATCAGCTTGTGTAATGTCATCTACAAGGTGGTGGCTAAATGTCTGGTAAATCGCCTCCGCCCTATCCTTGATGAGATTATTTCGCCGGAGCAGAGTGCTTTCGTACCTGGACGCCTCATAACAGACAACGCTTTAATCGCTTTTGAGTGCTTTCACTACATACAACAAGAGAAGGACCCTGAAAAAAGTTTTTGCGCTTATAAATTGGATTTGTCTAAAGCATATGACAGGGTGGACTGGATCTTCTTGGAGCGAATGATGCAAAAGATGGGTTTCGCTCACCGATGGGTGAACTGGATTATGTCATGCGTCACCTCGGTGAGATACACTGTAAAATTTAATGGCACCCTCTTGGATTCGTTTGCACCGTCCCGTGGGCTACGGCAAGGTGATCCTCTTTCCCCGTTCCTATTTTTACTGGTGGCTGATGGTCTATCTGCTTTGTTGAAGAAAGGGGAAGAAAATGGAGACTTTACCCCGATAAAGGTGTGCCGCAGAGCTCCTGGCGTGTCCCATCTACTTTTTGCAGATAACACTCTACTCTTTTTCAAAGCTGAAGAGGAGCAATCAAGGAATGTGAAGCAGGTTCTGCATGCTTATGAGAGGGCCACGGGCCAGAGTATTAACCCGGCTAAATGCAGCGCCCTATTTGGTGATGCGTGTCCAAGTGAAGAGCAGCAGAAAGTACGTGCAGTTCTTAATATTGTGACAGATCTGTTTGAGGACAAATACTTAGGGTTACCTACACCGGAGGGCCGCATGTCTCGTGGGAAGTTTCAAAACCTGCAATCCAGATTGTTGAAGAGAATCATAGCATGGGGTGATACGTTATCCTTGGCTGGAAAGGAGACGATGATCAAAGCCATTGCGCAGGCTATACCAACGTATGTAATGGGGGTGTTTAAACTACCCATGTTTGTATGTGATGACCTCAACCGTATGGTCCGGAACTTTTGGTGGGGTGCATCGGAAGGGAAGAGGAAGACACATTGGCTGGCATGGCCAAAGATCTTGGCGCACAAAGCTCAGGGCGGGCTGGGCTTCCGCGATTTTCGTGCTTTCAACCAGGCCCTCCTTGCCCGACAGGCGTGGCGATTACTAATTAATCCTAACAGCTTATGTGCGCAGGTGCTCAAGGCGAGGTATTACCCCGAAGGCCGCCTCGAGGATACAGTCTTCTCAGGCAACGCCTCCCCTATGTGGTAGGGCATTCAATATGGCCTTGAGCTACTCAAGAAGGGCATCGTCTGGCGTGTAGGGAATGGCCGTAACATCAGGGTCTGGCGAGATCGGTGGATTCCCCGCGAGCCTTCACACCAACTCATTACCCAACAGGGTACCTACCGACTACGACGAGTGGCCGAGCTGTTGCACGAGGACGGTACTTGACGCCTTGACCTGCTCCACCGCTACTTCCACCCGGCAGACATGGAGGTGATCACCAGCATACGTACTTCGTCCCGCGTTACCGACGACATCATCGCATGGGCTCCGGAGAAGAACGGTATCTTCACCGTTCGCTCCGCTTACCGGTTCGCCATGGACGAGCGCGAGCGTCCACTGGCCTCCGTCACGAGCAGGGCACCGGATGGTCATCGCGCCATCTGGAAGATCATATGGGGGTGCCCTGCTCCCCCTAAGGTACGCGTGTTTGCTTGGAGGATCGTTACGAACTCGCTTGCTACTTGGGCAAATAAGCTCTCTCGTCATCTTGAGGTGTCTGATCTATGCCCCTTGTGTGGACTGGAACGGGAGGATATGTTCCACGCTTTCTGCAGGTGTCCCTTGGCTAAGGAGTTGTGGCACGCCATGGCCATGGATTGGTGCATTCCCAAGGTGGAGGACATCATGTACACGGGTCCGGAATGGCTCTTCACCCTGCTGGACCCCCTGGATGAGGCAACGAGGATGGTCGTACTTATGATCATGTGGAGAACCTGGCATGTCCGGAATGAGATCACGCATGACAAGAAGCCGCCCCCTGCTGAAGCCTCACGACGGTTCTTGCATGGGTATATTACTTCGCTGCTCTGTATCCAACAATACCCAAATGCTGATATGGTCAAGGGGAAGATGGCGGTCTCCTTGCCACCGTTGGTCACTCGTCCTCCTAAGGCGGCTAAGGAGGAGAGATCATGGACCGCGCCACCGTTGGGCTGCACTAAGCTGAACACCGACGGAAGTTTTGTTGCGGCGACGGGAGCGGCAGGAGGAGGGATGATTCTGCACGATGATCGTGGAGAAATCATCTATACTGCATGTAGAGAGTTGCGCACATGCGATAATCCCTGGGAGCGGAGCTTGCGGCTTGCAAGGAGGGCCTCGACTTGGCTCTGCATAGGACCGGTTTGCCTATCACGGTCGAGCTTGATTGCGCGGAGGCTGTGGCGATGATCACAGCAAATGTGGAGGACCGTTCGGTGTACCGCACCCTCATTCAGGAGATTAGAGATATAATAGCTGCCACTGGAAGGGAGATCTCATTTACTCTTTGTAATCGTTCAGAAAATAAATGTAGTCATGAACTTGCCTCTTACGGGCGAAGGACCCCCCGGACCGCCGTGTGGTTCCACTCGGGGATTGAGTCTGTTATACGTCTGACCTCCGCTGAGAGGCCACCTTGAGTAATGAGAAATCCCCTTTCACCCGCAAAAAATAAATAAATCAGGAAGGGCAAATGTAACAACGCCGAATGCCTATCTTACTGCAAGAAGTTTATCTCCCCACCCGGTGGCCCATCTGCCACGTGCGTGCCCGAGGGATGCAAGTGTTATATGTGCGGAGGAATTCCACCGAACACACCATATAGCTAGATAAAAAAAATAGCATATGCATGGACTTATCACAGTTGGTTGAGTAATGAATAAAATAATTCAAGTAATATAGCATAGTATGAAGTTCAACAGTGCGAGAACAATGAGATTTTTTACTATGCCATAGCGAATACTTGGGTTCCCTTTATTGGAGCTATGTTCCTTCTTCTTATTATTATTTTCAAATTGGTCTGGTGCTCTTTTACATTGGAAAATTATTTGATTTATCAATGATTTTTTTAATCCAATTTCGATCTTCATCGATAAGCAAAAACAAATACCGATGAGCGATGTTAACAGTTTCCTGAAAAGATAGAAGGATGAAAGACAAAACTTCAAGCATTATTTGAAGGCACAAAATAGCTACTAAAAAATCGGCCACACTTATAATATGTCAATACTATTAGTGAACTAAAATTAACGGTAATGATAACTCCCGAACGTTCGGGAGTTAAGCATGGCAACCCGAACGGGGTTAGATGGCAAGTTTAGTTTATGTGAGATTAGGGAAACATGGCAATTTTCTGACAGAAAAATCAAAAAGGACGAAGTTGCCATCCCCTATCAACTAAAGTTGCCATCCCCTATGAACTAAAGTTGCCATGTAAAAACGTTCGGGACGAAATGCTCAAAATCCGAATGTTCGGGAGTTATTGGATTCCAAAATTAATGTATTCACAAGTTTTTTACAAAACATTCAGTAGATCACAGAAAATGTATGACATGGACACACAGTGAAAAAGTATAGCTATCTAAGAAAGTGTTTACATAGCTTGTAAGAATGTGAGAGCGGCGATGGCGTGGACGGGCTCGCGTGCTCCCGGTACGTGCACGAATCCTACGACGACACGTTCGGGGCTGTATTGAATGCGATTGTATAGAGACAGGCAGGATGCGTGTAAAGTAACGGGTGATCACTGGCCCACGCAGATGCTGTTCCATTGGTACAGGCCTCTTGTCACGGTACAGAACGACGACCGTCAGATTCGGCCTGTTACGCAAACGGCGTGTCCCCAACGGATAAGCCTATGTTACACTGTGGGTCCATCCTCCCCGACGGACGCTGTGAAGTAAAAGCAATCTAATCCTCTCCTTTCGGCGCCGCACAAGGCGAGAAGCTCGTGGCTATGGCGATGGTGGATGCGGGAGACGACCGAATTGAGTTCCTATAAGAAAATAACTATCACCTCACGTGCCTCCATACATTTTTTTTATAAATTTGTACTATTCCGTATGTTCTATAAAATCCTACCTTTTATCGCAAAAATTGACGGGTACGGCAACGTTTGCCATCATGATGTAGTTGATATTACAACATGCTCCTGCAGCACACACGTGGATGTGCAATAAAAAACAATGGCCCTTGTTCTTTGCTGCAATCATTTTCAGGGCAAGCCAAAAAGGAGTAAACACGGTCTTGTTGCTGCGAGTGCCCTGCAATGATACGGTTGCTGCGGTCGAACGACAACGGCTAGTACATAAGCGAGCACAGGCCATTGCACAACAGTTTCTTCAGTTCGATGAGCAATGTGCCTTTCAGCAAAAGGGCCTTGATGGGACTGGCGGGAAATCAGCAGAGATCAAGCAGAGAGTAGCTTCAGTTTGTTCGCCCTAATACATCATCTCATGTTATTTGAGATAATTAGTACCATCTAATGGTGGCTACGTATGTTCCTTGATATTACTGAACCTTCTAGTTGCAAGGTGATTTGAACAAAATGGATTTTCAGGTGCAGATGTTACTCAATATTACTAAACCTTCTAGTTGCAAGGTGATTTGAACAAATGGATTTTCAGGGCAAGCTTCAGTTGATTTTCCTGTGCCCCCTTTTGAAAAGAGTCTCTTTTGAAAAGTGCTTGGTAAGTGGTTCCCCTGTACAGGTGGGATGTGATGACAGTAATTCAGTGTGACTACATGCCGTGAGTGGGAATGCATCTCGTTTGATTTTCAAACTGCTTGGGAGGGCTCCCCAGTGACGCATGTACTTAATCAGGGGTTGCGTCCTTGCGCACAGCTCAGTTCCATTCTGCCATAATTTGTGCGTTATTGGAGATGTCTGCCCCTGCTTCGCATCATCCACCTGAAGGTTGCCATTGGTTGGAAAGAATCAGCTAAGAAAATGAGATGTGGAAACAAATCAGGATTTTTTCCTAATATCCGCTTACATTGTAGTTGCAGCACTTGTAGAAACTCTCGCCGGCGTTCTGTCCCCGTCACGTTAAGTAGGTGACAATGTTCCTGCCGCAGTCCAGGTACAGAACGATTGGTAGGACGCGCTAACTGGACCTTGGCATCAAACACAAACAGAATGCAACGTACAGGCAAAGAATCGTGTGTTTGAGACGCTGCAGTATATCAGTTACTGAACCAACCTTCTGACCATCTACTAACAGAATTACAACGTGGGGTGGGGGTGTACACAAAATGTTATGCTCAACAGACTCCAATCAAACAAACAACGCTGGTTTCAGTCAAAATTGCCCAGCATCAACGCAAGAGGGGTGCAGAGAAATCTGACCCCCGGCGCGATGCACGTGACCTCCCCGAGTCATCCAATCGTGTGACGAGCCCTGAACCTCTTCACCGCGTCCTCGCTTTCCCCTTGAAGAAGAGCTCCATCGCCACGGCCCCGACGCGTCACAGGTCACAGGTCACCATCGTCCGCGCGAACCTGAGCTCCTTCGTGCCGACCCACACCATGGCTTCCACGGCTGCCTTGGACGCCGCGTAGCCAGGGCGCAGCGTCGCCGCGAGTGCCGAGTACATGACCACGATTCGGCCCCGCCGCCAAATCCTTGCTCGAGGGGCAGGAATGTGCCGGCGGCGCAGATCGAAGGAAGAGGGCTCGTGGATGATGGATGGACGTTGCGATCCGTAATGGGTGGGCCCGGGCCGAGCCAACCCGACTTCCATCCATCCACCACGACGTGATGCTGTTACGGCTGGACGTGGCGATCCGTCACTGATCGATGGATGTCCGTTGCCAACCATCAACGCCATCGGTACTAGCATTAAATAAGACACTGTATACGCCCGCAAGTACAACATGCATCCCATATCCCGACGCGAACCAACGCCTATCGATTTCGTGATCGGGCGAGCTCGTCCGCGCCGGTGAATATTCGGTAAGAATGTTTGCATTGCAACTGCAAAATGTTTTGTTTCTTGGATTAAAATGATTTTTTTAAGGAAGTAGGAAAATGTTACAATAGTAGTTGAAAGTATTCCAATAGTAGTTGAAAATATTCCATCAAGCTTACGAGGCAGTTACGATTATCATTTATTTTCAATTTCAATAGTACTATAGCGCTCACCATTGAAAGGCTTAAAGCGATTAATAGGATAGAAAACTATTAAATAAAATAAAAAACTTGCTGATCATTTCATGAAAGTAAGTAGTGGAACTTCATTAAGAAAAAAAATATCTGAACTAGAAATAGTAGATTCTGCACTGGTTCTGAATTTGACACAAAAGTGTTCATGTAGCACACCGCTTCGTAAGACACATATCAGCATCAACATGTGCGCCCCAATTCCATCGTTGTAAGTAGTGGCCACTGGCCATGACATTCCTCAGACAAAGAAACATCTGGTAAATGTTGTAATTCACATCTGAAACAAACAAAACTTACCAGATTATCTGACTAAGCTAAGTTCCCGCTATATACATGGAGCAAGATAATAAGGAGCCTATGGTCAGCACGAATGGAGCTTGCGGTTTTCTTGACCTCAATCATACACAACGTAAACACCACATTTCCATTCAGACGACCATTTCAGCCTCTTTCAAACTGGAGGGAATCCCTATATCCAGCCTCATTGTGGCTTTGTACTTCTCCGGCACTTGTGCGCCGCCCTGAATGCATATCTCGACGACAGCCGGCGCCTGCCCATAGAAGATCTTGAGTTCCTTCTGCAACTCCCCAGATTCCGGCATGTGCCAGACGTATCTAGGGGGTATTAGGTCATCGAGCACCGCCGCCTGCCACCCATGCTGCCCATTCCTCTGCTGGTGCTTGAAGGCTCCACAGTTGCGCGCTTTATGACCACTCGCTCCAATGTGCACCTCAGGACAGTATCCGCAAACCCTCACTGAATACCTCTTCATAAGCCTTAATGCACCATTCCGGAGTGTCTCCCACACTTCGAGTGTTTCCTCGGCAAGAGCAGCCGTCTCCTCCGGGCTCGATGGAGGGGTAATCTCATTGTCGGATACTTCTTCGAGAAGTGGCTCCTTAAATTTGTCAGGCTCCGGGTCAGGCAGGTCATCTTCATTTGCGTCGACAAACTCTTTCCTTCCGATCTTAATAATTGGCTTTCTTCGGCGCTTTGTGGGGTACTCAGGGAGGTCGAGACCAGCTTGGATGCAAAGCTCCACAAGAGCAGGAATGCGGGGCACCTCAAACCTCTGGTCATGAGGGATACGCGGGCCTAGACGGTCCTCTAGGTGGTAAGCTTCAACTGGCGAGAAAACAGCTTCAACAAAAGTACTTCCCCAGTCATGTTCTCCCTTACGTTTATCAGAAGACATTCCTCGGCATGTTCTGAAAGGGTGTCCAACAGATCCAACGTGTATCTCACTGCAATATCTGCACCAGAAACAGGCATTATTTCCTCGCATAGCAATAGTAAAGAAATTATCGGTCTCACTGATAATCACAAGTGCACATGAGCGGCATAGTGAACTGAACAAATGCACATGACAAATTAAGAGTACATAAGTTGGCAAATTGCAAACTAGTCATGGCTATCAATATCATTTTGTCGATGTGACACCACACACCCTAAAGAAGCACAGGGCAACACAGCATTATGACTAATGAACAAAATCATTTTAAAATTATCAAATACCATCATGAGATTAACTTTTAACATGGACAGACATTTTCTTCGAGAAATAAACATGAAGTCCAAACTTCCGTCCTGACTTAATGCAGATGTCCATTTTGACTCAATAGAGGCTTTGATAAAACCAAATGGAGATGTCTTAACTGGATTCAGTAATGTACGCACACATGCAAATGTATATATTCAATGGGGTACACAATAAACAACCTTCTAGCATACTCTCAAGCAGACTAATTCTGTGCGTACCTCCATGGTTCATGTCATATTACTAGACAAAAAAGGAAGTTCATTAGTATATGCGTTGGCGTAACTTAATTTATTGCCAATGGAAAACGTGTAAGTGAGGTACTTTATCTGTCGTTTATATGAATCCTATCCTGCTATTTTGCTTTATAGATTATACAACATGAAAGCAGACTTCATCTGCTCGGTGTGATAGATACATAATGAGGAATTTTACCCTTAGCATGATTTCAAGAGCATAATTATCAGGAAAAAACAGGACAAGAGAATTACTTGCAGCCTTTCACTGGTACTACTTTCATCAGCCTCTTCAAGTTGTTGATCAGCAAAATTCTTGCGTTGTACACTCTATATGCCTCTGGTATTAGTCTCTGAACCAGCAATCCATTTTTCGGAGGTGGCGGCGGCCCCCTAGGCTTCCCTTCAGCTTCCTTCATCCTCTGTCTTGCTCGGCGCCTTAACTCCAGTA
Organism: Aegilops longissima; assembly: GCA_021605205.1. Lineage (NCBI taxonomy): Eukaryota > Viridiplantae > Streptophyta > Magnoliopsida > Poales > Poaceae > Aegilops > Aegilops longissima. The sequence continues at coordinate 533,928,222 of CM038681.1, read as the reverse complement.
CTGGTATAGGAAATGGTTTCTTCTCCCTTTTGGAGTAGTTACGCGGAAAATCGGCATTTTGAGAATTGCCGTTTCTAACGACGATGGAGCTATACCAAGGTTGGGACGCACTGGAAGCAGGCGCTCTGTAAATTGTCAGAAAAAAAAGGAGGGATTCATCAGGGCACGAAATATATTCAACATTGGACCCACTCGATTTCAGAATCAAATGTGACTGCTTAAATCAAGGTAAACTTTCACCAAGCATACCCGACTCAATTAGTCCCATCAACCTTTTTTTTATCGCGAGTTTATGATTCGCTACCAACTTACCATTACCTGTTTTCATGAACTGAACCGGCATCTTACTAACATCATAGTTTATCGCCCAAAGGTTAAGGTACTCACTATGAGTGGTACCAGTTACTTATGAGTCGTGACAGCATTTCAGAGTTGCAAATCATCAGAGCAAACTACCAACACCAGTGCTGACCAACATTATCACTGTAATTTTGATTTTGTTTTCAGCATGCTTGTTAACGGCAGCGGCACCATAAGGTTCACAATTCACAAAGCAAGCCACGAACTAACCTGAATCGCGCACCGCATCCACGCGCACCACTGCCAATTCCTGCACCCGCGTCTAACTGCCTCCTGACCTGCGCCAGAGGGACAGCATAATAAGATTCAAAACCATCGCTCTTATCCAACCCTCTCTGCTCCTACAGCCGAACGACTAGCGCCAGGTTGAGGTTGGGGGCGGGCCTACCTGGACGCGCGGGGGAGACCACTGGAGGCCGACGAAGCAGCGGAGCTGGGGGAGGCGGGACGAGCAGGTCGGGGGAGGCGGGAGAGGGTAGGGGGAGGAGGAGGGTCTCATGGCCGCGACGGGGGCGTCTGGCTGCTTCTCTCCCTATCCTCTGCGTTCGATAGGCTCTCTTTGCCTCGGGCTTCTTCGGGTCGGGGTGGCCTATTCGACTGTCGCAAGGAGCCATCTCGACTGTGCTCCAATTTTTTTTAAACATTCTTAAATCTAACAAAATATTTCAGAAAGAATGTCGATGTTGACAAAGAATGTGACTACAACTCCTAAAAAATTCAGATCCAAACTCGAAATGCATATTTAAAAACAAAAAAGTGAAATCCAGATGTAAATAGTGTCAATGTTGCTTTTGTCTTTTTTTTTACACTATCCGTGCTAGATTTTATATTTTTGTTTCTTAATGTGCATTTCGAGTTTGGACCTAAAATTTTTAGGGATAGTAGTCACATTCCTTGTGAATATTCACTTTTTTTTCAGAACTTTTTGTTACATTTAAGAATGATTTCTTTGAATTTGGAGCATCAGGAGTACCCCAAGGATGGGAGTACTTGATACTTTCCCGGTGAGATGGGATCTTAGTTACTATCTCATTTTTTCATGCAATTTTGAGAAAAAAAAGTTCATAACATAACAAATGTAAAAATTTGTTCACCCATTTTTAGAAGTATTAATAACATATACAAAAAATCCGTGTCATTCAAAAAAATGTTCATAAACACTTTAAAAATGCCTGCATGTTCTATGGAGATGTTAATAACATTCTTGAAAAATGTTCATCATGTGTTTAGAAATGTTCACTATACATTAGAAAAATGTTCAATGTGAATTTTACAAATGTTCAACATATATTCAAATAAATGTTGAACACAATTTTATAAATGTAAACGAAAATGTTCAAGGTGTATACAAAAAGTCCACATGTATTTTCTACACCGGTTTTCTCAAAAAATGACTCGGCTGCCCTACTTCTTATTAAGTTACCAAATAAAAAAATTGTTGTAATCCAATAAATACTTACCAAATAAGTGTTTATCAAATAAGACATTTTTGCTATACCATCAATTTAATATGGGCACACAAACTAACTTACTAGAATATTTATACCCGCATTGCAACGTACAGGCGGTTATATATTGATAAAAATATACACTCAAATGTTAGGCTACGCGTGCGTGATCTGTCATCCCCTAGCGTCTAGACGCGAGCCGTCAGGTACGATGGGAAACCACACAAGACGTAATGCTGTTTTCACGCTTTGCGTTGAGTGGTAGTAATTATTTCCCCTTTTTTTCACTGGATATTCCATGGTAGTGTAGCATCTTTGTGTAAGTATCCCAATAGTTATCGTCTCAGCGAAGAGCGGATGAGAATATTGTGACTGGTGTTTTGCTCACACACTAGTTGTCACAAGTGTCGTGTGAAGTAACTGTCTGAAAATTGTTGATGGTATTTGAAAGTGCTAGTTATCGACCAGAGAAGGGGAGGGTGAATGTGAGATTTTTAGAAAAGTCTTTGAAAAAGTCAATGTCTTTAAAGATGCGAAGCAATACTTAACTGAAGTAAAACTAAGCTAGTCATGCTATCAATGAGAAGACAAAAGTCATCAGAACCGAGGATGGCATGCAAATGAAGTAGCAGTATATGTAGAACAGACGAACATACAAGAATATAACCTTAAGCACAACTAAACAGAAGATGGAACAAAGCATGGTTTCAAATGCCTTCAAGCAAAGTCTTCACACATGAGAGCAAGCAAAGTTTTCAGAGTACAAAACAAAAAGTAAAGCAGTGAAGAGATGGAACCAGGTAATCGATGAAGACACAAGATTCATTCGACCAGTTCCAGTTGTTGTGACAACTGTTAGTGGCGGAGCTAGGTAGAAACAGCTGGGGGCAATATTAAAACATGAGTGTTTGAGGGTGTAAAATGGTAAAAAAGTCTCATCTAAGTCCTACCTAAAAAATTCTTCACAATTTGGTACAAAGTTTGGGGAGGGGGGCACAGCCCCTGACTCATCACAGCTCCGCCACTGACAACTGTACATCTGGTTGAAGAGGTTGAGATTTAACTCAAAAGACCAAGTCTTCACCCTATTATCCTTGAGCTAAGATCACTTAGACCTCGTCCAATCACTCAGGTAAGTCTTCAAGGTAGACTTCTGAAACCTTCACAAACTTATTCACTAGTGATCCACAATGACTCTTCGATGCTCAGAACATGACGCCTAACCGTTTGGAAGATCACAGTCTTAAAGTGTATTAAAGTCTTCCGTTCACTCAGAACAGAATGTGTTAGTAATGCACAATCACTTTGGTCTCTGGAAGTTTGGGGTTTTCCTCGTGGGAATTCTCTCAAATGCTTCGAAGGTGAGTTGCTCTAAAATGATAGAAGCTGTGTAATAACTCAGAGCAGTCACCAACTTATGGTGGAGGGGGCGGCTATTTATAGCCTGTGTAAAAATCCAAAATGATATGACCGAATTGACCCTGGGTCTATTGCTTTAACCGACACGTGTTCCAATGGTTGGATTTCGAACACACGCGACAACTTCAAGCAAAACTGACTCAACCAACTCGGAAGAGATTTTCTCTCAAAAGTCTTCATTGTAAGACATAGGATTTTAGGTTAGGCATCACGTCATTTTCTGACTTCGTATCGCCTTGACCCCATGAAAGAACATGTGGTGCCCCCATGTTTGGTCTTGGTAATTGATGACAATCTCTATGGACTAATGGTTGCCTTGAGTTATATTTGAAGGTTTTGTCCATAGGCTTTTCTTGGAGTACATGTGTTGGTTTCAAGGAGAGTTTGTGTCGACCAAGGTGCTATTCAAGGAATTACCTAAAGATTGGTCTTGTGAGAGGTTGATCAAGACTAAGTCAAAGAGTGAATCAAGTTGATCGACACACAAAGTGTAGAAGATGTACCGAGAGGGATCAAGTGATCCCATGGTATGGTAAGCATTGTCAATTACGCTTTGTGTACTAACCCATGGTCTTCGTGAGAGTTCTTCATGGGGTTAGGTTGCCGTGTGCAAGTTCAAGTGATGCAACACGAAGAGATCAAGTGCTTGAAGCTTGCCGTCCATTGTGGTGACAATGGACTTGTGAAGATGTGTCGAAGAGTGGCTCACCCATAGTAGAGTATGGGGGAGCAATCTACTAGTCTTCACCAAGCCAACACAATCAAGAAAGGTGGTCCAACTTGAGGAAGTCAAGCTCGTCTACATCTAGCTCAAGTGGACTTTGCGCAAGGCAAAGGTTTGCCCTTGATAGGTTTCCTATTTAACCGGTCTCATGGTGGTAGTTGGGATACCAGGTTATAGGATCGATTGCCGTACTATCAAGGGGGGCTCTTGACGAGTAGCTTGATCATATCGTTCGCAGAGAGCTCAAACCATCACATCCTTGCATCATCTTTCTTGGTTCTTGTTTGCTTCTCTTTGTGAGTATTAGAGCTTATGGTCATCTTGATGACAAGTTCGAGTTCGTCGAAAACAGAGTTCTCATGCTTCTTATATTGTGTTTTCGGTGTTGGAGGTTTTACCGGTCTTATTCAAGGAAGGGTTCTCACCATTTTATCTTGGGCCTTTTCTAATTTCCTTATTATTATTATTTATATCAAGATTGTGTTAGCCATTGTCTCTAGCTTTCCAACAAAGTTGGTTTCGTTGAATTTGGAGTCCGTTTGCAGAAGTTGTGTCAGTTTTGGTGTCCTTAATAAGGCTGCAGTGGTACTACCGCTTGGAGGGGATGTAATTTTTTACTACCGCTCTTGGGAGCGGTACTACCGCGGCTACTTCCGTGGCTACTTCCGCTCCGGACCAAAAACTCGTCACAAGTCCAGCGGTGGTAGGCACATATGTATTTTTTTAGTATCGCTCGCAAGCAGTAGTACCGCTACTCCTAGCGGTAGTACCGTGAGGACGAGCGGTAGTACCGCTCCGGCGGTTATACCGGCCTTTTGCCTCCTCGCTGTTGTTTTTCAAAGGGCTTCCACCGCCCTATCGGTAGTACCGCTCCCATGAGCGGTAGTACCGCTCTGTGCGGGCTGTGAGCATAACAGTTGGATTTTTCCCCACCTATAAAAGGGGGTATTCTTCCACAATGAACCTTATCCTTTAAGCTCGTGTTCTTCCCCCATTGTTGACCTTCTTCGAGCTTGCTATCTCTCAATCCCTTCATGGATTCTTGCTAGTTTTGGGGGGAAAAGAGAGAGGAGATCTAGATCCACATTTCCACCAATCACTTTCTCCTCTATGTGAGGGGAACCCCTTGGATATAGATCTTGGAGTTCTCGGTGTTCTCCTTCTTGTTCTTCCTCTCATTTTCCTCCCTAGCATTAGTTACTTTGGTGGGATTTGGGAGAGTACTCGGGCACTCCGTGTGCCCTTGACATTGCATTTGGTGCATCGGTTTGAGTTCTTTACGGTGATACGTGTAAGTTACAAGTCGAGAAGCTTACTGCTCTTGGGTGCTTGGTACCCTTGAGCTTGTTCCTCTTGGGTGCTTGGGAGCCCTAGATGGTTGGTGGTGTTCGGAGCTCGATCATTATGGTGTAAAGCTCCGGGCAAGCGTCGGGATCTCCAATTAGGTTGTGGAGACCACCCCGAGCAATTTGACGGGTACCGATGACCGCCCCCAAGGGTTGCCAAAGTGTACGGGTTCGGTGACCGCCCCCAAGGGTTGCCATTTGTATGGGTTCGGTGACTGCCCTCAAGGGTCCCTTAGTGGAATCACGACATATTGCATTGTGCGATGGCGTGAGGAGATTACGATGGCCCTAGTGGCTTCTTGGGGAGCATTGTGCCTCCACACTGCTCCAAACGGAGATTAGCATCTGCAAGGGTGTGAACTTCGGGATACATCGTCGTCTCTGCGTGCCTTGGTTATCTCTTACCCGAGCCCTTTACTTATGCACTTTACTTTGTGATAGCCATATTGTTTCTTGTCATATATCTTGCTATCACATAGTTGTTTATCTTGCTTAGTATAAGTTGTTGGTGCACATAGGTGAGCCTAGTTGTTGTAGGTTTTGTGCTTGATAAATTAACCGCTAGGTTTATTCCCCATTTGTTCAAGCCTAAACCGTAATTATTTTAAATCGCCTATTCACCCCTCCTCTAGGCGACATCCATGATCTTTCAATTGGTATCAGAGCCTTGTCTCTCTTTGTCAGGCTTAACCGCCTAGAGAGTAAAGATGTCGACTAGGGGATTAGGATTCTCTATCACTTTTTGTTTCGATGGCACAAATTTTGATGTTTGAGTAATTCGCATGCTTAATCTCTTAAGGGTCATGGACCCAAATTTAGAGTGAATTGTATATGGGGTTTTCTCCTCCAAAGGATCCCCAAAGATTATCTTTAGAGGATGAGAAAAACTCTTATCTCAATGCTCAAGCTTCTAATGTTCTTTTCGATGCTTTGAGCAATGTAGTTATATTTCAACTCATGCCGCTCCGGGATGCTCATGAGTTGTGGACAAAACTTCAAGATAAATATGGTGTGTCCAAGATTTGTGGGGATGATTGTTCTTCCTCCACCTTCGGCCGTGTTGCCTTCTCAACTTCTTCTACTTCACCTACATGTGTATTTCCACAAGGTAATGCTAGGGTGAGTAGTGTTGGTCATTGCAATGATGATAGTGTGCTTGTTCTTGGTGATTCTTCATCACTGTCTTATTGCAATGGTCCTTCTTTGGACTTTAACACTTCGAGCACCTTACATGTTTCACATGCTTGTGTTGGTAGTCCTTGCATATCATGTAGAAATTGCTTGCTCAAATCTCATGATGATATACTTGCTATGTCTTGATGCCATGTGTTGACACACGAACACGTCACGTGTACCCTCGACGCCGGGGGTGATGCACCGCAGCTCACGTCAAAGGAGACCCGACCGACAGCGTGATACGCAAGACAGTCGACGGGCGCTTTTGCAGACCCGAAAACCCCACACCCCCGGGAGGGACCCCGTCAGGGAGTGCGGCGGCTATGGGCTGCCCTAGGTCGATTCGCTCGCCCCTAGAGCCTCGGGATTCGTAGCTCTCAAACACGAAGAACAGCGAAGAATGAGAGAGAAAGAACGATGGAGAGATAAAACGTAGATGAAAAAGTAGTATATTGATTTGTTCGATTGTGTGTTGTCCAATCGGCCATCACCCCCAACATATATAAGAGGCGGCTGGACTTCCCGTACAAGTAAAGGATTCATCTAGGCTTTCCTTACAAGAAAAATTACATCAATTCGCGTCCTAGAGTCCTAGTTCTATTCCAACTCGGATTTAGTCTGAATCTGGCCCAAACTTTGTCTTCCTTCTTGCGCGGGCCGCCGAGCTTGCATATGATCTCCGATCAAGACGGCCCAAATATCAAACTTGTGCGCCTCGATGATACGAACAACTCTCATGTTGATTACTTTTTCAAATAAGGCCATCCTTACTCCTCGAGGTCATCTTTACCTTCCAGTCGGGCTCGGTCTTGCAGTAGACTGGATTATCCGAGTCTCGTAGTGAACTTGTAGGCCATATACTATCTTTGATGATGATAACTCCAAAACCAAAGTTTACCGTCCTGATGATATGCATAACTTCTGTATTGAACACTTCTTCATCCGAGGTCATCTTGATAAACTTTCGGGCACATGTTCAGTTTCACTCGGATTCGAGCTCATCCACTCGGATATTAGAGACTTTCATCGGACCATCTGACTGGACTTTTTCACTCGGAAAACAATCTTTCACTCGGATGACTATATTTTTATTTGGATAATAATAAGTTCATCCGGTCAGCAAACTTCCACTCGACCGGTAATTTCACTCGACCGGTAAATTTTCACTCGGATGATAAGCTTTTTATCGATCGGTAAGTTTTTACTCGAAAGTTAAGCTTTTCACTCGACCGAAAACATAGGCTGATCTTGATTTGTCTCCTCAGGTCCCATCCGACCTCGGATTGAGACGAATGATATATGAAAATCGATCGGCTTGACGAGAAGAAACTTTCTCGTGTTGAAGTTTTTCCGATTCAAGGACTTCTTAAGGGCCTAATTGCTCGCGCGACCCATCAGACAGGGTGTCTGGTACTTCGCGCCATATTTCCATTCAGCTTCGGCCTGCAGTGTATCACCTCTAACTTTTGCATATGAACTCGGATTGAGATGATTTATATATCAAAATTGATTGCCTCGACGATACGAAGACAATTCTTTTAGAGTACTCCTTCATCCGAGGTCGTCTTGAAGGCATGATCGGCCGAAAACCACTTGGAATATTGAATTCTACCACTCGGAATACAATTTCGGCCCCTAAGATGGAGTCAGACGATTGATAACCTAAACATCAAAGTTGTTCCACTCGGTGATGTGAAACTTTTCATACTGAAAACCTTTTCACTCTGTATCTTACCAAAATCAGGCGTCAACACATGCCCCCTGTTTTTCGGCAAAGCTTGCACGCCGAAAAATAATATGCATATTGTTCGTTCTAAGGACGATGTCAACACTCCATCGGCCATTTATTTTCCTCAGGGCGATAATTATGTATCGGCCATGTTTGTGCTAAGGGCGATAATCGTGTATCGTCCATTGCCTACTCAGGCTTCCTGCCACACACTCGGGTGGTACTTCTTCAAATATTTTCCGTTGAGAGCTCGGGGTAACAATGCCCCTTGTATTGATTCCACCAAATATGAATTTCCGGGAACAACTCTTGTAATCCTAAAAGGACCTTCCCAACTTGGAGACCACTTCCTGAATTTTCTATCTTTTGAACCAATCGGCAGAATCACTTTCCAGACGAGATCACCAACTCGAAAATTCTTCAACTTAACTTTCTTATTGTAAGCTCTTGCAACCCTCAACTTGTCTCTCTCTATGGACTTCAAAGCAACCAAACGTTTATCGGCAACTTCATCAATATTGTCCATCATCAAGTTATGAAAGTCTACTACCAATAAATCATTTTGTTTGGCTATTCTCAAAGCATTCAAATTTATTTCCACTGGTAAAACGACCTCTTGACCATATACTAGCTCATATGGAGTTACCCCCGTAGCACCATGCCTTGAAATTCTATGTGCCCATAAAGCTTCGGACAACAACTCATGCCATCTCCTCGGATTATCCTCAATCTTCTTCTTGATGAGCTTGATTAAAATTTTATTGCTAGACTCGGCTTGTCCATTAGCTTGGGCATAATACGGAGAGGAATTGAGCAACTTTATATTATAAGATCCGGCAAACTCTCTAACTTGGTGTGACATAAAAGATGAACCTTGATCTGTAGTTAGCGTTTGAGGAATACCGAATCTATGAATAATGTGTTCGGTTATGAATTGAATTACCTCCGTATGTGTCATGTTCTTGAGAGGTACTGCTTCAGACCATTTAGTGAAATAATCAGTTGCCACTAATACGAATCGATGCCCTTTTGAGGAAGACGGGTGAATTTGTCCAATGAAATCTAAACCCCAACCTTTGAAAGGCCACGGTTTGATAATAGGATGTAACATAGCAGCAGGAGCCAATTGAATATCACCAAACTTTTGACAAGCTTCACACCCTTTATAATATCTGAAGCAATCATTAATCATAGTCGGCCAATAAAACCCAGCACGTCGCAATAACCATTTCATCTTGGGAGCCGACTGGTGAGTGCCACAAATACCTTCATGTACTTCTACCATAGCAACTCTTTCCTGGTCCTCATCCAAACACTTTAGAAGAACATCATCGACTGTTCGGCGATAAAGACCATCATCTCTCATTGTATACTTGAAAGCCATACGCCGAACAGCCCTGTCCACCCTTTCACTCGGATTGCACAAGTAATCAACAATGGGCTTTCTCCAGTCGGAATTATCACCTGCACTAGATTTTTTGTTAATGGCCGAATCAGTGGGTTCAGGTTCGGCCTCTCCCATATTGGCAAGACAAGACATCGGTCTTTGAGAGATATGAAACATGTCATGATCAACATGATATCCAGATGCTTGCTGTGCCAACTCATTTGCTTTCCAGTTGTCATGTCTAGATATATGTGCAATGCTAAAACAATCCAAAGTAGAAATTATATCTAGACATTTATCAAGATAAACATTAAGTGATTCGTCCAAACACTGAAAGACTTTGGATACTTGATGCACCACTAGTAACGAGTCACCATAAGCCTCAATATGTGTAACACCTATAGCAAGCAACATCTCTAGGCCGAATAACAATGCTTCATATTCGGCTTGATTGTTTGTGCAAATATATTCTAAGCGGCATGAGGCTTCAAAAACAACACCATGAGGAGATATATAAACAATACCAACACCTTGTCCATTGCTACAAACTGAACCATCAAAGTATAATCTCCATGGCACTAATGAAACAAGGTTCATATCAACATCATGCTTGTCATTAATCCGATGTTCAACAATGAAATTAGCAACAATTTGGCCTTTCATGGATTTTAGAGATTCATAAGCCAAATCATATTCAATGAAAGCATAAGCCCACTTGCCAATTCTACCACTAAGAATTGGCCTATGCAACATGTACTTAATGACATCGGTTTGACAAGCTACTACACAAGCACTCGGCACTAGGTAATGTCTCAATTTTGTGCAAGCATAATATAAGCATAGACATAGTTTTTCAATAAATGTATACCTTGTCTCGGCGTCCAATAAGCGTCTGCTCAAATATGTAATGTCATGCTCTTTTCCTTCGGTATCTTGAGTCAAAACAGCACCAATAACACCTTCCTCTGCTGCAATATAAAGCTTAAAAGGCTCTCTATGATTGGGTGCTTTCATCACCGGAGGAGTGCACAAATAACTCTTGATCATATCAAAGGCTTCTTGCTGTTTTGCCCCCCAAGTGAAATCAACATCATTCTTTAACCGAAGGATAGGAGTAAATGCATCAACTTTCCCTGACAGATTAGCTATGAACCTTCTCAAATAATTGACCTTGCCAAGGAACTTTTGCATATCTCTCTTGCATGTTGGAGCCTCCACATTCTGTATGGCCTCTATCTTTTTGGGATCAATTTCGATGCCATCTTCATGAATAATGAAACCCAAAAATTTGCCAGCTGACACGTCGAATGCACACTTCAAAGGATTCATCTTTAGTCCATACTTTTTCATTCTTTCAAAAGCTAAACGCAAATCGGCCAAGTGAAATTCAAAAGCATCCGATTTGACAACAATATCATCAATATAAACTTCAATTATGATACCGAGTAAATCATGAAAAATAAAATTCATAGCCCTTTGATATGTGGCTCCAGCATTTTTTAATCCAAATGTCATCACTGTCCACTCGAATAAACCAAGGAAACCAGGACATCGGAAAGCTGTTTTGTACATGTCCTCTTGACCATAAAATTTGATTGTATCCGCATTACCATCTAGAAAGCTAATAACCTTATGTCCAGAAGCATCATTAATAAGCATATCGGCTATTGGCATGGGATACTCATCTTTGGGTGTGGCCCTATTCAAATCTCTGAAGTCAATGCACACCCTCAACTTGTCGGATCCCTTCTTCTCCACTGGGACAATGTTAGAAATCCACTCGACATACCTGCAAGGTCGAATGAAATTAGCTTCAAGCGATCGACCGATCTCTTCCTTGATCCGGTCATATGTTTTCGGATTAAACTTTACGCCGATTGTTTATAAGGTCTAAAACCGCCTTTATAGGCAACCGATGCTCTACTAGCTCTCGGCTCAACCACAGCATCTCATGATATTCCCATGCAAAGCAACAAACATATTGTTTCAATAGCTCGATTAATTTAGCCTTACAATCGGCTTTCAAATTTTTGTTTATAAATGTCGATCGAAAGGTGAACCATCTCCAATATCTATCTCTTCTAATGGACCAACTGATGTAAAACCTTGTCCAAGTTTATCCATGTCATCCAACTGCTCTATAGACTCATACATATCGTCCTCAGTGGACCGATATTTTACAAGACGTTTTTGTAACCACTCGGAATTAGGATCCATTTAAACATATCATACCTTGGAGCCGATTGCATTCAGTCGGCTTTAAAGACACGGGCACAAAACCATTCTTGGTCGCGCTGAGAAAATCAAACTCTGAAAAATCACGTCCCGTCAAGCAAGTAGCATTGGGATGTTGCCAATCCACCGATGCATCGGCCAAAGCAACACAGGCGAATTATCGCATGAATGACTTCCACTTCATCATCAACCCATTGGATCGTAAATGGTGCATAGTGGATGGCACACACTGGTTTGCATGAACCCAATCACGGCCTAGTATGACGTTGTAGTTACCTTGCACCTCAAATGACAAAGAATGCAGAGCCAAAGTTTTGCTTCCATTGTAAGCTCCACATACATCACACCTTTGGCTTCAGTTTTCTCTTTGCCTTCAAAAGCGTTGAGCACCATATTCGTCTTCATCGCTTCTTCATCGGGCAAACCCAATTTTTGAAGACCGAATAGGGCATAAGATTTACCACAGCACCACCATCAACAAGCATTTGGTGAGTGGCGATCCATTGATATGACCTCGAGATACAACGGTTTCAAATGTGTTCTTGGGTTCTTTTGGCTTCTCGAATATTGCGTTTTAGGGCCAAAATCCAGCCGAGCCACTTCCCTTCCTCATCTACAAGACGAAACTCAACAGGTAAGTAATATACCATATTGATATCCATACCTTCATGAACCGGTGTAGACTCATAGTCCAACATATTAGCCTCTTCTTCAAGTGGATCGACCGGTTATGAAATCTGGCCGACTGAAGGAGAAGTAAGAAGTGTCGCAGACGATGTAATAGCTGTCGCATCATCCTCCTTGGGTGGTGTAGGCACTTCTGTGATAGATGTAGAAGCTGATGTATCTTGTATTTGTTTAGGCCTCCACACTTGTTTTGCTGGAACCATGGGCCGAGTGTCATTGAACAACTTATCCCTTTGCTTCTCGGCCTCCTGCTCTGCTATCTCTTGACTCCTTAACCTCTGTAGTTTCCTCTTCTGTGTCTTTGTTAGCCCTGGAGGACACCACTTTGGCTGAGTGTATTTAGCATCTCTCACCTTTACTTGGCTGGTGCTTGCTTCATGGTCATTAGCCGAGTGTTTTGGCGCGATAATAAGTATCGGCTCAGTCGAGCGGTTATGCACAGTCGACTGCTGTATGGGGAATGTTTCGGTGCCCAAGACAAGTGAGTCGGCATCCATTTTCCCCTTGCCTTTTCCCGACTCAACTACTGCAGCATCTGGTGATTTAACACGCCATTCTTTTCGACTTTCTAGATGCATGAAATTTCCACTCGGGCGCACCTTTTTACTCTGATGGAATCCACTCGGATGGATGTCATTCGGATGGAATCCACTTGGATGGAATCCAGTCGGATGGAATCTACTTGGCCACATTTTTTCACTTGGATAGCTTTCACCTGGGTGCATTCTTACACTAGGATATTTTCCACTCGGTCGCATATTTTGACCAGCCGACTGATAGTCACCGATGTTCAGTCGGCCATTATATGAGTAATCAAGTCGATTCCACACAGATTGCCTCTGCTCTTCTGAAAACTGCGCCCTTGGTTCACTCGGTTTCACATACTGGCTGACTATATCATCTGATGGTGACCTTGGTCGTTTCAAGTATGATGGTCGGTTAGAGCTGGAACCAACCGACTGATTAGCATATTTGGACAGCAACATATCAAAAGTTGGCTTGATCCGCTTGCGTTGCACTTTAGCTTCATTCCTCTTCCATTTGCCAACTTCTGGACTCTTGGGCTTGACAAATTTAACTCGAGTGTCCTGCTGCACCTGTGTTTGCCCCCCGAGTGTAGGATTCTTGATGGTGATCTTGATCACTTCCTTGCCATCGGTTTGCTTATCAAGCACAACATGTCTCCCCAAGGCCTTGTCGCCCTCCTTGTCTTTCCTGGGCTCACCAACAATGACATTAGCTTTATTAGCAGATTCGGCTATCTCCGGCCGAATGAGCAGCTTCTTCCCTTCTAAATCCATGGTGTTCATTGGAAAGGGATGTTTATCAACTTGCATCTCAGAAAAGTTCAATCGTCCGTCATTAATGGCCAATTGTATCTGTCGTCGAAAAACATTGCAATCGTTAGTAGCATGAGAAAAAGAATTATGATACTTGCAATAAGCACGCCGTTTTAGCTCTTCAAACGGCGGTAAACTATGAGATATTCTAATAATCTTAGCCTGTAGCAAAGCATCAAATATTTTATCACACTTAGCAATGTTAAAAGAAAACTTCATCTCTTCATCACGATTCTTATGAATCGGTTTCAGATCATTGCAAGTAAAGGGTTTGGCCTTAGATGGCCAAACAAATTCAGTAGCAAAAGCATCACCCTCATCGTCCGAGTGATCACTATCATATTCCACCATATTCATCTTTGGACGATCGGCTTTGTATCTATGCACTTCTTTGAGACCTTTGCTTCGGCTTTCCTGAGCCAAAGCCCTTTGTAAGACTTGGTTAATATTTAAGAACTCATAGCCTTCTAGCTTTTCTCTAATGGGAGTTCTCAAACCACTCAGCACTAGGTCTGCCAAGTCTCTCTCGGTTATCACCAAACTAAAACATCGGTTTTTCGTTTCTCGAATCTCTTGACGTAATCGGAGACCGATTCATCATGCTTCGCTTAACCGATGTTAGATGTGACAACTTGAGTTCATTGTCGCCGCTGTAAAAGTGATCATGAAATTTCTGCTCTAGCTGCGACCAAACTCGAATGGAACCATGTGGTAAAGAAGAAAACCATGAAAATGCGGTACCAGTTAATGATAAAGGAAATAAACGCACTTTCAACTCATTTAGTGAGCCTGCTTCACCTAATTGTGCCAAGTATTGACTAACATGCTCCCATGTGGTTTTTGTGCCCTCTCCATTGAACTTAACAAAATCTGGAATTTTATATCCTAGAGGGCACTGGATGGCATCAAAGTACTCGGGGTACGGCTTTTGGTAAATCCGATTCCGAGGTAACTCAACCCCAAAATTCTCTTGAAGCATCTTAGCCATCTCCTCTCTAAGATTAGCTAGACCATCATCCATAGTGGACGATGAAACTTGCGGCAGTGGCATAGGAGGAGTAGGACTACTAGTTGCCACCGAACCTGGCATGCTCATAATAGGATTAATGGGTGTAGCCACAATCTGATTTGTTTGGGTAGGATAATAAGCCATCGGCATGGGAGGCGCCGATGCAATAGGTAAAGCCAGATTAGGGTTTTGCACACTAGCAGCTACACCATCATTACCACTAGACGATTGAGATGTATTCTTCTGAGCATTAGTATTTTCTATGAAAGTTTGATAGACTAGATTGTTACCATCAGCAATACGACTTTCAATCTCAGCCCACTGCTTAGGAGAAAAGGTAGTACTCACAGAAGGTTTAACCTGCTCGGCTTGAATAGGAGGGAACTTGATTTCTTCAATCAGAGTGATGTTGCCTTGGTGATCCTTCTTGAACTTTGCAAGGAACTCCTGCATATCCTTCTCTTCGCGCGCCTTCTTGTACTCCTCATAGACTTGGCGATGATCGGCTGATATCTCATCAAGACTGGGCTTAATGATGTTATCGGCGTCTACCTCGGATGGCTTGGGAAGATCGGACATGGTGGATGATGATGATTGATCTTCGTTCCCCAAATGAGTCGCCAAAAGTGTGTTGACACACGAACACGTCCACGGTACCCTCGGCGCCGGGGTGATGCACCGCAGCTCACGTCGAAGGAGACCCGACCGACAGTAGCGATCACGCAAGACGATCGACGGGCACTTTTGCGGACTGAAACCCCACACCCCGAGAGGGACCCGTCATGGAGTCTGGCGGCTATGGGCTGCCCTAGGTCGATTCGCTCGCCCCTAGAGCCTCGGGATTCGCAGCTCTCAAACACGAAGAACAACGAAGAACGAGAGAGAAAGAACGGTGGAGAGATAAAACGTAGATGAAAAAGTAGTATATTGATTTGTTCGATTGTGTGTTGTCCAATCGGCCATCACCCCCAACATATATAAGAGGCGGCTGGACTTCCCGTACAAGTAAAGGATTCATCTAGGCTTTCCCTACAAGAAAAAATACATCAATTCGCGTCCTAGAGTCCTAGTTCTATTCCAATTCGGATTCAGTCTGAATCTGGCCCAAACTTTGTCTTCCTTCTTGCGCGGGCCACCGAGCTTGCATATGATCTCCGATCAAGACGGCCCAAATATCAAACTTGTGCGCCTCGATGATACGAACAACTCTCATGTTGATTACTTTTTCAAATAAGGCCATCCTTACTCCTCGAGGTCATCTTTACCTTCCAGTCAGACTCGGTCTTGCAGTAGACTGGATTATCCGAGTCTCGTAGTGAACTTGTAGGCCATATACTATCTTTGATGATGATAACTCCAAAACCAAAGTTTACCGTCCTAATGATATGCATAACTTCTGTATTGAACACTTCTTCATCCGAGGTCATCTTTATAAACTTTCGGGTACATGTTCAGTTTCACTCGGATTCGAGCTCATCCACTCGGATATTAGAGACTTTCACTCGGACCATCCGACTGGACTTTTTCACTCGGAAAACAATCTTTCACTCGGATGACTATATTTTTATTCGGATAATAAGAAGTTCATCCGGTCAGCAAACTTCCACTCAACCGGTAATTTCACTCGACCGGTAAATTTTCACTCGGATGATAAGCTTTTTATCGATCGGTAAGTTTTTACTCGAAAGTTAAGCTTTTCACTCGACCGAAAACATAGGCTGATCTTGATTTGTCTCCTCAGGTCCCATACGACCTCGGATTGAGACGAATGATATATGAAAATCGATCGGCTCGACGAGACAAAACTTTCTCGTGTTGAAGTTTTTCCAATTCAAGGACTTCTTAAGGGCCTAATTTCTCGCGCGACCCATCAGACATGGTGTCTGGTACTTCGCGCCATATTTCCATTCAGCTTCGGCCTGCAGTGTATCGCCTCTAACTTTTGCATATGAACTCGGATTGAGATGATTTATATATCAAAATTGATTGCCTCGACGAGACAAAGACAATTCTTTTAGAGTACGCCTTCATCCGAGGTCGTCTTGGAGGCATGATCGGCCGAAAACCACTCGGAATATTGAATTCTGCCACTCGGAATACAATTTTGGCCCCTAAGATGGAGTCGGACGATTGATAACCTAAACATCAAAGTTGTTCCACTCGGTGATGTGAAACTTTTCATGCTGAAAACCCTTTCACTCTGTATCTTGCCAAAATCAGGCGTCAACACCATGATAAAAATGTATCTATTTCCTCGAGTTGTTGTGCTAATAATGTAGAGAAAACTCAACACTCCATGGAACAAGATGTGGTATTAAATGGTGCTTCAAGGGATCCTACATCATCATATATTGCTTTCTGCCTTATGGCTAAGGCTTCAAAGGTATCTCCTACTTTGAACCCCAGTATGTCTTTTGATGATGATGTTAATGCTAATGATGATGAGGATAATGATGAAGAGAACGATCATGTTGCTTCCTTAAAAATCAAGGGAGAAATGATTTTTAAAGCTCTTCATAAGAATAAAATTGCTCGTTCCAACTTCATGAAAATAATGTCTATTGCCATTGAGGGCAATAAATACATTGAGGAGTTGGAATCTCGTCTCGAGGAGCATGAGGTCACTATTGATAAAATGGAAAATGAGATCGCAGACCTCTCTCAAGCTCTTGAACTTGAACAAACCACCAAGAAATCTCTTGAGGAGACCTTTGCTCTAGGATTATCTAAAATAAAGGAATCTCATGATAGAGCACTTGAGGTGGCAAATGATTTCAAAAACTAAACATGCTAAGCTTGAAGTTGCTCATGGTAAACTCCTTGAGGATTTTGAGCACCTCGAATGGCTCAAGGATCATCAAGGGTGAGCTCATCAAACTCACCGAGTCTCATGCTCAACTTGAAGCTTCTTTTTTAAAAGAGCTTGCCAAGTTGTCCTCTCCTCTTGTTGTTAATGATGATGCTTGTGCTACTAACTCTATTACTTGTGAAGCATCCATTTTGAAGGAGAATGTTGAGCTAGGGGCTCAACTTGAGTTGCTATCTAGCACTTATGGGAAATTGGAAGAAAGCCATGAAAAAGCTCTCAAGCTCTCATGATGATCTTCTAGTATCCCATAATGTTCTAAATACAGCTGATGAGGCCGTGATTGCTAAGGTAACATCTAGTGAGCCTCATGTGGATACTAGCACTACTTCAAGTCAAAATGCTATATTGCCATGTGCTAGTCCTTGTAATTCATCTACTCGTAATGTTAGTACATCTTGTGATGAAGTTTATACTTCCTCTAGTACTTGTGTTGAGACTAACCATGTAGAGGAAATCAAAGAGCTAAAGGCCCAAGTCACTTCAGTAAAGAGAGACTTGGAAATGTGTCATGAAGGGAAGTCCACACTCAACAATATCTTGAGTGTGCAAAAATCCCCCATTGACAAAGGTGGACTTGGATTCAACTCCAATAAGAAGAATAAGTCCAAGATGAACAATAAGAAGGGCCAAAAACAAGTCAAGAATTCGGCCAAGATTATTTGCTTCAAGTGGAAGATTGAAGGGCATCATGTTAGATCTTGCCCATTGAATAAGAAGGCCATTACTGACAAGCAACAAGGGAAGCGGCCACAAGTTCATTCTCATGCTCAACCTCAAGTTGAAGAAAGGCCTCTTCCCAAGAAAACTCAAGCTAATGCTTCTCAAGTTGATAAATCAAGTGAGAAGAAAGTGAAGAGTAGACGTTGCTACCTATGTCGTGAGAAAGGTCACCTTGCTTCCTCATGCACTAGTGGTAACTTATCCAACCCAATTATTATTGACGATATCTATTCTCTTGGGAAGGATAAGGTTGGCAATGTGTTTGCCAAGTTTCTTGGTACTCAAAGTGGTTTCGAGCAAAGAACCATTTGGGTTGCCAAGCCTATTATGACTAACCTCTTAGGACCCAACTTGGTTGGGGACCAACAAGCTCAAACTTGATCAATAGGTGTTGTTGGAGGGCATTGGAGACTTGGCTACATTATGAAGAATTAAGGGGACTTCATCATTCTTATTGTCTCAAGCCAAGTCAATTGGGTTATCAAGTTTCTATACTATATTCAATGTGCCTCCTTCCGGTAACTTGTACTTAAATTGTTTACGTTGAAAGTTACTTGCCCCTTTGCATATTTTGGTTTTGTTCCTTGCATGTGTTTGTATATGTTGTGTCTCCAAATTGCTTATGTGTTGGTTTGCACATAATGTACATGTGTATCGTACGTTGAGCCTTTGTGCATCTTGTTTGTATCTTAGTTGGCTCTTGTGAGAGATTAATGGAATATCCCATTGTGGGGGAGTGACGTACTTTGTGCACCTCACAATCCTATTAATGTGTGTACATGAGGAATACCATCTAGTATTGATATTACAAGATTATCTAGTCGCTATGTGGTATGTCTTCTCATGAGAAATTCAAATTATAAATAGTCCATTAATTATCTCTTGTTGGATCCTCTTATTGCCTCTTGTTAAGTTTTTATTGGTATCACATTATGGGGGAGTAATATGCTATGTCCATATTACAAGCTTATAAAATGTGTACATTGAGATATTGTCACCTAGAATTGATATTGTAAATTATCTTGTTCCTAGGTGGCATGTTAGCTCTACAAGTTGCAATTTACTTGTGTTTGGTGTGAAGATGATGTTGGATATCCTTGCTATCTACCAACGGGAATTATTTCCAAATACTTCTTGTCTTTTGACAATTGGTACTCACTTATGTGTGGTAGAAATTATCGATCATCTATACATTGGCCTTTGCTTTTATTTGCCTTATCTCTTGCCTAGGATTGTGTCATCTCCCATTGTATTCCATACAACTTGTGGATCTTGTTATTTCCTTGAGCTTGTCTAGTGTTTGTATAGATATAGTGAAAGTGGTGATCCCATCTTGTGCTTTTTGTATTCAAATGCAAATTCTCTATAATGCACAATGCTTGGGGGAGCTATCCTATTTTTCTTAGAACGCTCACCTTGTGATCCTTATCAAGTGTGTGTTGGTGGAATGCAAATGGTTTCTTTTTGGTACTTTGTGCCATCATGAAACTTTGTAGAGCACTTAGTTTGTTTGGAACCATTCTCTCTTTTGGGAGTTTGACATCTTTCTTTTTGCGTGTATCAATGGATATCTCATTCCTTGATGTATCTTTCAGTTGATATCCTCCAAGTGTTGATTTACTCATTTGGTATCTTTTCTTCACTTGGTATTTCTTTGTCAATTGGTATCGGTTCTTGAAAGTCTTGAGCATGCATATTAACTTCATGTAGTTTCTTTGGCATGCTTTCTTTCTTTCTTTGACCCAATATATAGGGGAAACTCCACCAAGTCTCAAATTGGGTGAGATGTGCATGAAATTCTTTTTCATATCTATATGCACATATTTATGTGGAGTTTGTCCTATATATTTTTGGTTCTCTAACTCTTTGGTCCCAATGAGTTTGGGTACCATTTTGTTTGTGTTGTTGTTCTATGAACAATTGGAGATGCATTGGATGCTCGGCTCACTCACAAGGAAGGTGTTGTCACCATGTGCTTATTGGAGTCAAGCTAGGATGATCAATGAACTACTATCTACCTTCAATTGGTATCTACTACATCCTTCCAATGTTAACTCGGTAACAAGTATCTTCATATACTTCATGCACACATTTCTTGCATCAACCTTGTGTAGGTTGTATCATGGCATGTTATTCATTATTTCTTGTGATACTTGTTTCCTTTCTCAAAGCATCCCAACAATGATCTCTTGTTTCTAGTTGTGATGTCTTTGATGTCCGTGTGGTTGGAATTCATTTATATACTATAAGACCATATCTATCCTTGTGCTATGCTCTCAAGCAAATTTTTATTGGTATATTTATGACTTCCTTGTGGATATCCTGTTCTTTCCTTTTTGTAACTATTCATGTGTATATCCTTCTTTATGGATTGATATCATCATGATTTTCATCTACCTAGAATCTTATACACTTGAGAGAAGTTACATCTGTAGTTGATATCCTTATTCTTTCACGTGCACCTTTCCTTGGTGCTTATGTGAAAGGATTTATCTTGAGTGTGGATCTTATATCGTTGCATCTTGATGCACTATGTTGTGGTGAAGATATTTTTTCTCTTGCTTGTCTTGATGAGGCTTTTGCCATTTCGATTGGTATCCCTCCTCTTGACAAATCTATCATTTTCTTTCTTCACCATGGGTTGTCACAAGTGTTGGTTATTCGTTGTGCATATTTAGTGTGCTTGTGAACCCATTTTCTTGGAGTGTGTGGGAAGGACATGTCATGCACCTTGTATCTCAACTATTCAAGACTAAGTTGATGCTTAATGCTCACCCTTACATTAGTCTTCTCAGGTGCTTTGCCATGACTCACACACATCATTTTGGTTGAGCCTACTCTTAAGTTGCCTCTTTTATATGTTGCTTAACCATTTGTTTGTTGCAAGTGCTAGGCTTTGTTTCCTACATGTCCACTTGCACTTGTTGTGAGTTTCTATTGATTTTCGGGGAGTGATGATCCTATTTTTGTGCACTTGGTATCCTAATGCAAATATTCCAAGGAGTGCACAAATCATGGGAGCTTCACTAGTGTCTTTAGAACACTCCGTTTCTCTCTTGCACTTGTCGTGAGGTTCTGTGATCTTGGGGGAGTGATGACCTATTTTGTGCTCGTTGTATCCAATTACAAAAATAAATTATGCACAAATCATGGGGAGCTTTTCTAGTTTCTCTAGAACACTCCTTTGCTCATATCATAATATCTTTTATTCATGTGGCTCGTAGGATCTTTGGTCTAGTTGGTTCGATTGGTATCTTTTGATAGCTTGCTTCAATTGGTATCTTTTGATTGCTTGATTGCTTGTTTCTCTCTTTGTTATGTCTTTGTGGCATATCTTTCTTTTGCAATCTTTGGGCCCCAATATAGTTTCTCTTCCTCCAAGTATTTACCGTTGGATATGTGTATTGCATTCCACTCTCTTGTGGAGAAATACACAATTTATGGAGAAGCACAATTTATATTGGCCTTCTAAACTTTTCCCCCATTTTGGCAATCGATGCCAATGGGGGAGAAGTTTCAGAGAGTTTTATGGAGAAGTTTAGAGAGTCAGCTTTTCTTGCTTTGGTTGTGTTCCTAAGAGCTTGCACCTCATATGCATGCATTATTGGTTGTTGCATTGCATGGTGCTGCATAATTCCTTGTATAAACTCTCTTGAAAGTGATTGTCATCAATTACCAAAATGAGGGAGATTGAAAGAACATGTGGTTCCCCCATGTTTGGTTTTGGTAATTGATGACAATCTCTATGGACTAATGGTTGTCTTGATTTATATTTGAAGGTTTTGTCCATAGGCTTTTCTTGGAGTACATGTGTTGGTTTCAAGGAGAGTTTGTGTCGACCAAGGTGCTATTCAAGGAATTACCTAAAGATTGGTCATGTGAGAGGTTGATTAAGACTAAGTCAAAGAGTGAATCAAGTTGATCGACACACAAAGCATAGAAGATGTACCGAGAGGGGTCAAGTGATCCCATGGTATGGTAAACATTGTCAATTACGCTTTGTGTACTTGTCAGGACCCCGATTCCAAGTCACATTGACCTAGCCGGTAACACCTCATATCACTTTGCGGCCTCACGCACGGTATTCCCACGGGTGTCGCCTTACCATGGCCGGGACCGTTTAGCCTTTTGGCTCACGTATATGATAGTGTCGCTAGCATCCACATGACAGAGAACCCGGGCCGACATGGCTAGTCGTGAACCCAAAGCGGCGCTAACCCATGGGGACAGGCATACATGAATCACATCGAACATGTCGGTCATCAACGTATGAATCCGGGCTGTAGCACTGGCTAACAGACTCCGGTAACCGGGCTGTAGCAGGCTAGGCAGGACTCGGATATCACCGCGTGACATTTCCCGAAGGGACAGACATAGGAACAATTGAAACACATGCCGGCCAGTCAAGTGTCCAAGCAGTAGTCTTTGGGCTAGCAGGACTCCGGTGAACCAGTCAGAAGCGGACTACTATCGCTCGGAAGCACTAGACTACATTTCCCCATATGAGAGGCTGCCAAGGATAAACAACTAGATTGTCGGATCCCACACATACCAAGCATTTCAAACATACACACAATATGCTCAAGATGTGTAAATACAACATGGCATCACAACATAACTCTCGACTCAAATATTTATTCATTAGGCTCAGGGCGAGATATTACAAACATGGGTCTCATGACCCAACACTCGAAACATACAAGTCAAAGCACATGCGGAAGCTAAACATGTCCGAGTAGACATCTACAAATGAAAAAGGCTTAGAAGCCCGACTATCTACCGAGATCTTGCCGAGGGCACAAGATCGTAGCTGAGGTAACAAGCTAAGCGTCAAGTCCACGCGGAACTACTAGCGAGACTTCGTCTCTCGCAAAACATAAAATAAGCAAGCGTGAGTACAAATGTACTCAGCAAGACTTACATCGAACTAACTACATATGCATCATTATCAACAAAGGGGGTGGTGGAGTTTGACTGCGGCAAGCCAGCTTTGACTCGGTGGCTATCCTAAACTACATTGCAAGTAACTCTTTTGAGGTGGCGCTTTACGAGTCCACATATTCACCATATCAATACACCACTATGGATCCGCTCCCGTCCGCCTCTGAGAGCGCCATCCATAGCACTCACGCTATCTTGCGCATTTTAGAGTATCCACTTTCACTTGTCTACGAACTGTTATAGGCAACCCGAAGTCCTTTACCGCGACACGGCTATTCAATAGATAATGTTAACCCTGCAGGGTGTACTTCTTCACACACGCTCTCCCCACTTACCACCATGTACACGTCGTGTATCTCGGCAACCTTCAAGCGGAAGCTTTGGCGGGGAGTCGGCCACGACCGACTAACCACACAAGTCTCTATTCGGGTTTATCGCCTATTCGGGTTCCATCCGCAAGGAGAACCGGCGGGTGTCGCTCACGGCCCCAAACGATGTGTGCAGGGTTCCCGAGACACCAAACGGGCGCTAGGTACACCGGGCCACGGTGTATCTACCGCATCATAGCCCACCCCTAGGGTCAGCGCTACGCACGTCCTCCAACACATATCCTATAAACACGAAACTAGTTGCAACTCCCGGATGAGATCGAGGCGATTAATAAGCCGAGAGGGCCGAGTTACGGAACCTAATGTGTGGTAGTAACTGTTTCATGGATCACAAACACGAACTCAGTTCCTGAGGACGGCTGCAATGAGACAACCCACCATGTACTCCTACATGGCCTCTCACCGCTACCTTTACCAAATCGTGTTTACACACTTAGCTCACACACAGTAGGACATGTTCACACACCTCTGATTCATCCTCGATGAATCAGACCTGACTCAACTCTAAGCAGTAGCAGGCATGACATACAAACATGAATGAGTAGGCACAACAGGGCTCAAACAACTCCTACTCATGCTAGTGGGTTTCATCTATTTACTGTGGAATGACAGGTCATGCAGAGGATAAAGGGGTTCAGCTACCGCAGCAAGTAACATATGAATCGTTGTTGTGCTAATGCGGTAAAAGAGAGCAGGAGCGAGAGAGTAGGATTGTATCGGAATGAACAAGGGGGTTTTGCTTGCCTGGCACTTCTGAAGATAATATAGTTCTTCATCGGTGTCATCGAACTCATCGCGATGCGACGCGTCTCATGAGAGGGACAAACACCGGCAAACAAGAAAGAACACAATCAATGCAATGCAACAATATGATGCATGAATGTGACATGGCAATATGCTGTGGTTTGGGCTAATGCAACTAGCAACAGATTAAATGAAGTTGGTTTGAATACAAGATTCAAATTCAAACTCCATATGTGATTATTCAAATGCCATTTAGTTGATTTGACCTAAACAGTGAACAAAAGTTGTTCTAACATGCTTGAAAATGGTACAGATGGATAGATTGGATTTTTCTGATCATTTTTCATATATAAATTATTTCATTTGGAGTTACGGTTGAATTTCTATGAATTTTAGAAGTTTTGGATATTTTCTGAAATAAATAAATCATTTCTGATTTATTTAAAATCCCAGAAAACATTTACTGCGTAAGCATGACGTCGGTGTGACATCAGCAAGTCAACAGAGGCGGTCCAGGTCAAACCTGACCAGAGGGACCTGCACGTCAGTGTAATAGGGCAGGGACAGAGGCTGACTAGTGGGTCCGGGTCAACGATGACGTGGCTTGGTCAAACTGACATGTGGGGCCGGCTATATTAATCTAAACTAAATAGGGAATATATCCCGGGGTTAATTAAGGCATGGGGCCCATAGTCATTGAGGGAGGGGGTTAGTTAGCCCCGTCATTAGGGTTAATGACGGGTCCACGTCAGCGGCCGCCGGGTTAATCGCCGGTGACCTCACAACACGGCGGCGGATCGCCGGACGGGCGATTCCGCCCACGAGAGCTCGCGCTCTTAGGCTCTACGGAACCAGCACGACGAGGCGCTTCAGATCATGGCTGTGCCTGGCCGTGGGGTGGTCTGTGGCGACGACAACCACGACGACGGCGGGACCGGAGCTACGGCCGCGTTCCGGCATGGGCTGAGGTGCGAAATCGAGCACGAGGAAGGAGAGGAAACAGAGGGGAGCTCACGGCGGGTCGACGGGCATGCTCCGCGGGCTCGCGGGAAGACGGACGGCGATGGGGCGTTGCTGGCGATCTCGGACGGCCGGGGTGGAAGACGACGTCGATGGCGGCGATTCAATGCGCCCCGGGTTGCGTGGCTCGGCAAGGATGATCAAAGGCGTCGGCGGAGCACTAGAGCACAACCGTTAGGCGGGGAGGCTGGTGGCGCGGTGGGCCGGTGTCGGCGGCGACGCTCGCTTCGGTCGCGAAAAAGAGAGAGAGAGAGAGCAGAGAGGGGAGTGAGGTCCAGGGAGAGGAGGGGAAAGCGAGAGGGAGCGCTGGGCGTCTCCGTGGCACCTCTGGAGAGGTCGGGGTCATGCGGCTGAAGCAGGAGGTGGCAAGGCGTCGTCGGCGCGCTCGCCACGCACCTGTCTGTCCTCCTGGCAGGAGGAAGAAGACCACTTAGCCCCTGGTGGGCTGGGCCTCTTCTGCCAGGTAAGGCCCAGGTGAGGTTTCTGTCTTTCTGTTTCTAGTTTAGTTTCTGTTTTCTATTTTTCTGCAAATGTGAGGCTTTATTAAAAATACTTAGGCATCTTTAAAAATCCTGAAAATAATCAGGGGCTCTGTTTGGATTATTCCTAACAGCCCTCACTTAAGTTCAGAATTAATTGAACACTTAAAATAATATATAGCATTTTAAATGCCCAATTGCAAATAGCATATGATTTAATTCATGACCTTAATGTCACGGAAAATATGCATCATCTCCGTAGAGGCTTTCACCTTTTTCCATAAATCATGAACATTTTAAAAGGACATTTTGAGGTCATTGATTTTTTTTGGTTGAACCTATTTGAATTGCATTTGTGCTAGGGTTTAGGCAATCCCCATTTCAAGTTTCCATGAAAGTTAAACATGATGCAAGCAAGACGCAAACACTAGGCAGCACTAGAAGCTAGGGATTTGACAACTCGCCCCCTCTAAACAAGAATCTCGTCCCGAGATTCAAGCGTAGGGTAGGATGAAGGGGGAACGCAAACTAACATAATCTTCACGATCCAGGTGGCACTCCATAAAAACGTTGAATCGATCACCATCTTTGTCTCAATGTGTTGCTCTGAGAACTCCAACCCACATGACAATGAGAGGAAAGGAAAAACTCTAGAAGGGTCGATCTTCTCAGAGATCGAATCAACTCAGGATCAACTCTGGGAGGGAGACATGGTAACATCTCTGGAGCTGTGAGACAAACATGCGTCGGGAAGGACGGAGGAAATAGTTTGACAAGGGTTTTCAACTAGCGAGGGAAAATTGCCATGATCCCATAATGGGGCACCTTAGAAAAGGTGACTCGTAGAATTATTCCCTTAAGTGGCAAAAAGAATTACTTTTGATGCATAGATCATTGAAATTCTCTAAACCAGCCTAAGGCAAATCACAATCGATTGTTTCAAAGAGTTCGAAGAAATGGCATACTCATACTAAAATGGATGATGAGGACTACCTTGTTGAAGACAACGCAATGGATGATTTTTGCTTATCATCGGAAATGAATGGGACCCATGGCAGACTGACACAATGACGGTGCAAGCTGGGAACAAAATGCAAATACTGGGAATGACCCAACCATCATATCTACCTGAGATTCAGATCTGGTTGGTGTCAGGACATTCCAGACTCATCAAGTCTAGAAAGAGAAATGAAAGTTTGCAACACAAATCGACGAGATGACGTTGCGAGATTCTCGGGAAATGAACTACGATAGCAAGCTCCAAAACATGAGCTGGTTCTGCTACATACATGTGAACATGCTGTCCCAGACAAGCATGACCACATAGTAGTCTTACAACAAAACACTGCCGAGTTCTGGTTGGAACCATCATTGCGGAGAGCGAAGCCCTTGCATAAGTCATATGATTAGCTCTTATGCAGGAACTTCTTCTCCTTGAACAAATCAATCAGTGGCTTGGTGTGCTAGGAACACATATGGAGTGGAGGTAATTAATCTACCAAACCACAGAATACTTCGCACGTATGCATGGCTGACTTGGGATGATTCCAAGGGAAACAAAACAAACCTTTCTCAAATTCATGGCGGCAACTTGCACCTAATGCACGTGAATTAGAGGAAGTCACTTCTTTCATCCAAACATAGGCTTCATGAACGAAACACGAAGGCATTGCTTACAAAGTTTCCAACACTAGGTTGATGTTCAACATGAATCATGGGGGAGACAAAATGCTGTTGATGGGTTCAGCAACAACTCATCGGAATTTCCATATCACTGGACTTCCACCATCATGTGAACACGGTGATAACATTGGTCAAACCAAAAGATGTAATGGTGTATGCTCGAGGAATCAACCACAAGTAAGACAACATTACGAACATCGTTGGTTCTGATTTGACTTGACGATAGCCCATACTCAAGTCAAAGTTTTGACAAGGCAATAGATCCAACAACTGATCACGAGGACCAATCAATGGAGATATCATCTTTCTTCAACACACACACGCATAGAAGATATCCCTTAGAGATGAACTAAGTTAAGCAAAGCTTTATCTTCCAACTCTCCAAGTTGTTGTTTAGCTTAACCAAATAGCTCAGGGTATCCAACACGGATTCTTGGAGAAGGGGTGGTTTACAAGAAACCAACTTGATCACGAACTTAACATAGCGGTCAGATGACAACCTGGTAACACTTCCAAGAAGATATTTGGAAAGTCACGAACCACCGATATATTACTAAGCTCGAGAACAATCTTGCTTTTCAGGGCAAGACGATATGATCAAATAAGCGAGGGATTGGCACAATCCTAACTCATTGATCGAAGTGTGCACCAGAAATATGGACTAGGTAGCACGATCAATCTTAGGATGATGATTTAATAACCAACACGCTAAGGATGAGAATATTGTCCATTAACTACCAAGCAACGAGTTGCTAGGAGTATTGATTTCACACATCACAGTTCACTTGTCGGCATTCTGGTTACAACAACACGGGACCGAGGAATGAATAATGATAGCGAGAAGTATCACTACGTCAAAATTCATAAGAGATGGTGCAATTCCTATGATATTCTTGGCATAAATAGAGTAATACTCCAAGGTAGAGCAGAGCAGAAGCTGGATTGGCATTTTGATCTGCGGAATACAATTGCTTTGACCCAATCCTAGATATGGATGAGGTTCTGGAGTTTGTTTCTCCTAGTCATTATGAGATAGAATGGCTTGATAAACCACAAGAATAATGGGCATCGACAACGAACACACGCATACTCTTGAGTATCAATTGATAGACGGGGGTCAGAATACAACTAAAGAGAACAACTCAAGGAACATATAAATTTCTGAGTTGTGGAGGCATGGATTAGTATGTCGAATCAAGTTCAACAGGTTTCTTCCGGATAACCTATGTAGAAAAGTAGAACAGGCAGAGTCGCAATATAGAATGAAGTACTCCTCAGAGCACCCTGGTTGTGATCTTTTGGCTCAAAGAACTTCTGCCATAAGCAGTTCATGGTATTCGGAAGAAGGAAATACCACGGACCTCGAGGACTATTGCAAGGTTACTAATATCCTAAAGGTACGAGCAACACTATCAACACGAGGTAAGTAGAGTGAATCTTGGGTCAAGAACCCAGGAGTAGAATGTCTACTAACTAAATGGCATCACGGGATGCTTTCGAGAATGGTGGCCAGAATCATCACACTAGGAACATAAAGCATGGCTAGATTACTAGATGACTCCCTAAAACACCTAGGTTCATATTAATAGCTCCAACATATATGCCAAGGCAATAAATTACCTCAACGCACCGGTTACTGTGCTTATTCTAACCATAAAGGACATCGGGAATGGAAAGAAAGGATTTGCAAATGCATCAGACTATTTAGAGACCTGGGATGACTCGGACAGCATAACGGCTGTAAATGCTCAAAAAGATTTGAGACATCATGCAAAATGGTGGCATAACCACTCTACAACATCATAACAAGGTTCCAAGATCAACAGTTAACATACAGAGAAAGTAGGAACTGGACTGAGGCTTAAAACCAACAATCTTAAAGGTCTATGGATTAGTAACACGTCATCCTAATAGATAGATGAGAAGCCTAGTTCTTAACCCCCGTAGAAGAGAAGAGGATGACTCAGATCAGAAAGCCATGAGGTATAAGGAGTAAAAAGAGCCTTACGTTCCCTTCCACAATCAATTCCCTTACATAACTAAAGCATTTCTAGACACAACTTGACCAGTTTGGCTTGGTAATCCTCTGAGCGATCGAAGCTCGATACCAACGCTGTCGGGACCCGATTCAAGTCACATTGACATAGCGGTAACACCTCATATCACTTTGCGGCCTCACGCACGGTATTCCCACGGTGTCGCCTTACCATGGCCGGGACCGTTTGCACCTTCGGCTCACGTATATGATAGTGTCGCTAGCATCCACATGACAGAGAACCCGGGCCGACATGGCTAGTCGTGAACCCAAAGCGGCGCTAACCCATGGGGACAGGCATACATGAATCACATCGAACATGTCGGTCATCAACGTATGAATCCGGGCTGTAGCACTGGGCTATGAGGACTCCGTAACCCGGTATGTAGAGCTAAGCGGGACTCCGGATATCACCGCGTGACATTTCCCGGAGGGATGGACATAGGAACAAGTGAAACACATGCCGCCAGTCAAGTGTCCAAGCAGTAGTCTTTGGGCTAGCAGGACTCCGGTGAACCAGGTCAGAAGCGGACTACTATCGCTCGGAAGCACTAGACTACATTTCCCCATATGAGAGGCTGCCAAGGATAAACAACTAGATTGTCGGATCCCACACATACCAAGAATTTCAAACATACACACAATATGCTCAATATGTGTAAATACAACATGGCATCACAACATAACTCTCGACTCAAATATTTATTCATTAGGCTCCGAGGAGCGAGATATTACAAACATGGGTCTCATGACCCAACACTCGAAACATACAAGTCAAAGAACATGCGGAAGCTAAACATGTCTGAAAGTACGACATCTACAAATGAAAAAGGCTTAGAAGCGACTATCTACGAGATCTGCCGAGGGCACAAGATCGTAGCTGAGGTAAAAAGCTAAGCGTCAAGTCCATGCGGAACTACTAAGCGAGGCCGACGTCTCTTTGCAAAACATAAAATAAGCAAGCGTGAGTACAAATGTACTCAGCAAGACTTACATCGAACTAACTACATATGCATCATTATCAACAAAGGGGTGGTGGAGTTTGACCGCAAGCCAGCTTTGACTCGGTGGCTATCCTAAACTACATTCGCAAGTAACTCTTTCGAGGTGGCGCACGAGTCCACATATTCACCATATCAATACACCACTATGGATCCGCTCCCGTCTCCGTACAAGAACGCCATCCATAGCACTCACGCTTATCTTGCGCATTTTAGAGTATCCACTTTCACTTGTCTATGAACTGTTGTAGGCAACCCATAAGTCCGTTACCGCGGACACGGCTATTTGAATAGATAATGTTAACCCTGCAGGGGTGTACTTCTTCACACACGCTCTCGCCACTTACCACCATGTACACGTCGTGTATCTCGGCAACCTTCAAGCGGAAGCCTGGCGAGGGAGTCGGCCACGACCTGACTAACCACACAAGTCTCTATTCCAGGTTTATCGCCTATTCGGGTTCCATCCGCAAGGAGATCCGGCCGGGGTGTCGCTCACGGCCCCAAACGATGTGTGCAGGGTTCCCGAGACACCAAACGGGCGCTCGGTACACCGGGCCACGGTGTATCTACCGCATCATAGCCCACCCCTAGGGTCAGCGCTACACACGGACTCCAACACATATCCTACAAACACCAGAAACTAGTTGCAACTCCTGGACAGAGATTGAGGCGATTAATAAGCCAAGAGGGGCCGAGTTACCGGAACCCAATGTGTGGTAGTAACTGTTTCATGGATCACAAACACAGAACTCAGTTCACGAGGGCGGCTGCAATGAGACAACCCACCATGTACTCCTACATGGCCTCTCACCGCTACCTTTACCAAATCGTGTTCACACACTTAGCTCACACACATGAGGACATGTTCACACACTCTGATTCATCCTCGATGAATCGGACCTGACTCAACTCTAAGCGATAGCAGGCATGACATACAAGCATGAATGAGTAGGCACAACAGGGCTCAAACAACTCCTACTCATGTTAGTGGGTTTCATCTATTTACCGTGGAATGACAGGTCATGCGAGAGGATAAAGGGTTCAGCTACATGCAGCAAGTAACATATGAATCGTTGTTGTCCTAATGCAGTAAAAGAGAGCAGGAGCGAGAGAGTAGGATTGTATCGGAATGAACAAGGGGGGTTTGCTTGCCTGGCACTTCTGAAGATAATATAGTTCTTCATCGGTGTCATCGAACTCATCGTCGGTACGTCGTCTACTGAGAGGGGACAAACACCGACAAATAAGAAAGAACACAATCAATGCAATGCAACAATATGATGCATGAATTTGACATGGCAATATGCTGTGGTTTGGGCTAATGCAACTAGCAACAGATTAAATGAAGTTGGTTTGAATACAAGATTCAAATTCAAACTCCATATGTGATTATTCAAATGCCATTTAGTTGATTTGACCTAAACAGGGAACAAAAGTTGTTCTAACATGCATGAAAATGGTACAGATGGATAGATTGGATTTTTCTGATCATTTTTCATATATAAATTATTTCATTTGGAGTTACGGTTGAATTTCTATGAATTTTAGAAGTTTTGGATATTTTCTGAAATAAATAAATCATTTCTGATTTATTTAAAATCCCAGAAAACATTTACTGCATAAGCATGACGTCGGTGTGACATCAGCAAGTCAACAGAGGCGGTCCAGGTCAAACCTGACCAGAGGGACCTGCGTCGATGTAACAGAGGCGGGGACAGAGGCTGACTAGTGGGTCCGGTCAGCGATGGCGTGGCTTGGTTAAGCCGACATGTGGGGCCGACTATATTAATCTAAACTAAGCAGGAATATATCCGGGGTTAATTAAGGCATGGGGCCCATAGTCGATGAGGAGGGTTAGTTAGCCCCGTCATTAGTGTTAATGACGGGTCCACGTTAGCGGCCGCCGGTTTAGTCGCCGGTGACCTCACAGCGCGGCGGCGGATCGCCGGACGGGCGATTCCGCCCACGAGAGCTCGCGCTCTTAGGCTCTACTGAACCAGCGCGACGAGGCGCTTCAGATCATGGCCGTGCCTGGCCGTGGGGTGGTCTGTGGCGACGACAACCACGACGACGGCGGGACCGGAGCTATGGGCGCGTTCCGGAATGGGCCGAGGTGCGAAATCGAGCACGAGGAAGGAGAGGAAACAGAGGGGAGCTCACGGCGGGTCGACGGGCGTGCTCCGCGGGCTTGCCGGAAGACGGACGGCGATAGGCGTTGCAGCGATCTCGGACGGCGGGGTGGAAGACGACATCGATGGCGGCGATTCGATCGCCCGGGTTGCGTGGATCGGCGAGGATGATCTGGCGTCGGCGGAGCACTAGAGCACAACCGTTAGGCGGGGGGCTGGTGGCGCGGTGGGCGGTGTCGGCGGCGAGCTCCGCTCGATCGCGAAAAGAGAGAGAGAGAGAGAGAGAGAGAGAGAGAGAGAGAGAGAGAGAGAGAGAGAGAGAGAGAGAGAGCAGAGAGGGAAGTGAGGTCTCCGTGAGGAGGGTCTGGAGAGGTCGCCGGTCATCTCCGGGCACGCCCGAGAGCGGGTCAGCGGCTGGCAGGTGGCGTCGTTGGCGCTTCGCCACGCACTGTCTGTCCTCTGGCAGGAGGAAGAAGACCACTTAGCCTGGTGGGCTGGGCCTCTTCTGCCAGGTAAGTCCTAGGTGAGGTTTCTGTCTTTCTGTTTCTAGTTTAGTTTCTGTTTTCTATTTTTCTGCAAATGTGAGGCTTTATTAAAAATACTTAGGCATCTTTAAAAATCCTGAAAATAATCAGGGGCTCTGTTTGGATTATTCCTAACAGCCCTCACTTAAGTTCAGAATTAATTGAACACTGAAAATAATATATAGCATTTTAAATGCCCAATTGCAAATAGCATATGATTTAATTCAGTGACCTTAATGTCCTAGAAAAATATGCATCATCTCTGGTAGAGGCTTTCACCTTTTTCCATAAATCATGAACATTTTAAAAGGACATTTTGAGGTCATTGAAAATATTTTTGGTTGAACCTATTTGAATTGCATTTGTGCTAGGGTTTAGGCAATCCCCATTTCAAGTTTCCATGAAAGTTAAACATGATGCAAGCAAGACGCAAACACTAGGCAGCACTAGAAGCTAGGGATGTGACAGTACTAACCCATGGTCTTCATGAGAGCTCTTCGTGGGGTTAGGTTGCCGTGTGCAAGTTCAAGTGATGCATCACGAAGAGATCAAATGCTTGAAGCTTGCCGTCCATTGTGGTGACAATGGACTTGTGAAGATGTGTCGAAGAGTGGCTCACCCATAGTGGAGTATGGGGGAGTGAGGGAGTCCCGGACTAGGGGGTGTCCGGATAGCCGGACTATCGTCACGGCCGGACTATCGTCACGGCCGGACTCCAAGACTATGAAGATACAAGATTGAAGACTTCGTCCCGTGTCCGGATGGGACTTTCCTTGGCGTCGAAGGCAAGCTTGGCAATACGGATATGTAGATCTCCTACCATTGTAACCGACTCTGTGTAACCCTAACCTATCCGGTGTCTATATAAATCGGAGGGTTTTAGTCCGTAGGACGAACAACAATCATACCATAGGCTAGCTTCTAGGGTTTAGCCTCCTTGATCTCGTGGTAGATCTACTCTTGTACTACTCATATCATCAATATTAATCAAGCGGGGTAGGGTATTACCTCCATCGAGAGGGCCCGAACCTGGTAAAAACGTCGTGTCCCTTGTCTCCTGTTACCATCCGCCTAGGCGCACATTCGGGACCCCTACCGAGATCCGCGGTTTGACACCGACATTGGTGCTTTCATTGAGAGTTCCTCGTGCCGTCGCCATCGGTAGGATGCCTCATCTCGTCTTTAGAGGCGATACCATCGCCAAAGAAGCCTTGGCCATGGTGAGACTCTTGGCTGGCGGTTTCTCATGACCGCTAGTTCGGCGTCGTCGCCGACGATGACCTCTCGAGTCATCGAAACCAATCTCCATGTCGATTGAACTTGCTGAGCAGTTAGATCGATCGAGCTCTCCTTCGTAAAGCGAGCTCTTGGATCGCGCCATGCATACAGAGTCGCCACAGATTACGACCGGATCGGGCGAAAACCGATCTAAGAGATCAACTCTCCCGGCTACCCATCATGTTGCTGTGATAGAGGAGCAGCGTGGCGACTCTTCTCTATCTTAAGAACTAGCTACATCCGGTTCCCGATCCCTCCATGTCGGATTCCTGCGGAGGGACGGATGTCGATCAAGCCCTGAACTTAAAGTCAGGCGGCGGGTCGGACTCGTTGGATAGCACTCAAAAATCCAAGCTTTCAAGTTCGGAAACTTCCCGGCCCTTGAGTCCTAAATTGGGCGGGGTTCTGATTTAGTCCCACCGCCCACCCAAACATTAGCGATCTCTCGAATTCGCAAGAGCCCATGAAACAATTACATCATTCTTGGGCGATTCCTCCTGGTTATGAACATGATAAAGGACTGCCGAGAGGAAGATGCAATACCAATCTTCTGCAATAATTGCACGGACAAGGGAATCCTAAACGCCATAAGTCGTCGCGAAATCACACGCTTTTCGACTTGGTGACCATCGTACAAAAGTCTTGTGCGATGGAGAGCGCTGAAAAACCGAAAGTAAATTTTGGGATAACCCGCCCCGAATACATCCTAGTCCGGAACAAAAGGGTGCATCATTATCAAGCACACAGGTTGAATACCAAAATCCAAAACCCCTAAAGTGCGGAATCTTCTTGGAGGGTTGGCTAAGCGGACCTTGCAATATTCATAGCACGTAGGGCGCCACTCCAACTCATAGCCTTGAGCATGTTGGATACTACGGCAGGTGGCCAAAAGTGGCGAAGAGCTTCTAGCTTCGAATCCCAGCCCAAAGCAACACCGGTATGGTGTTAATAGTCTTCGAGACTTTCGCATCAAATAACATGCAAAACGACAACTCCATAACCTTGCGAAATCTACCAAGTAGCAACAATAAATCCATGGGTGACACATCTATTACCTTCAATGCCGGTGTAACCTAAATTCTGAACTGCCCGGCACCACCCGCATTGGTCCTCGGCCCGATAGTAGGCGGCTTTAGCCTTACTAAGGTACTCATGGATGGCGGCAGCGAACTAAACCTCATCTATGAAAACCCTCGAAAAATGGAAATAGTGGAACCGCATTGAGCGAAGCAGCACAGCCTTTAGAGGAATAATCCCGGTACCGGAAGCATCTTTGCACAGGAAAAATCACGCTGGGCGTAGGGTTCGCTCGCGGACAATTACAGATCGAGGAGGTCACATTTCAAGTGGCCCGTTCAACAGCGGATACCATGCTTTATTAGGGCGAGAGGCATTCACAATTTTTCAAGCTATACCCCATTATGGGTACATGAAGCTTAAAATGCCGGTCCCAGCGGAATCATCACTCTCGCTAGTGATCCGAACATAGCACTCAGCGCCGAAAATAAGGCGGCCGCACTAGCCCTCGAGGCACAATCCGAAGCCCTAGCGGCCGAGGAACTCACCGCGATCGCTCCACCGTGAACAGGGGCGATGTGATACTTGATAAAAGATCCAAGTCCACCTCTTTTAAACCAGCGGATGAAATAGTCAAATTCCAAGTCCACCCAGCGGACCACAAAGACGGCCTCCATCGGGGCACAATTAAACCACGATGTAGACGCCGCACTCGAGAATTTCTACAAGAAAATTGTGACATCTTTGCAGCACCCTTGAGACATGCCGGAATCCCACGTCACCGGCTGAGCACAGCCTAAACATCCTAAAAGGATTCAAGCGGTCAAACAGGCTCTTGGCGCTTTTCAAACCCAAGAGACAGGCCATGGGAGAGGAGCTAGCCCAACTTTTGGAGGTCGGATTCATCAGAGATATAAAACATCCGGACTGGCTAGCAAACCTGGTGATGGTACCAAAGAAAGGATAAATCTGGCGCCTATGTGTTGATTTCAAAGACCTTAATAAGGCTTGCCCAAAGGATCCCTTCCCCTCCCTCGAATTGATCAAATCATTGGCCTTCTGCAGGACACGACTCATTGTGCTTCCTCGTAGCATACTCGGCTACCACCAAATCAAGATGGCGGAGCAGACCAAGCTGCAACAACATTCATCACTCCATACGCCCGTTCGCTTCAACACCATGCCCTTTGGGCTAAAAACGCCAGTATAACATATCAGCGCATGATTCGGACATGTCGGCAAACCAGATCGGCAAAACGGTGGAATCATATGTAGATGGCGTGGTCGTCAAAACCAAGCACGTCGAAACTCTAGTAGGCGACTTGAGGCTCACATTCGACAATCTTGAAAATATGACATCAAGCTCAATCCGGAAAAATCGTCTTGGCGTTCGGTAGGAAAGCTCTGGGCTTCATTGTGTCCGTAGAGGAATTGAAGCAAACCCAGCCAAGATTCGAGTTCTGTCTGGCTGGATATTCAAAGACCTCAAACAAATACAAAATTGACGGGATGCGTGGCGGCTCTAAGCCGCTTTATCTCCGCTTACGAGAAAGGCATTACCTCTTTACCGCCTCCTCGCTGCACGAACACTTGAGTGGGCCGGATGCCACCACGGCCGGACTCGAAGAAATAAAGGCCATTTGGCAACAAATCCGGTCTGGCAGCATAGCGTGGGCGAACCAATGCTATTATACATCACCGCAACACATCAAGTTGTCAACGCGGTGCTCGTTGTCGAACGAGAAATGGACGGACATCGGTTCCCTATTCAAAAACCGGTTTATTATGTGTCCACTGTCCTAACTCCTTGCAAGTCCCGGTACCCACAGTATCAAAAGATAGCATACGCGGTGTTCATGGCATCCCAGAAGGTACGACACTACTTTCAAGAGTGTTCGATAACAGTAGCCTCCGAAGTACCTCTTAATGACATTATAAACAACCGCGACACGACGGGCCGAATTGCTAAATGGGCCATAGAGCTCCTCCCATTCGACATAACTTATAAGCCATGACGAGCTATTAAGTCGCAGGTTTTGGCCGACTTCGTGGCGAATGGATGAAGCGAACTCCCTAAAAAGTACGGCGCATACTCAATGGATCATGCACTTTGACGGCTCCAAAATGTTGGCGGGCACAGGGGCTGGCGTCGTCGACATCCCCAACCGGGGACACAGTCCAATCGTCCTTGAGATAATGTATACGGACTCCAACAACGCAGCGAATCGAGGCCCTCCCCGCACCTCCGGATGGCGATCTTCATGGGCATTAAACGCCTAGAGGTGCATGGGGATTCAAACCTCGCAATATCCCAAATAAACGGAGACTTTGACGCCAAAGATCCGAAAATGGCAGCATACCGCAATGCGGTCCTAAAAATGTAAGCACGGTTCGAAGGGCTCGAATTTCATCATATAGCCCGGGATAACAACCAGGCGGCGGATATATTGGCGCGCATCGGTGCAAAACGCGATGCCGTCCCACCCAATATCTTTTTGGAACGGCTGTTCAAGCCATACGTACTATGGGAAGGGGAGTCCGGCAATAACAATCCGGACCCAACCGCACCGCCTGACGCCGAACACTCTGACACAACCGGAGGCTCCGCCCCCGAGATAACACCCTCTGCTCACGAAATAATGGCGGTTATCGCCCCGTGGACGGAACCATTCCTAGCCTACCTAACTAGGCAGGAACTCCCCGAAGACCAAAATGAGGCTCGCTGCATAGTACGGCGCTCTAAAGCCTATAAAGTCCATGAGGGAGAGCTTTATAAGAAAAGCACTACCGGAGTCCTTCAAAGGTGCATCTCCAAAGAGGAAGGGCGAAACCTCCTGGCTGAAATTCATCTTTGGTGGGTGGGCACCACGCCGCAGCCCGGCCCTTGTGGGCAAGGCCTTCCGTACAGGATTTTATTGGCCGACGGCCCGGCAGATCTTGAGGACTTAGTCCAACGATCGTCGGTTGCCAGCTTTTGCTAACCAAAGCCACATGCCACCCACCGCCCTTAAAACTATACCCATCACCTGGCCGTTCGCGATGCAGGGGCTTGACATGGTTGGACCCCTTAAGGGAGGAACCCACAAGCAAAAATACTTATTGGTCATGGTGGATAAATTCACCAAATGGATAGAGGCCAAACCTATTAAAGCGGCGAATCCGGACCGATGATAGACTTCATATCGGGGTAGTGCACCGTTACGGTGTCCCCACAAGATATCATCGCGATAATGGCACCAACTTCACGGCCGATGAGGTCAAATCATGGTGCAAAAACATGGGCATCAAGCTTGATTACGCCTCGGTCTATCACCCTCAAACCAGCGGCCAAGTTGAGCGGGCAAATGGTCTAATAATGGCGGCATTAAACCCGGACTAGTGCGGTCCCTTAAGGAATCTAACACGCCTTTGGGTTGAGGAGCTCGACTCCATACTACGGGGCTGCGGACCACGCCGAATCGTACTACGGATTCACACCATTCTTCATGGTGTGCGGCGCGAGGCAGTCTTGCCTGCGACATAATACATGACTCACCTCGAGTGCGCATATACGAAGAAAGAGAAGCCGAGCTTGATTGGCGGGACAGTTTGGGCGCATTGGAGGAGGAGCGCGGCGTGGCAAAAGCTTCGTTCCGCATTCTATCAACAGCAGCTCAAAGATATCAAAGCGAGGAAATGCACGGGCCAAAGCTTATAACGTTGGCGAACTAGTTCTCGCCTGCGGACAAGAAAAAGGACAAACTCAAGCCCAAATGGGAAGGTCCTTCATCATCCACCAGGTCGACCGGTGGAGCATACCGTCTGCAAACGCGCCGGATAACCGACTCGAGCGAACCCATGGAGCGCAGCCCGTCGGCGAAGATTCTCGCCTAAGTGCGGACTCCAAGTTCGTCTCCTTCCTCCGTCCGCATTCTTTATTTTTTGCTTTTCTACTGTCTTCTATTTCTCTCCTTCCCTCTTCTTCTTCTTGTAGCCTCTAGAGGCTCGTTTGCGCTTTTTCTTTTTTACACTTGACGCGCTGTCGCGCTCATTATACTGAGGGCTTCTTTAACGAAGCTTATTTATCTGAGCTTTCATGCCCAACACATGCGTTAAACTTCGCATGTACCTTTTATTCACCATTATATGCATCGATATGACTTAAGTTTTGGCCAAGCTGGGTTGCTGGCTCTGTGCTTACCCCTCGTTCCCGATTGTTCGGCTAGGAGGTAAAGGAGCACCTCTGCGATTATTCTTGCCGGTCACGGATGTGTACCTCATCTTGGGTGAAGCCAAAGCTAAGCGTTCTTAAGGGAATATTCGTTCGGTGAACTGAAAGATGATTTTTAACTATTTACACATCTGCCCCGGATGATTTTCTGCTTTATAGCAGCTTTGACATGCACTTTAGGGCATGCATCCCAAAAAAGGAACCCTTAGCGGAACTATTCTCCTGGAAGATGTTTCTTACTACCCATGTAATATAACATAACTAGTTGGGCACTTATGCGTCAGCAACAATGACCCCTACGCTGGTCTCCATGCATACCACCGTTCTTATATTACCACGAAGGTATTCAGACACACTCAGGACTATTGGGTCCGGAGGTCGAAGCGAAAAGGTCCGCTATGACAAGCGATCTACAATCCGGCTAGAAGACATTCTTTCATGTCATATTTTACATAGTCAACTCGACTCATTGTATTCCTCCTCAATGCCATCTAATAGGCTATCTAATTTACAATCTTCTTTGGGAATACTTGGCGGCCAATTCTACTTGGCGTACACTAACTTCTGAGGATCTCCATCCCATCCGCCCCACAGTCCGACCTCGGCCATGTGGTTTGGGTCAACCTTTGTGTACCGCGTCTTCACCATGGCCCAGCCTCCCGGTGCCTTGATGGCAGGCCGATATCTTCCATAGCGGAAGCGCCGCCGTGCTCCTTGAAGCCGCTCCGCCAGCTCCCCAATGCCTTGAGGCAGGAGATAGATAGCCACAAGGCTTGGCGATGCCTTTCATCACTGCCGGACTTCGTTCGCGCAGGTGGCGCAATTCGGGAAGAAGATCACCCGAAGAACTGGGCATCTCCTCCTCGGGGCGACACAGTGAGCAAACCTACAAACATGTTTATGTTAGTGGCCTTCCTCGCCTAACTCTTTTCAAAGTTTGCTCAAGCACTTACTGAAAATGCCGCGACGAAGCCACCGATTCTCCTTTATAGAGTCAGCTAACTGGGCACGAACGTCCTTTAGTTCCTCACCCAGCTTGGTGTTGGCGTCTTGGAGGTTATTCTTCTCCTTCCGCACCCTCGTAAGAATGCTCTCGCCAGCCTTTAACCGGCGTAAGAGCGGTTGCTTGTCCGGATCTAGTCCGGCGCCATCTGCAATGTTTTTGTCGGTTACACACCGCCGCACTTCATAAATTATTTATCTTCAAGCGTATATTACGGAGGGGTCTCTGTGGCTCCCCGTAGCAGCCAGTCTTGACCTCAAGTTGGGCCTGCACTCTTCCAGCTCTGGGACGATCGGGTATTCTTTTACAGTAAGATCTGCATAACAAAATGATCCTTAAATCAGTTATCCTAACTATTTTAAGTCTCGGGACTCTTGGCATATATAAGCACAAATTTCCTTACCGTATGTCCTTCACATACCGCTCGTGGCTCGGCTAGACCATCTCAAGCGGCGAGAGGTGCGCATCTCCAGTCAAAGGCATTCAAGGCCTCTCGGGAGAAACACGTCGCGAAGAACTATCCGTGGCGCCTATGATTCAAGCGCTCTCCACCTCGGAGTTGGTGGCGGACAACCTGTCGGCATCCTCAGCCGGAGGAGCATCCGTCGCCGTCTCGTGCTCGCCTCGACCTCCGGACCCGGCTTTGAAGCTTGTCCGGTGAAGGTTCAATCGGCAGCCTCTCCGGACTCGGTCCGTGAGCGCTCTTTCTGAAAAGAGCATCAGCGTTAATCGCTTTCAGGAACCAATCTTGGGAGTATGGTGACATGCCATACCGTTCTGGCGGAGTTTCGATCCGGACCTTCTTTTTAACTCTGGGGGCGCTGCCCATTGTTGGCCAGCCGCGCGGCTCGACTTCCGCCTCGAAGGTACCCCTACGAAACACCATTGGTATCGGTGATAAAAATAAGCACGGATGGGTCATTATCGGGTTTTGAGATCTTGGTCTCGATTACATGTGGGCTGGAAGTATT
Source organism: Aegilops longissima (assembly GCA_021605205.1). NCBI lineage: Eukaryota > Viridiplantae > Streptophyta > Magnoliopsida > Poales > Poaceae > Aegilops > Aegilops longissima. The sequence goes on along the minus strand of CM038681.1, from coordinate 533,886,346 downwards.
CGGGGTGTCGGCCGTAATGGCTACCAAAGCATTATCGATGCTAAGTTGTTAGAACACCCGTCGATCAACTCCACGCTATATCCGGATCCTCTTGAGGTCGGATCGAGGATCGCTCCGGATCCTCGGGTTGTGGGGCGGGCTGTATCTTCTCCACGATCCGCGCAGTTCTGCGCAAAAACCATGAAATGAGATATTTAACTATGGGAATATGGATCGTACAGGTCACAAGGATGTTTGCTTACCTAGCTTCGAGGATTATTGAAGAAAACTCCTTGATGGGTTGACACGGAGAAATCCTCCTCCTCTCCTTTGTACATGGCGGACAAGATCTTCACCGGTTCGGTGACCGATCCTGGCCCTTTGCGGCCATGGCGGGTGGCATCGTCCTTCCGTTGAAATCCCACATGGGTGGCCCTGTATTGGGCGGCTACACTCCCCTCATAATGCAGATTGCCACGACTCTGTCATGGTCAATCCGGCATGAGCGATAATCTTATTCGGCTCATCAAATAGCGGACATCCTGTCATCTTCTCTCCGGGGCTCGAGGCGCCAGCTTAGGCGCTTCTTCGGAGGAGCATTGCTGAACTCCGGAAGGCCGATCGAACAGGATCCAGCGGCGGGGCGTCCTCAATGTAAAACCATTCGAAGGCCGGTCTTGGACGCCTTCTTTGGGGTTCCGGACAGGTATCCGGTCCGGCGATGCGCCATAGCTCGGCTCCGCCCACTTGATATATTGACCCCTCATGAGAGCGGGAACTAGGCAGAATATTCTCTTCCACAACCCGAAATGAGCCTCGGCGCCCGAGAACAGTTCGCAAAGGGCCACGAAGCCCGCGATGTGCAAGATGGAGGCAGGAGTAAGATGGTGCGATTGGAGCCGTAGAACTCCAAGAGCCCCGGAGAAAGCGGATGGATTGGAAATCCGAGTCCTCTTACTAGATAAGAGATGAAGCACACCGCTCTCCTTTAGAGGATCGGGGCGCTCTCCGCTTGCTTTCCGCCCTTGTAGGTGGCAAGTGCAGGCTCGAACCGGAACCATGAAGGCGGAGGAGAAATCTCTTGGCTTGGTATAACTAGCTCGCTATGCGGGTGAGCATCTCTCCCAATTTCTGGTGGGGGCTGGGGCGCGAGAGGAGGAGCCGCGTCGTGTCCATGAAGGAATGGGCTTTGGTCGAGGCGCTCCGATGAAAGCTTCATGAAGGGGATGGTGTGACTCAGATCTAGATCCTTGCCCTTTTATAAGCGGCTCCTTTGCGCGCTAGGGGAATATTGTAAAAATACCACGGCTTTTCGCATTCATTCATACGTGGAAGATGGCCATTATTGGTAGCGGTGAGGCGCAGCATTTATCGAAGTCGGACACTATTCGACAAGTATATGGAATTTGGAGAAGAACCCGCCTCGCAATGCGAAGACAATCAACGCGGGACTCATCGTCATTGAAGCCTAGTTAGGGGGCTCTTGAGGAATCCCGGACTAGGGGTGTCCGGATAGCTGGACTATCATCACGGCGGACTCCAAGACTATGAAGATACAAGATTGAAGACTTCGTCCCGTGTCCGGATGGGACTTTCCTTGGCGTGGAAGGCAAGCTTGGCGATCTGGATATGTAGATCTCCTACCATTGTAACCGACTCTGTGTAACCCTAACCTATCCGGTGTCTATATAAACCGGAGGGTTTTAGTCCATAGGACGAACAACAATCATACCATAGGCTAGCTTCTAGGGTTTAGCCTCCTTGATCTCGTGGTAGATCTACTCTTGTACTACCCATATCATCAATATTAATCAAGCAGGAGTAGGGTATTACCTCCATCGAGAGGGCCCGAACCTGGGTAAAAACATCGTGTCCCTTGTCTCCTGTTACCATCCGCCTAGACGCATAGTTCGGGACCCCCTACCCGAGATCCGCCGGTTTTGACACCGACAGGGAGCAATCTACTAGTCTTCACCAAGACAACGCAATCAAGAAAGGTGGTCCAACTTGAGGAAGTCAAGATCGTCTACATCTAGCTCAAGTGGACTTTGTGCAAGGCAAAGGTTTTCCCTTGATAGGTTTTCTATTTTACCGGTCTCATGGTGGTAGTTGGGAGACCGGGGTTATAGGATCGATTGCCATACTATCAAGGGGGGCTCTTGATGAGTAGCTTGATCGTATCGTTCGCAGAGAGCTCAAACCATCGCATCCTTGCAACATCTTTCTTGGTTCTTATTTGGTTCTCTTTTTGAGTCTTAGAGCTTACGGTTATCTTGATGACAAGCTCGTGTTCGTCGAAAACGGAGTTCTCAGGCTTCTTATATTGCGTTTTCGGTGTTGGAGGTTTTACCGGTCTTATTCAAGGAAGGGTTCTCACCATTTTCTCTTGGGACTTTTCTAATTTCCTTCTTATTGTTATTTCTATCAATATTATGTTAGCCCTAGTCTCTAGCTTTCCAACAAACTTGGTTTCGTTGAATTTGGAGTCCGTTTGCAGAAGTTGTGTAAGTTTTGGTGTCCTTAATAAGGCTGTAGTGGTACTACCGCCCATGGGAGCGGTACTACCGCTTGGAGGTGATGTAATTTTTTACTACCCCACTTGGGAGCGGTACTACCGCGGCTACTTTCGTGGCTACTTCCGCTTTGGACCAGAAACTCGTCATAAGTCCAGCGGTGGTAGGCACGGATGTATTCTTTTAGTACCGCCCACAAGCAGTAGTACCGCTACCCCTAGCGGTAGTACCATGAGGACGAGCGGTACTATCGCTCCGGCGGTTTGCTACGTCTTGAGCATGCGTCGGTTTTCCCTTGAAGAGGAAAGGGTGATGCAGCAAAGTAGTGTAAGTATTTCCCTCAGCTTTTGAGAACCAAGGTATCAATCCAGTAGGAGACTACACACAAATCGCCTAGTACCTGCACAAACAATCAAGAACCTTGCAACCAACGCGATAAAGGGGTTGTCAATCCCTTCACGACCACTCGCAAAAGTGAGATCTGATAAAGATAATAAGATAAATATTTTTGGTATTTTTTTGTATAGGTTGGAAAGTAGAGATTGCAAAATAAACAGTGATAGCAATTGGCAAGTTGACGATAAACTAATATGATGTAAAATAGACCCGGGGGCCATAGGTTTCACTAGTGGCTTCTCTCATGATAGCATATATTACGGTGGGTGAAAAAATTACTGCCGAGCAATTGATAGAAAAGCGCATAGTTATGAGAATATCTAGGCATGATCATGAACATAGGCATCACGTCTGTGTCAAGTAGACCGAAACGATTCTGCATCTACTACTATTACTCCACACATCGACCGCTATCAAGCATGCATCTAGAGTATTAAGTTCATAAGAACAGAGTAATGCATTAAGCAAAAAGACATGATGTAGAGGGATAAACTCAAGCAATATGATATAAACCCCATCTTTTTATCCTCGATGGCAACAATACAATACGTGCCTTGCTGCCCCTCATCCTTTGGGAAAGGACACCACAAGATTGAACCCAAAGCTAAGCACTTCTCCCATTGCAAGAAAGATCAATTTAGTAGGCCAAACTAAATGATAATTCGAAGAGACTTGCAAAGATATCAAATCATGCATATAAGAATTCAGAGAAGAATCAAATATTGTTCATAGATAATCTTGATCATAAACCCACAATTCATCGGATCTCGACAAACACACCGCAAAAAGTATTACATCGAATAGATCTCCAAAAACATCGAGGAGAACTTTGTATTGAGAACCAAAGAGAGAGAAGAAGCCATCTAGCTAATAACTATGGACCCGAAGGTCTGTGGTAAACTACTCACGCATCATCCGAGAGGCTATGGTGTTGATGTAGAAGCCCTCCGTGATCGAATCCCCCTCCGGCAAATCGCCGGAAAAGGCCCCAAGATGGGATCTCATGGGTACAGAAGGTTGCGGCGGTAGAAAAGTGGTTTCGTGGCTCCCTAGATGTTTTTAGGGTATAAGAGTATATATAGGCGAAAGAAGTAGGTCGGTGGAGCTACGAGGGGTCCACGAGGGTGGGGGCGCGCCCTCCTGCCTCGTGGCCGCCTCGTTGCATCTATGACTTCCACTCCAAGTCTCGTGGATTGCGTTTGTTCCAAGAAAGATCCTCGTGAAGGTTTCGTTCCGTTTGGATTCCGTTTGATATTCCTTTTTTGCGAAACACTGAAATAGGCAAAAATACAGCAACTGGCAGTGGGCCTCCGGTTAATAGGTTAGTCCTAAAAATAATATAAAAGAGCATATTAAAGCCCATTAAACATCCAAAACAGATAATATAATAGCATGGAACAATCAAAACTTATAGATACGTTGGAGACGTATCAGCATCCCCAAGCTTAATTCCTGCTCGTCCTCGAGTAGGTAAATGATAAAAACAGAATTTTTGATGTGGAATGCTACCTAACATAATTTTTAATGTAATTTTCTTTATTGTGGCATGAATGTTCAGATCCGTAAGATTCAAGACAAAAGTTTAATATTGACATAAAAATAATAACAGTTCAAGCATACTAACTAAGCAATTATGTCTTCTCAAAATAACATAGCCAAAGAAAGCTCATCCCTACAAAATAATATAGTTTGGCTATGCTCCATCTTCGTCACACAAAATGCTCTCATCATGCACAACCCCGATGACAAGCCAAGCAATTGTTTCATACTTTTGTATTCTCAAACTTTTTCAACTTTCACGCAATACATGAGCGCGAGCCATGGATATAGCACTATGGGTGGAATAGAATATGATGATGGAGGTTGCGTAGAGAAGACAAAAAAAAGTCTCACATCGACGCAGCTAATCAACGGGCTATGGAGATGCCCATCAATTGATGTCAATGCGAGGAGTAGGGATTGCCATGCAACGGATGCACTAGAGCTATAAATGTATGAAAGCTCAACAAAAGAAACTAAGTGGGTGTGCATCCAACTTGCTTGCTCGCGAAGACCTAGGGCATTTGAGGAAGCCCATTATTGGAATATACAAGCCAAGTTCTATAATGAAAAATTCCCACTAGTATATGAAAGTGACAAAATAAGAGACTCTCTATCATGAAGATCATGGTGCTACTTTGAAGGACAAGTGTGGAAAAGGATAGCAACATTGTCCCTTCTCTCCTTTTCTCTCTTTTTTTGGGCCTTCTCTTTTTTATTTGTCCTTTCTCTTTTTTTTCGGCCTTTCTCTTTTTTTGGCCTTTCTCCTTTTTTTCCTCACACGGGACAATGCTCTAATAATGATAATCATCACACTTCTATTTATTTACAACTCAAGGATTACAACTCGATACTAGAACAAAATATGACTCTATATGAGTGCCTCCGGCGGTGTACCGGGATGGGCAATGAATCAAGAGTGACATGTATGAAAAATTATGCATGGTGGCCTTGCCACAAATACGATGTCAACTACATGATCATGCAAGGCAATATGACAATGATGAAGCGTGTCATAATAAACGGAACGGCGGAAAGTTGCATGGCAATATATCTCAGAATGGCTATGGAAATGCCATTATAGGTAGGTATGGTGGCTGTTTTGAGGAAGATATAAGGATGCTTATGTGTGATAGTGCGTATCATATCACGGGGTTTGGATGCACCGGCAAAGTTTGCACCAACTCTTGAGGTGAGAAAGGGCAATGCACGATACCGAAGTGGCTAGCAATGATGGAAGGGTGAGAGTGCGTATAATCCATGGACTCAACATTAGTCATAAAGAACTCACATACTTATTGCAAAAAACTACAAGTCATCAAAACCAAGCACTACGCGCATGCTCATAGGGGGATAGATTGGTAGGAATAGACCATCGCTCGTCCCCGACCGCCACTCATAAGGAGGACAATCAAAGAAACACCACATGCTTCAAATTTTTTACACAACAATTGCCATACGTGCATGCTACGGGACTTGCAAACTTCAACACAAGTATTTCTCAAATTCACAATTACTCAACTAGCACGACTCTAATATTACCATCTTCATATCTCAAAACAATCATCAAGTATCAAACTTCTCATAGTATTCAATGCACTCTATATGGAAGTTCTTATTATACCCATCTTGGATGCCCATCATATTAGGACTAATTTTATAGCCAAAGAAAATTACCATGCTGTTCTAAAAGACTCCCAAAATAATACAAGTAAAACATGAGAGATCAAACCACCACCGTGCTCTAAAAAGATATAGGTGAATCACTAGAGAAAAATTATCTACCTCAAAAGATATAAGTGACGCACATAGAGTATTCTAATAAATTCTGATTCATGTGTGTCTCTCCCAAAAGGTGTGTACAACAAGGATGATTGTGGTAAAATAAAAAGCAAAGACTCAAATCATACAAGACGCTCCAAGCAAAACACATATCATGTGGTGAATAAAAATATAGCCTCAAGTGAAGTTACCGATAGATGAAGACGAAAGAGGGGATGCCTTTCGGGGCATCCCCAAGCTTAGGCTTTTGGTTGTCCTTGAATTTTACCTTGGGGTGCCTTGGGCATCCCCAAGCTTAGGCTCTTGCCGCTCCTTATTCCAAAATCCATCAAATCTTTACCCAAAAACTTGAAAACTTCATAACACAATGTTGGGGAACGTAGTAATTTCAAAAAAATTCCTACGCACACGTAAGATCATGGTGATGCATAGCAACTAGAGGGGAGAGTGTGTCCACGTACCCTCGTAGACCGAAAGCGGAAGCGTTATGACAACACGGTTGATGTAGTCGTACGTCTTCACGATCCGACCGATCCAAGTACCGAACACACGTCACCTCCGAGTTCAGCACACGTTCAGCTTGATGACGTCCCACAAACTCCGATCCAGCAGAGCTTCGCGGGAGAGTTCCGTCAGCACGACAGCATGATGATGGTGATGATGTTGCTACCGACGCAGGGCTGCGCCTAAGCACCCCTATGATATGACCGAGGTGGATTATGATGGAGGGGGGCACCGCACACAGCTAAGAGAGATCAATGATCAACTTGTGTGTCTATGGGGTGCCCCTGGCCATGTATATAAATTAGTGGAGGAGGGAGAGGGCCGGCCCTCTACTATGGCGCGCCCTGGGGAGTCCTACTCCCACCGGGAGTAGGATTCCCTCCCTTCCATGTAGTAGGAGTAGGAGAGAAGGAAAGGGAAAAGAGAAGAGAAGGAAGGAGGGGGCGCCGCCCCTCCCCCTAGTCAAATTCGGACTAGGCCTTGAGGGGGCGCGCAACCTCCTATCTCTCTTTCCCCTAAAGCCCAATAAGGCCCATATATTCCCCAGCGAATTCCCGTAACTCTCAGGTACTCCGAAAAATACCCGAACCACTCGGAATCTTTCTGATGTCCGAATATATTCGTCCAATATATCGATCTTTACATCTCAACCATTTCGAGACTCCTCGTCATGTCCCTGATCTCATCCGGGACATTGAACTACCTTCGGTACATCAAAACACATAAGCTCATAATACAAATCGTCACCGAACGTTAAGCGTGCGGACCCTACGGGTTCGAGAACTATCTAGACATGACCGAGACACGTCTCCGGTCAATAACCAATAGCGGAACCTGGATGCTCATATTGGCTCCTACATATTCTACGAAGATCTTTATCGGTCAAACCGCATAACAACATACATTGTTCCCTTTGTCATCGGTATGTTACTTGCCCGAGATTCGATCGTCCGTATCTCAATACCTAGTTCAATATCGTTACCGGCAATTATCTTTACTCGTTCCGTAATGCATCATCCCACAACTAACTCATTAGTCACATTGCTTGCAAGGCTTATAGTGACGTGCATTACCGAGAGGGCCCAGAGATACCTCTCCGACAATCGGAGTGAAAAATCCTAATCTCAATCTATGCCAACTCAACAAGTACCATTGGAAACACCTTTAGAGCACCTTTATAATCACCCAGTTACATTGTGACGTTTGGTAGCACACAAAGTGTTCCTCCGGTATTCGGGAGTTGCATAATCTCATAGTCATAGGAACATGTATATGTCATGAAGAAAGCAATAGCAACATACTAAACAATCAAGTGCTAAGCTAACAGAATGGGTCAAGTCAATCACATCATTCTCTAATGATGTGATCCCGTTGATCAAATGACAACTCATGTCTATGGCTAGGAAACTTAACCATCTTTGATCCAACGAGCTAGTCAAGTAGAGGCATACTAGTGACACTATGTTTGTCTATGTATTCACACATGTACTAAGTTTCCGGTTAATACAATTCTAGCATGAATAATAAACATTTATCATGAAATATATAATAACTTTATTATTGCCTCTAGGGCATATTTCCTTCACACAGAACTTAAACATAAAATCTAATGAGCTCCGTTAGTGTATGAAAACAAACCACCACTTTAAGGTACTGTAATGAACTCATTATTTTTTTATATTGGTGTTAAACCTACTGTATTCCAACTTATCTATGGTTCATACCCCCCAATACTAGCCATAGATTCATCAAAATAAGCTAACAACACACGAAAAATAGAATCTGTCAAAAACAGAACAGTCTATAGTAATCTGTATCAAACATATACTTCTGGAACTCCAAATATTTTGAAATAAATTGGTGGACGTGATAAATTTATCTATTAATCATCTGCAAAACGAATCAACCTAAAAGCACTCCCCAGTAAAAAAGGCAGCTAATCTCATGAGCGCTAAAGTTTCTGTTTTTTACAGCAAAATCGCAAAGACTTCACCCAAGTCTTCCCAAAGGTTCTACTTGGCACAAACACTAATTAAAACATAAAACCACATTTAAACAGAGGCTAGATGAATTATTCATTACTAAACAGGAACAAAAAGCAAGGAACAAAAATAAAATTGGGTTGCCTCCCAATAAGCGCTATCGTTTAACGCCCCTAGCTAGGCATAAAAACAAGAATAGATCTAGGTATTGCCATCTTTGGTGTTTATCTTTTAATGGGGTTATGCTCGTATCCGGGAGGTTCCTTACGTTTCCCTTCATACTCAGAGATCTTTAGATCTAGAGTATCCAACCACTTATTGCAAAGAGTGATCAACATATTCATGTGGTGGAGGTTCCCATTAACATTTTTAAGAGGTTCGAGAGATTTTTGCAAAAAAATTGTAACCTCACATATTTTCTCAAAAACTTGGGTTCCTTCTTGAGTATGATGAAGTCCCTTATGTGGGGGTAGTACTCCTACTATTCCCTCTATAATCTCATACGCAATACTGGGATCAATTTCAATAAAACTCCCTTTAGCGGAAAAATCCAAGAGTTGTCTATGGGACATGGTTAGCCCAACATTAAAGTTACAAAGTAAAATCTTGAAATCTCCCTCTATAGTGCAATTACGATAGGATTCATTCATCCTATACCAAGCATCTTTTAAGTTTTCTCCTTGTGTTTGTTCGAAGTGGAGAACTTCAAAATCGGGAGACAAAGGAAGATGGAGAGGGCCAGCCATGATGGCGAAACAAACTATCTAACACACGAGCACACAAGAAGAAAGTGAAAAGAAATGAACAAAAAGGGCGAATAAAACGTCAAGGGTGAAGTGGGGGAGAGGAAAACGAGAGGCAAATGGCAAATAATGTAATGCGAGAGAGAAGAGTTTGTGATGGGTACTTGGTATGTTCTGACTTGAGCGTAGATCTCCCCGGCAACAGCGCCAGAAATCCTTCTTGCTACCTCTTGAGCATGCGTTGGTTTTCCCTTGAAGAGGAAAGGGTGATTCAACAAAGTAGCGTAAGTATTTCCCTTAGTTTTTGAGAACCAAGGTATCAATCCAGTAGGAAACTACACACAAATCGCCTAGTACCTGCACAAACAATCAAGAAGCTTGCAACCAACGCGATAAAGGGGTTGTCAATCCCTTCACGGCCACTCGCAAAAGTGAGATCTGATAAAGATAATAAGATAAATATTTTTGGTATTTTTGTTGTATATATTGGAAAGTAAATATTGCAAAATAAACGGCAATAGAAATTGGCAAGTTGACGATAAACTAATATGATGTAAAATAGACCCGGGGGCCATAGGTTTGACTAGTGGATTCTCTCATGATAGCATATATTACGGTGGGTGAACAAATTACTGCCGAGCAATTGATAGAAAAGTGCATAGTTATGAGAATATCTAGGCATGATCATTAACATAGGCATCACGTCCATGTCAAGTAGACCGAAACGATCCTGCATCTACTACTATTACTCCACACATCGACCGCTATCCAGCATGCATCTAGAGTATTAAGTTCATAAAAACAGAGTAACGCATTAATCAAGATGACATGATGTAGAGGGAGAAACACAAGCAATATGATATAAACCCCATCTTTTTATCCTTGATGACAACAATACAATATGTGCCTTGCTGCCCCTAATGTCACTGGGAAAGGACACCGCAAGATTGAACCCAAAGCTAAGCACTTCTCCCATTGCAAGAAATATCAATCTAGTAGGCCAAACTTAACCGATAATTCGAAGAGACTTGCAAAGATATCAAATCATGCATATAAGAATTCAGAGAAGAATCAAATATTGTTCATAGATAATCTTGATCATAAACCCACAATTCATTTGATCTCGACAAACACACCGCAAAAAGTATTATATCAAATAGATCTCCAAGAACATCAAGGAGAACTTTGTATTGAGAACCAAAGAGAGAGAAGAAGCCATCTAGCTAATAACTATGGACCCGAAGGGGTGTGGTAAACTACTCACACATCATCGGAGAGGCTATGGTGTTGATGTAGAAGCCCTCCGTGATCGAATCCCCCTCCGACAGATCACCGGAAAAGGCCCCAAGATGGGATCTCACAGGTACAGAAGGCTGCGGCGGTGGAATAGTGGTTTCGTGGCTCCCCTGGATGTTTTGAGGGTATAAGAGTATATATAGGCGAAAGAAGTAGGTCGATAGAGCTACGAGGGGCCCATGAGGGTGGGGGCGCGCCTACCCCCCTTGGCGCGCCCTCCTGCCTCGTGGCCGCCTTGTTGCGTCTCTGACGTCCACTCCAAGTCTCCTGAATTGCGTTTGTTCCAAGAAAGATCCTCGCGAAGGTTTCATTCCGTTTGGATTCAGTTTGATATTCCTTTTCCGTGAAACACCGAAATAGGCAAAAAAACAGCAACTGGCACCGGGCCTCCGGTTAATAGGTTGGTCCCAAAAATAATATAAAAGAGCATATTAAAGCCCATTAAACATCCAAAACAGATAATATAATAGCATGGAACAATAAAAAATTATAGATACGTTGGAGACGTATCACGGTTCTACCGGCCTTTTGCCTCCTCGCTGTTGTTTTTCAAAGGGCTTCCACCGCCCTAGCGGTAGTACCGCTCCCATGAGCGGTAGTACCGCTCTGTGTGGGCTGTGAGCATAACGGTTGGATTTTTCCCCACCTATAAAAGGGGGTCTTCTTCCCTAATGAACCTTATCCTTTAAGCTCGTGTTCTTCCCCCATTGTTGACCTTCTTCGAGCTTGCTATCTCTCAATCCCTTCATGGATTCTTGCTAGTTTTAGGGGGAAATGAGAGAGGAGATCTAGATCCACATTTCCACCAATCACTTTCTCCTCTATGTGAGGGGAACCCCTTGGATATAGATCTTGGAGTCCTTGGTGTTCTTCCTCTCTTTTTCCTCCCTAGCATTAGTTGCTTTGGTGAGATTTGGGAGAGGACTTGGGCACTCCGTGTGCACTTGACATTGCATTTGGTGCATCGGTTTGAGTTCTCTACGGTGATACGTGGAAGTTACAAGTCGAGAAGCTTACTACTCTTGGGTGCTTGGTAACCTTGAGCTTGTTCCTCTTGGGTGCTTGGGCGCCCTAGATGGTTGGTGGTGTTCGGAGATCAATCATTATGGTGTAAAGCTCCGGGCAAGCGTCGGGATCTCCAATTAGGTTGTGGAGACCGCCCCGAGCAATTTGACGGGTACCGATGACCGCCCCCAAGTGTTGGCAAAGTGTACGGGTTCGGTGAGCACCCCCAAGGGTTGCCATTTGTACGGGTTCAACGACCGCCCTCAAGGGTCCCTTAGTGGAATCACGGCATCTTGCATCATGCGATGGCGTGAGGAGATTACGGTGGCCCTAGTGGCTTCTTGGGGAGCATTGTGCCTCCACACTGCTCCAAACGGAGATTAGCATCCGCAAGGGTGTGAACTTCGGGATACATCGTCGTCTCTGCGTGCCTTGGTTATCTCTTACCCGAGCCCTTTACTTATGCAATTTATTTTGTGATAGCCATATTGTTTCTTGTCATATATCTTGCTATCACATAGTTTTTTTTATCTTGCTTAGTATAAGTTGTTGGTGCACATAGGTGAGCCTAGTTGTTGTAGGTTTTGTGCTTGACAAATTAACCGCTAGGTTTATTCCGCATTTGTTCAAGCCTAAACCGTAATTATTTTAAATTGCTTATTCACCCCCCCTCTAGGTGACATCCATGATCTTTCAATTGGTATCAGGGCCTCGTCTCTCTTTGTCAGGCTTAACCGCCTAGAGAGTAAAGATGCCGACTAGGGGATTAGGATTCTCTTAAGTTAGCTCATGAAACTACCTTGGAAGATCATCGAGAACTTTTAAAGACTCATGAGAAGCTATGCTTTGAAAAGCTCAACCTTGAGCAAGAGCATGAGTTTTTAAAGGCAATCAATGATGATCTTCGCAAGAAAAGTTCTTATTACATTGCCAAGCGTTTACTCTTGTCTACTTACATGCCACAAGTTAAATCTAACAACAAGAACAAGAAAGATTCTTCATCTAGTAGTAACAACAATCATGCTAAATTCAATGTTGTTGCTTCTAGTAGTTCTCTTGATTCCACTAATGACTCTCTTAGCCAAGTTACACTTGAGCAAGAAAATAGCTTATTGAAGGGAATTATAGAGAAAGGTGTTTACAAGAGCCTTACCGGTTGTAAGAAATTTGAGGAAATTGTACGCAAGCAAGGAAGGCACCAGAAGAATCAAGGTGTTGGTTTTGAACGAAAGTTCAATGCAAATGGAGTTGAGTGGGAAGAAGATCAGTACCCCAAGACGAAGTTTGTTCCTCAACAAGAGAAGTATGATCCTACTTCTTTCCAAGGAACACAAGCTCAAGATGATCTTCCACCACAAGACCACAAGCAAAAAGGCAAGGACAAGCTTCAAGAGGAGATTGATGCATTTGAAGAATCACCTAAGGCCTTGGTCAAGTGGGTTCTCAAGACTACATCAAGTTCTACTTCATCAAGTACGACTATAACTCCAAGGATTCCCATCAATGTGGTGTGGATCCCGAAGAAGAAGAACTAGAGAGTTCTTGAGGGTGACTCCGCCAACATACTTCACTCTTATCATTTTGGCAAGGACAAGTGCAAACAACTTCCATATCTTGCACTAGTCCAAGGAGTCACAAACCCTCTTGTTGGTAAGACAAGGGACAAGGTAACCTAATGCTTTCATGGACAACATCTTGTGTATACATCACTCTATGTCTATGGATATCCTTGCTTGTTCCTTGCAGGACTAACCCGTGTAGGTATTGAAAGTCCAACTCACTCCAATGGATTGCTCCGAATGATCTACATCAACATTGAGGATCCACATCTTCAACACCTACATGAAGTCATCATCGACAAAACCCAAGGTTAGTTCATCCCTCTTAGGGGGGATATCACATCTAGGGGGAGCTTTACTCTAAGAATTGATCTAAAGCAACTCTAATGGCGTGAGCACAACAATGCTTTATGTAAAAGTGGTAACCCCACTTGTGCTTAAACGATGAGTATGACCTATGATCAAATGTTCTCATTTGAATCCTAAGTCAATATACTCATATATAGATGACCAAGTCATTGCCAATTGCTTGATAGATGCTAGAGTGTTTGTGCATGCTTTGTCACATACTTCGTTTGCCATTTAATTGTGTGAGCATGTTGGATGCATATTTTTCTCATTCGAGGACATCCATTTGTTGCTTTGATTGTTTGGCTTTTTTCTCTTTTGCCAAATGGATGGACAAGAATGCCTAAGAACTCCCTCTAGCTATCTATGCTTTCCTCGTCTCAAACTCTATTCATGCTACATCACAAAGTTTCATCAAGTCAGATTCGAACCACTCTGTGTGAGGAGCACTCGAAGTCCCCGATTCTTTATAGACTTAAACTTCCAAAACCTCTTTGTGCATTTCGGTCTGACCGATTCATCCTTTTCGGTCCTACTGAGATCACTTAGTTGATCTAGGTTTTTCAATCTCGCTGCAACCGATAAGAACCTTTCGATCACACCGAGTTGTTCCACTCGGTCACACCGAGAGGGTCAGGTTATATATACTGACGGGTCAAATTTTGGAAATATTACCGAAACCCTTCACCCACGCGTAACCTGCTCTGCCTCTTCGGGTCTCCGGATCATCTTCTCACCGCCAGCGACCTCTCGCCGCTGGTCTTCGCCGCCATCAACGGCAATATGCTCCGCCGTTGCCGCCGTAGCGAACACTCGCCGCTCTAGGGTAACTGTTCGACCCCTTGTGCTGTCTTTTTCACTCCGATTCCTAGCACAAGGACAATGCCATGTTTCTTGCCACGATTGAGATTGATCCATCCAGATAAAACTTCCTAGGTCTAGATTGATTCGAAAATTTTAGGGTTAGCTCTCCGCAGAACTCATCTCGGACCGACCGAACTGTAGAAATCGGTCTCATCGATTCAGCCTTGGCCATTGCACATGCGCTTTTCGGTCTGACCGAAACGTGAAAATCGGTGTGACCAAGTTCAAGATTCTGTGAAACCCTAGCAATCTCAGTGCCACCAGGTGACTCAGCCCTACCGTGTTCACTAGTTTAGGTTCCAAGTGTTGCTTCGGTATCACCGAGTTTGTCAATTCGGTAGCTCCGAGATCACTTTTATAGAGAACTAAAACTAAGCTTTTTGACTCAATTATTTTGCAAAACCTCTGTACTTTGTGATGCTCATCTACTCTACCTCATCTACAACCTATTCACAGGGTCTGCTGACAGTTTGCCTGAAGATGTCTGATCAAAGTGACAGCCAGAACAAGTCAAAGGAACAGGTTTCAGTTGAGTGAGGGCACTAGTCCCTCCAGCAGCTATGATGAGGGCAGCAAGAGCACACCCAGTAACTTGCCAAAGGCAGCTACCAGGACAAGGAAGAGGAAAACCTCAGATTCTGAAGATGAGGATTATGTGGCTGTTGAGGATGAGGCCACTTCAAGAAAGAAGGTGTTGAAGAAGGAGTATAGCACTACTGCTGCAACAAAGCCTGGAATGAAAACAAAGGCTCGAGCAAGAAGAGTTCCAATGTCAAAAGCCAGAGCCTCAAATGCTGAAGCTTCCAAGACAAAGAAAGTTGCCACAGGTGAAACTATGAAGTTCACCATTGAATCAGATGATGGTGCAGTAGCAGGTGATGGTAAAAAGAAGAAGAGGGCAAGAACCACTACTGCCAAAGTTCTTGGCAAGCCATCAATGATGAGAGATTCTGAAGAAGAAGAAGAAGAACAAGAGGATGTTGCACCAGCACCCAAAGCTCAGAAGCTCATGGGAGATGCAATCAGATCAGGGGCTGCTCCATCTAAGCCCAAAGCTGCTCCCAAGGCTGCTGCTCCAGCTCAGAAGCCTAAACCCAAGAGGAACACCAGAAGTATTCCTGCTGAGGAGAAGAACAAGGCCCCAGTGCCTGAAGCTGCTGAAGAAGAGGAAGATGACTCACTTGTTTTGAGAAAGCTGAAGCCCAAGATCCCTGACCACAATGATGCACATCCTGTTGCAGAAAACATGAAAATCAGGAAGGATTCAGGACTGAGATTATGGAGACAGTCTGATCCATATGCTGTCAGGAGGAGAACTGTTGTGGATTATAGTTTTCACACTAAGGAACAGCAAGACTTCTATGAGACAATTTTTCTTGACAAGAAGCCCATAGTGTATGACATGAGATGGGTTGACTGGGAGTACATCAAGGAGAATGAAGATCACTATCCAAGTGTATATGACAGCTTCAAAGCATGTGGAGTTGATACATTTGTTGCCCAGAAGCTCACCAAGTGGAATGATGAGTTGATCATGCAGTTTTACTCCACTGCCCACTTCTACCCAGATGGAAGATCATTTGGATGTCTGAAGGTACAAGGTACCAATCTACTATTGAAGAATGGGCTCAGTTGATCAATGCCCCGGAAGAAAATGAGGATGACTTGGATGTTTATGCCGAGAAGAAGAAAGACCATAACACTATGGCACACATGTACAGAGAGATCCTAGATGATGCTTTGGAGACTCATAAGTTTGGATCTGTCCACTTCTTGTTGTCTGGTCTGCTTGCCATCAACTGGATCCCAAGGCACACATTGCTACCCAAGTCAGGTGATCACAAGATGATCAGAGGACATGCTATCAATTTTCTACATTTGTTTGATGTGCCTCAAAAGTTCAAAGTCATGAGTCTGATTATGGAGACAATCAAAAGGACAACAGCTGATCAGAAGAGAAGTTGTGGGTATGCCCCACAAATTCAGGAGCTCATCAACTCCAAGATGGGCACAGGAAAATATCTATTGGATAAGGAGCACCTGCCCATCTACCCTGAATTTGAAGAGAACACTGTTGTCATGAATGAGAATGAACCATCATCAGCTCAAGCACACGAGAAGAGAGAAAAGGCAAGGGCAGAGAAAGTTGCAAGAATGCCAACTATTGAAGAGGCATCTCAAGTGTTCTTGAAATCCAAGCAAGATTAGCTTGGATATCTGATTCAATCCACCTTGAGGATTGAGAAGGGCTTGGCCACCCTGACTCAAAACCAGGAGAGTTTGGAGAGGATCATTGAGCAGAAATTCTATGATCTTGATGTCAAGGTGGCGAGATCCAAACTGCAGTTGAGCACCTACGGAGGAAGCGAGAGGAGAAGAAGGGCAAGTCTAAATACAGATGCTTTTGCTAGAGTGCCCGGAGGACGAGATCTGCTGCGGTGCAGTCATGGATACTCGAGCTACAACATCGACACCAGCAGCTACAGCTCGATGCCACCTCCGGCAGACCACTCCACCAGCTCGGCTACATCATCGAGATGCCTTCGTCCTTGGAGTTCTCTCTACACCACCTCCCGAAGACCAAGCCTGAGAGTCGTTTAGCACTATGCATTTTTGAACTTTTTGGTAACTTGTTGCCAAAGGGGGAGAAAAATGTATAGATCGTAGGCTTCGAGAGAGAGTGTTGCTCTTTATCTCTCTTGCTATTTTGGTTGAACTTCTTGATTGTGTGCTTGTGTGAGATACTTTATGTGCTTGTGAGATACTTGTTTGATCATGTGTTTGATCATATGCTACCCTTAATGCTTGTTGGATGATATTATCTCTTATATCCTTATATGATAATTCACTTGCTTGGTGATGAGTGCATGCTTTTAACTTCTATCATTTTGAGTGCTCCACCAAGATGTATGTGGCATGGAATAGTAACCCATGATCCTAATCGATTGTGCATTTGCATTCAAAAGCAAATTTTAAATAATGCATAAATTTAGGGGGAGCTCTTGCTTATCACATACTTCTCAAAGCAACGATGTTTTTCAATCTTATTATCATTTGTCAAAGCTTTGATCTATATGTTGTCATCAATTACCAAAAAGGGGGAGATTGAAAGTGCAACTACCCCTAGGTGGTTTTGGTAATTCCTAACAACATATAGCTCATTGAGCTAATGCTATTTCAAGATAAACATTTCAGGAAAGCTCAATGATTGCCATGGCGAAAAGTGGACCCCTCAAAATGCTAAGGACAAAGGATTGGCTCAAGCTCAAAGCTCACGACTCTACATCTTTCATTTTAAGTGATCCAAGATCACATTGAGTCCATAGGAAAAGCCAATAATATCAAGAGGGGGTGAGGTGTTGCTTAATGAGTTTCTTGCTCAAAGTGCTTAATGATATGCTCCAAAAACCCTCAACTACTTTCTCACATCCACATATGTCCCAAACCAAAAGTCAAACTCGGCCCCACCGAAAGTTTCTATCCGGCGCCACCAAGTTCATTTGACATAGCCACTGCCAGAAACCCTAGTCTTTTCGGTCTCACCGATGGGATCTCGGTCTCACCGAGATGGGATTGTAATCTCTCTGTTTCCCTTAACGTTTGGTCAAAGCGTAGCCGGCGTTACGGGAATGGGGTCCCAGACTTGCCTGCCTCGGCCCACAGGCGTGGCTGAGCTAGCAGATCTGTCGACCCATCTTCATCGACAAGGTATTCAAGACCCTCGCGAGGGCCAAGCCTCATGGCGGACGACCAAGACCTCTTGAGGCGGCCTGCCCTTGAGGCTCACGAGGCGAGAGAGATCAAGGCAAGGCAAACCTCGCGAGGTCCTCGTGGCGTGAGCCATGGCGATCGAGACCCGGCGAGGCGCCCGGCGTGCAGGCGTCCTTGTTTAATCTTTGGTGCCAAGGGGCAGCGCGGTAGCGGAGTACCAAGGCATCAAGCAAAGGTTTCCATATCGGAGCAACGAGACCAAGACTAGTAGGACAGCAAGATGGAGGTCACCATGGAGCCCAAGACGACGTCACCTCCAGATCCTTTTGCAGGCGAAGACCGCTTTTGTCAGGATAAGCTGTACTAGCTCTCCCCTTTCAAATTGGCTGTTGTTGGCTCCCTTCCCGCTCAATATTTGGGGAGAGGACTAGGGCCTATATAAGTAGAACTAGCCACCACAGTAGGGGAGGCGGATCAGATCTAAAGCCAACCCTTAGCCACACAGAGAGCACAAGAACACCTCGACCCCAGGAGGTTGTTCTTCCCCTTATACCGTTCATCATCGGACCAAGAGGCAATCCACCACCACCACCTTTGGGTAGGGTATTACACCTGGCGGTGGCCCGAACCGATATAAATCTTGTGTCTTTGTCTTGTGAGTTAAATCGAGTTAAATCCAGTGAGATCTTAGAGAGCTAGGCGTGGATCGTAGGGAGGAGACCTTGTGCGCACCCAGTGTTCATACCTTGAGGTTTCTTGGGAACCGTGATCCGACATTTGGCGCGCCCGAGGTAGAGTGCTGCGAATCGAGGTTCGGCAAAACCCTCAAGGTTCAAACAGGTGTGCGGCAAGCAGTGGAGAAGAATGACTGACGTGGCAGCTGCTGGCAGACCTGGTGAGCCATGGCAATGCGCAGAAGCAGTGCCTCTGATGCTCACAGAAACTGAGCCTGCTGCTGTGGCATGCATGCGCTGCTGAAGTCTAGCTCCGTTCCCAGGCTGGCCCTATCCGTTCCCCCGCCCCAAGGCAAAGCGCTCGAGCTTGGCAGCGAAGCCAAGGTCAGCGCAGCGCCACCGCCCAAAGCATGTGGCCTTGATTGACGCATGGCGGTTGATTGGACGTGGGCGTCTCCGCTTCCCCATGCTGCCTCGGCAACTGCCCGACTTGACAAAAGGCTGGCGCAGACAGTGCTTGCCTTCATTGCTTCCCTTCGCCTTGCTCAGATCCCCTTCCTTGCGCCCTGCTTCCGAAATCCCTAGATCTGCTTCCATCTCCACCCGCATCAGCGATCGATGGCACCATGCAAGGTCAAGCTCTCTGCGTCACCGGCTTGGTACGAGCCTGCTTTTGATGCGCCCAACGTCTCGGAGAAGAGCCTCGCCTCCACGTGCTTGCTGATGGCGGGTGAGAGCAACGAATGGGGGAAGACGGAGCTTCGGGCTGCCTCCGTCGAGCCGAAGCCCGAGGGAAGCACCTTCTTCCCCTTCTTCACGAGCAGCGTCACCGCCGGGTTGGTTCCCCCCTTCTCTGACTTCTTCTATGAGGTCCTCGACCACTTCGGGCTGCAGGCGCTGCATCTCCATCCCAACTCCATCCTCCTCCTATCCATCTTTGCTTACTATTGCGAGGCGTATCTGGGCGTGATGCCGTCCATGGCTCTGCCCCACCACTTCTTCTTCCTCCAGCGTCACCGGCGGCCATATCTCCGGGTGCGCCAACTTCATCAGCGGCGGCCAGAATCTCGATCTCGAACCTTTGGGAAGAGGGTTGACAACATCAGGGCCAAATGGGTCATGATGAGTGCCAAGTGCGTCCATCCACACTTGGAACTACCGACGGAGGCGCCCCAGTTTGACAAGGTGTGGTCTCGTGTAGAGCTCACCGACGAGCGGGCGTCGTCGATGTTGGAGCAGATGAAGACCGATTTGAAGCCGGGCAATGTGAAGGCGACCAAGGTGACGGGGGCCATGCTCTTGAGGGAATTCCTGATGCTGCGCGTTGCTCCACTTCAGGCGCGTGTGCGCCCTTTGTGGAAGCTTGGAGATGGAGGAGACAAGGTTCACCTGAGGCCGGAGGCCCTGCCTGACGATGAGCTGACTGCTGTCCTCCGCCTCCTGGTTGGGGACCGGGAGCCAATCGTGGCCTCCAGGCCAACTTTTGACGCGCGCGTGTCGGTGTACTAGAGTAGGGGTACCCTAGTATCCCGAACTCGTGCACGGGCAGTTGCAGCACCCCGCGGCAGGGCCGGCCTAGTGACCGCCAAGGTCCTCCGCCGCTCCTTTGGAGCCATTCAAGAACAAAGTAATCAAGGCCCCGGCAAGAGGAGCTTGCCGGGAAGGCCACTCAAGGCACGAAGGAAACAAGACCCGGCAAGAGGAGCTTGCGGGAAGGCTGATCGGCGAGCTCCGGCGACAAAGGATTCAGCCGCGGCAAGGTGCTTGCCGCGCGGCGACCTCTCTTCATCTCCGCTCCAGCTCATCCGTAGCGTGTCGCCATGGGGCTTTCCGAACGCAGCGTGTCAATGGGCTGTGCAGCCCGGGAAAGCAGCGATAAGCGGCGCCGACAAGCTACCATCGTGGCAAGCGGAGGCCCTTTGCGGTCCTGTTGCCTTTATTCGGCGGACGAGGGGCGGGCATTATTACTCTTGTCTCTTGCCGTCAGAATTAGGTATAGGGCACTGTACACTGTACAAGTTGGTGTACCAACCTCTGTTTTTCCTATTTTACCCTTGCCTACTTGCCGCCTGTGGTGACCCCTTGTGCCTATAAAAGGAGGCCCAAGTGCAACGTAGAAAGGGTTCGGTTCGACTCATTGGAGACCACACTCACTCAGGCTAGGTTTTGTAGCTTCCATTGCTCCCTAGCAAGAACACAACACAATCAACCAAGCAGCAGTAGGAGTGTTATCTCTCCGGAGAGTTCCGAAGCTGGGTAAATCTGCTCGTGTGCATCGCCTCGATCCGCTCTTTGTGCATTCTCCGCCCCCCCTCCGAACCACAAGGGACTAGGTCCCATAGGTGTTCGTGGGACACGATCAGCATCCCCGACATCTTTGGCGTACCAGGTAGGGGGCGTCGAGGTTGTGTGAACCCGATCCGGCGTTCGCACGAGCAACTTCTTCGTCAACCTTCGTTAACATGCCACGAAGAAGAAGGCTTGGCGGCGGCGAGCCGTCGCGTCAAACCCACCACCACGGAGCTGGCGGGTGGTGGGGAAAACTGGGCGGAGGAGCGGCGTCGTTGAGAGAGCCCACGGCGCCGCCAGGTCCAAGGACAAGCGGCGCAAGCTTCGTCGTCGAATCTGCACGCGTCCTTCTCGGGGAGGCGCGGGACCGGCAGATGTCATGATGCTCGCAGCACCATCGCTCGTTGGATCAAGGCCAAGCTGGAGGATCCGAGGCCGTCGAGACCGCATGCTGCGCTTGACATCTTTGATGCAGCGAATCTGATGCGCTTAGCGGGATGCTGCTCCCCTAACGGTTAGGAGTCGAGCACATCCGTTCCTCGCTCCGTCGCCATTGCCACCACCACTCCAGCGGAAGCCTTGGCGAGCTCAAGCCTTCTAGACTACCCTCAACGGCCGACAAAGGTCGGCGGTGGAAGGCCACCATCGAGTCTCGCCGGCTTTGCCAGCAGCGCGTCCCGGCAACCAAGCACCTCGTAGCGCGGCAAGGCGACAAAACGCGAGCGGTGGTGGCGAGACCTGCGAGGTGCAGCCACGTGCACTCCCCTTCCGAAGGCCAAGATCACCGGCTCCTCGGATCCACCTCGGCAGCGACTCCACGCGTCGTCGGATCCTGAGCTTCGCCGTGATCAGCGCCAAGTTCTTAAGGCGGCAACAAGAAGGCGCTTCGAACCGCGCCGAGTGGCGAAGAAAGCGGCGTCAATCGACCAACACAGCGAGCCCGCTGTTGATATGCATGCGCCGAGAGAACGAGCGACTTGCCGTCTGTGGCAGGTTGCCCTGCGTTCACCCGTGAGCTGCGGCAAATCGATGGCCGACAAAAAAACTTTAAGCCAGATGTGCGAGAGAAGTATGATGGCGGGACACACCCATCGGAGTTCCTCGGCATCTACACCATCGCGGTGCGAGGCTGCGGGGGGGCGAGGCGACAAGATCCTCGCCAACTACTTCCCTCGGTGCTCAAGCCAAATGTCGAGATCTTGGCTCATGCACTTGCCGGACGATTCCATATCTTCTTGGGCGGATATGTGCCATCGGTTTGTCGGCGCCTTCACGGTGACCACAAACCTCATGGCCAAGAGTGACCTTCACCTGCTTGCCCGAAGGAAGGAGAGTCCTGCGCCAAGTTTATCCGAGAGATTGATCGTGTGCACTACAACATCGGATGTCCACCTGCGCGATGATCAGCGTGTTTCATCGAGCGTGCGGAACCGCGGGATGAGGAGGAGATGGCGATGTGCAAAGTCAGGGCGTCGATGAGCTGTATGCCTTGGCCGACAAGTGTGCCCGTCTTGAGGAGGAAGAAGACTCCGGGAGAGAATGTGGGAGCAGAATCGGCGGTGAGGAGACCGCCCGGCAAAGAAGAGCCGTGGCGGAACAACGAAAGAAGAAGAGCCAAGAAGTACTAGTTGTCGAGCAGTCCGGCAAGGATGGTGCCGCCAAGAAAGCCAAGGTTGGTGGCTCCGGCAAGGAGGTTGCGGCGACAACGACCGCCAAGCTGTGGCGACGCCGACAAGCGAGGACAACTCCAACAAGCGATCTTGCAAGATTCACGCACCAAGGGCCCACGACCTCCAAAGCTGCAAGAAAGTCGAGCAGCTTGTTGAACAACAGAGGGCTGAAATCTGGCGAGAGACAAGGAGAAGGCCGAGGAAGGTGCTGCGGCAGCTAGCAAGAAGAGACCGGCGGGGAGGGCCTTGCAGCAAGGCCAAACAGCGGCAAGAGACAGACCTCCCAGCGGCGCGACAAGGAAGAAAGGCGAAGATGGCGATGGCGAAGACATGGAAGGCAGCCGAAGGCTGATGAGCAGGAGTTTGAAGGCAGCGGAGGTCCTTTGCGTTGGCGGTGGTGCTTCTCTGCATACCTCGCACCGCCAACTCAAGCAATGGATCGTGAGGTTAATCTGGCGAGAACCGTCCGTAGAATCGCGCGAGCCTCAAAGTGGTCCAGCCGCCCATCATCTTTGACATTGAGGACCACCACGATCGCATAAGCTGCGGTCGGGTGCTTGCCGATGTTGGTATCACCAACTATCCGCAACCTCAAGGTCACAAAGATGTTGGTTGTGGCGGGGCGGCCTGAATCTGATCTCCTCTGCGGTGCTCGAAGCTTCAAATCCTGACAATGAGCTTGAAGAGGCGGCACTTTCAAGGAATCAACCCAGGAAGGAGCAAGCGAAAGGGAAGATCACTGCTGCCGGTAACATTTGGCGATGAGCTAAACTTCAGGGCTGAGAGAGTCACATTCGGCGTTGCCGATTTCCCATTGCCCTACAATGGGATACTTGGCCGTCGATACTCGCCAAGTTCATGGCAGCCTCTCATTCGCCTACAACCTTCTCAAGATGCCCGGCCCGATAAGCATCATTTCTGTCCATGGCGACAAGAAGGATCGCTTATCTGCGCCGACAAGATTCTGGGATGCGGCAGCCGCCACGGATAGCAAATCACTTGCGGCTGAAGCTCCGGGGAAGAAAAGACCACCTTGTCCGGCAAGAACTCTGATGCCTACTCCGGCAAGCGCACCTCTTCGGAGTGCTGCGCTACCGTCGAGAACGCACCATCGAGCTCCACCGGCAAGTGCAAGAAGATGATGGCAGCTCCGCCAAAGACCAAGAAGGTGCCGCCAAGGAGGGCGGCACGGTGGTACCTTCACCATCAGTGCCACGCTTGACCCTAAATAGGAAGGAGAGCTCGTTGCTTTCTGCGGGCGAATGTCGATGTGTTTGCATGGCAACCATCGACATCCCGGTGTTCCTGTGAAAGTAATTTCGCACCACCTAGCTGTCTGTCCTCATGCGCAGCCCGTCAAGCAAAAAGTCGAGAAGCGGCGGTGGGCGCCAATAATTCATAGCAGAAGAGATCAAGAAGTTGGAAGCAGCAGGCCTTGTCAGAGGGTGCTCCATCCCGTGGTTGGCCAATCCGGTAGTTGTGCGAAGGCAAATGGGAAATGGAGACTCTGTATCGACTTTACTGATGTTAATAAAGCTTGTCCCAAAGACCCATTTCCCTTGCAGCGTATCGACCAGATTGTTGACTCCACGGCTGGATGTGATTTGCTTTCATTTCTTGATGCATATTCAGGATATCATCAGATCTTCATGGCGAAGAGGATGAGAGAAAACGCATTCATTACACCATGTGGCACATCTTGTTTCATACGGATGCCTTTCGGTTTGAAGAATGCTGGTTCAACGTTTGCAAGAGTAGTCCATGATGCCTTTGAGCCACAAATACACAGAAATGTAGAAGCTTACATGGATGACATAGTGGTCAAGAGCAAGGACAAAGCAACTCTGGTTCAAGATTTGGATGAGACCTTTGTAAATCTGCGCAAGATCAAGCTCAAGCTCAACCCCGAGAAGTGCGTGTTTGGAGTTCCCTCCGGCAAGCTTCTCGGGTTTTTCGTGTCTCATAGGGGAATTGAAGCCAATCCCAACAAGATTAAGGCCATTGAGCAGATTGAAGCACCAAAGCGCGTCAAGGATGTAAGAAGGCTTGCCGGTTGCGTGGCTGCTCTCAGCAGATTTATCTCTAGGTCACTGGCGGCATACCGCCATTTTCAAAATTTTGAAAAGGCAGGTCAATGAAATGGACTCGAGCGGAGGCTGCGCTGCAGGACTTAAAGAGTACCTGTCCTCCACTCCAATACTTGTCGCACCTAGGCCACAAGAGAAGTTGCTGCTGTATATAGCGGCAACCAATCAAGTGGTTAGTGCTGCGTTAGTAGCGGAGAGGAGGCGGATGATGAGCCGACAACGAGGCGGAGCATCCAGCGACAAGCGGGGGCTTCGCCGTCAAGCTCTGGTCCCGACAAGGGCGGATCTGCGCGAGGTTGCGACAAGATCTGAAAAAAGGATGGTGCAGCGCCCGAGTCTACTTTGTCGATTCCCTGCGAGGGGCTAGGTAAAGGTATTCGGTGTGCAGAAATTGCTTTTCGGCCTCCTCATGGCCTCGAAAGCTGCGCCATTACTTCCAAGCACATGAGATAACATTGTCACTCGCTTTCCGCTGAAGAGGATATTGCAAAATCCGAAGCAGGCAGGCAGGATTGTCGAGTGGGCCTTTGGAACTGTCAAGCTTTGGCCTCAAGTTTGAAAGCACTTCAACTATCCAAAGCGAGCATTGGCGAGTTTATAGCAGAATGGGCGTAGCATAAGATGAAGAAATACGAGACGAGCATCCCGTCAAGGAAGCAAGCAAAGAGTGGCTGATGTACTTTGATGGTGCCTTCTCGCTGCAAAGGCCCGGTGCCCGGCGTGCTTATCGCACCCACCGGAGAGCACCTCAAGTACATAGTCCAAATGCACTTTCCCAAGGAGCAAGCAACAAATAATCTGCGAGTATGAAGGTTTGCTTGCGGTCTCGAGATTGTGGTGGACCTTGGGATCGGAAGCTTATTGTCGGGGTGACTCGCAGCTTGTCGTCCGCCAAGTAAACAAAGATTATCGAGTCCGTTGATGGAAGCCTCGTTGATGAAGTGAGAAAGCTAGAAGAGCACTTTGAAGGCCTGCAAATGGAACATGTTCCAAGAGCTCGAAACGATATTGCTGATGGCACATCAAAGTGTGCTGCACTCAAGTTACACAATGGAACCAGGAATTTTTGTGCTCAAGCTAACTCAACCAAGCTGTAACACCATCAATCGGACAGAACAAGAAGAGGAAGTTGGTTTCGGTGACTACTTTCGGCGAGCTCCACGAAGCCGCCGCCAAGAAGGTCCCCAAAATCAGCAGATATCGCCGAGGAGCAGTCTGCTCCGACAAACCCTAGGGTTTGTTTAATTGAAGCAAACTCTCCCGACAAGTTTTGCTCCGCAAGCTTGTCGGGGATCATCAAGCTCGGCTGAGCCGCAGTTCTTGCCGTGGAAGCTGATGTTCCCTTGGCGACAAGCGTGCCTTTAGTCCTTGTTGTCGAGCCACGGCTCCGGCATAAGCGCAGCAGATCGTCCATTTCCTTGAGACGGGGAACTTCCGGAGAGCAAGAAGAAGCGGAAAGAGTAGCCCGGCGGTCAAGTATGTACCAGTTTGTTGACAACATCACATGCGAAGAAGACTCAGGAGTGAAATTGAAGTGTATTTGCGGGAAGACGGACGAAGCTGTTGGCGAAGATACATGGGCGTATGTGGTCACCACATTGGCGCAAGAGCGCTTACCGCAAAGCATTCCGGCAAGGTTTCTTCGGCGAAGCCCTCCGGATGCAATCTGCACAAGTAACCAAGTGTGAAGCGTGCGGTTCCATTCAAAACAGATACACCAGCCAGCTCAAGCTCTCGGGCGATCCCTTTATCCTGGCCATTTTCGATGCGGGGCTCGACATCCTCGGCCCCTTCCGCCGAGCTGTCGGGGCTTTGAGTACTTGTGTACGTCGCAATCGACAAGTTCACAAAGTGGCGGAAGTGGAAGCGATGAGGAAGGTGACAAAGATCGTGATCAAGTTCTTGGTCAATTGTTTGCCGTTTGGGATTCCTAACGGATCATCACCGACAATGGCACACAATTCGAAGTCGCACCTTCATGTAGTCGTCCAAGATCTTGGCGCCAAGGTCTGCTTTATACATTGCTCAC
Source organism: Aegilops longissima (assembly GCA_021605205.1). Lineage (NCBI taxonomy): Eukaryota > Viridiplantae > Streptophyta > Magnoliopsida > Poales > Poaceae > Aegilops > Aegilops longissima. Next base: position 533,859,376 of record CM038681.1, on the reverse strand, counting down.
CCGAGAAGCAATGGTCAAGCGAGAGGGCAAATGCTGAAGTGCTGCGAGGACTCAAGACCAGAACTTTTGACAGGCTGCACAAGTGCGGAAGAAAGCTGGATTGAGGAGCTGCCGGTGGTTCTTTGGTCGATCAGACGATGCCGTCGAGCCATCGGCGGACACCTTTTGCTCTAGTCTATGGAGCGAGGCAGTTCTCCCCACGGAACTCGTATCGGATCTCCTCGGTACTCGCTTATGATGAGCTTGAGCAAGAGCAGCTGCGACAAGATGACGCTTGCTCCTCGAGGAGGATCATCTTGAGCTGTTATGCGAGCTGCTCGTTACCGGCAAGCTTTGCGCCGCTACCATAGCCGCAGTTAATGCGAGAAGCTTCGAGGAAGGCGACCTTGTTCTTGACACGTTCAATCCGCCAAGAATTCCAACAAGTTGGCCTTGAAGTGGGAAGGCCCTTATCGGGTGAAATGAGTCACTAGGCACAGCATCGTCCGCCTTGAGACCGAAGATGGCGTTCGGTGAGCAACTCCTGGAATATAGAGCATCTTCGTAAGTTTTACCATATAGCGCGCTCTTGCGGAACCCGTTCGGTAACCACCTTTTTACAAGTCTTGCCGCTGTTGCATGTAATCCTTTGTACAAAGTCGGCGCGACCCGATGCATCGATAAAGCTTATGTGTTGCGCACAACTTGTCAATTTCATGCTTTCATCATTATTATGCATGTATTATCTGACATTTTGTGCAGCATCCACACACGGTAAGCGATAACGAGCCACTAGGCTCCATAACTTTATTTTCTCTTCTTTCTTCTCAAAAGAGAGCAAGGTTCATCCACCCACAACTTAACCGGGGGGGAAGGAGAAGATAATGGTGTGGGCCACCAAGTGTTGCTCGAGGAAGTATCACCTTGCCGGGAAGCAAACGACACAAAAGCTAAGTTGCTAAGTTTAAACAATCAGTTTTTAAATTTTCAAGTTATCTTCCTCGAACGATAGTACTTTGTATGGAAAACCTGTGCGCGGAGGAACCAACTCGCGGCTAGCTTGCGCCCTTACTTTGTTTCGAGTCCGCTCAACAACTTAAGCGTGCTGCAACTAGTTGCGACAAGGTTGCTTGTCGGAGGCAGCATCGCCAGCAGGCTGCTGATGTTCCGCACTCAGCGCTCGCGGCAAAGGTGCTCGCACCGACAAGTTCCCTAAAAGCGTAGGGCACAAACATACAAGGGAAGAAATCAAGTAAAGGGAATAACATTGCAATTGTTGCCTAAGATAGAGTATACTAGATCATCGCCGGTGCGCGTTGCCGCACCCATCTATTTTGACAGTTACATAATATTATATTTGTATACAGGGCCATAGGGGCAAAAGAAAAATGAAACTTAAATTTGCAAAAACTCGACCGTTACATTACTCAGTTACTTAGACCTAGCTTTTTGCAAGAATGTAATGTGGTAGTAGAGGAGAGCTGGGATTTTTCTTGTGTCTGATGGACTTGGAAGTTGATTCAAGTTTGGACTTACTGGCCGTGTCTTAATGTAGACTCTTAATGGGTACTTGATAAATGTATTGGAAGGGAGTTTTTGCGACATACACAATCCCAATTTATTTATATTACCTATTTGTTGGCAGAGGAGATATGAATTTTACTGATTTTAGTTGGATTAGTACCATCAGTCAGTTCGTAAGTGGTCAATACAAATTGGCTTGTTATGAAAACATACACACCGATCTAGTATCACTAAAAGAAACTGCTAATAAGATGACAATCAACAGCAGGAAACAAACATGTACATGTAATTTTAAAAAGTTTAAATGTTGATTTTAAGCCATGAAATCCTCACTGGTTTATACCCGAATGACAACCATCTTCAACAGCAAAAAATAATAAACAATATGCTCGATTGTTGAGAGCATTACATCCATGGACGAAGATTCCAAAGAAGGAATTTAATTAGGTTGGAAATCAAATGACACTAACATGTGTGGTACAAGGAGCCGTGTCGATGTAGCCACAAGTTCTTCCATTTAGTATTAGCAGCTCCATATGATACGTAAGGAGGCTGTCCAAAATAGGTCATCATGGGAAAGGGGTGACTCCCACGAGTCAATTAAGATCCAAACTGGATTTTCTACCGATCAGCAGGTGATCACCTTGCACCACGTACAAAAAAGTAAAGCTCACAATCAGGAGAGAAAGTCCAATAGAGCAGGTAATATCATTTGCAAGATGGACAATATAGTCAGAAACTCAGAATATATAATAAAAAAGATGATAACTATCACCAGTCACATACTGGACACAGGATGGCATAATAATGCACCATATGAGGCTAAAATTTTCATATAACATTAACACATATTAGTAGAATGAAAATAAATTTTATATGGCAAAAAGTAAACATTTGTCTCATGACATGTAGAAGAATACGATGCAAATAGATTAGTATGACCATAATATGTCTTTTTTTTAAAACCAAAATATGTCTTCGACCTCTGTCAGAAAAAGCATATACTTCTAGTAATAGTTTCAGATGGAGTAATATTCTTTGAGCAGATAGCTACACATTGCTAATGTGTAATCTACTGTCTAAGCTCGGCTAAGTCTATAGTAACAATAATTGAGCATTACAAATGTATATGCATTTTCAGTGGCTGTGCATTTTTTATGCATTAGCTATTCTCACCCATGGTGACATTTCACGGAATTTTCAACTGTACCTGAATCAGTTCATAGACTATTTTAGGTGTAAATGTCAATATAGTAGAGAATTCTCACCTGCTTTATGTTCAGTAGCACGCTCAATATTTTCCTTTCACAAGTCATAACCGGAATAACCGCATGATTCATCAAGTAACTAATATTATTAAAAAAAAGTGCATGGAAATAGCAAATAGTAGCTGTAGTGCCTGTTAATTGGTCCACGCCAACTGCTACCAGAACTACCTCAACTCACATCAACCTGAAACCAAAGAGAGATTTAAAAGGGGCAGAGGGGAAGGTGTAACCTGGACTTGAAGGACAGTCCAAAAACATCGCCCAAAACAAGTAGTATCAAACACTTGGCAGGCCCTAATGGTAATACTCTCTCAAGAGATTATTAGAAAGCGCATCAAGAGAAATCTCAAACGAGGGAGAAGACAGAAGGATGCCAGATTGACATGGACGGATCTGCACAAGAGGAAGCTTGAAATAATGATGAGAACCCATAGTGAGAAGGCCACATGGTTGGTGGAGGAGATGTTAGGTTCTGCTGCCCGAACAACGGGAGAGCACGGGGCGACGGACATATAATTATATACGTATTAAACAGGCGCACGAACTCAAGCAGGTGTAGGCTGCCAAAGCAATAACGTACCTCCACTAATCAACACCGCGAGTGGCGGAACATCAACCGCTATGAAGGCTACCATGAACTGATACTTGAATGCTTTCTTCAATGCCGGCAGATCGGCCATCGATCTGATTCTGTTGTCCCTTTCGCATGTTTCTACCGCTTCAGTTGCCGAGGTGTGCAAGGAGATCCACATCCTCACTCCCGCATTGCTTCGCTCCACGTTGTCCGACCGATCAAGAGGGCGATCTTCCGTTCGCTCGATCGCGATTGGACTGGATGTTTTTTTCCTTCTGACCATACCGATCGCCATCTCCAGTAACGGTTGAGTTGCTCGGTGGGCTTTGTCAAATGCTAGGCCCGCAGTTATTTTTTCACCATACCCCCGCACTTAAAAGGCCCCAATTAATCGAGAACGCCGATTTTGTTCCAGGAGCAGCGCCCATTGAGATGGCGATCGAGGGTCAAGCACAACAAGGGAAGTGTTTCATCGAGAAGCTGATCCAACGACCAAAAACGCCCGGGAATAGATCAAATGGTCCAGAATCGTGAGGGCGTGAGAAGCCTCCTAGAGTGCCCAGTTATAATGTTTCTAAATTACAAAATAACTTGTCGCAGATCTAATAAATTGTTCTACTAAACATGATCTGCAGCGACAAGGAAAAGATAAACTTGGCGGCCTAGTCCACGCGGTCGCCATCGAGCCTCTTGACTCCGCCACCCCGTCCCACGATGGGTGCGACAAGGGCCTTGAGCGCTTCAACGTCAGCAGATGGAGGCAGGGACTTGAGGACGTTGGTGAAGTTGACGCCTGGGTTGCGGAAGGCCACCTTCATCAGCACCTTCTGAAGAGCCCCGGCGCAGACTTGGCGCGACTCGTCGGCCAGTTGCTTTGGGATCTCTTCCCGGAGCCGCTGGAGACCCACAAGACGCCCTTGAAGAACAGGCTGAGCTTGGCGCTGGGTTGGAGGTTCTCGTCGGTGGAGTACCCAAGATCCACCATCCCCAGCTCCATCAGCTCATTGTGGATGGCGGCGGCGGTGTCCACAAGACCTTCTGTCCAGTGCATTATGCTATCTCTGAGAGTATCCTGGGCAGTCGCGGCATTCGCCAACAGCTCCTCGTTGGCCTTGATCTTCTCCAAGAGGCCTGCTTCCGCTCCTTGGCGCCATCCAGCCTCTCTGTGGTGGTCGCTTTCAGCTCCAGATCCGCCTTGGAGTCCTTGGCGCGCCGAGCTCTTTGATCTTCTCAAAGAAACGACCTGCAGCTCGCCAAGAGTGTAGGCGTCCTTCAAGGCCTCGCTTTCAGCCCGCGACCTCCTCCTCGCTCTTACGGAGGGTGGCCTCCAGCTGTGCCACCCTCGCCTCCAATTCCTTCTTGGCGGCCTTGGCAGTTGCGGCGGCGCCCTTGCCTCCTTGAGTGCTCCGCACTGATTGCTCACAGCTGCAAGATCTTCCTCGTAGCTGTCGAGGTTGATCTTCCGCTGCACCATCTCACCTTCTTGCGCAGAGAGCTTCTCGCCGGCAAGCCTCTGCTGTTCCTCGACCTCGGCCTTCTCCAGGATGAAGGCCGTGCGCTCCTCAGCAAGGTGCTCCCGCGCTTCTACTATGTCTCGGAGAGTCTCTTTGTTGGCGCGCCGGAGCTCTTCTGCGCGTTTCTCCATGTCTGCTCCCGCCCTCGCGACAAGCGCTTCCCGCGACTCAAGTTTAGCTTGTCGGGCGCGGTAGAGCGACAGCAGCTTCTTCAGTAGCTGCTCCTCCTCAGGCTCGCCACTGCTGCTGCTTGGCACGTCAACCAAGGACAGCCCAGCGGAGGCGAGCAGCTCCACGTCGAAGGTCTCTCCCTCGACCGGCGCCCTGGACCTCGATCCCCATGGAAGCTTGATGAAGACACCTTCGCCGGCCTTCAGATAGGCGCCGGGCTGGGGCTCCTCGGAGTCTGGTGCGGCATCGGTGGCGGGGGGATCGGCGGTCGGTGCAGCGCCTGGCGCTCCTGCGGCCTCAGGGCCATCAGTACGATCACCGAACCCCTCCCCAGCCTCTGCGCCGGCAGCCTTGGCGGCCTCCTCGCCGGCGGACCCATCGGCGCCGGCCTCCTCTTCCATGTTGGCGGCGTCGTCATTGTTGCCGCGAGCATCCTCCTCGCCGGCAACCTCAGTCTCCATCTGCTCTCCGGCAGATGGATCTGATGATCAGAGAAAGAAAGGACAGTCAAGCAAATGTTCGAAAAGAAGAACAAAAGAAAAAGAACCCAAGGAAAATTTCAGTCAAGAAGATTACCTGCAATGGGATCTGTTGCCGCGGTCTCCACCACCGGAGGGTCGTCGGCGCTGCCCCTTGTCGGAGAAGCTCCCCTTGTCGGAGAGGCCTCCCTTGCTGGAGAGCGCTCCCTTGGCGGAGATTTCTCCCTTGGCGGCGTAGTTGAAGCAAGCAGAACTTCGGGAGTGGCCTCCGGGGCCTCCTGATGAGGCTGCTCTGCTCCTACACACATCAAAAAGTCAGATATCAGTAAAGAAGGAGCACCCAAGCACACCGAACCATAAGGGATAAACCAAATACTTACGCTGGGGGCTGTGCTGGGGGCTGCTCTGTTGAAGGGTTGCCGGATCCGGCAAGGGAGTCTCAGACATGCCTCCTGTCGCCACAGGGGAATCATCTGAGACGACAACCACCGGGGTCTTGGCCCTCTTCGACGCCCTCTGAGCCAGCGTCCTGAAGAAGGAAAGAGCTCAGAATGAAGCAAGTCAGATACAAGATGAAGCAGTAAATTGAAAAATTACAAGTAGCAACGACAAGATCTTACTCTTCCTCTTCTTCCTCGGAGCTGAGAGCGGAGAAGTCAAATTCCGCTCCAGTACGACGAGCTGGAGGAGTAGGCTCCCTCGGACGTTTGGCGGGTGCGGGGGCCGTGGCTCCAGTAAGGCCCCGCCCGTTGCTGTGGCGGCATGAGGCGCCTCCCAGCTGCAACCGTATTTGCATGGTGGAGCGCGCTGGGCGGCGAGGCGGCTGTTGGTCTGCCGGCCGCCCCATCACCTCTCGGTCTTGCGGAGGCGCTTTTAAGCGGGCCGCTGGCTCCTCCCATGCGAAAGCTACTTGACGGTGGAGGGAGGCACCCCGCAGGCCTGCTCGGTCGGCGCTGGCTCGGCCTGCTCCTCCTCACCGCGAACTCTTCTCGATCGGAAGGCTTGCCGCCTCGGCTGTCTCTCGCCTCCTCGACGGTGAACCCAAACACGCCGGGCGGCAGCAGCTTCGCCGCCTCCTCCAACCTTGTGTGCGGCGCGCGCCATCTCTTGCTCGGTGGTGTCGCGGGTGAGCCGCTTCGCTTTCGCCGGCACGGATCGGCACTTCTTCCAAGTCGTCAAGAACTGCTGCACGACGTCGGCGGGCGGCTCCTGCCAAGTTGGAACGATTCCATGGGAATCGCACAACGACATCATCGCGCGGATGCGGTCAAGCGACGAGTTGTTGCACAAGGGCACGACTCCCCTCGGCAACATGAACCACTCGGGGTGATCTGCATCAGGCTTGAACAGCTCCCGCGCATGCCATCCAGCTCCAAGACAAGAAGTTCCAGTTCGCACCCGGCGCAGCCTCATGATGTCCGCCGTGTTTTGAACTCCCAAGCAGGCCTCCCCTCTCTGCAAGGGCGCAATGCGGCGGCGAAGGAAGTCCGTGCCAACTGCTCCTACGGTAAGCCCGGCATGCCTGAGGCGCAAGATCCTAGTCACGGCATCTTCAACTTGGCATCCTCCGCGCCAAGTTGCTCCAATCATTGCCGCGCACTATGGGGGTTTGGCGCAGGCAGTGAAAGGCTGCGGTCCTCCTCTAAGATCCAACACCAATCGGCTCTCCACTCCTCCCACTTGCTGCGCAGCTCTCCGCCAAGATATGCTTCCTTCTTGCCGATCCTGAGATCCATGCACCCTCCAGAAGCAGCTCTCCTCTCTCAACGCGGGGCATGAAGTAATGGCGGAAAAGTGCTACATTTGGGTGGACCCCGACAAAGTTCTCGCAGAGGTGTGCGAAAACGGCCATGGTGAGGACGGCGTTGGGGGTGAAATCAAGGAGGCGGAGGCCATATGTGTTCATGACATCGCAAAAGAATTCGGAAAAGGGCGGGCAGAGCCCGCAGTGGAAGAAAAGCGCGAAGAAGGGGTACCCGATGGAAACCTTCTCGGACGTGGCGGCGGAGATCACCTCGTGCTGGGTGCGCCCGCGCGCCGTCGACTGCAAAGGTAATACAGCTCCCGCAGCTCCTTCCCCGCAAGCAAGGGATCAAGAGGGCCTGCCCTTCCAGCAAGCGCCATGAGCCGCTGCACCTCGGCCGATTTCACGCCTTTCTCCTTGTCGGCTTTCGGAGCCATGAGGGGAGGTGGTGGAGGAGGTCGACGGCGTTGGTGGCGCTGGTGGCAATGGGGGGGCGGAGCGTCGCTCTCTTTGGACTTGAGAAGAAAGGGGGAGCGACGGTGGTTTTCGATGTGACAGCAATGGCAAGTGGGCATCCTGCCCCTATTCCTCCTGCTTATAAGGAGGGAGAGGGGGCGGGCGTTTCGATTTTCCCATTAAAGAAAGCCCCCACGGTCTCTCCCACGACGCCACGTCCGGAATGTGCCGTTCGTGGGGGACGTGGTGGGTCCGAGGCGAATAATTGCGCGATCTAGGCCAAGCAAGCGTGCTGCAGTACTCGCTTTGGGCCCGCCCAACAGAGCTTGGCGCCTGTGTGGCCCAGTGCCCGGGCTCCTGCCGGTGTACTAGAGTAGGGTACCCTAGTATCCCGAACTCGCACGGGCAGTTGCAGCACCAGCGGCAGGCCGGCCTAGTGACCACTAAGGTCCTCCGCGCTCCTTTGGAGCCATTCAAGAACAAAGTAATCAAGGCCCCGACAAGAGGAGCTTGCCGGGAAGGCCACTCAAGGCACGAAGGAACAAGACCCGGCAAGAGGAGCTTGCGGAAGGCTTGGTGATCGACGAGCTCCCGAGCGACAAGGATTCAGCCGCTGCAAGGTGCTTGCCGCCAAAGCGACTCTCTTCATCTCCTCTCCACCATCCGCCAACGTGTCGCCATGGGGCTTTCCCAGCAGCGCGGTCAATGGCTGTGCAGCCGCGGAGCAGCGATAAGCGGCGCCGACAAGCTACCATCGTGGCAAACGGAGGCGCACTTGACGGTCCTCGCTGTAATCGTTTCAGCGACAGGACGGGCATTTATTACTCTTGTCTCTTGCCGTCGAATTAGGTATAGGGCATCAGACATCGCATGTTGGTGTACCAACCTCTGTTTTTCCTATTTTACCCTTGCCTACTTGCACTTGGTGACCCCTTGTGCCTATAAAAGGAGGCCCAAGTGCAACGTAGAAAGGGTTCGGTTCGACTCATTGGAGACCACACTCACTCAGGCTAGGTTTTGTAGCTTCCATTGCTCCCTAGCAAGAACACAACACAATCAACCAAGCAGCAGTAGGAGTGTTATCTCCGGAGAGCTCCGGTTGGGTAAATCTGCTCGTGTGCATCGCCTCGATCCGCTCTTTGTGCATTCTCCGCCCCCCCTCCGAACCACAAGGGACTAGGTCCCATAGGTGTTCGTGGGACACGATCAGCATCCCCGACAGCGCGGGCTGGTGCCGCCGGTGCTCACTGGGGCCTCTGCAACGCCGAAGCCGGTGGAGGTGTCTTCTGACGAGTCCCATGGGGAGGAGGACTCGGAAGAGACCCCCGAGGAGATGGGGGAGAACTCCCCCTTGAGCAAGGCCGACATCCTCCGCGCTCTGCCAGACGCCACCGAGTGTCGTGGGTTTGTCACGACAAATGTCCTAGAGAAAGGACTTAGTCGTGGAGCCATCGCTACGGGTTAAGTTAAAGGGGTTAAAGCGGACAAGGGACGCAAGAGAGTTTATACTGATTCTCCTACGATCCAGTTGTTGTGGGATTGCTTGGGTTTCGATGACCAGTGAGCGAATACGCTTTGCCTGAGTCTCGAGTTGTTGTCTGTCGTCCTTGAACCGCCGCCAGGTCATCCCCTTACATACATGGGTTGACGCCCGTCGGTTTACAGAATCCCGAGACCGGCTCATAGTCGTGTCCGGCTCGGTCTCTGCTCTTTCTATCTTACAACACAAGTTTACATACTAATACCGGTTTATGTCTATAGGCCTTAAACCGGCTTTGGGCCCTGGGCCTTCATAAAGCGTCACCGTCTGTCTTCATGGGCTCCAGATATAGCGAATAACTTATGGGGTTAACCCGGCTTCTCCTAGCTGGTTTATGCCCAGTGGTAATATACCCAACATTAGGCCCCAGATTGATTTTAACTAGTTCATGTCAATCCTCTACACTTAATCAAATTTCTTCTTCAACATCTTCACATAATCTTGTAAACCGCCGTGACGTCACCTTCCAGGTCCATGGTAAATCGCCATGATGTCATATGTTATTTAAAACCGTGTATAACCCATCTTCATTAATGGGCCTCCGAGGATCGAGGCAACATAGCTGTCACACACCCCATTTTTCAAGCTCCTCGATTCTCGCGCTTGCCTTTTATCCATTCATCTTATAAATAAGGCCGAGGGGTCACTTTCACTTTCCCCCCTCGTGCCTCTTCGCGTCGTCGTCTTCCTCGCGCCGACCAACCCTCGAGCTCTGCCGCCGCCGTCGTCCTTCGCCTCTGCTTCGACAAAGGCCGCTGCATCAACCTGACCATATCAGAGAAACACGGTGATCCGCCGCTGCTTCCTCCTGCACGAGTAAGTTCCTCTTCTCCTCACCCCAGATCCGCCATTAGGGTTCGTGTTCTTCATAGCTTAAAGTTGTTCATCCTTCAGCAATAACAATGGCCAGTTAGATCTGATTGTTTTCAGCGCCTTTTGTATTTTAAACTCCTTTCTTCTTGTTAAGGCATCTGCTTGATGTCAAACTCATCTGAACTTACTGAACCTTTTGAGCACTTGATATTAGACCAGAATATATTTTGATTATCCAACGCATGGCAGTTCTGAAATTCCCATGCCAAACTGTGAAACTTGTTTTTTCCTTCACTTATATAACTTTAGACTTATACCTTTAATACCAGATTTGGCGGTTTAACTTCATAGAAAAAATGATGACCCAGTAGATACCATTAGTCCCCTGTTGAACCGCCAATGCATTCATTATTGTACTATTTCCATTGTCAGACTTCGGTTTACGAATAACCAACTCCGGTTTAGCAATATGCTTACATCCTTATACCGCTGTATAGTTGTCCGCTGTAAATCTTAAACCGGAAATAATCATATTTCAGATTTTCATTGCCATGGCCAAGCAAGTCTATGAATGTAATTGGGCTCCTTCTCGAGTAACCGAAGAGCAATTAAACAATTGTGTTAAAACGGGCGCTTTAGCCCAAAAAGGTGTCATCCACTGAAGGGTCCTTGGCCCGGAAAATCATCCTACCCCCAAGGATGGAGAGGTAGTCGTGTTTGCTGATCACCTGGGTCGAGGTTTTAGCCCTCCCAGTTCAAAAAATTTCCAAGATGTACTGGCCAGCTTTCAGCTGCACCCTCAAGACATCGGTCCAAACTCTGTGACCAACATCTGCCACTTCCAAGTCTTTTGTGAGGCTTACCTACAAGAGGAACCTACAGTCGAATTGTTGAGGGATTTCTTTCACTTAAACAGTCGCACAGAGTTCACGGATGGACCCAATACGGTATTGGGTGGAATGGCGGTTCAGAAAAGGAATGAAGTTACTTTCCCTCATCCCAAGTTCCACAGTCACGCCAAAGAGTGGAACCAGACTTGGTTTTACTGCAAAGATACATCTCCCACCGATGAGAACCCCTTGCCGGGTTACTGTCCTCACCGCCTTAGTAATACACATCTTTTTCCTCAGAGGTTGACTGCCAAAGAAAGGGCCAACTATGCTCCTCAACTATCAAAGCTTAGAGCCTTCATGGCGAACGGTCTGACAGGAGTTGACCTCGCTCGTTGTTGGATAAGCTGGAGTATTCTGCCCTTAAGCCGGCGCTCCGGTTTGATGTGTGAGTACACAGGGAGTTTGAAGGATGTTCAACGCCACATTGATATTCAGCTTACAGATGCAGAAGTTACTGAGGCTGTAAAGAAGATGCTGAATGAACGGGAGGTCTGTCAGAGCAGCACCGACTAGTCCTTTCGCACCTTCAACAAACTACCAGCTGTAAGAATCATATAATCTTTTTATCCGAAGTTGCTTCTGTCCAAATATTCTCTGAAAGTTTGACTATTTTCTGACAGGGTGATGATCCGTTCTGGAACAAGACACCACAAGACAAACCGGCAAAGCCGCAAGACAAAACGGCCAAGCCACTTCGCCCAAAGACCAAGGTTGTTAAGAAACCTGCCAAGAAAAGGACCACTGCATCCTCCGAGTTGAATGCTCACAATGATGTGGGTAACCCGGAATCAGAGGTAGACCTTGACTCTCTCGGTTCATTTTCCGTACACCTCATTGACAATGATTATTATCGACGATCTCAAGGCAATCATACCGATGATGTAGAGGTAATCATTCTTTCCTCTGATTCAGATCCTCTGCCAACATCAAAAATCCGTCGAGCAAACCGGAAAGTAAAATTTTCTCACTCCCTTGCTTACTTGGACCCAAACTTTCTTTTGAAGATGCAGCGACGAGGCTCGCCACACAATCCGCACAATGTGTGGTGTAGTTACCTCCGCCGGTTTTCCGAACACTCCAGTTCGGAAACGCCGATCAGAGGTCTCTTATACCCTTGACACTTCATGCCCCAAAGCGGGTTGTTTTCGCCAGCCTCTTAACCCATCTGATTCAAATTATCAGGGTACCTCTCACTCATCTTCTGGCGAGTCATCAGCCACACAGCTTCCACCCCTCAAAACAGTTCTTGGGTGAGCTATGCACTTGTCTTTATTCTTGATGTGTTATCTTTATATATTGTACTGATCCTCATGTTTATCTTTTCTCAGCGCCAAGCCGAGACCCAGCAAGAAGGCTCGGTTAAGTAAACCGGCTGATGATAATGTAGCTGTTGAACCGGAAAAAACACCAGATCCGGAAGAAACCGACACTGACGCCATGCTTAATGATCCGCCGCCTCAAGACCATGACTTCCTTGCTGAAAAAGTGCAAGTTGACACTATGAGCCATGCAGACCAGCCAACCAGCCCTGTCCGAGCTGATGACAAACCGGTCAGTCCAGCTAAAGATACTGACAAACCGCCAACTCCAGTAATAGCTGCTGACGACAAAGATGATGATATTATGATTACTGGCACTGGCCACACCACTCCTGGCAATCATGTCGCTTTGTTAAAGCATACTGCCAAGGACGAGCTCTCTGCTATCGGCAAAGGCAAATGGAATGCCGATTTATCAAGCTACGCCCATCTCAATGCTCAAGACATTCACTCTGGCTTCTTGAACCGTCTGTATACCAGCCGTGACTATGAAGCTACTTTGATAAACTTGATGATGGAGCGATATGAGGTAACCACATAATTGTTTCTCTCTTACATTCAATTGCAGCTTATCAACTCTAGTATCCCCCAAGTGACGGTTTATGATACCAATCTAAACCGGGACTTTTGTCATAACTTAACTTTGCATATTTAACCTCTAGGGACCGGATTACCTCTTTAAGATGAACCGGTTCTTTTAAAATTTGCCATACTGCTCTTTGACCGGTATAGCCCCCAAGGGCCGGTTTAACTTTATAAAGATTAACCGGGACTGTAGAAGAATTCCCATACCAACAGTTTTTGAGCAAACACACATTAGCACCCAAGTGCCAAGATTAATACTTGTATTATGCTCGGGACTTGTAGAAATTTCTGATAAGGAGCAAATATGCATTAGCCCCCAAGTATCAAGGGCATAACTTGTTATGTGCTTGGTACTTCAAATATGTAATGTCAACTCATTATCCATCTGTCTCTTTACATGCTGAGCTGAGCAAGAAAGAAAGCCAAACCGCTGATCTGCAAGAGAACATCAAGTCCCAGCAAGCCGAAACCTCCAAGGCCAAGGAAGAATTGACCAGCGCTCTAAACGCTATGGAAAAACTGAAAGAGAGCTTCAACAAAGAACGGGCGGATTGGGAGACACAAAAATCCGCTTTGCGAAAAAGGGCCGAAGACGCAGAGCATCTCTTAGACCGGTGGTCGATGAGCTGACTGGCGTAAAGCGGCAGATTCATGCCATGACTGCTGCTGTGTTCGGTAAACATCTGTTCCTTATACTTTCAATCGTATCTTCCCATGTGTTTGTCGGTTTACTAATGTGTCAAATGATGCAGGAACTCGCATTAGCCATCTGGGCTCTGATGTTCAAAAGAAGCTGAAGGCTGCCTATACCCTTATAGAGCAGCTATATACCGGTGCACAATAGATCATCTGTGCCGCTTCACACAACAAGCCTCCCCCCACCTTAATTAAGGAAACCTTAGCAAGGTTATCTATGCTGCCTTCCCAGGTGGATGAACTAAAGAGATCTGCTGCAAGGGCTGGTGCTTTGACTGCACTAACCCGGGCAAAAGCATGGGTACCTGACCTTGATCCGGTGGAAGTGGCTAAAGGCTATCCCAGCTTAAAAGAAGACGGATCAGAATTTGATCAGGAAGATCTCCATGCCACAAACCGGGAAGTACGTCCATTGGCTTGTCAACTAGCTGAAGAGGCTGATCTTTCCTTTTACCAGGCGAGCTATGACACCAATAACAAACGGGTTGCTGCACCGACTCCTGAAGCGCAAAATCTGATCCCTCCAATCCGTAAGCACACTTATGCCCCTGATATTAAACCGTCATCCCTTATAAGCGACGAAGCTGTGTTCCAAGCTTTAGCTGGGATCGACTGGACAACTATTGACTTCCAGCTGCTGGGTAGAGACGAAGAAGATGAATCGGTACAAGATGATCCGCAACCGTCAGGTCAAGCTGATAAGCAATCATAATCCGGGGGCCGGTTTAGTCTTCCACTTGCTGCAATGCTTATTGAGAAACAATTATCCTTTTGGGCACTGAAACACCTTGTAATAGGCTAGTTAAAACACTTGGTCTGTTATGCCTTCGTGCATATTTATCTGCGACTGATGCGTGTTAATCCGCCATGCTTAAGATATGATGTTCATAATCCATAGCCATTTATTCAAGCTGTTCCTGCAGATAAGAAGCTTAAAGCGCCCTGGCGGTTTACCACCGGGCGGGTCATGATACCCATATATATATATGACCAAGGTTTATAACCAAAGTTGTAAAAGGTAACCAAGTATGGAAATATATGATACCTGTGACCTTTAGGCATGGTGTTGGTTGACCAACTTTGTTGTGAGGGTAATAACCCTAATCCGGAGTATAAGTAACTCCTATTTATAATGCCGGTAATAAAACCGTTCCGGGTTGTGATAAACACCGATTTATTCCATACTGGTGACGTTGAGTCAAAACCAGACCGGGCTGATAATCTCCGGATTATAACTTGATCATGTACTGACAACTTGTAGTTGACAGCCGAACCGGGTTGATAAACACCGGTTTGAAAACATCACAAATCTTATCAAAAGAAAGAAAAGCTTAGCAAAAGGCAAATAAAAACCGTTGTAGTCGAGGCTTTTCACGGGCTGCCAGGCCCCAAATTCGAGGCTTTTCATGGGCTTCGTGCCACCGAGTTAAACCATTTTTGCAAAGCCTTTAAGATGGTCCTCAATCCTTAACCAATCATCGTTTTAACTTGACAAGTTCAGGGTCTTTATTTTAGAGTAACTTGTCAAAGTTCGAAGGGTCATACCAGGTTTACCTGGGCGGAGTGACTTACTTAAATAGGCAGGGTTAACCCGGGGTTTTTGGTGTATACACCAGGCTTCCAAGCCATGGCTTGATAGCCTATTACAAGTGTAGATTCTTAGTTCATTTCGACAACAAAGAATCCCCAAGTAATATTTTGAGCTGTGCTCAGTGGGTGCCTATGTTTGAGTTGTTGTTTTACAACACTCTCTTTGGCCCCGGATTGATTTGGCTTTGAGCCGATCAAGAGGTGTGACTATGGTTCGGATACGACCAAGCCCCCAAGTGATGCTGTGGCATTGCACAGATCAAGAGGTGTAGCTATGGTTCGGATACGACCAAGCCCCCAAGTGATGTAACGTAAAGCTTTGAGAAGCTAAATCAAGGGGTAAACCGGACGCCGCTTTATAAACAGAAGCTCCATGTAATCACACATGATGTAAGAAAACAACAGATACCCCGCTTTAGCTGAGGTTCCGGTTTATTATATTGATCATAATATATACATTGTCATAATATGTACATAAGCAGAGCCTATGGCTCAAGTATAGTAGGGCCAAAGATGAGCGATATTCCACGGCCGATGGGTCTCGTCCTCCGATTTACACGAGTCCTTGCACTCTCGAACATCTATAAGGCAGTATGACCCGTTGTGCAGATTCTTGCTGACCACAAAGGGTCCTTCCCAAGGAGGGGATAACTTGTGCATATCCGTCTGATCCTGGATGAGCCGAAGCACCAAATCGCCTTCTTGAAAGGTTCTGGTTCTAAGCCAGCGGCTATGATAATGACGCAGATCTTGCTGATAAATCACCGAACGGGCTGCCGCCATGTCACGCTCCTCATCTAACAGGTCAAAAGCTTCCTATCGTGCCTTCTCGTTGTCAGCTTCAGCATATGACGCTACACGAGGTGAGTCATGACGGATGTCACTAGGAAGAACCGCTTCCGCTCCATAAACCATGAAGAACGGTGTGTATCCTGTCGATCTGTTGGGTGTGGTATTGATACTCCATAACACAGAAGGTAACTCCTCAACCCAACAACCCTGCGTCCGTTGCAAAGGAACCATAAGCCGGGGTTTGATACCTCTCAAGATCTCTTGATTGGCCCTCTCCGCTTGACCATTGGACTCGGGGGTGAGCCACTAATGATAGATCAAGCCGGATGTGCTCACGTTGACAAAACTCCTTCATGGCACCCTTTGATAGATTGGTACCATTGTCTGTTATAATGCTGTGTGGAAAGCCAAACCGGAAGATCGCCTTTTTGATCAATTGAACCGCCGTAGCTACATCACACTTACTAACTGGCTCTGCCTCCACCCACTTCGCGAACTTATCAACCGCCACCAAAAGGTGGGTCTTCTTGTCCTTGGATCTCCTGAGAGGCCCAACCATATCCAGCCCCCGAGTTGCAAACGGCCAGGTGACTGGAATCATCCTCAATTCTTGAGCCGGTACATGAGTGCGCCTTGAGAATTTCTGACAGCCGTCACATCTTTTGACCAAGTCCTCGGCATCAGCATGAGCTGTTAACCAATAAAAACTGTGACGAAACGCCTTGGCCACCAAAGACTTTGAACCAGCATGGTGACCACAATATCCTTCGTGGATCTCACGCAAAATTTCACGGCCTTGTTCAGGAGACACACAGCGTTGAAACACCCCTGTCACACTGCAATGATGTAACTCTCCATTGATAATAGTCATGGACTTGGACTGCCGGATTATCTGCCTGGCCAAAGTTTCATCCTCTGGCAACTCGCCCCGGTTCATATACGCCAAATATGGAACCGTCCAATCCGGAATGACATGAAGAGCCGCCACCAACTGAACTTCCGGATCAGGAATAGCCAAATCCTCTTCACCAGGGAGCTTGACAGACGGATTATGCAACACATCCAGGAAGACATTAGGTGGAACCGGTTTACGTTGAGAACCCAAACGGCTTAAAGCGTCTGCCGCATAGTTCTTCCGCCGGTCCACATGATCCACCTGATAACCTTTGAAGTGACCTGCACCAGTATCCACCTCACGACGATATGCCGCCATGAGTGGGTCCTTGGAGTCCCAAGTGCCGGACACTTGTTGAGCCACCAGGTCCGAGTCACCGAAGCACTTAACTCGGCTTAGGTTCATCTCCTTAGCCATCCGAAGACCATGGAGTGAAGCCTCATATTCAGCTGCATTGTTAGTGCAAGGGAACATTAAACAGAGAACATATATAACAAAACTTATCACCTCGTGGGGAAGTTAATACGACTCCAGCCCCCGAGCCCTCCAATTGCCTGGACCCATCAAAATGAATAGTCCAATAAGTATGATCTGGCTTCTCTTCTGGCGCTTGTAGTTCTGTCCAATCATTGATGAAATCCACAAGTGCATGAGATTTGATCACTGTTCGGGGTATGTATTTCAACCCGTGAGGCCCGAGCTCGATAGCCCACTTAGCAATCCGACTATTTGCTTCCCTGTTCTGGATTATATCCCACAAAGGAGCAGAGCTGACCACTGTGATGGGATGACCTTGGAAATATTGCTTAAGCTTCCGGCTTGCCATGAAAGCTCCATACACCAACTTCTGCCAATGCGGGTACCTCTGCTTGGACTCAATAAGTACCTCGCTGATATAGTAAACCGGCCGCTGAACCGGATATTCCTTTCCTTCCTCCTTGCGCTCCACCACAATAGCCACACTAACAACCCGAGCGTTGGCTGCCACATATAGCAACAATGGTTCTTTGTCAACCGGAGCAGCGAGAATCGGCGGATTAGCCAGCTGTCGCTTTAAGTCCTCAAATGCTTCATTAGCGGCGTCACTCTAGACGAAGTTATCCGTTTTCTTCAGCATCTGATACAAAGGGATGGCCTTCTCTCCAAGGCGGCTGATAAACTAGCTCAACGCAGCAATCGGGCCTGCCAGGCGTTGAACATCATTGATACACTTCAGTTTGGCCAAAGAAGTAATGGCTTTGATCTTTTCCGGATTAGCTTCAATGCCCCTGTTAGACACCAAAAAGCCCAAGAGCTTGCCTGTCGGTACACCAAAAACACACTTGGCCAGATTAAGCATCATGTTATAAACCCGCAGGTTATCAAAGGTCTCCTTCAAGTCATCAATCAATGTCTCCTTCTTCCTTGATTTCACCACAATATCATCTACATATGCATGAACATTGCGGCCGATCTGATTATGAAGACAATTTTGCACACACCGCTGATAGGTTGCCTGGGCACTCTTGAGCCCAAAGGGCATAGACACATAACAGAAGGCTCCAAAAGGAGTTATGAAGGCTGTCTTCTCCTGGTCCTTAACGCCATTTTGATCTGATGGTAGCTAGAATATGCATCCAGAAAGCTCAAACGCTCGCAACCCGCCGTAGCATCAATGATTTGATCAATACGAGGGAGGGCAAAAGGATCTGCCGGACAGGCTTTGTTGAGATCTGTGTAATCCACACACATACGCCAAGTGCCGTTCTTCTTGAGCACCAGCACCGGATTAGCCAGCCACTCAGGATGAAATACTTCAACGATAAATCCAGCCGCCAAGAGCCTGGCTACTTCTTCACCAATAGCCTTGCGCCTTTCTTCATTGAACCGGCAAAGAAATTTCTTGACCGGTTTATACTTGGGATCAACATTGAGAGTGTGCTCAGCAAGTTCTCTTGGTACACCTGGCATGTCAGAAGGCTTCCACGCAAAGATGTCCCGATTCTCACGGATGAACTCGATGAGCGCGCTTTCCTATTTCGGATCCAAGTTAGCGTTGATGCTAAACTTCTTGGACGAATCGCCGGGCACGAAGTTGTGATAGCCTGGCTTATTAGGGATGATAGACTACTCATATCAATAAGGAATTCCTTCTTTTCCGGAGCCCATTCGACGAGTAACTCGAGTTAAGCGTGCTCAGCTTGGAGTAGTGTCGGGATGGGTGACCGACCGAAGTTGCTCCGGTGCGCATTTAATGAGGACAAAGTGCGCGAGAAAAGACTAGTATTGATCTGTGGGGCCAGTCTAGATCCGCCAGAGTAACGACCATCGGCGGGTGTGTCCGGGCGCTACAAGTTGGTATCGAGCCGACCCTCGCGGTTACACGGATGGTTGCGGAGAGGTGCGTGGTCATGTTGTTCATGACGTTTGTGACCCGTCGTGGCACCCGACATGGCACATGTACGGATTGGAAGCACGACGCTTGTGCCAAGAGGGAACGTTTCGTGGCCCGACGAGGACGCCGGTTCCTCCGAGTGGGGGTGTATGTGATAGCTCGGCTTATTAGGGATGATAGACTATTCATATCAATAAGGAATTCCTTCTTTCCGGAGCCCATTCGGACAGAACTCCAAAGTTAAGCGTGCTCAGCTTGGAGTAGTGTCGATGGGTGACCGACCGAAGTTGCTCCCGGGTGCGCACGAGTGAGGACAAAGTGCGCAGAAAAGACTAGTATTGATCTATGGGGCCAGTCTAGATCCCGTCAGGAGTAACGACCACCGGCGGGTGTGTCCGGGGCGTTACAGAAGTCCACAAGCTTAGTCTCATCAGCCGATTTAAACTTCAGGGCCGGATCATGCTCTGTAGTTGGCTTCTTCAATGAAGTCATATCTGCCGGATCAACATTGTCCTTATAGAACTTCAATTCCTCAGTTGCACAAACCGACTCAGCGTAAGACGCATCACCTTCTTCACACTCCAAAGCGATCTTGCAACTCCCGTGCACTGTGATAGTCCCCTTATGACCCGGCATCTTGAGCTGTAGATAGACATAACAGGACCTTGCCATAAACTTAGCATAAGCCGGTCATCCAAACAGAGCATGATATGGGCTCTTGATTTTCACCACCTCAAAGGTCAACTTCTCTGATCTTGAATCATGCTCGTCGCCAAAAGCAACCTACAGAGCTATCTTACCAACAGGATACACTGATTTACCAGGTACGACACCATGAAAGACCGTGTTGGACGGTTTAAGATTTTTATGTGTTAATCCCATGCGACGGAAGGTTTCATAATAAAGGATATTGATACTATTCCCCCCATCCATGAGCACTTTGGTGAACTTATAACCTCCCACCTGAGGTGCCACCACCAACGCCAGATGACCTGGATTATCAACCCGGGGCGGATGATCCTCTCGACTCCACACAATAGGATGTTCAGACCAGCGTAAGTATCGGGGAACCGCCGGTTCAACGGAATTCCCTGCCCTTTTATGAAGCTTCTGATCGCGCTTGTACAGGCTAGTGGCGAAGACATGATACTGCCCACTATTCAACTGCTTTGGGTTGCTCTGATAACCCGACTACTGCTGTTGCTGCTGATTGCCCTGATGATTATAACCGCCTTGGTTGCCTTGATTACCTTGACTGTTATGTCCACCCTCATTACCGTGGAAACCTGAACCGGAATTTCCTCCACTATAACCCGGCCCATGAGATCCGGGGCCTGAACCGCCACCCGGTCCATGATCATACCGAAAGAGATCAGAAATTTTGAACTCCTGCATGATATAGCAATCCTTCCAGAGGTGCGTGGATGGTACCTCCTTTGTTCCGTGTTTTGGGAAAGGCTGGTTCAAAAGATAAGACAAGCGATCTGGGTTGGGACTTGGCCCTCCATCGCACTGGGGTGGTTTACCCTTACGCCGCTGGCCTTTGTCATGTGTGTTGGTATTAGCCACAAAGTCTAAAATGTGGTCCGCCTTTCGCTTGCCGCTGTTTCCGTGACCCGCCGGGTTGTGGTGCTGCTGTTGGGGAACGTAGTAATTTCAAAAAATTTCCTACGATCACGCAAGATCATGGTGATGCATAGCAACGAGATGAGAGTGTTGTCTACGTACCCTCGTAGACCAGCAACGGAAGCGTTGACGCAACGTAGAGGAAGTAGTCGTACTTCTTCCCGATCCAACCGATCCAAGTACCGAACGTACGGCACCTCCGAGTTCTGCACACGTTCAGCTCGATGACGTCCCTCGAACTCCGATCCAGCCGAGTGTTGAGGGAGAGTTTCGTCAGCACGACGGCGTGGTGACGATGATGATGTTCCACCGTCGCAGGGCTTCGCCTAAGCTCCGCAACGGTATATTCGAGGTGTAGTTTGGTGGAAGGGGGCACCGCACACGGCTAAGGAACGATCCGTAGATCAACTTGTGTGTCTATGGGGTGCCCCCTGCCCCTGTATATAAAGGATGGAGGAGGAGGAGGCCGGCCAAGGCAAAGGTGCGGCCAGGATATGGATTCCTACTAGGACTCCAAGTCCTAGTAGGAGTCCACCAAAAGGGGAGGAAGGGAGAAGGAATAGGAGGAGAAGGAGAGGTGTCCGCCCCTTTCCTAGTCCAATTCGGACTAGAGGGAGGGGGGCGCAGCAGCCTTTTTTTCTCTTCCCACTAAAGCCCATCAAGGCCCATTACTTCTCCTGTAATCCCGTAACTCCCGGTACTCGAAAATACCGAATCATTCGAACCTTTCCGAACTCCGAATATAGTCGTCCAATATATCGATCTTTACGTCTCGACCATTTCGAGACTCCTCGTCATGTCCCCGATCTCATCCGGGACTCAACTCCTTCGGTACATCAAAACTCATAAACTCATAATATAACTGCCATCGAACGTTAAGCGTGCGGACCCTACGGGTTCGAGAACTATGTAGACATGACCGAGACACCTCTCTGGTCAATAACCAATAGCGGGACCTGGATGCCCATATTGGCTCCTACATATTCTACGAAGATCTTTATCGGTCGACCGCATAACAACATACGTTGTTCCTTTGTCATCGGTATGTTACTTGCCCGAGATTCGATCGTCGGTATCCAATACCTAGTTCAATCTCATTCTCGACAAGTCTCTTTTCTCGCTCCGTAATACATCATCTCACAACTAACACATTTAGTTGCAATGCTTGCAAGGCTTATGTGATGTGCATTACCGAGAGGGCCCAGAGATACCTCTCCGATAATCGGAGGACAAATCCTAATCTCAAATATGCCAACCCAACATGTACCTTCGAGACACCTGTAATGTACCTTTATAATCACCCGATTACGCCAGACGCTTGGTAGCACCCAAAGTGTTCCTCGGGCAAACGGAGTTGCATAATCTCATAGTCATAGGAACATGTATAAGTCATGAAGAAAAGCACTAGCAACAAACTATACGATCAGGTGCTATGCTAATGGAATGGGTCATGTCAATCAGATCATTCAACCAATGATGTGATCCCGTTAATCAAATAACAACTCCTTGTTCATGGTTAGGAAACATAACCATCTTTGATTAACGAGCTAGTCAAGTAGAGGCATACTAGTGACACTCTGTAGGTTTATGTATTCACACATGTATTATGTTTCCGGTTAATACAATTCTAGCATGAATAATAAACATTTATCATGATATAAGGAAATAAATAATAACATTATTATTGCCTCTAGGGCATATTTCCTTCAGCCTCCCACTTGCACTAGAGTCAATAATCTAGTTCACATCGCCATGTGATTTAACATCAATAGTTCACATCTCTATGTGGTTAACACTCATAGTTCACATCGACATGTGACCAACACCCAAAGGGTTTACTAGAGTCGAGAATCTAGTTCACATCGCTATGTGATTAACACCCAAAGAGTACTAAGGTGTGATCATGTTTTGCTTGTGAGATAATTTTAGTCAACGGTCTGCTCACATTCAGAGCCGTAAGTATTTTGCAAATTTCTATGTCTACAATGCTCGCACGGAGCTACTCTAGCTAATTGCTCCCACTTTCTATATGTATCCAGATTGAGACTCGAGTCATCTAGATTAGTGTTAAAACTTGCATCGACGTAACCTTTACGACGAACCTTTTTCACTTCCATAATCGAGAAATATATCCTTATTCTACTAAGGATAATTTTGACCGCTGTCCATTGATCTACTCCTAGATCTCTATTGCACTCCTTGCCAATCTTAGTGGTAGGGTATGCAATAGATCCGTACACAAGATGACATACTTTATAGAACCTATGGCTGATGCATAGGGAATGACTTTCATTCTCTTTCTATCTTCTGCCGTGGTCGGGTTTTGAGTCTTACTCAATCTCACTCCTTGTAACACAGGCAAGAACTCTTTCTTTGACTGTTCCATTTTGAACTACTTCAAAATCTTGTCAAGGTATGTATTTATTGAAAAACTTATCAAGCGTCTTGATCTATCTCTATAGATCTTGATGCTCAATATGTAAGCAGCTTTACCGAGGTATTTCTTTGAAAAACTCCTTTCAAATACTCCTTTATGCTTTGCAGAATAATTCTACATTATTTTTGATCAACAATATGTCATTCACATATACTTATCAGAAATGCTGTAGTGCTCCCACTCACTTTCTTGTAAATACAGGCTTCTCCAAAAGTCTGTAAAAAACCATATGCTTTGATCAAATCATCAAGCATATATTCCAACTCTGAGATGCTTGCAACAGTCCATAGATGGATCGCTGGAGCTTGCACATTTTGTTAGCTCCTTTAGGATTGACAAAACCTTCTGGTTGCATCATATACAACTCCTCTTTAATAAATCCATTAAAGAATGTAGTTTTGACATCCATTTGCCGATTTCATAAAATGTGGCAATTGCTAACATGATTCGGACAGACTTTAAGCATCGCTACAGCTTGAGAAAATCTCATTGTAGTCAACACCTTGAACTTGTTAAAACCTTTTGCGATAAGTCGAGCTTTGTAGATAGTAACACTACTATCAACATCTGTCTTCCTCTTGAAAATCCATTTATCTACATGGCTTGCTCGATCATCGAGCAAGTCAATCAAAGTCCATACTTTGTTCTCATACATGGATCCTATCTCAGATTTCATGGTCTCAAGCCATTTCATGAATCTGGGCTCATCATCGCTTCCTCATAGTTCGTAGGTTTCATCATGTTCTAGTAACATGACTTCCGAATATGATTACCGCACCACTCAGTGCGGATCTTACTCGAAGACCTACGAGGTTTGGTAGTAACTTGATCTGAAGTTTCATGATCATCATCATTAACTTCCTCACTAATTGGTGTAGGAATCACTGGAACTGATTTCTGTGATGAACTACTTTCCAATAAGGGAGAAGATACAATTACCTCATCAAGTTCTACTTTCCTCCCACTCACTTCTTTCGAGAGAAACTTCTTCTCTAGAAAGGATCCATTTTAGCAACGAATGTTTTGCCTTTAGATCTGTGATAGAAGGTATACCCAACAGTTTCTTTTTGGGTATTCTATGAAGACGCACTTTCTCCGATTTGGGTTCGAGCTTATCAGGTGAAAACTTTTTCACATAAGCATCACAACTCCAAACTTTAAGAAATGACAGCTTAGGTTTATCGCTAAACCATAGTTCATACGGTGTCATCTCAACGGATTTAGATGGTGCCCTATTAAACGTGAATGCAGCTGTCTCTAATGCATAACCCCAAAACGATAGTGGTAAATCGGTAAGATACATCATAGATCGCACCATATCAAAATAAAGTACGGTTACGACGCTCGACACACCATAATGTTGTGGTGTTCCGGTGGCGTGAGCTGTGAAACTATTCCACATTGTTTTCATTGAAGACCAAACTCGTAACTCAAATATTCATCTCCACGATCGATCGCAGAAACTTTATTTTCTTGTTACGATGATTTTCCACTTCACTCTGAAATTCTTTGAACCTTTCAACTATTTCAGACTTATGTTTCATCAAGTAGATATACCCATATCTACTCAAATCATCTTGTGAAGGTTAGAAAATAACGATACTTGCCACGAGCATCAACACTCATTGGATCGCATACATCGGTATGTATTATTCCCAATAAGTCAAGAGTTTGTTCCATTGTTCCGAGAACGGAGTTTTAGTCATCTTGCCCAAAAGGCACGGTTCGCAAGCATCAAATGATTCATAATCAAGTGATTCCAAAAGTCCATCAAGATGGAGTTTTCTTCATGCGCTTTACACCAATATGACCTAAACGGCAAGTGCCACAAATAAGTTGCACTATCATTATTAACTTTGCATCTTTTGGTTTCAATATTATGAATATGTGTATCACTATGATCGAGATCCAATGAACCATTTTCATTGGGTGTGTAACCATATAAGGTTTTATTCATGTAAATGTAACAACAATTTATTCTTTTACTTAAATGAATAACAGTATTGCAATAAACATGATCAAATCATATTTATGCTCAACACCAAATAACACTTATTTAGGTTCCACACTAATCCCGAAAGTATAGGGAGTGTGCGATGATGATCATATCAATCTTGGAACTACTTCCAACACTCATCGTCACTTCCCTTCAACTAGTCTCTGTTTATTCTCAGAACTCCTGTTTCGAGTTACTAATCTTAGCAACCGAACAAGTATCAAATACTCAGGAGCTACTATAAACACTAGTAAGGTACACATCAATAACCTGTATATCAAATATAACCTTGTTCACTTTGCCATCCTTCTTATCCACCAAATATTCAGGGGTAGTTCCGCTTCAAGTGACCAGTTCCATTGCAGCAAAAGTACTCAGCCTCGTGCTTAGGTCTAGACTTGGGCTTCTTCACTCGAGCAGCAACTTGCTTGCCGCTCCATTTGAAGTTCCCTTCTTCCCTTTGCCATTTTCCTTGAGACTACTAGTCTTGTCAACCATCAACACTTGATGTTTTTCTTGATTTCTACCTTCGCGATTTTAGCATCGCGAAGAGCTCGAGAATCTTTTTCGTCATCCCTTGCATACTATAGTTCATCACGAAGTTCTACTAACTTAGTGATGGTGACTAGAGAATTCTGTCAATCACTATCTTATCTCGAAGATTAACTCCACTTGATTCAAGCGATTGAAGTACTCGCATAATCTGAGCACATGCTCACTAGTTGAGCGATTCTCCTCCATCTTTTAGCTATAGAACTTGTTGGAGACTTCATATCTCTCAACTCGGTATTTGCTTGAAATATTAACTTCAATTCCTGGAACATCTCATATGGTCCATGACGCTCAAAACGCCTTTGAAGTCCCGATTCTAAGCCGTTAAGCATGGTGCACTAAACTATCAAGTAGTCATCATATTGAGCTGGCCAAACGCTCATAACATCTCAGATTCGCTCATATTGAGCTAGCCAAACGCTCATAACGCCCGCATCTGTTCCTGCAATAGGTCCGCACCTAGCGTGCATTAAGGACATAATTCTTCACAAGAGCAATGAGGATAAACCTCAGATCACGGATCCAATCCGCATCATTGCTACTAACATCTTTCAATACAATTTTCTAGGAACACATATGAAAACATAGGGAAGCAACAACGCGAGCTATTGATCTACAACATAATTTGCAAAATACTACCAGGACTAAGTTCATGATAAATTAAAGTTCAATTAATCATATTACTTAAGAACTCCCACTTAGATAGACATCTCTAGTCATCTAAGTGATTACGTGATCCAAATCAACTAAACCATGTCCGATCATCACGTGAGATGGAGTAGTTTCAATGGTGAACATCACTATGTTGATCATATCTACTATATGATTCACGCCGACCTTCGGTCTCCGTGTTCCGAGGTCATATCTTATATGCATAGCTCGTCAAGTATAACCTGAGTATTCGCGTGCGCAACTGTTTTGCACCCGTTGTATTTGAACGTAGAGCCTATCACACCCGATCATCACGTGGTGTCTCAAAGACGAAGAACTTTCGCAACGGTGCATACTCGTGGAGAACACTTCTTGATAATTTTAGTGAGAGATCATCTTATAATGCTACCGTCAATCAAAGCAAGATAAGATGCATAAAGGATAAACATCACATGCAATCAATATAAGTGATATGATATGGTCATCATCATCTTGTGCTTGTGATCTCCATCGCCAAGCACCGCCATGATCACCATCGCCACCGGCGCGACACCTTGATCTCCATCGTAGCATCGTTGTCGCCTCGCCAACTATTGCTTCTACGACTATCGCTACTGCTTAGTGATAAAGTAAAGCAATTACATGGCGCTTGCATTTCATACAATAAAGCGACAACCATATGGCTCTCGCCATTGCCGATAACTCGTTACAAAACATGATCATCTCATACAATAAAATATAGCATCACGCCTTGACCATATCACATCACAACATGCCCTGCAAAAACAAGTTAGACGTCCTCTACTTTGTTGTTGCAAGTTTTACGTGGCTGCTACGGGCTGAGCAAGAACCGTTTTACCTACGCATCAAAACCACAACGATATTTCGTCAAATAGACTCCGCTTTAACCTTCTCAAGGACCGGGCGAGCCACACTCGATTCAACTAAAGTGAGAGAGACAGACACCCGCCGTCACCTTTAAGCAACGAGTGCTCGGGCGGTGAAACCAGTCTCGCGTAAGCGCACGCTGTAATGTCGGTCCGGCCGCTTCATCTCACAATACCGCTGAACCAAAGTATGACATGCTGGTAGGCAGTATGACTTGTATCGCCCACAACTCACTTGTGTTCTACTCGTGCACATGACATCAACGCATAAAACCAGGCTCGATGCCACTGTTGGGGAACGAGTAATTTCAAAAATTTCCTACGATCACGCAAGATCATGGTGATGCATAGCAACGAGATGAGAGTGTTGTCTCGTACACTCGTGAGACCAGCAACGGAAGCGTTGACGCAACGTAGAGGAAGTAGTCGTATTTCTTCCCGATCCAACCGATCCAAGTACCGAACGTCACGGCACCTCCGAGTTCTGCACACGCTCAGCTCGATGACGCCCCTCGAACTCCGATCCAGCCGAGTGTTGAGGGAGAGTTTCACAAGACGACGGCGTGGTGACGATGATGATGTTCCACCGTCGCAGGGCTTCGCCTAAGCTCCGCAACGGTATATTCGAGGTGTAGTTTGGTGGAAGGGGCACCGACACGGCTAAGGAACGATCCGTAGATCAACTTGTGTGTCTATGGGGTGCCCCTGCCCAGATATAAAGGATGGAGGAGGAGGAGGCCGCCAAGGCAAAGGTGCGGCCAGGATATGGATTCCTACTAGGACTCCAAGTCCTAGTAGGAGTCCACCAAAAGGGAGGAAGGAGAAGGAATAGGAGGAGAAGGAGAGGTGTCCGCCCCTTTTCCCTAGTCCAATTCGGACTAGAGGGAGGGGGCGCAGCAGCCTTTTTCTCTTCCCACTAAAGCCCATCAAGGCCCATTACTTCTCCCGTAATCCCGTAACTCCCGGTACTCGAAAAATACCCAATCATTCGAACCTTTCCGAACTCCGAATATAGTCGTCCAATATATCGATCTTTACGTCTCGACCATTTCGAGACTCCTCGTCATGTCCCCGATCTCATCCGGGACTCAACTCCTTCGTACATCAAAACTCATAAACTCATAATATAACTGCCATCGAAACGTTAAGCGTGCGGACCCTACGGGTTCGAGAACTATGTAGACATGACCGAGACACCTCTCTGGTCAATAACCAATAGCGGGACCTGGATGCCCATATTGGCTCCTACATATTCTACGAAGATCTTTATCGGTCGACCGCATAACAACATACGTTGTTCCCTTTGTCATCGGTATGTTACTTGCCCGAGATTCGATCGTCGGTATCCAATACCTAGTTCAATCTCACATCGACAAGTCTCTTTTCTCGTTCCGTAATACATCATCTCACAACTAACACATTTAGTTGCAATGCTTGCAAGGCTTATGTGATGTGCATTACCGAGAGGGCCCAGAGATACCTCTCCGACAATCGGAGTGACAAATCCTAATCTCAAATATGCCAACCCAACATGTACCTTCGAGACACCTGTAATGTACCTTTATAATCACCCAGATTCGCCAGACGCTTTGGTAGCACCCAAAGTGTTCCTCGGGCAAACGGAGTTGCATAATCTCATAGTCATAGGAACATGTATAAGTCATGAAGAAAAGCACTAGCAACAAACTATACGATCAGGTGCTATGCTAATGGAATGGGTCATGTCAATCAGATCATTCAACCAATGATGTGATCCCGTTAATCAAATAACAACTCCTTGTTCATGGTTAGGAAACATAACCATCTTTGATTAACGAGCTAGTCAAGTAGAGGCATACTAGTGACACTCTGTAGGTTTATGTATTCACACATGTATTATGTTTCCGGTTAATACAATTCTAGCATGAATAATAAACATTTATCATGATATAAGGAAATAAATAATAACATTATTATTGCCTCTAGGGCATATTTCCTTCAGCTGCCCCTTGGCATTGCCGCTCCTCTTTCCCTTCCCTGTCTTATCATCGTCAGACTCGGGATCCTTGGTACTATCAGAGTCGGCATACTTCACTAGAGCGACCATGAGGGTTCCCATGTCATTACAATGACGTTTGAGCCGTCCTAACTTCAACTTCAGGGGTTCAAACCGGCAATTGCCTTCTAATGTTAAAACTGTGGTATTAGCGTTGATGCGGTCCGATGAATGCAAAAACTCCGAAACCCGACGCACCCAATGGGTTGTTGACTCTCCTTCCTCCTATACACAGGCAGCTAAGTCCACAATTGACATGGGCTGCTTGCATGTATCCTTAAAATTCTAGATAAACCGGGCTCTCAACTCGGCCCATGACCTGATAGAATTAGCCGGTAAGCTCTTCAGCCAAGTGCGGGCCGTCCCCTCTAGCATCATGGTGAAGTATTTTGCACATGCCGCATCGTCCACATCCAGTATCTCCATGGCCATCTCATAGCTTTCGACCCATGTTTCGGGGGATAAATCGGCAGTGTAATTCGGCACCTTGCGCGGGCCTTTGAAATCCTTGGGCAGGCGCACATTGCGCAACGCTGGGACGAGACACGGTACTCCCAAAGAACTAGAGGTAACTCCTGGTTCCACTAATGTGGTTGGACGAACCGGAGTAAGCTGACGGGCTTCATGCTGCGCCGCTAATTCTGCCTCTCTACGTGCTCGAGCCTGGTCCACCACCTCCTGAGCATCACCGGCACCACCCACTGGGTTATTGCCACGGGGCAGATCACGGTTTCGTGCGTTGCTTGATACAGCCGGTTCATCCATACGCCTGCTGTAACTCCGGCTTGGGCGGGGAGTGGAATGGATCCGATCGCGACTATATGAATAAGCCTCCTGCTGAACCAAAGCTGTCTGAAGAAGCTCCCTAACCCGACGCGTCTCGACCGCCACCGGAGACTCGCCTTCGATCGGGATGGCCGCCAGCTGCTACCTCTTGAGCACTGCATTGGTTTCCCTTGAAGAGGAAAGGGTGATGCAGCAAAGTAGTGTAAGTATTTCCTTCAGTTTTTGAGAACCAAGGTATCAATCCAGTAGGAGGGTACGCGCGAGTCCGTCAATCCCTTCACGGTCACTTACGAGAGTGAGATCTGATAGATATGATAGGATAATATTTTTGGTATTTTTATTGGTAAGATGTAAAGTAAAATAAAAGCAAAGTAAAAAAGCAAAGGAAATAAATAAGTGTTGGAAGATTAATATGATGAAGATAGACCCGGGGGCCATAGGTTTCACTAGTGGCTTCTCTCAAGAGCATAAGCATTTTACGGTGGGTGAACGAATTACTGTTGAGAAATTGACAGAATTGAGCATAGTTATGAGAATATCTAGGTATGATCATGTATATAGGCATCACGTCCGAGACAAGTAGACCGACTCCTGCCTGCATCTACTAATATTAATCCACTCATCTACCGCTATCCAGCATGCATCTAGAGTATTAAGTTCATGAAAACAGAGTAACGCCTTAAGTAAGATGGCATGATGTAGAGGGATAAATTCATGCAATATGATAAAAAAACCCATCTTGTTATCCTCGATGGCAACAATACAATATGTGCCTTGCTGCCCCTACTGTCACTGGGAAAGGACACCACAAGATTGAACCCAAAGCTAAGCACTTCTCCCATTGTAAGAAAGATCAATCTAGTAGGCCAAACCAAACTGATAATTCGAAGAGACTTGCAAAGATAACCAATCATACATAAAAGAATTCAGAGAAGATTCAAATATTGTTCATAGATAATCTTGATCATAAACCCACAATTCATCGGTCTCAACAAACACACCACAAAAAGAAGATTACATTGAATAGATCTCCACGAGAGAGGGGGAGAACATTGTATTGAGATCCAAAAAGAGAGAAGAAGCCATCTAGCTACTAACTATGGACGCGAAGGTCTGAGTTAAACTACTCACACTTCATCGGAGGGGCTATGGTGATGATGTAGAAGCCCTCTGTGATGGATGCCCCCTCCGGCGAAGCTCCGGAACAGGCCCCAAGATGGGATCTCGTGGGTACAGAAGGTTGCGACGGTGGAATTAGGTTTTTGGCTCCTTATCTGATCATTTGGGGGTACATAGGTATATATAGGAGGAAGAAGTACGTCGGTGGAGCTCAGGGGCCCTCGAGGGTGGAGGGCGCGCTGGGGGGAGGGCGCCTCACCTCGTGCCCACCTCAAGCTTCCTTTGCGTGGGTCCAAGTCTCCTGGATCATATTCGTGAGAAAATCACGCTCCCGAAGGTTTCATTCCGCTTGGACTCCGTTTGATATTCCGCTTCTTGAAACACCAAATAGGCAAAAACAAAGAATCAGGTTGGGCCTCCGGTTAATAGGTTAGTCCCAAAAGTAATATAAAAGTGGAAAATAAAGCCCAATATGGTCCAAAACAGTAGATAATATAGCATGGAGCAATAAAAAATTATAGATACGTTGGAGACGTATCATGCATCCCCAAGCTTAATTCCTGCTCGTCCTCGAGTAGGTAAATGATAAAAAGAAATTTTTTGATGCGAAGTGCTACTTGGCATAATTTCAATGTAACTCTTCCTAATTGTGGTATGAATATTCAGATTCGAAAGATTCAAGACAAAGGTTTAATATTGACATAAAATAATAATACTTCAAGCATACTAACAAAGCAATCATGTCTTCTCAAAATAACATGGCCAAAGAAAGTTATCCCTACAAAATCATATAGTCTGGCTATGCTCTATCTTCACCACACAAAGTATTTAAATCATGCACAACCCCGATGACAAGCCAAGCAATTGTTTCATACTTTTGACATTCTCAAAACTTTTTCAATCTTCATGCAATACATGAGCGTGAGCCATGGATATAGCACTATATGTGGAATAGAATGGTGGCTGTGGAGAAGACAAAAAGGGAGAAGATAGTCTCACATCAACTAGGCGTATCAACGGGCTATGGAGATGCCCATCAATAGATATCAATGTGAGTGAGTAAGGATTGACATGCAACGGATGCACTAGAGCTATAAGTATATGAAAGCCCAACAAAAGAAATTAAGTGGGTGTGCATCCAACTCGTTTGCTCACGAAGACCTAGGGCAATTTGAGGAAGCCCATCATTGGAATATACAAGCCAAGTTCTATAATGAAAAATTCCCACTAGTATATGAAAGTGACGAAACGAGAGACTCTCTATTATGAAGATCATGGTGCTACTTTGAAGCACAAGTGTGGTAAAAAGATAGTAACATTGTCCCTTCTCTCTTTTTCTCTCATTTTTTTATTTGGGCCTTTTCTCTTTTTTATGGCCTCTTTTATTTTCTTTTTTTTATTTTATTTTTCGTCCGGAGTCTCATCCCGACTTATGGGGGAATCATAGTCTCCATCATCCTTTCCTCACTTGGGACAATGCTCTAAAAATGATGATCATCACACTTTTATTTTTCTTACAACTCAACAATTACAACTCGATACTTAGAACAAAATATGACTCTATGTGTATGCCTCCGGCGTTGTACCGAGATATGCAATGATTCATGAGTGACATGTATGAAAGAATTATGAATGGTGGCTTTTCCACAAATACGATGTCAACTACATGATCATGCTAAGCAATATGACAATGATGGTGCGTGTCATAATAAACGGAACAGTGGAAAGTTGCATGGCAATATATCTCGGAATGGCTATGGGAATGCCATAATAGGTAGGTATGGTGGCTGTTTTGAGGAAGGTATATGGTGGGTGTATGATACCGGCGAAAAGTGCGCGGTATTAGAAAGGCTAGCAATGGTGGAAGGGTGAGAAAAGTGCGTATAATCCATGGACTCAACATTAGTCATAAAGAACTCATATACTTATTGTAAAAATTTATAAGTTATCAAAGCAAAGTATTACGTGCATGCTCCTAGGGGGATAGATTGGTAGGAAAAGACCATCGCTCGTCCCCGACCGCCACTCATAAGGAAGACAATTAATAAATAAATCGTGCTCCGACTTCATCACATAACGGTTCACCATACGTTCATGCTACGGGAATCACAAACTTTAACACAAGTATTTCTCAAATTCACAACTACTCAACTAGCATGACTCTAATATTACTACCTCCATATCTCAAAACAATTATCAAGTATCAAACTTTTCTTAGTATTCAACGCACTCAAAAGAAAGTTTTACAAATCTTGAATACCAAGCATATTATTATTTTTAAGCAAATTACCATGCTATTTAAGACTCTCAAAATAATCTTAGTGAAGCATGAGAGATCAAAGGTTTCTATAAAACAAATCCACCACCGTGCTCTAAAAGATATAAGTGAAGCACTAGAGCAAAACTATATAGCTCAAAAGATATAAGTGAAGCACATAGAGTATTCTATCAAATTCCAATTCATGTATGGCTCTCTCAAAAGGTGTGTACAGCAAGGATGATTGTGGTAAACTAAAAAGCAAAGACGCAAATAATACAAGACGCTCCAAGCAAAACACATATCATGTAGTGAATAAAAATATAGCTCCAAGTAAAGTTACCGATGGAAGTGGACGAAAGAGGGGATGCCTTCCGGGGCATCCCCAAGCTTTGAATTTTGGTGTCCTTGGATTATCTTGGGGGTGCCATGGGCATCCCCAAGCTTAGGATCTTTCCACTCCTTGTTCCATAATCCATCAAAGAAATTTCACCCAAAACTTGAAAACTTCACAACACAAAACTCAACAGAAATCTCGAGAGCTCCGTTAGCGAAAGAAAACAAAAGACCACTTCAAGGTACTGTAATGAACTCATTCTTTTTTTATATTGGTGTTAAAACTACTGTATTCCAACTTCTCTATGGATTATAAACTATTTTACTAGCCATAGATTCATCAAAATAAGCAAACAGCACACAAAAAACAGAATCTGTCAAAAACAGAACAGTCTGTAGTAATCTGTAACTAACGCAAACTCCTGGTACTCCAAAAATTCAGCCAAACTAGGACGACCTAGGAAATTTGCTTATTGATCAGAATCTATTGGAATCACTATTTTATCACGTTCTGGTGATTTTTAACAATTGTTTTCGTGAACCGAAAGTTTCTGGAAATTACAGCAAGATCAAATAACTATCATCCAAGAAGATCCTATAGGTTTAACTTGGCACAAACACTAATTAAAGCATAAAACCACATCTAAACAGAAGGTAGATGGATTATTTATTCCTAAACAGAAACAAAAGCAAAAAAACTAAAAATAAAATTGGGTTGCCTCCCAACAAGCGCTATCGTTTAACGCCCCTAGCTAGGCATAAAAGCAAGGATAGATCTAGGTATTGCCATCTTTGGTAGGCAATCCATAAGTGGCTCTCATAATAGACTCATATGGTAATTTTATTTTCTTCCTAGGGAAGTGTTCCATGCCTTTCCTTAATGGAAATTGGAATCTAATATTCCCTTCTTTCATATAAATAATAGCACCAATCATTCTAAGGAAAGGTCTACCGAGAATAATAGGACATGAAGGATTGCAATCTATATCAAGAACGATAAAATCTACGGGAACATAATTCCTATTTTCAACAATAAGAACATCATTAATTCTTCCCATAGGTTTCTTAATAGTGGAATCCGCAAGGTTCAAGTTTAGAGAGCAATCATCAAAATCACGAAAACCTAGAAATCACACAAAGTTTTGGGAATAGTGGAAACACTAGCGCCGAAATCACATAAAGCATAAAATTCATGATCCTTAATCTTAATTTTAATACTTGGTTCCCACTCATCATAAAGTTTTCTAGGGATAGAGACTTCCAACTCAAGTTTTTCCTCATAAGATTGCATCAAGGCATCAACAATATGTTTGGTAAACGCTTTATTATGACTATAAGCATGAGGAGAATTTAGCACGGATTGCAACAAGGAAATACAATCAATTAAAGAGCAACTTTCA
The DNA here is from genome assembly GCA_021605205.1 of Aegilops longissima. Taxonomy (NCBI): domain Eukaryota; kingdom Viridiplantae; phylum Streptophyta; class Magnoliopsida; order Poales; family Poaceae; genus Aegilops; species Aegilops longissima. Next base: position 533,824,088 of record CM038681.1, on the reverse strand, counting down.
TAATTAAATTCTTTGAAATCCAAAATAGTGGGTTTAGCAACATCTAGGGTTTTACTTTCTTCAATCCCACTTTTATCAATTTTAGTATCAAGATCTAAAAACTCCAAATTTTTGGAACGCCTTCTAGGTAAAGGTGGATCATATTCAATCTCATCATTATCAAGATTCATATTGCAAAACAAAGATTTGATAGGGGACACATCAATAACTTTTAGATCTTCATCTTTATTTTCATGGAAATTGGAAGAACACGCTTTAATAAAGGCATCTTTCGTAGCATGCATCCTAGCGGTTCTTTCCTTGCACTCAGCAATGGAAATTCTCATGGCTTTGAGAAACTCATTGATATCATGCTTAGAAGGAATAGATCTAAGCTTTAAAGAATCAACATCAAGAGAAATTCTATCAATGTTCCTAGCCAATTCATCAACTTTAAGCAATTTCTCTTCAAGCAAAGCATTAAAATTCTTTTGAGAATTCATAAACTCTTTAACACTAGTCTCAAATTCAGAGGGCATCTTATTAAAATTTCCATAAGAATTGTTGTAGGAATTTCCATAATTATTAGAAGGATTACTAGGATAAGGCCTAGGATTAAAGTTCCCTCTATATGCGTTATTACCAAAATTATTCCTACCAACAAAGTTCACATCCATAGATTCATTATTATTCTCAATCAAAGTAGACAAAGGCATATAATTAAGATCAGAAGAAACACTCTTAGTAGCAAATAATTTTATAAGTTCATCCATCTTTCCACTCAAAACATTGATTTCTTCTATCGCATGCACTTTTTTATTAGTAGATCTTTCAGTGTGCCATTGAGAATAATTAACCATAATATTATCTAGGAGTTTAGTACCATCTCCTAAAGTGATTTCCATAGAAGTGCCTCCCGCGGCCAAATCTAAAAGATTTCTAGAAGCAGAATTCAATCCGGCATAAAATTTAAACCATGAGTAGGGCAATTATGTATCATTAATTTCATCCTCACCCAAGCTTGTGCAACATGTTCATGATCAAGTTGCTTAAAATTCATAATATCGTTTCTAAGAGAGATGATCTTAGCGGGAGGAAAATACTAGAGATAAAAGCATCTTTGCACTTGTTCCAAGTATCAATACTATTTTTAGGCAAAGATGAAAACCAAGCTTTAGCACGATCTCTAAGCGAAAAAAGAAATAGCTTCAATTTAACAATATCATTATCAACATCTTTCTTCTTTTGCATATCACACAAATCCACGAAGCTATTTAGATGAGTAGCGGCATCTTCACTAGGAAGGCCGGCGAATTGATCTTTCATAACAAGATTCAACAAAGCAGTATTGATTTCACAAGATTCAGTATTAGTAAGAGGAGCAATCGGAGTGCTAAGGAAATCATTATTGTTGGTATTGGTAAAGTCACACAATTTGGTATTATCTTGAGCCATCGCGACTAACAAGCAATCCAACACACGAGCAAACAAAAACGCAAAGAAAGGCAAACGGAAAAGAGAGGGCGAATAAAACGACAAGGGTGGAGTGGGGGAGAGGAAAACGAGAGGCAAATGGCAAATAATGTAATGCGGGAGATAAGGGATTGTGATGGGTACTTAGTATGTTGACTTTTGCGTAGACTCCCCGGCAATGGCGCCAGAAATGGCTCGTTGTTGGGAGTCAAATCTTGACTTGACTTCGCGTAAGCCTCCCCGGCAATGGCGCCAGAAATCCTTCTTGCTAGCTCTTGAGCACTGCGTTGGTTTTCCCTTGAAGAGGAAAGGGTGATGCAGCAAAGTACCGTAAGTATTTCCCTCAGTTTTGAGAACCAAGGTATCAATCCAAAGAGGAGGCTACGCGCGAGTCCCTCGTACCTACACAAAACAATAAATCCTCGCAACCAACGCGATAAGGGGTTGTCAATCCCTTCACGGTCACTTACGAGAGTGAGATCTGATAGATATGATAGGATAATATTTTTGGTATTTTTATGATAAGATGTAAAGTAAAATAAAAGCAAAGTAAAAAAGCAAAGGAAATAAATAAGTGTTGGAAGATTAATATGATGAAGATAGACCCAGGGGCCATAGGTTTCAATAGTGGCTTCTCTCAAGAGCATAAGTATTTTACGGTGGATGAACGAATTACTGTTGAGCAATTGACAGAATTGAGCATAGTTATGAGAATATCTAGGTATGATCATGTATATAGGCATCACGTCTGAGACAAGTAGACCGACTCCTGCCTGCATCTACTACTATTACTCCACTCATCGACCTCTATCCAGCATGCATCTAGAGTATTAAGTTCATGAAAGCAGAGTAACGCCTTAAGCAAGATGACATGATGTAGAGGGATAAATTCATGCAATATGATAAAACCCCATCTTGTTATCCTCGATGGCAACAATACAATACGTGCCTTGCTTCCCCTACTGTCACTGGGAAAGGACACCACAAGATTGAACCCAAAGCTAAGCACTTCTCCCATTGCAAGAAAGATCAATCTAGTAGGAAAAACCAAACTGATAATTCGAAGAGACTTGCAAAGATAACCAATCATACATAAAAGAATTCGGAGAAGATTCAAACATTGTTCATAGATAATCTTGATCATAAACCCACAATTCATCGGTCTCAACAAACACACCGCAAAAAGAAGATTACATCGAATAGATCTCCACGAGATAGGGGGAGAACATTGTATTGAGATCGAAAAAGAGAGAAGAAGCCATCTAGCTACTAACTATGGACCCGAAGGTCTGAGGTAAACTACTCACACTTCATCGGAGGGGCTATGGTGATGATGTAGAAGCCCTCCGTGATGGATGCCCCCTCCGGCGGAGCTCCGGAACTGGCCCCAAGATGGGATCTCGTGGGTACAGAAGGTTGCGGCGGTGGAATTAGGTTTTTGGCTCCTTATCTTATCGTTTGGGGGTACGTAGGTATATATAGGAGGAAGAAGTACGTCGGTGGAGCTTCATGGGCCCCACGAGGGTGGAGGGCGCGCCCCCCTACCTCGTGCCCACCTCGAAGCTTCCTTGGAGTAGGGTCCAAGTCTCCTGGATCATATTCGGTGAGAAAATCACATTCCCAAAGGTTTCATTCCGTTTGGACTCCGTTTGATATTTCGCTTTCTTCAAACACCAAATAGGCAAAAAAACAAGAAATCTGGCTGGGCCTCCAGTTAATAGGTTAGTCCCAAAAGTAATATAAAAGTGAAAAATAAAGCCCAATATGGTCCAAAACAGTAGATAATATAGCATGGAGCAATCAAAAATTATAGATACGTTGGAGACGTATCACCAGCCGTGAAGCGGCAGCGACAATGTTTTCCATCGGGTTAGAGTAATGACCCGGTGTTGTTGGGACATGTTGTGCCACAATGTTGTTCTTGCGAGGCGGATCCACCAAACGCGGCTGAACTGGCGCCCCTGCTCCAGGTGCCTCCGCCCAGTGTACCACCGGCGGATTACCGGTCCCTGCTCCTGGGGTATTAAAGAGGTTCTTAGCTTCATAAACTGGCGGCAGGCGAGATTTGTACCTCCTCTTCAGGACATCGTTCGACGACTCGATCCAAAGATAAGCCGTAAGCTTTGCGGCATCCAAAGCGCCCGCCCACAGCCATCCTGGAATCCTCAGCTGCCAAGTCGGCTTTGGACTGGGTGATCTGATCTTTCACCTTCGCAATTTCCGCATTATATGCGTCTTGGTCCGCCGGGTTAACCTCCGCCATCAGCGTTGCCAAAGCTTCAAACAAATCAGATAGAACCTGAGCCGGCGGTCGCACAGGGCCTCCTGCCCCGGCCGCTGCCGCTGCTGTTGATCCGGAAATCACCGCCGCTGCGGTCGAAGAGTAGAGCGCTGGTTGTGTACCGGCCGTGAAGATTGCAACCCAGTTCGGCGGATTAAAGGGGTCTGGAATACTGTCGCCATCGGAACTGCCCCCAATCCGGCCATCTTGCAACTGGTATAATGATTCGGTCTCTCCAGTTGTTGACTCATCGCCGGAATAAATGATGGTTTCACCACCAGATTCCGATCTACCCTCAGATTCCCTTCCGTGGATGACTCCCACGAAGGCATGCTTCATGACAAGCTTGACCTGGGCAGATCTCGAACGCTGAGCCGTTTCGACGAGGTCGGTGCATATGTCCGGCTCAGGACCCGGTTCGCCGATCTTGCCAATCAAAACGTGTATGCCACCAAAGGGGACCCGACACCCATACTCGATTGAGCCGGCCTCGGGGCCCAGCCTGCATCGTCGATGTAGAGCTTGCCGTGACGATTCTTGGTCATCCGGCCCACAACGTAACCCTTGAGTCCTTCGAAGCTGCCCTTTAAGAACTCGAAACCATCGTGCGATAGCCCCGCGGTGGGCGTCAACTGTCGTGGGTTTGTCACGACAGATGTCCTAGAGAAAGGACTTAGTCGTGGAGCCATCGCTACGAGTTAACTTAAAGGGGTTAAAGCGGACAAGGGACACAAGAGAGTTTATACTGGTTCGGCCCCTTACGGTGAAGGTAAAAGCCTACGATCCAGTTGTTGTGGGATTGCTTGGGTTTCGATGATGAGGGAGCGAATACGCTTTGCCTGAGTCTCGAGTTGTTATCTGTCGTCCTTGAACCGCTGTCGGGTCGTCCCCTTATACACATGGGTTGACGCCCGTCGGTTTACAGAATCCCGAGACCGGCTCATAGTCGTGTCTGGCTCAGTCTCTGCTCTTTCTATCTTACAACACAAGTTTACATACTAATACCGGTTTATGTCTATAGGCCTTAAACCGGCTTTGGGCCCTGGACCTTCATAAAGCGTCACCGTCTGTCTTCATGGGCTTCAGATATAGCGAATTACTTATGGGGTTAACCCGGCTTCTCCTAGTCGGTTTACGTCCAGTGGTAATATCCCCAACACCGAGGTCGACGCCCGCCAGGAGGAGAGGGAACTGCCCCTCATCCCGACAAGGGGTAGATCGTCGCTGGTCTCTCGAGATGCTACCTCCGCCTTGACACCGCCTGGGGCCGGCTCCGGCCCTTCTGCTACGCCGTCTTCTGCCCCTGGAGCCCGTGTGCCCACTCCTGAGGCCCCGACACTTTTGGGTTTCAGGCTCCCCAAGCAGAAGGTGGACTATGTCGCAGTGGATCAGTAAGTGCTTCGAGCTTCGTCTTGTTCCTTCTTGTACCTGCTATTTTTTGACATTCGCCCTTGGTTGATCAGGCCGGTGTCTTCAGCGAAGAAGAGGAAGGAGGATGCCGCGGCCGTGCCCCCCTCCGCGGAGAAGAGAGGCGACAACACTCGCACCTCCCCAGCCTGGTCGTCCTCGCGAGGCCAAGAGGAGCATCGTCAGCCCCTCTGGCCCCGCTGGCTCCGGAAGTGCCAGCACCCGGCTCGGCTGATGAGGTCCCAAGGGTTCCGGAGCCCTCGATCTTCCAGGCTCTGGTAACAACGTCGCCTCCTCCTCTTGCTGCGCCTCTGTCCCCAAATTCTTCTGCTTCCTCCATAGTCTTGGAGCGTGTCTTCTCAGGGATGGCCAAGCTGCGGGAAGACCTCCTAGGCGCGGACCCGCACCTAGTGGTCGGGCGCCTGGTGCTGGCCTTAGGCTGGCTTCACTCCGACTCGGCAGTTCGAGCATCGTTGAGCCAGGCCGCGGCGACCTCCAAGAAGGAGAAGCAGGCCGCCACCAGAGCTGCGGCCGATCGCGAGGCAGCGCTAAAGGACACCGAGGCCGCCCGTGACCGCTGCCGAGAGCTGGAGGGTGAGCTGAAGAGCTTGCACGATGAGCGCGCAAAAGAAGCACGTGACCGCAAAGCGAAGGAGGAGGAGATGAAGGCTCGGGAGGACGCCATCAAGGGCCGTGAAGCCGAGCTGGGGGAGCTGACGCAGGCACGGGACGCGGAGCGCAGCCGAGTGGAGGAGCTGGAGCAGAAGGCTAAGGCGAGGGAGGCCGAGCTCGACGCCAAGGCGAAGGTCCTGGCCGAAGACCGCGTGGCCTTCTTGCTTCTTGAGAAGAGGTCCAGCATGGCGCTGAAGTCACTGTACAAGAAGGGCCCGGAGAAGCCGCTGACCACCGACGAGGATGGCCCTGCTCAGCTGCTTCCCCACTTGGTGAAGGCACTTGAGGAAGTCGTGGAGGGCATCGGTCCCATGGCTGAGGCAGAGGCTCGTGTCCTTTCTTCAGCTGCGCTGACGCGTGTCTTCAGCCATCTGTACCTTCGCGACCCCAATGCTCGTCTCGACGAGCTGCTGGAGCCTGTAGCTGATGAACATTGTGCGGCCGCCGCCGCAGCCGTGAAAGGTCAGGTGGAGGCCCTGCTGAAGAAGTTCCGCGGCTTCGTCCTCGCGCCCTCGACCGGCGATGCCACCGATCCTGCGGCTGGCGGTGCAGGTGAAGGCGACGCTACCAAGGGAGGAGCACCTTCTGCAGGCGATGGCGGTGCCCAGGGGTGACCTGCGGCTGCTTTCCTATTTCATTCCTGCAGTATGCATCAGGCCTCGTGGAGCCGTTAAACTTTCGTTTGATATTGTGAGAACAATATGTCTTGTAATATTTGCTTCGAGATTTTGCGATTTTCTTCCTATTTGCTTTGTGTTCTGCGTCGGCAGAGCCTGGCCCCGCGCATACCTCAACCTCCGTTGGGCCGACAGGAGACCAGGACAGACCAAGGAGTGAGGGGCTACGTGACTAGTTAGGCTCCTGAGTCGCAATGCTTAGGAGTCCCCCTTGACACGCAAACAGCTTATAGGGAGGATACGCGAGGATAGGTTGATGTTGTACGTCGGCAGAGCCCGGCCCCGCGCATACCTCAACCGCCATTGGGCCGACCGGAGACCAGGACGGACCAAGGAGTGAGGGGCTACGTGACCAGTTAGGCTCCTGAGTCGCGATGCTCATGAGTCCCCCTTGACGTGCAAACAATCTCTATACCTTTGCCGTCGCCGAGGCCCGGCTCGGGAGGGGCGTGCGATGACCAGGTCTGGGAGACCTGGTTGGGTGGCGTACGCTTGGGCGTGACCCGAGCGCAGCCCCCGTGCCCAGCCCCCTCGCGCGGCTCTCCCGAGGGGAGGCGTTGCGGTGAGGTCGCACGCTGAGCTCTAGGGCTCCCTGAGATTGGTACGACCGTGAAGTCAACCTTAGTTGTTTATCACCAGCACGAAGCATAGTGGTTCCGCTTGTGCACGGGTATAGCCGCTCCTCGGCAATGTCGACGGCCAGCACGGAGCATGGTGCTTCCACTTGTGCATGGGAGGGGGGCTCCCTCTGCGGAGAGCTCCCGGGGCGTGTACAGCCCCGCCCTGACACTTGGCTTGCACGGCAGGGCTAGACGAGGTGTATCTGGGCACTCTTGAGCCAGCGCGGGGCTCACGAGGCCCTACCTCAAGGCGGGTTGCACCTGGTCTTGGTTCTTGTTCGCTGTGCTGGTCCTGCGAGGTGGTCAGACAACCTGCACCGAACGAATCTCCTGAGGTTATCGCGTGAGAAAGCCAAGCACCAACGGCCCTAGGAGGTGACGTAAACGGGGCCGGCCCGCTAGACAGAGCTCAGCCGTTGGATATATCGACGCTGTAGGGACGGGCCCGAGCATAGATGCCATGCTCAACTTACTCACACGAAGGGTCCTAAAGAAAGACGGCTAGCGCGTGGTCCCCATGATTGGTGGCGATCGAGAAGGTAATAATCATAGGTAGATTAAGCATGGAGAGCAGCAGGCTTAAGTAAATGCAAGAGAGATACATGCCACTGGGTCAGGCCCGAGCGGCTTGGGAATGATGCAACCCGAGGGGCGCTCCCAACAAGGTAAGCTAAAGACATAAAAAGGGATACATGCCACAGGGACGGACCCATGCGTACTGGGAATGATGCAGCCCGAGGGGCGCTCCCAGCTAAATGAACTTGGAAAATGTCACCTGGTTCTGTTGACGAAGGAGAGTTGGGGCAGCTGAAGGTGCACGGTGAAAGGATTGCTCCTCACGAGCCACCGGGGCCCTGAGCCTTAGGAGGCTCTGGGGGCTCAGGTGGTTCCTTGAGGACCGTCTCCATCTCCGTCAGGACGGCGTGGTGCCTGGCCTCTTGAGCCGCTAGGATGCGCCGCAAGTTGCGCTGGTAGGTGGATGACATGCTCGGCAGGCCAAAGGGCATGCGAACGTAGCTGTGCCGTGGGTCCTCGTAGAATCCCACGCGCGAATGCCAGAAAAGCTCCTGAGAAGCGACCCTGTTGAGCCCTGGGACGTCGATGCAGATGCGCTGCCCGGCATCCTCGCCAGGATGGAAAGCTGCGCCTTGTGAGCGGCGGTCGCCGTGCATGGTCCTTGCGTCTTGCAATTCCTGGGTGGTCTTGGTGATGAACTCCTGAACGGTGGGCAATCCTTACCCTGTGCCCTCCTGAGGGAAACGTGCCGCGAAGCACGCCTCTAAGTGGTGCCCAAGCGCCTCCCTCGTGATGTGGTCAAGGTCTGAGGCCCTCCAGAAGAAAGCCCCCGAGCCCTGCCTGAGAAGGGCGTCGGGCGCGCCTTCCTATGTGATGGAGGAAGGCGCGCCTAGAGCGGGCGCGGATCCTGACGAGGTTCCAGCTGCAACACCACCCTCCCGAGGTCCTGCACGGCGCAACTTCTTCTTCTTCTTGGGGATGGCCTCAGGAGGGCCCTCGCCCTTGCTGTCGGGGTCGTCGATTGTTGCAGCTTGGAAGGCACACTCTAGGGAGCACACCACATCTCTTTCTTCTCATGGGACCGTGATGATCCCGCCGCTCCCCGGCATCTTGAGGACATTGTAGTCGTGATGGGTCATGGTCATGAACTTGGCCAGGGCTGGAAACCCAAGGATGGCATTGTACGGCAGACGGATGTGTACGACGTTGAAGTCTATGAGATCGGTGCGATAGTTCTTGCATTCTCCGAAGGTGACAGGGAGGCGACCTGCCCTATCGGTGTGGTGGAACCACCGGTCACTCCTGAGAAAGGCTTGGTAGGCTGAAGCTGGTCATATGGCACTTGGAGGTTGGTGTCGACGGACAGGACGTTGAGCCCTGCGCCACCGTCGATGAGGGTCTTGGTAACTTGCACGTTGCTGATGACTAGGGAGCAAAGCATCGGGAGGGCGCCAGCGGTAGCTGCGCAGTTGAGCTGATCTGCCGAGTTGAACATGATGGGGCACTGGGACCATCTGAGTGTGCGTGTGGCCTCGAGCTTGGGGAGGACTGCATTTAATTCACGAGCAAAATGCTTGAAGATACGCTGCGAGGCTGGGGCCTGGGCTCCGCCCAAGATGCAGGTGATAGCACGCGGCTCCTGGAAGCCCCCAGCCCCCTCGTCTTGATGGTGTTCATCATTCCTTCTTGGCGGTGGCGGTAGCGGAGGGAGTCCAGCGTTGCCTTGAGGACGATCCTCACGAGGCTGATCCCTCCAGGCGCCCTCGCGAGGCTGATCCTACCAGCGATCCTCACGAGGCCGGTCGCGCCACTCCTGGCATGGGCCATGGTTGTCCCAGCATCCGCCACCACGTCCTCCTCCTCGGCTGTAGCCCCGATCGCGGCGCACGGGGCGTCGACCGAAGAGTCCTTCGCGAATGGTTCTGAGCTCTTAACAGTCGCTGGTGTTGTGGGTATTCAGGTTGTGGAAGGCGCAGAACGGACGGCTGCTTTTGGATGACTCTGGTTGGTCTCTGCCACGCTTGGTGTTTGGTTCTGTTGCGAGCACGACTGCTCCCTTGCACTTCACGTCCTTGGCCTTGGCTTTCTTCTCCTCCAGGTCTGCAGCTGGGAGCTCGAGGAGGGAGAGGCACCCCTCCTCAGGTCTTGCGCACTTGGTCGCCAGGTTGAACAACTCCAGGGACGTGCACAACTCCTCGTGGATAGCGAGCTCTTCCTTCATATTAACGTCGTGGAAGCCATCAGAGAACGCAGAGATGATGGCCTCGTCCGTCACCTTGGGGATCTTGAGGCAGACGTTGTTGAAGCATTGGATGTACTTCTGGAGGGTCTCTCCCGGTTACTGCTTGAGGCGGCGCAGGTCACCCGCAGCCGGCGGGTGGTCGCGAGTGCCCTGGAAGTTGGCAACGAAACAGTTGCGCATCTTGTCCCAGGAGGAGATTGAGCCTGGAGGCAGGTTCAGGAGCCAGGAGCGGGCACCATCCTTGAGAGCCATGAGAAACCAGTTCGCCATGACTTTCTCATCACCGTCGGCCGCTTCAATGCTCAGCTCGTAGAGCTGCAAGAACTCCGCAGGGTCGGGGGTGCTGTCGTAGCGAGGAGGCAGATCCGGCTTGAACTTGCCCAGCCAGGTGACGCTACGCAGCTCGGGGGTGAAGGCGCGGCAGCCGGCTGCGGTCACCGGGGCCCGCCTTGGGGGCGGAGCTTGGTCTTGATGGGGTCCGCGCCCTGCCGCTATAGGTGGCATGCGGTCTTGCCGCAGTAGCCGGTCCTGGTGCAGTGGTGTGAGGAGCGGCGAAGCGTTTTCTTGCGGCGGAGGGACTTCTTGACAGCTTCTCTCTTCACGCGCAGGCACTGGACGTGGTGGGTCGCGTCGTGGAGCCGCGCGTCTTGGCGCCAGGGCGCCGTCTTGATGCAGAGGTGGTGGAGGCGCTCCGTGAGCCACATCGCCCGTGGCTGGCGGAGGCTGAGGCAGAGAGAGGGACGGCGCCGGGGATCCCCCTCCAGCGCGGACGAGCTCGGTGATACGATCGAGCCAGTCCTCGTAGAGGTCGTCGACTAGGCGGTAGCGCAGGAGCTCGTGTGCCATGAGGAGCGCGGCTCACGCGTCCATGGGAGCATGACGTGCATGGGACGAAGAACCGGCCGGGGTCAGCGATGGAGTGGCGGTGCGGCCGTCCCGCCGCACCGAGGGGTGCAGCGAGGATGCTTGCTGCTCGTTCCCCGCCGGGTCGGTGGCGGCGTTGGCGGCAGGCGACAGGAAACGACGAGGTGGCCCGCCGACGGGAGCCGTCTGAGCGATGCGGGCGGCGAGGGCTGCCCGGCGCTCTGCACAAGCGCGGCGAGCATCCGCCATGGAGACGACAGAGCAACAGGGCGCGGAGCGACGGAAGGAAGCTTCGGCGCACCCCTACCTGGCACGCCAAATGTTGGATCATGGGTTCCGGCAAAACCCTCATATAGGCCCTGGTCCTCTCCCCGAATATTGAGCGGGAAGGGAGCCAACAACGGCCAATTTCAAAGGGGACAGCTAGTACAACCTATCCTGACAAAAGCGGTCTTCGCCTGCAAAAGGATCTGGAGGTGATGCCGTCTTGGGCTCCATGGTGACCTCCGTCTTGCTGTCCTGCTGGTCTTGGTCTCGTTGCACCGATACGGAAACCTTTGCTTTATGCCTCGGTACTCCGCGCCTGCGCTTTCCCCCTTGGCACCTAATAGGAAACAAGGACGCTGCGCGCGCTGGCGCCCATCTGGTGCCCGCCCGGTCTCGATCGTCATGGGTCACGTCATGAGGACCTCGCGAGGTTTGCCTTGCCTTGATCTCTCCGCCCCTCGTGAGCCTGCCTGGCGAGGCCGCTCCTGAAGAGGTCTTGCGTCATCCGCCTCGCGAGGCTTGGCCCCTCGCGAGGGTCTTGAATGCCTCGTTGATGAAGATGGACAGTACATGCCTGCTAGCTCAGCCACGCCGTGGGCCACAGGCAGGCAAGTCTGGGGACCCCCGTTCCCAGAACGGCGACAAACCGAGATGAGCAATCGGTCCCACCGAGATTGCAATGCAAACTCTCCATTTCCATTTCGTAACGTTTTGGTCCAACCGAGATGAGCGAATCAGTCCCAAAAAAAATCAAGTACCTGAAAAATAGGAAAACCGATAAAATATTATGTACAACAGGTTATTTTTTAGTCTTATCTTTGATAATGAGATATTTCTAACTTTGTGGTGAGAGGTATTGATGTTAAGAGATCATGTCATAATTAAGAGATGTCAAGCATTTTCTTATGGTTTCTCTCTTTCACCTCAACCTTTATCCTACGAGCCACCATAAGATAGCACCATTGTACATGCCCTAAGGCATGAGATTAACTAATTTGTACAATGGCTAGGACGACATCACTTTTCCCACTTTTCTAAAATCAGTTACCCCCACTAACCTATTTATATTAATATGCAAGAATGCCACTTCGTGGGAAACTCATATGGGGCATCTAGGTACGGGGGCACCAACTCGGTTGGCCGCATGATTCTTCATGATTCGGAAACTCATTTATTCAATTAGTCCTTAATTTCTATTCGTGGGTTCTATGCATGGCAACTTTTCTCAGCTCCACCTTTCCCACCTTCCATGGTTTTTTATTTTAACTTTAAAATCTGAATATATTCTATCTTTTGAACCAAAATTTCAATTTATGTTTCACTTGCATATTCATATTCTTTGCAATGAGGACTTCCAAACAAGACCACTTTTGATTACATTTTGAATACTTAAAATTTTCAAGTTTCAAAAAGTAAAATTTGATAGTTTTAGTATGAAGTTTTTACCCACTTTTACGAAGATCCATTTGCTTTTAGGGTGTAGATTTTAGAGTTTTGGGATTAAATTTAGGATTTAGGGTTTAGGGATTAACGTTTAGGACTTAGGATTTATGGTGTAAGGTTTAAGCTTTAGTATTTATAACTTGTTGAATTTATCCCTTGTTTTATCAACTTTTAACAATTGAAACTTGGCGGCTCATGTTTTAAGGTTTAGGGTGCGGGGTTTAAGTTCTATTAGTCGAACTTGTTGAATTTATCTTTTGCTTTTATCAAGTTTTAATAGTTAAAACTTTCTAATATTTTTAACACCTACAACTACTTATTCAAGAGTGGTCTTATTTCAGAGCCCTCGCTGCAAGGAACACAAATACGCAAATAAAAAATCATATTGATTTTTAATTCAAAAGACATAATAAATGAAAATTATAAGTAAAAAAGTCATGGGAGGTGGGATGGATGGTAAAAATGATTGGTCGTAAGGGGAAGAAACCCTCAGCTATTGATTAAGAGGTAAGTGTGTGTACAAACTATATTTACGAGCATAGTGGGTCAACTAGTAATTGTCTGTACAACCCACATTTGCGAGTAGAGGAGCGAACGCGGGCGAGTAAGGATTCAACCGACATCTGCAAGCACGGAGGCCTAAACGCAGGAGGGTGACGAAGTGTCAACACATCCTAGCCACCTGGGCTATGCCAGGCTCGAATGCAGGCGGGCGAGGAGGCATCACCCATCGAGACACCCAGACTATGCCTCGGTTCGGAGGTGGGTTGGATGAGGCTGACCATGGTGGGGGTATCATAACCGGTATCATGCACTTGGAAATAGCAAACATGATGATGTGGCAGAGAATTAAAGAAGAGAGAGAGGGTTAGAGTAACATAGGTAGATACCGTAACATAATAAATGCTATACTACTTTGTGTCATGCATGGCCATAAATAGGGTCATCTATGATATTAATTTATAATACTATGCACTATGAAGTTAGTATCACACACTAGTATCATATACATGATACTAGTGAAGGAAATATGCCCTAGAGGCAATAATAATGTTATTATTTATTTCCTTATATCATGATAAATGTTTATTATTCATGCTAGAATTGTATTAACCGGAAACATAATACATGTGTGAATACATAAACCTACAGAGTGTCACTAGTATGCCTCTACTTGACTAGCTCGTTAATCAAAGATGGTTATGTTTCCTAACCATGAACAAGGAGTTGTTATTTGATTAACGGGATCACATCATTGGTTGAATGATCTGATTGACATGACCCATTCCATTAGCATAGCACCTGATCGTATAGTTTGTTGCTAGTGCTTTTCTTCATGACTTATACATGTTCCTATGACTATGAGATTATGCAACTCCCGCTTGCCCGAGGAACACTTTGGGTGCTACCAAACGTCACAACGAATCGGGTGATTATAAAGGTACATTACAGGTGTCTCCAAGGTACATGTTGGGTTGGCATATTTCGAGATTAGGATTTGTCACTCCGATTGTCGGAGAGGTATCTCTGGGCCCTCTCGGTAATGCACATCACATAAGCCTTGCAAGCATTGCAACTAAATGTGTTAGTTGTGAGATGATGTATTACGGAACGAGAAAAGAGACTTGCCAAGAACGAGATTGAACTAGGTATTGGATACCGACGATCGAATCTCGGCAAGTAACATACCGATGACAAAGGAACAACGATGTTGTTATGCGGTCTGACCGATAAAGATCTTCGAGAATATGTAGGAGCCAATATGGGCATCCAGGTCCCGCTATTGGTTATTGACCGAGAGGTGTCTCGGTCATGTCTACATAGTTCTCGAACCCGTAGGGTCCGCACGCTTAACGCTTCGATGACAGCTTATTATGAGTTTATATGATATTGATGTACCAAGGTTGTTCGAGTCCCGGATGAGATCGGGACATGACGAGGAGTCTCGAAATGGTCGAGACGTAAAGATCGATATATTGGACGACTATATTCGAGTTCGGAAAGGTTCCGAGTGATTCGGTATTTTTTCGAGTACCGGTAGTTACGGAGAAGTAATGGGCCTTGATGGGCTTTAGTGGGAAGAGGAAAAGGCTGCTGCGCCCCCCCCTCTAGTCCGAATTGGACTAGGGAAAGGGGCCGCCACCTTCCTACTCCTCCACTTCCTTCTCCCTTCCTCCCCTACATGGAAGGATTCCTAGTTGGACTAGGAAAGGGAATCCTACTCCCGTGGGAGTAGGACTCCCCTTGGCGCGCCAAACATAGGGCCGGCCTCCTCCTCCCTTGCTCCTTTATATACGGGGCAGGGGGCACCCCATGACACACAAGTTGATCATTGAGATCGTTCCTTAGCCGTGTGCGGTGCCCCTTCCACCAAACTACACCTCGAATATACCGCTATGGAGCTTAGGCGAAGCCCCGCGCCGTGGAACATCATCATCGCCACCACGCCGTCAGGTCGACGAAACTCTCCTCAACACTCGGCTGGATCGGAGTTCGAGGGACGCCATCGAGCTGAACGTGTGCAGAACTCGGAGGTGCCGTACGCTCGCACTTGGATCGGTTGGATCGGGAAGAAGTACGACTACTTCCTCTACGCTGCGCCAACGCTTCCGTTGCTGGTCTACGAGGGTACGTGACAAAACTCTCATCTCGTTGCTATGCATCACCATGGTCTTGCGTGATCGTAGGAAAATTTTTGAAATTACTACGCTCCCCAACAGTGGCATCCGAGCCTGGTTTTATGCGTTGATGTCATATGCACGAGTAGAACACAAGTGAGTTGTGGGCGATACAAGTCATACTACCTACCAGCATGTCATACTTTGGTTCAGCGGTATTGTGAGATGAAGCGGCCGGACCGACATTACGCCAGACGCTTACGCGAGACTGGTTTCACCGCTGTGAGCACTCGTTGCTTAAAGGTGACCGGCGGGTGTCTGTCTCTCTCACTTTAGTTGAACTGAGTGTGGCTACGCCCGTCCTTGAGAAGGTTAAACGGAGTCTATTTGACGAAGTATCGCTGTGGTTTTGATGCGTAGGTAAGAACGGTTCTTGCTCAGCCCGTAGCAGCCACGTAAAACTTGCAACAACAAAGTAGAGGACGCCTAACTTGTTTTTGCAGGGCATGTTGTGATGTGATATGGTCAAGACGTGATGCTATATTTTATTGTATGAGATGATCATGTTTTGTAACCAAGTTATCGGCAATCGGCAGGAGCCATATGGTTGTCGCTTATTGTATGAAATGCAACGCCATGTAATTGCTTTACTTTATCACTAAGGAGTAGCGATAGTCGAGAAGCAATAGTTGGCGAGACGACAACGATGCTACGATGGAGATCAAGGTGTCGCTACCGGTGACGATGGTGATCATGACGGTGCTTGGAGATGGAGATCACAAGCACAAGATGATGATGGCCATATCATATCACTTATATTGATTGCATGTGATGTTAATCCTTTATGCATCTTATCTTGCTTTGATTGACGGTAGCATTATAAGATGATCCCTTACTAAATTATCAAGAAGTGTTCTCCCGAGTATGCACCGCTATGAAAGTTCTTCGTCTTTGAGACACCACGTGATGATCGGGTGTGATAGGCTCTACGCTCAAATACAACGGTGCAAAACAGTTGCACACGCGAATACTCAGGTTATACTTGACGAGCTATGCATATAAGATATGACCTCGAACACGGAGACCGAAGGTCGAGCGTGAATCATATAGTAGATATGATCAACATATTGATGTTCACCATTGAAACTACTCCATCACACGTGATGATCGGTCATGGTGTAGTTGATATGGATCACGCAATCACTTAGAGAATTGGAGGGATATTTATCTAAGTGGGAGTTCTTAAGTAATATGATTAATTGAACTTTAATTTATCATGAACTTAGTCCTGGTAGTATTTTGCAGATTATGTTGTAGATCAATAGCTCGCGTTGTTGCTTCCCTATGTTTTTATATGTGTTCCTAGAGAAAATTGTATTGAAAGATGTTAGTAGCAATGATGCGGATTGGATCCGTGATCTGAGGTTTATCCTCATTGCTGCGCAGAAAATTATGTCCTTAATGCACCGCTAGGTGATGACCTATTGCAGGAGCAGATGCGACGTTATGAACGCTTGGCTAGCTCAATATGAGCAGATACAGACGTTATGAACGCTTGGCTAGCTCAATATGATGACTACTTGATAGTTTAGTGCACCATGCTTAACGGCTTAGAATCGGGACTTCAAAGACGTTTTGAACGCCATGGACCATATGAGATATTCCAGAGTTGAAGTTAATATTTCAAGCAAATACCGAGTTGAGAGATATGAAGTCTCCAACAAGTTCTATAGCTAAAAGATGGAGGAGAATCGCTCAACTAGTGAGCATGTGCTCAGATTGTCTGGGTACTTCAATCGCTTGAATCAAGTGGGAGTTAATCTTCCAGATAAGATAGTGATTGACAGAATTCTCTAGTCACCATCACCAAGTTAGTAGAACTTAGTGATGAACTATAATATGCAAGGGATGACAAAAGTAATTCCCAAGCTCTTCGTGATGCTAAAATCGACGAAGGTAGAAATCAAGAAAAGAGCATCAAGTGTTGATGATTGACAAGACCACTAGTCTCAAGGGAAAGGGAAAAGGGAAGAAGGGGAACTTCAAAAAGAACGGCAAGCAAGTTGCTACTCGAGTGAAGAAGCCCAAGTCTGGACCTAAGCTTGAGACTAAGTGCTTTTGCTGCAATGTAACTGGTCACTGGAAGCGGAACTACCCCAAGTATTTGGCGGATAAGAAGGATGGCAAAGTGAACAAAGGTATATTTGATATACAGATTATTGATGTGTATTTTACTAGTGTTCGTAGTAACCCCTCGGTATTTGATACTGGTTCAGTTGCTAAGAGTAGTAACTCAAACGGAGTTGCGAATGAACAGAAACTAGTTGAAGGGAAGTGACGATGAGTGTTGGAAGTAGTTCCAAGATTGATATGATCATCATCGCACACTCCCTATACTTTCGGGATTAGTGTTAAACCTAAATAAATGTTATTTGGCTTTTGCTTGAGCATGAATATGATTTGATCATGTTTATTGCAATACGGTTATTCATTTAAGTAAGAGAATAAATTGTTGTTCTGCTTACATGAATAAAACCTTATATGGTTACACACCCAATGAAAATGGTTCGTTGGATCTCGATCGTAGTGATACACATATTCATAATATTGATGCCAAAAGATGCAAAGTTAATAATGATAGTGCAACTTATTTGTGGCACTGCCGCTTAGGTCATATTGGTGTAAAGCGATGAAGAAACTCCATGCTGATGGGATTTTGGAATCACTTGATTATGAATCACTTGATGCTTATGAACCATGCCTTATGGGCAAGATGACTAAAGACTCGCTTCTCCGAACAATGGAGCGAGCAAATGACTTATTGGAAATAATACATACTGATGTATGCGGTCCGATGAGTGTTGAAACTCACGGCAAGTATCGTTATTTTCTGACCTTCACAGATGATTTGAGCAGATATGCGTATATCTTCTTGATGAAACATAAGTCTGAAATAGTTGAAAGGATTCAAAGAATTTCAGAGTGAAGTGGAAAAATCATCGTAACAAGAAAATAAAAGTTTCTGCGATCTGATCGCGGAGATGAATAATTGAGTTACGAGTTTGGTCTTCAATTAAAACAATATGGAATAGTTTCACAGCTCACGCCACCTGGAACACCACAACGTTATGGTGTGTCCGAACGTCAGAATCGTATTTTATTTTGATATGGTGCGATCTATGATGTATCTTACCGATTTACCACTATCGCTTTGGGGTTATGCATTAGAGACAGCTGCATTCACGCTTAATAGGGCACCATCTAAATCCGCTGAGATGACACCGTATGAACTATGGTTTAGCAAGAAACCTAAGCTGTCGTTTCTTAAAGTTTGAGTTGTGATGCTTATGTGAAAAGTTTTCACCGATAAGCTCGAACCCAAATCGGAGAAGTGCGTCTTCATAGAATACCCAAAGGAAACTGTTGGGTACACCTTCTATCACAGATCCGAAGGCAAGTTTTTCGTTGTTAAGATAGATCCTTTCTAGAGAAGAAGTTTCTCTCGAAAGAAGTGAGTGGGAGGAAAGTAAAGAGCTTGATAAGGTAATTTGTACCTTCTCCCTAATTGGAAAGTAGTTCATCACAGAAATCAGTTCCGTGATTACTACACCAATTAGTGAGGAAGTTAATGATGATGATCATGAAACTTCAGATCAAGTTACTACCAAACCTCGTGGGTCTTCCAGAGTAAGATCCGCACTGAGTGGTGCGGTAATCATATTCGGAAGTCATGTTACTAGAACATGATGAAACCTACGAACTATGAGGAAGCGATGATGAGCCCAGATTCCGCGAAATGGCTTGAGACCATGAAATCTGAGATAGGATCCATATATGAGAACAAAGTATGGACTTTGATTGACTTGCTCGATGATCGGCAAGCCATGTAGATAAATGGATTTTCAAGAGGAAGACAGATGTTGATAGTAGTGTTACTATCTACAAAGCTCGACTTGTCGCAAAAAGGTTTTGACAAGTTCAAGGTGTTGACTACAATGAGATTTTCTCAACTGTAGCGATGCTTATGTCTGTCCAATCATGTTAGCAATTGCCACATTTTATGAAATCTGGCAAATGGATGTCAAAACTACATTCTTTAATGGATTTATTAAAGAAGAGTTGTATATGATGCAACCGAAGGTTTTGTCAATCCTAAAGGAGCTAACAAAATGTGCAAGCTCCAATGATCCATCTATGGACTGGTGCAAGCATCTCGAGTTGGAATAAACGCTTTGATAGTGTGATCAAAGATATAGTTTTATACAGACTTGCGGTGAAGCCTGTATTTACAAGAAAGTGAGTGGGAGCACTACAGCAATTCTGATAAGTATATGTGAATGACATATTGTTGATCGGAAATAATGTAGAATTATTCTGCAAAGCATAAAGGAGTATTTGAAAAGAGTTTTTTCAAAGAAAGACCTCGGTGAAGCTACTTACATATTAAGCATCAAGATCTATAGAGATAGATCAAGACGCTTGATAAGTTTTTCAATGAATACATACCTTGACAAGATTTTGAAGTAGTTCAAAATGGAACAGTCAAAGAAAGAGTTCTTGCCTGTGTTACAAGGTGTGAGATTGAGTAAGACTCAAAACCCGACCACGGCAGAAGATAGAAAGAGAATGAAAGTCATTCCCTATGCCTTGGCCATAGGTTCTATAAAGTATGCCATGCTGTGTACCAGATCTATTGTATACCCTGCACTGAGTTTGGCAAGGAGTACAATAGTGATCTAAGAGTAGATCGATGGACAGCGGTCAAAATTATCCTTAGTAGAATAAGGATATGTTTCTCGATTATGGACGTGACAAAAGTTCGTCGTAAAGGGTTACGCCGATACAAGTTTTGGCACTGATCTAGATGACTCTAAATCTCGGTCTAGATACATATTGAAAGTGGGAGCAATTAGCTATAGTAGCTCCGCAGAACATTGTTGACATATAGATTTGCAAAATACATACGGATCTGAATGTGGCGACCTGCTGACTAAACTTCTCTCACAAAGCAAAACATGATCACACCTTAGTACTCTTTGGGTGTTAATCACATAGCGATGTGAACTAGATTACTGAATCTAGTAAACCCTTTGGGTCTTGGTCACATGGCGATGTGAATTATGGGTGTTAATCACATGATGATGTGAACTATCGATGTTAATCACATGGTGATGTGATCTAGATTATTGACTCTAGTGCAAGTGGGAGATCAAGGAAATATGCCCTAGAGGCAATAATAATGTTATTATTTATTTCCTTATATCATGATAAATGTTTATTATTCATGCTAGAATTGTATTAACCGGAAACATAATACATGTGTGAATACATAAACCTACAGAGTGTCACTAGTATGCCTCTACTTGACTAGCTCGTTAATCAAAGATGGTTATGTTTCCTAACCATGAACAAGGAGTTGTTATTTGATTAACGGATCACATCATTGGTTGAATGATCTGATTGACATGACCCATTCCATTAGCATAGCACCTGATCGTATAGTTTGTTGCTAGTGCTTTTCTTCATGACTTATACATGTTCCTATGACTATGAGATTATGCAACTCCCGCTTGCCCGAGGAACACTTTGGGTGCTACCAAACGTCACAACGTAATCGGGTGATTATAAAGGTACATTACAGGTGTCTCCGAAGGTACATGTTGGGTTGGCATATTTCGAGATTAGGATTTGTCACTCCGATTGCTCGGAGAGGTATCTCTGGCCCTCTCGGTAATGCACATCACATAAGCCTTGCAAGCATTGCAACTAAATGTGTTAGTTGTGAGATGATGTATTACGGAACGAGAAAAGAGACTTGCCAAGAACGAGATTGAACTAGGTATTGGATACCGACGATCGAATCTCGGGCAAGTAACATACCGATGACAAAGGGAACAACGATGTTGTTATGCGGTCCGACCGATAAAGATCTTCGAGAATATGTAGGAGCCAATATGGGCATCCAGGTCCCGCTATTGGTTATTGACCGAGAGGTGTCTCGGTCATGTCTACATAGTTCTCGAACCCGTAGGGTCCGCACGCTTAACGCTTCGATGATGCTTATTATGAGTTTATATGATATTGATGTACCGAAGGTTGTTCGAGTCCCGGATGAGATCGGGGACATGACGAGGAGTCTCGAAATGGTCGAGACGTAAAGATTGATATATTGGACGACTATATTCGAGTTCGGAAAGGTTCCGAGTGATTCGGTATTTTTCGAGTACCGGTAGTTACGGGAGAAGTAATGGGCCTTGATGGGCTTTAGTGGGAAGAGGAAAAGGCTGCTGCGCCCCTCCCTCTAGTCCGAATTGACTAGGGAAAAGGGGCCGCCACCTTCCTACTCCTCCACTTCCTTCTCCCTTCCTCCCCTACATGGAAGGATTCCTAGTTGACTAGGAAAGGGAATCCTACTCCCGGTGGGAGTAGGACTCCCTTGGCGCCAAACATAGGGCCGGCCTCCTCCTCCCTTGCTCCTTTATATACGGGGCAGGGGGCACCCCATGACACACAAGTTGATCATTGAGATCGTTCCTTAGCCGTGTGCGGTGCCCCTTCCACCAAACTACACCTCGAATATACCGCTGCGAGCTTAGGCGAAGCCCCGCGCCGGTGGAACATCATCATCGCCACCACGCCGTCGTCTTGACGAAACTCTCCTCAACACTCGGCTGGATCGGAGTTCGAGGGACGCCATCGAGCTGAACGTGTGCAGAACTCGGAGGTGCCGTCGCTCGCACTTGGATCGGTTGGATCGGGAAGAAGTACGACTACTTCCTCTCGCTATGCTAACGCTTCGCTGTCTGGTCTACGAGGGCACGAGACAACACTCTCATCTCGTTGCTATGCATCACCATGGTCTTGCGTGATCGTAGGAAAATTTTTGAAATTACTACGTTCCCCAACAACTAGTATATGATACTCCCCACTATGAGTACCCTGAAGTTACCAAAGATTACACACATTGATCCCATTTAAGGTAATTAAAGGCTAAGACACATGCAAGTATTTATCAATTTCTAATCACGAGACAATCATATGGTAGAAAAGTGTGGGAACTGTGTGCTCCCGTACTGCCATAAATATCCTTCTACCACTTTATCATGTACTCCCTCCGGTTCTTTTACTACACAAATTAGATTTTTGCCAAGTCAAATTTTACAAAATTTGATCAAATTATATTAAAAATATCAACATCTACAATACCAAATACATATACCATGAAACTAAATTTCATAATGAATCTAACAATATTTAATTAGCATTGTGAATGTTGGTCTTTTTTTGTAAGTTCTGTCAAAATAGGCATATATTGACTTTGAACAAAACTTATATGCAGACTGGAAAGGACCAGAGGGAGTAATATGCATGGCAAAGAACCACCTCAATATGCATAAGCTCATGTAAGATGGTTGGTGTCGGTGTATAAAAACAGGGGTGTTTTCATACCCTGACTTATGCATAGACAGTGATAGCTTTCCTGACGGTAAGGGCTTGTCGGAGAATGGTTCCGCTCAACATTCAAGACTTGGTTAATAAAACCATGAATAAAACCTCAAGGCAGGTGATAAAGAAATGCTGAAGAAATACCGAAGATCATAGTTGCCGGCAAGCAAGACACCGACAAGCTCCCTCTGCACCTTCGCCGCGCCACCTCAGCGACCAACTGCTACTTCTTAGCTTGTGTTAATTTCTTCCTTGAAGAGGAAAGGGTGATGCAGCAAAGTAGAGAAGATAATGGAACGCGAAGAATTTGTCTTCTAGTAGTTTTATTTTCTTCTTCCGTGAGTCATAGGAACCACGTACTGTTAAGTGGGGTGAATGTAGGGTCGAAAGTATGTCTAGAGGGGGGGTGATTAGACTACTTGACCAATTAAAAATCTAGCATTTTCCCAATTTTAGTTCTTGGCAGATTTTAGCAACTTAGCACAAGTCAAGCAATCAACTTACACATGCAAATTTAAGAGTGTAGCAGCGGAAAGTAAAACAATTGCATATGAAGGTAAAGGGAGGAGTTTGAGGGAGCAAACGCAATGTTGATACGGAGATCTTGTATCCGTGGTTCCGATAGGTGGTGCTATCATACATCCACGTTTATGGAGACTTCAACCCACGAAGGGTAACGGTTGCGCGAGTCCACAGAGGGCTCCACCCATGAAGGGTCCATGAAGAAGCAACCTTGTCTATCCCACCATGGCCGTCGCCCACGAATGACTTTCCTCACTCGGGTAGATCTTCACGAAGTAGGCGATCTCCTTGCCCTTACAAACTCCTTGGTTCAACTCCACAATCTTGACGGAGGCTCCCAAGTGACACCTAGCCAATCTAGGAGACACCACTCTCCAAGAGGTAACAAATGGTGTGTTGATGATGAACTCCTTGCTCTTGTGCTTCAAATGAGGAGTCTCCCCAACACTCAACTCTCTCTCATAGGATTGGATTTGGTGGAAAGATGATTTGAGTGGAAAGCAACTTGGGGAAGGATAGAGATCAAGATTTATGTGGTTGGAATGGAATATCTTGACCTCAACACAAGTGTAGGTGGTTCTCTCTCAGAAAATGTATGTTGGAAGCCGGCTCGGGGATTGACTTTGATCTCCCGCCGTCTACGAGCGAGTTTCGGACGCGGTGGGTGTATGTTTATGTTAGAGTACTCAGCCCCCTGCTCTCGCCTCTGTTGTCACCCGCCGTCCCCAGCTCCAGCTGGGGTCACGAGGAG
This sequence comes from Aegilops longissima, assembly GCA_021605205.1. Lineage (NCBI taxonomy): Eukaryota > Viridiplantae > Streptophyta > Magnoliopsida > Poales > Poaceae > Aegilops > Aegilops longissima. The sequence continues at coordinate 533,800,310 of CM038681.1, read as the reverse complement.
CTCGTGAGCTCCCGTCTCGCTTTCGTCTGGCTCCGGCTGAGGAGGCTGAAGGATCTTGGTGTGACTGCGCCCAAGGTGATGAAGGAGTTCCTCCGACGCCGCATCACCCCACTCCAGCGCCATTCCCAGCCGATGTGGGCCCTGAACAGCGACCAGGATCGCATGAGGAGTCGGGGCTTCCGGCCGAGGCACGAAGAACGGTGCTCGAAGTCTTGGCCGGTGACCCCTCGCCAGGTGATTTGCCGCAGGAGGGTTGTTGCTTGTATAGCTACTCGAACAGGGTGGAGTTCGCGGGGCAGATGCCCTGCTCCGATGAATGGGGAATGCGTCCAGTCGGCCTTGTGGGGCCTCGTGAGAATCTTGTCACCGTGGTTCCTCTCCTTGTCGCCGGCGCCGAACTTGCCCCAAGAGTGGACGCAGGGGGGCAAGTACTGCTGGAGGTCAGGTGCGTGGGTACCGAGGTGCCGACACTGCCCGAGGCTCCTGAGGCGCCATCCTCAGGAACCAGTGACCCTCGCCCTGGGGCGGCAGTTGAGGGGGCGACACAACCCGCCGCTCCTGAGGCAGAAGTTCCCGAGGCCTCCGCGAGCCGTCACGAGGCGGAGCACGACAGCTCTTCTCAGCTCGGCGCCCCTGAGGTTGTCTCCTTGGGCGCTTCCCCAGTCGCGCCCTGTTCTAGCCGCCACTTCCAGCGCTTCGGCAGGCTTCGCGTGGACTTCGAAGCACTCCGCAAGAGGAAGGGGTCCCCAGGCCGCAGCGGTGGTCCCTCCGACCATTGAAGCAGAGGAAGTACATCGCCATAGATGAGTAAGTACCTTATGTTTGAGATCCCTTGAGTGCTGCTTCCCTTCCTGAAGGTGGCCTTTCAGGATCCCTTCTGCTAAAGTTGTGAAGCCTCTCAGGAAGCAGCCTCCTCCTGCCTCGAGTCTTCCGCTGGCCTTGAGCGTCCCGAGCCAGCATGCCGTCCCTGGCGCGAGGTCGGACGGAGAGACAGACATGCCAGCTTGGAGTCTCAAACCCTCGCTCCTGCCATCTCTTCTTCGTGGCCTTGCCGGAGGTGCGGCGAGCGTGCCAAGGCCTCCTCCGCTGGTTGCGGACGGCGGCTGGATGGCTTCAGTCTTGGCTTCCTCTTTGAGTAGCGGGCCTCGACTTAATCGGGCCCCTGCCAAAGCCCAGTCGGCGACCCCCTGCGTCCATAACGCGATCTTGATAATGCGAAGGCCGAGGTGTCTCTTGTGGCCTCGCGTGAGGCCTGCACTCGTGCCCTGGAAGAGGCCCGTGAAGCTAACCGTCACCGCGAGGTCACAGAGAAACGCGTGGGAGCTCCAAGCCTGGAGCACCTCCTTGGAGCAGCAGGTGGAAACACGCAAGGCCGCCCTTGCATTGATGAGGGGGACGCCTGCCGAGGAGGAAGTGATCCTGAAGCGCGAGGAGACACTGGCGCTGGAAGCCATGGAGCGCAGCCTCGAGCTTGAGAGGTTGGAGACGAGGGAGCACCAGGTTTCCCAAGCGGAGGATGCCGCTAACGTGCGCGAGGCGAGGATCCAGAAGGAGGTCGACAGCAGGGTGGCCAAGGCGCGCGCGGATCTTGTAGGCAGGTACGACCATGGGCCTTAGTGGAGAAGAGGATGGGCGGCCAGTGCAGGCCGGGCGCCCCTCCCCCTCTAGTCCGAATTGGACAAGGAAGGGGGGGCGGCGCCCCCTTTTTTCCTTTCCCCTCTCTCCTCATTCCTTCCCTCCTACTCCTACTCTTGGAAGGGTTGGAGTCCTACACCCGGTGGGAGTAGGACTCCCCTTGGGGCGCGCCTAGGAGGACAGCCCCCTCCCCCTCCTCAACTCCTTTATATACGGGGGAGGGGGCACCCCATAGACACACAAGTTGATCAGTTGATCTTTTAGCCGTGTGTGGTGCCCCCTCCACCATAATCCACCTCGGTCATATCGTAGCGGTGCTTAGGTGAAGCCCTGCATCGGTAGCATCATCATCACCGTCATCACGCCGTCGTGCTGATGGAACTCTCCCTCGAAGCTCTGCTGGATCGTGAGTTCGTGGGACGTCACCGAGCTGAACGTGTGCTGAACTCGGAGGTGCCGTGTGTTTGGTACTTGGATCGGTCGAATCGTGAAGACGTCCGACTACGTCAACCGCGTTGTCATAACGCTTCCGCTTACGGTCTACAAGGGTACGTGGACAACACTCTCCCCTCTCGTTGCTATGCATCACCATGATCTTGCGTGTGCGTAGGAATTTTTTTGAAATTACTATGTTCCCCAACAGTGGCACCCGAGCCAGGTTTATGCGTAGATGTTATATGCCCGAGTAGAACACAAGTGAGTTGTGGGCGATAGAAGTCATACTTCTTACCAGCATGTCATACTTTGATTCGGCGGTATTGTTGGATGAAGCGGCCCGGACCGACATTACACGTGCGCTTACGCGAGACTGGTTCTACCGACGTGCTTCGAACACAGGTGGCTGGCGGGTGTCAGTTTCTCCAACTTTAGTTGAATCGAGTGTGGCTACGCCCAGTCCTTCTGAAGGTTAAAACAACACATACTTGACGAAATATCGTTGTGGTTTTGATGCGTAGGTAAGAACGGTTCTTGCTCAACCCGTAGCAGCCACGTAAAACTTGCAACAACAAAGTAGAGGGCGTCTAACTTGTTTTTGCAGGGCATGTTGTGATGTGATATGGTCAAGACATGATGCTAAATTTTATTTTATGAGATGGTCATGTTTTGTAACAGAGTTATCGGCAACTGGCAGGAGCCATATGGTTGTCGCTTTATTGTATGAAATGCAATCGCCATGTAATTGCTTTACTTTATCACTAAGCGGTAGCGATAGTCGTAGAAGCAATAGTTGGCGAGATGACAACGATGCTACGATGGAGATCAAGGTGTCACGCCGATGACGATGGTGATCATGACGGTGCTTTGGAGATGGAGATCAAAGGCACAATATGATGATGGCCATATCATATCACTTATATTGATTGCATGTGATGTTTATCTTTTATGCATCTTATTTTGCTTAGATCGACGGTAGCATTATAAGATGATCTCTCACTAAATTTCAAGGTATAAGTGTTCTCCCGAGTATGCACTGCTATGAAAGTTCGTCGTGCCGAGACACCACGTGATGATCGGGTGTGATAAGCTCTACGTTCGCATTCAACGGGTGCAAGCCAGTTTTGCACACGCAGAATACTCGGGTTAAACTTGACGAGCCTAGCATATGCAGATATGGCCTCGAAACACTGAGACCGATAGGTCGAGCGTGAATCATATAGTAGATGGTGATGTTCACCATTGAAAACTACTCCATCTCACATGATGATCGGACATGGTTTAGTTGATATGGATCACGTGATCACTTAGATGATTAGAGGGATGTCTCTCTAAGTGGGAGTTCTTAAGTAATTTGATTAATTGAACTTTAATTTATCATGAACTTAGTACCTGATAGTATTTTGCATGTCTATGTTGTTGTAGATAGATGGCACGTGCTGTTGTTCTGTTGAATTTTAATGCGTTCCTTGAGAAAGCAAAGTTGAAAGATGATGGTAGTAATTACACGGACTGGGTCCGTAACTTGAGGATTATCCTCATTGCTGCACAAAAGAATTACGTCTTGGAAGAATCGCTAGGTGCCAAACCCGTTGCAGGAGCAATGCCAGATGTTATGAACGTATGGCAGAGCAAAGCTGATGACTACTCGATAGTTCAGTGTGCCATGCTTTACGGCTTAGAACCGGGACTTCAACGACGATTTGAACGTCATGGAGAATATGAGATGTTCCAGGAGTTGAAGTTAATATTTCAAGCAAATGCCCGGATTGAGAGATATGAAGTCTCCAATAAGTTCTACAGCTGCAAGATGGAGGAGAATAGTACTGTCAGTGAACATATACTCAAAATGTCTGGGTATAACAATCACTTGATTCAACTGGGAGGTAATCTTCCGGATGATAGTGTCATTGACAGAATTCTTCAATCACTGCCACCAAGCTACAAGAGCTTCGTGATGAACTATAATATGCAAGGGATGGATAAGACAATTCCCGAGCTCTTCGCGATGCTAAAGGATGTGGAGGTAGAAATCAAGAAGGAGCATCAAGTGTTGATGGTCAACAAGACCACCAGTTTCAAGAAAAAGGGTAAAGAGAAGAAGGGGAACTTCAAGAAGAACGGCAAGCAAGTTGCTACTCAAGTGAAGAAGCCCAAGTCTGGACCTAAGCCTGAAACTGAGTGCTTCTACTGCAAAGGGACTGGTCACTTGAAGCGGAACTGCCCCAAGTATTTGGAGGATAAGAAGGATGGCAAGGTGAACAAAGGTATATGTGATATACATGTTATTGATGTGTACCTTACCAATGCTCACAGTAGTGCCTCGGTATTTTATACTGGTTCTGTTGCTAATATTTGCAACTCGAAACAGGGACTACGGATTAAGCGAAGATTGGCTAAGGACGAGCTGACGATGCGCGTGGGAAATGGTTCCAAAGTCGATGTGATCGCTGTCGACACATGATGACCCACAAGTATAGGGGATCTATCGTAGTCCTTTCGATAAGTAAGAGAGTCGAACCCAACAAGGAGCAGAAGGAAATGATAAGAAGTTTTCAGCAAGGTATTCTCTGCAAGCACTGAAATTGTAGGTAATAGATAGTTTGGTGATAAGATAATTTGTAACGAGCAACAAGTAACAAAAGTAAATAAAGTGCACCAAGGTGTCCCAATCCTTTTTGTAGCAAAGGACAAGCCTGGACAAACTCTTATATAGAGAAAAGCGCTCCCGAGGACACATGGGAATTATCGTCAAGCAAGTTTTCATCACATTCATATGATTCACGTTTGGTACTTTGATAATTTGATATGTGGGCGGACCGGTGCTTGGGTGCTGTCCTTACTTGGACAAGCAATCCCACTTATGATTAACAACTATTGCAAGCATCCACAACTACAAAAGAAGTATTAAGGTAAACCTAACCATAGCATGAAACATATGGATCCAAATCAGCCCCTTACGAAGCAACGCATAAACTAGGGTTTAAGCTTCTGTCACTCTAGCAACCCATCATCTACTTATTACTTCCCAATGCCTTCCTCTAGGCCCAAATAATGGTGAAGTGTCATGTAGTCGACGTTCACATGACACCACTAGAGGAGAGACAACATACATCTCATCAAAATATCGAACGAATACCAAATTCACATGACTACTAATAGCAAGACTTCTCCCATGTCCTCAGGAACAAACGTAACTACTCACAAAGCATATTCATGTTCATAATCAGAGGGGTATTAATATGTTCGAAATATGCCCTAGAGGCAATAATAAAATGGTTATTATTATATTTCTTTGTTCATGATAATAGTTTGTTATTCATGCTATAACTGTGTTATCCGGAAAACGTAATACACGTGTGAATACATAGACCACAACATGTCCCTAGTAAGCCTCTAGTTGACTAGCTCGTTGATCAATAGATAGTCATGGTTTCCTGACTATGGACATTGGATGTCATTGATAACGGGATCACATCATTAGGAGAATGATGTGATGGACAAGACCCAATCCTAAGCATAGCTCAAAGATCGTGTAGTTCGTTTAGCTAGAGCTTTTCCAAGTGTCAAGTATCATTTCCTTAGACCATGAGATTGTGCAACTCCTGGATACCGTAGCAGTGCTTTGGGTGTGCCAAATGTCACAACATAACTGGGTGACTATAAAGGTACACTACGGGTATCTCCGAAAGTGTCTGTTGGGTTGGCATGAATCGAGACTGGGATTTGTCACTCCATATGACGGAGAGGTTTCTCTGGGCCTACTCGGTAATGCATCATCATAATGAGCTCAATGTGACCAAGTGTCTGGTCACGGGATCATGCATTACGGTACGAGTAAAGTGACTTGCCGGTAACGAGATTAAACGAGGTATTGGGATACCAACGATCGAGTCTCAGGCAAGTAACGTACCGATTGACAAAGGGAATTGTATACGGGGTTGCTTGAATCCTCGACATCATGGTTCATCCGATGAGATCATCGAGGAGCATGTGGGAGCCAACATGGGTATCCAGATCCCGTTGTTGGTTATTAACCGGAGAGGCGTCTCGGTCATGTCTGCATGTCTCCCGAACCCGTAGGGTCTACACACTTAAGGTTAGGTGACGCTAGGGTTGTAGAGATATGAGTATGCAATAACCCGAAAGTTGTTCGGAGTCCCGGATGAGATCCCGGACGTCATGAGGAGCTCCGGAATGGTCCGGAGGTGAAGAATTATATATAGGAAGTGCAGTTTCGGCCATCGGGAAAGTTTCGGGGGTCACCGGTAGTGTGGCCACCTATCCCGGAGGGCCCCGTGGGATGAAGTGGGGAGGGGAACCAGCCCCTGGTGGGCTGGTGTGCCCCCCTTTGGGCCCCCATGCGCCTAGGGTTGGAAACCCTAGGGTGGGGGCGCCTCCACTTGCCTTGGGGGGCAAGCCTCCCCCTTGGCCGCCGCCCCCCAAGGAGATCTCATCTCCCAGGGCCGGCGCCCCCCCTAGGGGGCCTATATAAAAGGGGGTGGAGGGTGGGCAGCCACACCCATGCCATAGGCGCCTCCCTTCCCCCTTGCTACACCTCTCCCTCTCGTAGAAGCTCGGCGAAGCTCTGCCGAGATTACTGCTGCATCCACCACCACGCCGTCGTGCTGCTGGATCTCCGTCAACCTATCCTTCCCCTTGCTGGATCAAGAAGGAGGAGACGTCTTCCTCAACCGTACATGTGTTGAACGCGGAGGTGCTGTCCGTTCAGCACTAGGATCATCGGTGATTTGGATCACGACGAGTACGACTCCCTCAACCCCGTTCTCTTGAACGCTTCCGCTCGCGATCTACAAGGGCATGTAGATGCACTCCTCTCTCTCGTTGCTAGATGAACTCATAGATAGATCTTGGTGAAACCATAGAAATTTTTTATTTTCTGCAACGTTCCCCAACAGTGGCATCATGAGCTAGGTATATGCGTAGTTGTCTTTGCACGAGTAGAACACAATTTGTTGTGGGCGTAGATGTTGTCAACTTTCTTGCCACTACTAGTCTTATTTTGCTTCAGCAGTATAGTGGGATGAAGCGCCCGGACCGACCTTACACGCGCTTCGTGAGACAGGTTCCACCGAATCGACATGCACTAGTTGCATAAGGTGGCTAGCGGTGTCTGTCTCTCCCACTTTAGTTGGAGCGGATTCGATGAAAAGGGTCCTTATGAAGGGTAAATAGAAGTTGACAAATCACGTTGTGGCTTTTACGTAGGTAAGAAAATGTTCTTGCTAGAACCCTTTTGCAGCCACGTAAAACATGCAACAACAATTAGAGGACGTCTAACTTGTTTTTGCAGCATGTGATTGTGATGTGATATGGCCAAAATTTGTGATGAATGATGAATGATATATATGTGATGTATGAGATCATGTTCTTGTATAGGAATCACAACTTGCATGTCGATGAGTATGACAAACGGCAGGAGCCATAGGAGTTGTCTTAATTATTGTATGACCTGCGTGTCATTGATTCAACGCCATGTAATTACTTTACTTTATTGCTAAACCGTTAGCTATAGTAGTAGAAGTAATAGTTGGCGAGCAACTTCATGGAGACACGATGATGGAGATCATGATGATGGAGATCATGGTGTCAAGCCGGTGAAAAATATGATCATGGAGCCCCGAAGATGGAGATCAAAGGAGCTATATGATATTGGCCATATCATGTCACTACTATTTGATTGCATGTGATGTTTATCATGTTTTTGCATCTTGTTTACTTAGAGCAACAGTAGTAAATAAGATGATCCCTCACAATAATTTCAAGAAAGTGTTCCCCCTAACTGTGCACCATTGCGAAGGTTCGTTGTTTCGAAGCACCACGTGATGATCGGGTGTGATAGATCCTAACGTTCGCATACAACGGGTGTAAGCCAGATTTACACACGCAATACACTTAGGTTGACTTGACGAGCCTAGCATGTACAGACATGGCCTTGGAACACGGAAGACCGAAAGGTCGAGCATGAGTCGTATAGAAGATACGATCAACATGGAGATGTTCACCGACGTCGACTAGTCCGTCTCACGTGATGATCGGACACGGCCTAGTTGTCTCGGATCATGTTTCACTTAGATGACTAGAGGGATGTCTAATCTGAGTGGGAGTTCATTAAATAATTTGATTAGATGACCTTAATTATCATGAACTTAGTCTAAAATCTTTAAATATGTCTTGTAGATCAAATGGCCCACGTTACCCTCAACTTCAACGCGTTCCTAGAGAAAACCAAGTTGAAAGAGGATGTCAGCAACTATACGGACTGGGTCCGGAACCTGAGGATCATCCTCATAGCTGCCAAGAAAGATTATGTCCTAGAAGCACCGCTAGGTGAAGCACCAATCCCAGAGAACCAAGACGTTATGAACGCTTGGCAGTCTCGTGCTGATGATTACTCCCTCATTCAGTGCGGCATGCTTTACACTTAGAACCGGGCTTCAAAAGCGTTTTGAGCAACACGGAGCATATGAGATGTTCAAGAGCTGAAAATGGTTTTCCAAGCTCATGCCCGGTCGAGAGATATGAAGTCTCCGACAAGTTCTTCAGCTGTAAGATGGAGGAAAATAGTTACACAAGTGAGCACATACTCAAGATGTCCAGGTTGCACAACCGCTGACTCAGCTGGGAGTTAATCTCCGGATGACACGGTCATTGACAGAATCCTTGATCGCTTCCACCGAGCTACGAGAGCTTTGTGATGAACTTCAATATGCAGGGGATGGAAAAGACCATTCCTTAGGTATATTCAATGTTGAAATCAGCGGAGGTAGAGATCAAAAGGAACATCAAGTGTTGATGGTGAATAAAACCACTAAGTTCAAGAAAGGCAAGGGTAAGAAGAACTTCAAGAAGGACGGCAAGGGAGTTACCACGCCGGTAAGCCGATTCGGGAAGAAGTCAAACAATGGACCCAAGCCCGAGACTGAGTGCTTTTATTGCAAGGGAGTGGTCACCGAAGCGGAACTGCCCCAAGTACTTAGCGGACAAGAAGGCCGCAAAACCAAAGGTATATTTGATATACATGTAATTGATGTGTACCTTACCAAGGTGCTCGTAGTAGCTCCTGGGTATTTGATACCGTGCGGTTGCTCATATTTGTAACTCAAAGCAGGAGCTGCGGAATAAGCGGAGATCGCGAAGGGCGAGGTGACGATGCGCGGCGTCGGGAATGGTTCCAAGGTCGATGTGATGCCGTCGGCACGCTACCTCTACATTTACCTACGGGATTAGTTTTAAACCTCAATAATTGTTATTTAGTACCAGATTTGAGCATGAACATTGTATCTGGATCTCGTTTAATATGAGATGGCTACTCATTTAAATCCGAGAATAATGGTTGTTCTATTTATATGAGAGATATGTTTTATGGTCATGCCCCGATGGTCAATGGTTTATTCTTAATGAATCTCGAACGTGATGTTACACATATTCATAGTGTGAATACCAAAAGATGTAAAGTTGATAACGATAGTCCCACATACTTGTGGCACTGCCGCCTTGGTCACATTGGTGTCAAGCGCATGAAGAAGCTCCATGCTGATGGACTTTAGAGTCTCTCGATTATGAATTATTTGACACATGCGAACCATGCCTCATGGGCAAAATGACCAAGACTCCGTTCTCCGAACAATGGAGCGAGCAACCAACTTATTGGAAATCATACATCTTGATGTGTGCGGTCCAATGAGCGTTGAGGCTCATGGAGGATATCGTTATGTTCTCACTCTCACCGATGACTTGAGTAGATATGGGTATGTCTACTTGATGAAACACAAGTCCGAGACCTTTGAAAAGTTCAAGGAATTTCAGAATGAGGTAGAGAATCAACGTGACCGAAGATAAAGTTCTTCGATCGATCGTGGGGAAGAATATCTAAGTCACGAATTTGGTACGCACTTAAGGAAATGTGGAATCGTTTCACAACTCATGCCGCCTGGAACACCTCAGCGTAACGGTGTGTCCGAACGTCGTATTCGCACTTTATTGGATATGGTGCGATCTATGATGTCTCTTACCGATTTACCGCTATCATTTTGGGGATACGCTCTAGAGACAGCTACATTCACTTTAAATAGGGCATCGTCTAAATCCGTTGAGACGACACCGTATGAATTATGGTTTGGCAAGAAACCTAAGCTGTCGTTTCTAAAAGTTTGGGGATGCGATGCTTATGTCAAGAAACTCCAACCTAAAAAGCTCGAACCCAAGTCGGAAAAATGCGTCTTCATAGGATACCCTAAGGAAACCATTGGGTATACCTTCTACTTAAGATCCGAAGGCAAGATCTTTGTTGCCAAGAACGGGTCCTTCGGAGAAAGAGTTTCTCTCGAAAGAATTAAGTGGGAGGAAAGTAGAGCTTGATGAAGTATTACCTCTTGAAGCGGTAAGTAGCGCAACTCGGAAGATGTTCTGTGGTGCCCGCACCGCAAGAGAGGAGGTTAATGATGATGATCAAGATACTTGGATCAAGCTCCTCTCGAACTTCAAGGTCCACAAGGACACGTTCCGCACCAGAGTGGTACATCAATCCTGTCTTGGAAATCATGTTGTTAGACAACGGTGAACCTTCGAACTATGAAGAAGCGATGGCAGGCCCAGATTCCAACAAATGGCTTGAAGCCATGCAATCCGAGATAGGATCCATGTATGAAAAAAAAGTATGGACTTTGATAGACTTGCCCGATGATCGGCGAGCAATAGAAAACAAATGGATTTTTAAGAAGAAGACGGATGCGGATGGTAATGTTACCATATATAAAGCTCGACTTGTCGCTAAGGGTTATCGACAAGTTCAAGGGATTGACTACGATGAGACTTTCTCTCCCGTAGCAAAGCTGAAGTCTGTCCGAATCATGTTAGCAATTGCCGCATACTATGATTATGAGATATGGCAAATGGACGTCAAAACGGCATTCCTTAATGGCCATCTTAAGGAAGAACTGTATATGATGCAGCCGGAAGGTTTTGTCGACCCTGAGAATGCTAACAAGGCATGCAAGCTCCAGCGATCCATTTATGGGCTGGTGCAAGCATCTCGGAGTTGGAACATTCGCTTTGATGAGATGATCAAAGCGTTTGGGTTTATGCAGACTTATGGAGAAGCCTGCGTTTACAAGAAAGTGAGTGGGAACTCTGTAGCATTTCTCATATTATATGTAGATGACATACTTTGATGGGAAATGATATAGAACTTTTGGACAGCATTAAGGCCTACTTGAATAAGTGTTTTTCAATGAAGGACCTTGGAGAAGCTGCTTACATATTAGGCATCAAGATCTATAGGGATAGATCGAGACGCCTCATAGGTCTTTCAGAAAGCACATACCTTGATAAGATATTGAAGAAGTTCAATATGGATCAGTCCAAGAAAGGGTTCTTGCATGTATTGCAAGGTGTGAGATTGAGCTCAGCTCAATGCCCGACCACGGCAGAAGATAAAGAAGAGATGAGTGTCATCCCCTATGCCTCAGCCATAGGTTCTATTATGTATGCTATGCTGTGTACCAGACCTGATGTAAACCTTGCCGTAAGTTTGGTAGGAAGGTACCAAAGTAATCCCGGCAAGGAACACTGGACAGCGGTCAAGAACATCCTAAAGTACCTGAAAAGGACTAAGGATATGTTTCTCGTTTATGGAGGTGACGAAGAGCTCGTCGTAAAGGGTTATGTTGACGCTAGCTTCGACACAGATCTGGATGACTCTAAGTCACAGACCGGATACGTGTATATTTTGAATGGTGGGGCAGTAAGCTTGTGCAATTGCAAGCGAAGCGTCGTGGCGGGATCTACATGTGAAGCAGAGTACATGGCAGCCTCGGAGGCAGCGCATGAAGCAATATGGGTGAAGGAGTTCATCACCGACCTAGGAGTCATACCCAATGCGTCGGGGCCGATCGCACTCTTCTGTGACAACACTGGAGCTATTGCACTTGCCAAGGAGCCAAGGTTTCACAAGAAGAACAGGCACATCAAGCGTCGCTTCAACTCCATACATGAAAATGTTCAAGATGGAGACTTAGATATTTGTAAAGTACATACGGATCTGAATGTAGCAGATCCATTGACTAAACCTCTCCCTAGAGCAAAACATGATCAACACCAGAACGCTATGGGTGTTCGATTCATCACAATGTAACTAGAATATTGACTCTAGTGCAAGTGGGAGACTGTTGGAAATATGCCCTAGAGGCAATAATAAAATGGTTATTATTATATTTCTTTGTTCATGATAATAGTCATTATTCATGCTATAAGCTGTGCTATCCGGAAATCGTAATACACGTGTGAATACATAGACCACAACATGTCCCTAGTAAGCCTCTAGTTGACTAGCTCGTTGATCAACAGATAGTCATGGTTTCCTGACTATGGACATTGGATGTCATTGATAACGGGATCACATCATTAGGAGAATGATGTGATGGACAAGACCCAATCCTAAGCATAGCTCAAAGATCGTGTAGTTCGTTTAGCTAGAGCTTTTCCAAGTGTCAAGTATCATTTCCTTAGACCATGAGATTGTGCAACTCCCGGATACCGTAGGAGTGCTTTGGGTGTGCCAAACGTCACAACGTAACTGGGTGACTATAAAGGTACACTACGGGTATCTCCGAAAGTGTCTGTTGGGTTGGCACGAATCGAGGCTCGGATTTGTCACTCCGTATGACGGAGAGGTATCTTTGGGCCCACTCGGTAATGCATCATCATAATGAGCTCAATGTGACCAAGTGTCTGGTCACGGGATCATGCATTATGGTGCGAGTAAAGTGACTTGCGATAACGAGATTAAACGAGGTATTGGGATACCAACGATCGAGTCTCGGGCAAGTAACGTGCGATTGACAAAGGGAATTGTATACGGGTTGCTTGAATCCTCGACATCGTGGTTCATCCGATGAGATCATCGAGGAGCATGTAGGAGCCAACATGGGTATCCAGATCCCGCTGTTGGTTATTGACCGGAGGCGTCTCGGTCATGTTTGCATGTCTCCCGAACCCGTAGGGTCTACACACTTAAGGTTAGGTGACGCTAGGGTTGTAGAGATATGAGTATGCAATAACCCGAAAGTTGTTCGGAGTCCCGGATGAGATCCCGGACGTCACGAGGAGTTCCGGAATGGTCTGGAGGTGAAGAATTATATATAGGAAGTGTAGTTTCGGCCATCGGGAAAGTTTCGGGGGTCACCGGTATTGTACTGGGACCACGGAAGGGTCCTGGGTCCACCAGTGGGGCCACCTATACCGTAGGGCCCGTGGGCTGAAGTGGGGGGAACCAGCCCCGGTGGTCCGTGCGCCCCTTTGGGCCCCCTGCGCCTAGGGTTGGAAACCCTAGGGTGGGCGCCCACTTGCCTTGGGGCAAGCCTCCCCTTGGCGCCCCGTGAGATCTCATCTCCCAGGGCGGCGCCCCCTAGGGGCCTATATAAAAGGGGGTGGAGGGAGGGCAGCCGCACCCATGCCATAGGCGCCTCCCTTCCCCCTTGCTACACCTCTCCCTCTCGTAGAAGCTCGGCGAAGCTCTGCCGAGATCACTACTGCATCCACCACCACGTCGTCGTGTTGCTGGATCTCTGTCAACCTCTCCTTCCCCTTGCTGGATCAATAAGGAGGAGACGTCTTCCTCAACCGTACATGTGTTGAACGCGGAGGTGCTGTCCGTTCAGCACTAGGATCATCGGTGATTTGGATCACGACGAGTACGACTCCCTCAACCCCGTTCTCTTGAACGCTTCCGCTCGCGATCTACAAGGGTATGTAGATGCACTCCTCTCTCTCGTTGCTAGATGAACTCATAGATAGATCTTGGTGAAACTGTAGAATTTTTTTATTTTCTGCAATGTTCCCCAACATAATATGCATAAAGGATCTGAACATATCATCTTCCACCAAATAAGCCAACTAGCATCAGCTACAAGGAGTAATCAACACTACTAGCAACCTACAAGTACCAATCTCAGACTTAGAGACAAGAATTGGATACAAGAGATAAACTAGGGTTTGAGAGGAGATGGTGCTGGTGAAGATGTTGATGGAGATTGGCCGCCTCCCAATAAGAGGAGCATTGGTGATGACGATGGCGATGATTTCCCCCTCCCGGAGGGAAGTGTCCCCAGCAGAACAGCTCCGCCAGAGCCCTAGATTGGTTCCGCCAAGGTTCCGCCTCGTGGCGAGTCTCGTCAAAGCTTGCTTCTGATTTTTCTTCGACAAAGACTTCATATAGCGAAGATGGCCACGGAGGGCCACTAGAGGGCCACGAGGCGGGCGCCCGGTGGGGCGCGCCCCCACCCTCGTGCCTGTGGTGTGGGTCCCTCCGTATTTCTTCCGCTCAATATTTTTTATTATTTCCAAAATAACTTCTGTGGAGTTTCAGGACTTTTGGAGTTGTGCAGAATAGGTCTCTAATATTTGCTCCTTTTCCATTGAGAATTCCAGTGCGGCATTCTCCCCCTTATTGAAACCTTGTAAAATAAGAGAGAATAGGCATAAGTATTGTGACATAATGTGTAATAACAGCCCATAATGCAATAAATATCAATATAAAAGCATGATGCAAAATGGACGTATCAACTCCCCCAAGCTTAGACCTCGCTTGTCCTCAAGCGGAAGCCGATAACAATAAATATGTCCACATAATTAGAGATAGAGGTGTCGACAAAATAAAATACGGACATGAGGGCATCATGATCATTCTTATAACAGCTACATATATGGATATTGTCATATGATTTCTTATGTTCAAGTAATAATCTATTCACAAGGTCAAGTATGAATCAGAAACTTCATTGAGAACTAACAAACTATAATCTCGGTCATTGAAGCAATTGAAATTTATCATAACATCGAAAAGAGTCTATGTAAGAGCTTTTCAGCAAGTTCACATACTCAACTATCATTTAGTCTTTCACAATTGCTAACACTCACGCAATAATTATGGTTACGGAGTTTTAATCGGACACAGAGAAAGATAGGGTCTTATAGTTTTGCCTCCCAACCTTTTACCTCAAGGGTAATGTCAACTATAATAGTTCATGCTAACTTACATCCAATTGGATATATATATATATATATATATATATATATATATATATATATATATATATATATATATATATATATATATATATATATATATATATATATATATATATATATATATAGGTCTTTCCAACACACTGTGCTTGCCAAAGGATAAAATGAAAAAGAGGAAAGGTGAAGATCACCATGACTCTTGCATAAGGGTAAGAGATAAAAGTAAAAGATAGGCCCTTCGCAGAGGGAAGCAGAGGTTGCCATGAGCTTTTAGGGTTGGATGCACAAAATCTTAATGCGAAAGAACATCACTTTATATTGCCACTTGTGATGTGGACCTTTATTATGCAGTCCGTCGCTTTTATTTCTTCCACATTACAAGATCGTATAAAGCTTATTTTCTCCCACACTAATAAGTCATACATATTTAGAGAGAAATTTTTATTGCTTGCACCGATGACAACTTACTTGAAGGATCTTACTCAATCCATAGGTAGATATGGTGGACTCTCATGGAAAAACTGGTTTAAGGGTATTTGGAAGCACAAGTAGTATCTCTACTTAGTGCAAAGAATTGGCTAGCATGAGGGAGAAAGGCAAGCTCAACATGTTGGATGATCCATGACAATATACTTTATCTCAAATATAAGAAAACATAACCCATTACGTTGTCTTCCTTGTCCAACATCAACTCTTTAGCATGTCATATTTTAATGAGTGCTCACAATCATAAAAGATGTCAAAGATAGTATATTTATATGTGAAAACCTCTATTTCTTTATTACTTTGTTAGATAGTTTAGCCCTCTTAGGGAGACTAGATTTCTTGAACTTCACGTGCATATCCCCAGGTTGAGGTAGAGGGACATCCTCCTCTTCCGAACTTGAATCATTGATCCTCATCAAATGAGCATCCTCCTCCTCATCCGTAGTTCGACCACAAGGAGATAGATCCCCATAGGTCTTTGGGTCAGCAATGATGTGTGAGACATAGCTCTCTCCGTCAGAATCCTGAGATGACATCTTGCTCCAAATCTGCAACAGAAACAGCTTGAAACGAAAACAGAGGATATTTGCATGGTACAGGAGTCAAAACCTTCGGGAGATAATATAATGAATTTTTACCGACCAAAATACGTATCATGCAAGAAAACGGAGTCCGGAGAGCACACGAGGTGCCCACGAGGCAGGGGTGCGCCCAGGGGGTAGGGCGCGCCCTCCACCCTCGTGGAGGCCTCGTGTCCTTCCCAGACTGCTTCTTATTTTTCTATTTGTCTAAATATTCCAAAACAGAGAAAAATTGCCATTAGAAATGTTTTGGAGTCGGTTTACTTACCATACCACATACCTATTCCTTTTCGGAGTCTGAAACGTTCAGGAAAGTGTCCCTTATGTATTCCTCCGGGGTTACGGTTTCAATAACATTGGTTTCAATATTTGTAGGATTACCTGAGATATAATGTTTGATTCTTTGACCGTTCACCACCTTCGGATTTGTGCCTTCAAAGTCGTTGATTTTTATGGCACCGGAACGATAGACCTCCTCGATAACGTAAGGGCCTTCCCATTTAGAGAGAAGTTTTCCTGCAAAAAATATTAAACGAGAGTTGTATAATAATACATAATCACCTACATTAAACTCACGCTTTTGTATTCTTTTGTCATGCCATCTTTTAACTTTTTCTTTAAACAACTTGGCATTCTCATAGGCTTGGGTTCTCCATTCATCAAGTGAGCTAATGTCAAATAACCTCTTCTCACCGGCAAGTTTCAAATCATAGTTGAGCTCTTTAATAGCCCAATATGCCTTATGTTCTAGTTCGAGAGGTAAGTGCCATGCTTTTCCGTAAAACCATTTTATACGGAGACATACCCATAGGATTTTTATATGCAGTTCTATAGGCCCATAATGCATCATCAAGTTTCTTGGACCAATTCTTTCTAGATCTATTAATAGTCTTTTGCAAAATTAATTTGAGCTCTCTATTACTCAATTCTACTTGACCACTAGACTGTGGGTGATAAGGAGATGCAATTCTATGATTAACATCATACTTGGCAAGCATTTTACGGAAAGCACCATGAATAAAATGTGAACCACCATCAGTCATTAAATATCTAGGGACTCCAAACCTCGGAAAAATGACTTCTTTAAGCATCTTAATAGAGGTGTTATGATCAGCACTACTAGTTGGAATAGCTTCTACCCACTTAGTAACGTAATCAACATCCACTAAAATATGTGTATATCCATTAGAGGCAGGAAACAGTCCCATATAATCAAAGCCCCAAACATCAAATGGTTCAATAACAAGTGAATAATTAATAGGCATTTCCTGACGTCTACTAATATTACCAATTCTTTGACATTCATCACAAGATAGGACAAACTTACGAGCATCCTTGAAGAGAGTAGGCCAATAAAAACCGGATTGCAATACCTTATGTGCAGTTCTATCTCCAGCGTGGTGTCCTCCATAAGCTTCGGAGTGACACTTGCGTAGGATCTGTTCCTGTTCATGCTCAGGCACACAACGTCTAATAACACCATCTACTCCTTCTTTATAAAGATGTGGGTCATCCCAAAAGTAATGTCTCAAATCATAGAAAAACTTTTTCTTTTGCTGGTATGTGAAACTAGGAGGTATAAATTTAGCAACAATGTAATTAGCATAATCAACATACCATGGAGCAGTACGAGAAGCATTTATGACATTTAATTGTTCATCAGGAAAGCTATCATCAATAGGTAGTGGGTCATCAAGAACATTTTCTAACCTAGACAAGTTGTCTACAACGGGGTTCTCAACTCCCTTTCTGTCAATAATATGCAAATCAAATTCTTGTAGCAAGAGAACCCATCTAATAAGTCTAGGTTTAGCATCTTTCTTTTCCATAAGGTATTTAGTAGCAGCATGATCAGTGTGAATAGTTACTTTAGAATCAACAATATAAGGTCTGACTTATCACAGGCAAATACAACTGCTAAGAATTCTTTTTCAGTAGTAGCATAATTTCTCTGAGCGCTGTCTAGAGTTTTACTAGCATATTGAATAACATTTTTTTTCTTATCAACTCTTTGCCCTAAAACAGCACCTACAGAATAATCACTAGCATCACACATAATTTCAAAGGGTAAATTCCAATCAGGTGGCTAAACAATAGGTGCATAAATCAATGCTTTCTTAAGTATTTCAAATGCTTCTACACAATCATCATCAAAGACAAATGGTATAACTTTTTGTAATAGATTACTCAGAGGCCGAGAAATTTTTGAGAAGTCCTTAATGAACCTCCTATAAAACCCTGCATGACCAAGGAAACTTCTTATACCTTTGATGTCCTTGACATGGCATCTTTTCAACAGCATCAACTTTAGCTTTATCAACTTCAATTCCTCTTACAGAAATTTTATGCCCCAAGACAATACCTTCATTAACCATAAAGTGGCACTTTTCCCAATTCAACACAAGATTAGTTTCTTCACATCTCTGCAAAACTCGATCAATGTTGCTCAAGCAATCATCAAAAGAGGATCCATAAACGGAGAAATCGTCCATGAAAACCTCACAAATCTTTTCACAAAAGTGAGAGAATATAGCCATCATGCATCTTTGGAAGGTAGAAGGTGCATTACATAAACCAAAAGGCATATGTCTATAAGAAAAAGTACCAAAAGGGCAAGTAAAAGTGGTCCTAGCTTGATCATCAGCTGACACAGGTATTTGAGAGAAACCAGAATAACCATCTAGAAAGCAAAGATGTGTATGTTTGGATAATATTTCTAGCATTTGATCAACAAAAGGTAAGGGGTAATAATCCTTTTTAGTAGCCTTATTTAATTTGCGGAAATCAATTACCATCCTATAACCTGTAATAATTCTTTGAGGAACCAATTCATCTTTATCATTAGGAATGACAGTAATACCTCCCTTCTTAGGGACACAATGGACAGGACTTACCCACTGACTATCAGCAACTGGATAAATTATACCTGCCTCAAGGAGCTTTAGTATTTCCTTTCTTACCACTTCTTTCATCTTAGGATTTAATCGTCGTTGATGATCAATAACTGGTTTAGCGTATTTCTCCAAATTTATTTTGTGTTGACATAGTCTGGGACTAATGCCCTTAAGATCATCCAGAGTATATCCAATAGCAGCACGATGCTTCTTCAGAGTTTTCAATAATTTCTCTTCCTCCTTCTCTGAAAGGTTAGCACTAATAATAACAGGATATATCTTTTTTTCATCAAGATAAGCATATTTAAGAGTATCAGGCAAAGGTTTAAGCTCAAACACGGGATCACCCTTGGGTGGAGGAGGATCCCCAGATTTCAACAGTAGTTGTGTTTCGAAATAGGTCCTGCTTAAAGAATACTTCATCTATTTCCTTCTTTCATTCATAAACATATCATTTTCATGGTCTAGCAAATATTGTTCTAAAGGATCACTAGGAGGCACGACAATAGAAGCGAGACCAATAATTTCATCCTTACTAGGCAATTCCTCTTCACGGTGTTGTCTACAAAATTTAGAAAAGTTAAACTCATGAGACATATCACCCAAACCAATAGTAACAACATCCTTTACGCAGTCTATCTTAGCATTAACGGTGTTCAAGAAGGGTCTACCAAATATAATGGGACAAAAGCTATCTTGTGGGGAACCAAGAACAAGAAAACCAGCAGGATATTTAGTTTTCCCACACAAGACTTCAACATCTCTAACAATTCCAATTGGTGAAATAGTATCTCTATTGGCAAGCTTAATTGTGACATCAATTTCTTCTAACTCAGTAGGTGCAATATCATGCATAATTTCTTTGTATAAGTCAATAGGTATTGCACTAGCACTAGCACCCATATCACACAAGCCATGATAACAATGATCTCCTATTTTAACAGAAATAACAGGCATGCCTACCATAGGTCTATGTTTATCTTTGGCACAAGGTTTAGCAATTCTAGCAGTCTCATCATAGAAATAAAATAACATGCCCATCAATATTATCAGCCAAGAGATCTTTAACAATAGCAACATTAGGTTCAACTTTAACTTTCTCAGGAGGTGTATAAGTTCTAATATTGCTTTTACGAACCACAGTTGAAGCTTTAGCATGATCATTTACTCTAACAGGGAAAGGTGGTTTCTCAACATAAGCAGTAGGAACAACATGATCATTATAAGTGATAGTCTTTTCTTCAACTTTAATAGGTGGAACTACTTTTACTTCTATGGGAGGATGATATTTAAACCACTTCTCCTTAGGGAGATCAACATGAGTAGCAAAGGATTCATAGAAAGAAGCTACTATCTCAGAGTCAAGTCCATATTTAGTGCTAAATTTACGAAAAACATCAGTATCCATAAAGGATTTAACACAATCAAACTTAGGTGTTATACCTGACTCCTTACCTTCGTCGAGGTCCCAATCTTCAGAGTTGCGTTTAATTCTTTCCAATAAATCCCATTTGAATTCAATAGTATTCATCATAAAAGAACCAGTACAAGAAGTATCGAGCATGGTGCGATTGTTGTCAGAAAGCCGAGCATAAATTTTTTGAATAATCATTTCTCTCGAGAGCTCATGATTGGGCATGAATATAATATTGACTTAAGCCTTTCCCAAGCTTGAGCGATGTTTTCTCCTTCGCGAGGCCAAAAAATTATATAATTACGATCACGATGAACAAGATGCATAGGATAAAACTTCCGATGAAATTCCAATTTCAATTGTTTGTAGTTCCATGATCCCATATCATCACATAGCCTATACCATGTCAATGCATCTCCCTTAAAAGATAAAGGGAAGACCTTATTCTTGATAACATCATCGGGCATACCTGCAAGCTTAAATAATCCACAAACTTCATCCACATATATTAGGTGCTCATCAGGATGTAATGTTCCATCCCCTGCAAAAGGGTTAGCTAACAGTTTTTTATCATACCCGAAGGAATTTCAAAGTAAACATTTTCAATTTCAGTAGGTTCAGTAGGTTGAGGAGCAACTCTTTGCTCTACTGGTCGGGGTGAAGATACCCCGAACAAGCCCCTCAGAGGATTACTTTCCATAGTAACAAGTGAAAGTACATTTTAGCACACTATATAAATTTTTCCTTACCAAATTCCACCTACCAAAGGCGCTTCACTCCCCGGCAACGGCGCCAGAAAAGAGTCTTGATGACCCACAAGTATAGGGGATCTATCGTAGTCCTTTCGATAAGTAAGAGTGTAGAACCCAACAAGGAGCAGAAGGAAATGATAAGCAGTTTTCAGCAAGGTATTCTCTGCAAGCACTGAAATTGTAGGTAACAAATAGTTTTGTGATAAGATAATTTGTAACGAGCAACAAGTAACAAAAGTAAATAAAGTGCAGCAAGGTGGCCCAATCCTTTTTGTAGCAAAGGACAAGCCTGGACAAACTCTTATATAGAGAAAAGCGCTCCCGAGGACACATGGGAATTATCGTCAAGCTAGTTTTCATCACGTTCATATGATTCGCGTTCGGTACTTTGATAATTTGATATGTAGGTGGACCGGTGCTTGGGTGTTGTCCTTACTTGGACAAGCAATCCCACTTATGATTAACTCTATTGCAAGCATCTGCAACTAAAAAAGAAGTATTAAGGTAAACCTAACCATATCATGAAACATATGGATCCAAATCAGCCCCTTACAAAGCAACGCATAAACTAGGGTTTAAGCTTCTGTCACTCTAGCAACCCATCATCTACTTATTACTTCCCAGTGCCTTCCTCTAGGCCCAAATAATGGTGAAGTGTCATGTAGTTGACGTTCACATGAAACCACTAGAGGAGAGACAACATACATCTCATCAAAATATCGAACGAATACCAAATTCACATGACTACTAATAGCAAGACTTCTCCCATGTCCTGAGGAACAAACATAACTACTCACAAAGCATATTCATGTTCATAATCAGAGGGGTATTAATATGCATAAAGGATCTGAACATATGATGTTCCACCAAATAAACCAACTAGCATCAACTACAAGGAGTAATCAACACTACTAGCAACCTACAAGTACCAATCTCAGACTTAGAGACAAGAATTGGATACAAGAGACGAACTAGGGTTTGGGAGGAGATGGTGCTCATGAAGATGTTGATGGAGATTGGCCCCCTCCCGATGAGAGGAGCGTTGGTGATGACGACGGCGATGATTTCCCCCTCTCGGAGGGAAGTGTCCCCGGCAGAACAGCTCCGCCAGAGCCCTAGATTGGTTCCGCCAAGATTCCGCCTCATGGCGGCGGAGTCTGGTCCCGAAAGCTTGCTTCTGATATTTCTTCAGACGGAAGACTTCATATAGCAGAAGATGGCCAACGGAGGGCCACCAGGGGGCCCACGAGGAAGGGGGGTGCGCCCAGGGGGGTAGGGCGCGCCCAGGGGGTAGGGCGCGCCCCCCACCCTCGTGCCCAGGGTGTGGGTCCCCTCTGGTATTTATTCCGCTCAATATATTTTTATTATTTCCAAAAGTAACTTCCGTGGAGTTTCAAGACTTTTGGAGTTGTGCAGAATAGGTCTCTAATATTAGCTCCTTTTCCAGCCCAGAATTCCAGCTGCCGGCATTCTCCCTCTTTATGTAAACCTTGTAAAATAAGAGAGAATAGGCATAAGTATTGTGACATAATGTGTAATAACAGCCCATAATGCAATAAATATCAATATAAAAGCATGATGCAAAATGGACGTATCAACACGCTACCTCTACATCTACCTTCGGGATTAGTTTTAGACCTGAATAATTGTTATTTGGTGTCAGTGTTGAGCATGAACATTATATCTGGATCTTGTTTGATGCGAGAAAGTTATTCATTTAAATCGGAGAATAATGGTTGTTCTATTTATATGAGTAACATCTTTTATGGTCATGCACCGTTGAAGAGTGGTGTATTCTTTTTGAATCTCGATAGTAGTGATACACATATTCATAATATTGAAGCCAAAAGATGCAGAGTTGATAATGATAGTGCAACTTATTTGTGGCACTGCTGTTTAGGTCATATTGGTGTAAAGCGCATGAAGAAACTCCATTCTGGTGGACTTTTTTTTGAATATTTATTATGGGGTAAAACCCCACAACCCATTTATTAGAAAAGAAAAAGGTCCAACAAAATACAAGCACTGAGATTGTGCCAAAACAAGACAGAGGTCCTACCTAATACTTACCTATAATTACAAAGGGGCCTTGACCCAAGCTATGAGTTGATGCTAATCTATATTTACAGAAGTGCATTGACCCAAGCAATGAGTTGAGCTCTAACGCTAACACTAAGCCTGTGAGCTAAAAGAAGGATATCATGTACAAAATTGCTTCTCCAAGTTCTTAAGATCCAAATATTCCATGCTGCTGTGAGCATAACCTCATAGAAAAAAGGTTGGCCAAAACTGGTTCTCGCATTGGAAACACACTCCTGGGTGTTAGACCCCTGGGACCAGTCAATCTGAAGATAATTCCACACCCTGCAGCTGAAGTTGCACTGGAAGAACACTTGAGATTTGTCCTCATGGACATAAGCATTACATATAACACAAAGATTATCCTCATCTGGTGACCTCCAGTGTCTTCGAACCAGCATATCTTTGGTGTTAAGTCTATCAAAGAACAATAACCAACCAAAGACTTTAATCTTCATTGTGCATCTGCTCTTCCATAACCATTTGCATGGCAGAATAGTGGGCATATGAGAGTGCATGATAGTATAAAACCCTTTGGCCAAAAAGGACCCAGATTTGATTCTGATGGACTTTTGGAATCACTTGATTATGAATCACTTGGTACTTGCGAACCATGCCTCATGGGCAAGATGACTAAAACGCCGTTCTCCGGAACAATGGAGCGAGCAATAGATTTATTAGAAATCATACATACTGATGTATGTGGTCCAATGAATGTTGAGGCTCCCGGCGGGTATCGTTATTTTCTCACCTTCACAGATGATTTGATCAGATATGGGTATATCTACTTAATGAAACATAAGTCTGAAACATTTGAAAAGTTCAAAGAATTTCAGAGTGAAGTGGAAAATCATTGTAACAAGAAAATAAAGTTTCTACGATCTAATCGTGGAGGAGAATATTTGAGTTACGAGTTTGGTCTTCATTTGAAACAATGCGGAATAGTTTAAGAATCGACGCCACCGGAACACCACAACAGATCTTGGTGTATCTGAATGTCGTGATCGTACTTTACTAGATATGGTGTGATCTATGATGTCTCTTACTGATTTACCGCTATCGTTTTGGGGTTATGCTTTAGAGACGGCTGCATTCACGTTAAATAGGGCACCATCTAAATCTGTTGAGACGATGCCTTATGAACTATCGTTTGGCAAGAAACCAAAGTTGTCGTTTCTTAAAGTTTGGGGCTGCGATGCTTATGTGAAAAAGCTTCAACCTGATAAGCTCGAACCCAAATCGGAGAAATGTGTCTTCATAGGATACACAAAGGAGACTGTTGGGTACACCTTCTATCACAGATCCGAAGGCAAGATATTTGTTGCTAAGAATGGATCCTTTCTATAGAAGGGGTTTCTCTCGAAAGAAGTGAGTGGGAGGAAAGTAGAACTTGATGAGGTAACTGTACCTACTCCCTTATCGGAAAGTAGTTCATCACAAAAATCTGTTCCTGTGACTACTACACCAATTAGTGAGGAAGCTAATGATGATAATCATGTAACTTCAGATCAAGTTACTACCAAACCTCGTAGGTTAACCAGAGTAAGATCCGCACCAGAGTGGTACGGTAATCCTGTTCTGGAGGTCATGTTACTTGACCATGACGAACCTATGAACTATGAGGAAGCAATGATGAGCCCAGATTCCACAAAATGGCTTGAGGCCATGAAATCTGAGATGGGATCCATGTATGAGAACAAAGTGTGGACTTTGGTTGACTTGCCCGATGATCAACTAGGCATCGAGAATAAATGGATCTTCAAGAAAAAGACTGACGATGACGGTAATGTTACTGTCTATAAAGCTCGACTTGTTGCGAAAGGTTTTCGACAAGTTCAAGGAGTTGACTACGATGAGACTTTCTCACCTGTAACGATGCTTAAGTCTGTCCGAATCATGTTAGAAATTGCCACATTTTATGATTATGAAATTTGGCAAATGGATGTAAAGAATGCATTCTTGAATGGATTTCTGGAAGAACAGTTGTATATGATGCAACCTGAAGGTTTTATCGATCCAAAGGATGCTAACAAAGTGTGTAAGCTCCAGCGATCCATCTATGGACTGGTTCAAGCATCTCGGAGTTGGAATAAATGTTTTGATAGTGTGATCAAAGCATATGGTTTTATACAGACTTTTGGAGAAGCCTGTATTTGCAAGAAAGTGAGTGGGAGCTTTGTAGCATTTCTAATATTATATGTGGATGACATATTATTGATTGGAAATGATATATAATTTCTGGATAGCATAAAAGGATACTTGAATAAGAGTTTTTCAATGAAAGACCTCGGTGAAGCTGCTTATATATTGGGCATCAAAATCTATAGAGATAGATCAATACGCCTAATTGGACTTTCACAAAGCACATACCTTGATAAAGTTTTGAAGAAGTTCAAAATGGATCAAGCAAAGAAAGGGTTCTTGCCTGTGTTACAAGGTGTGAAGTTGAGTCAGCCTCAATGCCCGACCACTTCAGAAGATAGAGAGAAAATGAAAGATGGTCCCTATGCTTCAGCCATAGGCTCTATCATGTATGCAATGCTGCGTACCAGACCTGATGTGTGCCTTGCTATTAGCTTAGCAGGGAGGTGCCAGAGTAATCCAGGAGTGGATCACTGGATAGCGGTCACAACATCCTGAAATACCTGCAAATGAGTAAGGATATGTTTATCGTTTATGGAGGTGACAAAGAGCTCGTCGTAAATGGTTATGTCGATGCAAGCTTTGACACTGATCCAGATGACTCTTAGTCACAAACCGGACACGTATTTATATTGAACGGTGGAGCTGTCAGTTGGTGCAGTTCTAAGCAAAGCGTCGTGGCAGGATCTACGTGTGAAGCGGAGTACATAGCTGCTTCGGAAGCAGCAAATGAAGGAGTCTGGATGAAGGAGTTCATATCCGATCTAGGTGTCATACCTAGTGCATCGGGTCCAACAAAAATCTTTTGTGACAATACTGGTGCAATTGCCTTGGCAAAGGAATCCAGATTTCACAGGAGAACCAAGCACATCAAGAGACACTTCAATTCCATCCGCGACCAAGTCAAGGAGGGAGACATAGAGATTTCCAAGATACATACAGATCTGAATGTTGCAGACCCATTGACTAAGCCTCTCTCACGAGCAAAACATGATCAGCACCAAGACTCCATGGGTGTTAGAATCATTACTGTGTAATCTAGATTATTGACTCTAGTGCAAGTGGGAGACTGAAGGAAATATGCCCTAGAGGCAATAATAAAGTTGTTATTTATATTTCCTTATATCATGATAAACGTTTATTATTCATGCTAGAATTGTATTAACCGGAAACTTAGTACATTTGTCAATACATAGACAAATAGAGTGTCACTAGTATGCCTCTACTTGACTAGCTCGTTGAATCAAAGATGGTTAAGTTTCCTAGCCATAGACATGAGTTGTCATTTGATTAATGGGATCACATCATTAGAGAATGATGTGATTGACTTGACCCATTCCGTTAGCTTAGCATTTGATCGTTTAGTATATTGCTATTGCTTTCTTCATGACTTATACATGTTCCTATGACTATAAGATTATGCAACTCCCGAATAACAGAGGAACACTTTGTGTGCTACCAAACGTCACAACGTAACTGGGGTTATGTAGGTGCCCACCGTGACCGAATCCCCCTCCGGCAGATCGCCGGAAAAGGCCCCAAGATGGGATCTCACGGGAGCAGAGGCTTGCATCCGTGGAAAAGTATTTTCGTGGATGCTTCTGATGGTTCGGGAATATTTGAGAATTTATAAGCCAAAGATTAGGGTTAGGGGAGCTCCGAGGGACCCACAAGGCAGGGGACACCCCCCTGGGGCACGCTCTGCACCCTTACCGTCACCTCGGGACTCCTTTTACTTGCTCTCCAAGTCCTACCCGTGTCTTTTGGTCCAAGAAAAATCATCGTAAGGTTTTATTCCGTTTGGACTCCGTTTGATATTCCTTTCTGGAAAACTCAAAAATAAGGAAAAAAACATAAACTGACACTGGGCTCTGGGTTAATAGGTTAGTCCCAAAAATAAGAGAAAATAACATATTAATGCATATAAAACATCCAAAATAGATAATATAATAGCATGGAACAATAAAAAATTATAGATACGTTGGAGACGTATCACCAGCTAGCCGCTTATCAATAGGTGTCGAGTGGGCAAGTGGTTAGGTGAGACTTGTCGGGGTACGTGTCAGCACGCCGCTTGAAGATCAACTTTATTGACACCCATCTCAGGAGCGTGTCAATATAATAGAAGGTAGTTGGGCTGACGACACAGAAGGAGAGATACTCCCTTATCGGAGTTCACCCCAGTGCGACACCTAACGAAGCAATAAATACTTTTTCCCTAATTCATCAGAGTTAGGTATTTAGCACTGTAGCCACTGTTCACCTCTTGTAATTATCATTTTGCCACTGTAGTAACCCCTTGGCGTATAAAAGGAGGTCCATAGCAACCTTTACTAGGGTGGACACCCTGCTCAATTGCACTAAGTAGCTGCACTTCCTGCACACCTTCCCGGCAAGCTGCGCTCTCTTGTAAGTTGAGCTTGCATATATAAACCACCAAAGCAGAGTAGGGTTTTACGCCTCACGGCGACCAGAACCTGGGTAAACTTGTGTGCCTTCTGCTGGACCTGCTGTTTGTGCTCATTGATCCTTACAGTGAACCACAAAGGGGCCTTTGCTGGTCCCATAAATCATCGCACTACGACAACTGGCGAGAAAAACTCATCTCAGCATGCAACCACAACATTATTATTTATTTATAAATACTTACATGCAGCCACAACGTCCCTATTTCTATTTATTAAATATTTTTAACTTACACAGAATACATGCAAATAACTTGTAGTATCATACACCAATCAAATACAAATCATTTGCAAATTTCAGTTTTCACTAGAACATATTATACTATCTTTATTTCTAAATATAAAACGTCTTACTCCCTTCGTACCGGTGCATAAG
Organism: Aegilops longissima; assembly: GCA_021605205.1. NCBI lineage: Eukaryota > Viridiplantae > Streptophyta > Magnoliopsida > Poales > Poaceae > Aegilops > Aegilops longissima. Next base: position 533,772,004 of record CM038681.1, on the reverse strand, counting down.
TCATTTTATGTTGTGCACTGCGATCAAGGTGGAGAGAAAAATGAAAGAACTTAATGTTTATTTACTAATTAATATCATTACATGCAATGAACCGGCCACTGCATATCGTGCTAATCTTAAGTCATTAAAAACATACACACTTTACTTTTTTATCAGTTGATTCATTTATTCCTTTATTCATGTTAAGAAATAAGAAACAATGTGAGTGTTAATTTACCGCGTCTAAGTATTTTATGATTATTTGGCTTTTATAAGATGACTTATGCAAGGATACGAAGAAAGTACAATTTAAATAAGCAGAGAGTGTAGAACATTATTCCACAACAATAGGATATCATTTTCCACCAAGAAACCATATGACGTGCTCATGTGCAAGCCACAGCTCGGCTCAGACCGATCGCTCCACTCACCTGTCCTCTCAGAGAGTGTAGAACATTATTCCGCAACAACATGGTATTATTTTAGGAAAAGTCTATTTTAAACCCTGAATTCGTAGAGGTTAGGCGAAACGAACCCTCAAGTCATAATCCCTGTCGATTGCACACTTAACTATGCAATCCCGGTCTAAATCAAACCCTGCAAATGTCAACTGGGATTTGTCTGGCTGGTGGGCCAAGGAAAGGCAATGGGCCAGCCCATTTGTTTTGTTTTTCTGTTTTGCTAAAAAAGGTGTCTTTATTTTTCTGTCGCTCTTTGTGGCAGAATGTCGGACGCACAGCGAACCGGCACATGTAACGCTAAAAAAACCGCGCTTCACAAGTTCCGAACCCAGGTTCTTTCCTTAGGGCAAAGCATAGCTTTATTACTTAACGGTGCCCGGGCCAATCGCTCAAGACACAATCAACCACTTGAGCTGGAACATCGGACTGAAAGTCCACAAAGTGGTTTGCAGGATACATTCGACCCACGCTGGCCAGTTCATGTGCAACTGAATTTGCACTACGTCGACAGACGCCCAGTACATATTCGGAGAACCACATATTCAGTTGGAACTTGGTATCTTCAATAATGGCTGCGTACGGCGAGGAGTCGGCCTTCCGGAGATCCAATGCTTCCACCAATAGTTGTGAGTCTGTTTCGAAGACAGGCTGAGCTACGCCTAGACCCGCAGCTAGTTCAACTGCATGGGACATGGCGATGGCCTCCGCCCCGAAGGGATCACTGATGTACTCCTGTCTACCAGCTTGAGCCGCAACCAGGTCTTCATCCGAGGTGTGAGCAGCTACACTCCACCCCACATGATGATCACCAGGGATAAATGGCCCATCCAAGTTGAACTTAACCACTCATTACCCTGGTGGCTTCCACTTATCAACAGAGGGTTTCTTTGCTTGAGCTAGCGAGCAAATCCGGTCATATAGCAGCACAAAACCATAAGAATCAACAACAGATTCGAATATTTTTAAACTTTTGAAGGCAAAACACTTTTTCCTCCGCGCTGGGCCGGCCCATTTGTCTTTTTTCGGTTATAATTACATTTTGGTGTTTGTGACATTTAAAAAATATTCAAGTGTTACAAAAAATGTACGTGGCCTTTAAAACTATATTTAAATATATAAAAATATATACGTGGAATTTAAAAAATGTATGTTGCATTTGAAAAATGTTAACACATTTCAAAATAATGTTCGCGACATTAAAAAAAATCATACAATGTAGAAAAATGGCATGTCGTTTTAAACAATGTTTCATACCATCCCGAAAATGTTTAACATGTATTTGCAAAATATTTCAGATACTTGTATTTGAAAAACGAATGTTAATCATATGTTAAATACCAAAAACGGTGGATGTTTATGAAAAAATCGACATAAAATAGGTATTTAGAAAAATGTTATCATCACTTAGTTGTCAAATTATGTACCACTTAGTGTCCAGATTAAATTAACTTAGTTGCCACAAAAAGTATTGTTATCAGTTTTTATTTATTTCCATTTTGCCAAAAGAATTACACTCTGGTTGTCCGTGCCAAAGTTGTAATTTTGTTTTTCATGTGTTTGCCAAAACAAATTCGTCCCTCCGTACAAAAAATTACGCTCTTATATTTCTTTACCGAGGGAGTACACTCCAATTGCCACTTTAATTGGGCCGAAGTTGTCCTTTTTATTTCATATAGCTTGCAGAAAAAAAAACAATCAACACCACCAGTACCGCATGTGCTGCATGCTCGTTGACTCGTTGTACTCCCTACAAAAAAGACTCGTTGTACCACTGGCATCCGCACCGTAGTGACGCCCCTGTAGCAGAATACTTCAACCATGGTACTGTAGTACTTCTTTCATTTTTATTTACTCTGCATATTAGAATTGACTGAAGTCAAGTTTATAGAAAACAGTATAAACATTTATCATAACAAATATATATATATAATGAAAATACATTCAATAATAAATCTAATTATATTGATTTGTTATTATTCATGTTAACATTTTTGTTTATAAACTTGTTCAAAGTTTACAAAGTTTAATTTTGACCAAAGCTAATACGCGGACTAAGTAAAAACGAAATAAAAACAAAGGGAGTATATTGCACGATTACTGTAGCAAAAATCATCAGCGTTGAATCACGTGAAAAAGTAGCCCCGCTTGTTTTTCCACGCTTGATAGCCCACTTGCAATGACAGACCCGATAAAAATATTGTTTCCTGCCCTGGGCCGCGAAATGGAGAGTTTGTTTTCTTAGGAGTTAAAAAAACAGTGGCTGACAGCGGTCTGGGCCGGCCTAGTCTTTGCCCCCACGCCCGCGGCGTGACCAATCCCGGCCATCTAGACAATTCCCGTTTGGAAACTACCCTAGAAGGGCTTAATTTAGCGAGAATGTTAAATTCCTGCCGATTGTCAGTTTGCAACAGATCCGCACGAATCGCGCGCCGTTGGATCTGAATCCTATGATTGATCGCGTCTTCCGATCTGTTCTTTCTTGCGTTCACTGTTCCCGCTAATCCCGTGATCTCGCTTATCCCGCCCGTGATCTCCACCTCCCACTTACCCCGTTTCTGGTGGTTGCTGGTTTCGATGGAAAAATTGAAAAATAAATAATTTGCGAGTACTAGGACTCGAGCCCACGACCCCTTGAAAGTTTCAACACGCACAGACCAATCCACTAACTAATGTTATTTGTCTTGGTTTTATGCATGTTTCTAGTTGAGTTAACTAGTTCGACAAAATGAAATTGTAATTTGCTGGGTTGGGCGAGATTTGCTCCAAATTTAGTGGTTCTTGACATCTATCCCGAGCATGGTAATATACGCAGCGCTTAGCTGGTAACTTAATTAGCTAAAACATGGTAACTTTTTGAAATTGCTATTTTTCTGTTGAAAAACACCTTCGGTAACTCATGTGTAAATAACTTGGTATATACATATAGCAGACCTGATAACTTACCGAGCCTAGACGCGATAACTTTCTTGACCTGGGAAAAAAAGTTATTGAAAAGCATACATCCGGTAATTCATTGAACAACGTGGTAATTGTGACCCAAGATTTTTTTTCCTCTAAACATACTCTCGATAACTCATGTACATACGAACGCCATGTTAACTTTGGAAAGAATGGAGAAAGAGTTGATGAAATATACACCCCCCCCTGTGTTTTCTGTGAATAGCGGTAACTCACACATCACAGACCTGATAACTTATGTACCCGGTTCCTACTAACTTTACCAACCCCCCCCCCCCAACATGGTAACTCACATTTCATAGACCTGATAACTTGTGTGCCCCGGTCCTAGATACGTTGTCTATAACTTCGGCGAGGGTGGGGGTGGGGGAGTTGTTGAAACATACCATAGTAACTTCTGTGCAAATAACATGATAACTCAAACATTGCGGACCCGATAACTTATGTACCCCCGGTCCTGATGACTTGGTCGGCGAGGGTGGGGGTGGGGCAAGTCGCTGAAAGATGCCACGGTAACTTATGTGCAAATAGCATGATAACTCATACATGGTACACCTGATAACTTATGTACCCGATCCTGGTAAATGTGGCGACTGTGGCGAGGGTGGGGGGGACCCGGTAATTTCTATGTAAATAGCATGGTAATAGAGACATACAAAGTACATAACTCCCATAGAAACGCCACTGTAATTTTTTGACCAGATTTTTTTGTTGAAAAACATACACCCGATAATTTTTGTGTAAAAAACATGATAATGTATTCATCGCAGACATGATAACTAATATCTTACGTTTTAAACACCACGATATCTTTCATCCAAGGGGGGTAGTTTTTGAAACATTTTCACCAGTAATTTCTGTGTTAAATTACCATACTTCCCCATGCCTTAACCTTCTCGTACTGTAGTTACCAGCCTTATCATGGTATAGTTATCATGTTGCTCATACCATAGTTATCACGCTGGTCATGCCAAAGTTACCAAGTCAAACTTTTTTTTCTTCTGATATGACAGAAATAAGAAAGATTTAAATAACGTTGTTTATCTACAATAGACAATAACAACAGGTGGCTTAGTTGGTTATTAGGCTCAACAGCTATTGCATAGACCTGGGTTCGAATCCTCTTTCAAGCACCTTTATTTTCTTTTCATATTATGCAACGAAAAACCAGAAAAAACCACAAGCGATTTACTACGGTTTTTGAGAGAAGGAAAAAAATCAATGGAAAGCGAGCGTGAGAAGATAGCGCGCCTATCGCTAACTATCGGGAGAAGTGGATCGGACTCGTGCGGATCTATTGCTAACCATCAGTCGACTGGTGGTTAGCACAGTCCTTTAGACTGAGATTGTATAGTTCAGTGTGCAATGAGCAATCGACAGAGAAGAATTTGTTGTGGGGGTTCGTTTTACCCAAACACTACAAATTTAGGGCTTAAAATAGATATTTTTTCCCATTATTTTCCACCAACCATCCAAAACAATAAGGTGTGCATCAAGGGGCTTCCCTCGCGATAGCCACGTGGGCACAATGGATTGGCCAGGGCCGAAGGGGGAAAGTAAAAAACGCGTCGACCCTTCAATCCTTGCCCTCCTCGCACGCAAGCCTCCCCTCGTCTCCTCTCTTACGACCTTTCTCTCCCTCGCGAATCCTCGCCACCGCCGCCGCCACCGCCACCGCCACGACCCATGCCGGCTGATTCCGGCGAGTCCCGGCAGCGGGTGACACACCAACGGCCTCTCCTGGCCCTCTCCTTCCTCCCATCCATCCAGATCCATCCTCCTCTCCTTGTCTCTCTCCTCCGCGTCTTCCTCCGGGGAGCCTTGCGGCTGCAGCAGGAGGGGAGACATGGGGGCCGGGCCAGCCGATTTCCTTGCCGGATCTGGAGCGCAGGGGCGACGCCGGCGAGTAACCGACCAGGGAGGAGCATTGGTCGCCGGTGAAGAAAACGTGGGAGGGAGACGAGAGGAGCACTGATCGGGGGGAGTCACCAGGGATGGTCGATGCCAAGGTCAGCTTTCCCAATCATTCTCCCCCCTCCACTCCAGATCCATCTCTTTGTATCCCCCCCCCCCTCATGCCCATCTATGCAGCAAGACTCATTGGGTTCCTTCTATCTAAGCCGGTTTATGTCTCTTTGCTACATATAATCATGGTGGAACTAGGCTATATTTCTTACAGTGACACAAGGGTGACTAAAAAAATTGTGGTGTACGTCAATCATTAGCTTGAATTTTTACCTGCAGCTGATCTTATTCTGGTGAGAGTTTGATGACAGGGAGAATTATTATTATTGTTGTTGTTCAAGGGTAACTGCGATGCACATGATGCAAGAATTGTATTTGTGCAGAGGTAGCTACAACTATGCAAATTAGTTTGATGCCCTCTGTTACTACCTTATTTTTTGTTGAACTAACCAATACCAGAACACAGCCCTATCCTACATGAACTCAAGTGTTCTGATGCAGCCATTTTCTGTTGTAGGAGGAGCAATACCCAGGGTGCGAGAGTTAAGAGAGTATCTGCTGAAACTAAGGTCACAACAGATCAGGTACTTTATTTTTGTTTCAACTCATACTGCTCTCTAATGCACAATCTGCAAACTGCAGGGCCTCCATGCTAAAAATAAAATTGAATTTTCTTGGCAGATTCACTTGTCTAGAAACTAATTTGTGGTGTAGATTGAAAAAAGGCAAATGACTCGGATATAGTCATAGAACTACAACATAAAGTTTGAGGATTGTCCCCAATCCCATCATCTTTCTCTCAGTTTTTACTACATGATTCTCTGTGATGATTTTATTCTAATTTCTCAATTTATTTATGTTTTTTCTAAACACAACGCCTGCAGATTTGATAAAGAAGAGGAAGAATTTTGAGGAAGAACTTTGTGAAAATGCAGTCACTTTCTTGCATTTTGACGTGTTCTGCCAATTTCTATATATTACTTATATGGTTGCACCAAAGTCTTGGTTATATGACTTACAATGCCCATGTAAGTATATACTCCCTCCGTCCCATAATGTAAGACACTTTTTGACACTAGTGTAGTGTCGAAAAATGTCTTACATTATGGGACGGAGGGAGTATTAGATATCAGAATTTCTTATGTTCAAGCATTAGAAAGCTGTAAAATTATAACATTTAGCACTAGAGCTCGAGGAATTCAGCATCACTAGATTAAGAGAAAACTCCAAGCCTTTGTTTGAGCAATACAAATAAATTATTATGGAATATACTATAAAATCTAAAATCATAAGGAGCGTAGAATAGTTTACCTGGAAATTCAGGTGTCTATAGACGGGTGTGAGGTGCAACCTATCATCTCATAAAATATATGAGCTTGAGGAAATATACTTGTGCCGGATTGTTTGAGATGTGCATCAGTTAAGCCCATGTTGTTGTGAATTTAGCTGGTCTATCTATTGATGAGGGTGGGAAATTATCACTGGTCTACTCCGCTTTCATGTTATATCACTTTTTCATGCTTGCGAGGGCGTAATTCATGTTTTGTGTGCCAACAGTGGCCATTATTTTGTCTGGCCGTTGAAAAATTGAGAACGAGATAACAGTTGAAAGTGGCGTTCGCGTAGGAAATCACCTGCTTCATTGACTGTAGGCAGAAGGTACATTTGGTATATATTCGGTACTCTTCTCCTACTTATACCAGTTTAGCTTTTGAAGTTCTGTGTTTAGTATTCATGTAGTAAATTATATGATCACACCCACCAATACACGCGACCAGCCGCCGCTCCTCACTAACGCTCCGGAATGACGTCTTACGGTCTTAGCATGTCGTCAGTGGAGGAGATGACCACAGTCCTGCACTCAGCGGCTGGAACAGAGGGGCGGAGCATCTTCTGACATACTCATCTGACCTTAGTTCCGAGATACTTAGTTGCTTAGTTACATCCACTCCTAGATAGCTATAGATAGCTAAACAGATGCTTTTGCCTACAATCCATGGCTAGCTAGATATGGATGTACGGGTTCATCTTGAAATGAAATAATTATTTATGTATGTTTGCTTTTGGCCCATTCATTTTGTGTTAATCTTATCTTGCTTTCTTGTTTTTCAGGGAATTTAACTTGCCTAGCTACAAACTATTTAATTATGCATGTGGTCGGCTCGGCCTCCTGCTCCTCTGGCTAGCTTCCACAGCCGCCTACTCTGGTGAGTTCTTGGTCTCCTTTTCCTTTTCTATTCCCCTACCTAGCCTTCGAGCTATGGTTGTTGCATGTCGGTCATCGAGCCGTGCTAAATAATACTATCAGATCATTCTCTGTATGGTAATTAGATGAGATTAGATGTTAGGCAAGCACTGCCTTTTTATGCATGTAGCAGATGTAATTTAAATTGGCATGTGTATGCTGCGTATTTGCATGGTTGCGAGTTAAGTGTGAAATTATCTTTGTACAACCATAATTGATGGCTCAAGAAGATAAAGAGATTTGCTTATCTCTATTGCACTGTCATGATAGTGTCACATTAACCCATGGTGAAAACTCATGCTTCTGTTCTGTGTGAATTATTTCTATTTGATTATCTGATGAGATCGTACTCATTTGCTGCTAGAAGTATTTGTATTTGATTTTCTATGACAACTATTTTGATAAGGTTGGAGCATTAGGGAAATTTCATGCTTTGCATAGGGGTTAGAATAGTTGTTCAGAGAGCTATGAACTTTATGGCATTAGTGTTTTCCTTTTACTGTAAATCTGCAAAAGAGGGAACATATACAAATATACCTATTTCATATAGAAAAAAATAGTTCTGTTCCCGCAAGTTCTTCCATTTTGTAACAGGTTTTTTATTTTAAATCAAAGCTCCGTCAAGCAAAATATATTACTAATATATATATATATATATATATATATATATATATATATATATATATATATATATATATATATATATATATATATATAGTTCATCCCAGATAAACGATTTCAGTTCTGGTCATAAGGGCCATTCTATTGAACAAACACTACGCAAGCCATTGACACATTAGTGTATATATATAGGCTCTATTTCAGATAGCATAAGTGTGCCATGCTTTGGATTCAAACTTCTTTTTCGCATGATGTGTTGCCAGCATTGTAAGTGATCATGAGACTCACTTCTCCCCCAGCCTTCTATAGTCAACAAGGCTCGACGCTCCTGCTTCTTGTGACCCCAAAGTCAAGGCGCGACTCTGCTACAACCCTAAGACTCCTCTAGATGGGTTTTCCCCTGATTTTTTCACATCCTCTGGATGAACTTTCATTACGGAAATTTTTACTGTTTTGTTAACTGATGTTTTGAAGTCTAAGCAGTTTATGTTTTTTATAGATTGATATGTACCCCCCTAGAGTGGGTCTTTCAATGGATGAATCGGGTCAAACATATGCATATATTAATATACCGCACCTGAGGTCAGTTGTGTTTTCTCAGATTTACGTACGAATGACACCTGTTTTCAGAACTTCTTTACAATCAAGGTCATAGGATGCGGTTGAACATGCAACAACATACCTCATTCAGCTATGATGTTAGCCTTTTGCTTTAGTTATCAGGCAAAATTTCTTGCGTTTTGTACCTTCATGTGCTCTCGTTCAAACGTCAATGATGGTTGGGAAATTTCTGTTAAATGTGGTTAACAATAAGGATAAAGTCGACTATAGTTAGTTTGCTTTTCTATTGCTGGGTAATCTTCTTATTCCATCATTTTATGAGTATTTTTATGTTGAATGTATCTTCTCCAGAGCCGATGGTATTTCTTTCACAATACTGATATGATTCTTGTCTGCTCTAGGTGTCACTGTCATGGCTTGCTTGACATTACTCGGATATATGTCAGGCAGTGGTATCTGGTAACCTTATTTTGATGGTTGTCGAAACACATCTTCAGTCATACATACACCATCTGAGGTATTAAATAACCTATCATCTCATTTTTATCGTCGTGTATGGGAGGGAGATGATGCGGCTGCTCTTTGCGTCCAATGTGCTCGTCTCTGGCTTAAACAGGCTTGGAGCTGAGACCGGTGCGCGCCTCCTTCACTATGTGTGATTTAATCATGTAGTGCTTTATTTAGTACATTGATATTCTAATGTACCCGTCGTTCTGTTTTTTCTGCTCTTAAATATTTGTTGGTAATTTGGAATATGTGATTACTTGCTTAGTTGCTGAATTGAGAAACATATGCGATTACTTCAATTTATCCCATATATGTGCAGACAGGGCTGAGTTGCTAGATAAAAATAATTTTGGTAATAGTTATCAGATGTCTAATTTGTTCAAACAGAGTGAATGCCTTAAACTGTTGACATATGCTGCATGATCATCAGGTTGTTTGCTGCATTCCGAGTTTGTAGTGTTACATAGAGAAATGCAAATCATATATGACCCTTTTCTGCTTGTTATGCAGATTTACTTGTATTTTTGTGCTCAGAATTCCCAAGGCTTGTCTTTATTGTAATAGACAAGGCTGATTACTTCAATGCACTATGTGTTGTTGATTGTTTTGTGATCCTACTTCATGTTTACATTGGTAGGGTTTGTAATTGCCACTAGAAATAGGCGAGAAAATGGTACTACAGTTAGTTGATTGCACTTTACTGATTTTGCAAACCGTGATAACCGCTGAACTGCTTGTTGCTTTGGTGAATCTATTTAATGTAGTGCTCTATGGAGATGGAGAACATATGTCAAGATGTTTATGGTATAGTGGTTGCGCCACAAAAGTGTTTCCTTGCTATGAACCGAATTTGCAATCCAATGCTTTTGTCTCTATTGGTATGTTCTGAATTCCTGAGTCTTTCGATTTTTAGAGTTTTGGTCATGATGACATCATACCGCATGCAGGGTACTTACGCAACTACTCCCTCCATTCCTAAATAATTGTCTTTCTAGAGATTTCAACAAATGACTACATACGGAGCAAAATGAGCGAATCTACACTTTAAAACATGTCTACATACATCTGTATGTTGTAGTCCATTTGAGATGGCTAGAAAGACAAATATTTGGGAACGGAGGGAGTATATATCTATAACCACCAAAATGTATTGTACTCCTTTTTTGCCTACAGCTAAATAGGACCCATCTTAGATTGTTTGGAAGAACTGATCTATGTACTCCCTTTTGCTACAGCTAAATAAGAACCTTCACGATGGGCTGATGAGGGGATGCCCAAGAGGTCCGTGGTAGGGGTGGAGCAGCAAGGCCGGAGACCCAGGCGGCGGATGCCTCATGGGTAGAAGAGAGGTTGACGATGTGGACAAGGAGTAATAGTGTCATGGATACCCTTTAAACTTTCCGTTGTTGTGTTCTTATTATTTTGGTTTAGCACTTCATGTCCCAATTGAATGTTGAATTCTTACCACTATAGAAACTTGCAGCATATGTTGATTCATTATTTCATGAGTATGTGTGAGCTCTCTCCCTCTCTCTGGTTCTATCTCATGCCTTTCGGTGTTTTGTGTTTTAGATGCCCTAATCTTTTTATATTTGAGTGTCATTTATTTAGCTCTTTTGAAATTAGTAGTGGGAATTCTTACATTTCATGCCCATGTGTTATACAAAATATTAAGAAAGTAAGTGGAATGGGCGCTTGCCAACCTGGCATCGCCCAACTTCCTCTCAAGAGGCGCCACCTAGTGACGCCCCAACCCCTAGTGGATATGAAGCCAGAGCTGGGCTCGACCGATCGCTTCACTCATCTCATCTGCCCTTCTCATAGGGCGTGTTGTAACAGTTTTATTCAGTTTTTTTTGGTAAAAATCAAGATCCACAGGTTGTAACGATCTTAGCCTGGTTCTTTAAATTAACCGGGGCAACTCTCTTCTCCCTTTTAAGAATTTTAAAAAACCAATATTGAAATCTTTGAAAGGACTTATACATAGGAAGTACTATTCAAGAATTCAAGAACAGGCTCAAAACATGCACAGGGACACGTGCACAGCTGAGCAGGCGATGACGGCGACCGAAAGAAGTCCGCCATTGCTCGAGAAATAGAAACGGATAAGCTTTTGCGTATTTTTTTCTTTTGATAAAGGGCGCTTTTATTAATTCAGAATGTAGCATCAAGTGCATACAAAGCATAATGAGTGTCACCCGATCTTTGCATAGCTAAGATGCACACAGACTTAAACGAACAATCTAGCAAAGTATATGTAAAAAACGACAAGTTGGCACCAGTAAAGCTATATGAGTCCGAAACTATGTCAATGTCGACGGAGGAGGTGGATCTATCCGGAGATTATGTTGCCACACATGTAGGATAAAAACCTCCCTGGCCACCCGCTCTAACCACATACACACCGCCTTGAACAGGGATTGATACTTCGTTCGCTGTAGCGTAGACCACATACGAAGCCAGTGCATACGACGGTAAATAACGTACATAGGAGAAGAGGTTTTTCCATTAAAAACACAATCATTTCTACATAACCAAAGCGACCATAATAAGGCTGACCGCTCCCGCCCGTATTAGCGTACTAAAAGTATTTGGTATACCGTCAAGCCATTGACCATATATATTGGCAACACTTAGGGCGGATACAAATTGGACGCTATTTGGATGACTGACGATATAAAACGCGCAAACTGGCATTGAAAGAAGAGGTGTTTAATTGTCTCGTCATGAGTACAAAAGCTACATCTCTTACTTCCTTGCCAGTTGCGTCAAGTAAAGTTGTCTTTTGTTAGCACAACTCCTCTTCGAAGATACCACATGAAAATCTTAATTTTTAGTGGCATTTTTTATTTCCAGATTAGTTTATTATTATTCACAGGAATCTCTGAATGCGAGAGTGTGCGGTACATAGAGTCAACAATGAAGGATCCTGATGTAGTGAGATTTCAACAAAACACATCCCGCCCTTGAGTCAAGTTAATCGTATTCAAACGGGATAGAAGATGTTGCCATGAAGCAAGGCGGAGGCCAATCAAATCCCTCCTAAATGATACATTCGGCGGGGAGGAGTTGAGAACGTGCACAAGAGTATCATTCTTATCACGTACAATGCGATGCAAGGCTGGATACTATTCATGAAGAGTGGCGTTTCCTAACCACCTGTCCTCCCAGAAACGTATCTCGGAGCCGTCATTTATCGTGAATTATCTAAAGCGGAATAGATGTTTCTTTACCACCATCAGACCAGACCAAAAATGTGAGTCACCAGGTTTCTAATATGCCTGAGACAACGCTTTTTGGCCTAGATACTTATTGCGCAACAGGGTTTGCCAAACACCATCCTCGATAAGTAGCGTCATTCTTGACCTGGAGGTCCTGAACACCTAAACCTTCTTGGTCTTTTGGTCGACAGATCACACTCCATTTTGTTAGCCTATACTTTTTATTTTCACTGTCTCCTTGCCAAAAGAATCTAGATCTGAAGTAATCCAGTCTTTGCAGAACCCCTTTAGGAATTTGGAAAAATGAAAGCATGTAGAGAACCATGTTTGTGAGAACAGAGTTGATCAAAACTAGTCGCCCTCCAAGGGAGAGCAACTTACCTTTTCAACTGCTCAATCATTTCTCCAATTGCTCTTCAACATGTTTCCACTCTGCATTAGTGAGATGCTGATAATGAATCGGAATTCCCAATTATTTAATCGGGAAGTGGCCTTGTGCACAACCGAACAAGTCAGCATATTGTGCAGCCGCCTCCTTGGCTTCTCCGAAACAGAACAATTCGCTTTTATGAAAGTTAATTTTCAGACCTGACATTTGCTCAAAAGCTGAGAGCAATAGTTTCAGATTTTTAGCCTTATCTAGGTCATGTTCCATAAAAAGAAGATAGAGAGTCCCCCATCCACAAGATGTGGCACTACTCGCGCAATTTGTTCGTCCTGTTTGGCGCGTTTGATCAAAGTAGCCAACATGTCAGCGACAATGTTAAACAACATTGGAGACACTGGGTCACCCTGTCGTAATCCCTTTTTGTCTGGAAGTAATGGCCTACATCATCATTGACTTTGATAGCCACACTACCTCCGGTAACGAAATTTTAGACCCACTCGCGCCATTTATTGGAGAAACCTTTCATTTTTTAGGGTCTGTTGGAGAAATGACCATTTGACTTTGTCGTATGCCTTTTCAAAGTCAATTCTAAATATTACTCCACTTATGTTCTTCCGGTGCATCTCGAGAACGGTCTCGTGTAGGATTACTACTCCATCGAGTATATTTCGTCCTTGCATGAAAGCCGTTTGGGATGGTTGAACAACATGATCGGCAACCACGTTGAGCCTATTAGTCGCCACTTTGGTGAAAATTTTTGAAGCTGACATTAAGGAGGCAGATAGGTTTGAACTGTTGAATCTATTCGGCATCCATAGTCTTTGGCAACAAAACAATCTCGCCAAAATTAAGCCGGGATAGGTCTAGTTGGCGGGCATGAAAAAAAATTGAACAACTCCATTAGGTCAGTCTTGATGACATCCCAGAAGTTTTGATAGAACTCCGCGGGGAAATCATCCGGGCCTGGAGCTTTATTATGTTCCATTTGGAACACCGCAGCTCGCACCTCCTCTTCAGAGAAAGGTGCCGTCAGGATGTCATTCTCTTTTGCCGTGACTTGTGGAATGTCATCTGTTTGGGTATCATCTAGAGTGAAGTTCCCTTCATCTGGAGCCCCAAACAAACACTTGTAGTATTTGGTTATATAACGCTTGAGCTCTGCCTGACCCTCGATCCGCCCCTCATCTTGTTGGAGGTTAAAAATACACTTCTTCCTATGCCGCCCATTGCCGACCATTTGGAAATATTGTGTATTATTATCTCCCTCCAAAATGAATTGGGCACCTGATCTTCGATACTACTTGATTTCCTCTTCTCGCAACAGACGTGCAATTTGCTCATTGGATTGATTTTTCAACTCAATCTCCCGTTGAGACAAAAGGCCAGTCTCTGCTATTCTGTCGAGGTCATCTATAATAGTGGAAAGGCGTTGCTTTTCTTTTTTACATATACCACTTGTGTGTTTGGCCCATCCAGTTAGGAACCGCCTCATGGCTCGAATTTTGAAGTTTCATCTTTGAACCGGTGTGCGAGCGGCCTCTCCCATAAATGCTTAACTATATCTGCAAAGTTATCCCGATGTAACCATCCCAATTCAAATTTAAATGGGCGGCGAACAGTGGAAGAGGTATTAAAGTTAGAATCAAGAATGATGGGTGTGTAGTCCGAAAGTAACTCAATACGCTCTAGGACACACACTGTTATCATAGGGAATTTTAATACCCATTCGGTATCAATGAGTACCTGATCGAGTTTCGCGTATGTCGGCATCAGACGATTGTTGGCCCAAGTGAACTGTCGCCTCGACATACTAGCTTCTCGAAGATTCAAATTTTCTTGAATAAGAAAGGCCAGTGCGTGTCAAAACGATCATTATTTTCCTCTTTCTGGTACTTAGAATATTGAAGTTGCCTCCAATAAGCATTGGATGCGGTTTATCCTTAGCCAGGTTCATCAATTCCCAAAGGAAAGAGGATTTTTTCTCATCCTGGACAGCCCCATAGACTACGACCAGGCTTCATGTATAATTATCATCTCTATTTCGTAGATGGAATTTGATGTGAAATTCACCAACCAAAAAAGCTAACAAGTCCAGGGTTATGGTCTGTATCCCAAGTAAGATTTCTCCAGGCCTTTCAACAATGTCATATGTAGTCCAAACCACCTGATAGGTGATCAAAGAGATGTGCACGAAAGTCACATTTACCAACCTCAAAAACCATCACAAAATCTAACCTATGGTCACGCAAAATCTAATCTATGGTCACACACATAGTCACAGACGTGTTTATGCTTAGCCAAGTCTGTAAAACCTCATGTGAAAACTCGAGTCAGGGTGGATACCTTCGCCTTCTTGAGCAATTTTTGTTTCTTTTGAAAAATGAGAATTTGATTTACATGACGATGCAGTGAAGTCACAAAATAAAAATCCAGGTCTTGCATCATCTAATCCTACTTCAGTTGCCGCACCAACCAAGTGATAAGAGAAGCGAACCATCATATGCAGCTGCAAAGTGATAGAGAAGCGGACCATCATATGCAGGGGCGGAATTGGGCCTATGGCAACTGGGGCTATAGCCCCAGGCGTGACCCAACTAGTGCTATTAGATCCAGATGAAAATTTTCAGATTTTAAGAGGTCCAGCCCCAGGCGTGACCACCCAGCTCCAGGCCTCAGCCGCTCAGCCCATGTACCTTCTGAGGCTCGCAGCCCAACTAGCTCTGCATATTTTGCTCCCCAAAAAAAAAAACGCTCTGCATCGCCAAGCAGCAGGAAGCCACGCCCACGTTTTCCCCTAAAGAAACGTTTTTGCTAACAAAACGACGCCCACGTTTTCCCCTAAAAAAACCTTTTTCTAAAAAAACGACGCCCAGGTTTGATCCTTGGTCAGTTGCGATTTCAAAGGAATCGATCGCACGACGATTCGATCGATCTGACAAAACATAGTTGCCTTGTTCCTTGCGCCGCCCCAGGCGTTTCCCCTCGATGGCTCGACAGACCTGCGCATGGCCTCGTCACTTCGTCGGAGCAGCCCCCTCCAAGTCCAACCTTCTGGTCTTTTCCATCTCCACAACCGGCAACGTCTTGTTCTTCTCCGTCTCCACAACCGGCTAGACTGGTAATTTCTACTTTGGTGTATCGTCTATCTTTTTGCTAGATCCAAGATGATTAAATTGTACTCGTATTACTTTAGTCAATTTTGTTTCGGTAATTTGTAAAAGCAAAAAAAGATAAACCCAAGATGAATAGGATGCGTATGTTTTTTTTAAGCAACATCCAGCCAGCCTTCATCGAACAATACCAACATCATCATTGTTAACTATTTTGTTCTATTAAATTTCCTCTTGTGGAGAAGATGAATTCATATCATTTTTAAAGTGAAGTTGTGATTCCCGCAAAAAAAAAACTGAATTTGTGACGTACTTGTAACATGCACTGGTATGTGTGGTATAGTTACTTAGTTTTAGCCCTAGGCTTTGAGAAGCAAAAAAAAAACTGAATTTGTGACGTACTTGTAACATGCACTGGTATGTGTGGTATAGTTACTTAGTTTTAGCCCTAGGCTTTGAGAAATCCTCGCCTCTGATCATATGCAGCTGCCGATTCCTCCTCGATTTCGGGGTAATGAACACTTAAACCTTTAATCGGCCTCTCTCCATAGTTTTAGCACCCCCACCAAAATGCACATCATTATTATCATTTCCAATTTTAATTCCAACATTATTTAAACTATAGAGAATACGAGAAGCAGAAAAAGAAAGAAATGATTTATTGCACGGCGTGCCTGTAGTAGGGTCGAAGTTTACGCTCCGAACGACGCCGCATCGCCTTGAAGAGGGAGCACTCATCCGTGGCCGCTAAGGCTTTAGTTAGTCTTTTTTTTTTCAGTAAAGAAGAGACTTAACCAAGTTTTGAGTCGATTTAGAATTAGTAACATTGTTCGTGAAATGCGGAGTCGCCGACAGTGCAGCAGCACATAACAGTAGCACTCTACAACCTATTCGCAAGTAAAGAAGAAGCATAGTTTTATTGTCCATGAACAAACCAGAGTTCTCGAGATGACTGGATACATATGTACAACACCATCACGTGTGCCGTTCGCGATACATGGACCGGCTTCCAGAAAAAGTGCAGCCGATCTGACCGTTGAAACGCAAATCTAGCTAGTTAACGCAAGAAAGGGACTAAAGTTGAAGCTTGCTGCCTGCTCCTCCTCTCTGAAATTAAGCGGTGTTCTTCTTCAAGATCCTGTCGAGGACGCCCTCCCCGCTCTGCTCGGGGATCCCCGGCGGGTCCACTCCGACGTCCTTGAGCGTCACCGCCTTCCTCGCCCTGAGAAGAACAAGTTACCCAACATCAGTCACGTACATCAATCAAACCACCACTCTGCGCGCAGGAACGAGGAACGGCGAGGTCGTACGGGTAGTCGGCGACGGGGTCGGCGACGCCGGCGGTGAGGGAGCGGTCGTCCTGGACGTGGGCGACCTTGCGGAACACGGAGCCGCCGACGAAGCGCTCGGCCTCGTCGAGGGCGAGGTCCGGGTCCGCCACCTCGGGCACCGCCTCGCGCTTGCGCTTGTCGACCCAGACGTTGGGCGCGTGCGCCAGCTGCTGCCGCGCCGTGTGCAGCCCCAGCGCCCCCGCCAGGCCGATCATCCCCAGCGCCACGTACACCGGCACGTAGTCGCCCATGGGCTTGGCCTTGGGCCTCTCGGCGTGCGCCGCCGCGGTGGAGGCCGACCTCCGGAAGGCGCCCTGCAGCGCGGCCGCGCGGAGAGCGGCGGCGGCTCGTGAAGCCATCATGGCTGCTAGCTTGGGTGTGATAGTATCAGCAGAGAGTGGCGACGGTCGCGTGTGGTTCGGATTTCTCTGTGTGGGTGCTTCTTCTGTTTCGCTTTGTGAGCTGATGGGAGTCTGTGACGGTGGCTTATCTTATAGGGGCGGCTCGGTGGCGTCGTGGCGAGTGGCGAAGCGTCTGGAACGGACGGGAGCAAGGTGGCGACGCGCGGCAGGGCGAAGACGCGCCAGCGTGACCCCGCCGCGCTTGAAGAGCACATGCGATTAGTTACGTGTACCTCGTTCGTGCACACGGCCGTACGCATCTATCAATCTATCATGGGAGTACCTAGAACTCATCTAGATGAGACATAATTTGGTCTCATTTACTTTGAAAACAAGAACAAATACAACCCACGTCAGAGCACACGCATCTTATAGCATCACATCCAATGGCTATAAAAGATGAATGAGACCAAATTATATCTCATCTAGATGAGTTCTAGCAAAACTGATCTATCATGCAGTTTGTTCTCGATTGCTACTACGTAGTACATACACCTTTTTTATGGAACACACTACGTATTAAGACCATGAAATTCCTGTGAAAATACATTAGAGTATGGATGAAAGTAGTGTGAAAGCTTTCCGCTTATATGAAAAAAATGGACATTAAGAGGAAAAATTGAAGTGGAAATGAAAATTTACAAGACAAAAATGAAAACAGAATTATTTTTTATGGGCAAACGAAAATGAAAACAGGATTTCGTTTTCCGATGAGACATGCACGGAACTTTCCGTTTTGAATATATGACACATCACACATGACTGTTTCTAGCCCGACTAGGAGTTGGGCCATCTGAGCCATTCTACTTAACTTATCCATTGAACAATTTTGTTGGTTTCCTTTTCTTTTGTCTAAGGTTCAAAGGGTCTTTACTTTCGGTGTACACTCTCCTTTCGTCTTCGTGTCCGTGCCGTATTTGCTCCATTTTCATTTCTGATAGTATCCATCTCTGTATTGGTTTTCTGGTTTTTGTATTTGTTTTCACTTTCACAAAAAAAACTGAAAACAAGTGTGGCAGCATCCAGTTCCGCTCCGTTTTTATCCGTACATTAGAGCGATTAAGGGCATGACGTTTGTTGAAATTTTATTCATTCGAATGTAGTTCTTGGGAGAAAATAAGGTTTGCTGATGATCTGTTGTTTGCGGCACAGCAGATAATAACGCTGATGATCCCCGCAAAAAAAATAACGCTGATGATATCATAGCGCAAATTATTAATTAATGTCATGTTATTTTGGGTCAAACCTCGAAACTAAATAAACCTGCTATCTTTTTTAGCAAACACGGTGATGAGCACCTTAAGACTTACATTAAAATTATTTTTTCAGCTCCTGACATGAATTTCAACACTTTATATCTTGCCTATCCTCTTATTTTTCTGGGCAGGAAAAGAGTTGTTGCTTATAATTTCATCATTGACAAGTTTAAGGCAAAGTTAAATAGTTATAAGGACAATAGATTTTTTCATGCAGGTAGACTTACTCTCGTTAAATCTATTTTTGTGTCTTTGCCTGTTTACTATATGACCGTGATTCTTATGAGCAAAGATATTATTGCGAAACTCACTTTAATTGTACGCAAGCTTTGATGGATAGGGATTCAAAAGGACGTTATGTTGTAGGCTTTCTTTGATTCAAGGGGGAGGAGTATCATTGGAATAGAAAAATTGTAGAAAATGTGATGACATGTATCTCAATTTCTATAGAAAAATATCATTCATGCATAGTATACGAAATTGTCCATTGAGTCTAGGCTTATATTTTTTTCCTTTGAAATGTGAAAGATTTGGTTTCTATCCTACATAGAAATAGAAATCAATTCCTACAAATTAAAAGGTCTTAGAAAAGTTTCTTTGAAAATCCTATCCTATGGAGATCCGACAAATTTCTTACTCCCTCTGTAAACTAATATAAGAGCGTTTAGATTACTATTTTAGTTATCTAAACGCTCTTATATTAGTTTACAGAGGGAGTACAAACCAAAGGAGACCTAGAATTTGGAAAGATATTAGCAGACCCATGCACGAAGGTGGATT
Source organism: Aegilops longissima (assembly GCA_021605205.1). Lineage (NCBI taxonomy): Eukaryota > Viridiplantae > Streptophyta > Magnoliopsida > Poales > Poaceae > Aegilops > Aegilops longissima. The sequence goes on along the minus strand of CM038681.1, from coordinate 533,752,220 downwards.
AGGCATCCGAGATATTTTTTTAATGAATAAGTCCCTCGTAGCCACAACAGCTTGGCGAATTATGAATATCCTTCCTCTTTGGTAGCCAAAATCCTTGAATTGAAATATTTGCATAACATCTCTATATGGGAAGCCCCACATCTGTTCTTAAATCTACATTTTGGCCTTCGTTATTAGAATACTTCCTTAGATGCTTAAGTTCTGTCAGTTTCAAATTGCTAATGATAATTCTTGCATAAGAGCATCTCCAGCCGTGCCCCCAACAGGCCCCCAAGGCCATTTTTTAGCGCCCGGGGGTGTCGGTCATTCTTTTTTGGCGCGAAAGAACGGCGGACCCACCGAGTCAGCGACCCCCCGCCTCGTCGTCCTCATTGCCTCGGTTTTCCGCGGGGAATCAATGCCAAGGCTGCCGCCGGTCAGCCTTCCATTGATTCCTCACGGGCGGCGCGGTGAGGCAACGCGCCCCTTCCGGCCACGCGTACAAACTAGGACGCCCTCCCCCGGCCGCTATATAAGACGCCGCTGCCTCGCCGGTGAACGCACCCCGCCCGCATTCCTCCTCTCGCCCCGTGCATGCAGAACCCCCGCCGCCAAACTCTCTTTCCCTCTCTCCCCGTGCGCACAGACGATGGGCAAAAGGTTCCCGTTGGACGGGGCGGCGGCCAATGGCTTCGGCCGCCGCTCTTTGCACGAGTGGGAAGCCCATCTCCTCCATGAAGCGAACTACCCAGCGCCTCCCGACATGCGCGCGCCGGGGGCGTCCCCGCCCCCCCGCTGCCAGACGTCGAGCACCCACACTACTTCCAGGCCAAGATCGACTGTGTGCTGGCGTCTTTGTCGGAGGAGGAGCGAGTCCTCCCGGAGTATGACGCCGGCAACCACGAGGCGTGGGCGGCGTACTTCGAACGCCAGCAGGCGGAGCGGCTGGCCTCCAGCAACAACGCGCCACTTGTGACGAGGCGCAACAACAGCGACAGTCGCCGCCTGTGGTGGGGCGCCCCCAGCCGCACGCTATATGTCGTCCTCTAGTACCTCGAGGACGGCAATGATCCGCCACTGACGTACTCGGCCACCCCGGTCCCCCGCCGGAGTTGCGGTCCATGGCTGCCGAGGAGGATGCGCGGGTCCTCCTCCTCCTCCCGCTCCTCCTCACACTCCTCCGGGTCACCGGCGCTCTTAAGCGTCAAGGCCGAACCCGTGGCAACGCCGCTCGGCCGGCGCAATCGCGGCGTTGTCATCGACGAGGGTGGCGGCGGTTCCTCGGGTCCAGCCTCCCACCTCGTCAGGCCGGAGACGAAGCCGGGGCTCAGCCCCGTGAAGCGCGAGCACAACAACGAGGCTGCCTTCGACGATGAGGCCGCCATGAAGTAGGCGCGGGAGGGCTGGGCACAAACGGAGTTGGAGCGCCAGCTCCGCGCCCTGGAGGAGATCGCCGCTCGGCGCCGTGGCCGCGACGAGGGAGGCGTCGTCATTCTCAATGACAACCACGACGAGGTTCCGCCGCCGATGCCTCCAGTCGGCCAGGGGGATCCCGGGCAGGGGTCCAGCAGAGACGACCACGTGAAGGAGGAGAAGGATGACGACGACGTCGACGACGACTTCGGCGTGTTCGGTGAGTTCTTCAGCCTGTAGGTGCGGCGCTTTTTTCCTTCTTTTTAGTAGACTTATTATTATGTTTCTATATGTTAAAAAAATGTTAACGACCTAAATATCGCCGAATGTATGTTGTGTTCGCCAAAATTTACCTAATTATTTTTTTAAAAGAGCATCTGGGGCCGACCTGGGGCGGCGGCTTGGAAGCCGATCGCCCCCACGCCGAAAATATCGTTGGTTCGCCCCCAAGCGGCACTTTTTTCTACCCCGGGGAGGGGGGAGAATGGTTGGGGATGATCTAAGAACAAGTCCTTGGTACAAGGAGTGGAAGCATATTCATGATCACTTGAAACCGGATGCATGGAACTTGCTGAAGGAAATATGCCCTAGAGGCAATAATAAAGTTATTATTTTATTTCCTTATATCATGATAAATGTTTATTATTCATGCTAGAATTGTATTAACCGGAAACTTGATACATGTGTGAATACATAGACAAAACAATGTCCCTAGTATGCCTCTACTAGACTAGCTTGTTAATCAAAGATGGTTAAGTTTCCTGACCATAGACATGTGTTGTCATTTGATGAACGGGATCACGTCATTAGGAGAATGATGTGATGGACAAGACCCATCTGTTAGCTTGGCATAATGATCGTTTAGTTTAATTGCTATTGCTTTCTTCATGACTTATACATATTCCTCTGACTATGAGATTATGCAACTCCCGAATACCGGAGGAACACCTTGTGTGCTATCAAACGTCACAACGTAACTGGGTGATATAAATATGCTCTACAGGTGTCTCCGAAGGTGTTTATTGAGTTGGCATAGATCAAGATTAGGATTTGTCACTCCGTGTATCAGAGAGGTATCTCTGGGCCCTCTCGGTGATGCATATCATTATAAGCCTTGCAAGCAATGTGACTAATGAGTTAGTTGCGGGACGATGCATTACTGAACGAGTAAAGAGACTTGCCGGTAACGAGATTGAACTAGGTATGATGATACTGACGATCGAATCTCGGGCAAGTAACATACCGATGACAAAGGGAATAACGTATGTTGTTATGCGGTCTGACCGATAAAGATCTTCGTAGAATATGTGGGAGCCAATATGAGCATCCAGGTTCCGCTATTGGTTATGGACCGGAGATGTGTCTCGGTCATGTCTACATAGTTCTCGAACCCGTAGGGTCCGCATGCTTAACGTTCGATGATGATCTGTATTATGAGTTCTGTGATTTGATCAGCGAAGTTTGTTTGGAGTCCCGGATGAGATCACGGACATGACGAGGAGTCTCGAAATGGTCGAGAGGTAAAGATTCATATATTAGAAGGCTATATTCGGACATCAGAAAGGTTCCGACTGATTCGGGTATTTTTCGGAGTACTAGGGAGTTACTGGAATTCACCGGGGGAAGTAATGGGCGTTATTGGGCCATACGGGAAAAGAGGAGGCAAGCCAAAGGGGAGGTGGCGCGCGCCCCCCATGGGTCCGAATTGTACTAGGGTAAGGGGGCGGCGGCCCCCTTGCCCTTTCCTACTCCCTCTCTCTTTCCCTCTTTCCTTCTCTCCTACTTTGAAAAGGAAAGGGATTCCTACTAGGACTTGGAAGTCCTAGTAGGACTCCATACACTTGGCACACCCTAGGGGGCTGGCCTCTCTCCCTCCCTTCTTTATATACGTGGGCAGGGGCACCCCAAAGGGAGATAGACAATCTCTTAGCCGTGTGCGGTGCCCCCCTCCACAGTTTAACACCTCGGTCATATCGTCGTAGTGCTTAGGCAAAGCCCTGCGCCGGTAACTTCATCATCACCGTCGCCACGTCGTTGTGCTGACGGAAGTCTCCCTCGACCCTCTACTGGATCAAGAGCTCGAGGGACGTCATCGTGCTGAAAGTGTGCTGAACACGGAGGTGCCATACGTTCGGTACTTGGATCGTGAAGACGTTCGACTACATCAACCGCGTTACTAAACGCTTTCGCTTTCGGTCTACGAGGGTACGTGGGCACACTCTCTCCGCTCGTTGCTATGCATCTCCTAGATAGATCTTGCGTGATCGTAGGAAAATTTTGAATTACTACGTTCCCCAACAGTGGCATCCGAGCCAGGTCTATGTGTAGATGATATATGCACGAGTAGAACACAATGAGTTGTGGGCGATAATAGTCATACTGCTTACCACCAATGTCTTACTTTGATTCGGCGGTATTGTTGGATGAAGCTGTCCAGACCCACATTGCATGACCGCGTTCATGAGACTGGTTCTAACGACGTGCTTCACACACAGGTGGCTAGCGGGTGTCCGTTTCTCCAACTTTAGTTGAATCGAGTTTGACTACAACCAGTCCTTGTTGAAGGTTAAAACAGTACACTTGACGAAAAATCGTTGTGGTTTTTATGTGTAGGTAAGAATGGTTCTTGCTAGAAGCCCGTAGCAGCCACGTAAAACTTGCAACAACAGCGTAAAGGACGTCTAACTTATGTTTGAAGGGCATGTTGTGATGTGATATGGTCAAGACATGATGAGATATAAATTTTTGTATGAGATGATCATGTTTTGTAAAAGTGGCAACTGGCAGGAGCCTTATGGTTGTCGCTTTATTGTATGAACTGCAATCGCCATGTAATTGCTTTACTTTACCACTAAACGGTAGCGATAGTCGTGGAAGCAATAGTTGGCGAGACGACAACGACGCTACGATGTAGATCAAGGTGTCAAGCCGGTGACGATGGAGATCATGACGGTGCTTTGGAGATGGAGATCAAAGGCACAAGATGATGATGGCACATATTTTGATTGCATGTGATGTTTATCTTTTTATGCATCTTATTTTGCGTAGTATGACGGTAGCATTATAAGATGATCCCTCACTAAATTTCAAGGTATAAGTGTTCTCCCTGAGTATGTACCGTTGCGACAGTTCGTCGTGCCGAGACACCACGTGATGATCGGGTGTGATAAGCTCTACGTTCACATACAACGGGTGCAAGCCAGTTTTGCACTTGCAGCATACTCGGGTTAAACTTGACGAGCCTAGCATATGCAGATATGGCCTCGGAACACTAAGACCGAAAGGTCGAACGTGAATTATATAGTAGATATAATCAACATAGAGATGTTGACCATTGAAAACTACTCCATCTCACGTGATGATCGGACATGGTTTAGTTGATTTGGATCACGTGATCATTTAGATGACTCGAGGGATGTCTATCTAATTGGGAGATCTTAAGTAATATGATTAATTTAACTTAAATTTATCATGAACTTAGTCCTGATAGTATTTGTATATCTATGTTGTAGATCAATAGCTTGCGATGTAGCTCCCCGTTTTATTTTTGATAAGTTCCTAGAGAAAACTAAGTTGAAATATGATAGTAGCAATGATGCGGACTGGGTCCGTGATCTGAGGATTATCCTCATTGCTGCACAGAAGAATTATGTCCTTGATGCACCGCTAGGTGACGGACCTATTGCAGGAGCAGATGCAGACGTTATGAACGTTTTGCAAGCTCAATATGATGACTACTTTATAGTTTAGTGCACCATGCTTTACGGCTTAGGAACCGGGACTTCAAAAATGTTTTGAAAGCCACGGAGCATATAAGATGTTCCAAGAGTTGAAATTAGTATTTCAGACTCATGCCCGTGTCGAGAGGTATGCGACCTCTGACAAGTACTTTTCCTACAAGATGGAGGAGAATAGCTCAACTAGGGAGCATGTGCTCAGAATGTCTAAGTACTTCAATCGCTTGAATCAAGTGGGGGTTAATCTTCCAGATAATATAGTGATTGACAGAATTCTCTAGTCACTATTACCAAGTTACTGGAACTTCGCAATGAACTATAATATGCAAGGGATGACAAAAACGATTCCCGAGCTCTTCACGATGTTGAAATCGGCGAAGTTAGAAATCAAGAAAAAGCATCAAGTGTTGATGGTTGACAAGACCACTAGTTTCAAGTAAAAGGGCAAAGGAAAAGAAAGGAAACTTCAAGAAGAATGGCAAGCAAGTTGCCACTCCCATGAAGAAACCCAAAGCTAGACCCAAGCCTGAAACTGAGTGCTTCTACTGCAAAGGAAGTGGTCACTGGAAGTGGAACTGCCCTAGATACTTGGTGGATAAGAAGGGTGGCAAAGTGAACAATCCTATATTTGATATACATGTTATTGATGTGTACTTTACTAGTGTTTATAGCAACCCCTCGGTATTTGATACTGGTTCAGTTGCTAAGAGTAGTAACACGAAAACAGGAGTTGCAAGATAAACAGGGACTAGTTAAGGGTGAGGTGACGATGTGTATTGGAAATGATTCCAAGGTTGATAAGATCACCATCGCACACTCCTTTTACCTTTGGGATTAGTGTTGAACCTAAAATAAATGTTATTTGGTGTTTGCGTTAAGCATGAATATAATTGGATCATGTTTATTGAAATACAGTTATTCATTTAAGTCAGAGAATAATTGTTGTTCTGTTTACATGAATAAAACCTTCTGTGGTCATACACCCAAAGTGAATGGTTTATTGAATCTCGATCGTAGTGATACACATATTTATAATGTTGATGCTAAAAGATGCAAAGTTGATAATGATAGTGCAACATATTTCATATTTGTAGCACTGCCGTTTAGGTCATATTGGTGTAAAGCGCATGAAGAAACTCCATGCTGATGGGATTTTGGAATCACTTGATTATGAATCACTTGATGCTTGCGAACCATGCCTCATGGGAAAGATGACTAAGATTTCGTTCTCCGGAACAATGGAACGAGCAACTGACTTATTGGAAATAATACATACTGATGTATGCGGTCCGATGAGTGTTGAGGATCGCGGCGGGTATCGTTATTTTCTAAACCTTCACAGATGATTTGAGCAGATATGGGTATGTCTACTTAATGAAACACAAGTCTGATTTGAAAAACTTCAAAGAATTTCAGAGTGAAGTGGAGAATCATCATAACAAAAAAATAAAGTTTCTACGATCTGATAGCGAAGGCAAATATTTGAGTTACGAGTTTGGCCTTCATTTAAAATAATGTGGAATAGTTTCACAACTCACGCCACCTGGAACCCCAAAGCATAATGGTGTGTCTGAACGTCGTAATCGTACTTTATTGGATATGGTGCGATCTATGATGTCTCTTACAGATTTACCACTATTGTTTTGGGGTTATGCATTAGAGACAGCTGTGTTCACGTTAAATAGGGCACCATCTAAATCCGTTGAGACGACACCGTATGAATTGTGGTGTAGCAAGAAACCTAAGCTGTCGTTTCTTAAGGTTTGGGGTTGCGATGCTTATGTGAAAAAGTTTCATCCTGATAAGCTCGAACCCAAATCGGAGAAGTGCGTCTTCATAGGATACCCAAAAGAGACTATTGGGTACACCTTCAATCACAGATCCGAAGGCAAGATCTCTGTTGCTAAGAATGGATCATTTCTAGAGAAGGAGTTTCTCTCGAAAGAAGTGAGTGGGAGGAAAGTAGAACTTGATGAGGTAATTGTACCTTTTCTTGAATTGGAAAGTAGTTCATCACAGAAGTCAGTTCCAGCGATGCCTACACCAATTAGTGAGGAAGCTAATGATTATGATCATGAAACTTCAGATCAAGTTACTACCAAACCTCGTAGGTCAACCAGGGTACGGTCCGCACCAGAGTGGTATGGTAATCCTGTTTTGGAAGTCATGTTACTAGACCATGACGAACCTACGAACTATGCGGAAGCAATGATGAGCCCGGATTTCGATAAATGGCTTGAGGCCATGAAATCTGAGATAGGATCCATTTATGAGAACAAAGTATGGACTTTGATTGACTTGACCGATGATCGGCGAGCCATTGAGAATAAATGGATCTTCAAGAGGAAGACGGACGCTGATAGTAATGTTACTATCTACAAAGCTTGGATTGTCGCAAAAAGGTTTTCGACAAGTTCAAGGTGTTGACTACGATGAGATATTCTCACTCATATCGATGCTTAAAGGTTGTCTGAATCATGTTAGCAATTGCCGCATTTTATGAAATCTGGCAAATGGATGTCAAAACTGCATTCCTTAATGGATTTATTAAAGAAAAGTTGTATATGATGCAACCAGAAGGTTTTGTCAATCCTAAAGGTGCTAACAAAATGTGCAAGCTCCAGCGATCCATCTATGGACTGGTGCAAGCGTCTCGGAGTTGGAATATACGCTTTGGTGAGTTGATCAAAGCATATACTTCTATACAGACTTGTGGTGAATTCTATATTTACAAGAAAGTGAATGGGAGCATTACAGCCTTTCTGATAAGTATATGTGAATGGCATATTGTTGATCGGAAATGATGTAGAATTTTCTGGAATGCATAAAGGAGTATTTGAAAGGAGTTTTTTCAAAGAAATACCTCAGTAAAGCTGCTAACATATTGTGTATTAAGATCTATAGAGATAGATCAAGACACTTGATAAGATTTTTTTCAATGAGTACATACCTTGACAAGATTTTGAAGTAGTTCAAAATAGAACAGTCAAAGAAGGAGTTCTTGCCTGTATTGCAAGGTGTAAAGTTGAGTAAGACTCAAAACATGACCACGGCAGAAAATAGAAAGAGAATGAAAGTATGATATGCTATGTACCAGACCTATTGTGTACCTTGCCATTAGTTTGGCAAGGCGGTACGATAGTGATCCAGGAGTGGATCACTGGACAGCGGTCAAAGTTATCCTTAGTTACCTAAGAGGACTAAGGAAATATTTCTCGGTTATGGAGGTGATAAAGAGTTCGTCGTAAAGAGTTACGTCGATGCAAGCTTTAACACCGATCTAGATGACTCTGAGTCTCCATCTAGATACATATTGAAAGTGGGAGCAATTAGCTAGAGTAGCTCCGTGTAGAGCATTGTAGACATAGAAATTTGCAAAATACATACAGATCTGAATGTTACTGACCCGTAGACTAAAATTTATCTCACAAGCAAAACATGATCACACCTTAGTGCTCTTGGGTGTTAATCACATAGTGATGTGAACTAGATTATTGACTCCAGTAAACCCTTTGAGTATTGGTCACATGGCGATGTGAACTATGGGTGTTAATCACATGCTGATGTGAACTATTAGTGTTAAATCACATGGCGATGTGAACTAGATTATTGATTCTAGTGCAAGTGGGAGACTGAAGGAAATATGCCCTAGAGGCAATAATAAAGTTATTATTTTATTTCCTTATATCATGATAAATGTTTATTATTCATGCTAGAATTGTATTAACCGGAAACTTGATACATGTGTGAATACATAGACAAAACAAAGTGTCCCTAGTATGCCTCTACTAGACTAGCTCGTTAATCAAATATGGTTAAGTTTCGTGACCATAGACATGTGTTGTGATTTGATGAACGGGATCACATCATTAGGACAATGATGTGATGGACAAGACCCATCTGTTAGCTTGGCATAATGATCGTTTAGTTTAATTGCTATTGCTTTCTTCATGACTTATACATATTCCCTCTGACTATGAGATTATGCAACTCCCGAATACCGGAGGAACACCTTGTGTGCTATCAAACGTCACAACGTAACTGGGTGATTATAAAGATGCTCTACAGGTGTCTCCGAAGGTGTTTATTGGGTTGGCATAGATCAAGATTAGGATTTGTCACTCCGTGTACCGGAGATGTATCTCTGGGCCCTCTCAGTTATGCACATCACTATAAGCCTTGCAAGCAATGTGACTAATGTGTTAGTTGCGGGATGATGCATTACGGAATGAGTAAAAAGACTTGTCGGTAACGAGATTGAACTAGGTATGATGACACCGACGATCAAATCTCGGGCAAGTAACATACCGATGACAAAGGGAATAACGTATGTTGTTATGCGGTTTGACCGATAAAGATCTTCGTAGAATATGTAGGAGACAATATTAGCATCCAGGTTCTGCTATTGGTTATTAACCAGAGATGTGTCTCGGTCATGTCTACATAGTTCTCGAACCCGTAGGGTCCGCACGCTTAACGTTCGATGACGATCTGTATTATGAGTTATGTGATTTGATGACCGAAGTTTGTTTGGGGTCCTGAATGAGATCACGGACACGACGAAGAGTCTCGAAATGGTTGAGAGGTAAAGATTCATATATTGGAAGGCTATATTCGGACGTCAGAAAGGTTCCGAGTGATTCAGGTATTTTTCGGAGTACCGAGGAGTTACGGGAATTCACTGGGAGAAGCAATGGGCCTTATTGGGCCATACGGGAAAGGAGGAGGCAGGCCGAAGGGGAGGTGGCGCCCCCCATGGGTTCGAATTGGACTAGGGGAAGGGGGTGGTGCCCCCCTTTCCCTTTCCTACTCCCTCTCTCTTTCCCTCTTTCCTTCTCTCCTACTCCGAAAAGGAAAGGGATTCCTACTAGGACTTGGAAGTCCTAGTAGGACTCCATACACTTGGCGCGCCCTAGGGGCTGATACGTCCATTTTGCATCATGCTTTATATCGATATTTATTGCATCATGGGCTGTTATTACACATTATGTCATAATACTTATGCCTATTCTCTCTTATTTTACAAGGTTTACATGAAGAGGGAGAATGCCGGTAGCTGGAATTCTCGGCTAGAAAAGGAGCAAATATTAGAGACCTATTCTGCACAACCCCAAAATTCCTAAAACTCCACGGAAGTCAGTTTTGGAATATATTTAAAATATTGGGCGAAGAAAGCACCAGAGGGGGGCCACACCCTGTCCACGAGGGTGGGGGCACTCCCCCTGCCTCGTGGGCCCCCTGGCAGGCCTCCGGTGCCCATCTTTGGCTATATGAAGTCTTTTACCCTGGAAAAAATAACAAGGAAGCTTTCGGGATGAAGCGCTTCCGTCTCGAGGAGGAACCTGGCGAAACCAATCTAGGGCTCCGGTGGAGCTATTCTGCCGGGGAAACATCCCTCCGGGAGGGGGAAATCATCACCTTCGTCATCACCATCGATCCTCTCATCGGGAGGGGGTCAATCTCCATCAACATCTTCACCAACACCATCTCATCTCAAACCCTAGTTCATCTCTTGTATCCAATCTTTGTCTCGAAACCTTAGATTGGTACCTGTGGGTTGCTAGTAGTGTTGATTACTCCTTGTAGTTGATGCTACTTGGTTTATTTGGTGGAAGATCATATGTTCAGATCCTTTATGCATATTAATACCCCTCTGATTATGAACATGAATATGATTTGTGAGTAGTTACATTTGTTCCTGAGGACATGGGAGAAGTCTTGCTATAAGTAGTTGTCGGTGTCAAAACCAGCGGATCTCGGGTAGGGGGTCCCGAACTGTGCGTCTAGGCGGATGGTAACAGGAGACAAGGGACACGATGTTTTTACCTAGGTTCGGGCCCTCTCGATGGAGGTAAAACCCTACTCCTGCTTGATTAATATTGATGATATGGGTAGTACAAGAGTAGATCTACCACGAGATCGGAGAGGCTAAACCCTAGAAGCTAGCCTATGGTATGATTGTTGTTCGTCCTACGGACTAAAACCCTCCGGTTTATATAGACACCGGAGAGGGTTAGGGTTACATAGACTCGGTTACAAATGGGAGGAGATCTACATATCCGTATCGCCAAGCTTGCCTTCCACGCCAAGGAAAGTCCCATCCGGACACGGGACGAAGTCTTCAATCTTGTATCTTCATAGTCCAGGAGTCCGGCCAAAGGTCATAGTCCGGCCATCCGGACACCCCCTAATCCAGGACTCCCTCAGTAGCCCCTGAACCAGTCTTCAATGACAACAAGTCCGGTGCGCAGATTCTCTTCGGCATTGCAAGGCGGGTTCCTCCTCCGAATACTTCATAGAAGATTTTGAACACAAGGATAGTGTCCGACTCTGCAAAATAATTTCCACATACCACCGTAGAGAGAATAATATTTACACAAATCCAATCTGCTGACGTATTTCGCAGCGTGACATCACACCACGGCCAAGCCTTTATTCGAATCGTTTTTACTGTCCCACCTCAGCGCACTTAGCGAGGCGGTTTCCTTGGCACGTCCTGTTGAAGCAGAGATCGTGTCCCCTTATTCCAGGATTCTCATCAATAAGGGCGTGGGTAACCCAACCGTGCCATTAATTTATGGCGCTTGGGAGATAAGCGAGTTTTACCAGGCTGGTGGGGGCACATAGTTTCGTCCGCCCATATAAGGGGATAAGGATCCACCTTTTCCATCTACGCCTTCTTCCTCCTTCGCTTATCCATTTTCGCGCACTCCAACTCCAGCGCCCAAGTCCGCACATCCCACCTCAACCTTCTCCAGCCATATCCGGAGCGGGAGGCAAGTGGATGGTCTCCTCCGTCACGGAGGGACACATCAAAAAGCTGAGGGAGGCCGGATACTTGTCTAACGACATCGCGCACCGGCTCCCAGATAAGGGGCAGCTCATCCCCACCCCCAGTCCCCATGAGAGGGTGGTGTTCCTCACCCATTTCCTCCGCGGACTAGGTTTCCCACTTCACCCATTTGTCCGGGGGATCATGTTCTACTACGGCCTGGATTTCTACGATCTGGCCCCGAACTTCATCCTCAACATCTCGGCGTTTATCGTCGTGTGCGAGGCCTTCCTCTGCATCAAGCCCCACTTCGCTTATGGCTGAAGACCTTCAATGTCAAGCCAAGGTAGTGGGCGACCAGCAAGCGGAGTCGGGGCGCCATGGTGGGCAAGATGCCCAACGTTACATGGCTCGAGGGCTCCTTCGTGGAGACTATAAAGGTGGCAATCGGGTGGTTCTACATCACCGAGCCGCGTGACCTCGAATGGGCAGCGCCCCGAATTCGATCCGCATCCCCGGAAAGAGAAGGGCCTGTCGTGGGCTAATTCGGAAGAGCGGACCGGACTCCAAACCTGCGTCCAAGACCTAGTGGACAAAGAGGTTAAACTCGTCAACGTAGTCCAGGTCATGCTCATCCGCCGGATCCTCCCGTGTCAACGACGGGCTTTTAACTTGTGGGAGTTCAAACCGGCCCAGCATCAAACTCTGACCAGGCTCTTTGACACCTCGCACGAGGATGCCTGGAAGGTGCTATTCAAGGGTGCCGAGGTTCCCCCTCCCATCACCGAGGATCGCGAATTCCGCGCGAAGCGCCAAGCCAGCGTAGTAAGCTTATTTTACCCTTTACGGGATACTTGTTTCTCATAGTTTAACTCTATGCGGGATCTAAGCTCCCATTCCTTTGACAGGAATGGCAGAAGAAGACCGGACAGATCGACTGCCTGGCTCCTTTGCCCGAAGATGAGGCCAAGAAGAAGGCCACAGGAACTCGAAAGAGTTCCTGGCGCCTGGTGGTGCCGGACTCATCGTCCGATGACTCCGAGGCGGACTCCTCCCGCGAAGACGAGGAGGAGGAAGAAGAGGCCTCTCCCCCTCCAGCGGGGGGATGAACGAAAAGGAAGGCCGCCCCAACTAGGGGGGCCAGAGGGTACAAGAAGGGAAGGACCCTCCCTTCGGACTACTCCACCAACGCCGACGACGGTGAAGAAGAGTGGCCACCCAGGGCCAAGCGCCTGGCGAAATCAAGTATCCGGATACCAGAATAACTCATGGTGCTCCTTCATTGCACAGTACCTTCTGACGCCGAATATAATCATGCAGTCCACCCAAGGCCGGGATCGACGCTTCGTCGAGCGGTTCCCTAGGTTCGTCGGATGTGAACGGCACTTCACTTCCGACCGCCTCCTCTCCTCGCGCTGCGGATGATGCCGAGGTGGCATCCCAAAAGGGGCCAAGCCAGGAGGGGGTGGTCCTGGAGGCGCCGCAAGGCAACCTCCCGGACTCCAGGCGCAAAGGGGATAAAACCCCGAAGGGCTCTAAGTCCGGCCCTGGGCCGGACACCGCACCGGAACCCTCAACGGTTCCGGCATCCGCAATGCCCCCTACTAAGAAGGGCAAGCCCTACGGCGCGGTGACCTCCGTCCCAACCGGAGGCCCGGATAATCTCTTGGAGGTGCTTAAAGGCACCTCCATCGACGAGGAGCACCGCACTATTATGAGTGTGGTGATTCGAAGGTTCAGTCCGCCAGAGCGGGCTGGCTGAAGCTCGTGCCAGCCTTCTAACAAAGCTTTGAGGTATGTATTTAAGATATGTAAAATATTACCGCATAGACAGTAGCCCCCGATGCTCAGCTTGGTGTTCGGAAAGAAAAGCCGGCGAGGATCAAAAAGATATACGCAGGATTCTAACATAAGTATGTCAATATGGGAATGCAGGTTGTCTTTGCTGACCTCTGCCAAGACTGACCGCAGAGGTCAATGCATTGAAGCGAGCCTCGGCGGTCCGAGAACGAGCTCGGCCTTGCCAAGAAGCAGCTCGAGGACAAGGAAGGTAAGTAATACCTTATGTAAGTATATAAAAAAGATGTCATTGCAAAAAATGACAGGACCAACGTGAGTATTGCAGGGGCCACAACCGAGGTGGCGACCCTGAAGGAAGCGCCGTCCAAGGCCGAAAACAATGCGGCCATGGAGCGCTGTGAGCGAGAGAAGCAGGAGGCGCGGGTGGCGGAGGTGCAGCGAGAGCTCCAGGCTCTCGTGGAAAAACACGAGAGGTTGGAGCTTGACTCAAAGACTCGAGAGTCCGAGCTCGCCTCGGCCCTTGAGAGCGCCAAATCTACTAAGGCCGAAGCCCAAAAAGCCCTCCAGGAAATTTAGGCGATGAAGAAGATAGCGGCGGGTAAGGCATTCTTTATGCAAAGCAAGCACGTGAAAGTGAATTACTTGTTACTTACCCGAGTCTGGAGCTCTCCAGGAGCATTCGCAGATCTTCCCCGGAGTGTGTCCGACACCGCCGCATTCTACCGAGCCGAAGAGGGGAGCTCGACGGAGAAGGTGTTCTGGTCTCAGTATGCTGAGGCCGGACACCCGGTGCCCTTGAGCGACCAGCTAAAGTAGCTGGTCGAGCTCCATAAGGTGGCCGAACAGGCCATGAAGGGTCTCGTAGTCCGTCTATGGCATGGGGAAGCCATGCCTGGGAGCTACTTCGGGCTGGTGGACGCCTGTCCATGGATTGAAGTCATCAAGCGTTCCGTATGCATCGAAGGTGCCCGTAGGGCCCTTGCCCGTGCTAAAGTGCACTGGGGCAAGATGGACGCTGAGAAGCTTGTGACGGACGGACCACCGCCGGGCAAGGAGCATCGCAAGCCCGAGATGTATTATGAGGGCGTCCTGTAGGGTGCCCGCCTTATAGCGGATGAGTGCTCCAAAGATGTAATTTTTGAGTAAACTCGCATTTGTGATCTTGTACGCTTAAAACTTGTTCATATGCGCTAAGCAACGCTTTTGAATTTAAAATATTACCTTGTGTGCGGCCGTTTATCAAAATTGAGAGATGGCGAGTCGTCGGCTTGTGCCCCCATGCCGCGAGTGCTGGGGTGTTCGGGATAAACTTGAGCGCTCTTTTTCCCATTATTGGGTCCTTCGAGGGAGGCGCTCAACACAACGAACAAGGCAATCGGACTATACTGCTTGAACACTCTCACTTAGCCATAGAATTCTATAATTTTAAATTTCGGCAAAGCCCCTAGTATTCGGAAGACCGAGTTCGGGGCGCTATCCACGCCTAGGCCGGACAAAGCCGACTCCTCGCTCTAAGCGGCATAAGTCTTTAGGGACTCGAAAACCTCTCGAACAGCGACCAGCTCTCGCCCTATCATGACGGTCAGTTTTAGCTTTCTCCCGAGGTGCTTAGCCCAGCTCAGCAGGGCACAATCGCAGTGTTTCTCCCGTGCTACCTTAGCGATATAATGGAGCGTAAGGTACCAAAACATGGGAGCCAGCAAACCCAACTATTGACCCAAGACATGATTCGAGCCGATGCATATAATGCTATAAGTTCGGGTGCCGCACTCATGAGAGTGTTGGACTTCTCACACCATATTCGGGGTACGTAAGCCCTGGTGTATTGGCCGTACCAAAGTGTACGGTTGCATAATGTCATAACTGAACATATTTTTATAAAAAGGGAATGCAATAATAGACAAAAGCTATGCATTGTTTATTCGGAAAATCTGTGGAAAAAGCAGAACGATACAAATAGTGCGATAAGCAAGAGGTGGGATTATTTGACATGTCCCCCTCCAGGGGCGAGCTACGGGATGATATGTGAAACAAGTATACTGCTCGTTATAGAGACCACCTGGACACTCTACGTAGCTTTTCTGCTTCCCTGGCTGTTGCATCGTGTGTTCGGCGATTATACTGCCGGACAGGCCTTCCGGAAAGTGGAGTCCTGAAAGTAAGAAAAAAGATTGACAAAATCAGGAGCCCCTGGTGCGGTTGAGCCGCATTTTGGGCATGCCTTGGTCGTGCCCCTACCCCTATGCCCATGGTATTTCCAGAGCGTAGTTATGTACGCGTAGTACTGGTATCACAATTTCGCGATGGTTGGTGAGGGAGTCCTGGATTAGAGGGTGTCCGGATAGCCGAACTATAACCGTTGGCCGGACTCCTGGACTATGAAGATACAAGATTGCAGACTTCGTCCCGTGTCTAGATGGGACTTTCCTTGGCGTGGAAGGCAAGCTTGGCGATACGGATATGTAGATCTCCTACCATTGTAACCGACTCTGTGTAACCCTAACCCTATCCGGTGTCTATATAAACCGAAGGGTTTTAGTCCGTAGGACGAACAACAATCATACCATAGGCTAGCTTCTAAGGTTTAGCCTCTCTGATCTCGTGGTAGATCTACTCTTGTACTACCCATATCATCAATATTAGTCAAGCAGGAGTAGGGTATTACCTCCATCGAGAGGGCCCGAACCTGGGTAAAAACATCGTGTCCCTTGTCTCCTGTTACCATCCGCCTAGACGCACAGTTCGGGACCCCCTACCCAAGATCCGCCGGTTTTGACACCGACATTGGTGCTTTCATTGAGAGTTCCTCTGTGTCATCTCCTATAGGCCCGATGGCTCCTTCAATCATCAAGAACGACGCAGTCCGGGTGAGACTTTTCTCCCGGACATATCTTCAGATTCGGCGGTTTTGCATCGTGGGCCAATTCGCTAGGCCATCTGGAGCAGATCGAAGCTACGCCCGGCCATCGTGTCAGATTTGGAAGCTTGAACTATACGGCCGATGTCGCGGAGACTTGATCTTCGACGGATTCGAGCCACGACCGAGCGTGCCGCCTTGTCTCGATGGGTATGATCTAGCTCTACCGCCGGTCAAAGCCTCTGAGGCCGCATCAAGATCCGCCCGACCCTTAATCCGGGCCGGTTTCACGATCGAGGACGGTTGGTTGGACACCGCCTCGGGGCTGAAATCTGCACGGCGATTGAGCCAACACCATCCCTGTCCTTGCGGCTCGTGACTCCTGTGTGCCGGACTCCTTTCTAGACTCAACCTCCGTGCATCTACGGTCGAATCCGATCAAGCCGATTATGGAGTTCACCGCCACGGACATCTTTCAGCACTCGCCTTTGGCGATATCCTGAACTCATTAAAGTCTCTCTCTTTGTCGAGGAGCCCTGGCGAACTATGGTCGAAGGTTGGGATTGGACGACGAAGAAATTCAACGCCCACCCACCACCCACTTTGTAGCCACTGTCGATGATTTAACCGACATGCTCGACTTCGACTCCGAAGACATCGACGGTATGGACGACGGTGCCGGAGACGATCAAGAGCCAGCGCCCACGGGGCACTGGAAGGCCACCTCGTCATATGACATATACATGGTGGACATCCCAAAAGATGGGAATGGCGATGGAACAGCGGAGGATGACCCCTCCAAGAAACAACCCAAGCACCAACGTCAGCGGCGCCGCTCTAAATCCCGCCACAGTAAAAACGGCGACTCCGGCACGGGAGATAATAACACCCCGGACAGTGCCGAAGATGACCCCCTCCAGCAGGACTCAGCGCAGGAGGAGGGAGAAGCAAGTCCGCACGACAGTGCGGCAGAAAGAGAGGTAGAGGACGATAACTATGCGCCCCCTCCGAAGACGAGGCAAGCCTCGGCGGCATTTAATTCATCGTGCTGAGGACCCCGTCGAACAAGAGCGTTTTAAACGCAGGCTCATGGCCACGGCAAGCAGCCACAAGAAAAAGCAGCAACAGCTTAGAGCTGACCAAGACCTGCTAGCTGACAGATGGACTGAAGTCCTTGCAGCCGAAGAGTATGAACTCGAATGCCCCTCCAAAAGCTACCCCAAACGCAGGCCGTTGCCTCGATCAGAGGAGGAAGCACCCACGTCACCAGCGCACGACATGGAAGACCGGCCACCCCGTGGCCACGACAGAGAAGCCTCTCGGCCCTCCGCTCAAGCCACGCCCCGACGCTGCTCAAAAAGTACCAAGGCACGGGAAAACTCGCCGGACTTGCGAGATGTATTGGAGGATAAGGCAAAGCATACAAGATCGATCTACAGATCTTGTGGGCGCCCAACGACTCGGGATGATTACCGTCACGCCGGATACAGCAAACCGGCCGGGCGAACACATGAGACAAAGCTCATAGGAGCTACGTCGTGATATAGCCCATCTGAGGCGCCAAGACACCCACTATGCTTCACAGACGAAGTAATGGATCATCAAATCCCCGAGGGTTTCAAACCCGTAAACATCGAATCATACGATGGCACAACAGATCCTGCGGTTTGGATCAGAGGACTACCTCCTCCATATCCACATGGCCCGCGGTAATGATCTACACGCCATCAAATACCTCCCACTCAAGCTTAAAGGACCAGCTCGGCATTGGCTTAACAGCTTGCCGCCAGAATCAATTGGTTGTTGGGAGGACCCGAAGCCGCATTCCTTGATAACTTCCGGGGCACATATGTGCGACCACCGATGCCGATGACCTCAGCCACATAATTCAGCAGCCGTAAGAATCGGCGACAATTCTGGACACGGTTCCTAACCAAGAAAAATCAAATCGTTGATTGTCCGGATGCAGAGGCCCTTGCAGCCTTCAAACATAACATCCGCGACGAGTGGCTTGCCCGGCACCTAGGATAGGAAAAGCCAAAATCCATGGCAGCCCTCACAACGCTCATGACCCGCTTTTGCGTGGGAGAGGACAGCTGGCTAGCCCGAAGTAACAACCTGACCAAAAACCCTGGTAGCTCGGATACCAAGGACGACAATGGCAGGTCGCGTCGCAACAAGCACAAGCGCCGCATTAACGGCGACAATGCTGAAGACAGGGCAGTCAATGCCCGATCCATAGGCTCTAAACCCTATCAGCGGAAGAAGCCGTTCAAAAGAAATACTTAGGGCCCGTCCAATCTGGACCGAATACTCGATCGCTCGTGCCAAATACATGGCACCCCCGAAAAACCAGCTAACCATACCAACAGGGATTGCTGGGTCTTCAAACAGGCAGGCAAGTTAAATGCCGAACTCAATGACAAGGGGCTGCATAGCGATGATGAGGAGGAGCCCCGGCCGCTGAACAATAGAGGACAGAAGGGCTCCCCCCCACAAGTGCGGACGGTGAACATGATATACGCAACCCACATACCCAAAAGGGAGCGGAAGCGTGCACTAAGGGACGATATATGCGATGGAGCCGATCGCCAAGTTCAACCCATGGTCCTCCTGCTGATCACCTTTGATCGAAGGACCACCCCACTAGCATCCGTCCACGGCGGATTCGCCGCATCGGTTCTTGACCCAATCATCGACGGATTCCACCTTACTAGAGTCCCGATGGGCGGCGGTAGCAACTGAACCTGCTTTATCGATACATCGGTCGCAAAATGGGCATAGACCCCTCAAGGATTAAACCCACAAATATGACCTTTAAAGGCGTCATACCAGGTGTAGAGGCCAATTGTAGAGGCTCAGTTACACTCGAAGTGGTCTTCGGATCCCCGGATAACTTCCGAAGCGAAGAGTTAATCTTCGACATAGTCCCGTTTCGCAGCGGCTATAACGCACTGCTCGGACGAACCGCATTTGCAAAGTTCAATGCGGTGCCGCACTACGCATACCTCAAGCTCAAGATGCCAGGCCCTTGAGGAGTAATCACGGTCAATGGAAACACCGAACGCTCTCTCTAAACGGAGGAGCACACGGCGGACCTCGCAGCGGAGGTGCAAAGCAGCCTCTCACAGCAATTCTCGAGCCCGGCTATTAAACGTCCGGCCACCGTCAAGCGCGCCCAGAGTAACCTACAACAAGACCGCCTGGCATGATCCGAGCACGCGTAGCAATCCGCCCCAACCCCAGCCCTCGCGAAACGCGGTTAAAGCGATTACGCTGCATACATAACTCGCTCTTGAGATACCATGGGCATTAGGGAGGGCACGACCACGGCAAGCCCGCACGCGGCTTAACCGCACTGTGGGCTCCGATTGTGTCATTCTTTTTCTTTCTTCTTTTTTCTTACTTTCGTGACTCCGTTTTCAGAAGTCCGGTCCGCACTAGAATTGCCGAACTCACGATGCAACAGCCGGGAAGCGTAAAGTTACGCCGAGTGTCCGTGGTCTCTACTACGAGCATTATACCTGTTTTACATACCATCCCGCAGCTTACCCCTCGGAGGGGACATGTTAAATAGTCCCGCCCTTGCTTATCGCACTATTTGTATCGTTCTGCTTCCATTGCAGTACCTTTTTGAATAAATAATACATAGCTTTTGCCTATTATTGCACTCCTTTCTTTATCTATATATATGTTCATTTCATGACATGTTGCACCCGTACACTTTGGTACGGCCAATACACCAGGGGCTTAAGTACCCCAAACGTATGGTGTGATAAGTCCGAACACTTCCACAAGCGCGGCACCCCAAACTTATAGCATTATATGCATCGGCTCCGAATCATGTCTTGGGTCAATAGTTGGGTTTGCCTGCTCCCATGTTTTGGTACCTTACGCCCGTTATATCGGCTAAGGTAGCGCTGGGAGAACCACTGCGATTGTGCCCCGGTTGAGCTGGGTCGAGCACCTCAGTGGAGAAAGCTAAAACTGACCGTCATGATAGGGCGAGAGCCGGTCGCTGTTCGAGAGGTTTTTTCGGGTCCCTAAAGACTTATGCCGCTTAGAGCGAGGAGTCGGCATTGTCTGGCCAAGGCGTGGATAGCGCCCCGAACTCGGTCTTTCAAATACTAGGGGCTTCGCCGAAATTTAAAATTATAGAATTCTATGGCTAAGTGAGAGTGTTCAAGCACTATAAGTCCGGTTGCCTTGTTTGTTGCGTTGAGCGCCTCCCTCGAAGGACCCAAGAATGGGAACAAGAGCGCTCAAGTTTATCCCGAACACCCCAAAGACTTTCGTGGCATGGGGATCAAGCCAACGACTTGCCATCTCTCAAATTTGATAAATGACCGCATGTAAGGTAATATTTTAAATTCAAGCGTCGCTTAGCGATATGAACAAGTTTTCAGCGACAGGGATAACAAATGCGAGTCTATTAAAAATTACATCTTTGGAGCATTCACCGCTATACGGCGGGCACCCTTCAAGACGCCCTCATAGTACGTTTCGGGCTTGCGATGCTCCTTGCCCTTCGGTGGCCCGTCCGTCACAAGCTTCTCCGCATCCAGCTTGCCCCAATGCACTTTAGCACGGGCAAGGGCCCGACGGGCACCTTCAATGCAGATTTGAGCGCTTGATGACTTCAATCCATGGACAAAGGCCCACCAGCCGCTGCACTAGCCTGAAGTAGCTCCCAGGCATGGCTTCCAATGGCCACAGCCGAACTATGAGGCCCTTCATGGCCTGTTCGGCGACCTTGTGGAGCTCGACCAGCTGCTTCAGCTGGTCGCTTAGGGGCACCGGATGTCCAGCCTCAACATACTGAGACCAGAACACCTTCTCCGTCGAGCTCCCCTCCTTGGCGCGGTAGAACGCGGCAGCATCCGATACACTACGAGGCAGATCTGCGAAGGCTCCTAGAGAGCTCCGAATCCGGGTAAGTAATAGGTAATTCACTTTCACATGCTTGCTCTGCATAAAGAATGCCTTACCCGCCGCGATCTTCTTTATTGCCTCAATCTCCAGGAGGGCTTTTTGGGCCTCGGCCTTAGCAGCTTTGGCACTCTCAAGAGCCGAAGCAAGCTCGGACTCTTGGGTCTTCGAGTCATGCTCCAAACCCTCGTGTTTTTCCACAAGAGCCTGGAGCTCTTGCCGCACCTCCGCCAGCTGCGCCTCCCCCTTCTCTCGCTCGGTGCATTCCGCAGCCGCTTTGTTTTCGGCCACGAACACCGCTTCCTTCAGGGTCGCCACCTCGTTCGTGGCCCCTGCAGTACCCATGTTATTCCTATTATTTTTTTGCAACTGAAACCTTTCTATAAGTTTTTTCTTTAATAAGGTATTACTTACCTTCCTTGTCCTCGAGCTGCTTCTTGGCAAGGCCGAGCTCGTTCTCGGACCGCCGAGGCTCGCTTCAATGCATTGACCTCCATGAGAAGTGCGGGCAGAGGTCACAGCGCAACCTGCATTCCCATATTGACATACTTATGTTAGACTTCTGCGTATATCTTTTTAGATCCTTAGTCTGACTTTTCTTTCCGAACACCGAACTAAGCATCAGGGGCTACTGTCTATGCGGTAATATTTTTACATATTCTAAACTTACCTCAAAGCCTGTTAGAAGGCTGGTGCAGGCTTCGTCAGCCCGCTCTTGGCGGATCGAATCGTCCGGATCACCACACTCATAACAAGGCGGTGCTCCTCCTCGATGGAGGCGCTGTTAGCGCCTCGAAGTTATCCGATGCCTCCGTTGGGCGGAGGACACCGGCGCCTTACCCTTCTTACGAAGGGGCCGCTTGTTGGACTTCGGAGCACTGAAAGGCTCCGCTATGGAGTCCGGACAAGGGTCGGGCTTAGAGCCCCGGGGTCTCGCCCCACGCCTCGGAGTCCGGGAGGTTGCCTTGTGGCGCCTCCTGCGCCACCTGCCTTGACCAGGCCCCCTTGGGGCACCACCTCAGCGTCGTCCAGCGTGAGGCGAGGAGGCGGCCGGAAGCGGCACTCTCCATTTCCGACGAACCTGTGGACCCGCCGACGAAGCGGCGAACTCGCCCTTGGGCGGGCTGCATGATTGTTTGGCATTAGAGAACACTATGCAATGAAAAAGCCATGGGTATCCGGACACTTACGATCTCGCCAGGCTTGGCCTTGTTGGCCAATCCTCCTCGCCGTTGTCGACGCTGGTGGATAAGTCCGAGGAAGGGTTCTTCCTTCTTGACCCTCCGGCCTCCCCAGCTAGGGGCGGCCTTCCTTTTCTCTCCTCTCTTCATGGGGAGAGGCTTTTTCCTCCTCCTCATCCTCGGGAGAAGATTCGCTTCAGAATCGACAACACCAAAGCGCCGGGAGGTCCTTCGAGTTCCCGTTGCCTCCTTCTTGACCTTCTTCTCCGGCACCACATGAGGTACCGGAGCCAGCAGCCCCGTCAATCGGGCATCCACTGGGTCTTCGTGAAGGAAATATGCCCTAGAGGCAATAATAATGTTATTATTTATTTCCTTATATCATGATAAATGTTTATTATTCATGCTAGAATTGTATTAACCGGAAACATAATACATGTGTGAATACATAAACCTACAGAGTGTCACTAGTATGCCTCTACTTGACTAGCTCGTTAATCAAAGATGGTTATGTTTCCTAACCATGAACAAGGAGTTGTTATTTGATTAACGGGATCACATCATTGGTTGAATGATCTGATTGACATGACCCATTCCATTAGCATAGCACCTGATCGTATAGTTTGTTGCTAGTGCTTTTCTTCATGACTTATACATGTTCCTATGACTATGAGATTATGCAACTCCCGCTTGCCCGAGGAACACTTTGGGTGCTACCAAACGTCACAACGAATCGGGTGATTATAAAGGTACATTACAGGTGTCTCCAAGGTACATGTTGGGTTGGCATATTTCGAGATTAGGATTTGTCACTCCGATTGTCGGAGAGGTATCTCTGGCCCTCTCGGTAATGCACATCACATAAGCCTTGCAAGCATTGCAACTAAATGTGTTAGTTGTGAGATGATGTATTACGGAACGAGAAAAGAGACTTGCCAAGAACGAGATTGAACTAGGTATTGGATACCGACGATCGAATCTCGGGCAAGTAACATACCGATGACAAAGGGAACAACGTATGTTGTTATGCGGTCGACCGATAAAGATCTTCGTAGAATATGTAGGAACCAATATGGGCATCCAGGTCCCGCTTATTGGTTATTGACCGAGAGGTGTCTCGGTCATGTCTACATAGTTCTCGAACCCGTAGGGTCCGCACGCTTAACGCTTCGATGATGCTTATTATGAGTTTATATGATATTGATGTACGAAGGTTGTTCGAGTCCCGGATGAGATCACGGACATGACGAGGAGTCTCAAATGGTCGAGACATAAAGATTGATATATTGAAGCCTATGTTTGACTCGGAATCACTCCGGTGAAATTGGGAATTTTACCGAGTACCGGGGTTACCGAACCTCCCGGGGTCAATGGGCCTTGATGGGCCTTAGTGGAAAGGAGGAAAGGGGCCCAAGTGCTGGTCAGACCTTCCCCTTCCCTAGTCCTATTAGGACTAGGAGAAGGGGTGGCCCTCTCTCCCTTCCCACTTGGCCAATCCTAGTTGGACTAGGATTGGGGAGGAATCCTACTCCCGTGGGAGTAGGACTCCAGCGCAGCCCTTGGTGGCCGCCAGCCCTCCCCTTCCCTCCTTTATATACAGGGCAGAGGGCACCCCATGACACACAAGTTGATCATTGAGATCGTTCCTTAGCCGCAGCGGTGCCCCTTCCACCAAACTACACCTCGAATATACCGCTATGGAGCTTAGGCGAAGCCCCGCGCCGGTGGAACATCATCATCGCCACCACGCCGTCGGTCGACGAAACTCTCCTCAACACTCGGCTGGATCGGAGTTCGAGGGACGCCATCGAGCTGAACGTGTGCAGAACTCGGAGGTGCCGTCGCTCGGTACTTGGATCGGTTGGATCGGGAAGAAGTACGACTACTTCCTCTACGCTGCGTCAACGCTTCGCTGTTGGTCTACGAGGGCACGTGACAACACTCTCATCTCGTTGCTATGCATCACCATGGTCTTGCGTGATCGTGAGGAAAATTTTTGAAATTACTACGCCCCCAACAAAGGGCATCCGAGCCTGGTTTTATGCGTTGATGTCATATGCACGAGTAGAACACAAGTGAGTTGTGGGCGATACAAGTCATACTACCTACCAGCATGTCATACTTTGGTTCAGCGGTATTGTGAGATGAAGCGCCCGACCGACATTACGCCAGACGCTTACGCGAGACTGGTTTCACCGCTGTGAGCACTCGCTTGCTTAAAGGTGACCGGCGGGTGTCTGTCTCTCTCACTTTAGTTGAACTGAGTGTGCTACGCCCGTCCTTGAGAAGGTTAAACGGAGTCTATTTGACGAAGTATCGCTGTGGTTTTGATGCGTAGGTAAGAACGGTTCTTGCTCAGCCCGTAGCAGCCACGTAAAACTTGCAACAACAAAGTAGAGGACGCCTAACTTGTTTTTGCAGGGCATGTTGTGATGTGATATGGTCAAGACGTGATGCTATATTTTATTGTATGAGATGATCATGTTTTGTAACCGAAGTTATCGGCAATCGGCAGGAGCCATATGGTTGTCACTTTATTGTATGAAATGCAACGCCATGTAATTGCTTTACTTTATCACTAAGGAGTAGCGATAGTCGAGAAGCAATAGTTGGCGAGACGACAACGATGCTACGATGGAGATCAAGGTGTCGCTACCGTGACGATGGTGATCATGACGGTGCTTGAGATGGAGATCACAAGCACAAGATGATGATGGCCATATCATATCACTTATATTGATTGCATGTGATGTTAATCCTTTATGCATCTTATTTTGCTTTGATTGACGGTAGCATTATAAGATGATCCTTACTAAATTATCAAGAAGTGTTCTCCCGAGTATGCACCGCTATGAAAGTTCTTCGTGCTGAGACACCACGTGATGATCGGTGTGATAGGCTCTACGCTCAAATACAACGGTGCAAAACAGTTGCACACGCAGAATACTCAGGTTATACTTGACGAGCTATGCATATAAGATATGACCTCGAACACGGAGACCGAAGGTCGAGCGTGAATCATATAGTAGATATGATCAACATATTGATGTTCACCATTGAAACTACTCCATCACACGTGATGATCGGTCATGGTGTAGTTGATATGGATCACGCAATCACTTAGAGAATTGAGGATATTTTTCTAAGTGGGAGTTCTTAAGTAATATGATTAATTGAACTTAAATTTATCATGAACTTAGTGCCCGATAGTATCTTGCTTGTCTATGATGTGTAGATAGTTGGCTCGTCTTTGTTGTTCCGTTGAATTTTAATGCGTTCCTTGAGAAAGCAAAGTTGAAAGATGATGGTAGCAATTACACGGACTGGGTCCGAATTTGAGGATTATCCTTATTGCTGCATTGAAGAATTACGCCCCGAAGCACCGTTAGGTGCCAGGCCTGGTGCAAGGGCTGCGCCGTGGTTATGAACGTCTGGCAAAGCAAAGCTGATGACTACTCTATAGTTCAAGGTGCCATGCTTTACGGCTTAGAACCGGACTTCAACGTCTTTTGAACACCATGGGGCATATGAGATGTTCCAGAGTTGAAGTTAATATTCCAAGCGAATGCCCGGATTGAGAGATATGAAGTCTCCAATAAGTTCTATAGCTGTAAGATGGAGGAGAACGGTTCACAAGGAGCATATACTCGTAATGTCCGGATATAACAATCACTTGATTCAACTGGGAGTTAATCTTCCGGATGATTGCGCATTGATGAATTCTCCAATCACGCCACCAAGCTACAAGAGCTTCGTGATGAACTATAATATGCAAGGGATGACCAAAACAATGCCCGAGCTCTTCGCGATGCTGAAAGCATGGGAGGTAGAAATCAAAAGCAGCATCAAGTGTTGATGGTTAACAAAACCACTAGTTTCAAGAAAAGGGCAAAGGAAAGAAAAGGAAACTTCAAAAGAGCGGCAAGCAAGTTGTCGATCAAGAGAAGAAACCCAAGTCTGGTCCTAAGCCTGAAATCGAGTGCTTCTATTG
Organism: Aegilops longissima; assembly: GCA_021605205.1. Taxonomy (NCBI): domain Eukaryota; kingdom Viridiplantae; phylum Streptophyta; class Magnoliopsida; order Poales; family Poaceae; genus Aegilops; species Aegilops longissima. Next base: position 533,725,561 of record CM038681.1, on the reverse strand, counting down.
CAAGCAGGCTGGTCACCGAAGCGGAACTGCCCCAAGTATTTGGCGGATAAGAAGGATGGCAAGGTTAACAAAGGTATATGTGATATACATGTTATTGATGTGTACCTTACTAATACTCGCAGAGCACTGGTATTTGATACTGGTTCATTGCTAATATTTGCAACTCAAACAGGGCTACGGATTGCGAAGATTGGCTAAGGACGAGGTGACAATGCGCTGGGAAATGGTTCCAAAGTCGATGTGATCGCAATGGCACGCTACCTCTACATCTACCTTCGGATTAGTATTAGACCTAAATAATTGTTATTTAGTACCAGCGTTGAGCATGAACATTATATCTGGATCTTGTTTGATGCGAGACGGTTATTCATTTAAATCGAGAATAATGGTTGTTCTATTTATATGAATAATATCTTTTATGGTCATGCACCATTGAAGAATGGTTTGTTTTACTTAATCTTGATAGTAGTGATACACATATTCATAATGTTGAAACCAAAAGATGCAGAGTTGATAATGATGGTGCAACTTATTTGTGGCAATCGCCGCTTAGGTCATATCGGTGTAAAGCGCATGAAGAAACTCCATACCGATGGACTTTTGGAGTCACTTGATTATGAATCACTTGGCACTTATAACCGTGCCTTATGGGCAAGATGACTAAAACACCGCTTCTCGGAACTATGGAGAGAGCAACAGATTTATTGGAAATCATACATACCGATGTATGTGGTCCAATGAATGTTGAGGCTCGTGGCGGATATCGTTATTTTCTCACCTTCACAGATGATTTGAGCAGATATGGGTATATCTACTTAATGAAACACAAGTCTGAAACATTTGAAAAGTTCAAAGAATTTCAGAGTGAAGTGGAAAATCATCGTAACAAGAAAATAAAGTTTCTACGATCTGATCGTGGAGGAGAATATTTGAGTTACGAGTTTGGCCTACATTTGAAACAATGCGGAATAGTTTCGCAACTTACGCCACCGGAACACCACAACGTAATGGTGTGTCCGAACGTCGTAATCGTGCTTTTATTAGATATGGTGCGATCTATGATGTCTCTTACTGATTTACCGCTATCGCTTTTGGGGTTATGCTTTAGAGACGGCTACATTCACTTTAAATAGGGCACCATCTAAACTGCTGAGACGACGCCTTATGAACTGTGGTTTGGCAAGAAACCAAAGTTGTCGCTTCGAAAGTTTGGGGCTGCGATGCTTATGTGAAAAGCTTCAACCTGATAAGCTCGAACCCAAATCGAGAAATGTGTCTTCATAGGATACCCAAAGGAGACAGTTGGGTACACCTTCTATCACAGATCCGAAGGCAAGATTTTTGTTGCTAAATTCGAAACTTTTGAGAAAGAGTTTCTCACGAAAGAAGTGAGTGGGAGGAAAGTAGAACTTGATGAGATAATCTGTATCTACTCCCTTATTGAGAAGTAGTACATCACAGAAAACAGTTTCGTGACACCTACACCAAATAGGGAGGAAGCTAATGATGATGATCATGAAACTTCAGATCAAGTTTCTACAGAACTCAGAGATCAACCAGAGCAAGATCCGCACTGAGTGGTACGGTAATCCTATTTTGGAAGTCATGTTATCGAACATGATGAACCTACGAACTATGAAGAAGCGATGGTGAGCCCAGATTCCACAAAATGGCTTGAGGCCATGAAATCTGAGATGGGATCCATGTATGAGAACAAAGTATGGACTTTGGTTGACTTGCCCGATGATCGGCAAGCAATTGAGAATAAATGGATCTTCAAGAAGAAGACCGACGCTGATGGTAATGTTATCGTCTATAAAGCTCGACTTGTTGCAAAAGGTTTTCGACAAGTTCAAGGGATTGACTACGATGAGACCTTCTCACCAGAAGCGATGCTTAAGTCCGTCTCAATCATGTTAGCAATTGCCGATTTTATGATTATGAAATTTGGCAAATGGATGTTAAAACTGCATTCTGAATGGATTTCGGAAGAAGAGTTGTATATGATGCAACCAGAAGGTTTTGTCGATCCAAAGGAGCTAACAAAGTGTGCAAGCTCCAATGATCCATTTATGGACTGGTGCAAGCCTCTCGGAGTTGGAATAAACGCTTTGATAGTGTGATCAAAGCATTTGGTTTTATATGCACTTTCGGAGAAGCTCAGTATTTACAAGAAAGTGAGTGGGAGCTCAGAGCATTTCGATATTATATGTGGATGACATATTATTGATCGGAAATGATATAGAATTTCTGGATAGCATAAAGGGATACTTGAATAAGAGTTTTCATGAAAGACCTCGGTGAAGCTGCTTACATATTGGGCATTAAGATCTATAGAGATAGATCAAGACGCTTAATAGGACTTTCACAAAGCACATACCTTGATAAAGTTTTGAAAAAGTTCAAAATGGATCAGGCAAAGAAAGGGTTCTTGCCGGTATTACAAGGTGTGAAGTTGAGTAAGACTCAATGCCCGACCACCGCAGAAGATAGAGAGAAAATGAAAGATGTTCCCTATGCTTCAGCCATAGGCTCTATGAAACGCCCTCGATGCGGCTATATCTCCCACGTGTCGAGGCACGACTTAGAGGCATAACCGCATTGAAAGCAATGTCGCAAGTGAGGTAATCTTCACACAACCCATGTAATACATAAGGGAAAGAGACACATAGATGGCTTACAATCGCCACTTCACACAATACATGAGTAAAACATTACATCATACAGATACAATCAAGATCCGACTACGGAACCAAAATAAAAGAAGACTACCCCAAATGCTACACAGATCCCCGGATCGTCCCAACTGGGCTCCACTACTGATCAGCTGAAACGAAACAACACAATGCACAAAGTCTTCATCGAGCTCCTCCTTGAGCTCAGGTGCATCACCTGCACGGTTTCATCGGCACCGCAAACTGGTTTTGAAGTATCTCGTGAGTCACGGGACTCAGCAATCTCACACCCGCGAGATCAAGACTATTTAAGCTTAAAGGTAGGACAGGGTAGTGAGGTGGAGCTGCAGCAAGCGACTCAGCATATATGGTGGCTACATACGCAAATTAGAGCGAGAAGAGAAGGCAAAGCACGGTCGAACAACTATGATCAAGAAGTGATCCTGAACTCCTACTTACGCCGACATAACCCAAAACCGTGTTCTCCTCTCGATCAACCCCGAAAAGAGACACTCACGGTTACGCACACGGTTGGTGTATTTTAATTAAGATCAACTTCGGTTTTCTACAACCGACATTAACAAATTCCCATCTGCCACATAACCGCTGGCACGGCTTTGAAAGTTCAAAACCCCGCAGGGTGTCCCAACTTAGCCCATGATAAGCTCTCGCGATCAACGAAGGATATTCCTTCTCCCGGGAAGACCCGATCAGTCTCGAATCCGGCCACAAGACATTTCACAGCAATAAAACAAGACCAGCAAAGCCACCCGGATGTGCCGACAAATCGATAGGAGCTGCACATATCTCGGTCTCGTGGCACACCGGATAAGTCAGCCTCTGAGTAAAACCAGCCCTCGAGTTGCCCCGAGGTGGCCCCATGAGTCTGCTCGGTTCGACCAACACTCGAAGGAGCACCGCCCGGGGCTAAATAAAGATGACCCTCGGGCTCCGAAACCCAAGGAAAAGGGCATAGGTGAGGCAAATGGTAAAACCAATGTTGGGCCTTGCTGGAAAAGTCTTATTCAAAGCGAACTGTCAAGGGGGTCCCATAAATCACCCGACCGCGTTAGGGACGCAAAAATCCGGGAACATAACACCGGTATGACGGAAACTAGGGCGGCAAGAGTGGAACAAAACACCAGGCATAAGGCCGAGCCTTCCACCCTTTACCAAGTATATAGATGCATTAATTAAATAAGATATATTGTGATATCCCAACAAGTAAACATGTTCCAACAAGGAACAACAACTCCATGTTCCAACGAGGAACAACTTCATCTTCACCTGCAACTAACAACGCTATAAGAGGGGCTGAGCAAAGCGGTAACATAGCCAAACAACGGTTTGCTAGGAAAGGATGGTTAGAGGTTTGACATGGCAATATGGGAGGCATGATAAGCAAGTGCTAGGCATCGTAGCATAGGCATAGCAAAAGAGCGAGCAACTAGCAAGCAAAGATAGAAGTGATTTCGAGGGTATGGTCATCTTGCCTGAAATCCCGCAAGGAAGAAGAACGAGTCCATGAAGAAGACAAACGGACGAAGTCGAATGAATCCTCACAACTCCGAACGAAACCGGCTAACGAGAGAAGCAACCCGAAAGAAGCAAACAACATAGTAAACACACAAGCATAAACATGGCATGATGCACAAACAAGTATGATGCATGTCCGGTTTAAATAGCATGGCATGGCAATATGCACAAACAATCCTACAAATTATGGAGCTCAATATGCAACGAGTTGCATATTGACGAAACACCACATCAATTATTTAGTTCTCTCTTGATTAGGTACTCAACAATATTAAATGTTATTAAACATGGCAAGAGGTGAAGCATAATGAAACTACCTATCTAGGCAAGTTTAAATGAGGCCGGAAACAACGAACAACAATTCCGGAAAATCCTCATGTGCAATATTATGGATTCGGAACAGATCTGTCCTAAAGCATATTTTAGAGTTGTTAAACATGCAAAGCAATGCTACCATGTTAAACTAGGCATATTTTCTACCCCATTTACATATATAATTTATTTAAAATGGAGCTACGGTTATTAAGTTATGAAATAAATCATTTTAGCATGGCATTTATGCAAAATATAGCAAACAACAATTATAAACATTTAAATGTTGTTATCATGATGCGGATGACATGAGCAAGTTTTATGCAATTTTTATGAAAACGTTAACATGAGCATGAAGAAGCATTATGTCACCGTGGTGGAAGAAAGGGGTGCCACGGCAACATATCGGTTCCGGTAGCTCACGGAGATACCGATGCAAAAGGAAGGGGTGACGGAAGCGAGTCATGCAAGATGGTGGGGTGTTCCCGACTACCGGGTTCCCACGGAACGGTGGCATGGCAAAAGAGGGGCATCGCAAGGATGATTCGGACACGGTCGGTCATCTCGGGTTATACCTTCGGAACGTTCAAACGGGACGGGTTCGCGTTTCGTAGAGGGAAGTAGACGTTCACGGGTCGTCGAGGGAAGTAGAGGAAGTAGTCGTTCTCGCGATGATCGCCGAGGGAAGTAGAGGAAGTAGACGCTCACGCTCGCTTGTAGTGGTGCATCTCGCCATCGGAAGTAGTGGTACACACGAAGGTAGTCGAACTTGACGGTTCCGTTACACGTGTCTTCGGCGACGGTAGTGGTACACGCTCGTAGATGTTCGGTCGACGGTAGAGGAACTCGCGACGGTAGTGGTACACGTTCGGAGCGGAACTTGGCGATTCGTGTAGTTGAACTTGACGAAAACGGGTCTCCCAAAGACGTCGTGGTACTTGTGCATCCACCTGTAGTCGAACTTGACGGAATCCGAACGTCCTCGTTGACCTGGTACTTGGCAAAATCCCGAAGAAGGACTTGACAAAAATCACACCGACTCGGGTTATGATCTTCAGGAACTTGGGGCGACTGCAGGCACAAGGGGAGGCTACACCGGATGAGCCAAGGCAAGCAGGCGGCCAACGGCAACGAAGCAACGGCAGAAACGGGCGAGCGGGAGGCTCGCAGGGCCTCGGGTGCTCGAGGGGAGACCGAGGGCGGCTGGACCCGGCCGGAAACGACGAACGGGCGGCGGCCATGGCGTCGGGCAGGGCGGTCGCGAGGAGGCGACGAGGAGAGGGCCGCGGGGATGGGAGACGAGGCAGGGGGCGCCGGAGTTGGGACGACGGCGGCTGGAGGGAGAAGGAGGGGCGAGGAGGACCGGGCGCAGGGAGCAGAGGGTCGCCGGAGGCGAGGCCGCTGGGAGGCCGGGCGCGGGCGCCAAGGAGGCACGGCGAGGGCGCGAGGTCGAGGCGAGAAGGGACGCAGAGGAGGTCACGACGGCGGCGAGGAGGCCGACATGGCGCGGGCTCAGCGCAGCTCCTCGGGCGCCGGTGGCAGGAAGCGGCGACGGGGCATGGGAGGCGGCGATGAGAAGAGGCGAGGTGGAGAGGCCGGCGCGAGGAGGTGGAGAGGAGGCGCTCGAAGGCTGCGAGGGGGGGCCGAGGGGAGAAGAAGGGCGAGGTGGCGCCCTGGAGGAGAGGAAGGAGGCCGAGGGGATCGGGAGGAGCGAGGCATGGAGGGAGATGGGGAGATCGGGCGCAGAGGGAGAGAAGGGGATCGAGAGGGAGGCGGGTTCGGCGCTGCGGCGCAGTGGGAGGACGAGGGAGAGAGTGAGGGATCGGGCGAGCTAGGGTTAGGGGAGTGGTGGGCCGGCTGGGCCTGCTTAGGCTGCAGATGGGCCAGGGAGGCCTTGGGCCATAGAGGCCGGCCTGGTGGAGGAGGGGAAAGCCAGGGGCCGGCTGGGCTCTCCCTCTCTCTTCTATATTCTTTAACAGAAAACAAGAGAAGAATAATAAATGAAGAGGGGGGTTTAGGGAGCAAAATTGGACTCACGAATAAATTTCCCGGACTCAAAAAAAATGTTAGGTCCGAGAAAATTAGGAAAGACCAAGATTGAAAGAATAAATTCAAATTTCTTTGAATTTAATTCAAAAGGTTTGAACTAGGTAGGTTCTAGGAGTTTCCAAAATGTTGAGAGTTTTGGTAGAGCTCCGAAAAATGATGAAAGGACAAGTGACAAAGTTAGAGGCCAAGAGTAGAAATAATGAAAGGCATTGGGATTTTTGCAAGTGTGTTATGATGATTCCAAAACAATGGAATATTTTAATATAGCTCCCTAATATTGGGAGGATATGTTATAAAGAGAAGTCACCATGTGAATCCTCGGTTTAAATGGATCAAAAATCCATACAATTTATTTAGAAGAGTTTTAAAATTAAATGGCATGATGGCATGATGACATGATGCAATGCAAAAACAAAACAAACCACACGACGTAACTCGAAACCCCGAAGGCAATCAAGCTCCGGTCTTGGGGCGCCACAACACTCCACCACTACGAGAGGATCTCGCCCCAGATCTAGGATGGCACCGAGAAAACGGAAGAGGAAGAGGTAAAACTAAGTTGCTTCTCCGACAAACGAGTGAAACCAAAGAACCTTGAGAGGTTGAACAAAATGAAAGAAAGAAAACAATGAAGATGAAGAAAGTTGAAAACACTCTGTTAGAAAAGAGGAACATGGGATACGACGAGAACCAAGAGGTTAAGTGATAACATAGATATTGACACCACTCCGGTTAAAACTAGATAGACAAGGAATAAAATTGATATAATTTGAGCAGCACTCCGACTAAATGGAAGGAATTGAACATGGACTAGGCAAAAGGAAAGCACCTGGATGAGACTCCGGTTAAAGAGGAACGATAGACACAACACTCCGGTTAAAAACGATAAGCAAGGAAAAGGACATGATCTTTACAAAACGAGGTGAAATTCTGCCACCAACGGAAACAAACGATTGGATTGATAACAACAAGGAGACGAGAAACTTATTTCACCGAGAGGACAAATGAAGAACTTGGGTCATTTATAAGCACCATAAATAGCAACAATCCTTGGGAAAAGCTTTAGGTGAAATATATCCCAAGACAACTCCAATGAAGAGATTGATGGATTTAAAATACCTCATTCTTGACAACATGTGAATCATGAAACACGAACTCAAATTGTCGAGAATGACATAACACCACCTCAAATGATAAGGTAGAACAAATTGCACTTTGGAATGCAAGATGAAGAATACTTGAACTCCTCAAAACAAAACATGTGTTGAGCACCATGTTCAATTTTGAGTATGGCTTGACGGATCTTAACTCCGAGAGAAATCTTGATGAACAATTGGAGAAATGAAAAGAATCCTTGACGAACCACCATGTAGAGCCTCCATGAAGAACTCCGGTAAACAAAAGGATGATAAAAGAAAGAGCAGTTGACAACACAAGGTGAAGCCTTGCAGTGACAAGATGAAGCTTTGAAATGATATAACTGAGAGAAGTTGGAACTCCGGAAAGAAAAATGAATAAATGAAACCAAGAATTTTGATGAACCTCCGGAATAAGGAATTGAATCTACTCGATGAAACCAGAATAAGAATTACATTATGCTCATCCTTCACCAATTAAATTGATGACAAGCAATGGATTAGGCATACTACTTATTCTCATTGATAAATGATTACAGATAGAGATATAGCGCAAACTTGAGAAGGTCTTGATGGAACCACCGGTGGGATTTGGAAAACAAGAGTTGAACGCTTGAATGAATAATTCTGAGATGATGGGCTCCAAAGAATCAAACTGAAAAGACTCCTGAAATGCTCCGGGTGGGTGAAAAGAATTCTCACAATCTAAAACAATTATGAGAGGAATGCATGAAGCTAGAACCATGAATCTTGAAGAGAATGGAGCAAGATTAAAAGAAACTCTTCTTCGGTCTTCAAAATTCAAGAATGACGACGAGAACATCACCATGAATTATTGAAGCACTCCGGAATGAAAATTAGGAAGGTTGACCCACAAGATGAAAAGAATTTGAAAAGATCTTGGAGAAAGACATTTGACTGATGATAAATCATTCTTACGTCAAACTTTGCAATGAATTAGGGAATAGCTCTGAAAATAAAAGAGTCAGGTAAGATCCTGGAAAAAGACCTGTGGGTTATGGGCCCACTCAAAAGAAACACCGTTGAACAATTGTTTGAAATAGATATTGCACCGGTAGAATTAAATGGCTTGAATGAGATAACAACCTCAAAAGAACTTGAGTGAATTGAGAATGGAAACTAGAATCTTCTGAGATATCTTCAACACTCCGGAACAATTGAATAGTGAGAAGTGGATGATTAAGAGATGCACCGACATGAGAAAGCATTTGAAATGACGAAAAGAATACGATCAACACTGAAAACTTGACTTAAATCCACCGGAGAAGAAAATTAGAATGGAACAATGATAAAGTAAAAGCTTCCTTAGCGTCTTCATGAGAAATCACCTGATAAAACATTTAAGGAAAAGAATGGAGGAACTTCACTCAATAAAAATGGATACTTGATTAAGAAATCTGAGTCCTTGAAGAAAAAGGGTGGGAGGGCGGGAAATCAAAACAACTTGGGTCGGATGAAACGAACACCGTTGAGAAAAAGCTTAGAATTGATCTTGCGAATGTGAAATGATCGGATCCACTTGAAGAGAAGCACGCCGGTTGAGAAAAGAATTAACATGACAAGCTCAGTGATCAAGAAGGATTAGTGTTCACATAGCAATATGAGAACACCAATTAGAAAGGTATGGAATCAACACTTGACTTCGAAGCAACTCGAATACCACAAAACGGAACAAAACAAAGGATTGGCTTGCAGAATAAGCCGGAACAAACACATGATAGAGATTTACGCCCAAAGTGTTCGTGGTGGGGCCACACGGACACGACGATAGCGGACGCCACGAATGACAAACAAGACGTCCCCGAATCAGCATAGCCAAGGATTCTTTAAGACGCCTCGCGACCATCGAATCGACCGTGAATGGGCGGACCACTAGACTTTGAACCCCAATCTCAAATCATACATCCGTCGGAAAGATATCCCGTAAGCTACTAGAATTCCCACCTATAAACTCCCAAACTTTCTGGTTATGCAATTTGGTGTTGGGGATACAGGGACACAAAATATATCACCCAAACTAACAATACCTAGATCCAAATGTATCCATCCTTCAACACATAACCAAGAAACCTTCGAAATCGTGGTACCTCGACCTTCAAAAACATTCCGTTATACAAGTCATGGCAATACTCCCTCGCCACAAGATCGGGCTATCGTGGTTATCTCACCAACAACTGCACAAAAGAGATTTCGATGTCGGTAAAACTCAGGTATTCCAGAATCTGCAACGATAAAATTGTGACGACAACACCTCGGAGCTCAACTCCCCGACACCGCCACAACCCCTAAATGTCGAGGCACCAAGAACAATGTTCTCGCCACAAAACCATCGGAACGATTCCAAGATACCCACGTGATCCTAAAAAAATTTAGTGAAATTTGAGGAGAGAAAAGTCAAAACTCTATGTCGATACCTCACCGAGCGATTTAAGGACCGAGGAGTAAAAAGAATCCTACTCTCGATATATATAATCCTAAGACTCAAAACATTTTCCGCTCTAGACTCAACAACGCCAACAAACAATCAAGTAGGGGCTCCTAAGTCGGGAAGGCTCGATACCAACTTGAACGCCTCGATGCGGCTATATCTCCCACGGTCGAGGCACGACTTAGAGGCATAACCGCATTGAAAGCAATGTCGCAAGTGAGGTAATCTTCACACAACCCATGTAATACATAAGGAAAGAGACACATAGATGGCTTACAATCGCCACTTCACACAATACATGAGTAAAACATTACATCATACAGATACAATCAAGATCCGACTACGGAACCAAAATAAAAGAAGACTACCCCAAATGCTACACAGATCCCGGATCGTCCCAACTGGCTCCACTATGATCAGCTGAAACGAAACAACACAATGCACAAAGTCTTCATCGAGCTCCTCCTTGAGCTCAGTGCATCACCGCACGGTTTCATCGGCACCGCAAACTGGTTTTGAAGTATCTGTGAGTCACGGGACTCAGCAATCTCACACCAGCGAGATCAAGACTATTTAAGCTTAAAGGTAGGACAGGGTAGTGAGGTGGAGCTGCAGCAAGTTTACTAGCATATATGGTGGCTACATACGCAAATGAGAGCGAGAAGAGAAGGCAAAGCACGGTCGAACAACTATGATCAAGAAGTGATCCTGAACTCCTACTTACGCCGACATAACCCAAAACCGTGTTCTCCTCTCGATCAACCCGAAAAGAGACACTCACGATTACGCACACGGTTGGTGTATTTTAATTAAGATCAACTTCGGTTTTCTACAACCGGACATTAACAAATTCCCATCTGCCACATAACCGCGGCACGGCTTTGAAAGTTCAAAACCTGCAGGGTGTCCCAACTTAGCCCATGATAAGCTCTCGCGATCAACGAAGGATATTCCTTCTCCCGGAAGACCCGATCAGTCTCGAATCCGGCTACAAGACATTTCACAGCAATAAAACAAGACCAGCAAAGCCACCCGGATGTGCCGACAAATCCTGATAGGAGCTGCACATATCTCGGTCTCGTGGCACACCGGATAAGTCAGCCTCACGAGTAAAACCAGCCTCGAGTTGCCCCGAGGTGGCCCCGCATGATCTGCTCGGTTCGACCAACACTCGAAGGAGCACCGCCCGGGGCTAAATAAAGATGACCCTCGGGCTCCGAAACCCAAGGGAAAAGGGCATAGGTGAGGCAAATGGTAAAACCAATGTTGGGCCTTGCTGGAAAAGTCTTATTCAAAGCGAACTGTCAAGGGGTCCCATAAATCACCCGACCGCGTTAGGGACGCAAAAATCCGGGAACATAACACCGGTATGACGGAAACTAGGGCGGCAAGAGTGGAACAAAACACTGCATAAGGCCGAGCCTTCCACCCTTTACCAAGTATATAGATGCATTAATTAAATAAGATATATTGTGATATCCCAACAAGTAAACATGTTCCAACAAGGAACAACAACTCCATGTTCCAACGAGGAACAACTTCATCTTCACCTGCAACTAACAACGCTATAAGAGGGGCTGAGCAAAGCGGTAACATAGCCAAACAACGGTTTGCTAGGAAAGGATGGTTAGAGGTTTGACATGGCAATATGGGAGGCATGATAAGCAAGTGCTAGGCATCGTAGCATAGGCATAGCAAAAGAGCGAGCAACTAGCAAGCAAAGATAGAAGTGATTTCGAGGGTATGGTCATCTTGCCTGAAATCCCGCAAGGAAGAAGAACGAGTCCATGAAGAAGACAAACGGACGAAGTCGAATGAATCCTCACAACTCCGGAACGAAACCGAAGCTAACGAGAGAAGCAACCCGGAAAGAAGCAAACAACATAGTAAACACACAAGCATAAACATGGCATGATGCACAAACAAGTATGATGCATGTCCGGTTTAAATAGCATGGCATGGCAATATGCACAAACAATCCTACAAATTAAGTGGAGCTCAATATGCAACGAGTTGCATATTGACGAAACACCACATCAATTATTTAGTTCTCTCTTGATTAGGTACTCAACAATATTAAATGTTATTAAACATGGCAAGAGGTGAAGCATAATGAAACTACCTATCTAGGCAAGTTTAAATGAGGCCGGAAACAACGAACAACAATTCCGGAAAATCCTCATGTGCAATATTATGGATTCGGAACAGATCTGTCCTAAAGCATATTTTAGAGTTGTTAAACATGCAAAGCAATGCTACCATGTTAAACTAGGCATATTTTCTACCCCATTTACATATATAATTTATTTAAAATGGAGCTACGGTTATTAAGTTATGAAATAAATCATTTTAGCATGGCATTTATGCAAAATATAGCAAACAACAATTATAAACATTTAAATGTTGTTATCATGATGCGGATGACATGAGCAAGTTTTATGCAATTTTTATGAAAACGTTAACATGAGCATGAAGAAGCATTATGTCACCGTGGTGGAAGAAAGGGGTGCCACGGCAACATATCGGTTCCGGTAGCTCACGGAGATACCGATGCAAAAGGAAGGGGTGACGGAAGCGAGTCATGCAAGATGGTGGGGTGTTCCCGACTACCGGGTTCCCACGGAACGGTGGCATGGCAAAAGAGGGGCATCGCAAGGATGATTCGGACACGGTCGGTCATCTCGGGTTATACCTTCGGAACGTTCAAACGGGACGGGTTCGCGTTTCGTAGAGGGAAGTAGACGTTCACGGGTCGTCGAGGGAAGTAGAGGAAGTAGTCGTTCTCGCGATGATCGCCGAGGGAAGTAGAGGAAGTAGACGTTCACGTTCGTTTGTAGTGGTGCATCTCGTCATCGGAAGTAGTGGTACACACGAAGGTAGTCGAACTTGACGGTTCCGTTACACAGGTCTTCGGCGACGGTAGTGGTACACGTTCTCGTAGATGTTCGGGTCGACGGTAGAGGAACTCGCGACGGTAGTGGTACACGTTCGGAGCGGAACTTGGCGATTCGTGTAGTTGAACTTGACGAAAACGGGTCTCCCAAAGACGTCGTGGTACTTGTGCATCCACCTGTAGTCGAACTTGACGGAATCCGAACGTCCTCGTTGACCTGGTACTTGGCAAAATCCCGAAGAAGGACTTGACAAAAATCACACCGACTCGGGTTATGATCTTCAGGAACTTGGGGCGACTGCAGGCACAAGGGGAGGCTACACCGGATGAGCCAAGGCAAGCAAAGCGACCAACGGCAACGGCAACGGTAGAAACGGGCGGCGGGAGGCTCGCAGGCCTCGGGTGCTCGAGGGGAGACCGAGGGCGGCTGGACCCGCCGAAACATTTAACGGGCGGGCGCCATGGCGTCGGGCAGGGCGGTCGCGAGGAGGCGACGAGGAGAGGGCCGCGGGGATGGGAGACGAGGCAGGGGGCGCCGGAGTTGGGACGACGGCGGCTGGAGGGAGAAGGAGGGGCGAGGAGGACCGGGCGCAGGGAGCAGAGGGTCGCCGGAGGCGAGGCCGCGGGAGGCCGGGCGCGGCGCCAAGGAGGCACGGCGAGGGCGCGAGGTCGAGGCGAGAAGGGACGCAGAGGAGGTCACGACGGCGGCGAGGAGGCCGACATGGCGCGGGGCTCGGCGCAGCTCCTCGGGGCGCCGGTGGCAGGAAGCGGCGACGGGGCATGGGAGGCGGCGATGAGAAGAGGCGAGGTGGAGAGGCCGGCGCGAGGAGGTGGAGAGGAGGCGCTCGAAGGCTGCGAGGGGGGGCCGAGGGGAGAAGAAGGGCGAGGTGGCGCCCTGGAGGAGAGGAAGGAGGCCGAGGGATCGGGAGGAGCGAGGCATGGAGGGAGATGGGAGATCAAGCAGAGGGAGAGAAGGGGATCGAGAGGGAGGCGGGTTCAGGCTGCAAGCGCAGTGGGAGGACGAGGAGAGAGTGAGGGATCAGGCGAGCTAGGGTTAGGGGAGTGGTGGGCGGCTGGGCCTGCTTAGGCTGCAGATGGGCCAGGGAGGCCTTGGGCCATAGAGGCCGGCCTGGTGGAGGAGGGAAAGCCGAGGGGCGGCTGGGCTCTCCCTCTCTTTCTATATTCTTTAACAGAAAACAAGAGAAGAATAATAAATGAAGAGGGGGTTTAGGGAGCAAAATTGACTCACGAATAAATTTCCGGACTCAAAAAAATGTTAGGTCCGAGAAAATTAGGAAAGACTAAGATTGAAAGAATAAATTCAAATTTCTTTGAATTTAATTCAAAAGGTTTGAACTAGGGTAGGTTCTAGGAGTTTCCAAAATGTTGAGAGTTTTGGTAGAGCTCCGAAAAATGATGAAAGGACAAGTGACAAAGTTAGAGGCCAAGAGTAGAAATAATGAAAGGCATTGGGATTTTGCAAGTGTGTTATGATGATCTCCAAAACAATGGAATATTTTAATATAGCTCCCTAATATTGGGAGGATATGTTATAAAGAGAAGTCACCATGTGAATCCCTCGGTTTAAATGGATCGAAAAAAATCCATACAATTTATTTAGAAGAGTTTTAAAAATTAAATGGCATGATGGCATGATGACATGATGCAATGCAAAAACAAAACAAACCACACGACAGAACTCGGAAACCCTGGAAGGCAACTGAAGCTCCGGTCTTGGGGCGTCACACTCTATCATGTATGCAATGCTGTGTACCAGACCTGATGTGTGCCTTGCTGTAAGTTTAGCAGGCAGGTACCAAAGTAATCCAGGAGTGGATCACTGGACAGCGGTCAAGAACATCCTTAAGTACTTGAGAAGAACTAAGGATATGTTTCTCATTTATGGCGGTGACAAAGAGCTCGTCAGAACGGTTACGCCGACGTAAGCTTTGACACTGATCCGGACGATTCTAAATCGCAAACCGGATACGATTTACATTAAACGGTGGAGCTGTCGCTTGGTGCAGTTCCAAACAAAGCGCCGCTATGGGATCTACATGTGAAGTTGAGTACATAGCTGCTTCGAAGCAGCTAATGAAGGAGTCTCGATGAAGGAGTTCATAACCGATCTAGGTGTTGTACCTAGTGTATCGGGTCCAATGAAAATCTTTTGTGACAATATCGGTGCAATTGCCTTGGCAAAGGAATCCAGATTTCACAAGAGAACCAAGCACATCAAAAGACGCCTAACTCCATCCGGATTTGGTCCAGTGGGAGACATAGAGATATGCAAGATACATACGGATCTGAATGTTGCAGACCCGCTGACTAAGCCTCTTCCACGAGCAAAACATGATCAACACCAAGACTCCATGGGTGTTAGAATCATTACCGTAATCTAGATTATTGACTCTAGTGCAAGTGGGAGACTGAAGGAAATATGCCCTAGAGGCAATAATAATGTTATTATTTATTTCCTTATATCATGATAAATGTTTATTATTCATGCTAGAATTGTATTAACCGGAAACATAATACATGTGTGAATACATAAACCTACAGAGTGTCACTAGTATGCCTCTATTTGACTAGCTCGTTAATCAAAGATGGTTATGTTTCCTAACCATGAACAAGGAGTTGTTATTTGATTAACGGGATCACATCATTGGTTGAATGATCTGATTGACATGACCCATTCCATTAGCATAGCACCTGATCGTATAGTTTGTTGCTAGTGCTTTTCTTCATGACTTATACATGTTCCTATGACTATGAGATTATGCAACTCCCGCTTGCCCGAGGAACACTTTGGTGCTACCAAACGTCCACAACGTAATCGGGTGATTATAAAGGTACATTACAGGTGTCTCCGAAGGTACATGTTGGGTTGGCATATTTCGAGATTAGGATTTGTCACTCCGATTGTCGGAGAGGTATCTCTGGGCCCTCTCGGGAATGCACATCACATAAGCCTTGCAAGCATTGCAACTAAATGTGTTAGTTGTGAGATGATGTATTACGGAACGAGAAAAGAGACTTGCCAAGAATCTAGATTGAACTAGGTATTGGATACCGACGATCGAATCTCGGGCAAGTAACATACCGATGACAAAGGAACAACGATGTTGTTATGCGGTCGACCGATAAAGATCTTCGTAGAATATGTAGGAACCAATATGGGCATCCAGGTCCCGCTTATTGGTTATTGACCGAGAGGTGTCTCGGTCATGTCTACATAGTTCTCGAACCCGTAGGGTCCGCACGCTTAACGCTTCGATGATGCTTATTATGAGTTTATATGATATTGATGTACCAAGGTTGTTCGAGTCCCGATGAGATCACGGACATGACGAGGAGTCTCAAATGGTCGAGACATAAAGATTGATATATTGGAAGCCTATGTTTGACTCGGAATCACTCCGGGTGAAATTGGGAATTTTACTGAGTACCGGGGTTACTGAACCTCCCGGGGTCAATGGGCCTTGATGGGCCTTAGTGGAAAGGAGGAAAGGGGCACAAGTGCTGGTCAGACCTTCCCCCTTCCCTAGTCCTATTAGGACTAGGAGAAGGGGTGGCGCCTCTCTCCCTTCCCACTTGGCCAATCCTAGTTGGACTAGGATTGGGAGAGAATCCTACTCCCGGTGGGAGTAGGACTCCAGCGCAGCCCTTGGTGGCCGCCAGCCCCTCCCTTCCCTCCTTTATATACAGGGCAGAGGGCACCCCATGACACACAAGTTGATCATTGAGATCGCTCCTTAGCCGTGCACGGTGCCCCTTCCACCAAACTACACCTCGAATATACCGCTATGGAGCTTAGGCGAAGCCCTGCGCCGTGGAACATCATCATCGCTACCACGCCGTCGGTCGACGAAACTCTCCTCAACACTCGGCTGGATCGGAGTTCGAGGGACGCCATCGAGCTGAACGTGTGCAGAACTCGGAGGTGCCGTGACGCTCGTACTTGGATCGGTTGGATCGGGAAGAAGTACGACTACTTCCTCTACGCTGCGCCAACGCTTCGTTGCTGGTCTACGAGGGCGTGACAACACTCTCATCTCGTTGCTATGCATCACCATGGTCTTGCGTGATCGTAGGAAAAATTTTGAAATTACTACGTTCCCCAACACTTCGGGCAAAGGAGCCGGACAATTAACCTGTCTGGACGTCTTCAGCCAGTCCAGTTAAAGGTTAGGGAGTTTTAGATCCCGCATAGAGTCAAACTATGAAAAAAAAAGAGTCCCATAAAGGGTAAAATAACTCACCTCGCTGGCTTGACGCTGCGAGCTGAATCCGCGATCTTCGGTAGCGGATGTGGGAGCCTCGGCGCCCTCGAACAGCACCTTCCAGGTATCTTCGTACGTAGTGTCAAAGAGCCTTTTTAGAGTTGAGTGCTGTGCCGGATCGAACTCCCACAATTTGAAGGCCCGTTGTTGGCAAGGGAGAATCCGGCGGATGAGCATCACCTGGATTATGTTGACAAGCCTGAGATTCTTGTCCACCAGGTTTCGGACGCATGTTTGGAGCCCGGATAGCTCATCCGAATTCCCCCACGTCAGGCCCGTCTCTTTCCATGACGAGAGCCATGTGGGGTAGC
Organism: Aegilops longissima; assembly: GCA_021605205.1. Lineage (NCBI taxonomy): Eukaryota > Viridiplantae > Streptophyta > Magnoliopsida > Poales > Poaceae > Aegilops > Aegilops longissima. The sequence goes on along the minus strand of CM038681.1, from coordinate 533,707,917 downwards.
CAGATCTGAATTTGGGGGCCGCCACCCATTGGGGTCGCGCAGCTCGGTGATGTAGAACCACCCCGATTGCCACCCCTTTATTGTCTCCACGAAGGAGCCCTCGAGCCATAGGACTTTGGCCATCTTGCCAACCATGGCGCCTCCGCACTCCGCTTGGCGTCCGCCCACTACCTTCGGCCTGACATTGAAGATCTTCAGCCATAAGCCGAAGTGGGGCTGGATGCAGAGGAAGGCCTCGCACACGACGATGAACGCCGAGATGTTGAGGATGAAATTCGGGGCCAGGTCGTGGAAGTCCAGGTTGTAGTAGAACATGAGCCCCCGGACAAACGGGTGAAGTGGAAAACCTAGTCCGCGGAGGAAGTGGGGGAGAAACACCACCCTCTCATGGGGCCTGGGGGTTGGAATGAGCTGCCCCTCGTCGGGTAGCCGACACGCGATGTCGCCGGACAAGTATCCGGCCTCCCGCAGTCTTGTGATGTGCCCCTCCGTGACGGAGGAGGCCATCCACCTGCCTCCCGCTCCGGACATAGTTGGAGAAGGTTGAGGTGGGGTGTGCGAACTTGGGCGCTGGAGCTCGAGTGCGCGAAAATGGATGAGCAAAGGAGGAAGAAGGCGTAGGTGAAAAGGTGGATCCTTATCCCCTTATATGGATGGACGGCTATGCGCCCCCACCAGCTGGTAAAACTCGCTATCTCCCAAGCGCCAGAATCAATGGCGCGGATGGGTTACCCACGTCCGTATTGATGAGAATCTGGAATAAGGGGCACGATCTATGCTTTGATAAGACGTGCTAAGGAGACCGCCGCTAAACGCGCTTAAGGTGGAACGGTAAAAACGATTCATATAAAGGCCTGGCCATGGTGTGATGTCACGCCGCGGAATACGCCGCAGATCTGTGCAAAAGTTATTCTCTACGGTGGTATGTGGAACTTGTTTTGCGAGCCGACACTATCCTTGTGTTCAAAACCTTCTATGAAGTATTCGGAGGAGGAACCCGCCTTGCAATGACCAAGACAATATGCGTGCCGGACTCGTCGTCATTGAAGCCTGGTTCAGGGGCCTTGCGATTACATCTTTCGAGCATTCACCCGCTATACGGCGGGCACCCTTCAGGACGCCCTCATAGTACATTTCGGGCTTGCGATGCTCCTTGCCCTTCGGTGGCCCGTCCGTCACAAGCTTCTCCGCATCCAGCTTGCCCCAAAGGCACTTTAGCACGGCAAGGGCCCGACCGCACCTTCAATGCAGATGGAGCGCTGATGACTTCAATCCATGGACAAAGGCCCACCAGCCGCTGCACTAGCCAAGTAGCTCCTGTGCATGGCTTCCAATGGCCACAACCAACTATGAGGCCCTTCATGGCCTGTTCGGCGATCTTGTGAGCTCGACCAGCTGCTTCACTGGTCGCTCAGGCACCGACGCTCGCCTCAAAGATATCGAGACCGAACACCTTCTCCGCCGAGCTCCCCTCCTTGGCGCGGTAGAACGCGCAGCATCGCATACACTACGGGCAGATCTGCGAATGCTCCCGGAGAGCTCCGGATTCGGTAAGTAATAGGTAATTCACTTTCACATGCTTGCTTTGCATAAAGAATGCCTTACCCGCCGCTATCTTCTTTAATGATTCAATCTCTTCGCCTTAGCGGCTTTGGCACTCTCAAGAGCGAGGCGAGCTCGACTCGAATCTTCAAGTCACGCCCAAACTCTCGTTTTTCCACGAGCCACGAGCTCTTGCCGCACCTCCGCCACCCGCGCCTCCTGCTTCTCTCGCTCAGTGCGCTCATGCCGCTTTGCTTTGGCCGTGGACACCGCTTCTTCAGGGTCGCCACCTCGCTCGTGGCCCCTACAATACCCACGTTACTCTGCCATTTTTGCAACCAAATCCTTTCTATAAGGTATTTCTTTAATAAGGTATTACTTACCTTCCCTGTCCTCGAGCTGCTTCTTGGCAAGGCCGAGCTCGTTCTCGGACCGCCGAGGCTCGCTTCAATGCATTGACCTCGGCAACAAGGCGACAGAGGTCAGCAGCAGCAGCTGCATTCCCATATTGACATACTTATGTTAGACTCTCACAGATATCTTTTAGATCCTTAGTCCGCTTTTCTTTCCAACACCGAACCAAGCATCGGGGCTACCGTCTATGCGGTAATATTTTAAATATTCTAAACTTACCTCAAAGCCCGTTAGAAGGCTGGTACAAGCTTCACCGCCCGCTCTTGGCGGATCGAACTTTCTGATCACCACATTCATAATAAAGGCGGTGCTCGTCGATGGAGGCGCTTTTGCGCCTCCAGAAGTTATCCGTGCCTCGGATGGACGGAGGTCACCGGCGTCAGAGTCTTACCCTTCTTACGAAGGGGCCGCTTGCGGACTTCGAACCACTCAAGGTTCGACACGGAGTCCGACACGAGGCCAGACTTAGAGCCCTCGGGGTCTCGCCCCTTCGCGCCCAGAGTCCGGAGGTCGCCTTTGCGGCACCTCCAGACCACCTCCTCCTGGCTGGGCCTTTTGGGACTCCACCGCGGTGTCGCCGGCGGCACGAGGAGAGGAGGCGGTCGGAAGTGAAGTACTATTCACATCCGACGAGCCCGGGAGCCGCTTGACGGCGGCAAGCCTGCCCTTAGGCGGGCTACATGGTCATATTCGGCGTTAGAAGACACTATGCGACAAATAAAAAGTCATGAACTATTCCAGTCCGGACACTTACGATCTCGCCAGGCTTGGCCTTGGTGGCCCTCCTCCTCGTCGTTGTCGGCGTTGGTGGAGAAGTCCGGAGGAAGGGTCCTTCCTTTCTTGGACCCTCCGCCTCCCGGTCGGCGGCCTTCCTTTTTCTCTCTCACCGGGGAGAGGCTTCTTTCTCCTCCTCCTCATTCTCAAAGGAGGATTCCGCCACAGAGTTGTTGAACGACGAGTCCGACAACACCTGGCGTCGGGCACTCCTTCGAGTCCCTGTGGCCTTCTTCTTGGCCTTCTTCTCCGGCACCACGTGAGGTGCCGGAGCCAGAGTCCCTGTCAATCGGGGTCCGCTGGTCTTTGGCATGGGGCCGAGCGGTTAATCTGTCCGGACGCCTTCAGCCAGTCCTGTCAAAGGTTAGGGAGTTTTAGATCCCGCATAGAGTCAAACTATGAAAAAAGAGTCCCATAAAGGGTAAAATAACTTACCTCGCTGGCTTGACGCTGCGAGCTGAATCCGCGATCTTGATGAGCGGATGTAGAGCCTCGGCGCCTTTGAACAGCACCTTCCGTGCGCCTTCGTGCGTAGTGTCAAGAGCCTTTTCAGAGTTGGGTGCTGTGCCGGATCGAACTCCCACAATTTGAAGGCCCGTTGTTGGCATGGGAGAATCCGGCGGATGAGCATCACCGGATTACATTAACAAGCTGAGATTCTTGTCCACCAGGTTTCGACACAGGTTTGGAGTCCGACAGCTCGTCCGAATCCCCCATGACAGCCCGTCTCTTTCCATGATATGAGCCGTGGGGAAGCGGATCAGAATTGGGGCCGCCGCCCATTGAGAGTCGCATGCTCGGTGATGTAGAACCACCCGATTGCCACCCCTTTATGGTCTCCACAAAGGATCCTCGAGCCATAGGACTTTGGCCATCTTGCCAACCATGGCGCCCAAGACTCCACTTGGCAGCCGCCCACTACCTTCGGCTTGACATTGAAGATCTTCAGCCATAAGCCGAAGTGGGGATGGATGCAGAGGAAGGCCTTGCATACGACGATAAACACCGAGATGTTGAGGATGAAGTTCGGGGCCAGATCTTGGAAATCCAGGTCGTAGTAGAACATGAGCCCCCGGACAAATGGGTGAAGTGGAAAACCTAGTCCGCGGAGGAAGTGGGTGAGGAACACCACCCTCTCATGGGGCCTGGGGGTGGGAATGAGCTGCCCCTTGTTGGGTAGCCGGTGCGCGATGTCGCTGGACAAGTATCCGGCCTTCCGCAGCTTTTTGATGTGCCCCTCCGTGACGGAGGAGGCCATCCACTTGCCTCCCACTCCGGACATAGTTGGAGAAGGTTGAGGTGGGATGTGCGGACTTGGGCGCTGGAGCTCGAGTGCGCGGAAATGGATGAGCAAAGGAGGAAGAAGGCATTGGTGAAAAGGTGGATCCTTATCCCCTTATATGGACGGACGAAGCAATGCGTCCCCCGCCAGCCTGGTAAAACTCGCTCATCTCCCAAGCGCCGTAATCAATGGCGCGGTTGGGTTACCCACGTCCGTATTGATGAGAATCCCGAAATAAGAGGGCACGATCTCCGCTTTGATAAGACGTGCCAAGGAAACCGCCTCGCTAAACGCGCTGAGGTGGAACAGTAAAAACGATTCGTATAAAGGCCTGGCCGTGGTGTGATGTCACGGCGCGGAATACGCCGCAGATCTGCAAAAGTTATTCTCTATGGTAGTATGTGGAACTTGTTTTGCAGAGCCGACACTATCCTTGTGTTCAAAATCTTCTATGAAGTATTCGAGGAGGAACCCGCCTTGCAATTCAAGACAATATGCGCGCCGGACTCGCCGTCATTGAAGCCTGGTTCAGGGGGCTACCGAGGAGTCCTGGATTAGTGGGTGTCCGGATAGCGAACTATCACCGCTGGCCGGACTCTGGACTATGAAGATACAAGATTGAAGACTTCGTCCGTGTCCGGATGGGACTTTCCTTGGCGTGGAAGGCAAGCTTGGCGATACGGATATGTAGATCTCCTACCATTGTAACCGACTGTGTAACCCTAACACTATCCGGTGTCTATATAAAGCGAAGGGTTTTAGTCCGTAGGGACTAACAACAATCATACCATAGGCTAGCTTCTAGGTTTAGCCTCTCGATCTCGTGGTAGATCTACTCTTGTACTACCCATATCATCAATATTTATCAAGCAGGAGTAGGGTATTACCTCCATCGAGAGGGCCCGAACCTGGGTAAAAACATAGTGTCCCTTGTCTCCTGTTATCATCCGCCTAGACGCACAGTTCGGGACCCCCTACCCGAGATCCGCCGGTTTTGACACCGACAGTTGGGGTTGGGGCCGCATTGCTACGTGTGCTCGGAACGTGCCAGGCGGTCTTTTTGTAGGTTACTCCGGGCGCGCTTGACGGTGTTCGGACGTTTAATGGCCGGACTGGAGAATTGCCTTGAGAGGCTGCTTTGTACTTCCGTCGCGAGGGCCGCCATATACTCCTCCGTTCGGAGAGAGCGTTCGGTGTTTCCATTGACCATAATGACTCGAGGGGCTGGCTTCTTGCTTGAGGTATGCGTAATGTGGCACCGCATTGAACTTTGCAATGCGGTTCGTCCGAGCAAAGGCGTGATAGCCATCGCGAAGGGGACTATGTCGAAGATTAACTCCTCGCTCGAAATTATCCGGGATCCAAGACCACCTCGAGTGTAATCGAGCCTGCATAGATTGACCTCTACACCTGGTATGACGCTTTAAAGGTCGCCTTTGTGGGTTTAATCCTTGAGGGATCTATGCCCATTTTTCGTGACCGTATCCCGATAAAGCAGGTTTAGGCTGCTGCCACCGTCCCATAAGGACTCTAGTGAGGTGAAATCCGCTAATGATTGGGTCTAGAACCAATGCGCGAATCCGCCGTGGCGGATGCTAGTGGGGTGGTCCTTCGATCAAAAGTGATCGGGCAGGAGGACCATGGGTTGAACTTTGGGGCGACCGCTCCAACGCATATACGCCCACGAGTGCACGCTCCGCCCCTTTGGGGAATGTGGGTTGCGATATCATGTTCACTATCCGCACTTGTGGGGGAAGCCCTTCGTCCCCTATTGTTCGGGCGCCGGGCTCCTCCTCGTCATCGCTATGCAGCCCCTTGTCATTGTTTTCGGCGTTTAACTTGCCTGCCTGCTTGAACACCCAACAATCCCTGTTGGCGTGGTTGGCTGGTTTTTCGGGGGTGCCGTGTATCTGGCACGAGCGATCGAGTATTCGGTCCAAATTGGACGGGCCCAGAGTATTTCTTTTGAATGGCTTTTTCCGCTGACCGGGTTTAGAGCCTCTGAATCCAGCATTAACTGTCGTATCCTCAGCATTGTCGCCGTTAATGCGCGCTTTTGCTTTTGCTACGCGACCTGCCAATGTTGTCCTTGGTATCCGAATTACCAGGGCTCTTGGTCATGTTATTACTACGAGCTAGCCAGCTGTCTTCTCCGCATAAGCGGGTCATGAGTGTTGTGAGGGCTGCCATGGATTTCGCTTTTCCTGTCCTAGGTGCCGGCAAGCCACTCGTCACGATGTTATGCTTGAAGGCTGCAAGGGCCTCTGCGTCCGTCTGAGCGACTATTTGATTTTTCTTGGTTAGGAACCGTGTCCGAATTGTCCGCCAATTCCTCCGATGCTGAATTATGTGGCTTAGGTCATCGGCTTCGGTGGTCGCATATAGGTGCCCCGGAAGTTGTCGAGGAATGCGGCTTCCAGGTCCTCCCAACAACCAATTGATTCTGCTAGCAAGCTGTTAAGCCAATGCCGAGCTGGTCCTTTAAGCTTGAGTGGGAGGTATTTGATGGCGTGTAGATCGTCGCCGCGGGCCATGTGGATATGAAGGAGATAATCCTTGATCCATACCGGCGGATCTGTTGTGCCATCGTATGATTCGATGTTTACGGTTTGAAACCCTCGGGATTTGATGATCCATTACTTCGCCTCATGAAGCATAGTGGGTGTGCGGCGCCTCTGTATTGGGCTATATCACGACGTAGCTCGAATGAGCTTTGTCTACTGTGTTCGGCCCGGCTGGATTTGCTATATCCGGCATGACGGTTATCGTCACGTGTCGTGGGGCGCCCACGCGATCCGTAGATCGACCTTGTTTGCCTTGCCTTATCCTCCAATACATCTCGCAGGTCTGGCGCGTTTCCCCGTGCCTTGGTATTTTTGGAGCGACGCCGGGGTGCGGCTTGAGCGGAGGGCCAAGAGGCCTCTCTGTCGTGGCCACGGGGTGGCCGGTCATCCACATCATGCGCTGGTGATGTAGGTCTAGGTGCTTCCTCCTCTAATCGGGGTAGCAGCCTGCATTTTGGGTAGCTCTTGGAGGGGCGTTCGAGTTCGTACTCTTCAGCCGCAAGGACATCAGTCCATCTGTCGGCTAGTAAGTCTTGGTCAGCTCTAAGCTATTGCTGTTTTTTCTTGAGGCTGCTCGCCGTGGCCATAAGCCTGCGTTTGAAACGCTCTCATTCGGCGGGATCTTCAGGAACGAAAAATTCGTCATCGTCGAGGCTTGCCTCGTCTTCGGAGGGAGGCATGTAATTATCGTCCTCTACCTCTCTGTCTGCCGCTCTCTCATGAGGGATGGTTTCTCCATCCTCCCGCGCTGAATCCTGTTGGAGGGGATTGTCTTCGGCACTGTCCGGGGTGTTATTATCTCCCGTGCCGGAATCGCCGTCTTTGCTGTGGCGGGATTTAGAGCGGCGCCGCTGACGCCGGCGCTTTGGCTGTATCTTGAAGGGGTCATCCTCCGTTGTTCCATCGCCGTTCCCTTCTTTTGGGGTGTCCACCATGTATATGTCATATGATGAGGTGGCCTTCCAGTGCCCTGTAGGCACTGGTTCTTGGTCGTCTCCTGCATCGGTGTCCATACCGTCGATGTCTTCGGAGTCGAAGTCGAGCATGTCGGTTAAATCATAGACAGCAGCTACGAAGTGGGTGGTGGGTGGGCTTAGAATTTCTTCGTCGTCCGCATCCCAACCTTGCTGACCATAGTCCGGCCAGGGCTCTCCTGATAAAGAGAAAGACTTTAGTGAATTCAGGATGTCGCCAAAAGGCGAGTGCTGAAAGATGTCCGCGGCGGTGAACTCCATGATCGGCGCCCAATCGGATTCGATTGGCAGGGGCGCGGAAGGTTCGGAGTCCGGAGAGGAGTCCGCACCTCGAGTCACGAAGCCGCAAAGGACATGTATGGTGTTCGCTCGATCGCCAGAGAGATTGCAGCCCCGAGGTGGTGTCCAGCCACCCGTCCTCGATTATGCATCGGCTCGAGCTAAGGGTCGAGCGCGGACACCGTCGCGACCTCCGTGGCACTGCTCGGCGGCAGAGCTAGATCATGCCCATCGTGACAGTGCGGCGTGCTTGGCTGTGGCTCGAACCCGTCGAAGATCAAGTCTCCGCGGATGTCGGCCGTGTAGTTCAAACTTCCAAATCTGACCTGATGGCCAGGGGCGTAGCTTCGATCTGTTCCAGATGGCTGCTTAATTGCCCGCATGCAAAGCCGCCGAATATGAAGATCTGTCCGGGGAGAAAAGTCTCACCCTGGACCGTGTCATTGTTGATGATCGGAAGAGCCATCGGGCCTAAAGGTGACGACACAAAGGAACTCTCAATGAAAGCACCAATGTCGGTGTCAAAACCGGCGGATCTTGGGTAGGGGGTCCCGAACTGTGCGTCTAGGCGGATGGTAACAGGAGACAAGGGACACGATGTTTTTACCCAGGTTCGGGCCCTCTCGATGGAGGTAAAACCCTACTCATGCTTGATTAATATTGATGATATGGGTAGTACAAGAGTAGATCTACCACGAGATCAGAGAGGCTAAACCCTAGAAGCTAGCCTATGGTATGATTGTTGTTCGTCCTACGGACTAAAACCCTCAGGTTTATATAGACACCAGAGAGGGTTAGGATTACATAGAGTCGGTTACAAATAGGAGGAGATATACATATCCGTATTGCCAAGCTTGCCTTCCACGCCAAGGAAAGTCCATCCGGACACGGGACGAAGTCTTCAATCTTGTATCTTCATAGTCCGGGAGTCCGGCCAAAGGTCATAGTCCGGTCATCCGGACACCCCCTAATCCAGGACTCCCTCAGTAGTCATGTGAATTTGGTATTCGTTCGATATTTTGATGAGATGTATGTTGTCTTTCCTCTAGTGGTGTTATGTGAACGTCGACTACATGACACTTCACCATTATTTGGGCCTAGGGGAAGGCGTTGGGAAGTAATAAGTAGATGATGGGTTGCTAGAGTGACAGAAGCTTACACCCTAGTTTATGTGTTGCTTCATAAGGGGTTGATTTGGATCCACATGTTTCATGCTATGGTTAGGTTTACCTTAATACTTCTTTTGTAGTTGCGGATGCTTGAAAGACGGGTTAATCATAAGTGGGATGCTTGTACAAGGAAGGGCAGTACCCAAGCACCGGTCCACCCACATATCAAATTATCAACGTAACGAACGCGAACCATATGAGCATGATGAAAACTAGCTTGACGATAATTCCCATGTGTCCTCGGGAGCGTTTTCCTTTATATAAGAGTTTGTCCAGGCTTGTCCTTTGCTACAAAAAGGATTGGGCCACCTTGCTGCACCTTTTTTACTTTTGTTACTTGTTACCCGTTACAAATTACCTTATCACAAAACTATCTGTTACCGATAATTTCAGTGCTTGCAGAGAATACCTTACTGAAAACCGCTTGTCATTTCCTTCTGCTCCTCATTGGGTTCGACACTCTTACTTATTGAAAGGACTACGATAGATCCCCTATACTTGTGGGTGATCAAGACTCTTTTCAGGTGCCGTTGCCGGGGACACTACAACTGGAACCCCCCTTTAGCAACGCATTGATGCGTTGTCGTATGTCCATATAAACGTTGCTAAGGCCTACACCAACGGATTTATATGTGTTGTCGTAGGTGGCGTTGCAAGGGTCTACAACAACGCATATTCATGCGTTGGTAAACGGCGTAATTAAGCGTTGTAAGGTTGCAACATATATGGTTAGAGCATAACAACGCTTCATATGCGTTGGTGGCTACTACCCACAAAAGGGATTTCTAAATGGTCATAGCATATCATTCCAGTGCAAATAAACCTTGCCACGCTACATGAACATTTAATGGTATTTTTTACATCACCATTGGAATTATAAGGTCAATGCTGATAGTGCATAGGAGAAACAATATAAGAACTAGAAATGTTGCATATATTCACTCATATATTAAATAGACTCAGTTGCATTACAAAGAATGTGATACAAAGATTACAAAATGAGAAACTATATGTAGTAGACTGATTCTCAACCTTACAATCAACATCGCATCCATTCTAAAACTTTATATTTGAAACATTGACCCTGAAAGTGACAATCTAAAATATATTATGAAGCTATCTGGTAGTAGCCCCATTCTGGATCTTGCAATCAACATATGAGTCACGCGTCATCAATTTATCCTGCCAATCTACAACAACAAAGAAATGAGATCACTAATACCATGAGATAAACACTGGTTAATATGGTAGTAAAATTTAAAGGGCATCAAATAATCAATCTTGCTACATGAGCAAAATAACCTTTCTGAGTGGTCGTACCAGCTCGCACTACCATGAATTCATACTCGGTATTAACACCGTCAAGTTTAATATTATCTTGTGGGTCAAGATTTTGGAGTGTAGCATGAGCAAAAACTATAAAAACGTTGCTCAGTCTTGTTGGATTCCAAACAAAATAAAATGATCATAATTAATCTGTACAAGCACATTTGTTTAATCCTTGCACTTGCATCCACATACAGTAGAGAAAGTTTCACTTTAGACACAATACAGCGCTTCCGTGAACACATTACTTGATGATTCACTTCTATGGACACGCACATTGAAGCAAGCAACACCAAAGTTGAAGCAAACACTGGAAGACATAATAGTTTCATGATCTAAAATATGTAGTCATTTCAAGGCTTTGATATGTCATAATTTGTTTGAAACACCTTTTACAGCCCAAGCGGCACCACTCAACTCTAGAGTAAACAGAGCACTAGCTTACATACAACAACCACCTTTGATATTTGTTTTCTTATGAACAAACTATCCATATGTTAATTGAGTTATTAAACACGTTTAAAATAAAATACTAAAGTAATATACATCGAGGTACCTAACCAAAAAATATTTGCATTGACAAGTAGCACATCTTTCTTTGCATCCGTTGTTCGTAGTTCTCCGTAAAAATAAATATAAGCAGAGAATTTCTAGAAGTACTTGAAGTTGAGAGAAAATAATTCGCATGAACCTACAAATCAGGTACCGTATTGAATTCTAACAAGTGTGTTTTCTTGACACTCTTATTCATATAGATGTGTATCAACTATAATGGTCTGAAGAGTGAATAGTGAATACACAAAAATTTCAACCCCGAGGTTTTTAATAGCATTGCAGATTATGTCACGTAAATCACCCATAACTTTTTCAAGCCTTGTGGAATCATGTAGTCATACCTCTCTCTGCACAAGTAGTAGCCCCCTGATCTTTCCCCAAAGCTGAATAGTGTTGACATACACATGCACACTAGAACAAGGAAAATACTTTAATTTGATCAATACATCCATTTGCACATTCATAGTCAATACCAAGGTTTTTGAGTCGCGACTTGGCGAGTCGCCGCAAGCCCTGCGGCTCGGCGTATAGTCGACGAAAGTCGTTGTATGGTCGCCATAAGTCGCTGTATAGTCGCGAGTCGCCCTGATTTTTGGAAAACGACTTGGCGATTAGTCGGCGACTATACAACGACTAATCAACGACTCAAAAACCATGGTCAATACCAGAATGAATATGTAGTAAATTTTGTGACTACAAAGAATGATGAACTTGGTTCGTAAGCCCCTGCAAAGACATTGAAGTTCTGCAAATTCAAACCAGAGGAACATAAGCCATACCATAAGCACTAGCTAGGATTGTCATTCAAAATTTCTGAGATCGCCTAAAAGACAAAAAAAATATACCAATAAATGATACATGTAAATGGTCAGTTAATACTTCTGAATGGCACAAGATCAGTTATATGCATTACATCACGGGATGACCAAACTGTCAGGATTGCACACAAAGTAAATACAATGGACAGAAGTAGAATCATACAGTATTTGGTAGACGCCCTCACTTGCTTGAGGAGTATATGGTGTTGAAGTAGCAGCACAGTTGTCACCCGTGTCATGTGAATATTCCAAATGAGCCAGGCAGCAGCGACAAAGCAGCCACAGACCCCCAACCCTATAAAATTAGGAGTCAAATAACTAGATATGAAATTGAAAGGGGCGAGAGAGATATTAGAAATCTTGACAGCTAAGATGATTGCCGAACCACTCACAACCGAGCCAAAGATAGTGGTGTTCGTATGCGTAATTGGCAGCACAATGGTAGGTGAACCATCGGCAAGTGATGATACAATCACGGGAGCGCAGCTAAATCGAATAGTATGACAAACACGGTGGTGGAGTTCAGAGCAACGACACGACCATGGATCCATAGACTCCTGCCGATTGGAGGGTGTTGCTCCTGCTGCTCCGGTGGAAGCAGCGGTAGTGATTGGGTCGGTGGTGGTGTCAATCTGTGAAGGATATCAAAATCATGATCTAGGGCAAATAATGAAACGTGGTAGCCATGACACACAAGAACCAGCAGGTAAGAGCAGAGGAGGAATGCCTTCTCGAAATCTGAACCGCAGTGTCGAAGTTGAGGTAGCCAAGGCGAAGCAGCAACATCGATCCCGAACTGCTAGCAGTTTGTGCAAGGAGAGACGCGGGTAGTGGGCCTACAAACTTGAGGAGACGTGGGAGCCGCCCGGCGACCAACGGCGCCTAGGGTTGATGAGGGGCATAGAGGCGTCATGGCGGACGTTTGGAGGATAATCTTGTGGGGAACCAGGACGGCGAGCGACGACGCGGTGGTAGCGTCGGACCTAGTCGAACTCGGAGGTGGCGGCGGCGGAAGCGGCAGCGTCGGTGGTCATGGAACTGGGGTGAGAGAGAGGATCGGTAGGGGAGAGAGATTAATGGGGGAAGAGAGAGATCGTGGATAAAAAAATAGACTGTTTGCTGCGTGATATTTGGAGCAGAGGAGGTGGGCACGGGGGGTTAAGTTAAGGGGGAGGTTAGATCTAAGTGGGGAGGTGGGAGGATAACTCAAACAACACATTATTATCATCGTTGCTAGACATGCGTTGGTATAGGGAGGTGTTTGTTGTAGTGGGAGTGAAGCGCCTTTGGTAAGTGGAATTTTGTAAGGATTTCGAGGATTGCGGAACGAAGATGCAATAAAATATGATATGCAAGAATGACCTATGTATAACATTCTGAACTGAAAATTTGGGATGTTACAAACCTACCCCCCTTAAGATGAATCTCGTCCTCGAGATTCGGGTTGGCTAGAAAATAGGTGCGGGTGGTCTTTGTGGAGATCATCCTCTCGTTTCCAGGTGGCTTCCTCCTCGATATGATGGTTCCACTGAACTTTGCAAAACTTGATAACCTTGCTGCGAGTGACTCGGCTGGCAAAGTCAAGAATCTTCACTGGCTTCTCCTCATAAGTCAAATCACTGTCCAGCTGAATTGCCTCCAAGGGCACTGTATCTCTTAACGGTATATCGGCCATCTCAGCATGACACTTCTTCAGCTGTGAGACGTGGAACACATCGTGAACTCCTGACAATCCTTCTGGTAATTCCAGCTTGTAGGCAACTTCTCCCATCCGTTCCAAAACACGGTACGGTCCTACAAATCTCGGAGCTAATTTTCCCTTAACTCCAAAACGTTTCACTCCTCGTAAGGGTGATACTCGCAGATATGCTATGTCTCCAATTTCATAGGTTACCTCCTTGCGTTTTGTGTCTGCATAACTCTTCTGCCTGGACTGAGCAATCTTCAGTCTATCTCGAATCAGCTTAACTTTCTCTTCAGACTCCTTGATCAAATCTGGTCCAAATAACTCACGGTCTCCTACCTCATCCCACATCAGCGGTGTTCTACATCTGCGTCCATACATAGCTTCAAATGGTGCCATCTTCAAGCTGGCCTGGTAGCTATTATTGTAGGAGAACTCTCCGTAAGGCAAATTGTCATCCCAACTAGATCCATAATCTAGCGCACAGGCTCTCGACATGTCCTCCAGAATCTGGTTGACTCTCTCTGTCTGTCCATCTGTCTGAGGGTGAAATGTTGTACTGAACTCCAATCTCGTACCCAAGGTCTAGTGTAACAGATGCCAAAACCTTGAAGTAAACTGTGTTCCTCTATCTGATACGATGGTCCTCGGAACTCCATGCAAACATACGATCCTGGACATATATATCTTGGCCAACTTTGCACTTGTATAAGTTGTTTTCACTGGGATGAAGTGAGCCACTTTGGTCAAGCGATCCACTACTACCCATATTGAGTCATATCCTGCCTTGGTCCTGGGCAATCCGGTGATAAAGTCCATGCCAAGTTTATCCCACTTCCATTCGGGTATCGGGATAGGTTGTAACAGTCCTGCTGGCTTCTGATGCTCTGCCTTCACTCTCTGACATACATCACATACGGCTACATACTCGGCAATATCCTTCTTCATACCAGTTCACCAAAAACGCTCTTTCAAATCCAAGTACATCTTGTTGTTTCCGGGGTGTATCGAGTATGGTGAGTCATGAGCCTCCTAAAGTATTAACTTCCTGATCTCCGGGTTATTAGGCACATAAACTCGGTCCTCAAACCATAAGGTGGCGTGCTCATCCTCTCGAAAACCTTTGGCCTTTCCTTTGCTCATCTTCTCCTTTATCTCAGGAATCTCTTTGTCCTCCTTCTGAACTTCTCGAATCTTGTCCAACAATGTAGACTGAACTTCCATTGTTGCAATGAAACCTGTTGGAACAATATCCAACTGAAGTTCCATGATATCTTCAGCTAACTCCTTCGGCAATCCCTTACTTTCAAGTATATTGGCATAACTCTTCCGGCTCAAAGCGTCTGCTACGACATTGGCCTTTCCGGGATGATAGTGTAGCTTCATATCGTAATCTTTTATAAGCTCCAACCATCTCCTCTGCCTAAGGTTCAACTCCTTCTGTGTGAAAATGTACTTCAAACTCTTATGATCCGTGTACACATCACAACGGTTCCCAATAAGATAATGTCTCCAAGTCTTCAATGCATGCACTACGGCTGCTAGCTCCAAATCATGCGTGGCATAGTTCAACTCATGGGGTTTTAGTTGTCGTGAGGCATACGAAACAACTCTTCCGTCCTGCATAAGTACACATCCAAGTCCCAAGCGTGAGGCGTCACAATACACTTGAAACTCCTTATGTCTATCGGGCAGTGTTAGCACTGGGGCTGTAGTCAAACGTTTCTTCAACTCCTGGAAACTTGCCTCGCAATCTTCTATCCAATTAAACTTGGTATCCTTCTTCAATAATTCAGTCATTTGCTTAGCAATCTTGGAAAAAATTTCAATGAATCTTCGATAATATCCTGCGAGTCCAAGGAAACTGCGAATCTCGCCAACTGAAGTGGGTGCCAACCATTCAAAGGATCGATCGAACCTTCTTCGGGATCTACTGCTATACCTTCTCCTGATATAACATGTCCAAGAAATCCAACTTCCTTCAACCAAAACTCGCACTTGCTGAATTTGGCGTATAACTGGTGTTCCCTGAGTTTCTCGAGAACTAAACGAAAATGCTCAGTATACCATAATATCATCAATAAACACCACAACAAACTTGTCCAAATATTCCATGAACACCTTGTTCATCATACTCATGAAATAGGCAGGGGCGTTAGTCAGTCCAAACGACATGACCGTATACTCGTATAATCCATACCGCGTGGTGAATGTTGTCTTTGGTATGTCCTTCTCTCGAATCTTCAACTGATGGTATCCCGATCGTAGATCGATCTTTGAAAACACCTTAGCTCCTTGCAGCTGATCAAACAGATCATTGATCATTGGTAGTGGATACTTGTTCTTTATCGTTACTTCATTCAAGGCTCGGTAATCAACAACCATCCTCAAGGATTTATCCTTCTTCTTGACCAAAAGCACTAGAGCTCCCCAAGGTGATGAACTCCTTCGAATATAACCTTTCTCCAATAACTCCTTGATCTGTTTCTTAATTTCCTCCAGATCATTTGTGGGCATCCGATAGGGTCTCTTGGATATTGGCCCTGTACCTGGCAATAGCTCTATCAAAAACTCGATGTCTCGATCCGGTGGCATGCCTGGTAACTCCTCTGGGAAAACATCCGGAAAATCCTTGACTACAGGCACTTCCTCGTGAACAACTCCCGCGAGGGCATTCACTTGGCTCCTCCTAGGCACATGCCTAGATACATACTTAATCCTTTTTCCCTCCGGGGTGGTAAGATAAATTGATTTGCTAGCACAGTCAATGCTTCCTCCATACTTTGACATCCAGTCCATACCTAACATCACATCCAATCCTTGCGACTCCAAGATAATTAGGTCAGACGGAAAAACATGTGTGCCAATGGTTAGGGGTATCTGGTTGCACCATCGGCTAGCCATGCACTCTGCTCCAGGCGAGCTCACTAAAAGAGGGGTCCTAAGGGTTTGGGTTGGAAGTTTAAACTTATCCACAAATCCCCTTGATATGTATGAATGCGATGCACCAGTATCGAAAAGAACAAGAGCGGTAAATGACTTAACCAAAAACTTACCTATCACCGCGTACGACTGCTCTTCAACTTCCTCCACGTTAACGTGGTTCACTTGTCCTTTGTTGAATGGATTGGGCTTCTTCCCAGCGCTCCCATTTCCGTTTCCATTCCTTCCTTCAGGGCAATCATTGGCATAGTGCCCTGTCTTCCCACACTTAAAGCAAGTAACTTGACTTAGGTCCCTTTTGGCGGGTGTAGCTGGATTGGAGCGGTTCTGATTGTTATTAACTTCGTTCCCATTTCCATCCTTAGCACCATTGTGGTTATGCGATCCTCCTCCAGTGGGGTTGTGACCTCCATGATTATGAACAAGTCCTCCTGAGTTCGGGGTTAAGCGGGGCTTCTGTTGAGCTCCTGAATTATACTTCCCTTGTCCATACTTCCTCTTACGGCTCTCAATTTGCTACTGCTTCCCTTCAATCAGAAGGGCCTTGTCTACCAACTCCTGGTAGTTGTTGAAAGTTTCCACCATCAACTGCATGCTCATCTCATCATTCAGCCCTTCCATAAACTTCTCCCCTTGCATGCATCGTGGCCACATCATCAGGGGCATAGCGTGATAACTTGCTAAAATCATCCACGTACTGAGCTACAGTACGGTTCCCCTGAGTAAGTTGCGAAACTCGCGCTTCTTCATCTGCATGGCTCCAGTTGAGACATGGGCCGTGCGAAAAGCTTGCTGAAACTGGACCCAAGTGACGTTGGCTATAGGAAAAGTAGCCGTGTAATTCTCCCACCATGCGGCTGCTGGTCCATCCAATTGATGTGTGGCAAAGCGCACCTTCTCAGCATCTGTGCATCCTGTGGTGGTTAACTCCCTTCCAATACGGTGTAGCCAATCATCAGCAACTATTGGCTCGGTGCTACTGGAAAACACCGGCGGCTGTAACCTTAGGAAACGGGCTAAATTGTCCACTGGCGGCGGGTTATTGTTGTTGTTGTTGCCCTTGTTCTGAACTAGCAATTGCATTAAAGCATTCTGCTGCGGATCAACTGGGTGAGCTCCGGTGGAAAAGCAAAACCGGTGTCACGTCTCGGAGGCATCTGATGGGTTTAGATGGAAGAGATTAAAATAGAAAAAAGGTCTAATAAGAAAACACTACCCATATGCACATGAGGCAAACACAATCATTTCACTCAATCAATCAAGCAAGGGCATACAACGGTCTAGGACTATCGCAAAAGTGCTCAACTACTACTAGATACATGGGAAAAAATACTACTAATATATGGCGGTCTTCTAGAAATTTTGATCGGTGGAAGACTCCATGATGTCTGCTCCAGCTTCGTCTTCGTAGTCATCATCACTTGGATCAGAATCGGTGTCGTCGATGATGATGTAGTTGTCCGGGCAAGTGGGGTCATCGTCTTCTTCTTCCGGTGCTGGTCCTCCCATGAATACTCCGATCTTCTTAACTAGGTCGTCGTTCTTCTACCATAGTGTCTTGATTTCCTCCTCATATCCATCGCGTGTAAACTTGAGTTCTTCCTCCAGCTCGATGATCCTGGTTTTCGCCTTCTTCAACTCCACCATGTCTACGCACATCTGGTCCTCCTGACGTCGAATGTGCTGGTTTAGCTCCTGGATGAAAGCTGCAATGGATCTATCCTTCTTGGTGCTGATTACTTCCCATTACTCGTCTCGGCACCCACATATTTGATAGATGGTGTCCTTAAGCTCCCTATTGTAGACTTCTCCAATGCGTCCCATGGTAATGTGGGCTGCCATGCTCTTGCCTAGACTCCAGGTGGGTGCTTTGAAAGAAAATTCTATGGGCTTAGAAGTTGGCGAGAACGTCCTTCATGGAACTTGTACTTGAATCATCCAGCGCTCCTCTTATGGTAAGGTGGCGTTGTACGTCCCGGTGAAGCTTGGTATTCCAATGTTCAAGTACCTAGTGACTTCCTTCAAGTGGCGTCCAAAAGGTGTGTCTTCATCCGGTTGCGCAAACTTGTTCTTCATCTCCGTCATCCTAAAGAGTGGAAAATGGAGAGGAGTCAGAAATGAGTAGAGAAGAGTGACCTATGGTTTATCTTAGTGGTCGTGTCCTACACTCAACGTGTGCTCTGATACCATCTTGTAGCGACCCGATCTCAGATGGTGAAGTCTCGTGTTTCAAAGTGTCATCCTGGATCGAATGCCGACACACACAAGACTCGAAGGATTTATAACAGACTAGCAATCACACACTTATTACATCGAATGTCTCGTAAGAGAACTTATTACAATAATATGGCTTAAGGCCATCTAATGCGATAACAGCGGAAGGCTTGGAAGATAAAGTGAGTCCATCAACTCCAACGGCATAGCTGAGCTGCATGGCAACGACCTAACGAACCTTACTCCTCGTCTGAAAAGTCTGCAACATAATACGTTGCAGCCCGAAAACGGGTCAGCTCATGGAATATGCTGGCAATATAACACAATAGAGCAGGAACAGAATAATGCTATCACTACATGCATATTTGGCTGGTGGAAAGCTCTATGGTTATAGTTTTGCGAAAAGCCAATTTTTCCCTACAACAAAGGAATAGATTTTAATTTAACTATCATGGTGGTTGAAACATTGAGAAGATATAACCCCATCTCAATCCCAATTAAAGTAGTTATCAACCCAAATATGTTATTTAAGAGTGATGAGATACATGTGATAACTCAAGTGCTAGATACTCAAAATTGTCCATAACCGGGGACACGGCTAACCATGATTAGATTGTACACTCTGCAGAGGTTTGCGCACTTTTCCCCACAAGACTCGATCGCCTCCGTTGATTTCTCGCACTACATGGTGTTTGAGAAGCGGATGACCGAGACATAGTCTTCGTAAACATTAACTCTCTACTCCGGGTAGACCATACCAAACCTACAAAACCCACTACCTGCTGATCTACCTCTTCAAGAGCTTCACTTAACTTACTCAACTATGCTAGAGCCCATAGTAGCTTGTGACTGTACACGGAAGTTTCTAGCATGAATAATCTCAGTTCCCTTTGAGCCTGGGTGGCGGTCCATAGGAAGATCACACGGGTACCCCGGGATTTCCAAAAAATAAATTAGACAACACTGGGTTCCCCAGGTGCCTCAATCCACCCAGATGTAAATTTTAAGTTGCCACCTTAAGTTGAACCATTAATTAACAATCTCACATCTGTCATGGATACACTCAAACCCAAACCACGTCTACGAGCATAGCATAGCAATATAAGAAACACATAGAAGTAACTCCCAAGGGTTTGGTAGTAACATGGCAATAGGTTCTACCTCAACTACTACTTCCCAACCCACAAGTTAATGACATCCTAACCATGCAATGTTTGAGGATTGGAACTAATGCATAAAAACTGGGTATGAAAAGAGTATGATCAATGTGTTACTTGCCCTGCTGACGATCCGCGAATCCTAGAGACTCAGAATAACACGCTCAGACCGGGAATTCTATCGCAAGCAAACAATAACATACATAAGCAACAAGCAAATATGCACAAGCAAAACTCAAATAAACGAGGCTGACCAGAAAGTTCAACTTAAGAACTCCGGTTCGCAAAAAGAATCAAACCAAACGGAGCAACGAAACTCAAACGGCAAAAGAAACAAGATCCGTTTACTAATCTGAACTAGGGTCAAATTTTACAGTATCAAAATCTTGTTTAAGTTGTTTAGACCGAAAGAGGGTCTCGAGACGAAGATCTAGGCGCTTGAATCGCGTGATTCCGACTAACGAGCGAAAAGATAAACAGAAACTAAGATCGGATCAGAAATCGTGATCAAAAAATCGCGGAATAAATCCGAGAAAAAAAACTGACGAACAGACTAACGAACAAATGTTCTTTATCTGGATCTAAACGAAGAACGCGATCGTTAAAACGAACGAACGAGCGAACGCTCGCTAAATAAATAAACCGGAGAAAAACCGATCTATTTAAAAAATGAAAACTAGGGTTTTCTAAAAAAACCATACGGTTTTATTTAGAAAACCGGGGCGGCGGGGGTGGCTACCTCGGATCGGCTCCGGCGGGGTTCCGGCGCGACGGCGGGCGGCGTGGGGTGGCCGGGTGGCGGCGGTGGCTTCGGGCGGCTGCGGGCTCGGGCGGTGGCGACTTGGGCTCGAGGGGTGGCGGCGGCTGCTTGGGGAGGGGCAAGTGTGGCCCGATTCAATCGTACACTAATCATGCACGCAAATGTGTACGATCAAGATCGAGACTCACGGAAGATATCACAACACAATTCTAAAACATAAATAAGTCATACAAGCATCATAATACAAGCCGGGGCCTCGAGGGCTCGAATACAAGTGCTCGATCATAGACGAGTCAGCCGAAGCAACAATATCTGAGTACGAGACATAAGTTAAACAAGTTTGCCTTAAGAAGGCTAGCACAAACCGGGATACAGATCGAAGAGGCGCAGGCCTCCTGCAGGGATCCTCCTAAACTACTCTTGGTCGCGTCGGCCGGGCTGCACGTAGTAGTAGGCACCTCCGGTGTAGTAGGAGTCGCCGCCGACGGTGGTGGCGTCGCTCTGGGCTCCATCGTGCCGTCGCAGCAATCGGATAGAGATAGGGGAAAAGGGGAACAACGCAACCGTGAGTACTCATCCAAAGTACTGCAAGCAAGGAACTACACTACATATGCATGGATATATGTGTAAAGGGCCATATCGATGGACTGAACTGCGTAATGCCGTAATAAGAGGGGATACTAATCCTATCGAAGACTATGCTTCGGCAGCCTCCGCCTTGCAAAGATGTAGAAGAGAGTAGACTGAAGTCCTCCAAGTAGCATCGCATAGCATAATCCTACCCGGCGATCCTCTCCTCGTAGCCTTGTTAGAGAGCGACCACCGGGTTGTATCTGGCACTTGGAAGGGTGTGTTTTATTAAGTATCCGGTTCTAGTTGTCATAAGGTCAAGGTACAACTCCAAGTCGTCCTGTTACCGAAGATCACGGCTATTCAATAGATTAACTTCCCTGCAGGTGCACCACATTACCCGACACGCCGATCCCATTTGGCCGACACACTTTTCGGGTCATGCCCGGCGCGGAAGATCAACACGCCGCAGCCCCACCTAGGCATAACAGAGAGGTCGACACGCCGGTCTAAACCTAAAGCGCCAGGTGTGCGGGCCCATCGCCTTAGCACACTCGCACGTATGCGTCGCGGCCGAAGCGTAAATAGCCCCTTAATACAAGAGCAGGCTTACGTTCCAAACCGGCGCGCGCCGCTTAGTTGCTGACGTCACGAAATGCTTCGGCTGATACCACGACGCCGGTTGCCCATATCTTGTCCCACGTGGCAGTTAGTGCGAATAAGGTCAATGACCCAACTCAGATCAAATACCAAGATCTCGTTAAGCGTGTTAAGTATCCGCGAACGCCGACCAGGGCCAGGCCCACCTCTCTCCTAGGCGGTCTCAACCTGCCCTGTCGCTCCGCCACAAAGTAACAGTCGGGAACCCATGCCCACCTCTACTGGGATGGAGCCACCTGTCCTTTCATCCCCCATCTTCAAACAGTATCACAGGTAATGTAATAGTGTAAAGTATATAGTATGCCCGTGATCACCTCCCGAAGTGATCACAGCCCAGTATTATAGCATGGCAGACGGACAAGAATGTAGGGCCACTGATGGAACACTAGCATCCTATACTAAGCATAGGATAGCGGTAAAGGTAACAACAAGAGTAGCAAGGACAGGCTATGCAGCAAGATAGGATTAATCAAAGCAAAGAACATGCTACACTACTCTAATGCAAGCAAGATAGAGAAGAACATGTGATATCCGTGATCAAGGGGGGGGGCTTGCTGGTTGCTCGAGACAAGAAGGAGGGGTCGTCGGTGACGTAGTCGACCACAGGGCATCGATGTCGCCACGGGGTCTACCGGAGAGAAGAGGGGGAGAAACAGTAAATACATAGCAAGCAAGTGCATAACAGGACAACAAGCAGAGCTAGACGTGTTCTAACGCGATATGAGATGATACCGGTGAAGGGGGGAAACATTCGGGAAAGTATACCCAGTGTTTCGCGTTTTCGGACAGATGAAGCGGAGGGGGAAAGTTGCGTGTTTTCTATGCTAGGGATGTGTGGCGGTTGAACGGGCTACGTATCCGGATTCGTCTCGTTGTTCTGAGCAACTTTCATGTACAAAGTTTTTCCATCCGAGCTACGGTTTGTTTTATATTAATTTTAAAAGATTTAATCATTTTTAGAATTTAGTTAATTATTTAATTCTAACATTATCCAGAATAGTGTAAGGTGATGTCAGCATGACATCACCATGATGTCAGAAGGTCAAACCCAATTGACCAGAGTCAAACCTGGACTGTGGGTCAAGTGGGACCCACGTGTCATAGACTAACATGTAAATTGAGGCTTAATTAAGCAGGATTAATTAAGTTTAATTAATAGAATAGGTTAACTAAACACAATTAATTAAGTTAATTAATTAATATAGGTACTTATTGTTTTTTTAATTCTTTTTTATGTTCTAGGGGCTGGGCCCCATTGTCATAAACCCCACAGGGCCTTGCGGGCGTCTTGAGCTACTGGCGAGGCGTCTTGGCGCACGGCACGGCCACGAGCGCCCGATAGAGAGCCCGGACGCTGGCCTCCGGCGAGACCAAAGGTGTGGTCGCTGGCGCCACGATGCCGGCCAGGGAAGGTGACGGAGGTGCGGGACTAAGGCGAGGGGAGTAGGGTGCGGGGGTCGGAGCGTCGGAGTTGGCCGTAGGCGTGGCGGCGGGCCGGCCTTGAGGGGGTGCAGGAGGCGGGCGTCAAGGCGTCAGTGACGGCGACACGCGCGCACAGAGGAGGAGAGGGAGGAGGAGGAGGGAGGTGGCGGCTCACAGGGGAGCGGGAGGGGCATGGCAGCGGGGTCGAGGGCGACCCGTGGGGAGGAGGACGGCGACGAGGTCGGTGAGAAGAGGATGGCGAGGCGGCGATCCGGTGGGGTGGCTCCGGCGATGGCGTCGAGCGGCGGGGGTGGAGCCGGGCCGAGGCGGTGTGCGGCGGCGGCGTAGGGGAAGGCTACGGGCGACGGTGAGGTCCGGTGACGAGGTGGCTGCGGCGGCCGACGGGGTTCGTCGAGGGGTCGGGGCGACGTGGGCGTCGTCTGCCCCGACCGGATCCACACGGGGCAGAGGTTTGAGGAGGCGGGTCGGCGATGACGAGGTAGCGCCGCGCGGTGTTTGTAAGGTGGCGGCGGGGTCTGTGCGGCGATGGGCGACGCGGTGGCTTCGACGTGGGGTGGGGGCGTGGTCGTGGGGGTGAGAGAGCGAGTGGGGGGGAGTGCGGAAGAGGGGGGAGAAACAGTAAATAGATAGCAAGCCAGTGTATAACAGGACAACAAGCAGAGCTAGACATGTTCTAACGCGGTATGAGGTGATACCGGTGAAGGGGGGAAACATCCGGGAAAGTATACCCGCTGTTTCGCGTTTTCGGACAAATGAAATGGATGGGGAAAGTTGCGTGTTTGCTATGCTAGGGATGTGTGGCGGTCGAACGGGCTACGTATCCGGATTCGTCTCGTCGTTCTGAGCAACTTTCATGTACAAAGTTTTTCCATCCGAGCTACGGTTTGTTTTATATTAATTTTAAAAGATTTAATCATTTTTAGAATTTATTTAATTATTTAATTCTAACATTATCCAGAATAGTGTAAGGTGATGTCAGCATGACATCACCATGACGTCAGCAGGTCAAACCCAATTGACGAGAGTCAAACCTGGACTGTGGGTCTAGTGGGACCCACCTGTCATAGACTAACATGTAAATTGAGGCTTAATTAAGCATGATTAATTAAGTTTAATTAATTGATTAGGTTAACTAAACACAATTAATTAATATAGGTATTTATTGTTATTTTTAATTCTTTTTTTTATGTTCTTGGGGCTGGGCCCCGGCTGTCATAGGCCCCTGGGGCCTTGCGGGCGTCTTGAGCTTGAGGCGAGGCGGGCGGGCGCGCAGGCACGCCACCTGGCGCCAATAGGGAGCCGGGACGCTGGCCTCGGCGAGACCAAAGTGCAGTCACCGGCGCCACGACTTGACCATGGAAGGTCCGAGGTGCGGGACTAAGCGAGGGGAGTAAGGTGCGGGGTCGGGCGCGGAGTTGGCCCAGGCGTGGCGGCGTCGCGCCGGCGTAAAGTGCTGAGGCGGGCGTCGGGCGTGTGGTGGCGGCGACACTCGCCTGAAGGAGGAGAGGAGGAGGAGGAGGTGTCGGCTCACGGGAGCGGGAGGGGCATGGCAGCGGGCTCGAGGGCGACCCGTGGGGAGGAGGACCACGGCGAGGTCGGTGGCGAAGAGGATGGCGGCGGCGATCCGGCGGGTGGCTCCGGCGATGGCGTCGGCGGCGGGCCGGAGCCGAGCCGAGGCGGTGCAGCGCGGCGTGGGGGCGGCTACGGGCGACGGTGAGGTCCGACGACGAGGTGGCCGCGGCGGTGACCGACGGGGTTCGTCGAGGGGTCGAGGCGACGTGGGCGTCGTCTGCCCCGACCGGATCCACACGGGGCGGAGGTTTGAGGAGGCGGGTCGGCGATGACGAGGTAGTGCAGCGGTGTCGGCAAGGTGGCGGCGGGTCTCTGGCTGACGGGCGACGTGTGGCCGACGGGGTGAGGCGTGGTCGCCCGATCTGGATCGAAGTGGGGGTGAGAGCGAGTGGGTGGGGAGTCGGGCGGTTGGATTAGGGTTTGAGTCCGGGGATATGGGCGTGGTTGGGCGGCCCATTCGGACGGTTGAGGCCAGCTGGGCCACTTGGCCTAGCGAGGGAGGGTTCTTCCTTTTTTCTGCTGGTTCTTTTTTTTATTTTCTGTTTTATTTCATTTTAATGTATTTAGGCATTTTCTAAAAAGGTGTTTTCTGCACTATAATTACCTTGGCATTTAACTGCACACTCTGATCAATTTTTTTCAATGTTTAAAAACTTTTATTGTTTGTTTAATTTTGAATTTGAATTCGAACCAGTTTCGAACTAATGAGAGATTAGTAACAATAATAAAGGTGACGTGGCATCATTAGCGAGAGGTTCACTATAGCTTAAATATCCGGGCGTCACAATTCTCCTCCACTACAAGAAATCTCGTCCCCAGATTTAAGAGGTAGTGAAAGGGGAAGGTTTATTAACGAATCTAGCGGGTCTTCTCATTACTCGCTTGCTCTTCTCAAAGAACGGTCCAATCGTTGATGTCTTCATTCCTTTGATTCCGGTCATCATGATGAAGTCGACATCCTTTCTTCGAATCTTCATCGTTACTTACGAATAGGTAGCGAGGGCAGATCGGCAGCGACGAATGCTATAAGGGTAATAATCTGGGATTAACCCATGAATGAGTATATGAGTACCTCTCGAGTTGAACAAATAAAACACATCGAGAGTGAGGTTCGAAGGTACAATAAGAGGTTCCAAGTAGATAGATAGTTGCTCGAAGTCTGAACCAAAGTGAGAAAGGGGTTCAGAGTAGCGAGAGTAAGTATAGCGTCTGATACCAGAATAGAGCACTCGGAAGGTTGCCCGTGAATTAAATACAAAGCCAAGCATGGGGAATAACCATTAGAAACAGGATTGTACAGGTGAGTCGGGTTTCGATCCTGTGAAACTGTGGGTTATGGGCCCACCACGTGGTTAAAAGTAGGAAGGGCGATGACGTCTTGCACGATCTTGTAAGCAAGGAATGTCAGAGGATAGCCTATCAGTTATGTTGACTGCATCGTCGGTACCAAGGGCGAGGGACGAAGAGAACCATTTTCCTGCTCGATGAATGAGGCGGACCAATAGGCAAAGTTCTCGTCCATCGGTGGTTACCGGAATATCATCAACATTAGTAACAGGGTCTTACTGACCAATTGTACACCGAGGTGTTTACGTAAGCAGTGAATCTTTACTGCTTAGATTATATAGATCACAAGAAGGTCAAACACAACAAAGTAAAGGAAAAGGTGATCATCAGATTAAATAGAACAATGGAATGGAAAATGTGTTTATACACATATTTCAAGGGTATATCCTTCCCAAGGGCAAGCAAAGCATGATATCCATGACAGGATATAATGCAGAAAACTCTTTGGGTAAGGGGAGAGAAATTTCAAGACATTACCCATACAATGGGGTTTCGGATAATTGATAAAGATAAAGAAAACATAGCATTGCTTCAACTGTTCTTATTGAAAATCAGAGTACCACAGACATGCTTCGAGATAGCATTGACATGGTCATTGGTAAAGATCAGACTTTGGATACACAAAGGGTCCATCAGGGACAACTTGTAGAATAAGTCTTACAATTTCCTCACGGAAGAATGACTAACCTTGCCAAAAAGGAAACTATAACGATAGGTCCTCCGGCCAGGTGTGCTAGGCACGACATCACCTTACCGGAAGATAAACTACAACAAGAAAACCATAGTCAAGTATGCAATAACGTGAAAGTACAAGACTAATAGCAGCTTGGTAGGAGGATCAAGATGGAAGATAGTGAAAAACCAATCAACAAAAGTAGTCAAGCAATGAAGTCAAACAGGTATGACAAGTAGGCAATGACTTCACAAAGACAAACTCTAAGTAAGGAGAGGGAGAAGATAGAACCAGTCACTTGTTGAAGACACAGGATTTGTTGGACCAGTTCCAGTTGCTGTGACAACTGTACATCTGGTTAGGGAGGCTGAGATTCAACTCAGAAGACCGCTGTCAGTGTCAAAACCGGCGGATCTCGGGTAGGGGGTCCCAAACTGTGCGTCTAGGTGGATGGTAACAGGAGACAAGGGACACGATGTTTTTACCCAGGTTCGGGCCCTCTCGATGGAGGTAATACCCTACTCCTGCTTGATTAATATTGATGATAGGGGTAGTACAAGAGTAGATCTACCACGAGATCAAGGAGGCTAAACCCTATAAGCTAGCCTATGGTATGATTGTTGTTAGATCCTCACGGACTAAAACCCTCCGGTTTATATAGACACCGGATAGGTTAGGGTTACACAAAGTCGGTTACAATGGTAGGAGATCTACATATCCGTATCGCCAAGCTTGCCTTCCACGCCAAGGAAAGTCCCATCCGGACACGGGACGAAGTCTTCAATCTTGTATCTTCATAGTCTTGGAGTCCGGCCGTGATGATAGTTCGGCTATCCGGACACCCCCTAGTCCAGGACTCCGTCAGTAGCCCCTGAACCAGGCTTCAATGACGACTAGTCCGGCGCGCATATTGTCTTCGGCATTGCAAGGCGGGTTCCTCCGCCGAATACTCCATAGAAGGTTTTGAACACAAGGATAGTGTTCGGCTCTGCAAAACAAGTTCCACATACCACCGTAGAGAATAACTTTTGCACGATCTGGCGACGTATTCAGCGGCGTGACATCACACCACGGCCAGGCCCTTATATGAATCGTTTTTACCGTTCCACCTCGGTAGCGTTTAGCGGGCGGTTTCTAGGCACGTCTTATCAACGCATAGATCATGCCCCTTATTCCGGATTCTCATCAATACGTCGTGGGTAACCCATCCGCGCCATTGATTATTGCGCTTGGGATATAGCGAGTTTACCAGGCTGGTGGGGGCATAGCCGTCCATCCATATAAGGGGATAAGGATCCACCTTTTCACCTACGCCTTCTTCCTCCTTTGCTCATCCATTTTCGCGCACTTGAGCTCCAGCGCCCAAGTTCGCACACCCCACCTCAGCCTTCTCCAACTATGTCCGGAGCGGGAGGCAGGTGGATGGCCTCCTCCGTCACGGAGGGGCACATCCTGAGATCTGGGAGGCGGATACTTGTCCGGGGACATCGCGTGTCGGCTACCCGACGAGGGGCAGCTCATTCCAACCCCTGGCCCCATGAGAGGTGGTGTTTCTCCCCACTTCCTCCATGGACTAGGTTTTCCACTTCACCCATTTGTCCGGGGGCTCATGTTCTACTACGGCTAGACTTCCACGACCTGGCCCCGAATTTCATCCTCAACATCTCGGCGTTCATCGTCGTGTGCGAGGCCTTCCTCTGCATCCAGCCCCACTTGACTTATGGCTGAAGATCTTCAATGTCGGGCGAAGGTAGTGGGCGGCCGCCAAGCCGAGTCTTGGGCGCCATGGTTGGCAAGATGGCCAAAGTCCTATGGCTCGAGGGCTCCTTCGTGGAGACAATAAAGGGGTGGCAATCGGGGTGGTTCTACATCACCGAGCCGCGCGACCCCAAATGGGTGGCGGCCCCCAAATTCAGATCTGGCTACCCCACACGGCTCTCGTCATGGAAAGAGACGGGCCTGACGTGGCGGAATTCGGATGAGCTATCCGGGCTCCAAACATGCGTCCGAAACCTGGTGGACAAGAATCTCAGGCTTGTCAACATAATCCAAGTGATGCTCATCCGCCGGATTCTGCCATGCCAACAACGGGCCTTCAAATTGTGGGAGTTTGATCCGGCACAACAATCAACTCTAAAAAGGCTCTTTGACACTATGTATGAAGATGCCTGGAAGGTGTTGTTCAAGGGCTCCGAGGCTCCCACATCCGCTACCGAAGATCGCGGATTCAGCTCGCAGCGTCAAGCCAGCGAGGTGAGTTATTTTACCCTTTATGGGACTCTTTTTTTTCATAGTTTGACTCTATGCGGGATCTAAAACTCCCTAACCTTTAACAGGACTGGCTGAAGACATCCGGACAGGTTAACTGTCCGGCTCCTTTGCCCGAAGACCCAGCGGACGCCCGATTGGCGGGGCTGCTGGCTCCGTACCTCATGTGGTGCGGAGAAGAAGAACCAGAAGGAGGCAGGGAACTCGAAGGAGCTCCCGGCGCTTGGTGTTGTCAGTTCTGAAGCGAATCTTCTCGAGGGCGAGGAGGAGGAAAAAGCCTCTCCCAGCCGGAGAGGAGAGGAAAAGGAAGGCCGCCCCAACTAGGGAGGCGGAGGGTCAAGAAGGAAGAACCCTTCCTCGGACTTCTCCACCAACATCGACAACGACGAGGAGGATTGGCCAACAAGGGCCAAGCCCCTGGCGAGATCGTAAGTGTCCGGATACCCATGGCTTTTTCATTGCATAATGTTCTCTAATGTCGAACAATCATGCAGCCCGCCCAAGGGCGAGTTCGCCGCTTCGTCGAGCAGGTCCCTGGGTTCGTCGGAAATGGAGAGTACTTAAACCGGCCGCCTCCCGCCTCATCTGCAGACGACGCCGAGGTGGTGCCCCAAGGGGCCTGGTCAAGAGGAGGTGGCGCAGAGGCGCCTGAAGGCAACCTCCCGGACTCGAGCGCGTGGGGGGCGAGACCCCGGGGCTAAGCCCGACCCTTGTCCGGACTCCATAACGGAGCCTTGGCTGCTCCAAAGTCCGACAAGCGGCCCTTCGTAAGAAGGGTAAGACGCTGGTGTCCTCCGTCCAACCGGAGGCATCGGATAACTTCTTGGGCGCTAACAGCGCCTCCATCGAGAGGAGCACCGCCTTGTTATGAGTGCGGTGATCCGGATAGTTCGATCCGCCAAGAGCGGGCTGACCAAGCTGTACCAGCCTTCTAACAGGCTCTGAGGTAAGTTTAGAATATGTAAAAATATTACCGCATAGACAGTAGCCCTGATGCTTAGTTCGGTGTTGGGAAAGAAAAGCCGGACTAAGGATCTAAAAAGATATCTGCAGGAGTCTAACATAAGTATGTCAATATGGGAATGCAGGCTGCTTGCTGACCTCTGCCGCACTTATGCGGAGGTCAATGCATTGAAGCAGAGCCTCGGCGGTCCGAGAACGAGCTCGGCCTTGCCAAGAAGCAGCTCGAGGACAAGGAAGGTAAGTAATACCTTATTAAAGAAATACCTTATAGAAAGGTTTGGTTGCGAAAAATAACAGGAATAACATGGGTACTCTGGGGCCACGAGCGAGGTGGCGACCACGAAGGCGTGTCCGTGGCCGCTCATGGCGCCGCGCGCACCGAGCGAGAGAAGGGGAGGCGCGGCTGGCGGAGGTGCGGCAAGAGCTCCGGCTCTCGTGGAAAAACACGAGGGTTTGGGCGTGACTCAAACCCGAGTCCGAGCTTGCTTCGGCTCTTGAGAGTGCCAAAGCTGCTAAGGCCGAGGCCCAAAAAGCCCTCCAGGAGATTGAGGCAATAAAGAAGATCGCGGCGGGTAAGGCATTCTTTATGCAAAGCAAGCATGTGAAAGTGAATTACCTATTACTTACCCGGATTCGGAGCTCTCCAGGAGCCTTCGCAGATCTGCCTCGTAGTGTATAGGATGCTGCCGTGTTCTACCACGCCAAGGAGGGGAGCTCGACGGAGAAGGTGTTCTGGTCTCAGTATGCTGAGGCCGGACATCCGGTGCCCCTAAACGACCAGCTGAAGCAACTGGTCGAGCTCCACAAGGTCGCCGAACAGGCCATGAAGGGCCTCATAGTTCGGCTGTGGCCATTGGAAGCCATGCACAGGAGCTACTTTGGGCTAGTCGGCGGCTGGTGGGCCTTTGTCCCAGATTGAAGTCATCAAGCGCTCCGTCTGCATTGAAGGTGTCCGTCGGGCCCTTGCCCGTGCTAAAGTGCTGCTGGGGCAAGCTGGATGTGGAGAAGCTTGTGACGACGGGCCACGAAGGGCAAGGAGCATCGCACGCCCAAATGTACTATGAGGGCCTCTGAAGGGTGCCCACCGAATAGCGGATGAGTGCTCCAAAGATGTAATTTTGAATAGACTCGCGTTTGTTATCTGTCTGCTGAAAACTTGTTCATATCGCTAAGCAATGCTTGTTAATTTAAAATATTACCTTACATGCGGCCGTTTATCAAATTTGAGAGATGGCAAGTCGTTGGCTTCAGCCCCATGCCACGAGTGCTTGGGGTGTTCGGGATAAACTTGAGCACTCTTTTCCCATTATTGGGTCCATCTAGGGGCGCTCAACACAACGAACAAGGCAACCGGACTTATAATGCTTGAACACTCTCACTTAGCCATAGAATTCTATAATTTAAAATTTATGAAGCCCCTAGTATTCGGAAGACCGAGTTCGGGTGCTATCCACGCCTTGGACGGACAATTCCGGTTCCTCGCTCTAAGCGGCATAAGTCTTTAGGGACCGAAAAACCTCTCGAACAGCGACGGCTCTCGCCCTATCATGGCGGTCAGTTTTAGCTTTCTCCACGAGGTGCTCGACCCAGCTCAAGCTGAGGCACAATCGCAGATGGTTCTCCGTGCTACCTTAGCGATATAACGGAATGTAAGGTACCAAAACACGGGGCCGGGCAAACCAACTATTGACACAAGACATGATTGAGCCGATGCATATAATGCTATAAGTTCGGGGTGCCGCACTTGTGAAAGTGTTCGGACTTGTCACACCATAATTTTGGGGTACTTAAGCCCCTGGTGTATTGGTCGTACCAAAGTGTACGGGTGCAACATGTCATGAAATGAACATATATATAGATAAACAAAGGAGAGCAATAATAGGCAAAAGCTATGTATTGTTTATTCGAAAAGGTACTGCAATGAAGGCAAAACGATACAAATAGTGCGATAAGCAAGGGATGGGACTATCTAACATGTCCCCCTCCAGGGGTAAGCTGCGGGATGGTATGTAAAACAGGTATAATGCTCGTAATAGAGACCACTGAACACTCGGCGTAGCTCTCGCTTCCTGGCTGTTGCATTGTGAGTTCGGCGATTCTAGTGCGGACGGACTTCAAAACGGAGTCCCGAAAGTAAGAAAAAAGAAAAAGAAAAAGAAAATAATGACACAATCGAGCCCCAGTGCGGTTGAGCCGCATTCAGGCGTGCCGTGGTCGTGCCCTCCCCTTATGCCCATGGTATCTCCGGGCGTAGTTATGTACGCATAATAATCGCCGCAATTTCGCGAGGGCTGGGGTTGGGGCGGATTACTCTGGCGATGCTTGAATCGTGCCAGGCGGTCTTGTTGTAGGTTACTCGGTAGCGCAGCGGTGTCTGGGCGCTTAGCGGCGGACTCAAGAATTGCTGTGAGAGGCTGCTTTGCACCTCCGCCACGAGGGCGCCGTGTGCTCTTCCGTTCGGAGAGGCGTTCGGTGTTTCCATTGACCATGATTACTCCTCGAGGGCTGGCATCTTGAGCTTGAGGTATGCATAGTGCGGCACAGCATTGAACTTTACCGTCACGGTTCGTCCGGCGAGTGCATGATAGCCGCTGCGAGCGGGACGATGTTGAAGATTAACTCTTAACCGGAAGTTATCCGGGATCGAAGACCACTTGAGTGTAATCGAGCCTGTACAATTGGCCTCTACACCGGTATGGCGCCTTTAAAGGTCGTCTTTGTAGGTTTAATCCTTGAGGGTCTATGCCCATTTTGCGCATTGTATCTGATAAAGCAGGTTCAGGCTGCTACCGCCGTCCATCGGGACTCGGTGAGGTGAAATCCGTCAATAATTGGGTCAAGAACCAATGCGGCGAAACCGCCGTGGCGGATGCTAGTGGGGTGGTCCTTCGATCGAAGGTGATCGGGCAGGAAGACCATGGGTTGAACTTGAGGCGATGGTTCTATCGCATATCGTCCCTTAGTGCGCTTCCGCTCCCTTTTGGGTATATGGGTTGCGTATATCATGTTCACCGTCCGCACTTGTGTGGGGAAACCCTTCTGTCCTCTATTGTTCGGCGGCCGGGGCTCTTCCTCGTCATCGCTATGCAGCCCCTTGTCATTGAGTTCGTCACTTAACTTGCCTGCTTGCTTGAACACCCATCAATCCCTGTTAGTGTGATTGGCTGGTTTTGAAGGTGCCATGTATCGCTGGCGATCGAGTATTCGGTCCAAGTTGGGCGGGCCCTGGGTATTTCTTTTGAATGACTTCTTCGCTGACGGGTTTAGAGCCTCTGAATCCGGCATTGACGGCCGTATCTTGACATTATCGCCGTTAATGCGGCGCTTGTTCTTATTCTTGACGCGACCTGCCATTGCTGTCCTTGGTATCCGAACTATCGGGTGTTTGCCAAGTTGTTGCTTGAGCTAGCCAGCTGTCCTCTCCCACACAAAGCGGGTCATGAGTGTTGTGAGGGCTGCCATGGATTTCGCTTTTCTGTCCTAGGTGCCGGGCAAGCCATTCGTCATGCGGATGTTATGTTTGAAGGTTGCAAGGGCCTCTGCATCCGGACGATCAATGATTTGATTTTTCTTTGTTAGGAACCGTGTCCGAATTGTCGGCGATTCTTCCGGCTGCTGAATTATATGGCTAAGGTCATCGGTGTCCGGTGGTCGCACATATGTGCCTGGAAGTTATCAAGGAATGCGGCTTCCGGTCCTCCCAACAACCAATTGATTCTGGCAGCAAGCTGTTGAGCCAATGCCGAGCTGGTCCTTTAAGCTTGAGTGGGAGGTATTTGATGGCATGTAGATCATCACCGCGGGCCATGTGGATATGGAGGAGATAGTCCTCGATCCAGACCGCAGGATCTGTGGTACCATCGTATGATTCGATGTTTACGGGTTTGAAGCCCTCAGGGATTTGATGATCCGTTACTTCATCTGTGAAGCATAGTGGGTGTGCGGCGCCTCTGTATTGGGCTATATCACGACGTAGCTCATATGATCTTTGTCTACTGTGTTCGGCCCGGCGGGTTTGCTGTATCCGTGCGACGGTAATCATCCCAGTCGTTACGCGCCCGCGATCCGTAGATCGATCTTGTATGTTTGCCTTATCCTCCAATATATCTACGCAAGTCCGGCGCGTTTTCCGTGCCTTGGTAATTTTTGAGCGGCGCCGGGGTGTGACTTGAGCGGAGGGCCGAGAGGCTTCTCTGTCGCGGCCACGGGGTGGCCGGTCTGCCATGTCGTGAGCTGGTGACTTGGGTGCTTCCTCCTCTGATCGAGGCAACGGCCTGCGTTTGGGGTAGCTTTTGGAGGGGCGTTCGAGTTCATACTCTTCGGCTGCAAGGACTTCAGTCCATCTGTTAGCTAGCAGGTCTTGGTCAGCTCTAAGCTGTTGCTGCTTTTTCTTGAGGCTGCTTGCCGTGACTATAAGCCTGCGTTTGAAATGCTCTTGTTCGGCGGGATCCTCAGGCACGACAAATTCTTCGTCGTCGAGGCTTGCCTCATCTTCGGAGGGAGGCGCATAATTATCGTCCTCGACCTCTCTTTCTGCCGCACTGTCGTGCGGACTTGCTTCTCCCTCCTCCTGCGCTGAGTCCTGCTGGAGGGGGTTGTCTTCGGCACTGTCCGGGTGTTATTATCTCCGTGCGGAATCATCGTTTTCTTTGTGGCGGGATTTAAAGCGCGCCGGCAGGCGTCGGTGCTTGGTTGCTTCTTGGAGAGGTCATCCTCTGTTGTTCCATCGTCGTTCCCATCTTTTGAGATGTCCACCATGTATATGTCGTATGACGAGGTGGCCTTCCGATTGCCACATGGTATTTGGGTCTTGGTCGTCTCCGGCATCTCGTCCATACCGTCGATGTCTTGAGTCGAAGTCGAGTATGTCGGTTAAATCATCGGCGATGGCTACCAAGTGGGCGGTGGGTGGGAGTTGAATTTCTTCGTCGTCCGTATCCCAACCTTCTGTCCGTAGTCCGGCCAGGCTCTCCGGATAAAGAGAGACTTTAGTGAATTCAGGATGTCGCCAAAGGCGAGTCTTGAAAGATGTCCGCGGCGATGAACTCCATGACCGGCGCCCAATCGGATTCGATTAGCGGTAGCGCGGAGGGTTGAGTCCGGAGAGGAGTCCGCACCACAGTCAAGGTCTTCGCAAAGGACGAGGATGGAGTTCGGCTCAATCGCCGTGAGATCGTAGCCCCGAGGCGGCGTCAACCACTCATCCTCGTCGGGAATCGGCTCCGGACTAAGGTCGGAGCGGATCTTTGTCGGTCTCGAGGCCTTGTCCGGCGGCGAGCTAGATCATACCCATAGAGCGGTCGGCATGCTCGGCTGTGGCTCGAATCCGTCGAAGATCAAGTCTCCCGGACATCGGTCGTATAGTTCAAACTTCGAATCTGACCTGATGGCCGGGCGTAGCTTCGATCTGCTCCGGATGGCCAGCGAATTGGCCCGATGCAAAGCCGCCGAATCTGAAGATCTATCCGGGAGAAAAGTCTCACCTGGACCGCGTCGTTGTTGATGATCGAAGGAGCCATCGGGCCTATAGGTGGCGACAGGAGGAACTCTCAATGAAAGCACCAATGTCGGTTTCAAAACCGGCGGATCTCGGTAGGGGTCCCAGGCGTGCGTCTAGGAGGATGGTAACGGAGACAAGGGACACGATGTTTTACCCAGGTTCGGGCCCTCTCGATGGAGGTAATACCCTACTCCTGCTTGATTAATATTGATGATAGGGGTAGTACAAGAGTAGATCTACCACGAGATCAAGGAGGCTAAACCCTAGAAGCTAGCCTATGGTATGATTGTTGTTCGTCCTACGGACTAAAACCCTCCGGTTTATATAGACACCGGATAGGTTAGGGTTACACAGAGTCGGTTACAATGGTAGGAGATCTACATATCCGTATCGCCAAGCTTGCCTTCCACGCCAAGGAAAGTCTCATCCGGACACGGGACGAAGTTTTCAATCTTGTATCTTCATAGTCTTAGAGTCCGACCGTGATGATAGTTCGGCTATCCGGACACCCCCTAGTCCAGGACTCCCTAAACCGCGTATTCACCTTATTCCCCTTGAGCTAGGGACACACAGTCCTCGCCCAATCACTCTGGTAAGTCTTCAAGGTAGACTTCCGAACCTTCACAGACTGCGTTCACCGGCAATCCACAATGACTCTTGGATGCTCGAGCGCGGCGCCTAATCGGTTTGGAGGATTCACAGTCCTCAAGTGTAATAATTCTTTAGGTCACATGACGGAAAGACTTCATGATGCCTAACACTCTTTGGCTCTGGGTGTTTGGGCTTTGTCCTCATAAGGATTTCTCTCTCTCAAAAGCTTGAGGTGGGTTGCTCTCAAGCGACAAAAGTCGTGCACTAACTCTGAGCAGCCACCAATTTATGGTGTAGGGGGTGGGCTATTTATAGCCACTAGGCAACCCGACCTGATATGTCCGAAATGACCCTGGGTCACTAAGGAACTGACACGTGTTCCAACGGTCAGATTTCAAACACACACGGCAACTTTACTTGGGCTACAAGCAAAGCTGACTCATCCAACTCTGGATAAGTTTTGCTCTCATAGTCTTCACTCGAAGACATAGGATTTGGGTTGAGCATCACTTCAGTCATTATGACTTTGATCACTTGGACCCCACTTAACAGTACGGTGGTTTCTATGACTCAACAAAGAAGAAAAGGAAACAATGAAATGACACAGTCTTCGCGCTCCATAGTCTTCACTCAATGTCTTCTCATGTCATAGTCTTCAATGTGAATATCTTCACATACCACCATTGTCATCAATGTCTTCATACATTTTTAGGGGTCATCTCCGGTAGGTAAAGCGAATCAATGGGGGACACTACCTGCGTTATCCTGCAATTCTCACAAACGCATTAGTCCCTCAACCACATTTGTCGTCAATACTCCAAAACCAACTAGGGGTGGCACTAGATGCACTTACACTATACCTCCTAAAATTGATCTTGGGGACTTTTGTCCTATTAAATTTAGCCCTTTTGATTACTTTTAATTGCCTCATAGAAAACTTGCTGCCGAACGTAGAGAATATGAAATGAGTTTCACCGATCTATCTTATTACTACGGCACCACTTAGATCTATCCTCGCTTTTATGCCTAGCTAGGGGCGTTAAACGATAGCGCTTGTTGGGAGGCAACCCAATTTTATTTTTAGTTTTTTTAGTTTTTTCTTCTGTTTAGGAATAAATAATCCATCTAGCCTCTGTTTAGATGTGGTTTTATCTTTAAATTAGTGTTTGTGCCAAGTTAAACCTATTGGATCTTCTTGGATGATAGTTATTTGATCTTGCTTTAATTTGCAGAAACTTTGCGCTCAGTGCCCGAGTTGTTAAAAATCACCAGAACGTGATAAAATACTGATTCCAATTGCTTCTGATCAATGAACAAGTTTTCCAGGTCGTCTAATTTTGGTAGAAGTTTTTGAGTTCCACAAGTTTGCGTTAGTTACAGATTACTACAGACTGTTCTGTTTTTGACAGATTCTGTTTTATGTGTGTTGTTTGCTTATTTTGATGAATCTATGGCTAGTAAAGTAGTTTATGATCCATAGAGAAGTTGGAATACAGTAGGTTTAACACCAATATAAATAAAGAATGAGTTCATTACAGTACCTTAATGTAGTCTTTTGTTTTCTTTCTCTAACGGAGCTCACGAGATTTCTATTGAGTTTTGTGTTGTGAAGTTTTTAATTTTTGGGTGAATTCTTTTGATGGATTATGGAACAAGGAGTGGCAAGAGCCTAAGCTTGGGGATGCCCATGGCACCCCCAAGATAATCCAAGGACACCAAAAATTCAAAGCTTGGGGATGCCCCAGAAGGCATCCCCTCTTTCGTCCACTTCCATCGGTAATTTACTTGGAGCTATATTTTTATTCACCACATGATATGTGTTTTGCTTGGAGCATATTGTATTATTTGCGTCTTTGCTTGTTAGTTGACCACAATCATCCTTGCTGTACACACCTTTTGAGAGAGCCATACATGATTTGTAATTTGATAGAATACTCTATGTGCTTCACTTATATCTTTTGAGCTTGATAGTTTTGCTCATAGTGCTTCACTTATATCTTTTGAGCGTGATAATTTTTTCTCTAGTGCTTCACTTAGATCTTTTAGAGCACGGTGGTGGATTTGTTTTAAAGAAACTTGATCTCTCATGCTTCACTTAGATTATTTTGAGAGTCGTTAATAGCATGGTAATTTGCATAATGTTAATATACTTGGTATTCAAGATATGTGAAACTTTCTTTTGAGTGCGTTGAATACTAAGATAAGTTTGATGCTTGATAATTGTTTTGAGATATGAAGATGGTGATATTATAGTCATGCTAGTTGAGTAGTTGTGAATTTAAAGAATACTTGTGTTGAAGTTTGTGATTCCCGTAGCATGCACGTATGGTGAACCGTTATGTGATGAACTCGGAGCATGATTTATTTATTGATTGTCTTCCTTATGAGTGGCGGTCGGGGATGAGCGATGGTCTTTTCCTACCAATCTATCCCCCTAGGAGCATGCGCGTAATACTTTGCTTTGATAACTTCTAGATTTTTGCAATAAGTATATGAGTTCTTTATGACTAATGTTGAGTCCATGGATTATACGCACTTTTCCCCATCCTTCCACCATTGCTAGCATCTCTAATACCACGCACTTTTCGCCGGTATCATACACCCACCATATATCTTCCTCAAAACAGCCACCATACCTACCTATCATGGCATTTCCATAGCCATTCCGAGATATATTGCCATGCAACTTTCCACCGTTCCGTTTATTACGACACACTCCATCATTGTCATATTGCTAGCATGATCATGTAGTTGACATCGTATTTGTGGCAAAGCCACCGTTCATAATTCTTTCATACATGTCACTCATGTTTCATTGCATATCCTGGTACACCGCCAGAGGCATTCATATAGAGTCATATTTTGTTCTAAGTATCGAGTTGTAATTGTTGAGTTGTAAGAAAAATAAAAGTGTGATGATCATCATTATTAGAGCATTGTCCCAAGTGAGGAAAGGATGATGGAGACTATGATTCCCCCACAAGTCGGGATGAGACTCCGGACGAAGAATAAAATAAAATAAAAAAAGAGGCCATAAAAAGAGAGGAGAAAAGGCCCCAAAAAAAGAGAAAAAGAGAGAAGGGACGATGTTACTATCCTTTTACCACACTTGTGCTTCAAAGTAGCACCATGATCTTCATGATAGAGAATCTCTCATTTTGTCACTTTCATATACTAGTGGGAATTTTTCATTATAGAACTTGGCTGTATATTCCAATGATGGGCTTCCTCAAATGCCCTAGGTCTTCGTGAGCAAGCGAGTTGGATGCACACCCACTTAGTTTCTTTTGTTGAGCTTTCATATACTTATAGCTCTAGTGCATCCGTTGCATGGCAATCCCTACTCACTCACATTGATATCTATTGATGGGCATCTCCATAGCCCATTGATACGCCTAGTTGATGTGAGACTATCTTCCCTCTTTTTGTCTTCTCCACAACCACCATTCTATTCCACCTATAGTGCTATATCCATGGCTCACGCTCATGTATTGCGTGAAGATTGAAAAGGTTTTGAAAATGTTAAGGTATGAAACAATTGCTTGGCTTGTCATCAGGGTTGTGCATGATTTAAATACTTTGTGTGGGGAAGATGGAGCATAGCCAGACTATATGATTTTGTAGGGAAAACTTTCTTTGGCCATGTTATTTTGAGAAGACATAATTGCTTAGTTAGTATGCTTGAAGTATTATTATTTTTATGTCAATATGAACTTTTGTCTTGAATCTTTTAGATATGAATATTCATACCATGATTAAGGAGATTTACATTGAAATTATGCCAAAGTATCACTCACCATAAAAAATTCTCTTTTTATCATTTACCTACTCGAGGACGAGCGGGAATTAAGCTTGGGGATGCCTGATACGTCTCCAACGTATCTCTAATTTTTTATTGCTCCATGCTACTTTATCTATTGTTTTGGACTATAATGGGCTTTATTTTCCACTTTTATATTACTTTTGGGACTAACCTATTAACCGGAGGCCCAGCCCAGAATTGCTGTTTTTTTTGCCTTTTTCAGTGTTTTGAAGAAACGGAATATCAAACGGAGTCCAAACAGAATGAAACCTTCGGAAACGTGATTTTCTCACTGAACGTGATCCATGAGACTTGGACCCTACGCCAAGGCACAAGAGAGGCGGTCACGAGGGTGGGGGGCGCCCCCCCTAGGGCGAGCCCCCTGCCTCGTGGGCCCCTTGTTGCTCCACCGACGTACTCTTTCCTCCTATATATACCTACGTACCCCCAAACGATCAGAAAAGGATCCAAAAACCTAATTCCACCGCCGCAACTTCCTGTATCCACGAGATCCCATCTTGGGGCCTGTTCCGGAGCTCCGCCGGAGGGGTCATCCATCACGGAGGGCTTCTACAT
Source organism: Aegilops longissima (assembly GCA_021605205.1). NCBI lineage: Eukaryota > Viridiplantae > Streptophyta > Magnoliopsida > Poales > Poaceae > Aegilops > Aegilops longissima. The sequence goes on along the minus strand of CM038681.1, from coordinate 533,667,497 downwards.
CAACACCATAGCTTCTCCGATGAAGTGTGAGTAGTTTACTTCAGACCTTCGGGTCCATAGCTAGTAGCTAGATGGCTTCTTCTCTCTTTTTGGATCTCAATACAATGTTCTCCCCCTCTCTCGTGGAGATCTATTCGATGTAATCTTCTTTTTGCGATGTGTTTGTTGAGACCGATGAATTGTGGGTTTATGATCCATCTTATCTATGAATAATATTTGAATCTTCTCTGAATTCTTTTATGTATGATTGAGTTATCTTTGCAAGTCTCTTCGAATTATCCGTTTGGTTTGGCCAACTAGATTGGTAGTTCTTGCAATGGGAGAAGTGCATGGCTTTGGGTTCAATCTTGCGGTGTCCTTACCCAGTGACAGAAAGGGTTGCAAGGCACGTATTGTATTGTTGCCATCGAGGATAACAAGATGGGGTATTTATCATATTGCATGAATTTATTCCTCTACATCATGTCATCTTTCTTAAGGCGTTACTCTGTTTTTAACTTAATACTCTAGATGCATGCTGGATAGCGGTCGATGAGTGGAGTAATAGTAGTAGATGCAGAATCGTTTCGATCTACTTGTCACAGACGTGATGCCTATATACATGATCATACCTAGATATACTCATAACTATGCTCAATTATGTCAATTGCTCAACAGTAATTTGTTCACCCACCGTACAATACTTATGCTCTTGAGAGAAGCCACTAGTGAAACCTATGGCCCCCGGGTCTATTCTCATCATATCAATCTCCATCACTTTAATACTTGCTTTGTTTTACTTTGCCCTTTACTTTTCACTTTGCATCTCTATACCAAAAATACCAAAAATATTATCTCTATCAGATCTCTGTAACATCCCAAATTTTCAAATTGGAATGTTATACATTAAGTCATCATGCATATCATATTTTCTTGCATTTTCCAGATCCTAGAAAATTTCACGCAACTCAAGGACCCCGGAGAGAGTTGGAGATTTCATTATTTTCATATTTGGGTTTTCCCAAATTTTGAAAATAGGATCATTTAGATTTATTTATTTATCTTCAAATATTTTCCAATAAAAAAAAAGAAGAGGGATAATATGACTTTCCCAACATTTAGGAAAAATGAAGATTTAATAAATAAATCAACTTTTGGTTTTTCGAGGTTTATTTGCTTTAGGGAAAAATGAGTATTTTAAAAAATATGCATTTTGGCCCGTATTAAAGTTCATTTTGTTCTACTCATTTTTTGAGTCGGGAAAATTTATTTTTTAGTTTGGAGTTCGTTTAGATTTATTTTAATTACGTTTCGTTTTTTTAAAAACCCGTGCCCTTTGGGCAAGGGCCCAGCAGCCCAACCGCCATGACCAGCGCCCCTCTCGCGCTCCCGACCGGGAGAGTCCCGCCGCCCCGCCACCGAGTCCGGCTCGGCCCCGCCCCCGTTGCCCCTCCCAACAACCCCACCCTCCCCTCCTTATAAGCCGCCCCCCGCCCCTCTCTCCTCCCCACCAGCGTCGCCGCCGCCCAACCCGCCTGACGCCTTGAGCCAGCCTTGCCGCCCGCCACGCGTCGCCCGGCGTCGCCCGTCGCCAGACGCCGCCGTCGCCGACCCGCCCACCCACCGAGCCCACCCGACCCGCCGGAGCCCGGAGCCCAGCCGCGACATCGCCGAGGTAGCCACCGCGTCACCCCGGTCGGTTTTGTTTTTAAAAAAAACCGTCCGGTTTTCTTTCGTTATTCGGTTTTTTAAAACCCTAGATTGGTTTATTTTTTCGGTTTAGTTAATTAGTGAACGTTCACCGATCCGTTCGTTCTAACGAACGCGTTCGCGATTAGTTTCTGTTAACGAACGTCCGTTCGTTTAACCGTTCGTCGTTTTTTCTTTTAATCGGATTTAATCCGTTACTTTCCGATTTCGATTTTCGATCCAATCTTCGAATCAGTTTATTTTCTCGCTCGTTTATCGGAATCAGGTGATTCAAGCGCCTGGAGTTTCGTTTCGAAACCGCCGTTCCGACTAACCCACTTAAACAAAGTTTTGCTACTGTAAAATTTGACCTAGTTTCAAATTGCTAGAACCGAAGTCGTTTCCTTTTGACGTTTGACTTTGTTGCTTTATTTGATTCGATTCTTTTGCACCGGGGTTCTTAAGTTGAATTTTCTGGTTAGATTTTCTATCCGAGATTTCCTGTGCATTAGATGAGTACTTATTGTATGCTTGTTGTTTGTCTGCGTTAGATCACCCGGTCGCCGCTTGTTACTTGAGTCTCTAGGTTTCGGATCGTCGACAAGGCAAGTAACACTTGATCATACCTTTTCTACTACCCAGTTTTATGCATTAGCTCTATTCCTCAAACACTTGCATGTTTAGGATCTAATTAAATTGTGGGATGGGAAGTAGATTGAGGTAGTACCTATTACTGTTTTACTTATGAAACCTTGGGAGTTACTTCTCGTTTGCTTATTATGCCATGCTATGCCGATGAGCGTGGATTGGGTGAGTGAATATCCATGACAGATGTGAGATGGTAAATTAATGGTTTATCTAAGGTGGCAACTTAAACACACATCTGGGTGGACTGAGGCACTGGTTTCTATCGAGGACTTGCTGTATTTCTTGGACCGCCACCCAGTGCTCAAAGGGATCATAAGAGTATTCAAACTAGAAACTTCCGTGTGCAGCCACAAGCCATTATGGGCTCTGGCATAGCTGAGTAAGTTGTGCGAACTCTTCGGGTAGGCTAGCTGATGTAGGGGATGTAGGTTGGTGCGGTCTACCCACATGTAAGGTGCTAGTGCTTACGAAAGATCGTGTCTCGGTCATCCGTCTCTCAAACACCGTGTTGTGCGAGAACCAAACGGAGGCGATCGAGTCTTGTGGGGAAAAGTGCGCAAACCTCTACAGAGTGTATAAACTAATCATGGTTAGCCGTGTCCCCGGTTATGGACGTCTTGAGTATCTAGTACTTGATTATCATGTGAATCTCATCATGTTACTTCTAATTAATGTTATTGGGTTTCTAATGAGTACTTTTTAATTGGGATTGAGGATGCTGTCAACCATTCTCAATGATTAACAACCACCATGATAGTTAAACAAAATTATTCCTTTGCAGTAGGGAAAAATTTGCTTTATGCAAAACTGTAACCGTAGAGCTTTTCCACCAGCCATATATGCATGTAGTATAGGCTTATTTCCTTCATTTATCTCTATGTGATACATTGCCAGCATATTCCATGTGCTGACCCGTTTTCGGGCTGCAACTTTCATGTTGCAGACTTTTCAGACGACGAGTAAGGTGTTTTAGGTCGTGGTTCTATACTCAGTGATGCCGATGGAGTTGATGGACTCACTTATCTTCCAAGTCTTCCGCTGTTATCGTTATTAGATGGCCTTAAGCCATATTTATTGTAATAAGTCCCCTTTTGGACAACGCTGTAATGAGTGTGTGATTGCTACTCTGCTATAAATCCTTCGAAGTACTGTGTGGTGTCAGACATCTTGATCCAGGATGACACTTGAGCACGAGACTTGATCCATTCGGTCGGGTCGCTCTCTGAGAGATGGTATCGAGCACACGTTGATATGAGACACGACCACTAAGTTAAAGCCATAGATCACTACTCTCTTCCCATTTTCTAACTCCTCATCTTTTCTACTCTTTTAGGATGAAAGACGCCAAGATCAAGTCGCCCAACCAGATGAAGGCACACCTTTTGGATTTCACTTGAAGGAAGTCACCAAGTACTGAACATTGGACTACCAAGTTTCACGGACTTTCAACGCCACTCTGCACAAGAGGAGCTGGAAGATTCAAGCTCACGTTCCGGAAGGACAATTGCCCCAATCACCAAGCCTATAGATAGTGTTTTCAGCACCAACCTGAGTGCAGGAAAGAGCATGGCAGCTCATATCACCATGGGACGCATTGGAGAAGTTTATCAAGAAGACCTCAAGGACACTATCTACCAGATTTGCGGACGCCGAGATGAACAATGGGAGATAGTCGGCACCAAGAAGGATAGATCCATTGCAGCTTTCATCCAGAGTTAAACCAGCACATTCGGCGCCAGGAGAACCGGATGTGCAATGATATGTTAGAGTTGAAGAATGCAAAGGAAGGATCATCGAACTTGAAGAAGAACTAAAGTCTACACGCAAGGACTACATGGACGAGATCGTAGCTCTAGCAAGACACAATAACGATCTTAAGTACGAGATCGAAGAACTCAAGAAGAAATTGGCGCTCAAGAATGAAGACAAGTACGTCGGCTGCCCAAGCAACTACATCATCATCGACGACACCGATTCGGATCCAAGTGAACCCGACTTTGAAGACGAAGCTGGAGCGGACATCATGGAGTCTTCCACGGTTCAAATTAGTAGATGACCCCCACATATTAGTAGTATTACCTCCATGTAAACATTATAGTACACGCACTTTTGCGATAGTTAGATCGTTGTAAGCCCTTTGTTTGAATTGAATGAAGTGATTTTGTGTGCATTTGCTCATATACATTGGGTAGTGTTTCTCTTTAGACCCCACTCTATTCTTAATTTCGTCTTTTCTAAACCCATCGATGCCTCCGGCGACGACCACTGGTTTGTTTTCCCGCCAGAGATCACCCAGTTGATTCAGCAGCAGAACACTTTGATTCAAACATTGGCACAGAACCAAGGCAACAACAACAACAACCCACCACCTCCACCACCTGCGGATCACTTGACTCGTTTCCTTAGGCTGAATCCGCGGTGTATTCGATAACACCGAGCCGATTGTAGCAGATGATTGGCTCCGCAAGATAGGAAGGAGTTGACCACTGCAGGATGCATGATGGAGAAAAGGTGAAGTTTGCTGCACACCAGCTTGAAGGACCAGCAGCATGGTGGGAAAATTTTACAGCCACTTACCACTGTAGACAACATCACATGGGATCGAGTTTCACAAGCTTTCCGCCTTGCCCATGTTTCAGCAGGAGCTATGGCCATGAAGAAGCGTGAGTTTCGCAACTTCGCCAAGGAGGAAGAACTGTTGGCGATATGTGGATGATTTTAGTAAGTTAGCACGTTATGCCCCGGATAGCGTTACTACGGATCGACTAAGCGGAGAAGTTTCGGAAGGACTGAATGATGAGTTAAGCATGCGATTAATGGTAGCAAGTTTCAATAACTACCGGGAGTTGGTAGACCGAGCCCTCATGATTGAAGGAAAGCAGCAACAAATTGAGAACCGCAAGAGGAAGTATGGACAGGGAAAGTATAACTCGAGCTCAGCGAAGCCTCGTTATACCCCTAAACAAGGAATTCAGTTTCAGCATACCCATGGAGGAGGTAATTCGCACAACCATAATGGCACCAAGAATGGGAGCAGGAATGGAGGAAGCAATGGGCAGAACCGCACCAACCCGTCAACACCATCCAAGGTAGACTGAGTCACATCACTTGCTTTAAGTGCCGCAAGGCGGGCATTATGCAAATGACTATCCGAAGGCCGTAATGGAAATGGCAATGGAAGCTCGGAAAGAAGACAAACCCTTTCAACAGGGGACAGGTGAACCACATTGATGTGGAGGAGGTTGAAGATCAGCCCGATCAAGATGTCGGTAAGTTTTTGGTTAAGTCATTTACTGCAGTTGTTCTTTTAAATCTTGGTGCATCGCATTCATACATATCAAGGGATTTGTGGATAAGTACAAATTCTTGACCCAAGCCCTTAGGTCACCCATGCTAGTAACCTCACCCGAGCAGAATACATGGCTAGTATATGGTGTGATCGACTGCCATTAAGGATTGGACACTATGTTTTCCCCTCAGACCTAATAGTTCTGGAATCCCAAGGATTGGATGTGATATTAGGAATGGATTGGTTATCGAAGTATGAAGAGGAACATAAGGAAAATTTGTGATTGGTTTTGGAGAAACTAAGGGAACACCAGTTATATGCCAAGTTCAGCAAATGTGAATTTTGGCTAAAGGAAGTTGGATTTCTTGGACATGTTATATCCAGGGAAGGAATAGCAGTTGACCCCATGAAGGTTGAGACCGTAACCAAATGGGAAGCACCAACGACAGTTGGAGAGATTTGGAGTTTCCTTGGACTCGCAGGGTACTACCGAAGATTCATCGAGAATTTCTCAAGGATTGCAAAGCCTATGACGGAATTGTTGAAGAAAGATACCAAATTCATATGGACTGAGGACTGTGAGGCAAGTTTTCAGGAGTTGAAGAAAAGGTTGGTTACCTCACCGGTGTTAATATTGCCGGATCAGACCAAGGATTATGAGGTGTATTGCGACGCTTCACGTCGAGGACTTGGAGCAGTGCTTATGCAGGAAGGAAGAGTTGTTTCGTATGCTTCACGACAGCTTAAGCCTCATGAGTTAAATTATACTCGCATGATTTGGAATTAGCAACCGTTGTGCATGCATTGAAGACATGGAGCATTTTCTCATTGGAAATCATTGTGAAGTGTACACGGATCACAAGAGTTTGAAGTACATCTTCACACGAAGTAATTAAATCTCGAGACAGAGGAGATGGTTAGAGCTTATCAAGGATTATGATATGAGATTGCATTATCACCCGGAAAGGCTAACGTTGTAGCGAGGCGCATTGAGCCGTAAGAGCCACGTCAATACCCTAATGATGGGAGGAATACCCAATGAGTTAGCCGAGGACCTTGAGAGCTATGTTTGGAAATAGTTCCAGAGGCTATGTAGCACATTGGAGATTCAGTCTACACGATGAACAAAATCGAGAAGCCCAAAAGGCGATAAGGAAGTTGTCTCTATAAAGGAGAAAATGAGCAAAGGAAAAACTAAAGGATTTCGTGAGGATGAGCACGATACCCTATGGTTTGAGGACCGTGTTTATGTGCCAAATAACCGGAGATCGGAAGTTGATTTTGCAAGAAGCCCATGATTCACCTATTCGATTCACCGGAAATACCAAGATGTATTTGGATTTGAAGAATACTTTACGGTGGACGGAATGAAGAAGGATATTGTGGAGTATGTAGCAGTTTGCGATGTATGTCGAGAGTAAAGGCGAGAACATCGAAGCGGTGGGATTATTACAACCATTGCCGATACCGAATGGAAGTGGGATAAACTAGGCATGGATTTTATCACAGGTTTGCCAAAGACTCGTTCAGGATATGACTCGATTTGGGTTATAGTCGACCGCTTGACGAAGGTAGCTCATTTCATTCCATCAAGACTACCTATAGCAGTGCTAAGTTGGCAAAGATATACATGACTAGAATTGTGTGTTTACGGAGTTCCGAGGAGTATCGTGTCGGATAGAGGAACCCAATTTACCTCAAAATTTTGGAACCGATGCATGCGAAACATTGGGAACCAGGCTGGAATTGATCGACTTTCCACCCACAGACCGATGGACAGGTGAGAGAGTCAATCAGATTTTGGAGGATATCTTTGAGAGCTTGTGTACTAGATTATGGATCTAGTTGGGATGATAATTTGCCGTATGCAGAATTTTCTTATAACAACAGTTACCAAACCAGCTTGAAGATGGCACCTTCGAGGCTCTGTATGGAAGGAGATGCGAGACACCATTGTCATGGGACGAAACCGAGATCGTCGATTGTTTGGACCAGATTTGATTAAGAGTCTGAGCAGGAGAGGTTAAATTGATTCGAGATAGGCTCAAGGTAGCCCAGTCCATGTAAGAGCTATGCGGATTCAAAGCGCAAGGCGATTGAATATGAAGTTGGAGACAGAGTATATCTTAGAGTATCCCGCTTGAGGTTAAGCGTTTTGGAGTTAAAGGAAAATTAGCACCACGTTTCATTGGACCGTATAAGATTTACATAGCGCATGGGAGAAGTTGCTTATAAGCTGGAATTGCCGGAGGGACTGTCGGGAGTTCATGATGTATTCCATGATTCTCAATGAAGAAGTGTCACTCCGAGATAGCAGAGATACCGCTAAGAGATCTGATGCCACTGGAAGCAATTCAGTTGAAGGATGACTTAACATATGAGGAAAAACCGGTCAAGATCCTCGATTATGCCGGTAGAGTTACTCGCATGACAAGGTTATCAAGTTTTGCAAGGTTCAATGGAGCCACCACATCAAGATGAAGCCACCGGGAAAGAGAGGAAGATTTGCTCAAGGACCACCCTCACCTATTTTCTAGCCAACCCGAATCTCGAGGGCGAGATTCATCTTAAGGGGGGTAGGTTTGTAACATCCCAAATTTTCAATTTGGAATGTTATACATTAACTCATCATGCATATCATATTTGCTTGCATTTTCCAGATCCTAGAAAATTTCACGCAACTCAAGGACCCCGGAGAGAGTTGGAGATTTCATTATTTTCATATTTGGGTTTTCCCAAATTTTGAAAATAGGATCATTTGGATTTATTTATTTATCTTCAAATATTTTTCCAATAAAAAAATAAGAGAGGGGATAATATGACTTTCCCAACATTTAGGAAAAATGAAGATTTAATAAATAAATCAAATTTTGGGTTTTTCGAGTTTATTTGCTTTAGGGAAAAATGAGTATTTTTTTAAAAATATGCATTTTGGCCCGTATTAAAGTTCATTTTGTTAGACTCATTTTTGGAGTCGGGAAAATTTATTTTTTAGTTTGGAGTTCGTTTAGATTTATTTTAATTAGTTTCGTTTTTTTTAAAACCCCGCGCCCTTTGGGCAAGGGCCCAGCCGCCCAACCCGCCACCAGCGCCCCTCATGCGCTCCTCGACCGGGAGGAGTCCCGCCGCCGCCACCCGAGTCCGGCTCGGCCCGCCCCGCCGGCCGCCCCCCCCAAGCAACCCCACCCTCCCTCCTTATAAGACGCCCCCCCTCTCTCCCACCCAGCGCCGCCTTAACCCGCCTGCGCTTGACCGCCCGCCGCCGCCAGCCGTCGCCGCCGCGTCGCCTGTCGCCGGACGCCCGCCGCCGTGACCCGACCCGCCCACCGAGCCCACCCGACCACGGGAGCCCCGAGCCCATGGCGACCTCGCCGGAGGTAGCCACCGCGTCACCCCGGTCGGTTTTGTTTTTTTTTAAAACCCGTCCGTTTTCTTCGTTGTTCGGTTTTTTTAAAAACCCTAGATTGGTTTATTTTTTCGGTTTAGTTAATTAGTGAGCGTTCACCGATCCGTTCGTTCTAACGAACGCGTTCGCCGGTTAGTTTCTGTTAACGAACGTCCGTTCGTTTAACCGTTCGTCGTTTTTTCTTTTAATCGGATTTAATCCGTTACTTTCCGATTTCGATTTCCGATCCAATCTTCGAATCAGTTTATTTTCTCGCTCGTTTATCGGAATCAGGTGATTCAAGCGCCTGGAGTTTCGTTTCGAAACCGCCGTTCCGACTAACCCACTTAAACAAAGTTTTGCTACTGTAAAATTTGACCTAGTTTCAAATTGCTAGAACCGAGTCGTTTCCTTTTGACGTTTGACTTTGTTGCTTTATTTGATTCGATTCTTTTTGCACCAGGGTTCTTAAGTTGAATTTTCTGGTTAGATTTTCTATCCGAGATTTCCCTGTGCATTAGATGAGTACTTATTGTATGCTTGTTGTTTGTCTGTTAGATCACCGGTCGCCGCTTGTTACTTGAGTCTCTAGGTTTCATGGATCGTCGGCAAGGCAAGTAACACTTGATCATACCTTTTCTACTACCCAGTTTTATGCATTAGCTCTATTCCTCAAACACTTGCATGTTTAGGATCTAATTAAATTGTGGGATGGGAAGTAGATTGAGGTAGTACCTATTACTGTTTTACTATGAAACCTTGGGAGTTACTTCTCGTTTGCTTATTATGCCATGCTATGCCGATGAGACGTGGATTGGGTGAGTGAATATCCATGACAGATGTGAGATGGTAAATTAATGGTTTATCTAAGGTGGCAACAAACACACATCCGGGTGGATTGAGGCACTGGTTTCTATCGAGACTTACTGTATTTCTTGGACCGCCACCCAGGCTCAAAGGGATCATAAGAGTATTCAAACTAGAAACTTCGTGTGCAGCCACAAGCCATTATGGGCTCTGGCATAGCTGAGTAAGTTGTGCAAACTCTTCGGGTAGGCTAGCTGATGTAGGGGATGTAGGTTGAGTACGGTCTACCCACATGTAAGGTGCTAGTGCTTACGAAGATCGTGTCTCGGTCATCCGTCTCTCAAACACCGTGTAGTCACGAGAACCAAGCGGAGGCGATCGAGTCTTGTGGGGAAAAGTCATGAAACCTCTGCAGAGTGTATAAACTAATCATGATTAGTCGTGTCCCGGTTATGGACGTCTTGAGTATCTAGTACTTGATTATCATGTGAATCTCATCATGTTACTTCTAATTAATGTTATTGGGTTTCTAATGAGTACTTTTTAATTGGGATTGAGGATCTTTGTCAACCATTCTCAATGATTAACAACCACCATGATAGTTAAACAAAATTATTCCTTTGCGGTGAGGGAAAAATTTGCTTTATGCAAAATCAGAATCGTAGAGCTTTTCCACCAGCCATATATGCATGTAGTATAGGCTTATTTCCTTCATTTCTCTCTATGTGATACATTGCCAGCATATTCCATGTGCTGACCCGTTTTCGGGCTGCAACTTTCATGTTGCAGACTTTTCAGACGACGAGTAAGGTGTTTTAGGTCGTGGTTCTATACTCAGTGATGCCGATGGAGTTGATGGACTCACTTATCTTCCAAGTCTTCCGCTGTTATCGTTATTACATGGCCTTAAGCCATATTTATTGTAATAAGTCCCCTTTTGGACAACGTTGTAATGAGTGTGTGATTGCTACTCTGCTATAAATCCTTCGAAGTACTGTGTGGTGTCAGCATTACTGATCCAGGGATGACACTTGAGCACAGAGACTTGATCCATTCGGGTCGGGTCACTACAATCTCACTCTCGTAATTGACCGTGAAGGAATTGACAACCCCTTATCGCGTTGGTTGCGAGTAGCTATCGTTTTGTGCAGGTACGAGGGACTTGTGCGTGGCCTCCTACTCGATTGATACCTTGGTTCTCAAAAACTGAGGGAAATACTTACGCTACTTTGCTGCATCATCCTCTCCTCTTCGGAGAAAACCAACGCAAGCTCAAGACGTAGCAATCATAGTTTGTTAGTTTTCAATGAAGTTTCTGATTCATACTTTACATTGTGAATAGATTGTTACTTTAGCATAAGAAATCATATGACAATATATATGGGAATTTCTAATTTCCAAACGTTCGTAATATGACAATAGATCCAAATGACCCGAACGGCCCGATCATCAAGCGATGCGCACCGCACGTTCCCTTGATTCGGTCCCGCAGTATCAATTTGTATCTCCTTCTCTTGAAAACCGTTGTACATCTGGTTCGGTTTTTTTTCTTCGCTATTGACATTTCTCGCAAAAAAAGAGGATAGTGGGAATTGAACCTCGTACCTAGTAGAGGTTTAGCCGTACGCTGACTAAACATCTAGGCTAATACCTTGCTGGTGGTTAGATACATAATAGGCTATTTTTATTTTGACAAATGCTGCTAGTGCATTTTATGGAGCAATTGGGATTTGCTTTTTGACTTTTTCTGGATCTGGCCACTGGTCATGAACCATGCAACGTGGTTGTTTTAAAGATTTTGGCTATTTTCATTCATTCCTTTTTCAACCAAAAAAATCAATTTTCATCGGTTGTATTTTCTTTGTTGCAAGAAGATTTCTTTTATCGAGGCATAAAAAAGATTTTCAAACACAATCCCGGTATTTTGGGTGAATGAATGATATTTTTACGATCCTGGACCTGATAACTTATGAACTTTTTGCAAAAAAAACTTATGTAATATCATCATGATAACTTTAGCCTGAGGAAAAAAAAGTTTACAACTCGGTAACCTCAACATGGATAGCATGCTAATATAAGCACTGGAAACTTGTTATCTTATGTACAAACACCAGTAGCAGCACTGTACTAACCAACTCACCCTGCCTTGATTGTTGTCCAATAAACAGAAATATGACAGATAACCTTTTTTTCACTTTCACATGAGCCAAAAAAGCATTTTTGTTCTTCTGTTTTTTTTTTGGATTTCTCAAGTTGTCTTGTAGTCTCTCATGTACCAATGAGTTGTATACCTTACCCATGTATCCTCGTTGTAAATATCATGGCAACTTCACATGAGGGATTTTTTGGGTTGAAACATACCCCGGTAACTTCTATGCAAATGGCATGGTAATTTGTGAACCGGGACCCGATAACTTACGTATAAATGTCATGGTAACTTCTACCGGGGGTCAAAATTATTGAAACATCTCCCTGGTAATTTATGTGTAAACAACACGGCAATTTCTGCAATGCAGCCCTGATAACTTAGGCCAACACCACGACAACTTTGACCTGAAGGAAAAAAGTTGTAAAAAATGTACCCGGGTAACTTTTGTATAAACATCATGGTAATAACACATCATATAAATAATAACTTAGGTACAAACACCATGTTAACTTGGACCCCGAGGAAAATTATTGAAAAATATAACCTCGATTACGTTTGCGTGAATATCATGGTAATAGAAGCACTTTGCATACCTGATACTTAGGTGAACCGCTGGGGAGGTTTGTTGAAAACATATTCTCTGGTACTTTGTGTGCAAATAACACGGTATTATACACACAATAAAGGTTTTTTTAGAATCATACACACAATAAAGGTGATAACTCACTACAGACCCCATGGTAACTTTTTACCCCGGGATAAAAGTATGTTCAAACATACACTGATAACTTTTGTGTAAATAGCATGATAATATACATATAACAGAGCTGATAGCTTACTTAATCTAGACGTGGTAACTTTTCGATCAGGGAAAGATGTTGTTAAAAAATATCTTCCAACACGTGTAAACAACATGATAAAACACACAGATGAGAGTTGATAGCTCATATACAAATATTGCGGTAATTTTCTGACCGAGGGAATGAAAACTGTTGAAAAACATACTCCGATAACTTTTGTGAACATGGTAATATACACAATAAAGCTAATAACTCACTGCAAACATCATAATCACTTTTTGACCCTCGGATAAAAGTTTGTTGAAAACATAGCCCGGATTTTTGTGTGTAAATGACACTGTAACTTATGTATGACAGGCATGATAATTTATGTAGCCCAGATGTGGTAACTTTTGGTCCGAAAAAAGTCATCAAAACATATCAACATGGGATCTAGTTTTAAAGATCTCGTCCAGACGATTTTTTTTCATGAATATGGTTTTTAATCGGAGCGATGGTTTGAGCTACAAAACATTTTAAAGTTTGAAAAAAAAAGAATCTAGGATGACATCAGCTTTTCGTCCTTTAGTGCATATATGCATGTAATTAGAGGGAGGAGTGCACGTGAAAGAGAAATTAGTCATTCTAATGCATGCATGTATATAATTAGAGTGTGGTAAGGATCGTTTTTGACTATTGCTATAATCCGAACGTTTGGTAGTTATACAAGTCATATATATATATATATATATATATATATATATATATATATATATATATATATATATATATATATATATATATATATATATATATATATATATATATATATATATATATATTTTATTTATCCTAGGTGCATATGCACCCATTATTGAAATATACATTTTAAAAAGTTGAAAAATTGGAACAAAAATCCAGCGTGTATATCCGGACATTTTATATGCGTGCACAGTTTCAGTGAAAAACAGCGTTTTGTGACTTTTGTAAAAAGACAAATTCTGATGCTTCATTCTAACTATTCAGGAGGCATTTCTTTATCTTTTTACACAAGCCACAAAACACGTCGTTTTTCAAAAACCTTGTGAACGCATACAAATGTCCGATACACACGTGATTTTTGTTCAATTTTTCAACTTTCAAATGTGTATTTCGACAATGGGTATATACACTAGGAGCCAAAACTCTCTCTCTCTCTCTCTCTCTCTCTCTCTCTCTCTCTCTCTCTATATATATATATATATATATATATATATATATATATATATATATATATATATATATATATATATATATATATATATATATATATATATATATATATATATGTAACATCCCAAATTTTCAATTTGGAATGTTATACATTAGGTCATCATGCATATCATATTTTTCTCGCATTTTTCCGATCCTAGAAATTTCACGCAACTCAAGGACCCTCGGAGAGAGTTGGAAGTTTCATAATTTTCATATTTGGGATTTCTCAAATTTTGAAAATAGGATCATTGGATTTATTTAATTATCTTCATAAAGATTTTCCTATAAAAATATTTTGAGAGGGAATAATATGACTTTCCCAACATTTAGGAAAAATGAAGATATTATAAATAAATCAAATTTGCTTTTGGAAGATTTATTTTGCTTAGGCAAAAATGAGCATTTTAAAAAAAAATTATGCATGTTTGCTGTTTTTAAAGTTCATTTTGTTCGACTCATCTTTAGGAGTCGGGGAAAATTTGTTTTATTTAATTTGGAATTCATTTGGTATTTTTTTAATTCGTTTTGGTTTAATTTTATTTAAAAAAAATTCTACCCCCAGGCCGAGGCCCACTGGCCACCAGCCAGGCCCAGCCCCAGCGCCCGTCCACCTCCTCCTCCTCCTCGCGCACTTGAGCGGACTCCGCCGCCAGACGCATCGCTGCCATCGCCTGAGTCCCGCCTGACCCGCCTCCTCCCCCCTTCCCAAGCCGCCCTCCCCCCCTTTATAACCCACCGCCCTCTCTCTCTCACCTCACGGGCCGCCCTCGCCCGCGCCGCTGAAACCCCCCGCCCCAGGAGCCGCCATTGCGTTCCCCCGCCGACGCGGACCCGCGCCTCCCGACCCCGGACCCGCGCCCCTCGCCCAGTCCCGGGACCCACGGGAGCCTCGCCGGCGAGATCACCGGAGGTAGCCCGCGCCTGATTCGGTTTTTTTCCCCCTTGAACCGATCCGGTTTTATTAAAAAAATGTTCGGTTTTTTTAAAAAACCTAGATTTGGTTTTATTTATTTTTTTCGGTTTTCTTATTTAACGAACGTTCACCGAACCGTTCGTTTCAATGAACGCGTTCGTTGGATTCGTTCTGTTAACGAACGTCCGCTATTTAAACCGTTCGTCGTTTTTCTTTTAATCGGATTTAATCCGTTATTTTTCGATTTGATTTGGATCCGATTTTCAAAACTGTTTTATTTCACGCTCGCTTATCGGAATCGGTGATTCAAGCTCACGGAGTTTCAGAACGAAACCGCCGTTCGACTACCCTACTTTCACAGAGTTTTGCCACTGTGAAATTTTGACCTAATTTCAGATTGCTAAACCGAGTCGTTTCTCCTCGAGTTCGACTTTGGAGTTTATTTTGATTCGATTCTTTTGCAACCAGGGTTCTTAAGTTGAACTTTCTGGTTAGATCTTTTATTCGAGATTTCCTGTGCATTAGATGAGTACTTATTGTATGCTTGTTGTTTGTCTGCGTTAGATCACCCGAGTGCGCCGCTTGTTACTTGAATCTCTAGGACTCATGGATCATCGCAAGGCAAGTAACACTTTGATCATACCCTTCTCATACCCAGTTTTATGCATTAGATCTATTCCTCAAACACTTGCATGATTAGGATCTAATTAAATTGTGGGTTGGGAAGTAGATTGAGTAGCACCTATTACTGTTTTACTTATGAAACCTTGGGAGTTACTTCTCGTTTGCTTGTTCATGCCATGCTATGCTAGTAGACGTGGATTGGGTGAGTGAATATCCATGACAGATGTGAGATTGTTAATTAATGGTTTATCTAAGGTGGCAACCTAAACACACATCTGGGTGGATTGAGGCACTGGTTTCCATCGAGACTTGCTCAGATTTCTTCGGACCGCCACCCGTGCTCTAAGGGATCATAAGATTATTCAAACTGAAACTTCCGTGTGCAGCCACAAGCCAATTATGGGCTCTGGCGTAGTTGACTAAGTTGTGCGAACTCTTACGGGTAGGCTAGCTGATGTAGGGGATGTAGGTTGGTACGGTCTACCCACATGTAAGGTGCTAGCGCTTCGAAAGACTATGTCTCGGTCATCCGTTTCTCAAACACCATGCAAGTCGAGAATCAAGCGGAGGCGATCGAGTCTTGTGGGGAAAAGTCAAAACCTCTGCAGAGTGTATAAACTAATCATGATTAGCCGTGTCCCGGTTATGGACAATTTGAGTATCCTGTAATTGAATATCATGTGAATCTCAACATGTTACTTCTAAATAAAAGTTATTGGGTTTTGATGAGTACTTTTAATTGGGATTGAGGATCTTGTCAACCATTCTCAATGTTTAACAACCACCATGATAGTTAAATAAAATTATTCCTTTGATGTAGGGAAAAATCAGCTTTATGCAAATGTAACATCAGAGCCTTACCACCAGCCATATATGCATGTAGTATAGGCTTATTCATTCATTGCTCTTATGTGTTACATTGCGGCATATTCCATGTCTTGACCGTGTTTTGGCTGCAACTTTTCACGTTGCAGCACTTTTCGAATTTACGAGTAAGGTGTTAGGTCGTGGTTCTATACTCGGTGATGCCGTTGGAGTTGATGGACTCGCTTATCTTCCAAGCCTTCCGCTGTTATTATTAGATGGCCTTAAGCCATATTTTTGTATTCAGTTCCTTGTGGACAACGATGTAATAAGTGTGTGATTGCTACTCTGCTATAAATCCTTCAAGTCTTGTGTGGTGTCAAGATTCATCGATCCAGGGGATGACATCGAGCACGTAGACTTGATCCTTTGGGTCAGTAGCTCGCTGAGAGAATGGTATCGAGCACACGCCGATAGGAGGACATGACCACTAAGATAAAGCCATAGATCACTACTCTCTTCCCATTTTCTAACTCCTCATCTTTTCTACTCTCTTTAGGATGACGGACGCGAAGATCAAGTACACCCAACCGGATGAAGGCACACCTTTTGGATTTCACTTGAAGGAAGTTACTAAGTACCGAACATTGGACTACCAAGTTTCACCGGACTTTCAACGCCACTCGCTCAAGAGGAGCGCTGGAAGATTCATGCTCACGCCCAGAAGGACATTCGCCCCAATCACCAAGCCTATAGATAGTGTTTTCATTGCACCAACTTGGAGTCCAGGAAAGAGCATGGCAGCTCACATCACCATGGGACGATTGGAGAAGTTTATCAAGAAGACCTCAAGGACACCATCTACCAGATTTATGGACGCCGAGATGACAACCGGGACGTTGTCAACACCAAGAAGGATAGGTCCATTGCAGCTTTCATCCAAGAGTTAAATCAGCACATTCGACGCCAGAGAACCAAATGTGCAATGATATGTTGGAGTTGCGAAGACAAAGGAAGGATCATCGAATGGAAGAAGAACTAAAGACTACACGCAAGGACTACATGGACGAGATCGTAGCTCGGCAAGACACAATAACGATCTTAAGTACGAGATCAAGAACTCAAGAAGAAGTTGGCGCCAGAATGAAGACCAGATGTCGAATACCCAATCGACTACATCAACATCGACGACACGATTCGGATCCAAGTGAACCCGACTTTGAAGACGGTCGAGCGACATCATGGAGTCTTCCACCGGTTCAAACTAGTAGAAGTCCCCACATATTAGTAGTATTCCTCCATGTAACATTTTAGTACACGCACTTTTGCGATAGTTAGATCGTTGTAAGCCCTTGTTTGATTGAATGAAGTGATTTTGTGTGCATTTGCTCATGTGCATTTGGGTAGTGATTTCCCTTAGACCTCATTCTATTCTACATTTCTCTTCTCTTCTAAACCCTTCGATGCCTCCGAGACGCCGCGACCCGGATTCGTTTTCCCACCGAGATCACCCAATTGATCCAGCAGAGAATACCCTGATTCAAACATTGGTGCGAACAACAACAACAACAACCCACCGCCACCACCACCACCGCGGATCATCTCGACTCGCTTCTTAGATCGAACCCGCGGTGTATTCCAAAGAGCACCGAGCCGATTGTAGCAGATGACCGGCTCCGCAAGATAGGAAGGGAGCTGACCATCGCAGGATGCACCGATGGTGAAAGAGTGAAGTTTGCAGACATCAGCTTGAAGGACCCGCAGCATGATGGTGGGAGAATTTCACAGCCACTTACCCGTGACACCGCCACATGGGACCAGTTTCAGAAGCTTTTCGACCGCCCATGTTTCAGCAGGAGCCATGGCTATGAAGAAGCGTGAGTTTCGCAACCTCGCCAAGGAGGAAGGACTGTTGGCAAGATGTGGATGACTTTAGTAAATTAGCACGTTATGCCCCGGATGACGTTACTACTGATGCAGCTAAACAGAGAAGTTTCTAGAAGGACTGAATGATGAGTTCAAGATGCCGTTGATGGTAGCAAGTTTCAACAACTACCAGGAGTTAGTAGACCGAGCTCTCATGATTGAAGGGAAGCAAAGAAGAATTGAGAACTGCAAGCGGAAGTATGGACAAGGGAAGTATAACTCGATCCCAACAGAAGCCTCGTTATACCCCTAAATCAGAATTCAGTTTCAGCATACCCATGGAGGAGGTAATTCGCATAACCATAATGGCACCAAGAATGGGAACGGAATGGAGGAAGCAACGGACAGAACCGCACCAACCCGCTCTACACCATCCAAGGTAGACCTGAGTCACATTACTTGCTTTAAGTGCCGCAAGATGGGCACTATGCAAATGACTGCCGAAGGCCGAATGGAAATGGCAATGGAAGCTCGAAAGAAGCCCAACCCTTTCAACAGGGGACAAGTGAACCACATTGATGTGGAGGAGGTTGAAGATCAGCCCGATGCAAGAATCGGTAAGTTTTTGGTTAAGTCATTTATCGCAGTTGTTCTTTTCGATCTTTGGTGCATCGCATTCATACATATCAAGGGATTTGTGGATAAGTACAAGTTACCAACCCAAGCCCTAAGGTCACCCATGCTAGTAACCTCACCCGAGCACGAAGTACATGGCTAGTAAATGGTGTGATCGACTGCCATTAAGGATTGGACACTATGTTTTCCCCTCAGACCTAATAGTTCTGGAATCCCAAGGATTGGATGTGATATTAGGTATGGATTGGTTATCAAAGTATGGAGGAAACATAGATTGTACCACAAGGTCAATTTTGCTCACCACACCAGAAGGAAGGAGGATTAAGTACGTATCACGGCACGAGCCGAGGAGAGCACAAGTTAATTGCTTATCAGGAGTGGTACAGGAAGAAGTACCAGCGTTAAAGGATTATCCCGATGTATTTCCTAAGAGTTGCGGTGAATGCCGCGGATAGAGACATTGAGTTTTTGATCGAGCTGTTGCCGTGAACAGGCCCGATATCAAACGACCGTCAGACAGATGCCCGCAAAGGATTTGGCGGAAATCAAGAAGCAGATTAAGGAACTATTGGATAAAGGCTTTATTCGCCCAAGTTCTTCACCTTGGGGATCACCCGTTTTATTGGTGGAGAAGAAGGATGGATCGTTGAGAATGGTTGTTGATTACCGTGGATTGAATGAAGTAACAATCAAGAACAAGTACCCACTACCGATGATAAATGATCTGTTTGATCGCTTGCAAGGAGCCAAAGTGTTTTCTAAGATCGACTTGCGATCAGGGTACCATCAGTTGAAGATTCGGGAGCAAGATATACCCAAGACAACATTTACCACAAGATATGGACTATACGAGTATACCGTTATGTCATTTGGACTAACTAACGCACCAGCCTATTTCATGAACCTGATGAACAAAGTGTTTATGGAGTTTTTGGATAAGTTCGTCGTGGTGTTCATTGATGACATTTTGATTTTCTCGAAGAATGAAGAAGAACACAAGGAACATTTGAGATTGGTTTTGGAGAAATTGAGGGAACACCAGTTGTATGCCAAGTTCAGCAAATGTGAGTTTTGGTTAAAGGAAGTTGGATTTCTTGGACATGTTATATCCGGAGAAGGAATAGCAGTTGGCCCCACAAAAGTTGAGACCGTAACCAAGTGGGAAGCACCAACAACAGTTGGAGAGATTCGGAGTTTCCTTGGACTCGCAGGATACTACCGAAGATTCATTGAGAATTTCTCAAGGATTGCAAAGCCTATGACAGAATTGTTGAAGAAGGAAAACAAATTCATATGGACTGAGGACTGTGAGGCAAGTTTTCAGGAGTTGAAGAAAAGATTGGTTACCTCACCAGTTTTGATATTGCCAGATCAAACTAAGGATTATGAGGTGTATTATGACGCTTCACGCCGAGGACTTGGAGCAGTGCTTATGTAGGAAGGAAGAGTTGTTTCAGTATGCTTCACGACAACTTAAGCCTCATGAGTTGAATTATGCCACTCATGATTTGGAGTTAGCAGCCGTTGTGCATGCCTTGAAGACGTGGAGACACTTTCTCATTGGAAATCATTGTGAAGTATATACGGATCACAAGAGTTTGAAGTACATCTTCACACGTAAGAATTGAATCTCGACAGAGGAGATGGTTAGAGCTAATCAAGGATTATGATATGAGATTGCATTATCACCCGGAAAGGCTAATGTCGTAGGCGACGATTGAGCCGTAAGAGCCACGCCAATACCCTAATGATGGGAGGAATACCCAATGAGTTAGCCGAGGACCTTCGAGAGCTATGTTTGGAAATAGTTCCAGAGGCTATGTAGCAGCATTGGAGATTCAATCGACACCGATGGACAAAATCGAGAAGCCCAAAAGGCAGATAAGGAAGTTGCCTCTATAAAGGAGAAAATGAGCAAAGGAAAAGCTAAAGGATTTCGAGAGGATGAGCACGATACCCTATGGTTTGAAGACCGTGTTTATGTGCCCAATGACCCGTAGATCGGGAAGTTGATTTTACAAGAAGCCCATGATTCACCCTATTCGATTCACCCAGAAATACCAAGATGTATTTGGATTTGAAGAATATTTTCGGTGGACCGGAATGAAGAAGGATATTATGGAGTATGTAGCAGTTTGCGACGTATGTCGAAAGTAAAGGCAGAACATCGAAGCCAGCAGGATTGTTACAACCATTGCCGATACCGAATGGAAGTGGGATAAACTAGGCATGGATTTCATCACAGGTTTGCCAAAGACCCGCTCAGATATGACTCGATTTGGGTCATAGTCGATCGTTTGACCAAGGTAGCTCATTTCATTCCAACAAGACTACCTATAGCAGTGCTAAGTTGGCAAAGATATACATGACCAGAATTGTGTGTTTACACGGAGTTCGAGGAGCATTGTATCGATAGAGGAACCCAATTTACTTCAAATTTTGGAACCAGTTGCACGAAACATTGGGAACCCGATTGAATTCAAGACAGCTTTCCACCCACGCACCGATGGACAGACCGAGAGAGTCAATCAGATTTTGGAGGACATGTTTGAGAGCTTGTGCACTAGATTATGGATCTAGTTGGGATGATAATTTGCCGTATGCAGAATTTTCCTACAATAACAGTTACCAAACCAGCTTGAAGATGGCACCTTCGAGGCTTTGTATGGAAGAAGGTGCAGGACACCATTGTCATGAGACTAAACCGAGATCGTCGATTGTTTGGACCAGATTTGATTAAGGAGTCCGAATGAGAAAGTTAAGTTGATTCGAGACAGCTCAAGGTAGCCCATCCTGCATGTAAGAGCTATGCCGATTCAAAGCGCAGCGATTGAGTATGAAGTTGGAGACAGAGTATATCTCGAGTATCCCCGCTTGAGGAGTTAAGCGTTTTGGAGTTAAAGGAAAGTTAGCACCCGCTTTGTTGGACCATATAAGATTTTGCAACGCATGGGAGAAGTTGCTTATAAGTTGGAATTGCGGGAGGACTGTCAGAGTTCATGATGTATTTCATGTTTCTCGATTGAAGAAATGTCACCCGAGATAGCAGAGGTACCGTTAAGAGACACAAGTGCACCGGAAGCAATTCAGTTGAAGGATGACTTGACATATGAGGAGAAACCGTTAAGATTCTCGATTATGCCAGCAGAGTTACCCGTAGCAAGGTTATCAAGTTTTGCAAAGTTCAAAGGAGCCACCACACCGAGGATGAAGCCACCTGGGAAAGAGAGGAAGTTTTGCTTAAGGACCACCCACACCTATTTTCTAGCCAACCCGAATCTCGAGGGCGAGATTCATCTTAAGGGGGTAGGTTTGTAACATCCCAAATTTTCAATTTGGAATGTTATACATTAGGTCATCATGCACATCATATTTTCCCGCATTTTCCGATCCTAGAAATTTCACGCAACTCAAGGACCCTCGGAGAGAGTTGGAAGTTTCATAATTTTCATATTTGGGATTTCTCAAATTTTGAAAATAGGATCATTGGATTTATTTAATTATCTTCATAAAATTTTCCTATAAAAATATTTTGAGAGGGAATAATATGACTTTCCCAACATTTAGGAAAATGAAGATATTATAAATAAATCAAATTTGCTTTTGGAAGATTTATTTTGCTTAGGCAAAATGAGCATTTAAAAAAAAATTATGCATGTTTGCTGTTTTTAAAGTTCATTTTGTTCGACTCATCTTTAGGAGTCGGGGAAAATTTGTTTTATTTAATTTGGAATTCATTTGGTATTTTTTTTAATTCGTTTTGGTTTAATTTTATTTAAAAAAATTACGCTTCTGGGCCGAGGCCCACCAAGCCAGCCAGCCAGCCCAGTGCCCAGCCCCTGGTCCACCTCCTCCTCCTCCTCACTGCGCCCTTGAGCGGACTCCACCGCCCTGACGCAGCATCGCCGTCGCCGAGTCCCGCCTGACCCGCCTCCTTGCCCCTTCCCAAGCCGCGCCCTCCCCCCCTTTATAACCCACCGCCTCTCTCTCACCTCACGAGCCGCCCCTCGCCCAGCGCCTCGCCGAACCCCGCCCGCCGTGGAGCCGCCGCCATGCCGCGTTTCCCGCCGACGCTGGACCCGCCGCCTCCCGACCCGGACCCCGCCGCCCCTCGCCCGAGTCCCGCGGACCTCACGAGCCTCGCCGGCGAGATCACCGAGGTAGCCCGCGCTGATTCGGTTTTTTTCCCTTGAACCGATCCGGTTTTATTAAAAATGTTCGGTTTTTTAAAAACCTAGATTTGGTTTTATTTATTTTTTCGTTTTCTTATTTAACGAACGCTCACCGAACCGCTCGTTTCAATGAACGCGTTCGTTGGATTCGTTTCGATATGACGTCCGCTATTTAAACCGTTCGTCGTTTTTCTTTAATCGGATTTAATCCGTTATTTTTCTCGATTTGATTTCGATCCGATTTTCAAAACTGTTTTATTTCACGCTCGTTTATCGGAATCAGTGATTCAAGCTCCGGAGTTTCAGAACGAAACCGCCGTTCCGACTACCCTACTTTCACAGAGTTTTGCCACTGTGAAATTTTGACCTAATTTCAGATTGCTAAACCGAGTCGTTTCCTCGAGTTCGACTTTCGAGTTTATTTTGATTCGATTCTTTTGCAACCAGGGTTCTTAAGTTGAACTTTCTCGTTAGATCTTTTATTCGAGATTTCCTGTGCATTAGATGAGTACTTATTGTATGCTTGTTGTTTGTCTGCGTTAGATCACCCGGAGTGCGCCGCTTGTTACTTGAATCTCTAGGACTCATGGATCATCGCAAGGCAAGTAACACTTTGATCATACCCTTCTCATATCCAGTTTTTATGCATTAGATCTATTCCTCAAACACTTGCATGATTAGGATCTAATTAAATTGTGGGTGCTGGGAAGTAGATTGAGGTAGCACCTATTACTGTTTTACTTATGAAACCTTGGGAGTTACTTCTCGCTTGCTTGTTCATGCCATGCTATGCTAGTAGACGTGGATTGGGTGAGTGAATATCCATGACAGATGTGAGATTGTTAATTAATGGTTTATCTAAGGTGGCAACCTAAACACACATCTGGGTGGATTGAGGCACTGGTTTCCATCAGACTTGCTCAGATTTCTTCGGACCGCCACCCGTGCTCTAAGGGATCATAAGATTATTCAAACTGAAACTTCCGTGTGCAGCCACAAGCCAATTATGGGCTCTGGCGTAGTTGACTAAGTTGTGCGAACTCTTACGGGTAGGCTAGCTGATGTAGGGGATGTAGGTTGGTACGGTCTACCCACATGTAAGGTGCTAGCGCTCGAAAGACTATGTCTCGGTCATCCGCTTCTCAAACACCATGCAGTCACGAGAATCAAGCGGAGGCGATCGAGTCTTGTGGGGAAAAGTGCGCAAACCTCTGCAGAGTGTATAAACTAATCATGATTAGCCGTGTCCCCGGTTATGGACAATTTGAGTATCCTGTAATTGAATATCATGTGAATCTCAACATGTTACTTCTAAATAAAAGTTATTGGGTTTTGATGAGTACTTTTAATTGGGATTGAGGATGCTGTCAACCATTCTTAATGTTTAACAACCACCATGATAGTTAAATAAAATTATTCCTTTGATGTAGGGAAAAATCAGCTTTATGCAAATGTAACCGTAGAGCCTTACCACCAGCCATATATGCATGTAGTATAGGCTTATTCATTCACTGCTCTTATGTGTTACATTGCCAGCATATTCCATGTGCTGACCCGTTTTCGGGCTGCAACTTTTCACGTTGCAGACTTTTCAGACGACGAGTAAGGTGTTAGGTCGTGGTTCTATACTCAGTGATGCCGTTGGAGTTGATGGACTCGCTTATCTTCCAAGCCTTCCGCTGTTATTATTAGATGGCCTTAAGCCATATTTTTGTATTCAGTTCCCTTGTGGACAACGATGTAATAAGTGTGTGATTGCTACTCTGCTATAAATCCTTCGAAGTACTGTGTGGTGTCAGCATTACTGATCCAGGGATGACACTGAGCACAGAGACTTGATCCTTTTGGGTCTGGTCGCTACAATATATATATATGCACTTTTCGAAATGTGTATTTCGACAATGGGTGTATATACACCTAGGAGCCAAAACGCCGCTCTTTGAAATGTGTATTCCTATATATATATATATATATATATATATATATATATATATATATATATATATATATATATATATATATATATATATATATATATATATATAGGACGCCTATATGGGACACCTAGGTGCCTGGGCACCTTGCCTAAAACCGTTGGATCACACTAAGATGTGTGCACGTGTAATTAGTATTAGCACTAATTCTTAAATGCATTAGATTTTTATTATGAAAGAATTATTGCTAATTATAACTTGATATGGACACTTAATAACCACCCAAATTAAGCCCATGCATGTCTCACATGTCACGTAGCTGGGTATTTATTTTTTGTATAATGGACGTCATATGTTTTTTATGTGCGCTCCTTTATTTGTAACCGAGTATCTAATATCTTGAATAAATTACTAGGTATATACATACATAACCCAAAATATCTTCGGTATATTTTTGTACTCGAAATATGTTAGGTATATATTAAATACCCATACGTCACGTAGTCAGGCATATACATAGCCATATTTTACTTTAGGTACACACGTCGACTAGTTATGTACAATATTTTCCAAGCTTTTTTCACGCATCTGGGTATACAAGTGTGCAGACACCTTGGGTATTTTCACTTGAAGTATATTATTTGATGTATAATATTTTCCTACATTTTTTCACATAACCGGGTATATACATCAACTGGGTATATACAATATTTTCATACCCTTTTTCATACTTTATATACGTCGACCGGGTGTTACAATATTTTCGTCAGTAGGTATTGTATAACCGTATTGGATAGTCAGGAAACAAAAATAAAATGTAGTTAGTCAACAAATAAATTATTGTGTATATACATACCCACGTACGTACAACCTTTCGCTAGTAAGTATGATACCCATTTTAGATAATTAGGAAACAAAAATGTAATAGTTCAAAAATAAATTGCTGAATATATACATACATGCCTATGTATATAATTTAGTTAGTAGGTATTAGATACCCGTATTAAATAGTTATAAAATAAAAATACGTGTATTATATACCTGTAGCAATTCGAACAAAATCAACATTAATATATTTTATTGTATGGCAAGTGTTGCATGCTTAATAATTAGACCCAAAAATAAAATGTAAGCATGGAAAGTCTTGCACGAAGAATAATTAGAAAACAAACTAAATATATCACAGTTTCCAAAACTAACAAGGTGCCCAAGCACCTAGGTGCCCTATCTATTATATATATATATATATATATAAATGTTTCCTACAAGCAGTGGTAGTTACCACCACTTGCGTTTTTTATGTTGTATGTAGTATCTATCGAAAACGAGATTATGTACGTGTAGTATATAGTATATAACAATGATTAGGTAGTATATATACTAATTTTTAGGTAGTATGTACCATGTTTTGAGTATGCTCTTTTTTACGTACAAATATGTACGTATTTCATAAATATAACAAAACTATGGGCTCATATGCAATTTTTCATGTAACTTGCTTTGAAATATCTTAGATATATTATATGAACATATTTAAAATAATAAAATAGTATATATAGTAGCACATGGTAGTATATAAGATATATGGGGTAACTACCACCGGGTGGTAGGATGGATTTTCCCTATATATATATATGTTGCTGTTATAAGAATGATCATGATGCCCTCATGCCCATATTTTATTTTATCGACACTTCTATCTCTAAACATGTGGACATATTTTTCGTTATCGGCTTCCGCTTGAGGACAAGCGAGGTCTAAGCTTAGGGGAGTTGATACGTCCATTTTGCATCATGCTTTTATATCTATATTTATTGCATTATGGGCTGTTATTACACATTATGTCATAATACTTATGCCCATTCCCTCTTATTTTACAAGGTTTACATGAAGAGGGAGAATGCCGGCAGTTGGGCTGGGCTGAAAAAAGAGCAAATATTAGAGACCTATTCTGCACAACTCCAAAAGTCCTGAAACTCCACGAAAGTCAGTTTTGGAATATATTAAAAATATTGGGCGAAGAAAGCACCAGAGGGGGCCACACCACATCCCACGAGGTGGGGGCGCGCCTACCCCCAGGCGCGACCCTGCCTCATGGGCCCCTTGGCAGGCCTCCGGTGCCCATCTTTGGCTATATGAAGTCTTTTACCCTGGAAAAAATAAGAAGGAAGCTTTCGGGAAGACCGCCGCCTCGGCGGAACTGGCGAAACTAATCTAGGGCTCCGTGAGCTGTTTTGTCGGGGAAACATCCTCTACAGGGGGAAATCATCACCTTCGTCATCACCATCGATCCTCTCATCGGGAGGGGGTCAATCTCCATCAACATCTTCACCAGCACCATCTCATCTCAAACCCTATTTCTTCTCTTGTATCCAATTTTTGTCTCAAAACCTCAGATTGGTACCTGTGGGTTGCTAGTAGTGTTGATTACTCCTTGTAGTTGATGCTAGTTGGTTTATTTGGTGGAAGATCATATGTTCAGATCCTTTATGCATATTAATACCCCTATGATTATGAACATGAATATGATTTGTGAGTACTTAGGTTTGTTCCTGAGGACATGGCAGAAGTCTTGCTATAAGTAGTCATGTGAATTTGGTATTCGTTCGATATTTTGATGGGATGTATGTTGTCTTTCCTCTAGTGGTGTTATGTGAACGTCGACTACATGACACTTCACCATTATTTGGGCCTAGGGGAAGGCATTGGGAAGTAATAAGTAGATGATGGGTTGCTAGAGTGACAGAAGCTTAAACCCTAGTTTATGTGTTGCTTCGTAAGGGGCTGATTTGGATCCACATGTTTCATGCTATGGTTAGGTTTACCTTAATACTTCTTTTGTAGTTGCGGATGCTTGCAAGAGGGGTTAATCATAAGTGGGATGCTTGTCCAAGGAAGGGCAATACCCAAGCACCGGTCCACCCACATATCAAATTATTAAAGTAATGAACGTGAATCATATGAGCATGCTTAAAACTAGCTTGACGATAATTCCCATGTGTCCTCGGGAGCGTTTTCCTTTATATAAGAGTTTGCCCAGGCTTGTCCTTTGCTCAAAAAGGATTGATGCACCTTGTTTACTTTTGTTACTTGTTACCCGTTACAAATCACCTTATCACAAAACTATTTGTTACCGATAATTTCAGTGCTTGCAGAGAATATGTTACTGAAAACCGCTTGTCATTTCCTTCTGCTCCTCGTTGGGTTCGACACTCTTACTTATCGAAAGGACTATGATAGATCCCCTATACTTGTGGGTCATCAGGGGCCGGCCTCTCTCCCTCCCTCCTTTATATACGTGGGCAGGGGCACCCCAAAGGGAGATAGACAATCTCTTAGCCGTGTGCGATGCCCCCCTCCACGGTTTAACACCTCGGTCATATCGTCATAGAGCTTAGGCGAAGCCCTGCGCCAGTAACTTCATCATCACCGTCGCCACGCCGTCGTACTGACGGAACTCTCCCTCGACCCTCTACTGGATAAAGAGCTCGAGGGATGTCATCATGCTAAACGTGTGCTGAACACGGATGTGCCGTATGTTTGGTACTTGGATCGGTTGGATCGTGAAGACGTTTGACTGCATCAACCGCATTACTAAACGCTTCCGCTTTCGGTCTACGAGGGTACGTGGACACACTCTCTCCGCTCATTGCTATGCATCTCCAAGATAGATCTTGCGTGATCGTAGGATTTTTTTTGAATTACTACGTTCCCCAACACTTGCCCTAGCATTATCAATGATCTTTGGCAGCCCAATTCTAAGCCTTGGGATGAGGTGAAAATCAGCTCTTTCTTTGACGAGTCCTTTAAAAACGACATTCCAAATATCCCCATTATTAATTCTGTTTTTAATGATAACATTTATTGGAATCACACTCCTAGTGCACATTGTACTACAAAGAGCGCCTATAAAAATTCTTGCAGGACGATCAATCTCCCTTTACAAATGTGAATGGAGCAATGTCGTATCATGGAATCGATACTCTCAATTAGGATTGAAATAACAAAGTTGTTGTGCCTAGATTCAAAACTTTTGCTTGGCGTCTCATAAGAAGGGTTATCCCATGTGGATTAAGGGCTTCTAGATACTCCAAACATATTAAGAAAGAATGTTGCAGGTGTGGAAAAATCGAAACCGACTGACATCGTTTCTTGCGTTGTAGTTTTGCAAAGTTGGTTTGGTTCAATTATGGCCTCAAAACAGATGCATTAGACCTACTTTATTTCCCTCCTCTATTATCCAGTTAATCTTATTCTCGTAGCATTGTTATCTATTAATATTCGATGAAGAAATTTCTTCTTCTAATCATGTTCGCAATGTTGATTGATGACTAACCAATTACTCAGAAGTTATATGTTTAGTTCAATTAGTTGTGTACACTTTATGCGCATAATTTTGTACCAGTTTGAATTGACATTGCCTTATTGTAATTTTTCTAAGCCAAGTAGTGTTGTAGTGAACATTGTATATGTTGGGAAACGTTGCATGGAAAACAAAAACAAAAATCTACGCACACACAAGATCTATCAAGGAGATGCATAGCAACGACAGGGGAGAGTGTATCTACGTACCCTCGTAGACCATAAGCGAAAGCGTTTAGTAACGTGGTTGATGTAGTCGAACTTCTTCGCGATCCAACCGATCGAGTACCGAACGTACGACACCTCCGCATTCAGCACACGTTCAGCTCGGTGACGTCCACGCCTTCTTGATCCAGCAAGACGACGTGGTAGTGGATGAGTTTCGGTAGCAAGACGACATGGTGACGGTGATTGTGATGCTATCTCCGCAGGGCTTCGCCTAAGCACTATGAAAATATGAGCGAGGGTGTAAATGGTGGAGGGGGGGCGCACACGACTAAGAGATTGTCGTGGTTATGTGTGGCGCCCCCTCCCACATATATATAGGTGGGGGGACAGGGGAGAGGCCAAGGGGCGCCCCAAGTAGGGTCGAATCCTACTTGGGGTCTTCCCCAAGATGCGCCCCTTCCTTATTTGAGTGCGGGAGGAAGGCAGGGGAAGGTGGCGCCCCACCCTTTCCTTTCTCTCACAAGGAGGGAATGGTAGGAGGGGCCACCCCTCCCCTTTCCTTCCCTAGGGCCGACCGGCCAGAGAGAGGGGCGCGCTACCCCCCTAGTGGGCAGGTCTACCCCCCCCCTTTGGCCCATTAGGCCCATACACTTCCCGGGGGTGTCCGGAACCCCTTCCGGTGCCCCGACGACTACCCTGTCCACTCCGAAACTCTTACGGTGTTCGAATACCATCGTCCTATATATCAATATTTACCTTCGGACCATTCTGGAGCTCCTCGTCATGTCCGTTATCTCATCCGAGACTCCGAATAACATTCGGTCACCAAATCATATGACTCATATAACATTATATCGTCAACGAACGTTAAGCGTGCGGACCCTACAGGTTCGAGAACTATGTAGACATGACCGAGACACCTCTCTGATCAATAACCAATAGCAGAACCTGGATGCCCATATTGGCTCCTACATATTCTAAGAAGATCTTTATCGGTCGAACCTTATGACAACATACGTAATTCCCTTTGTCCATCGGTATGTTACTTGCCCGAGATTCGATCGTCGGTATCTTCATACCTAGTTCAATCTCATTACCGGCAAGTCTCTTTACGCGTTCCGTAATACTCCCTCCATTCCTTGATATAAGGTTTATAGATTTTTGAAAAAAAGTTCGAAATATAGGGTGTATTGCGTTGCACCACTCGCTTGGATAAGTTTTTAAGGGATTTGATTACATTTCCTTATATAGGGAAAGCTCCTCTATTTTCTTATGTCAATTAGTCAGGTGTAATCTCGCTCAAAATTTGTGAAATTTTCCCTCCACTTGCGTTCTTTAATTTCCGTGCCAAAAACTATACACCCTAATTTAGGAACGGAGGGAGTACATCATCTTGCAACTAACTCCTTAACTTGCAAGGCTTATTATGATGTGTATTATCGAGAGGGCCCAGAGATACCTCTCTGATACTCAGAGTGACAAATCCTAATCTCGACCTATGCCAACTCAACAAACACCTTTCGAGATACCTATAGAGCATTTTATGATCACCCAGTTGCGTTGTGACGTTTGATTAGCACACATGGTATTCCTCTGGTATCCGGGAGTTGCATAATCTCATAGTCGAGGGAATATGTATTTGGCATTAAGAAAGAAATAGCAATAAACTGAACGATCAATATGCTAAGCTAACGGATGGTTCTTGTCCATCACATCATTCTCCTGATGATGTGATCCCATTATCAAATGACAACACATGTCTATGGTTAGGAAACCTTAACCATCTTTGATCAACGAGCTAGTCTAGTAGAGGCTTACTAGGGACAGGGTATTTGTTTATGTATTCACACATGTATTTAAGTTCCCGATCAATACAATTCTAGCATGAATAATAAACCTTTATCATGAATAATGAAATATAAAATAACAACTATATTATTGCCTCTAGGGCATATTTTCTTCAGTATGTTCCTTGCATTTAAGAAAAAGATGGTAGCAAGTCATTCCTGGCAGAGCTGAATTCATCAGTCATTGAGTAATTACTAGTGGACCCAATGCGCCAAATAGCGCAGAGGTACGCTAAATCCATGTGTGTGATGAAAAAATATTCATGGTTTAATCCCCTTTAATAGGAAACATGGTGGATTGTTGTATATAATGAGATGTATATACACATTTTAATTTGATAGCACAAAATACTTGCTAACATGCTCGCAGAGACCCATTTGAAATCATGTTCTCATTGAAAACATTTGCATTTTTAGTGGCTCTGTTTTTTTAGAGAGAAGAATACATAGGTTCTTGTTCAAAAATATATTTACCTTTAAAATGGTGAGTTCTTTCAGAATATTTTCATTAGTTAGAACCTTTAGGTTTGAGTATACATGTATGATTGAAGCTTTAGCCCTTATGTATAAAATAATGAAGGAGCATCAAACATTGAATAGTGGATGAACAATAGTTCGAAATGTCTCCATAATAGCAATAGCTATCGTCTATAACATTTGTTTCATAATTATCAAACATGCCTAAAACATCAATCCACATACAAGTATATATGGTAAGGGACACCATCACATAGATTAAAGAAAAAAGAGGGACTAATCAATACTTCAACACTAAAGCATGGACCACTTGCATGGTGGTAGGAGCAAGTGACATTGTGTCCAGTCTCTAAGTTGCGGTACATATCCTGAAGCCTTGCAGTGCTCCATGGCCAGCAATACATCGTAATACGCACATCTTCGCTACAACTGTGCATGCACCATAAACATGCTGGTGTTTTTACCTGACAAAATAGATAGTGATACAAATTTATTTGTCAATTGTACCAGCGACTTCTATGAATAAAATGAAATGTTTCATTAAGATCACTATCCGACTATTTTTACAAAAGAACCAAAACGGAATCCAGAAAACAAATGTTTGTTTTCCCCTGTAATACCTAAATGAGCCAGTCCATAGATTTTATCTGAATTCAACACCAGAAGGGCTTCTATTCAATTTTGTGTGCATGTTGAACACAACATACTATATAGTGACAGTCGATAAACTATCAAAGTAAACAAACTAAGATTTGCATAGGTACAAACATAGATAAAATATTTTTTATATAAAGAGCAATGTGACATAAACTAACCTTATTGAACTAAAAGTAGTTTTCCATGCTAATTAATAGATTCAATCAAACAACATAGAAGAGCATATTGCCACCGTAAGCAATTTCCCTTGTGGTGATAGCAAGACGAAGTTGCTCATAAATAAAATGACAATCTGTATGTAAACCGTTTGAAAATCATAAAAAGAAATAGCCACATGTATCAAATCTTAAATCTCCGGTCATACAATACAACTAGGTCATGCAGATAACAAAGATGAGCCCATGTACCTTTATATTTTCTACAGATAATGATACTTATTGAGTGAAGTTTTATGGAATGTGAAAACAAACATACTAAAATTGTCACCCTATTTCACAGAGAATATTATTTTGGAACCAATACAATATTTTAATCAATTTCTTGCCCACGATAGAAGAGGCTGCAGATGGCAAGTAAAACCATAATCAATGTCACCTTAACAGATATGCAGAATTTGGCATGTGTTGGCAATTGAAAAACATTCATTTGAAGTTGGCCATTCATTTTAGCAGAGAAGTTGCAAATTCATGCATTCATTCTTGCTTGATCTAGAGGAAGGTTGATTCATTTGTCAAATTCAGTAAGTAAGGAAGGTTCATTCAATCATTTGACAAACCACAACAACAGTGTATGTAGCGTATTGATCCATGAAAGAAGGTGGGGGGGCAGGAAGGGACCTTGTGCGTGGGGTGGTCGTGACCGTGGTCGGGTTGGACGGCGTCTTCGTCAAAGCTCGTCCATGATAGGAAGGAAGGAGCTGTTGCAGGTTGCCTACTGCTGCTGCTCGGGACCGAATCGAACAGAAAAATAAATAAGGGGTCTGATCCGATTTGATGTGATGTGAGAGAGGAGAGGAGAGGAGTTGGGGAAAGGGAGATCTCACCGCTGCAACTAGGTGGCCAGAGAGGTGGGCGATGGAGGCGGAGGAGGGGATCCACGTCGGCGAGCCGTCACGCCATCGCATCCATGGACACATTGGTGTGGATTGAGAAAGCAAAGAAATTAGGGGAAGGATGTGTGAGAGAAGGAAGGACAGGAGAGGTTAGGGAGAGCCTCGGTACTCTGGCCCTAGTGAAGCATCTTTGCCCTAGCACGGGGAGAAGGGAGGGGCCCGGCGGCACGGGTAGGAGAGGAGGCGGCTGAGGCGAGCGGGGAGAGGGTGCGGCGGTGTGGGACAGGATGGAGCGGGGAGGAGACGAGGCGAAGGGGGCACGGGGCTCGGGACGAGAAGGTTTGGCGGCTAGGATTTAACCTTTTTTGCTTGTTCTGCGGGTTGAGCATGGCGCATGGGCGGAGGGGATTGTCGAATCCCTCACGAAATGGGAAAGCCACACCCAGCCAATGAGCGCACGAGACGAGCCCGCCCGTCATTGGCCTGTGAAAATGACCTCGAGCTAAAAATTGGATTTGACCACGAACTGAAGGTCTCACGGTCCAAGTGCGCCTGATGGCCGATCCGACGACCGGAAGTGGACCAAATCGAGGGAGCTTTCTGGAGCCAACTTCTCTAGCAACCTTATATGTTAGAACTATCCTTCCAAAATTTCTTCTTAGCCTTAATTTTTTTCACGTTGTATTGTTCCAAGCTCAATTTTTTGTTCTCATGTTGATTCCGTGGACCTACTGAATATAATTTTGTATCATATGATTTTTTTTATGGGTAGACACGTTGTGGATTATATTTTTGCATAGTTTTGCATGTTATGGAGTATATTTGACTGATTTTACATGATACTACCTCCGTCCTGATTTATTTGGTCCCTATTGTATTTTGTGTCAAATTTTGACCGCAAATTTAACTAATAAAATGTTCATACATGTCATTGAAAATTATGTTCAAATATGAATCCAACGATATAATTTTTGTTGACATACTTTAACATTTTATTAGTTAAATATTTGATCAAAATTTGGCACAAATTACAAAGGGGACTAATAAATCAGGACGGAGGTAGTACTGACCAGTTGATTTTTTTTGGGCGGAATTTAGCATTATAGATTTGTACTTAATCTAGCATTTAACATTTCTGAAATATGTTTTGTATCCATGCATCACACGCGCACATTGAAGAAGAAATTCCCAGCCTGTTTTCTGTAATCTTCTATTCATAACTCCTTTTAATCCCTGGGAAGTATGCTTGGCAACATGATTTTTCAATAGTAGAATTTGGTCCCAGTCTGTTGTGATTATAGACAGATGACTGGCAATATGTATAATTGGTCAATGTGCAGTTGTTATATTGAAATACTTCCAAAAATCATGCACCGCTCAATGGTTGGAATACAAATTATTATCGTGCTCCTTCCTCCTCGGATATTTCTCTGGTACAAAAAAAATATTTGCTTCACTTTCTCAATCATTTGCTAGGCCACTACACATAGTTGATGGCTCATGGCGATTCAGTTTATCTTCCTTACTTACAAAGGTTGAAGTTGATAGTGAGTTCACATGTGGACCCACAACCTTCGAAATACTCCCTCCGTTCCAGAATATAAGGTGTATTAGTTTCCGTGCAAGTCAACCATTTGAATGCTTGACCAAGATTATAAAATAATATATCAACATCTGCAATACCTAATAGATAAAATATGAAACTACTTTGCGTGATGGACCAAATGATATATATTTGGTACTCTGGATTGATATATTTTTCTAAAAACTTGGTCAAACATGCACACGTTTGACTTTTGCGAAAACGGAGTACACCTTATTTAAAGGAATGGAGGGAGTAACTAAATACATTCCTCACCATAACCCTTCCAAGCGACATAAACAATTATACTTAAATCACATGTGAGACCTAACATAAATGGACAAATACTTTAACCTAAGACCAACATTTTTGTAGAAGACAAATAAGAAATAAAAAACATGACTCCAACTCAAAATTGTGACAATAGTTTTTGTTTCTCTTCTCAACCAATCCTTCAAGTTATATACCATAACATAAGAGAGCAATTTCTTAAAAAAAATCTAACGCGATGATAGATCTTATCCTCCTTCCCAATGTTTTAAATTTAAAATGTTATCTCATTTTAAGTCTTGCAGAGGACCGACTACGGTCACTTAAAATTCCCTGAAGCCTACCGCACCCGTCTAATCATAATTTTGGGATATCTACACCTAATACACTCACATAACACGAGCACACAAGCAGCCAAATGGTTAAGACGTTAGTCTACTAGACGGGAGACCAGGGTTTATCCCCGATACTGCCCCGTTTTCTCCCCTTTTTTCTCTATTATAACAAGCACGCATCCTTCTCCCGCATGCGGTAATGGCCCGGACCATGTGCGGGTCCTGGCGCCCTTGTTTTCTATTTTGTTTTTTTTTTTGGCTTTTTACGTTTCTATTTTTCCTTCTTTAAATTAATTCGGGATTACCAAAAGAACCACATTTCAAAAATTTGCGAGTTAAAAAAAAGAGAAATCATAACTGTTTATGAATTAAAAAAACATTCGGGAAAATCATAAAATATTCATGATTTGAAAAGTTTGAATATTATAAAAAGTTCATGATTTCAAATAAATGTTCATGAAAAAGAAAATGGTCACGATTTTTAAAAAATGATCCAGTATTCAAAATATGTTTGGGAATTTGGAAAAAAAATGTACATGCAATTTTAGAAAGTGTTCACAAAAGTTAAAATAGATCCGTACATAATTAACAAAACAAACTGTCATCTATGTAGAGGTTTTCTTAGGTGATCTATAGAGGTTGTTTTATGATTTTTAGTCCCTTGCGTCGGGTAAAAAATATTTTTTCCGTGTTTCGTTCATCGCCGAGCCACAAAAAAATTGACACAACTTTCTTTGCGTTAGTTTTTGTAAGCTATATAAAAATGACTAAATATCTGTTTTGCCTCCATACGAAGCTATGCTTATTCTGATACCACAGTGCTGGTTACAGTAAGCAGCGTTATGCTCGGTCAAGGCAGGACACATCATTCATCAATCTAGCTTAGGTAGGATCTATCAATGTAGTTTACTCAGCCAAAAGATATTTCATTGTGGTGCCTTAGGAAATCAAATCGGGATGAGACCATCACATTTTTAGTTTTTGAAATGACTTTTGAGAAGTCTCTTATCTCATCATGACATCACTCAAAAATTGTTTGTGAAATGACATTTTAAAAGTCCTTATCTCATGCTCGCATTTTATTCAGAATTTTTTTAATATCTATCACACCTGCATAATCTAATAGTTTTTCTCCCGTTGCAACACACTTGAATATTTCCTATAATAATAATGCTTCTGGCGGTCCGTCTCGCAATTTTGCAGAAAATCCCCTGCATTCTCTATGAATTAACCCACGGTACACACTTAAGTCACAACGAACAGTTATTTTTGCCTTTTTTGGAACCCCCTAACTTTTTAGATAATTCACCCGCGGATCATATTTAAGTCCAATAAATACTTTTCTAAATTATCCATAACTTTTAAACCTTAACTTTGATTTTAACATGTTATATATATAATTTATTAGAAAAATGTGTAGAATCTGAATATGTTATTATTTTTACCTGTTAAATATTTTTTAAATATTACTTTCGAAGCAAACTTGTAATCAATATCGCACGGTCCGTCTTTCTTTTGTACCGGCGACGACCCATATTGCAAATAAACACCCGCTAAAATCATATAGAGACGAAAAAGCATCGATAACCACAAATGCACACCTCTGAAAAACCTCGCAGGGGAAAAACAACAGATTTCTTATCGCGAGAGGGATAGGGGGGGGCTTAGGATTAACCATATTCAAACATATTTTGGTTTTTGTAAACATTGAATCCACCGTCGGTGAATATGTGAAGGAGGATAAGTGGCAACACAATTGTGATGCCCCGCTAAAATAAAGAACGTGGACCTATTGTGGTCTTAAGTAATGCTTATTGGGTTAAGAGTTTGTGTTATTTTTTCTCACGTTGCAAGGTAATGTCTCTTTTGCTAGTTAAACTAATAAACGGATAATGATAACATCCAAAACAGGGCAGCAACACGCGTGTTTGCTTCTAGTACATTATTACATTACATACCCATGGTCCATGGATGATGGATGGGGATCCATCCGGTCCCTTATTTTGAAGCAACTGCTGCAACAGAAGCCTTAGACGAACCACTAAAACAGCAAGGACGACCGACATGACACTAGACGAAATCTAAAACAACCACGATGACCGACACGACAACATGACATGAAACAAGCAAGGGAAAAAGTGCGTGGAGCGTGTGCCTCGGCTCTCCCTCCGTTTGAACTCGACTAGCTAGCTGTAGTAGCTACTGCTTCTGGTGCGCGCATCCCGTCTCGCAGTCTTGGAGCCCGCCACAACTTATGGGGTCCCCATGGCACGTTTCCCTGCACTTGTTAACGCAGGACAGGCACTTCGCCTTGGTTGGGCCGCAAATGTCCTTCGCCGGCGGGCGGCTCGCCGTCTGAATCGCGCATCCCGGCTCGCAGTAGATGGTCATACGGCACTGCGTCGGGTCCCGCCGGCATCTGTCCCCGCACTTCTTCACGCAGGCCAGGCACTTTGCGTTGGTCGGCGCACAAGTGCCACTCTCCCGCGGCGGCGGCGGCGTGGGGCTCGACGTCTGCTGCGCGCATTTCGGCCCGCAGAGGAGGGTTGCACGGCACTGGGTCGGGTCCCGCCGGCAGGGCTCCACGCACTTGTTATAGCAGGCCAGGCACTTTGCGTCGCCTGGGGCGCAGCTGTCGGGCGGCGCCGGCGTGGCCGTGGGGAGCAGCTGGCCGGCGAACAAGAGCAGCGCGCAGACGGCCGCCGTCTGGAGCGCAGCGGTAGAGGCCATTGGTCTCAGGAGCAAAGCTTCCAAGTCGCAAGTGAAAGTGAGCAAGGCTTGCTAGCTAACTTAGAGGAGAGCAATGGAGGCGTGTGTCGTGCTGGGCGCTGGCTTGCCATGAGGGTGGAAACGAGGGTCTTATTTATAGGCGGCCGGCGAGCGAGTGGAGATCTCAGATGGTCAAGAGAAAATAATTCATTAGTCGCACGTTTATATCACGGTCGACCGTGGTATGTCGGCAGGCTCTCTCTCCTTCACGGTCGAACAGAAGGCTGCTGCATGCATTGCCGGCTCACCCGTGATCGTCACTGCTTGGCTGGTTTTTCTCTGCGCGGCATTGATGCCACACAGTGGCGGGACCGGTTTCTTTTGTTTTTGTCGGTTGTGCTGAATTTTAAAATGGAAGCATGCAGTATGAATGTGCGGACTATTTTAATTTAAGCTAAAATGGAAGCATGCAATTTCTTTTTGCCAGATTAGGGCATCTCTAACGGTGATATGCAAATCGGACAACACATCCGTTCACGGACAGGGAGAATCGCTATCAGTAACATTTCAAATCGCATTTCAATTAACCGGATGAAATTTATCAAACACAACGGAATTCGTTAAAGTTCAGACAGAAAATAGCAGAAACCATTCATACATAGCATTGCAAATAAGTCTGTACAAGTTCAAATTCAATGACAAATACTTCAAATTCAAATGCTTAACCGGATGTTCAACACGTTTTTCATGAACGGATCATGTTGTACCATTCATACAGTCCCTTGAGCTTCACCCAACAGTGTATGTACGTAAATGATCTGCCCTCTACTTTGTGGTACATCATGACAACGCGTACAGGCTACACAATGTGAAAACACTGAGGGCAAGTTCTTTTGGCGGCTTAAAAGATAAGCCTCCTCCTCCCCAGCTTTTTCCATAAGCCGCCTCCCTAATTCATTAGGGCTTCTGACCTAGTTATGGCATTACTAAATTAGAAGTCTCAACAAATTTTGGGAGCGTCTCGAGGGCACGTCCATGGCGCTGCAACGAACGGAGAAGCCCCTTATCATTGAGCTGGGCTGCAAGGCAGGAGTGGATGCCCTGATGGATAGCAGCGTCAACAGATCCTCACTGGTGAGCTGGGTGGAGGAGACGAAGAGGGCCCTGCATAGCATCCGGAGGCATAGTTTTGCCCACGTCTGGAGATCAGCCAATAGTGTTGCGCACTGTCTAGCTCATAGGGGACGAACCACCCAGCATACGATGGTGTGGGCAGGCTCCGGGCCTGATGATCTTTGTCATATTTGTGAAAACGAGTGTAACACCATTCCTTAATTAATACATTCTAGTTTCACCCGCAAAAAAAATTGGAAGCGTCTTATTTTTTAAGCTGTGGAGAGGTAGTTTGTTTTTTAAGCCGCCCAAGAGAACTGGCCCTGAGTAAATGAATGAATCAAGCAACAAGAAGCAAAACTTACGATCTCCACGGCTGCTACACGCAATGGCCACATTGCCTTCAGCCGGTCCGATCAACCGCCGTACAAAACATGGCTACGGTTGTCTAGATATTGTACCATCAATACGCTAACGACTGCACATTGCGTTCATGGATGATGTGCATGTCGTAGTGTGCAATGTGCTTTCGAGCGTGAAATGAACCATGCACGCGCTACCCGAAGAGCCCCTTTCTGCTCATGCTTACGAAATCCGCGGATACAGCCAACCTCGCATCACACAACAACTCATCCTCCATGCTCGAGTACCCCGCCATCCTTCATACTCTAAAAAGCCGCAAAGAAGTTCGAAAATAAGCTCAATGGCATTTGACCGAACACCTGTTGGGCGTGGTGACCGCCATGGACGTCGTCGATGGGGGCGGAGGGTACCTGGTTGCGGACGGATCCTGGGTGGATGGCGCCGTAGTACAAGGCAAGCGGGCGCGTGGGTGGTGGTTGCGAACGTCCGGCAATGCCTGGGTGGCGGCCTGAGAGGTACAACGGAGACGTCAGAGGAAGAGGGCATGGATGCAAAGTAAGGGGAGCAGCGGCAGAGTGGAAGAGAATGGGATCGGGACAGGCGTTTGAGTGGTTCGAGGGTGTTGTAGTCCTACATGGATGTTGTTCGGACTCCTGCAAAGCCCACCAACTTGCTTCCAATTTGCGGGAGAAAGCGCGTTCGGACCGGTCGACGGATCGATACAGGACCGCGTTGGATGGCAAAGCATGTCCGGACAGCATGATCCAGATAGATGCGGGCGGTTTGAGGGTCCGCTTTGGAGATGCCTTTATTGTTGGAAATATGCCCTAGAGGCAATAATAAATTAGTTATTATTATATTTCCTTGTTCATGATAATCGTTTATTATCCATGCTATAATTGTATTGATAGGAAACTCAGATACATGTGTGGATACATAGACAACACCATGTCCCTAGTAAGCCTCTAGTTGACTAGCTCGTTGATCAATAGATGGTTACGGTTTCCTGACCATGGACATTGGATGTTGTTGATAACGGGATCACATCATTAGGAGAATGATGTGATGGACAAGACCCAATCCTAAGCCTAGCACAAAGATCGTAGTTCGTATGCTAATGCTTTTCTAATGTCAAGTATCATTTCCTTAGACCATGAGATTGTGCAACTCCGGATACCGTAGGAATGCTTTGGGTGTACCAAACGTCCACAACGTAATCGGGTGGCTATAAAGGTGCACTACAGGTATCTCCAAAAGTGTCTGCATTGGGTTGGCACGAATCGAGATCGGGATTTGTCACTCCGTGTAAACGGAGAGGTATCTCTGGGCCCACTCGGTAGGACATCATCATAATGTGCACAATGTGACCAAGAGGTTGATCACGGGATGATGTGTTACGGAACGAGTAAAGAGACTTGCCTGTAACGAGATTGAACAAGGTATCGGGATACCGACGATCGAATCCCGGGCAAGTACAATGTCGCTAGACAAAGGGAATTGTATACGGGATCGATTGAGTCCTTGACATCGTGGTTCATACGATGAGATCATTGTGGAACATGTGGGAGCCAACATGGGTATCCAGATCCCGCTGTTGGTTATTGACCGGAGAACGCCTCGGTCATGTCTGCATGTCTCCCGAACCCGTAGGGTCTACACCTTAAGTTCGGTGACGCTAGGGTTGTATGAATATGAGTATGCAGCAAACCGAATGTTGTTCGGAGTCCCGGATAAGATCCCGGACGTCACGAGGAGTTCCGGAATGGTCCGGAGATAAAGATTTATATATGGGAAGTCTTATTTTGGTCGCCGGAAAAGTTTCGCACTTTATCGGTATTGTACCGGGAGTGCCGAAAGGGGTCCGGGGGTCCACCTGCCCCGGGGGGCCACATGGGCTGTAGGGGGCGCGCCTTGGCCTATATGGGCCAAGGGCACCAGCCCCAAGAGGCCCATGCACCAAGGAGACTTGGGGAGGGGAGAGTCCTAAAGGGGGAAGGCACCTCCGAGGTGCCTTGGGGAGGATGGACTCCTCCCCTCTTAACCGCACCCTTCCTTGGAGGAAGGGGAAAGGCTGCGCCCTGCCCCCTCTCTTGCACCTATATAAAGGGAGGGGAGGGAGGGGGCAGCAACACCCGGAAGCCCTTGGCGCCTCCCCTCTCTGCTACACCTCCTCCTCCTCCCGTAGTTGCTTAGCGAAGCCCTACCGGAGTTCTGCTGCATCCACCACCACGCCGTCGTGCTGCTGGATCATCATCAACCTCTCCTTTCCCTTGCTGGATCAAGAAGGAGGAGACGCCATCCGCTCCGTCGTGTGTTGAACGCGGAGGTGCTGTCCGCTCAGCACTAGGTCATCGGTGATCTGAATCACGGCGAGTACGACTCCATCATCCCGTTCCATTGAACGCTTCCGCACGCGATCTACAAGTGGTATGTAGATGCAATCACTCTCCCATGACTCGTTGCTAGATGAACTCATAGATGGATCTTGGTGAAACCGTAGGAAAAATTTTAATTTTCTCGCAACGTTCCCCAACAAAGGCATCATGAGCTAGGTCTATCGTAGTTCTCTATTGCATGAGTAGAACACAATTTGTTGTGGGCGTAGATGTTGTCAACTTTCTTGCCGCTACTAGTCTTATCTTGCTTCAGCGGTATTGTGGGATGAAGCGCCCAGACCGACCTTACACGTGCGCTTACGTGAGACCGGTTCCACCGTCCGACATGCACTAGTTGCATAAGGTGGCTAGCGGTGTCTGCTCTCCCACTTTAGTTGGAGCGGATTCGATGAAAAGGGTCCTTATGAAGGGTAAATAGAAGTTGACAAATCACGTTGTGGCTTTCACGTAGGTAAGAAAACGTTCTTGCTAGAACCCTATTGCAGCCATCGTAAAACTTGCAACAACAATTAGAGGACGTCTAACTTGTTTTTGCAGCAAGTGTTTTGTGATATGATATGGCCAAAGTTGTGATGAATGATGAATGATATATGTGATGTATGAGATCATGTTCTTGTAATAGGAATCACGACTTGCATGTCGATGAGTATGACAACCGGCAGGAGCCATAGGAGTTGTCTTTATTTTTGTATGACCTGCGTGTCATTGAAGAACGCCATGTAAATTACTTTACTTTATTGCTAAACGCGTTAGCCATAGAAGTAGAAGTAGTCGTTGGCGTGACAACTTCATGAAGACACGATGATGGAGATCATGATGATGGAGATCATGGTGTCATGCCGGTGACAAG
Organism: Aegilops longissima; assembly: GCA_021605205.1. NCBI lineage: Eukaryota > Viridiplantae > Streptophyta > Magnoliopsida > Poales > Poaceae > Aegilops > Aegilops longissima. The sequence continues at coordinate 533,624,389 of CM038681.1, read as the reverse complement.
ATGATCATGGAGCCCCGAAGATGGAGATCAAAGGAGCTATATGATATTGGCCATATCATGTCACTACTATATAATTGCATGTGATGTTTATTATGTTTATGCATCTTGTTTACTTAGAACGACAGTAGTAAATAAGATGATCCCTCATAACAATTTCAAGAAAGTGTTCTCCCTAACTGTGCACCGTTGCTAAAGTTCGTCGTTTCGAAGCACCACGTGATGATCGGGTGTGATAGATTCTTACGTTCACATACAACGGGTGTAAGCCAGATTTACACACGCAGAACACTTAGGTTAACTTGACGAGCCTAGCATGTACAGACATGGCCTCGAACACAAGAGACCGAAAGGTCGAGCATGAGTCGATAGTAGATACGATCAACATGAAGATGTTCACCGATGATGACTAGTCCGTCTCACGTGATGATCGGACACGGCCTAATTGACTCGGATCATGTAATCACTTAGATGACTAGAGGGATGTCTATCTAAGTGGGAGTTCATGAGATGAACTTAATTATCCTGAACATAGTCAAAAGATCTTTGCAAATTATGTCGTAAGCTCGCGCTTTAGTTCCACTGTTTAGATATGTTCCTAGAGAAAATATAGTTAAAAGTTGACAGCAGCGATTATGCGGACAGAAGAAAGCTTATGTCCTTAATGCACCACTCAGTGTGCTGAACCCCAAACATCCTCTGTGGATGTTGCAAACATCGGACATACGCGTTTTGATAACTACGTGATAGTTCAGTTAAACGGTATAGAGTTGAGGCACCAAAGACGTTTTTCAAAACGTCGCGGAACATATGAGATGTTTCGAGGGCTGAAATTGGGATTTCAGGCTCGTGCCCACGTCAAGAGGTATAAGACCTCCAACAATTTTCTTAGCCTGCAAACTAAGGGAGAAAAGCTCAATCGTTGAGCTTGTGCTCAGATTGTTTGAGTGCAACAATGTCACGCCCAATATGCGACCCTATCCAAAAGGAACTCGACGGTCCCACCAAGGATAGACCCGCATATTGAAACGCTTTTGCAAGGTGGATATCATTACATCAATATTACATAATAGTGGGGATACATACAAGACATACAATGCCACATGAATACATCAATACATGAGAACAACATCCGACTACGGATGAAACATAAACAGAAACTCAAACGACATCCACCCTGCTAGCCCAGGCTGCCGACCTGGAACCTATCCCCTGACCGAAGAAGAAGCAGAAGAAGAACTCCAATACAAGAAAGCATCGCTCTCGCGTCAAGATCATCGCAACCTGTTCCTGCAACTGGTGGTGTAGTAATCTGTGAGCCACGAGGACTCAGCAATCCCATTATCATGGGTATCAAGACTAGCAAAGCTTAATGGGAAAGGAAGGGGTAAAGTGGTGAGGTTGCAGCAACGGCTAAGCATATATGGTGGCTAACATATGCAAATGAGAGCGAGAAGAGAAACAAAGGAACGATCGTCAACTAGTAATGATCAAGAAGTGATCCTGAACTCCTACTTACGTCAGACATAACCCAGAAACCGTGTTCTCCTCTCGATCAACCCCGAAAAGAGACACTCACGGTTACGCACACGGTTGGTGTATTTTAGAAGAGTTTGCTTCAAGTTTACTACAACCGGATATTAACAAATTCCCTCGCCACATAACCGCGGGCACGGCTCTCGAAAGTTTATACCTGCAGGGTGTCCCAACTTAGCCCATGATAAGCTCTCGCGATCAATGAAGGATATTCCTTCTCCCGGAAGACCCGATCAGTCTCGGAATCCCGGCTACAAGACATTTCGATAGCAATAAAACAAGACCAGCAAGACCTCCCGGCGTGCCGACATCCCGATAGTAGCCGCGTATCTCGTCTCGAGCCACGACCGGATGAGCACTACGCATAACTAGAACCAGTCCTCAAGTTTCCCGAGGTGGCGCTGCAAGTGGCTCTAGTTTGGACCAACACTTAGACAAGCATTGGCCCGGGGCTAAAATAAAGATGACCCTTGGGATGCGCGACTCCCAAGGGAAAAGGTGATAGGTCGGGCAAATGGTAAAACCAATGTTGGGCCTTCTTTGGAAAAGTCTTATTCAAAGCGAATGTCAAGGGGTCCCATAAATCACCCGACCGCGTTAGGGACGCAAAATCCGGGAACATAACACCGATATGACGGAAACTAGGGCGGCAAGAGTGGAACAAAACACTAGGCATAAGGCCGAGCCTTCCACCCTTTACCAAGTATATAGATGCATTAATAATATAAGATATATTGTGATATCCCAACAAGTAAACATGTTCCAACAAGGAACAACATCTCCATGTTCCAACAAGGAACAAACTTCATCTTCACCTTCAACTAACAATGCTATAAGAGGGGCTGAGCAAAGCAGTAACATAGCCAAACAACGGTTTGCTAGGGAGGGTGCAAAATGTTAGAGGCTGACATGGCAATTTGGGATGGCTTGATAAACAGGTAATAGGTAGCGCAACATAGCGATAGAACGAAGCAACTAGCATAGCAATGATAGTAGTGAGATCCAGGGTAGCGGTCATCTTGCCTGAAATCCCGCTAGGAAGAAGAACGAGTCCATGAAGAAGACGAACGGATGAAGCCGAACCAAGCGTAGACGAACGAATCCTCACGATCGCAACGAAACGGGAACTATCGAGAAGAAGCACACACAACATAGTAAACACACCACACATGAACATGACAAGATGCACAACAAGCATGATGCATGACAAAGCCAGATGAGGCTACTCATGGCAAGAGATGATGCAAACAAGAGCAACACATCAAGGCAAGTTTAAATGAGGCCGGGAACAACATATAACAATTCCGGTAAGTCCTCATATGCAAATTTCGAGATTGGTCCAGATCTGAATAAACCTTATGCTCAAGTTGTTAAACAGCAAGTTAATATGCACCACGATGATCTACACGAAATTCTAGTCAAGTTACATATAAAGTTCATTAAATTCGGAGCTACGGCCTAGAAGATATGAGCAAAACAAGTTAAACATGGCATTGATGCAAAATGCATACAAACATCAAGCAAACACCTCAAAACAAGGATGCAACATGACAATATGAAACTACATGCAAAATCAAGCAAGTTTCATATAGAGCACACTCAAAACGGAGCAACAGTTCAACACATACACACTATACAAGTCATGACAACAATCTGTCCAAAACAGCAACTAGGCATATTGCAAGCATCAAAACAACAAGCTACAGAATCCCAACGTAATAACAAAAGGCATGGGCATTTTGTACAGGTAAAGCATTACAAAACATGAACACTGAGCTATCTCCAGAAATCACTAGAACATGCTCAAAATGACATGACAAGATTGCAAATAATAACAGTTTCAGACTTATCAGGAAATATCAGGTTGCAATGTTTAGAGCTATCAAACAACATGTTACAGGAACTTATCATGGCAAACAAAGGCATGGCATGAATCTACTAATTGCATAGAACAAAAGTCCCTTACTGACCATAAGCCAAAAAGGATTAGAAAATATAATGGCACCCATGTAAACATGGCAAGTTATATTACAGATTCATACATGGCAGGAACAACAATAAGTAGGCATGTTGGTGAGCTTGAACCACTCACCACAGAGCAATAAATGGCATGGCAAGGCAACTCACAGTAAGAAGACATGGCATAGAACCTATACATGGCAAGAACAACATCATAGCATGCAAGTATCAACTACAACAACCTTGGCAAAATTGAATAACATGTAAACAATCTGCCAGGAAACATTTTATAGCAAAAGTAGAGCTCGATTGACTCAAGCTATGGCACTCCATAATTGCAAACAAGGGCATGGATGGATAGAGGATAACCATATGTTCAAAACATCCTTACTGAAGTATCTCAAAATAAGCATGGATCTCTCGGTAGCATCAAGTTAACATGGCATAAAAATATCAGCAAAACAGGGGCTGAAATCAGCAACATCATGAAGCCTAGTTTGCATGCTTGTGCTAGTCACCACAGAGATCACAAGAATACATGGCATACACCCCTGTAAAGATGGCATGGCATATTACAAAACACATGTAGGACTCAAGTTCATAGGGTGCACACATCAATATGGCAAAAATGACAAAAGTGCATGTTCTGATAAGAATCTGAAACTAACATCACATAGCACTCCTCTAACAGCATTTCGGGCATCAAGATGAGCTCAAATGAAAATGATGCAATGAGATGAAATTATGTACTCGTCGAGACGAACAATTTGACATATTACACGCGCGAAACGGAGCTACATGAACAGAGTTATGGCATGATGAATATGGCAATATAATGTCAAAACTTCGGGGACAACAGTTCGGGGAAGGGGAAAAGGTCAACCCTGCGGGCACGCGAACCGAGGCTGATCCAGAGCTCTTGCCGGAGCTGGGCGGATCCGGCTGGGGAGGAGGCTGGAGAGGCGAGGGGGCGGCCGGAGTTGGCCGGGGCGGCGCCGGGGACCAAGGCGACGGTGACCTGCAGAGGAGAGAGAGAGAGAAACGCCATGAGGGAGAGGGAGAAGGAAGGAGAAGGAAGGAGAGGCGGCGGGCACCGGCTTGCTGGGCCCGGGAGTGGCGGAGGCACGCCGGCGGCGGTGGAGGCTGGCGGCGGCGACGGGGCTCGGGTCGAGGGGCCTCCCTCGATCCGATCGGGAGCGGAGGCGCCGGGGCCCAGATCTGGCCAGGCGGGCCCGATCTGGGCTGAAGGGCATGGGCAGGCGGGAGTGGAGGCGGGCGCGTGGCGCGTGGGTTGGAGGAGGAGGCTGCGCGGGCGGCGCAGGTGGCGGCTGGCCGTTGGGGCGGCGCCAAGTGGCGGATCTGGGCTGGCCGGGCACGGAAATGGAGGTAGGGGCGGCGGCTGCGAGGTAGGGGAAGGGCTAGGGGTAGGTTTAGACAGAAATGGAAAGGGGGAGGCTGCTATATATAGCAGGGAGGCCTAGGGATTAGGGTTTGGGGAGTTTTTGAGGGGTTTCGGACCCTCGGATCTCGATCTGGCGGTCCGGAGCGGAGGGGGTTATAGGAGGGCTGCAGGTGGGCTGTGACGAGAGGGTCTGGACTGAGGGGAGAGAAGAGAGGTGCCGTCCGGCGGCAGTTTCGGAAGCCGAAACGTCCGACGAAGGTACCGATAGCGATACCGCTATACATGAGGGTTGGGCTATCAAATGGACTCCGAATGCGACGAAACTTGACAGGCGCTCTGTCTACACTATAATAAGACCGCAAGCCAAGCTTCAACCCATTCCGAGAACATTTAACACCCGCACACGAAAAGAGGTAAAAGGGGGCGCCGGGAGACATAGGAGTGCCGGATTGCAAAACGGACAACGGGGAAAATGCTCGGATGCATGAGACGAACATGTATGCAAATGCGATGCACATGATGACATGATATGAAATGCAAATGATGACATGGCAAAGTGCAACACGCAAGCACATGACATGGCAACAACGACGAATAACTGACGGACACCTGGCGCATCGAATCCGGGGCGTTACAACACTCCTCCACTAACAAGAGATCTCGTCCCGAGATCTTAGGACCGAGACGGAAGGGAAAAAGGGAAGAGGTGAAACAAGAAATCAAGAGAAGAAGCAAAGAATCGAGAGCACTCGAGAAAAAGAGAGGAACGACGAGAATGCCGAGAATCGAAAGCTCACGGAATCAGATAGACTATGACACCACTCCGGTTAGAACGAGAAAAGAAACGAATAAGATTGAAAAGATTTAGGCAGCACTCCGGCTACAACATGGAGGAATAGAACTTGAACTTGAGAGGATGGAATGATACTTGATGAACTCATGACACAAAACCTCCGGAAAGACTTAAAAGAGTTGGAATGAAAGAATTTAGAAGGAGGGTTTGAACTGAATTGTTGAAAAAAAATCACCACCGAAAAGAATAAGATTGTTGTGGACTTATGGATAATCTCTCAAAATTATGAGGTGATAACCAACCACAATCAGAAAAGATTAACTAGCTGAGAAGAACGAAGAAATGCAAAACTCCACTTCAAAAGAATACGGAGAACTAATTACACTTCGAGATGCGAGAAGAAAAGATACTTGAACTCCACCAACAAAATATTGATGAACTCTTGAAGAATGAATTAAATCATGAAGAACCACCGTGAAGAACTCCGGTAACAAAAGATGATGAGATACAATGAAGGAAGACAGAATAAGATGAGCCTTGCGGTGACTTAGATGGAGGTTCCGACGAGATGGCCGAGGAAATAATTGAACTCCGGAAAAGAAAAGATGAAAAGACTTGGAACTAGAATTTATTCATTGAGAACAAACTCCGAAGGAAGAGATTAATCACTTTGATGAAATAAGAATAAGATTTATTGTATACTTATCCTTCATCAAATTAAATTGATGACAAGCAATGGATTTTGCATACTACTTATTCTTCTTGAAAAAGAATTGAGAAGTGACATATCGCAAACTTGAGAAGGTCTTCATGAACCACCGGTGGAATTGAAAAGAACGAATGGATTATTATGATAATCAAGGAAAATAATCTTGAACGAACCACCGTAAGAATTTGGAAATGACTGATGAAAGAGAATGAAACATCGGGGAGGATTAGAAGAACAAATAAACTAGAGGGGATTTAGATTCAAAAGAACAAAGAGATCATGAGCTGATTAAAGAATAGTTGAACGAAGCACCGGAAGAATATTGAGATGAACGAAGGGGCACGGATATAGAATAATTGAGAGAACGAAGCTGAAAACTTGGGACGAGGAAATCTTCTGAAATGGAGGCCTCCGGATAATCGAGAGGGAAAGCAACACCTGAAATACTCCGGATTGATGAAAAGAATTTGCATGACTGGAAACAATTAGATAGGATAACATCGAGGTAGCACCATGAATCTCCGGGGGAACGGACAAGATTTAAGAGAAACTTTACTTCGGTCTTCAAGGACGACGATAAACACCACCAAAATTAATGAGATACTCCGGAAGAATGAAAAACAGAGAGGTTGAGCCAACAATGAAATGATTTGAAATTGATCTTGGAAAAGGCATGTGACTGATGGAATCCATACTTACGTCAAACTACGAAAAGGATTTGAGAATAACTCCGGGAAAATCAAAAGAGTCAGGTAAGATCCTGGAAAAAGACCTGTGGGTTAGGGCCCACTAAAAGAAAAACACCGTTGGAAAGGATTGTTGAAGAGATGGATGATGCACCGGAACGACTGAAATATTAGAATGAGGTGACAACCTCGAATTAACTGGAACACAGACGAATCTCTTGATATGTCTTGCACACTCCGGAAGGATAAACTGGCGAGAGACGAACGAGCAAGGAAAACACTTGAGCCGAGAGAAACAATATGACCAATCCGAAAAACTTGATTTGAGTGCACCGGAAAAGAAAGGGATGAAGAATGACGAACAAGACGAGAATTCACCGGTTGAAATAATTGAGGGAAGACTGAAGAGGCTCCACACGAATGGAATTGATGGTCGAAACAGACTCAAACTCCGAGAAGAAAAAGGGTGGGAGGGCGGGAAAACAAAGACAACTTGGAAGGGGAAAATGACGAATATCTTGGAGATAAAACACCGGTTGAAATCATTGAGGAGAGAGAGCAAAAACTTCGCACGAGTAGGAAGGATACTCGATTACGGACTCCGGTTCCAATAAGAAGGGTGGGTGGGTGGGAAAAGAAAACAACTGAGGATTGAACTTGACAACGATGAAGAGGCGTCAACTTGACGAGAAATGCACCGGATGCAAAGAGCTGAGGAACAACAATCGGAAAACCAACTGCGTGATCCTAAAGAAAAAATTTGAAGGGGCAGAGAAGTAATTCAAAACACCTACGTCAAGATTCCTCACCAGAGCGACGAAGGGGCTGAGGAGTAAAAAGAATTCCTACTCTCCGATATAACTAGACTCCGAAAAGTTTTTTCTAGACTCAACAACGGCCAAACTACACGATCAATCAAGGGGGCTCCTAGGGTCGGTCGAGGCTCTGATACCAACTTGTCACGCCCAATATGCGACCCTATCCAAAAGGAACTCGACGGTCCCACCAAGGATAGACCCTCATATTGAAACGCTTTTGCAAGGTGGATATCATTACATCAATATTACATAATAGTGGGGATACATACAAGACATACAATGCCACATGAATACATCAATACATGAGAACAACATCCGACTACGGATGAAACATAAACAGAAACTCAAACGACATCCACCCTGCTAGCCCAGGCTGCCGACCTGGAACCTATCCCCTGATCGAAGAAGAAGCAGAAGAAGAACTCCAATACAAGCAAGCATCGCTCTCGCGTCAAGATCATCGCAACCTGTTCCTGCAACTGGTGGTGTAGTAATCTTTGAGCCACGAGGACTCAGCAATCCCATTACCATGGGTATGAAGACTAGCAAAGCTTAATGGGAAAGGAAGGGGTAAAGTGGTGAGGTTGCAGCAGCGGCTAAGCATATATGGTGGCTAACATACGCAAATGAGAGCGAGAAGAGAAACAAAGGAACGGTCGTCAACTAGTAATGATCAAGAAGTGATCCTGAACTCCTACTTATGTCGACATAACCCGAAACCGTTTTCTCCTCTCGATCAACCCGAAAAGAGACACTCACGATTCGCATTACGGTTGGTGTATTTTAGAAGAGTTTGCTTCAAGTTTACTACAACCGGATATTAACAAATTCCCATCTGCCACATAACCGCAGGCACGGCTCTCGAAAGTTTATACCTGCAGGGTGTCCCAACTTAGCCCATGATAAGCTCTCGCGATCAACGAAGGATATTCCTTCTCCCGGAAGACCCGATCAGTCTCGAATCCGGCTACAAGACATTTCGACAGCAATAAAACAAGACCAGCAAGACCTCCCGGCGTGCCGACATCCCGATAGTAGCCGCACAGATCTCGTCTCGAGCCACGACCGATGAGCACTACGCACAACTAGAACCAGCCCTCAAGTTTCCCGAGGTGGCGCTGCAAGTGGCTCTAGTTTGGACCAACACTTAGACAAGCATTGGCCGGGGGCTAAAATAAAGATGACCCTTGGGATGCGCGACTCCCAAGGGAAAAAGGTGATAGGTCGGGCAAATGGTAAAACCAATGTTGGGCCTTCTTTGGAAAAGTCTTATTCAAAGCGAACTGTCAAGGGGTCCCATAAATCACCCGACCGCGTTAGGGACGCAAAATCCGGGAACATAACACCGATATGACGGAAACTAGGCGGCAAGAGTGGAACAAAACACCGGCATAAGGCCGAGCCTTCCACCCTTTACCAAGTATATAGATGCGTTAATAATATAAGATATATTGTGATATCCCAACAAGTAAACATGTTCCAACAAGGAACAACATCTCCATGTTCAACAAGGAACAAACTTCATCTTCACCTGCAACTAACAACGCTATAAGAGGGCTGAGCAAAGCGGTAACATAGCCAAACAACGGTTTGCTAGGGAGGGTGCAAAAGGTTAGAGGTCGACATGGCAATTTGGGATGGCTTGATAAGCAGGTAATAGGTAGCGCAGCATAGCGATAGAACGAAGCAACTAGCATAGCAATGATAGTAGTGAGATCCAGGGTAGCGGTCATCTTGCCTGAAATCCCGCTAGGAAGAAGAACGAGTCCATGAAGAAGACGAACGGATGAAGCCGAACCAAGCGTGAGCGAACGAATCCTCACGATCGCAACAAGCGGGAACTATCGAGAAGAAGCACACACAACATAGTAAACACACCACACATGAACATGACAAGATGCACAACAAGCATGATGCATGACAAAGCCAGATGAGGCTACTCATGGCAAGAGATGATGCAAACAAGAGCAACACATCAAGGCAAGTTTAAATGAGGCCGGGAACAACATATAACAATTCCGGTAAGTCCTCATATGCAAATTTCGAGATTGGTCCAGATCTGAATAAACCTTATGTTCAAGTTGTTAAACAGCAAGTTAAGATGCACCACGATGATCTACACGAAATTCTAGTCAAGTTACATATAAAGTTCATTAAATTGAGACTACGGCCTAGAAGATATGAGCAAAACAAGTTAAACATGGCATTGATGCAAAATGCATACAAACATCAAGCAAACACCTCAAAACAAGGATGCAACATGACAATATGAAACTACATGCAAAATCAAGCAAGTTTCATATAGAGCACACTCAAAAGCGAGCAACAGTTCAACACATACACACTATACAAGTCATGACAACAATCTGTCCAAAACAGCAACTAAGCATATTGCAAGCATCAAAACAACAAGCTACAGAATCCCAACGTAATAACAAAAGGCATGGGCATTTTGTACAGGTAAAGCATTACAAAACATGAACACTGAGCTATCTCCAGAAATCACTAGAACATGCTCAAAATGACATGACAAGATTGCAAATAATAACAGTTTCAGACTTATCGGAAATATCAAAGTTGCAATGTTTAGAGCTATCAAACAACATGTTACAGGAACTTATCATGGCAAACAAAGGCATGGCATGAATCTACTAATTGCATAGAACAAAAGTCCCTTACTGACCATAAGCCAAAAAGGATTAGAAAATATAATGGCACCCATGTAAACATGGCAAGTTATATTACAGATTCATACATGGCAGGAACAACAATAAGTAGGCATGTTGGTGAGCTTGAACCACTCACCACAGAGCAATAAATGGCATGGCAAGGCAACTCACAGTAAGAATACATGGCATAGAACCTATACATGGCAAGAACAACATCATAGCATGCAAGTATCAACTACAACAACCTTGGCAAAATTGAATAACATGTAAACAATCTGCCAGGAAACATTTTATAGCAAAAGTAGAGCTCGATTGACTCAAACTATGGCACTCCATAATTGCAAACAAGGGCATGGATGGATAGAGGATAACCATATGTTCAAAACATCCTTACTGAAGTATCTCAAAATAAGCATGGATCTCTCGGTAGCATCAAGTTAACATGACATAAAAATATCAAGAAAAGCAGGGCTGAAATCAGCAACATCATGAAGCCTAGTTTGCATGCTTGTGCTAGTCACCACAGAGATCACAAAATACATGGCATACACCCCTGTAAAGATGGCATGGCATATTACAAAACACATGTAGGATTCAAGTTCATAGGGTGCACACATCAATCATGGAAAAATGACAAAAGTGCATGTTCGATAAGAATCTGAAACTAACATCACATAGCACTCTTCTAACAGCATTTCGGGCATCAAGATGAGCTCAAATGAAAATGATGCAATGAGATGAAATGATGTACTCGTCCAGAGCTCACCGGATCCTGAGGGAGAGGGAGAAGGAAGGAGAAGGAAGGAGAGGCGGCGGGGCACCGGCTTGCTGGCTCCGGCGGGGAGGAGGCGGAGGCACGCCGGGCGGGCGGTGGAGGCTGGCGGCGCGGCGACGGGACTCGGGGTCGAGGCTCCTCCCTCGATCCGATCGGGAGCGGAGGCGCTTGGGGCCAGATCAAGTGCCTGTAGGCGGGCCCGATCTGGGCGGGAGGCGCGGCAGCGGAGTGGGAGGCGAGGGGCACGTGGCGCGTGGGTTGGAGGAGGAGGCGGCTGGCTGCGGCAGGGTGGCGGCTGGCCGTTGGCGGCGCCAAGTGGCGGATCTGGGCTGGCGAACGCGAAAATGGAGGTAGGGCGGCTGCGAGGTAGGGAAGGGCTAGGGGTAGGTTTAGACAGAAATGGAAAGGGGGAGGCTGCTATATATAGCAGGGAGGCCTAGGGATTAGAGTTTGGGGAGTTTTTGAGGGGTTTCGGACCCTTGGATCTCGATCTGGCGGTCCGGAGCGGAGGGGGTTATAGGAGGGCTGATGGTGGGCTGTGACGAGAGGGTCTGGACTGAGGGAGAGAAGAGAGTGCCGTCCGTGGCGCTTCGAAGCCAAACGTCCGACGAAGGTACCGATAGCGATACCGCTATACATGAGGGTTGGGCTATCAAATGGACTCCGAATGCGACGAAACTTGACAGCGCTCTGTCTACACTATAATAAGACCGCAAGCCAAGCTTCAACCCATTCCGAGAACATTTAACACCCACACACGAAAAGAGGTAAAAGGGGGCGCCGGGAGACATAGGAGTGCCGGATTGCAAAACGGACAACGGGGAAAATGCTCGGATGCATGAGACGAACATGTATGCAAATGCGATGCACATGATGACATGATATGAAATGCAGATGATGACATGGCAAAGTGCAACACGCAAGCACATGACATGGCAACAACGACGAATAACTGACGGACACCTGGCGCATCGAATCCGGGGCGTTACAAACAATCACTTAAATCGAGTGGGAGTTGATCTTCCAGGTGAGATAGTGATGTTTCTCCAAAGTCATTGCCACCAAGCTGCTAGAGCTTCGTGATGAACTATAACATATCAGGGATATGTATGATGATCCTTGAGGTATTCGCGATGTTTGACACCGCTGTAAGTGCATCTAGTGCCCCTTAGTGATTTTGGTGTATTGAAGACTTATAGGTTAAGGAACTAATGCGCTTGTGAGTGTACACAGGTCTATAAGTCTATGAGGAGATTGATATTTACAGAGAAAGTCGACCCCTAAAAATGAAGTTCTTCAACTGAAGACTTTGATATTCTGAAGACTTTCTGAAGACTTTGAAAGTGAAGAAATTGGTGTGACCTTGAAGACTTGGTATTCATTTGAGGAACATGAAGCGTGAAGACTTTTGTTTTCGTAGTTTCATTTTCTCTTTCTTGAGTCATAGGAAACACCGTACTGTTAAAGGGGGTCGAGGAAATACTAAGGAAAAATTTCCATGTGATGCTCAACTCAAAATCCTACACCTACCAATCCCTTCGAGTGAAGCCTTTGAAATCTCATACAGTTCAGTCAATTTCTTCAAAGGATGAGAGCGAAGTTCTTCCGTCGTTGAGGAATTTGTTCGACCGAGGAGTTAGGAATTCGCCAAAGGGATTGCCTACACAATGAGGAACATGATAGCCCCGAGGAATTTGATATTCAAATTTCCGACCGTTCTTTGTCTTCGCGCCACCTGTCCCAAAATATCTTATCCATCTAACGGTCATATCATTGAAGGGCATTTATGTCTTATCATGTCGGGCTGCTCCCTAGGCTATAAATAGCCGCCCCTACAACCACTAGCTGGTTGGCTGCTCAGAGAACTTGACACTTGTCATTTGAGAGCAACCCATCCTCCGAGGACTTTGACTCCTTTGGCACCTGGCCAAGTAGCTGATCCCACAAGCATCAAGCGAGGTGAGGACTTTCACGATGAATGGGCTAAACGCCAAGAAAAATTGGCAAGGCAAGCCAAGGAGGCGGTGAAGAAATTCAATGAGGATTCTGCCACTGCTATCTCATCGAGGCCTCGGTCAAACCGAGGAAATCCATGCAAAGAAGCCTGCTCATAAGCCAAGTGCTTCACCATCTGCGCCCTCACGGCCAAGTTCCTCGTGCACACCCTCCAAGCACATTCCTCCTGCTGCTGCTCCACCAAAGTCCTCAACAGCTCCGTCAAAGTCTTGATCCACTGTGCACTGGCTACATGTCAAAGGACTGCTGGCTTCTCAATTGCCTCGAGCATTTCGCAAGTTCTCGGCCGCTCCCATTTCTTCAATGGCCCGACTCGGTTGAAGACCAAAGCAACAATTGGGCGAGGTCCTCGGCCTAGCCCAAAGAAGAAACAGGTTGCATTCCATGTGCCTTCGATGATGAAGCATCGATGATGAACTTGCGGAAATCATCGAGACCGTCAAGAAAAGGCCGCTAGAGCCAAAGGTACATCTGTGCCACTGCTATTGGATCCGAAGAAAGTCCTCGATTATATTGATCTCTGGCACAAGGATCCCAATACCCCTATGCCTGACTTTCATCTGACACCTGGCCAAAGTCATATGTTGACTCACTTCATCGCTGAAGAAAATGGAAGTTTGAGAAGGCAAGGGAAATCAAAAGGCTCAATCTGAAGGGAGAAGTTCACGAAGAAAAGCGTTGTCAAAATGACACGAGGAGCTTCTCAAGGTCGGACTGAAATTCAAGACCTCGGCAAAACTTGATTCCTATTATGCTGATTGGCAAGGAGCCAAGGTCAGATTGTGAACGACAAAGAAATTCACAAATGTTGCAGCCCGTGCAGCATGAAATTCCTCGGTGAAGCCTCAGCCCAACCGATTGAAGAACATGCCAAGACTTGCTGATGATGTTCAACCTGCTGATGAAAATGCTAGTTCGAGGCTGATGATCCCATTCCAGCCGCCGAAGAAATTGCTGGGCACCCACTAGCGGTGCGCTGAAGAAATCTACTCAAGACAGAACAAGCGCATCGATTGCGCTGAGAAACGAACCACATTCCTCGGCTCCTCCTGCGCCAACTCCAACTCCAATTCTTCCATCGCCTCGATGTGAAGAAAACCAAAGCTGCAGAGCGAGCTGCTTTGAAGAAAAGGAAAGCATCAGCTGCGTCGATTCTTGACTGCGAAGAAAATGAGGCCTATGACCAGCTCATACGAAAATCCAATTGATGTTGTTCCAATTTCCTCCATACCATCAAAGGACGTTGTTCCTTTTGGAGAAGACTATGAGATCCCAATCGGATCTGATGAAGAACATCATTCTGCTGCTTCGTCAGAGCAGATTGATGAAGAAATTGAAGTGGACGCAATCCCTTCAACCCCAGTCATTTCCTCACCTATGCCTCAGTTCACAACTGAAGAGGCTGGTGTTGAGGAAAGTGAAGATGAAGATGTGGATATTGGATGCACCACACCGGTGATGAATGATGACTTTTGGGAAAGTCTGCATCCCAATACTCCTCTCTTCACCCCGCTCCAACAGATTCCTCAGTCCCCTGCACAAACTGTCCAACTGGACTCTGAAGAAACTCAACCCACTGGTTCTGTGCATGAAGAAATTCCAGCCACTAGTGCTGATGCTGCTGATCCTCAGACTGCATCTGTTGAGGAACAAGAAATTCCTCAGCCTGAAGAACCTGAACTTGCGATTCCTGAGGTGGTGATGCAACTCACTGACACCCCTCTGCCCAAGCAAAAGAATCCATTTTCAAGCAAGCAAAAGTTCAAGGCTGAAGATTTCTTTGCCGAGCACGTGTTCTTCACTAAATATAATCCATATGATTCTGCTCGCATTAGGAAGAGGCGTTTCTGGACTGCCAGCCAAGCCAACTTCTACTCCTCAGTACTCTTCAACAAGGATAAAATCTTCGATCATGCTCATATTCCTCATGTGGACATGGAGTCGCTGCCGAGCTTTGAGCCAGTCCTCGGTGTTCTTCACGACCGAGACTTCTAAATTTCTGCTGATATCGTGGTGGAATGAAGAACTAATTCTTGATTTTATGCAACGCTGCACATCACGGAGGCGTTGAAGGCGTGAACTCATGGGTCTTAGATTGGATGTCGAAAATACTCACTACAAGGCACCAAACTGAATTGCTTCGTGCCCTACCACTCAGTCCTCCACTTGATGGTGCATGTTGTATCTACAACGAACCAGAACTTTCAAATCACTATATGCAAGTTACGATGAAGCCTTTGAAGCCAAGGCAGGCCCCAAGAACCAAATTCCTCGTCAAGGAATTATTATATGCCTCGGACTGTCTATCGGATTCGACGAAGACAATGAGTCCTATCAAAGGCCACGACTCGAACGATGAAGAAGTCGTTGGCATCATGAAGAATATGCTTTTCAACATCATCCATGGCGTTCCCGTCAACTTCCATGATTTCTTCATGAGGACTCTGGCTAACATAGCTATGTCACCATTTGAGCTGAAGCCTTATGCGCCTTGGATTATGAGATTCATCAGGGCAAGGTCTTCACTCAATTACAAGGCTGATACTTTGAACCACTGCAGCTACTTGCCCCCAATTGAAGTCCTCAAACGGACATTTACCTCAGATGATGACAAGGGCAAAGCTACTGCTGTGATCGATGAAGGCATTCGTCCATTGGATGGACAGTTTCGCAAAGCAGCATCCTACTCCACCAATGATGACTCTGCCACACATGACTCTGCCGCAAATACCTCAGTCAAGCAAAGTCCTCAAGCTACTGCACCCAGGGTGATGACTGATCGTGAGTTACTCCTCAGTCTTCATCAGAAGGTTGATCGTAATCATAAATGGGTCAAGCGTCAGTTTGGTACTTTTCTTCACAACATGACCTCAACACACAATGCGGTGAAGAAAAACCACTACTACCTCCATGAAACCTTCAAGCGCTTTGGGCTGTTCTTTCACATGTCTCAAAGGAAGAAGAACTGTCGTCAATGGGACTCAAGGAAGAATTTGACTGGTCTGCACCTCCTCCGAAGAAATTCAAGAAAGTCAAAGTTCCTTCCTTGGTGGCCAGCTCTTATTCTTCATCTCGCGACACTGATGAAAATGAAGACTTGGAAGACACCGCTGCTGGTCCTACTTCAACAACCGACCCCAACAATCTTTGGCGCTCCGTCTTCAACTTGAAATTCTTGAGAGCGTTAGTCCTCGTTTCGATCCTTTTGGTCATTCGATGACAAAGGGGGAGAAATTTGAGTTAGTCTTCAAGCGGGTCTAGTTTTTTTTGCCTATATACAGTAATTTATTTCTATTAAGTTACAACTCTCGTTCTTCTGAAACTTCTATTGGATCGAGTTGTAATCTTAAACCCGATGGTGCTTTGATACTTTTTATGCATTATGCTCTTGCACTATGCTCTGATTCTCATGAGCTCCTTGAAAATCTTCATAGCAAATCGATTTGGGCTCTGATACTCTTGATGCGTTATTTTGCATACTCTGAATAACATCAAGCACCATATTTCATCATGCATTTCAAATTCTTCATATTATATGTCAAATCGTGTATGAATTTCAAGATATAGGGGAGATCTCCATGATTCAATTCTTCAAATGTGCATTGCCTCAAAAGCAAATTCCTCACTATGCACATCTTGTGGGGAGTTCTTCTATATCTTGCAATCAAATCCTGATTATCAGTATTTACACTTCATATGTTTATCCCGTTGAAAACTTAACCTATATTGTCATCAATCACCAAAAGGGGAGATTGTAAGTGCATCTAGTGCCCTTAGTGATTTTGGTGTATTGAAGACTTATAGGTTAAGGAACTAATGCGCTTGTGAGTGTACACAGGTCTATAAGTCTATGAGGAGATTGATATTTACTGAGAAAATCGACCCTAAAAATGAAGTTCTTCAATGAAGACTTTGATATTCGAAGACTTTCGAAGACTTTGAAAGTGAAGAAATTGGTGTGACCTTGAAGACTTGGTATTCATTTGAGGAACATGAAGCGTGAAGACTTTTTTTCGTAGTTTCATTTTCTCTTTCTTGAGTCATAGGAAACACCGTCTTCGTTAAATGGGGTCGAGAAATACTAAGGAAAAATTTCCATGTGATGCTCAACTCAAAATCCTACACCTACCAATCCCTTGAGTGAAGCCTTTGGAAATCTCATACTGATTCAGTCAATTTCTTGATGTGAGTAGACGAAGTTCTTACAGTCACGAGAATTTGTTCGACCGAGGAGTTAGGAATTCGCCATCTTGGATTGCCTACACAAGAGGAACATGATAGCCCGAGGAATTTGATATTCAAATTTCCGACCGTTCTTGTCTTCTTGCCACCTGTCCCAAAATGTCTTATCCATCTAACGGTCATATCATTGAAGGGCATTTATGTCTTATCATGTCGGGCTGCTCCCTAGGCTATAAATAGCCGCCCCCTACAACCACTAGCTGGTTGGCTGCTCCGCGAGAACTTGACACTTGTCATTTGAGAGCAACCCATCCTTTGAGGACTTTGAGCAAAAATCATCAAGTGAGGAAAAACCCAAAAAACAAACCCCTACAAACCCAAAGTGATTGAGCATCACTGAAGAAATTGATCCTGCGTGGATCCGATGCTTGTTACCTTTGAAGACTGTGCTTCTTCCAGACGGTTAGGCGTCATGGTCTAGAGCATCAAGAGGAATTGTGGATCGCCGAGTGACCAAGTCTGTGAAGGTTTGGAAGTCGCTGAAGACTTACCACAGTGATTGGACGAGGTCATGTGACCTTAGTTCAAGGAGAATCGGTGAGGACTTGGTGACTGAGCTGCGTGCTCAGGATCGGGGTGTCCGGGACTGTGTGTCCTCGAGTTTAAATACTCAGCCGCTCCAACCAGACGTCTGTTGAGACAGCTGTTGGAACTGGTCTACCAAATCATTGTCTTCACCAACCTAACTGGTTCTATTTCCTCAACCCTTTCATTTCCTCATTCTTGTGTTGAGTGTTTGTTCATATCTGTGTTTGAAGACTTTGGTGAAGACTTTCTCAATTTCCTCGCCAATTTCTTGATCTATTTGTCTTCATCTTGTGTTATCCTGTGATTACGCTTTCATACTCTGTGATTGTCTTCATTTCATCATGATGACTATGCGTGTATTCTGTTATGCTTACTTCGAGTACTTATTCCGCTGCAAGTAGTTCT
Source organism: Aegilops longissima (assembly GCA_021605205.1). Classification (NCBI taxonomy): domain Eukaryota; kingdom Viridiplantae; phylum Streptophyta; class Magnoliopsida; order Poales; family Poaceae; genus Aegilops; species Aegilops longissima. The sequence continues at coordinate 533,605,854 of CM038681.1, read as the reverse complement.
TAGCTAAGGAATTTCCTCACCGCAAATTCCTCGATGAAGAATTCATAAAATCGCCTATTCACCCCCTCTAGTCGATATAACGCACTTTCAACGCGAATGTAGAAATCAAGAAGGAGCATCAATTGTTGATGGTTAATGAAACCACTAGTTTCAAGAAGGGCAAGGGCAAGAAGGGGTACTTCACGAAGCGGCAAATCGATTCTCGCTCGGTGAAGAAACCCAAGGTTGAACCCAAACCGAGACTAAGTGCTTCATCATGAGAGGAACGGACACCAAGCAGAACCACCCTAGATACTTGGTAGATAATAAGGCGGGCAAGGTCGATAGAAGTATATTGGATATACATTACGTTAATGTGTACTTTGCTAGTACTCCTAGTAGCACCAGGGTATTAGATACGGTTTGGTTGCTAAGTGTTAGTAACTTGAAATAAAAGCTACGGAATAAACGGAGACTAGCTAAAGGTGAGCTGACGATATGTGTTGGAAGTGTTTCCAAGGTTGATGTGATCAAGCATCACACGCCCTCTACCATCGAGATTTGGTGTTTTTCGTTGAGCATAGACATGATTGGATTATGTCTATCGCAGATCTGATTATTCATTTAAGGAGAATAATGGTTACTCTGTTTATTTGAATAATACCTTCAATGGTCTTGCACCTAAAAATGAATGGTTTATTGAAATCTCGATCGTAGAGATACACATCTTCATGCCAAAAGATATAAGATAGTAATGATAGTACCACTTACTTATGGCACTGCCATGTAAGTCATATTGGTGTAAAACACATGAAGAAGCTCCATGTTGATGGATCTTTGGACTCACTCGTTTTGAAAAGTTTGAGACATGCGAACCATGTCTATTGGTGTATACGCATGAAGAAACTCCATGCAGATGGATCGTTTGGACTCACTTGATTTTGAATCACTTGAGATATGCAAATCATACCACATGGGCAAGATGACTGAAAAGCCTCGTTTTTCAGTTAGATGGAACAAGATAGCAACTTGTTGCAAATAAGACATTTTGATGTGTGCAGTCCAATGAGTGCTGAGGCATGCGGTGAATATCGTTATGTTCTTACTTCACATATGATTTGAGTAGATGTTGAGTATATTTACTTGATGAAACACAAGTCTTAATTTGTTGAATGGTTCAAGTAATTTCAGAGTGAAGTTGAAGATCATCGTGACAAAAGGATAAAATGTCTATGATATGATCATAGAGATGAGTATCTGAGTTACGAGCTTTGGCACACAATTAAGACATTGTGGAAATTGTTTCACAATTAATACCGCCTGGAACACCATAGTGTGATGGTGTGTCCGAACATCATAGTTGCACCCTATTGGATATGGTGCGTACCATGATGTCTCTTATCAAATTACCACTATCGTTCATGGGTTAGGCATTAGAGACAACCACACTCACTTTAATAGGGCACCACGTAATTCGGTTGAGACGACACCGTTTGAACTATGGTTTGGAGAAACCTAAGTTGTCGTTTCTTAAAAGTTTGGGGCTGCGACGCTTATGTGAAAAAGTTTCATCGTGATAAGCTCGAACCCAAAAAGGATAAATACATCTTCATAGGATACCCAAAATGGTTGGGTATACCTCCTATCTCAGATCCGGAAGCAAAAGTAATTGTTTCTAGAAACGGGTCCTTTCTCGAGGAAAAGTTTCTCTCGAAAGAATTGAGTGGGAGGATGGTGAAGACTTGATGAGGTTATTGAACCGTCACTTCAACTAGTGTGTAGCGAGGCACGGGAACTTGTTCCGTGGCACCTACACCAATTGAAGTAGAAGCTTATGATAGTGATCATGAAGTTTGGATCAAGTCACTAACGTTACTCGTGGGGTGACAAGGATGCGTACTACTTGGTGGTACACAATCCTGTCTTAGAGGTCATGTTGCTAGACAACAATGAACCTACGAGCTATGGAGAAGCGATGGTGGGCCCGTATTCCGACGAATGGCTCGAGGCCATAAAATCCGAGAACGGATCCATGACTTTGGAAGAAATACTTGATGGTCGTAAGGCCATTGGGTACGGATTGATTTTTGAAAGGAAGACAGACAATGATGGTAAGAATTACCATTAAGAAAGCTCGACTTGTCGTTAAGATGTTTTTCGACAAGTTCAAGGAGTTGACTACGGTGAGGCTTTCTCACCAGTAGCGATGCTAAGAGTCTGTTGGAAATGGATTAGCGATTCTTGCATCATTTATGAAATCTTGCGATAGAATGTCAAAACATTGTTTCCTTGACAGTTTTCTTGAGGAAAGGTTGTATGTGATACAACCGAAGGTTTTGACAATCTGAAGAACGCTAACAAATATGCAAAACTCCAGCAATCCTTCTAAGGACTGGAGTAAGCATCTCGGAGTTGGAATGTGTGCTTTGATGAGATGATCAAATTTTTTTGGGTTTATACAAAGTTTATGAGAAACTTGTATTTCCAAAGAAGTGAGTGGGAGCACTATACAATTTCTGATGAGTATATGTCGTTGACATATTCATGATCAGAAATGATGTAGAATTTTCTGTAAAGCATATAGGGTTATTTGAAAAGTGTTTTTCAAGTGAAAACCTGGATTAAGCTACTTGAACATTGAGCATCAAGATCTATGAGGATAGATCAAAACTGCTTAATGGTACTTTCAAATGAGCATATACCTTGACATGATCTTGAAGGTGTTCAAGATGGATCAGTCAAAGAAGGAGTTCTTGCCTGAGATGTAAGGTATGAAGTTAAGACTTAAAGCTCGACCACGACAGAAAAGAAGGACGAAGGTCGTCCCCGATGCTTTAGACGTAGGCTCTATAGTATGCTATGCTGTGTACCGCACCGGAAGTGTGCCTTGCCATGAGTCAGTCAAGGGGTACAAGAATGATCCAGGAATGGGGATCATTGGACAGCGGTCAAAATTGTCCTTGGAGTAAATAAGGACATGTTTCTCGATTATGGAGGTGATAAAGAGTTCGGCGTAAAGGGTTACGTCGATGCAAGCTTTAACACCTATCCGAGTGACTCTGAGTAGCAAACCGGATACGTATAGTGAAGCAACCATTTGGAATAGTTTCAAGTGAAGCGTGGAAGCAGCATTTACAATATGACATAGAGAATTACAAAGTACATACGGATCTGAATACTTCAGACCCGTTGACTAAAAACTTCTCTCACAAGGAAAATGTAACGCCCCGGATCCGATGCGCCAGGTGTCTTCCAGTTATTCGCCGTCGTTGCCATGTCATGTGCTTGCGTGTTGCACTTTGCCATGTCATCATATGCATTTCATATCATGTCATCATGTGCATTTCATTTTGCATACGTGTTCGTCTCATGCATCTGAGCATTTTCCCCGTTGTCCGTTTTCCAATCCGGCACTCCTATGTCCCCCGGCGCCCCCTTTTACCTCTTTTCGTGTGCGGGTCTTAAACTTTCTCGGAATGGCCCGAGGTTTGCCAAGCGGCCTTGGTATAGCACCGGTAGACCGCCTGTCAAGTTTCGTGCCATTTGGAGGTCGTTTGATACTCCAACGGTTAACCGGGTAACCGTGAAGCCCTCTTTGAGTTGCATCCCAACACCCCTTTCAAAGTGGCCCAAAACCCAACAAACTCCCCTCCATGCTCTCGGTCGTTCGATCACGATCGTGTGGGCGAAAACCGCACCTAATTTGGACTCTCCTAGCTCCCTCTACCTATAAATATGTCTTCCCAAAATTCGCGGATAAATCCTTCCCGAAACCCTAGCCCTTCTTCCTCCGCTGCCGGACACGTCCGCCAGCGTCGGACACGTCCAGCGCCACCGCTTCGCGCCCAATCGGGCCGCGCCACGTAGCCCTCCGCCACCAGCCGCCGCCGCCCAGAGGCCTAGGGCAGCCAGCGCCCGCCCGCCCGCCATCGCCGCCGCCGTCGCCGCCGCCCTCCACGCCGCCGCGCCGCTTAGCGCCGCCGCCGCCGCCGCCGCGTCCTCCCCACGCCTGCCCGTCGTCCTCGGCGCGCCGCCTTGCCGGATCCGCCGCCCGCCGCGCCTCCACCTCCTCCAGCGCCCGAGCTCCGGCCACCGGTGCCCTCGCCGGACCGCCACCGGAGGAGCCCGGCGCCGCCTCCTCCCGTCGCCCGAGGGTCAGCCCTCGTCGGCTGCGCCCGGATCCGCCCCTCTCCGTCTCCGGCGCCGCCTCCCCGTCCTCTGCTCCGGCGAACTCCGACCAACCTCGAAGACCGAGCCCGAAACCCTAGATCTGTTTTCGGGAAGTGATATTCCGCCTAAGTCTTTATCTGTCATATTTTTATGCATTTTCATCGCATCATAACTCTGCATCCGTAGCTCCGTTTCGCGCGTGTAATATGTCAAATTGTTCGTCTCGACGAGTACATCATTTCATCTCATTGCATCATTTTCATTTGAGCTCATCTTGATGCCCGAAATGCTGTTAGAAGAGTGCTATGTGATGTTAGTTTCAGATTCTTATCAGAACATGCACTTTTGTCATTTTTGCCATGATTGATGTGTGCACCCTATGAACTTGAGTCCTACATGTGTTTTGTAATATGCCATGCCATTTTTACAGGGGTGTATGCCATGTATTTTTGTGATCTCTGTGGTGACTAGCACAAGCATGCAAACTAGGCTTCATGATGTTGCTGATTTCAGCCCTGTTCTGCTGATATTTTTTATGTCATGTAAACTTGATGCTACCAAGAGCTCCATGCTTATTTTGAGATACTTCAGTAAGGATGTTTTGAACATATGGTTATTCTCTATCCATCCATGCCCTTGTTTGCAATTATGGAGTGCCATAGCTTGATTCAATCGAGCTCTACTTTTGCTATAAAATGTTTCCTGGCAGATTGTTTACATGTTATTCAATTTTGCCAAGGTTATTGTAGTTGATCCGTGTATGCTATGATGTTGTTCTTGCCATGTATAGCTTCTATGCCATGTCTTCTTACTGTGAGTTGCCTTGCCATGCCATGTATTGCTCTGTGGTGAGTGGTTCAAGCTCACCAACATGCCTACTTATTGTTATTCCTGCCATGTTTAAATCTGTAATATAACTTGCCATGTTTACATGGGTGTCATCATATCTTCTAATCCTTTTTGGCTTATGGTCAGTAAGGGACTTTTGTTCTATGCATTTAGTAGTTTCATGCCCATGCCTTTTGTTTTCACGTTGAGATGATGTAGCATGTTGTTTTGGTGCTTGCAATATGCCTAGTTGCTGTTTTGGACAGATTGTTGCTATAACTTGTTTCATGTGTATGTGTTGAACCGTTGCTCCGTTTTGAGTGTGCTCTATATGAAACTTGCTTGATTTTGCATGTAGCTTCAAATTATCATGTTGCATCCATGTTTTGAGGTGTTTGCTTGATGTTTGTATGCATTTTGCATCAATGCCACTAGTAAACTCTTGGGTGTTGGTCACATGGCGATGTGACCTGTGAGTGTTAATCACATGGCGATGTGAACTAGATTATTGACTCTGGTGCAAGTGGGAGACTATTGGAAATATGCCCTAGAGGCAATAATAAATTAGTTATTATTATATTTCCTTGTTCATGATAATCGTTTATTATCCATGCTATAATTGTATTGATAGGAAACTTCGGATACATGTGTGGATACATAGACAACACCATGTCCCTAGTAAGCCTCTAGTTGACTAGCTCGTTGATCAATAGATGGTTACGGTTTCACGACCATGGACATTGGATGTTGTTGATAACGGGATCACATCATTAGGAGAATGATGTGATGGACAAGACCCAATCTAAGCCTAGCACAAAGATCGTAGTTAGGTATGCTAATGCTTTTCTAATGTCAAGTATCATTTCCTTAGACCATGAGATTGTGCAACTCCGGATACCGTAGGAATGCTTTGGGTGTACCAAGCGTCTGGCGAATGGCGGGTGGCTATAAAGGTGCACTATAGGTATCTCCAAAAGTGTCATTGGGTTGGCACGAATCGAGATCGAGATTTGTCACTCCGTGTAAGCGGAGAGGTATCTCTGGGCCCACTCGGTAGGACATCATCATAATGTGCACAATGTGACCAAGAGGTTGATCACGGATGATGTGTTACGGAACGAGTAAAGAGACTTGCGTAACGAGATTTAACAAGGTATCGGGATACCGACGATCGAATCTCGGGCAAGTACAATGCCGCTAGACAAAGGGAATTGTATACGGGATCGATTGAGTCCTTGACATCGTGGTTCATCCGATGAGATCATCGTGGAACATGTGGGAGCCAACATGGGTATCCAGATCCCGCTGTTGGTTATTGACCAAAGAACGTCTCGGTCATGTCTGCATGTCTCCCGAACCCGTAGGGTCTACACACTTAAGGTTCGGTGATGCTAGGGTTGTATGAATATGAGTATGCAGCAAACCGAATGTTGTTGAGTCCGGATAAGATCCCGGATGTCACGAGGAGTTCGGAATGGTCGGAGGTAAAGATTTATATATGGGAAGTCTTATTTTGGTCATTGGAAAAGTTTAGCACTTTATCGGTATTGTACCGGAGTGCCGAAAGGGTCCGGGGTCCACCGGGGTCCACCTGCCCGGGGGCCACATGGGCTGTAGGGGTGCGCCTTGGCCTATATGGGCCAAGGGCACCAGCCCCAAGAGGCCCATGCACCAAGGAGACTTGGGAGGAGAGTCCTAAAGGGGAAGGCACCTCCAGGTGCCTTGGGAGGATGGACTCCTCCCCCCTCTGGCCGCACCCCTTCCTTGGAGGAAGGGGCAGGCTCGCCCTCCCCTCTCTTGAACCTATATAAAGGGAGGGGAGGGAGGGGGCAGCAACACCCGGAAGCCCTTGGCGCCTCCCCTCTCTGCTACACCTCCTCCTCCTCCCGTAGTTGCTTAGCGAAGCCCTACCGGAGTTCTGCTGCATCCACCACCATGCCGTCGTGCTGCTGGATCATCATCAACCTCTCCTTTCCCCTTGCTGGATCAAGAAGGAGGAGACGTCATCCGCTCCGTACGTGTGTTGAACGCGGAGGTGCTGTCCGTTCAGCACTAGGTCATCGGTGATCTGAATCACGGCGAGTACGACTCCATCATCCCGTTCCATTGAGCGCTTCCGCCTGCGATCTACAAGTGGTATGTAGATGCAATCACTCTCCCATGACTCGTTGCTAGATGAACTCATAGATGGATCTTGGTGAAACCGTAGGAAAAATTTTAATTTTCTGCAACGTTCCCCAACATTTATGTGCCGAGAGAATATTTGTGCTAGGCCCACGTGCTATCGTGATATGGGTTGCTGGGTCGTCGGATCTTAGATCAGAGGACATATGTGAGCTGTTGGCTCTACTGGACCTATACGCAATTTTCAAACTCCTAGCGGCTTTTTGGCAAAGTTGCATCCATTCCAGGAGTTCATATCACCGTAGCACCTGAGGTGCCGGAGGACTAGTTATTCTCCCCTTCTGTGCCCTTATTAAGAACAGTAGCAAGGCAGAGGCGAGGCGCCGCGACCATGTATTACAACATCTACAGTCGGGCTCCCTAAACTGTCGGCCCGCTCGGTCTGTATCTGGTTGTTGGGAAACATGGTAGATAACAAAAAATGGCCCTACGATCACAATCCCATGAACACTATGAAGATGCATTAGAGGCAGATCCCACTGAGGGGCTCCCATAGCCGCAACCGCCATAGTTTGCCAGTGTGGGCCTAGTCCACCTGTGTGGGAGGGAGGAGAGTGAGAGGGAGGACCCGTAGCGGAGTCGGGGGCGCAGGGAGACGTCGGCTTTCTGGAGGTCAGGCTGGGTAATGGAAACGAGAGAGAGAGAGAGAGAGAGAGAGAGAGAGAGAGAGAGAGAGAGAGAGAGAGAGAGAGAGAGAGAGAGAGAGAGAGGGGGGAAGGGGTAGATTTGAGCCAATCGCCCGCTAGTTTTTTTTGTTTTACATATAAACCATGCCTTGTTTTCTCAGCAATTCTGCCGACGAGGCGCTGTCGAGTCAGCGGTCAACATGGTCAAAACCAATTGAGCATCCGAAAACCAAGACTAGGGTTGAGTTCTGAACCTCAAGGTTAGTTGGAGTGTATTTCAACCTGAGTTTTAAGTCTTCTCATCAACATTTTCCAAGGAGTCCTTACGTTTAATTAGGAGAGTTTATTGATTTTCATCCTTATCTACCTTCTCATAACAATTTATCTAATTCACATCTAGATGTTTTGTCACATCTAACCTTTCACAAATAACGCAGCAACAAGAAACAAAAAGAAAATTTGAGACAAAAAATAGATCACAAACATAATGAACATCACATTAGATGTGACATAACTATGTCACATCTAAATGTGTCCTATACATACCCTTCTCATAAATACAGTGCATAGTCTCAATTGAAGGATTGACAAGTCCCTTTTTTCCGACCGTATGTTACTCCTCCCCAAGAGGAAAAGGAAATCTGGAGTTTTCTCGTTTGTCCGGTTGCAGCAGGTTTGCAACGTTCGCACCCACCAGGGAGCTGTTTTTCACGTTCTCGATTCAAGCAAAGCAAAATTGCTTCTACCAACAACGTACGCAGTGCAGCGCGTTATTCTTCTTCAACCACCTCAGCTACCACGTCTGCTCGCCCAGCCAATTCCTCTGTTTTCTCGTTTGCCCGCACGGCCGCCACACTGGGTTAGTCGTGAGCACGCAGTCCTGCGGTTCATCGCACTACACTCAACTCAAGCTGGCCGGAAAACTATAGACCGCTTCACTATAATAATAACCCGACCTTCTAGACGAGCCACGGTTTTGTACCGCACTATAAATCGGCGCCACCCCGCCATGCAAATCAGCACCAACACACAGACGCTTGTGTGTGTTCTTCGGTTAGGGAGTACTGCACCAAAGCAACAAGCAATGGCAGCTCTCCGCGCGCTTATCGTCGGCATCGCCATCGCCGCCGCACATTGTTGGGTCGCCGGCGGCACGGCGACCAAGGGCCCGGTGACGTACGTGTTCGGCGACTCGATGTCGGACGTGGGGAACAACAACTACTTCCAGCTCTCCCTCGCCAGGTCCAACTACCCCTGGTACGGCATCGACTACCCCAACGGCGTCGCCACCGGGAGGTTCACCAACGGCAGAACCATCGGAGACTACATGGGTAAGTCGCCACTGACTGTCAACGTTATTAATTATTAGTCCATGAACCGTGTACACTTGCGACGCGATCGAGTGGCATGACTGAAGGATGTTCGGTCTGATGCAGCTGCCAAGTTTGGCATCCCGCCCCCGCCGCCGTTCCTCTCCCTGTCGTTGGCCGACGACGACTTCCTCGCCGGCGTCAACTTCGCGTCCGGTGGCGCCGGCATTCTGAACGAGACCGGCGTCTACTTTGTAAGCCGCATTACTGCTAACTGCTACTCCTCGGCACTGATCGCTAGCTCAGTTGTGTGACACGGTTAAATTTTGCAGGTGGAGTACTTCTCGTTCGACGAGCAGATCTCGTGCTTCGAGACTGTCAAGAGGGCGATGATCGCCAAGATCGGCAAGGAGGCCGCCGAGGAGACTGTCAACGCAGCGATGTTCCAAATTGGACTCGGTAGGACATTTCCTTCGTCTCAGTGCATGAAGTACGTACGAGCTTATGGATTAATTCCGCGCGTCATAAATTAATTTGATCGTCTGAACTAGGGAGCAACGACTACATCAACAACTTCCTGCAGCCGTTCATGGCGGACGGCACCACGTACACGCACGACCAGTTCATCCGCCTCCTCGTCGCCACTCTAGACCGCCAGCTCAAGGCAAGAACGAACACATTCTCACAAGGCTAAAATTTATTCGAGTGAATCAAGCCGATGGGAATCCATCTGACAAAATGAGCACCGGTCAATGATGGATCTTGCTCCGTATGCAGAGGCTGTACGGGCTCGGCGCCCGGAAGGTGGCGTTCAACGGGCTGCCCCCGCTGGGCTGCATCCCGTCGCAGCGCGTCAAGTCGGCCACCGGGGAGTGCATAGCCCAGGTGAACAGCTACGCCGTGCAGTTCAACGCCGCCGCGAAGAAGCTGCTCGACGGCATGAACGCCAAGCTGCCCGGCGCGCAGATGGCGCTCGCCGACTGCTACTCCGTCGTCAAGGAGCTCATCGACCACCCAGAGAGAAACGGTACGGTAACATCGACGGCGCCGGCCAAGCCGTTCCGGTGCGTCGTGGTCCGTGCCTGACCTCCTCTTCTTTTCTTCTGCGCTGGTGTTTGTTGCAGGGTTCACGACGTCCGACACGTCGTGCTGCGGCGTGGACACCAAGGTCGGGGGCCTCTGCCTGCCGGATTCGACGCCCTGCCGCGACCGCAAGGCGTATGTGTTCTGGGACGCGTACCACACCTCCGACGCCGCCAATCGGGTCATCGCCGACCGCCTCTGGGCCGGCATGACGACCGCCAGCGCTCCGGCTCCGGCTCCTCGCGCCGGCGCGCCAGGACCAGCCGCGGTGCCGGCGCCTTCTCCTTCTCGTCGGGCTTAAGATTTAACTCACATTGATGTTGATGGATTTCGCGTCTTTACTCCAGACAGTGTTTCAGTTTAAACTGTGAGATCTAGGTGAAATGCCGCAATTTATACGAGTTGTTTCATAGCGAAGGGGACTCGGTACATGGTTCATTTTGAGAATCGGTCCTACATGTGTCTATAAATACTGAAATTTGTGCCACGGTAATGTGTGCATAGTGCACTTTGTGCCTGCAAAATTCTACTTCCTCTGTGCATATAAATTCTTCTGATAAGTTAATCTTAACAAACTTTGACAAACCTTAAGAAGGAAATTATCCATATCTACAATGCCAAACATATATAATATGAAAATTAACTCACGATGTATCTGATGATTGCATTTACTATTCCAAATGTAGATACTTTACTCTTTAAAAATGTCCAAAATTCGTAAGGTTTGACTTTTGGAGAAAAATCTATAGGCACCACATTACATAACAGAGAAAGTATGATAACTTTGTTTGAATTGTGATGTTAGTCATGAAAGAAAAGGAGGGATTTATCGAGAAAATATCCATTAAAAACCAAATTACAATAAAAATAATATCCAAACAACATTTGGAAGTTTTTCAGAAATTCTGGAAAAAACAATATGTTAAGAGGGTGATGTTTTATTAGCATGTGAAATTCCAAGTTCAAACATAATTTCATATATGAGGTATGACAAAACAAATTCATTAGTGAACAATGATGTTTACTGTTCAACACTATTCATTGTTGAATTTGTCTTTTTCAGATCGCGTAAATGAATTTGGGGCTGAGTTTGGAGTTTACATGTCTATATGGTTGTTTTTATCCTGACACACCTAGTCTATGGAGAGATTCCGATGGGTTAAACATCGCCCAATGGTAGGCATGGTCCTTTGTAAGGTATGGGGGCGCTCGCCATGACTTTGTGCTTACTGTATCCACTACATTTGAGTAGTTTGGTTGGCCCTAAATCACACATTTGGATTATGATGCCAACAGTGACGGATCTATAGGGTGGACAGGGTGGGCAGCCGGCCACCCTGAAATTTTGAGTTGACCCATATATATATATCATAGCCCATAAGAGATTAGGGGATGGGCCTGAAAAAAAGAAAAGCCTAGTAAACACAGGCGCGACTCGTCGCACGGCCACAGTAGCCTTTCGCCGAAGGCGATTCATGAAGAAGAATTCTTATCTCTTTTTTTTTCGTTCATTCAGAGGCACATTGCAGATTTAGGGATGATTCCCATCAAGAGCTCAACAGTAACAGTGGGTTGTTCTGCGGCTGATATGAAGTGAAACCCTCCATCGAGTGGATTTGTAAAGATTCATGTTGACGCAGTAGTGGAAGGCATGGTGATCGAAGTGCATTTGTTGATGTATATCGTTCGGAGAATGGTGATTGCTTAAGTGCTTCGGCTGTGGCAATCCCAGACTTGACAGACCCGGAGATATCGGAACCGATGGCTTTGAAATGAAGCTTGTTGCAACAGACTGTATATCCACTCTGAAGCATGTTAATGGAATATACAAGGCACCATCTGAAGCTATTGTCTGAGAGATCAAGTTGAAGTGCACAGGCTTTGCCTCAGTGCAAATTATTCATGAGAAACGAAGTTTAAATGTTAAAGCACATAGTTTAGATAGAGTTGCTACTACTCTGGATTTTAGTCGGCATGTTTGGCTGACAGGAAGACCAGATATTACTCTAAGTCCTGGTGCTCGCATTTATACTTGATTTATTTCAGAATTTCTGGCGATACGCGTTCAGCGGAAGAATACGTTCTCATCGACTACAAGGCGTTTATGATGACTTCATAAAATCTCAAAATGATATGTTGGCTTAGTATCTCGAAGGTGTTCATAAGGGTAAACTGTGCATGTGTGGTGAATGTATGCGCGTATCTCGAAGGACATCAGGAACAGAGAAAGAGACGGGGAATTCAGGGTACATGCATACTCATATTAGCGGTGCTAATTTGCGTGATTTTTATTCTTGCTTTGGTAGGAGCACTCTGTGACCACCGGAGGTTTGAAAGATCTTCCGATCATGAGGATGAGGCGAGGGCGACCACCGGAGGCGCCGCCGGGATCTTCCTCGGATCCCGCTGATCTGCTGCCGCCGTTGCGGATCGCCCCGGCCTCGGCACCCTCCTCGGCTCAGCCCGATCCCATCCAGCGGGATCAGATCGAGGCTGGGTGTGAGGCGGACGTGCATGCGGAGTGGGGGTTGCGCTGGGCTGTGCGTTTCCGCGATGGCCATGGGGATTGGATCAGCGGACGTCTGCATCATTCGCCGACATCTCAATGGACGACGCTGCTGGATTTGAACAACGACGTCCGCGCCGGCGATTATGTAGCGATCGGCGACCAGGTGATGGTTGGTTCTAATTTGCTGATTGATGTCTATGACGTGGTTGTGGAGCATCGTATGCAGATGGTTGCGGATGTGGCAAGCCCGATCGAGCTTCTCAATTCGTCCTTGGAGTCTGACGGCGGGGAGCTCGGTCGGCGGGGGGAGACTGGGGGCGCGACCGCCGTGATCCACGCGGGGTCCGGCGATCGAAGGCGGGTGGGGGCCGGTTTTGGGCACTCGTTGACGCCGACGAAGAAGACGAGGATGAGGAGGCTGATGCGGCGCAACCTTCTCCACCTTCGCCGACCCCTTCCGATTTGCTGTGTGAGTTCTTGTGTGCAGAGTACGATGAAGATGAGGTCTCTTCTACGGTCAACAAGATCTTGCCCGTTGATGATCCGACTCGGGTCAGGCTTCATGCGGGGGAGACCAAGGAGATGTTGCGTTGGGTGGTTCATCGGAGAACAGCGGCGTCGGTGATCCGGCCGTCGAAGGGTCCCCTACCTAAGGTATGTCTACCGAACTTAACGTTATTTGATCTGATACGACCGGAATCATGGACTAAGGTGACTAGGAGAAAGAATGCTCGCCGGGCAGGGCCCTGATCGGCGCCGGAGGTGGCCGCGGCTTCGTTGCCGGCGGCCACGGCGATCCCGATCCGTGCCGCTCGCCAGGAGCGTTTGAATCAGCTCCTGGGCGGAGTTGTGCCGATGCCGGTTGGGCCGGTGGGTACGTTTGGGCCGGTGTCTGGTGGGTATGAGGCCCAGCCGGACGTGGCTCCAAACGCTACCGAGAGGAGGGGCGCATGCACGTCGTCTTCGTCGTCGCCTACTCCTCCTCCGCGCATTAGGGTTTCACGGCGTCGCGTGCCGCACCTACGCTCCGCCGGACCTGGCTGGGCTCGCCGCATCCCTCCCCTTGGTGCGATGGCGGGGTCGGGTGGTGCTCCTCCACCTGGGAAGAGACAGCTCCCGCCCAGCGGGGCTTGTCGGGACTCCGGGGCGCCGCCGCCGGGCCAAGGCGTTGGCCGGGGCGTGCTGCCGCCGGGCCAAGGGAGTGGCAGGGGCGTTACCGGCGCCGGCTGCGGCCGTCGGCCGTGCGGATGTGAAGCCACCCAAGGACGCTAGGGGCGCGGGCGGGCGAAGGCGGCGCTCTCGGTGGCGAGGTTGCCGTGGGGAGGCCGCCGGCTCCGACTGTGTCGTCGGGCGGGCGAGGGGGACTGGGCTCCGGCCCTCGGTCGGTCGTCCAGGGCAATACTGCGGTGGTACCTGCGGGTCGGGGAGCTGCACCACCAAGGCCACCGTCCCCTCCTCCCCATGTCGTTGCTCGCCCGCCCGCGCCGTCGCAGTCCAGCGATACTGTGCTGCGCCCCGAGGTCAATGGGGGGATGACGGCTACGATGCCTATGGGACGGGCCAACACCGTGGCTCTTCGTCCACGAGTGGCGGTCGTGGTTATGCTTGGCAAAGTGATGGGTCAGTTGAGAGGCCATTCTTGGGTCCTTCAGGCGGCTTCGTTGAGGGGCCTTCTGATCCGGGTCTTCGGCAGCGAGGAGGTTTCCGAGGCCATCGTGGTGGTCGGGGCGGCCGGGGGGGCCAGTACCGTCCACGTCCTCCGCCACCACCTGTTGTTGTCGACCAGATGGCAGTTGACGGGACTGCCGAGGAGCCTGTACTGACCGGTCACTCAATGGAGGTGGTGACGGCTCTTGCTACGGTTCAGGTTCCTAAGAACGAGGTTATGACCGATGTGTCTGCGGAGTTGACAGATATGGCTGAGGCTGATAGGGCGTCCAAGTGGGCGCGCAGGAAGGAAAATATGCTTTGTTATCGTTGCAGCGACAAGGGCCACTTCATTGCGGAGTGTGTGGCTCTGTTATGTGATACCTGCGGTAAACTGGCACATGACTCTGGGGAGTGTCCGTTCTCGCGAGATCGTGCACCGTCACTCATGATGTATGGAGTTTATCGTGCTGAGCTAACTTTTTCGAATCTCGAATGAGCGAGAGGTGTCTGATGAGTCCACGAGTATGACCACGGGGATTGTCAAGGTCATCAGAGGGGAGGTGTCTGAGACACAGATCGCGCAGAGGCTCCGAGAGTTGGCCCCTGGGGATTTCCAGTGGGACCTTGTCAGTCTCGCTGATAAGATGTTCAGAGTTGAGTGTCCTTCCGTGGAGGATCTGCAGAGGTTGTTGAGTTTTGGGATGTGTAAGGTGCCGGGAACGGATGGCATCCTTGAGTTTCAGGAGTGGAAGCATATTGAGCCTCAGGGCGTGCCGCTTACTCAGGCATGGTTGCGATTTTCCGGGGCTCCCTCTAAGCCGCTGCAGGATGCTCGGGTTGTGGCCAGCATGGGCATTTTAGTAGGGAAGCCTGAGCGTGTGGACATGGAGTTCACCAGAGCTCACGGGATTGCTCGGGTTCTGGTTAGTATTTTGAACATTGAGTATGTGCCGGAAGTGGTTAAGTGGGCTTATCGAGGCAGGATTTATAATCTGGTTATTGAGTTTGAGGATGAGAGCCTTCTGGTTGCGCCGGCTCATGAGTATGACGTGGATATGCACGAGGGTGTTGGCAGCGCGGGAGCACAGGAGCCGCCGGTCGAGGACTCTGGACGACAGTTGTCCAAGGGGCCGGGGTCCGAGACCGCGACGACCGGGGATGGAGCAGCCCCACCCTCCTCAGTGCCTTCGACGACTCTGAGATTTGGGTCTTTCGAGCCCTTTTCTGCACCTACGAGACTGTGGAGTGATCGGGTCGAGTCTGAGGAGGCTTCTGAGCTCGAGTTGCCTGTTTTGGGGTTTGAGGGTGCTGTGGATACCATTCCTGGGGATCATGGGGGTTCATCGATCTCGATCTGAGGGGATGAGGAGGTGAGTCAGCAGGTGGCCACTCCCTCTCGCGCTCAGCACACGGTACCTCCTCAGGAGGTGACGCAGCTTGTCGTGCCTGGCTTGTCGGGTGGAGCCCTGGGACAGGCGGGTTGCTCTCCTTCTGCTGAGGAAGGGGACTCGGGGCAGGTGGCTCTCGTGTCCTTTTCTACGTTAGGAGGGGGTCTGGGGCAGGAGGCCTCGGATACCTCCTCTCCCGTCGCGTCTACCATTCGGTTCGTGGCGCCTTCGGGAGAGGGCTCGGGGCAGGTGGCCTCGGAGCCTTCTCCTCCTACGACGCCTGTGGGGGTGGCTTCTCCGGTGTTGGGTGGGGTGCGAGGGCAGGCGGCCCTTGTACTGCCTCCACCACCCTTCCTGCCGGCCCCGTCCTGTGGGGCGCGCCAGGAGTCTGAGATATTGGTGAGTGCCGGTCCACTCTCTGGCGAGGCTGTGGGTGAGCCCGTACAGATGGATCGGCCTGCTGGTTGGGGTGAGGCAGGAGGCCGGACCCCGACCGCGATCTCTTGGGAGGAGGTCATTGCGTTTGGAGAAATTCAGGATCCGATGTCTGAGGGACGCCGGGTGAGTGGCCGTCTCCAGGCACAGCCGGACGTGGACGACATTCAGCAGCGGTGCGCCATGAGGGCGGCCAAGCTTCGTGACGTCGAGGTCACTACTGGTATGTCGGTCAATACTTCTAATTCCATTCTGCATTTTTCAAATGATGAGATTGTTGAAAAATGCAAATCAACTAGGAGTTTCGCTGGGTAGTAATGACACTGAAATCTCTAATTCGGTTAATGATCTTCTCGATCTAGAGGCTGAGCGAGCCTTAGAGATGATTCGTAATATTGCGGCTGTTAAACCCATGAGTGATTCTGAGGTTGATGCGCTCGGGGTCAGGGTGCTCGACAATTTTTGTGCGGATCTTATGCAACCTATTACTGAGGGGGATGTAGAGGATGATTCTACTGAGATACTTTTGGCTAGCCCCTCTGAGACTGGTTGTGAGGACCAGTTGCAGCGTCAAACTGTCCCCAAGCACAAGTGGAAACGGAAGGTGTACCAGGTGTCCGCAGTGCGTAGGAGTGCTAGGATTCGTACGACAAAAAAATTCCATGATGAACTATGAAAGGAATCTTTTGGAATAGCAGAGGTCTAAAGGACTTGGCTAAAAGAAGGTTTCTTGCTGAGGCGTCTGTCGAGCATCGTTTAGATTTTATCGCTCTATCGGAGACGGGTAGAGGTAACTTTGCGCCTCAATTTCTAAATACCTTGTCGGGGGGTATAGATTTTGATTGGCATTGCTTGCCGCCGAGAGGGAGATCGGGTGGAATCTTACTCGGCGTTAGGTGCGAAACGCTTGAGGTTCGCAGTGTGGTTATGGGTGACTTTGCAGTCAAGTTCCGGGTGCGGTCGAAGGAAGATGGGTTTAATTGGGCTCTGGTTGCGGTATATGGGGTTGCGCAGCCCGAGCTCAAGCCAGAGTTCTCGGCTGATCTCGTTCGGATTTGTGGTTCCGAGTAGTTGCCTATCCTGGTGGGGGGTGATTTCAATATAATTAGAAGGCGTGAGGATAAGAACAATGATAACTTTGACGGCAGATGGTCGTTCATGTTCAATACTATCATTGAAAGTTTGGACCTGAGAGAAATTGAGCTCTTGGGTAGAAAATTCACCTGGGCTAACGCGCTGTCAAATCCGACGTATGAGAAGTTGGATCGAGTGTTGGCCAGTGTCGATTGGGAACAGAAGTTCCCCCTAGTAACAGTCCAGGCCTTGTCCCGTGGTATTTCTGATCACATGCCGTTATTTGTGGACTCTGGTGAGCCCACCCACCTGGGGAACAAGAATGTGTTCTCCTTTGAGATGGCTTGGTTTGAACGAGAAGGCTTCCTTGATCTCGTGGCCAAAGAGTGGGCTAAGGATTCAGGAGGGAAGACTGCGCTTCAGCGTTGGCAGAATAAGATTAGGCATTTGAGGAGTTTCCTGCGTGGATGGGCTAAGCATCTTAGCGGGATTTATAAGGTTGAAAAGGAAAGGCTCCTTTCCCTTATTCAGTCCCTGGATGTAAAAGCAGAAACCACGATACTGTCGGCCGCGGAGCATCATGTTGGGGAACGTAGTAATTTCAAAAAATTTCCTACGCACACGCAAGACCATGGTGATGGCATAGCAACGAGAGGGGAGAGTATCTGTCCACGCACCCTCGTGAGACCGGAAGCGAAGCGTTATAACAACGCTGTTGATGTAGTCGACGTCTTCACGATCCGACCGATCCAAGCACCGAACGTGACGGCACCTCCGAAGTTCTCGCACATCGTTCAGCTCGATGACGATCCCGGACTCGATCCAAAGAAAGTGTCGGGATGAGTTCCACAAGACGACGGCGTGGTGGTAGATGATGATGCTCCACCGACGCAGGGCTTCGCCTAAGCTCCGCGACGATATGACTTCTCCGCGCAGGCTTCGCCTAAGCTCCGCGACGATATGACCAAGTGGAATATGGTGGAGGGGCACCGACACGGCTAAGGAACGATCCGTAGATCAACTTGTGTGTTCAGGGTGCCCCCGCCTCGTATATAAAGGAGCAAGGGGTGCGGCCAGCCCAAGGGCGCGCTGGAGGAGTCCTACTCCCACCGGGAGTAGGACTCCCCTTCCTAGTTGGATTAGGATTGGAGGAGGGGGAAGAGGGAAGGGGGGCGCCCCCTCTCCTTGTCCTATTCGGACTAGAGGGGGGGGCGCGCCTGCCCAGCCGCCCTTCCTCTTCTCCCTATGGCCCATCAAGGCCCATAGACCCCGGGGTTTCGTAACCCCGGTGTTCCAGAACTTCCTGTTTTCATCCAAACCTTTCCGAAGTCCAAACATAGGCTTCCAATATATCAATCTTTATGTCTCGACCATTTCGAGACTCCTCGTCATGTCCGTGATCACATCCGGGACTCCGAACAACCTTCGGTACATCAAAACTTATAAACTCATAATGAACTGTCATCGAAACGTTAAGCGTGCGGACCCTACGGGTTCGAGAACTATGTAGACATGACCTAGAACCATTCTCAACAATAACCAATAGCGGAACCTGGATGCCCATATTGGTTCCTACATATTCTACGAAGATCTTTATCGGTCAAACCGCATAACGATATACGTTGTTCCTTTTGTCATCGGTATGTTACTTACCCGAGATTCGATCGTCGGTATCCAATACCTAGTTCAATCTCGTTACTGGTAAGTCTCTTTACTCGCTCCGTAATACATCATCTCACAACTAACTCATTAGTTGTAATGCTTGCAAGGCTTATGTGATGTGTATTACCGAGAAGGCCAGAGATACCTCTCCGAAAATCGGAGTGACAAAACCTAGTCTCAAATACGCCAACCCAACAAGTACCTTTGGAGACACCTGTAGTACTCCTTTATAATCACCCGATTACGTTGTGACGCTTTGGTAGTACCCAAAGTGTTCCTCCGTAAACGGAGTTGCATAATCTCATAGTTACGTGAACATGTATAGGTCATGAAGAAAGCATTAGCAATATACTAAACGATCAAGTGCTAAGCTAACGGAATGGGTCATGTCAATCACATCATTCTCCTAATGAGGTGATCCCATTAATCAAATGACAACACATGTCTATGGTTAGGAAACACAACCATCTTTGATTAATGGGCTAGTCTAGTAGAGGCATACTAGTGACTATCTGTTTGTCTATGTATTCACACATGTATTATGTTTCCGGTTAATACAATTCTAGCATGAATAATAAACATTTATCATGGTATAAGGAAATAAACAATAACTTTATTATTGCCTCTAGGGCATATTTCCTTCACATCATGCCAAGCTTGACGCGGAATTGAGGCTGAAAGAACTTCTTAGGGAAGAAGAGTTGAAGTGGGCGTTGCGGGCCAAGGTTCGGCGAGTAGTCCAGGGGGACGCGAACACTCAATTCTTTCACATGATCGCTAATGGTAAGCATCGAAAGAAGAGGATCTTTCTGCTTGAGCAAGATGAGGGTACAATTGTAGGACAGGAAAACCTAAAATTGTTCATTACCGAGTACTATAAGCAGCTGTTTGGCCCTCCGGAAAAGAATTGTGTGTCTCTGGATGAGTCCAGGGTTGAGGATGTTCCTCAACTCACAGCGGTGGAGAATGATATTCTTGCGGCTCCTTTCTCCGAGAAAGAGGTACTTGAGGCCATTTCGCAAATGAAAAATAACAAGGCGCCAGGCCCCGATGGATTTCCAGTGGAATTTTATAAAAAATGCTGGCATATCATTAAAGGGGATTTGTTGCCTTTGTTCAATGATCTGTTTGCTGGACAGCTTCATCTTTTTCAGCTCAATTTTGGAACGATCACCCTTCTTCCTAAGAAAACAGAGGCTATGAGAATTGAGCAATTCAGGCCAATCTGTCTTCTTAATGTTAGTTTCAAAATTTTCACCAAGGTCGGGACCAATAGGCTCACAGAGATCGCGCATGCTGTTGTGCAGCCTACCCAAACTTATTTCATGCCGGACAGGAATATCCTTGAGGGGGTAGTGGTCCTTCATGAAACGCTCCATGAAATCCACACGAAAAAGCTGGATGGGGTTGTTTTCAGAGTGGATTTCGAAAAAGCGTATGACAAAGTCAAATGGCCATTCCTTCAACAGGCCCTACGTATGAAGGGTTTTGATGAGGCTTGGCGACGCCAGGTAGAATCCTTTACGCAAAAAGGAAGTGTTGGAATTAAAGTAAATGATGATATATGGCATTATTTCCAGACACACAAAGGCCCGGGGCAAGGAGATCTAATGTCCCCTATTTTGTTCAACATTGTGATTGACATGTTGGCAATTCTCATAGGTAGGGCAAAGGAGGCCGGTCAGGTCGGTGGCTTGGTGCCCAACCTAGTTGATGGGGGTGTGTCCATTCTGCAGTACGTTGATAATACAATCATCTTTATGCAGCATGACCTGGCAAAGCGAGAAATATGAAGCTGGTGTTATGCTTATTTGAACAATTGACCGGGTTAAAGATTAACTTTCATAAAAGCGAGTTGTTCTGCTTTGGTAGAGCCAAGGAGGAACAAGAGGCTTATAGGCAATTGTTTGGATGTGAATTAGGGGCTTTACCTTTTACTTACCTAGGTATACCCATTCACCATCGTAAGCTAACGAACAGAGAGTGGAAATGCATCGAAGATCGGTTTGAGAAGAAACTTAGTTGCTGGAAGGGCAAACTTATGTCATATGGAGGCCGGTTAATTCTTATTAATTCGATGCTTACGAGTATGCCGATGTTCCTACTATCTTTCTTTGAGGTTCCAGTTGGGGTTAGGAAAATGCTGGACTTCTACGATCGAGATTTTTTTGGCAGAGTGATGTACTTAAGAGAAAGTATAGACTCGCCAAGTGGGATGTTATTTGTCGACCAAAGGACCAAGGGGGTTTTGGTATCGAGAATATTGAGGTCAAGAACAGATGCCTGCTTAGCAAGTGGCTGTATAAGCTTTCAGTTCAGGCTGACGCAACTTGGGCGCAGATTCTCCGCAACAAGTATCTGCATTCCAAAACTTTGTCACAGGTAACAGTGAGACCAACTGATTCGCCGTTTTGGAAGGGGCTTACGAGAGTTAAGGCAGCCTTCTTTAATAGAACAAAGTTTTTTGTCGGTGATGGCAATGATACACGGTTCTGGGAGGATACTTGGCTGGGTGATACACCATTGGCACTACAAGACCCAACCCTGTATCGTATTGTCCAGCCCGTGATGCGTTAGTTGCAACGATCATGCAGTCCATTCCCTTAATATTCAATTTCGAGGGTGCTTGTTGGTGATAGATGGGAAGCTTGGCTTCATCTGTGCGTGGACCGATGGAAGTCCAGCCAGCTCATCAGCCCGATCAGTTGTGTTGGAAACTTACTAGGTCTGGACAATTTACTGTTAAGTCGATGTACATCGATGTTATTAACTCGACTGTCATTCCTAGTTCAAAACATGTTTGAAAAGTAAAAGTTCCTTTGAAAATTAAAGTGTTTATTTGGTTTGTCCATAAACAGGTTATTTTAACAAAGGACAACTTCGTTAAGTGCAATTGGACAGGATCTACTAGGTGTAGTTTCTGTGATCAGGACGAGACCATTAAGCATCTCTTCTTTGAGTGTCCGTTGGCGAAAATTCTGTGGCGCACCGTGCAAATTACCTTTAACATTACTCCTCCGAGTTCGGTCGGGTCGTTATTTGGAACGTGGCTGGATGGGATAGAGTCCGATGCAGCTAGACATATTCGTGTAGGAGTTTGTGCCTTGTTATGGGCAATTTGGAACTGCAGAAATGATTTGGCTTTTAACAAAATAACTACTATTCATTTTTTGCAGGTTGTATTCCGTGTTACGGCGCTGATCCGTATGTGGTCCTTACTCACTCCGACGGAGGCCAGGGAGCGTTTGGTTACTGGATCTGTCCGGTGGGAGATGGTAGCGCGGGATATCTTCAACCGGTTTGGATGGCGGTCATGTAATAGAATAGGCAATTAGTTTTTCTATCTTTATTTTGCCAGCCGGTTGTGGCTTTATGGCCTTTTCTTGTTTTGGCGTCGAGGCTCTATGTGAGCTCGCCTTTATTTTGTTTCAAGACTCTATGACTTTGTTGAACCTTATTTATTTAAGTGGCCGTATGCATCATTCTGATGTAGAGGCCGGGGAGTTCCCCCCTTTTCGAAAAAAAGGAGCACTCTACGAAGAAGATGGACCAGTAGTAGCAGCACTCGGAGGAAGAGCCCTTATAAGGTTCCAGCTGTAGGAGCTGATGATGAATTTCATTGCTTCTTTATGTTTCTTCTATTTTGTTGAAACACAAAAATAAAGTGGATGCATTAGAGGAACACATTGGCAGTAAAACAAAAATAAACATGCTTAATACCTTGTGTTTATGTTTCCTCAACTGCAGTCCCCACCTCCATGGAACTTCATGACTGGTGTACATATGGCTTTGTCTCTTGTCGTTACTACTCCTTCTGATCTATATTGCTTGTCGCTCAAATAGATGCGAGTATAAATTATTGTTCCTACTATAGATGTATTTCTGGGTTTTGGGACTTCAAATTGCCCCTTCCTTCATCTGGTTTGCTCTATGCCCTTTTCCTGTTTGAAAATAGGAGGGTCAACGTCTCTCGTATCAGTCTTCGTCCAGGTATCTGGGCTAGGCACATGGTATGTCAGTGGCTTGTATGCTTTCAAGTACGTACATTGGCTTTTTGAATAACTCATGGACAAAGTCTTGAGGGTGCTGGCTTGATTTAGTATGGCTTAAACCAACATGGTGAAAAGGTGTTGTTAGCATGCCTCATTTCCTACATCGACATGTTCTTTCTACCAGATTCACAAAATATGTTTTCCTCCCACTGTTTACTTGCCACACATTAGGACCAGCACACAAACACTTGTAGTTCCTAGTCCCCTTGGCCTCTTATGATTTTTCTATGTACAAGTAGAGGTTATTATCTACTCTCTTCGTTCCAAAATAGATGACCCAATTTTATACTAAACTTTATACAAAGTTGAGTTATCTATTTTGGAACGGAGGGAGTACCATCTAGCATTTTCTCCACCAATTTTATTTCCATTGGACTTAACCGTTATCTTTGCCCCAATGCATGCAACCATTATCTTAATTGGCCTCTCCCTAACATCCAAGGTCATCCTGTTGAACAACTCATTTAGGTTGTTAGAAACTGCTCGCTTTATAAAGAAATATAAGAATGTTTAGATCACTATTTTAATAATCTAAAATCAACTGAAGGTTGGTAGACATAGCAACAATATGTGATACCTAGTGTGTAATAATGATACCTGATGCAATTCCTTACTAGACGGCTCTCTGTCTAGCCCCATAGACGTCTTTCATTTGGTAAAGGGCGCTTTTATTAACTTATAAAGTCACATCAAGGGGATACAAGCACAACAAGTTCACATACAGCCTTTGCATATTTAGAATGCACACAACCAACATCATGCATACATGACAAGAGGAGGCAAAATACATAGCCGACATGGCTAATAAGATGCCTACTCCGCGGACATACGTTCTTGTACATATGAAATACATTCATTCTGCTGCCCCACAGACGTATGTTCGCACGCCCATCAATTCCATGAACCAACACATGAAGTCTTCGGCATGCATGGTGCATATATCTACACGGATCCTTTGTGCACATAATCCGTCTGCTTGCTCTGTAAATTTATATTTCATATGTGATACCAACCTTGAGAAGTTGCCCGCGTGGAATGGACAACATCTTCTCCCCTTTTCGAGAGTTCTTCCGTAGGAAGTCGAAGATGTAGTTTACGGCAATCTTCTTAAGGAGGTTGGAGTGGGGCTTGGCCACCACTTCAGTCTCCCCAAGTATGTACACCACACCATTATCCACCTCCCGTTGTATCACCTTTTGGTCCTCCTCAATTCTCAACATCTCCTCTAGGTTCATCTTGGCCGTCTAGTTCATGTGAAAACAAGTACCAAAATCAGATCCAGCCAATACAGTAGAGTATAGATGAGAAATGCAACTGATGCTTGATAAGAGAATTTAGAGCATAATTGGTTTGATGCCAACAATTGGCATTGCCAATATTTGGCAAGCCAACATTTGGCAAAATCAAAATTTGCCAAATGTTGGCAACTTTTTGTGAGGTTGAGAAGAAAAGTTGATAGCCAACCAATCACTAGCCAACATTTGGCATTTGCCAAATATTGGCATGCCAACTTTTGGCATCAAACCAATCATGCTCATAGTTTGTAGTTGGTGTGTAGATTGTTCACCTGAAATTGCGGCAGTCGGTTGCTCATACCAACTTGATGCATTGTGAGCTCAGAGAAGGATTGGATTGGTGTAAGCATCTCCTCGGCATGGATGCCATGGCCATGACCCGAGTGCCCCGAGCGCCCCGAGGGCTTCTTCTCCCATCTAAAGCTATCGATCCGAATGCTAGGGTAGCTTGTTCTGAGCGGCTCGGCCGTGCAGTAGAGGCTGAGGTCCCGGACGTAGTATTGGAGGTACTCGACGAGGGTGGCCACGAAGTCGCCGGCCATCTCGAGGGTGTCCCGGTAGCCGTACCGAGCGACGCACCGGAACACCATGCTCTCCTTGGGCTCTACCTGCCGGAAGAGGAAGCGCTCCTGAACGTCGACGTGCGGGATGGGCAGGTGCTTGACGGAGATGAAGACGATGACGGAGTGGACGGTGGGGATCTTCTCGATGAGGTGGGGGAAGATGGGCGGGATGCCCTGCACCAGCTCCGTGTAGAAGAGGCCGAGCCCCGGGACCCGCTTGAGGTCGTGGCGCTCGAGGAGGTGCTTCACCTCGTCGGGCGACACCGTGTGCTGGAGCTCGTACTTGTACCTCTTCACGTGCACGTAGTGCCACACGATCATGATCACCATGAGCACCGCCGACATGGCCAGCGGGAAGTAGGGGCCCTGGGTGAACTTGTACAGCACCGCCGACAGGTAGACGGTCTCTGTGGACATGAAGACGACGAAGAAGGCGGCGATCCACCAGATGTTCACCTTCCACACCAGGAGCATCACGATCGTCATCAACAGCGTCGTGATCACCATCACAAGAGCCACACAGATCTCTGTTCAAGCACGTGTCATGTCCGTTAGGCCACTGAGATAAGCATGCATAGATTTCTGTCATGGTTTAAATAGCGCGCTATAGCGTTTAGAAGAGATCCTGGGCTAAGGGACTTTGGTCCAAACACATGAACAAACATTTTAAATAGCACACGTAACGTTTAGATGAGGTCCACCGCTATGAGGCATGGCCCGCTATTTAAACTATATTTTCTGTTGAAGCATGTGTTGGATGCATTTCTTACCATGTGCCTTGGCGATGAAACCGGTTGTCCTGAAGCTTATGGTGACGATACAAGAAGCCAGGCAGAGGAAGAAGTTGACTTCAGGGATGTAGAGTTGGCCCGAGTAACGCCTTGACGTGTGCAGTATCTTCACCCTCGGGAAGCAGCTAAGTGTTTGCAGATGTGACATGGTCGCGAAGGCGCACGAGACCATGGCTTGGCTTCCGATGACCGAAGCCAGAAGCGCGAGGACGAACGTCGGCCAGAACAAAGTGCCTGCAATCACACATTAAATTTTATTTAGTTTCTGATGCATGACCTACAGAATAGTATAGATTAGTGAGGTATCTTGTCAATTACATACTTGGAATGGAATTGAAGAAAGCGTTGGATATTGTCATGTCCATGTGCGTCCTGAGGTAAGCTGCTTGCCCAATATAAGTGAGCAACACGGAGGGGAGTAAGCCAAAGCTAAAGCTCAGCTGAAACAGGGAAAAAGTTATTCAGTTCAGTCTTCATATATATTTTCTTGGAAAATACTAGAATTTCCTTACATACACTTCACCATGTACACCTGTACAGATCAGGATAATTTTTTTTGCTATGTTGAAACAGTGACAGTCATCTTTGAGATTTTTCGATAAAGAGTCATCTTTGAGATATAAACAACAGTGTAGGGTATACCAAAAGTCATAATAGTTCTTCTACTATCCCAAACTAAAATAGATGGCATTCTATAAACATGAAGTCAAACTTCTTTAATCTTCACTACCGCTATACAAAAAGGTTTTTGTTATTTCCAACTAAATATATTTTTTGTGGATATGTAAAAGAAGTATTTTGTAATCACTCCTCTTTTGTAGTTCTGCAAGTTTACATATTTGGATTGAAAACAGCAGCCAAAGTTCCACATATGATAGATTGAGTCCATGTCAAAATCCACATGGAACTGTGGGAGTATCTTCAGAACTTTGGCGGTCAAAGGAAATCTTCCTGTCCATCTTTTTTACACAGTTCAAAGGAGAACTTCATACATTGAAGCAGTCAAGGAATCTTTCTGTCTAAATACTGTATTTCTCATTATCCCTCAACATTGTATAATGTATGGTGCAGGGTCACCCTGACAGTTTTCTTTCAAAAAAACATAGCATAATACTGTATGTAACTGTGGCAGTCAAAGAGGATGTTCATTTATACCTGAATCGACTTTATGCTGAAGTAACCTAGATCAGCAAAGAGGGCTTCCGTGCCTGTCACAAAAGAACAACTCTGTCAAGTTCAGTAAAAGCTCCCCACAGAAAGAAAGTTCAGTGTGTGCAAATTGTGCTTTCATAAGATTTTTTGCCTGATAGTACAACACCACCTGAAACTGACCAGTGTGGAATATTGTGAATGCAGTACCATATATGCATGCTATCATTAGAATAATATAGGGGCCTTTTTACCTGTAAAGCAGAGAAGGATTTCACCGAGCGAAACCCATCCCTTCTTTTTGTTCCTTCGGAAATAGTCGAAGATGTACTTGGGGTTGAACGCCTTCAGGGTGCCGATATCGTACTTGATCAGGTTATAGAGCCCGATACCGGCGATGAGGAGAAGCCACACGACGACGAGCGGAGCAAACGTGTAACCGATCTTGTCGGTCCCGAGGTGTTGCACCGCGAAGAACAATATCAGAATACCCACTGTGATCCACACTATCTGATCTGTTCAGAGTAACCAAATCATATCATCAGGAATCAAATTCTGAAAGAAGAAAAAATGTAATCTGTAGAAATGTAGGTGAAAGTCGGTCAAAATCGTTTCTTTCCCAGATCTTTGGGGATTCATTTGCTTGTTTTTTACACTACCAAGGGGGGTCAGCAGCAACAGGGAACAGGCTGGCGCTCAAAGTCCTATGTCAAACTTGATCTTGATCTGGTATTTTATTTGTATTTCTTGACAGCTCGGTCTAGATCTGGTTATTAATAACATGAAGACTAGTTTGCTACTAGCTAAACGTGGAGAGGAATTAATAGCCAGTTGAAACGGTCAGAAAATGCAACTAGTTGGTTTAAACTGAACTGTCGCAGTTTGCAATTTTGCTCTCATGGAAAACGTGATCTGAGACTGTACGTGTCATGTGCAAGCAGTCTCCATACAGAGCAGGCCATGGCTGACAGTAGCCATGAGCTGGACACATTTTCAGTTTGACTTCCCAGGTTTAACTGATGGATTACGTACACTCACATATAAATCGATTGAAAAGAGGAAAGAATGCGTGTTAGTACACATCTCCGTACTGTATTTCTATGTACCTGTTGTCAGGTGAGGCGCTCTCAGTCTCAGGCCGTTGACTGCCGATAGTACTGGAACATTTGCACAAGCAATTCATTAGAAAAACATATAATTAAGGTTATTAGGCCCATATCATTCTGATGATAAGAAAGAGAGGAGGAGTACCGGAGATGGGAGGGGTTAGCATGCAGTCGCTGATGGCGAGCGCCGTGGCGAAGATGGTGAGGAAGAAGAGCGTGAGCTTGGCCGGCTTGCTCGTCTCCAGCAGGTTCTTCATCCACTGCGCCCTCCTCCTCGTCGCCGACAGATGCCGGTGGCTAGACACGAGGTCGTCCTCCGCCTGCTGGTTCGGGATCAGCGCCACCCTCGCGTACCTCGAGATCAGCGAGTAGAGCGCGAACGTCCCGCCTGAACAATCATGAGAGTTCATACATGGAGACAGTTTGAATCATGCGTGTTCTGTTGAGACTTGAGACTGATACGATGGTCTCAGATGAGTGACACATTTATTGATTGATTGATCTGTGTGTGAGAGATGATGGTTGGCACGCACCATCGCCGTCGTCGTTGGCGTAGAGCGCGATGAAGATGATCTTGACCATGGCGAAGAGCAGGAAGCTGTAGATGATGAGGGAGAGGACGCCCAGCACGTCGTCCTCGTGCCCGACGCCGTACTTGAAGGTGTTGGAGAAGACGTAGAGCGGCGATGTGCCGAGGTCGGCGTAGAGGATCCCCACGCACTGGAAGCCCAGCCGCAGCGTCCTCACCCAGTTGTCCTGTTGGTGCGCAGGAGTAACATTTACAGTATGAAAGCTTGGACTTCGATCGACATATTATTAACAACTCTTCTTCTACCTAGAAACTAGAGCATGCATATGCAGGTGTACTACATAAAAAGTTAAAAACAACTTGATAAGGCTGTGTCTGTCGGAGTAATCCAACTTGATAGGTAGGAGTAACATTTACAGTAAGTACTGTAAAGCTTGGACTTGGATCATCAAGATTTGCCTTACATTAAAGCAACAACTTGACAAGTCTGTGTCTGTTCGAGTAGTCCAGCTTGATAGGTAGGAGTAACGTTTACAGTATCAAGCTTGGACTTCTTGGATCCCACATGTCAATTCTTCTACTCCCTTGCATATGCAGGTGGCATATTAACATATAAAGAACAAACAACAACTTGATAAGTCTGCCCGATCGAATAGTCCAAGTCGTGGAAAACAACGTACGGCAACTCTGAGAAATCTCGTTGCTTGCTCACCAACGTCGAACAGTAGTAGGAACGCGCTATATGCTTCGTCTCCACGTACCACCGTACGCACGTACCATGCTCGGTCACACGCTCGTTCCTCCTCCACCCAGCAGCAGAGACAGGATAGGAACATTTACAGTACTATCAAGTTTGGACTTGGATCGACGTGTCAATCCAAGGTATAGCATGCATGCATATGCAGGTGGCATGACATAAAGAACAACAACAACTTGATACTAAGTCTGCCCGAGTAGTCCAAGTGGTGGAAAACAACGGTACGGCGGGTCTCATAAATCTTTACTTCTTCAACAACTTCTAACAGCGGTAGGAACGTGCTACCGGTCTCTACGTACCGCCATGCTCGGTCACACACTACCTCCTTCCTCCTCCTCCTCCCAGCAGCTTCGATCAGCTCGGGAGCGGAGACAGGAACATGGTGGCACCGTTCATCGGTGGCTTTGTACGTCGTGGGTTCAGTTACGTACTACATAACCGCGCGACGGGCGGCGGCGGCCAGTCGGAACGGCGGGCGACGAGGAGGAGGAGAGAATGCTAGCTTAATTAATTTGACGGAGCAGCGCATGCGGCATGCGGCAGAGGAGGAAGAAGCCACGGCCGATCTGATGGGCATGCACCATGTCACCATGCAGATTTGCAGTCCGACTGACCGAGACGATGAACATAGACACACAACACGCTAGCAAGTTCACCAACGGCGTTGCCATGCATGCATACCTGCCCATGGTGGCCGCCGTGCGCGGGCCTGGTGGCGTCGCGGTAGAGCGAGTCCTGCCGCGGCACGTCCGCCGGCGGCACCTCGAGGTCGCCGCTGTGGGGCACGATCTCCAGGGTGCTCCTCGCACTGGCCATCGCCATCTCTCCCGCCGCTTGCGTACTACCTTCCCTGCTCGCGCGTGTGCCACCACTTATAATGGCCTTTATCTGCTGCTTTGCCTTGCTTAGCTTACGTCCCTGCGGAGCTCATCCCGTTGCGAGCTGCTTATACCGCCCTTTATAAGCGCAGGCAGCCGGGATGAGGCTGTGCACTGACCTCTCGCTACTGACTTGTCTCGCTTCGCTGGCTGCTTTTGGGTTGCTTGCTTGCCGCAACAGTTTACCAGCCGATCGATCGATCACGCACGTCGGTCCAGCGTCAATGTTGACTTGCTCCACGACTCATTAATTTTGGACGGAAAGTCGCCAATGGCGATGTGTTGGCCGACGCCAGCGCGTGGGCGACGTGGCGCTCCGTCGCTCGGCTGCCTCGCCCGCGGCGTCGTCTGCGGCGAGAATAGTAGCCAGCTCTAGAGACTGAGATCACGCGTGCCCGTGCGCTCCCGTTGGATCAGAAATCTGCGGCTGGTTCACATGCATGTGTTAATTTTTTTTACTAGTAGTAGTATAATCAGAAGGAAGCGTGGATAAGGGTCCAAAACTAAATTTCGTCCTGCCTTCCGTTTCGAGGAAAAGACGATCGTCCTGCGTGTACCATGGGCTGCTAAGCCTAAGCCGCCGCTTATCTGTGTGGCAAGTCAAGATAAACTGTTGCGACCTGCGGTTTGACAGGACTTGTAAAAGTGACAATTGTGTATGTGTTATGTTTTTCTGTGATTTTGTTAAAGGTTTGCAAAAAACTCAAAAAAGGTTTATTAAAAATGACTTCAAACAAAACTTATATACGTTGTAATAATATGGTAAGGAGGGACTGCATGGTCTAATCAAAAGAAGTGTGGTGTAAGTTTTTTGTAAGTAGACTCAAGATGAAACAGACTTCAAATTAACAAAGTCACAACCAACCAAGATGTCGTGGTGGCGTCAATGGCGGAGGACCTGTCAAGGCTCACATAGGTGGAGGTCATCGTTTGGCGTTGTGGTAGTGTCGATGGCGGAGGACCTGCCAAGGTTGTCACCTCAATCTGCTCTAAAGATGGACCAGCGGAAGACGGCGTCGGCGACACATGTGAGTGCGTCGGACCGGTTTGAGCCCCGGATCTGCCAGATGGCTCGGTCGATGCCTCCGACTTTAGATGTTAGGCTTAGGTGAGAGGTCTGGGTATGTGGCCCAACTTGCACCCCTTCATTATTTGGATTGGAGTAGCGGCTGATGTTGCCAAAATGGCGGATTCAGGCATATTGTTGTTCTATTTTGTAAGGTCCTCGAGAATAATTAATAAGCCGAATGCATCTTTCAGATGCAGAGGCCAGGGGTCATCCTCCTTTTCCAAATAAAAAAAACAACAACCAACCAAGATTACAACTAACAACAAAAGATAAGAAATCGCAACACAAAGTGCTTGAACAACTTATAGATTAGCGCGTTGTGGGCAAACAGAAAGAAAGAGAGAAAACCCAACTCCATCACCAGAAGGGAGGTGAAGATCAATGAAGGAGACACTGACACTAGAAGAAAACGCATCCTCGCGTACTCCCTAAAGGTCACGAACACTATTCGACAGGTTATATTGCATATAACCTGGAAAAAGGTCCACAACTTCACTTTAGTCCTACCTTCCGTTTTGAGAAAAAAAAATATCATCATGTGTGTACCATGGGCTAAGCCGCCACTTACATATGTGATAAGTCAATATAGTATATATCTACAAATGTTCCAGATACTGTTGTGACTTGCGGCTTGATATGACTTCTAACGGTGACAATCTTTTACGTTGAAACAATACCATTAGATTCACACTGAAATATATTTTCATATGATATACATTTGGTATCATAAATACACATGTATTTCTTTCAATAATTTCAGTCAAAACTGACCAAGTTCGACTTCGGATAAGACTTATATGCACTTTAATTTCACAGAGGGGAAAAACACAGTCCAATCAGAGGCGTGGCGTATGTGTTAGCCACGTACTGGTGGGATATAATGCGTGCCGGGACATATAAATGAAATGAAGTGCTAACACAGGACAATAAATTGACAGAAAATGACATGATGCAAATTTTCAAGTCTTGTGTGCGAACAGAGACGAGTTCTTCTTGCGGCGCAGACCAAGAGAAAAAAAGGTCTAGTAAGCAAGTCGACCTACTCGTTATAGTAGACAAAATATGAACCTCAGAATAGTATGTGGAGTAGCTATAGAACTTTCCTGTGGAGTAACTCTTATTCCTTGTGCATGCCTAAATTTGAGTTCTTGATGGTTATAAGAAGATTCACTCTTTAAAGTGTTATAGCCGCGTGATGGTGGGAAGACTCCAGAAGTGTAGTGCGTACGGGGACATACGTATAAAGGAAACGAAGTGCTGACACAGAACGAAAAATTTACAGAAAATGACATGATGCAGATTTTCAAGTCTCGTGCGCGTAGAGAGAAGAGTTCTTCCTGCAGTGTGGACCTGGAGAAAAAGAGGTCAAGTAAGCAAGCCTACCTGCTAGGTACAAAGACCAGATATCAAACTCAGAATAGTAGGCGGTGTGAATTTTTGAGACATGGGTCTAGACGTAGCACCCGATTTAGCAAACAAAATTTAAAGAAAGTATTAGAAAAAGTCAAATGTTTCTGAAACTCTTTTGCAGCAAATCTAGAGTTGTACATGTGTTCGCGACAAAATGCATTGTGTGGAAATCCTGGCAAAAAGATAAAATTATGTGTACGAAAAAATGTGACTACTAACTCAGTTCTAGAATCCATAAATAGCCCTATGGCTAAATTGGTTCCTTGAAGCCCTTTATGAAGCTGGTGGTGAAGGGTAGAGAGACTCTTAGGGAGGTGTAGATCAATGGGCACCACTAGGCTGATCCCTAGCAGTATATCAGACCAGTGGACAGCCGTTAGATTGATTACACTTGCAAGGCGTGATTAGGTGCTCAGCATGTGGCCCACTTTCCTCTAATTAGTTTTCAAATTATATCTATTCCTATTTGCTTCCTCGAATTAACTTCTTCAGAAAATAACGCGAGGATATAATTTAAAGTCCATCTAGATTATTATATTTTTCATATTTTATTCAACATTTTTTCTAGACAACTATTATTTTTGCTTCTAGTGCATAGCAAATTTGCTCGATGAAAAATGTACCCCATGTGCATTTTATTCTGTTTATAATGCAGCAAAACCTTGCTTCCACCGATGAGATAATTTGCTTTGATCTCAACCAAACTTTTTTGAACGCAACAAATTTTTTTCCAAATACTTTGCTTCCGTGTAACAAATTTTGCATCTAAGAATATGTTTCCATATCATAAATTCGGGTCCCATGTATCTTTTTTATCAAGTTTCCAACAAGAAACTTTGCTTCCATCCAATAATAAAAGTGCTTCGATGGCAAAATTAATTTGCTTCTACTCGAACATAAGTTTGTTTCCCTGCTTCGTTCGTTCTTACAATAGGTTTCAGACATGGTACAAACTTATTTAGTTCAAGTCACTAACAGTGTGTACTATTCTTCCTTAAGTCAATAATTGTATGTTCCATATACACCGTAGACATGATTCCCTTCGCTTGCGGTCGGCCTCATTGTAGGGCAGATCCAAGTGGCATGAGTCATCACACTTCCTAGTGCATGCATCAGTCGCCTCCATATATGTCAACGTCTGCGCACATCAGTTCCAAAGCCAGTATGCCCCGTTGTTGTGTCCGGACGGCTACTGCGATGGTATCGGAGGCCCGGGCCTCTCGCACGACGGCGGTGGAGGTGGTTCCCTCCCGCTCGGCCTTGGTGTTGCTGCTCCCGTCGCTTGGATCATCTCTCCGGTCTTCTTGGCCTCGTGGTGGTGCTTGCAGTGAGACGGCGTTGGTGGCGGCGCAACCGTGATGGCGCATGGTGTTGGGCGGTGGTTTGGCTGGTCGGCTCCGTTTGGAGTGCGGGAGAAATCCTTGCCGGTTCGTCCGGCTCCGATGCGGTGACACCGGCGGGTGCCACTATCCCTTCTTGGAGGGTGTCGGTTGCAGCTATCCCCCACCTCCCTCCGCGTACTGGGGGAAACCCTAGGACTGGTTCGGGCAGCAGCGTCGTTGGCGTTGCATCCCTTATTGGAGGTGCTGCTTAGTTCGCGATAGATCGGAGCCTCGGGATGTGGTGGTTTGTTTGGAGAGCGCAGCGGTCGCGGGTCTTCAGCGCTCTGTTGAGCTGCCACTGTTGGCATTTATTTCTTCTTCTTTTTCTTTGGGCTTGATGTGCTGCTTGCCCTGGTGGTTCGCTTTGGAATACAAAGCGGGGGAACCCTTTTTCGGTAAGCCAACACACAACTGCTTGAAATATACTCCCTCAGTCCACAATGTAAAAACGTCTTATATTATGGGATGGAGGGAGTACATCCGTAAACAGTTAGACATGATGCATAGGTATAGAAGGTATATAAGTATGAAGCAACAACGAGCATTACATGCATGGTACGGTAGTGATGAAGTAGAGATTCTCACATTCCCATGTAAGGAAGCATGTATGGTTCATACATGCTATTTCACACTGTCGTTGATTTTTTGGATTTGATTTGGCACTATTCAACAAGAAAAAACAAAAAAAATCGGCTTGCCGCTGTCAGCATGTATATGAAATATAGGAAACATGATGGTTGTGTTGAAACACAAAGAATTCTCTTGACAACACAAATAGTAGAAGTGTGTTTCTATTGCCCCAAACTATCAGGACTGAAGAAAACATACAACAAAGTTAGGAAGCATGGATATTAAGAAGCATCAATTTGCTGTTATCTCAACATAATTCATACCTAGTGGGAGTATATAATTTTGTAAGTAGAAACTAGCAATAAATGTTGCCAACATGTGTGTGCATCAATCAATTTGTGATCAACAAACCAATTTCATCCGAGATGCAAACAAAACGGGAAAGCACATATCCGATGTTTACAAAGCATGGTTACTGGAAATATCATAATGATAAGAATATGTGCGCGGGACAGATGATGATGATGATGATGATGAGATGAAAGTTGGTTCAGGCAATGCAATACGTTTTGATTCACAGGAAGGACTTCGAATAGGGTATGAGCCATGCAACGTCTCCTCACTCTCATATTGTTCTAGTAGTATCGTGCTCATCATTAATAATCAACCTATAAATGTCATGTTATTGTTTGTCTTGTTTGCTTTGGTTGCTGTCAGCTTGCGAGTACATTCAAAGTACTCACCTGGCGTGTCATGCCAGATTGCAAGTGATGCCCTGATTGATTGATTGATTGATTGTCGAGGATCCCGAGTCTGCGAGCTAGGGTGTCCCAGCCAGTGTCCATGCAGAGTGGAGTCCTCCACCGTCATCACCGTTCCACTGCTATGAGTTATTCCGTTGCTATGATGTTGTTCCGCTGCTAGCATAGAGCTACCTTAGCAGGCGTAGTGTCGCCATGCCCATGTAACCCTTGTAATATTAGAACTCTTGTACCCCTATTTTTTGTAATAAAGAGTTGTTTTTGTTCTATGCCAAGCAATGTCGTATTCCAGAAAACTTGATCTCTGGGCTGGAATACGGGGCGTTCTGGTTCCTCTGAGCTGGGGTGCCACACCTGAGGCCGAATCTGAAGTAAGGTCCGACTCGAGGTCAAGTTTCGATGATATAGTGGTCGCATCCATACTCAAGGCGGGGTCCAGTGTGGGGTCCACCTTCGATTCTAGATCGGAGGCTGGTTCCGAGATTGGGGCCGCGGTGCCTAAGGATATCTCAAGCCGATCTGGACTCCAGCTAGAGAGGGCGAGGTTGCCGCGGGAATCGATAGTGTATTCCAAGCTGCCAAGTCATCCAGTGTGGGGTCCACCTTCGATTCTAGATCGGAGGCTGGTTCCGAGATTGGGGCCGCGGTGCCTAAGGATATCTCAAGCCGATCTGGACTCCAGCTAGAGAGGGCGAGGTTGTCGCGGGAATCGATAGTGTATTCCAAGCTGCCAAACAAGATGACTTGATTCGGGACGAAGCTTTTGACATGGTCGAGACGACCGGTCGTGTTGGCGTGAAGTGTTGGGAAACATAGCATGCAATTTCAAAAAATTTCCTACCCTCACGCAAGATCTATCTAGGAGATGCATAGCAATGAGAGGGGGAGAGTGTGTCCACGTACCCTCGTGGACCAAAAGTGGAAGCGTTTGACAACACGGTTGATGTAGTCGAATCTTCTCGTTCCGACCGATCAAGCACCGACGTATGACACCTCCGAGTTCTGCACATGTTCAGCTTGATGACGTCCCTCAGACTCTTGATCCATCAAAGTGTCGAGGGAGAGTTTCGTTAGCACGACGGCGTGGTGACGGTGATGGTGAAGTGATCCGCGTAGGGCTTCGCCTAAGCACTATGACAATATGACCGGAGGCGTAAACTTTGGAGGGGGCGCCGCACACGGCTAGGACTCAATGTTGTGTGTTCTAGCGGTGCCCCCCTCACACACACACACACACACACACACACACACACACACACACACACACACACACATATATATATATATATATATATATATATATATATATATATATATATATATATATATATATATATATATATATATATATAGGTGGGAGAGGAGAGGGCAGCAAGGCGCCTCCAATAGGAAAATCCTACTTGGGCGCCTCCTACAAGTCGGCCTCCCCCTTCCATAAGTGTCGGAGGGGGAAGGAAAGAGAGGGGGAGGGGAAGGAAAGGGGGAGGCCGAATCCTCCCCTTTCCTTCTCCCTGTCCTCCTTTCCTTTCCCCCTTATTTCGGCCTATAGGGGGCGCACCAGCCCCTTAGGAGCTAGTCTGTCCCTCTCTTGGCCCATTAGGCCCATATAGTTTGCCGGGGGTTGCCCGGAACCCCCTTCCGATGACCCGATACGTACCCGGTACCCCCGGAACACTTCCGGTGTCCAAATACTATCGTCCTATATATGAATCCTTACCTCTAGACCATTTCGAGACTGCTCGTCATATCTTTGATCTCACCCGGGACTCCGAACAACATTCGGTCACCAAATCACATAACTCATATAATACAAAATCGTCATCAAACGTTAAGCGTGCGGACCCTACGGGTTCGAGAACTATGTAGACATGACCGAGACACTTCTCCAGTCAATAACCAACAGCGAAACCTGGGTGCCCATATTGGTTCCCACATATTCTACGAAGATCTTTATCGGTCAAACCGTAATGACAACATACGTTATCCCCTTTGTCATCGGTATATTTCTTGCCCGAGATTTGATCATCGGTATCTGCATACCTAATTCTGTCTCGTTACCGGCAAGTCTCTTTACTCGTTCCGTGATGCATCATCCCGCAAGTAACTCATTAGTCACATTGCTTGCAAGGCTTATTATGATGTGCATTACCGAGAGGGCCCAAAGATACCTCTCCGATACTCGGAGTGACAAATCCTAATCTCCATCTATGCCAACCCAACAAACACCTTCGGAGATACCTGTAGAGCATCTTTATAATCACCCAGTTACGTTGTGACGTTTGATAGCATACAAGGTATTCCTCCGGTATTCGGGAGTTGCACAATCTTATAGTCAGAGGAATATGTATATGACATGAAGAAAGCAATAGCAATAAAACTTAACGATCATTATGCTAAGCTAACGGATGGGTCTTGTCCATCACATCATTCTCCTAATAATGTGATCCCGTTCATCAAATGACAACACATGTCTATGGTTAGGGAACTTAACTGTGTTTGATTAACGAGCTAGTCTAGTAGAGGCTTACTAGGGACACGGTGTTTTGTCTATGTATCCACACATGTATCAAGTTTCCGGTTAATAAAATTCTAGAATGAATAATAAACATTTATCATGATATAAGTAAATATAAATAACAAATTTATTATTGCCTCTAGGGCATATTTCCTTCATGAAGACAATGCTACCGAACGCAAAGAGCTGGCCGGGGACAAAGATGTCACCGTGGCCAATGTTTTTGTTGATCTGGAGACAAGCCATCGATCCTTTTCGACCACACAGCAAGACCTGTATGTCCATCGATGTCGGTACTAAAACTGGCAGATCTCGGGTAGGGGGTCCCGAGCTGTGGATATGGAACGATGGGTAACATAAGACGAGGGACACAATGTTTACCCAGGTTCGGGCCCTCTCCAAGAGGTTAAACCCTATGTCCTGCTTTGATTGCACTGATGATGAAGTATCGAGTGCATGATGATCTACCTCAAGATCGTATGTTGTGTTCTAAACCCTAAGGCTGGTAATTGTGATTGTCCCTCTATGAACTAAACCCTCTGGCTTATATAGGCACCATGGGTATCTAGGGTTACATATGGTCGGTTGTCAACTACGAATAAACACGCCGACAACTGGAGTTATCCTTGAAGTGTACGCCAAGTCTTCGACTGTGTTCGTCTTTATCACGCCTGTGTTCGAGGCTTTCGGAGTCCTTATTGAGATTGACGGGCTGTGAGCTCGACCCGTGGATGATGTATATTACACAACCTTCTTCTTGTAGACGTTGTTGGGCCTCCAAGTGCAGAGGTTTGTA
Source organism: Aegilops longissima (assembly GCA_021605205.1). Classification (NCBI taxonomy): domain Eukaryota; kingdom Viridiplantae; phylum Streptophyta; class Magnoliopsida; order Poales; family Poaceae; genus Aegilops; species Aegilops longissima. The sequence goes on along the minus strand of CM038681.1, from coordinate 533,567,333 downwards.
GGACAGTAGCAAATTTCCCTCAAGTGGATGATCTAAGGTTTATCAATCCGTGGGAGGCGTAGGATGAAGATGGTCTCTCTCAAACAACCCTGCAACCAAATAACAAAGAGTCTCTTGTGTCCCCAACACACCCAATACAATGGTAAATTGTATAGGTGCACTAGTTCGGCGAAGAGATGGTGATACAAGTGCAATATGGATGGTAGATATAGGTTTTTGTAATCTAAAAATATAAAAACAGCAAAGTAACTAATGATAAAAGTGAGCACAAACGGTATTGCAATGTGTTGAAACAAGGCCTAGGGTTCATACTTTCACTAGTGCAAGTTCTCTCAACAATAGTAACATAATTGGATCATATAACTACCCATCTACATGCAACAAAGAGTCACTCCAAAGTCACTAATAGCGAAGAACAAACGAAGAGATTATTGTAGGGTACGAAACCACCTCAAAGTTATCTCTTCTGATCGATCTATTCAAGAGTCCGTAGTAAAATAACACGAAGCTATTCTTTTCGTTCGATCTATCCTAGAGTTCGTACTAGAATAACACCTTAAGACACAAATCAACCAAAACCCTAATGTCACCTAGATACTCCAATGTCACCACAAGTATCCACGGGTATGATTATACGATATGCATCACACAATCTCAGATTCATCTATTCAACCAACACAAAGAACTTCAAAGAGTGCCCCAAAGTTTCTACCGAGAGTCAAGACAAAAACGTGTGGCAACCCCTATGCATAAGTTCAAAGGTCACTGAACCCGCAAGTTGATCACCAAAACATACATAAAGTGTTCTCAAATCCTTAAAGACTCAATCCGATAAGATAACTTCAAAGGGAAAACTCAATCCATTACAAGAGAGTAGAGGGGGAGAAACATCATAAGATCCAACTATAGTAGCAAAGCTTGCGGTACATCAAGATCATGCAAATAAAGAACACGAGAGAGAGAGAGAGAGAGAGAGAGAGAGAGAGAGAGAGATCAAACACATAGCTACTGGTACATACCCTCAGCCCCTGTGGTGAACTACTCCCTCCTCGTCATGGAGAGCGCCGGATGATGAAGATGGCCACGGTGAGGATCCCCCAAGAGGGTGCCGAACAGGGTCCCGATTGGTTTTTGGTGGCTACAGAGGCTTGCGGCGGCGGAACTCCCGATCTAGGTTATGTTCTGGAAGTTTGGGAATATATAAGAGGTGTTGGTGTTGGGAACAAGTCAGGGGGGTCCACGAGGCGGCCACGAGGTAGGGGTGCGCCCAGGGGGTGTTGGGGAACGTTGCAGAAAATTAAAAATTTTCCTACGGTTTCACCAAGATCCATCTATGAGTTCATCTAAGCAACGAGTCAAGGGAGTGAGTTTGCATCTACATACCACTTGTAGATCGCGTGCGGAAGCTTTCGAGGGGATGGTGATGATGGAGTCGTACTCGGACCACCGATGACCAAGTGCTGAACGGACAGCACCTCCGCGTTCAACACACGAACGGTACGGGCAACGTCTCCTCCGTCTTGATCCAGCAAGGAGGAAGGAGAGGTTGAGGAAGATGGCTCCAACAGTAGCACGACGGCGTGATGATGATGGAGTGGCAGTTCTCGGCAGGGCTTCGCCAAGCGCCGCGAGGAGGAGAGGTGTTGGGAGGGAGGGCTGCGCCTTCAATTGTGTATGCAGCCTCCCTCACCCCTCTATTTATAGGGAAGGAGGAGGGGCCCCTCTAGATGCATCTAGAGGGGGGGCGGAGGCCAAGGGAGGGCTTGCCCCCAAGCAAGGGGCGCCCCTTAGGGTTCCCCCTCAACCCTAGGCGCATGGGCCCAAGGGAGGGTGCGCCCAGCCCACCAGGCTGGCTGCCTCCCACGCAGCCCAAGTGGCCCCCGGGAGGTGGCCCCTCCCGTGGTCCTCCGGAACCTTTCCGTGGCCCCTCCACAATACCGATATGACCAAACTTTTCCGGTGTCCGTTTGACAACTTCCCATATATAAATCTTTACCTCCGAACCATTCAGAACTCCTCGTGACGTCCGGGATCTCATCCGGACTCCGAACAACATTCGTAATCACATACAAGTCTTCCTAATAACCCTAGCGCCACCGAACCTTAAGTGTAGACCCTACGGGTTCGGAGACATGCGAACATGACCGAGACGCTCTCGGTCAATAACCAACAGCGGATCTGGATACCCATGTTGGCTCCCACATGCTCCTCGATGATGTCATCGGATGAACCACGATGTCGAGGATTCAAGCAACCCGTATACTATTCCCTTTGTCGACGGTATGTTACTTGCCCGAGACTCGATCGTTGGTATCCCAATACCTCGTTCAGTCTCGTTACGCAAGTCACTTTACTCGTATCGTAATGCATGATCCGTGACCGGACACTTGGTCACTTTGAGCTCATTATGATGATGCACTACCGAGTGGGCCCAAGTGATACCTCTCCGTAATACGGAGTGACAAATCCTGTCTCGATCCGTGTCAACCCAATGATAATTTCGGAGATACCTGTAGTGCACCTTTATAGTCACCCGATTCGTTGTGACGTTTGGTACACCCAAAGCACTCCTACGGTATCCGGAGTTACACGATCTCATGGTCTAAGGAAGAGATACTTGACATTGGAAAAGCTCTAGCAAAACGAACTACACGATCTTTGTGCTATGCTTAGGATTGGGTCTTGTCCATCACGTCATTCTCCTAATGACGTGATCCCGTTATCAATGACATCGATGTCCATAGTCGAAACCATGACTATCTGTTGACCAACGAGCTAGTCAACTAGAGGCTTACTAGGGACGATTGTAGTCTATGTATTCACACGTGTATTACGATTTCCGGATAATACAGCTTATAGCATGAATAAAAGACAATTATCATGAACAAGGAAATATAATAATAATGCTTTTATTATTGCCTCTAGGGCATATTTCCAACAGTCTCCCACTTGCAATAGAGTCAATAATCTAGTTACATTGTGATGAATCGAACACCCATAGAGTTCGGTGTTGATCATGTTTTGCCCATGAAGAGGTTTAGTCAACGGATCTGCGACATTCAGATCCGTATGCACTTTACAAATTTCTATGTCTCCATCTTGAACATTTTCACGGATGGAGTTGAAGCGGCGCTTGATGTGCTGGTCTTCTTGTGAAACCTGGCTCCTTGGCAAGTGCAATAGCTCCAGTGTTGTCACGAGAAGAGTTTGATCGGCCCGACGCATTGGGTATGACTCCTAGGTCGGTGATGAACTCCTTCACCCAAATTGCTTCATGCGCTGCCTCCGAGGCTGCCATGTACTCCGCTTCACATGTAGATCCCGCCACGACGCTTCGCTTGCAGCTGCACCAGCCATCGCTCCACCATTCAACATATACACGATCCGGTTTGTGACTTAGAGTCATCGGATCTGTGTCGAAGCTAAGCGTCGGCGTAACCCTTCTGACGAGCTCTTCGTCACCTCCATAAACGAGAAACATGTCCTTTGTCCTTTTCGGTACTTTAGGATATTCTTGACCGTTGTCCAGGTGTTCCTTGCGGGATTACTTTGGTATCTTCCTACCAAACTTACGGCAAGGTTTACATCAGGTCCGGTACACAGATGGCATACATAATAGATCCTATGGCTGAAGCATAGGGGATGACACTCATCTCTTCTTTATCTTTTGCCGTGGTCGGGCATTGAGCCGAGCTCAATCTCACACCTTGCAATACAGGCAAGAACCCCTTCTTGGACTGATCCATTTTGAACTTCTTCAAAATCTTATCAAGGTATGTGCTTTGTGAAAGACCTATGAGGCGTCTCGATCTATCTCTATAGATCTTGATGCCTAATATATAAGCAGCTTCTCCAAGGTCCTTCATTGAAAAACACTTATTCAAGTAGGCCTTAATGCTATCCAAGAATTCTATATCATTTCCCATCAAAAGTATGTCATCTACATACAATATGAGAAATGCTCTGAGCTCCCACTCACTTTGTTGTAAACGCAGGCTTCTCCATAAGTCTCAAGATAAACCCAAACGCTTTGATCATCTCATCAAAGCGAATGTTCCAACTCCGAGATGCTTGCACCAGTCCATAAATGGATCGCTGGAGCTTGCATACTTTGTCAGCATTCTTAGGATCGACAAAACCTTCCGGCTGCATCATATACAGCTCTTCCTTAAGATAACCGTTAAGGAAAGCCGTTTTGACGCCCATCTGCCATATCTCATAATCATAGTATGCGGCAATTGCTAACATGATTCGGACGGATTTAAGCTTCGCTACGGGAGAGAAAGTCTCATCGTAGTCAATCCCTTGAACTTGCCGATAACCCTTAGCGACAAGTCGAGCTTTATAGATGGTGACATTACCATCCGCGTCCGTCTTCTTCTTAAAGATACATTTGTTTTCTATCGCTCGCCTATCATCGGGCAAGTCAGTCAAAGTCCATACTTTGTTTTCTTACATGGATTCTATCTCGGATTTCATGGCTTCTAGCCATTTGTTGGAATCTGGGCCCGCCATCGCTTCTTCATAGTTCGAAGGTTCACCGTTGTCTAACAACATGATTTCCGGGACAGGGTTGCCGTACCACTGCAGTGCGGAACGTGTCCTAGTGGACCTCTGATTCAAGAGCAACTTGATCCGAAGTACCTTGATCATCATCATTATTTTCCTCTTCAGTTGGTGTAGGCATCAAAGGAACATTTTCCTGAGCTGCACTACTATCCCGTTCAAGAGGTAGTACTTCATCGAGTTCTACTTTCCTCCCACTTACTTATTTCGAGAGAAACTCTTTTTCCAGAAAGGATCCGTTCTTGGCAACAAAGATCTTGCCCTCGGATCTTAAGTAGAAGGTATACCCTATGGTTTCCTTAGGGTATCCTATGAAGACGCATTTTTCTCACTTGGGTTCGAGCTTTTCAGGTTGAAGTTTCTTGACATAAGCATCGCATCCCCAAACTTTTAGAAACGACAGCTTAGGTTTCTTCCCAAACCATAATTCATACGGTGTCGTCTCAACGGATTTAGACGGTGCCCTATTTAAAGTGAATGTAGCTGTCTCTAGAGTGTATCCCCAAAATGATAGCGGTAAATCGGTAAGAGACATCATAGATCGCACCATATCCAATAGAGTGCGATTCGACGTTCGGACACACCGTTCTGTTGAGGTGTTCCAGTAGCGTGAGTTGTGAAACGATTCCACATTTTCTTAAGTGTGTACCAAATTCGTGACTTAAATATTCTCCTCCACGATCCGATCGTAAGAATTTTATCTTTCGGTCACGTTGATTCTCTACTTCATTCTGAAATTCCTTGAACTTTTCAAAGGTCTCAGACTTGTGTTTCATCAAGTAGACATACCCATATCTACTCAAGTCATCTGTGAGAGTGAGAACATAACGATATCCTCCGCGAGCGTCAACACTCATTGGACCGCATACATCGGTATGTATGATTTCCAACAAGTTGGTTGCTCGCTCCATTGTTCCGGAGAACGGAGTCTTCCCATGAGGCATGGTTCGCTTGTGTCAAATGATTCATAATCGAGAGACTCTAAAAGTCCATCAGCATGGAGCTTCTTCATGCGCTTGACACCAATGTGACCAAGGCGGCAGTGCCACAAGTATGTGGGACTATCGTTATCAACTTTACATCTTTTGGTATTCACGCTATGAATATGTGTAACACTACGCTCGAGATTCATTAAGAATAAACCATTGACCATCGGAGCATGACCATAAAACATGTCTCTCATATAAATAGAACAACCATTATTCTCGGATTTAAATGAGTAGCCATCTCGTATCAAACGAGATCCAGATACAATGTTCATGCTCAAACTTGGCACCAAATAACAATTATTAAGGTTCAAAACTAATCCCGTAGGTAAATGAAGAGGTAGCGTGCCGACGGCGATCACATCGACTCGAACCATTCCCGACGCCGCATCGTCACCTCGTCCCTTCGCCAGTCTCCGCTTATTCCGCAGCTCCTGCTGTGAGTTACAAATATGAGCAACGGCACCGGTATCAAATACCCAGGAGTTACTACGAGTACTGGTAAGGTACACATCAATTACATGTATATCAAATATACCTTTGGTGTTGCTGGCCTCCTTATCCGCTAAGTATTTGGGGCAGTTCCGCTTCCAGTGACCCTTCCCCTTGCAATAAAAGCACTCAGTCTCAGGCTTGGGTCCATTCTTTGACTTCTTCCCGGCAACTTGCTTACTGGGCGCGACAACCTCCTTGCCGTCCTTCTTGAAGTTCTTCTTGCCCTTGCCCTTCTTGAACTTAGTGGTCTTATTGACCATCAACACTTGATGTTCTTTCTTGATTTCAACCTCTGCTGACTTCAGATAGAGAATACTTCAGGAATGGTCTTTACCATCCCCGCATATTGTAGTTCATCACAAAGCTCTTGTAGCTTGGTGGGAGCGATCAAGGATTCTGTCAATGACCGCCTCATCGGGGAGGTTAATATTCAGCTGGGTCATACGGTTGTGCAACCCAGACATCTTGAGTATGTGCTCGCTGACTGAACTATTTTCCTCCATCTTACAACTATAGAACTTGTCGGAGATGTCATATCTCTCGACCGGCGTGAGCTTGGAAAACTAGTTTCAGCTCCTCGAACATCTCATATGCTCCGTGATGCTCAAAACGCTTTTGGAGCCCGGTTCTAAGTGTAAAGCATGCCGCACTGAACGAGGGAGTAATCATCGACGAGACTGCCAAGCATTCATAATGTCTTGGTTCTCTGGGACGGGAGTGTCACCTAGCGGTCCTTCTAGGACATATTGTTTCCTGGCAGCTATGAGGATGATCCTAAAGTTCCGGACCCAGTCCGTATAGTTGCTGCCGTCATCTTTCAGCTTGGTTTTCTAGGAACGCGCGTTGAAGTTCAAGTTGACATGAGCGTTGGCCATTTGATCTACAAGACATATTATGCAAAAGTTTTAGACTAAGTTCATGATAATTAAGTTCATATAATCAAATTATTTAAATGAACTCCCACTCAGATTAGACATCCCTCTAGTCATCTAAGTGTTACACGATCCGAGTCGACTAGGCCGTGTCCGATCATCACGTGAGACGGACTAGTCATCGTCGGTGAACATTCTCATGTTGATCGTATCTTCCATATGACTCGTGTTCGACCTTTCGGTCTCCGTGTTCCGAGGCCATGTCTGTACATGCTAGGCTCGTCAAGTTAACCCTAAGTGTTTTGCGTGTGTAAATCTGTCTTACACCCGTTGTATGTGAACGTAAGAATCCATCACACCCGATCATCACGTGGTGCTTAGAAGCGACGAACTTTAGCAACGGTGCACAGTTAGGGGAGAAAACTTCTTGAAATTGTTGAAAGGGATCATCTTATTTACTACGGTCGTTCTAAGTAAACAAGATGCATAAACATAATAAACATCACATGCAGTTATATAGTAGTGACATCATATGGCCAATATCATATAGCTCCATTGATCTCCATCTTCGGGGCTCCATGATCATCTTGTCACCGGCATGACACCATGATCTCCATCATCATGATCTCCATCATTGTGCCTCCATGAAGTTGTCACGCCAACGACTACTTCTACTTCTATGGCTAACGCGTTTAGCAATAAAGCAAAGTAATTTACATGGCGTTCTTCAATGACACGCAGGTCATACAAAAATAAAGACAACTCCTATGGCTCCTGCCGGTTGTCATACTCATCGACATGTAAGTCGTGATTCCTATTACAAGAACATGATCTCATACATCACAATATGTCATTCATCATTCATCACAACTTGGCCATATCACATCATGACAATTGCTGCAAAAACAAGTTAGACGTCCTCTAATTGTTGTTGCATCTTTTACGTGGCTGCAATTGGGTTCTAGCAAGAACGTTTTCTTACCTACGAATAACCACAACGTGATTTTGTCAACTTCTATTTACCCTTCATAAGGACCCTTTTCATCGAATCCGCTCCAACTAAAGTGGGAGAGACAGACACCCGCCAGCCACCTTATGCAACTAGTGCATGTTAGTCGGTGGAACCGGTCTCACGTAAGCGTACGTGTAAGGTTGGTCCGGGCCGCTTCATCCCACAATACCGTGGAAGCAAGATAAGACTAGTAGCGGCAAGCAAGTTGACAAGATCTCGCCCACAACCAAATTGTGTTCTACTCGTGCAAAGAGAACTACGATAGACCTAGCTCATGATGCCACTGTTGGGGAACGTTGCAGAAAATTAAAATTTTCCTACGGTTTCACCAAGATCCATCTATGAGTTCATCTAAGCAACGAGTCAAGGGAGTGAGTTTGCATCTACATACCACTTGTAGATCGCGTGCGGAAGCTTTCGAGGGATGGTGATGATGGAGTCGTACTCGGACCACCGAAGACCAAGTGCTGAACGGACAACACCTCCGCGTTCAACACACGTGCAGTGCAGGGCAACGTCTCCTCCGTCTTGATCCAGCAAGGAGGAAGGAGAGGTTGAGGAAGATGGCTCCAACAGCAGCACGACGGCGTGATGATGATGGAGTGACAGTTCTCCAGCAGGGCTTCGCCAAGCGCACGCGGAGGAGGAGAGGTGTTGGGAGGGAGGGCTGCGCCTTCAATTGTGTATGCAGCCTCCCTCACCCCTCTATTTATAGGGAAGGGAGGAGGGGGCCAGCCCCTCTAGATGCATCTAGGGGGGGCGGCCAAGGGAGGGGCTTGCCCATCAAGCAGGGGCGCCCCTTAGGGTTCCCCCTCAACCCTAGGCGCATGGGCCCAAGGGGAGGGGTGCACCCAGCCCACCAGGGGCTGGCTGCCTCCCACGCAGCCCAAGTGGCCCCCCGGGAGGGGTGGCCCCTCCCGGTGGTCCTCCGGAACCTTTCCGGTGGCCCCTCCACAATACCGATATGACCGAAACTTTTCCTGTCCGCTTGACAACTTCCCATATATAAATCTTTACCTCCGGACCATTCCGAAACTCCTCGTGACGTCCGGATCTCATCCGGACTCAAACAACATTCGTAATCACATACAAGTCTTCCTAATAACCCTAGTGTCACCGAACCTTAAGTGTGTAGACCCTACGGGTTCGGGAGACATGCGACATGATCGAGGCGCTCTCGGTCAATAACCAATAGCGGATCTGGATACCCATGTTGGCTCCTACATGCTCCTCGATGATGTCATCGGATGAACCACGATGTCGAGGATTCAAGCAACCCGTATACTATTCCCTTTGTCGACGGTATGTTACTTTCCGAGACTCGATCATTGGTATCCCAATACCTCGTTCAGTCTCGTTACCGCAAGTCACTTTACTCGTATCAGAATGCATGATCCCGTGACCGGACACTTGGTCACTTTGAGCTCATTATGATGATGCACTACCGAGTGGGCCCAGTGATACCTCTCATGTCTGAGTGACAAATCCTGTCTCGATCCGTGTCAACCCAAGATACTTCCGGAGATACCAGTAGTGCACCTTTATAGTCACCCGATTACGTTGTGACGCTTTGGTACACCCAAAGCACTCCTACGGTATCCGGAGTTACACGATCTCACGGTCTAAGGAAGAGATACTTGACATTGGAAAAGCTCTAGCAAAACGAACTACACGATCTTTGTGCTATGCTTAGGATTGGGTCTTGTCCATCACGCCATTCTCCTAATGACGTGATCCCGTTATCAATGACATCGATGTCCATAGTCGAAACCATGACTATCTGTTGACCAACGAGCTAGTCAACTAGAGGCTTACTAGGGACGTATTGTAGTCTATGTATTCACAAGTGTATTACGATTTCCGGATAATATAGTTATAGCATGAATAAAAGACAATTATCATGAACAAGGAAATATAATAATAATGCTTTTATTATTGCCTCTAGGGCATATTTCCAACAGGGGGTAGGGTGCACCCTCCACCCTCGTGGTGGCCTTGGGACTCTTCTGGTCCATCTCCGGTACTCCGCGGGCTTCTTCTGGTCCAAAAACAATCTCTGTGAATTTTCTGGTCAATTGGACTCCGTTTGGTATTCATTTTCTTTAAAACTCAAAAACAAGGAAAAAACAAAAACTGGCACTGGGCTCTAGGTTAATAGGTTAGTCCCAAAAATCATATAAAATAGCACATAAGTGCATACAAAACATCCTAGATGGATAATATAATAGCATGGAACAATAAAAAATTATAGATACGTTGGAGACGTATCAAGCATCCCCAAGCTTAATTCCTGCTCGTCCTCGGGTAGATAAATGATAAAAATAGAATTTTTGACGTAAATGCTACCTAACATAATTTTCAATGTAATTTTCTTTATTGTGGCATGAATGTTTAGATCCGAAAGATTCAAGACAAAAGTTTAATATTGACATAAAAACAATAATACTTCAACCATATTAACCAAGCAAGGATAGCAGCATTGTCCCTTCTCTCTTTTTCTCTCATTTATTTTATTTTATTTCATATTTTTATTTTTTTTGTTTGGGCCTTCTCTTTTTTTATGGCCTCTTTTTTTTCGTCCGGAGACTCATCCCGACTTGTGGGGGAATCATAGTCTCCATCATCCTTTCCTCACTGGGACAATGCTCTAATAATGATGATCATCACACTTTTATTTACTTACAACTCAAGAATTACAACTCAATACTTAGAACAAAAATATGACTCTACGTGAATGCCTCCGGCGGTATACCGGGATGTGCAATGAATCAAGAGTGACATGTATGAAAAATTATGAACGGTGGCTTTGCCACAAATACGATGTCAACTACATGATCATGCAAGGCAATATGACAATGATGAAGCGTGTCATAATAAACGGAAAGTGGAAAGTTGCATGGCAATATATCTCGGAATGGCTATGGAAATGCCATAATAGGTAAGGTATGGTGGCTATTTTGAGGAAGATATAAGGAGGCTTATGTGTGATAGAGCGTATCATATCACGGGGTTTGGATGCACTGGCAATGTTTTCACCAACTCTCGAGGTGAGAAAGGGCAATGCACGGTATCGAAGAGGCTAGCAATGATGGAAGGGTGAGAGTGCGTATAATCCATGGACTCAACATTAGTCATAAAGAACTCACATACTTATTGCAAAAATCTACAAGTCATCAAAACCAAGAACTACGCGCATGCTCCTAGGGGGATAGATTGGTAGGAAAATACCATCGCTTGTCCCCGACCGCCACTCATAAGGAAGGCAATCAAAGAACACCTCATGCTTCACATTTTTCACACAACGGTTACCATACGTGCATGCTACGGGACTTGCAAACCTCAACACAAGTATTTCTCAATTTCACAATTACTCAACTAGCACGACTCTAATACCACCATCTTTATATCTCAAAACAATTATCAAGTATCAAACTTCTCATAGTTTCTAATGCACTCTATATGAAAGTTCTTATTATACCCATCTTGGATGCCCATCATATTAGAACTAATTTTATAACCAAAGCAAATTAACATGATGTTCTAAAAGACTCTCAAAATAATATAAGTGAAGCATGAGAGATCAACAATTTCTTCAAAATAAAACTACCGCCATGCTCTAAGAAGATATAAGTGAAGCACTAGAGCAAATGACAAACTACTCCAAAAGATATAAGTGAAGATCAATGAGTAGTTGAATAATTATGTAACTATGTGAAGACTCTCTAACATTTAAGAATTTCAGATATTGGTATTTTATTCAAACAGCAAGCAAAACAAAAGAAAATAAAATGATGCTCCAAGCAAAACACATATCATGTGGTGAATAAAAATATAGCTCCAAGTAAAGTTACCGATGAACGAAGAAGAAAGAGGGGATGCCATACGGGGCATCCCCAAGATTAGGCTCTTGGTTGTCCTTGAATATTACCTTGGGGTGCCTTGGGCATCCCCAAGCTTAGGCTCTTGCCACTCCTTACTCCATAGTCCATCGAATCTTTACCCAAAACTTGAAAACTTCACAACACAAAACTCAACAGAAAACTCGTAAGCTCCGTTAGTATAAGAAAATAAATCACCACTTAGGTACTATTGTGAACTCATTATAAATTCATATTGATGTAATATCTACTATATTCCAACTTCTCTATGGTTCATACCCTCCGATACTACTCATAGATTCATCAAAATAAGCAAACAACACAATGAAAACAGAATCTGTGAAACACAGAACAGTCTGTAGTAATATGTATCATTCGAATACTTATGTAACTAAAACAATTCTGAAAAACCTGAGGAATTTGTTTATTAATCATCTGCAAAAAGAATCAACCTAAAAGCACTCTCTAGTAAAAAAAATGGCAGCTAATCTCGTGAGCGCAAACGTTTCTATTTTTTTACAGCAAGATTGCAAAGACTTCACCCAAGTCTTCCCAAAGGTTCTACTTGGCACAAACACTAATTAAAACATAAAATCACATTTAAACAGAGGCTAGATAAATTATTTATTACTAAACAGGAGCAAAATTCAAAGAACAAAAATAAAATTGGGTTGCCTCCTAACAAGCGCTAACGTTTAACGCCCCTAGCTAGGCATGATGATTTCAATGATGCTCACATAAAAGATAAGAATTGAAACATAAACAGAGCATCATGAAGAATATGACTAGCGCATTTAAGTCTAACCCACTTCCTATGCATAGGGATTTTGTGAGCAAATAATTTATGGGAGCAAGAATCAACTAGCATAGGAAGGTAAAAGAAGCATAACTTCAAGATTTTCTACACATAGAGAGGAAACTTGATATTATTGCAATTCCTACATATTCCTCCCTCATAATAATTTTCAGTAGCATCATGAATGAATTCAACAATATAACTATCACATAAAGCACTCTTTTCATGATGCATAAGCACATAATTTTTATTACTCTCCACATAAGCAAATTTCTTCTCATGAATAGTAGTGGGAGCAAACTCAAAAAAATAACTATCATGTGAGGCATAATCCAATTGAAAATAAAAAACCAGATGACAAGTTTCATGGTTATCATTGTTCTTTATAGCATACATGTCATCACAATAATCATCATAGATAGCAACTTTGTTCTCATAATCAGTTGGAACCTCTTCCGAAATAGTGGATTCATCACTAAATAAAGTCATGACCTCTCCAAATCCACTTTCATAATTATCACAATAAAATTAAACACCTTCCAAAATAGTGGGATCATTACTTCCTAAAGTTGACACTCTTCCAAACCCACTTTCATCAACATAATCATCATAAAAAGGAGGCATGCTATCATTGTAACATCCCAAATTTTCAATTTGGAATGTTATACATTAGGTCATCATGCATATCATATTTTCTCGCATTTTTCCGATCCTAGAAATTTCACGCAACTCAAGGACCCTCGGAGAGAGTTGGAAGTTTCATAATTTTCATATTTGGGATTTCTCAAATTTTGAAAAAAATGGATCATTGGATTATTTAATTATCTTCATAAAGTTTTTCCTATAAAAATATTTCGAGAGGGAATAATATGACTTTCCCAAACAATTAGGAAAAATGAAGATATTATAAATAAACCAAATTTGGTTTTGGAAGATTTATTTTGCTTAGGCAAAATGAGCATTTTAAAAATTTTACGCATGTTTGCTGTTTTAAAGTTCATTTTGTTCGACTCATTTTAGGAGTCGGGAAAATTTGTTTTATTTAAATCCGAGTTCGTTTGGTATTTTTTAATTCGTTTTGGTTTAATTTTATTTAAAAAAAATCTGCGCTTCCCCTCTGGACCGAGGCCCACCGGCCCAAGCCAGCCAGGCCCAGGCCCGGCCCCAGCCCGCCTCCCTCCTCCTCCTCGCATGGCAAGCCGCCCGCCCTTCGGTGTCCCGCCGCAAGACGCCACCCCCGCCGCCGCCCGAGTCCCGCCTTGACCCGCTCCCTCTACCCCCTCCCAAGGAACCGCCGCCCCCCTTTATAACCCCGGACCCCGCCTCTCTCTCACCCCAACAGTTGTGTTTTTTGTTTTTTATTTAATGAACGTTCACCGAACCGTTCGTTTTAGTGAACGCGTTCGTTGGATTCGTTCTGTTAACGAACGTTCGCTATTTAACCCGTTCGTCGTTTTCTTTTAATCGGATTTAATCCGTTATTTTCTGATTTGATTTCAGATCCGATTTTCAAAACTGTTTTATTTCTCGCTCGTTTATCGGAATCAGGTGATTCAAGCGCCTGGAGTTTCGTAACGAAACCGCCGTTCCGACTACCCTACTTTCACAGAGTTTTGCCACTGTGAAATTTTGACCTAATTTCAGATCGCTAAACCGAGTCGTTCTCTCTCGAGTTTCGACTTTCGATGTTTATTTTGATTCGATTCTTTTGCAACCAGGGTTCTTAAGTTGAACTTTCTGGTTAGATCTTTTACTCGAGATTTCCCCGTGCATTAGATGAGTACTTATTGTATGCTTGTTGTTTGTCTGCGTTAGATCACCCGGAGTGCGCCGCTTGTTACTTCGAATCTCTAGGACTCGCGGATCATCAGCAAGGCAAGTAACACTTTGATCATACTCTTCTCATACCCAGTTTTATGCATTAGATCTATTCCTCAAACACTTGCATGATTAGGATCTAATTAAATTGTGGGATGGGAAGTAGATTGAGGTAGTACCTATTACCTGTTACTTATGAAACCTTGGGAGTTACTTCTACGTTTGCTTACTTGTGCTATGCTATGCCAAGTGAGACGTGGATTGGGTGAGTGATATCCATGATGATGTGAGATTGTTAATTAATGGTTTATCTAAGGTGGCAACCTAAACACACATCTGGGTGGATTGAGGCACTGGTTTCCATCAGACTTGCTGTATTTCTTGGACCGCCACCTGTGCTCTAAGGGATCATAAGATTATTCAAACTGAAACTTCCGTGTGCAGCCACAAGCCAATTATGGGCTCTGGCGTAGTTGACTAAGTCGTCTAACTCTTACGGGTAGGCTAGCTGATGTAGGGGATGTAGGTTGGTACGGTCTACCCACATGTAAGGTGCTAGCGCTTCGAAAGACTATGTCTCGGTCATCCGTTTCTCAAACACCATGTAGTCACGAGAACCAAGCGGAGGCGATCGAGTCTTGTGGGGAAAAGTCGCAAACCTCTGCAGAGTGTATAAACTAATCATGATTAGCCGTGTCCCCGGTTATGGACAATTTGAGTATCCGTACTTGATTATCATGTGAATCTCAACATGTTACTTCTAAATAAAAGTTTGGGTTTTGATGAGTACTTTTAATTGGGATTGAGGATGTCACAACCATTCTCAATGTTTAACAACCACCATGATAGTTAAATAAATTATTCCTTTGATGTAGGGAAAAATCAGCTTTATGCAAATGTAACAGTAGAGCCTTACCACCAGCCATATATGCATGTAGTGTAGGCTTATTCATTCATTGCTCTTATGTGTTACATTGCCAAGATATTCCATGTGTTGACCCGTTTTGGCTGCAACTTTTCACGTTGCAGACTTTTCGAATTTACAGTAAGGTGTTAGGTCGTGGTTCTATACTCGGTGATGCCGTTGGAGTTGATGGACTCGCTTATCTTCCAAGCCTTCCGCTGTTATTATTAGATGGCCTTAAGCCATATTATTGTATTCAGTTCCCTTGTGGACAACGATGTAATAAGTGTGTGATTGCTACTCGCTATAAATCCTTGAAGTACTTGTGTGGTGTCGGCATTCTCGATCCAGGATGACACCGAGCACGAGACTTGATCCATTTGGGTCTGGTCGCTCAGAGAATGGTATCGAGCACACGCCGACCGTAGGACACCGACCACTAAGTTAAAGCCATAGATCACTCTCTCTTCCCATTTTCTAACTCCTCATCTTTTCTACTCTCTTTAGGATGACGGACGCGAAGATCAAGTACACCCAACCGGATGAAGGCACACCTTTTGGATTTCACTTGAAGGAAGTTACTAAGTACCGAACATTGGATTACCAAGTTTCACGGGACTTTCAACGCCACTCTGCTCAAGAGGAGCGCTGGAAGATTCATGCTCACGTTCGGGAAGGACATTCGCCCCAATCACCAAGCCTATAGATAGTGTTTTCAAAGCACCAACTTGGAGTCAGGAAAGAGCATGGCAGCTCACATTACCATGGGACGCATTGGAGAAGTTTATCAAGAAGACCTCAAGGACACCATCTACCAGATTTATGGACGCCGAGATGACAAGCGGGGCGTCGTCAACACCAAGAAGGATAGGTCCATTGCAGCTTTCATCCAGAGTTAAACCAGCACATTCGACGCCGGAGAACCAAATGTGCAATGACATGTTGGAGTTGCGAGAATGCAAAGGAAGGATCATCGAATTGGAAGAAGAACTAAAGACTACACGCAAGGACTACATGGGCGAGATCGTAGCTCGGCAAGACACAATAACGATCTTAAGTACGAGATCGAAGAGCTCAAGAAGAAGTTGGCGCTCAGGAATGAAGACCAGTATGTCGAATACCCAATCGACTACATCAACATCGACGACACCGATTCGGATCCAAGTGAACCCGATTTTGAAGACGAAGCTGGAGCAGACATCATGGAGTCTTCCACCGGTTCAAATTAGTAGAAGTCCCCCACATATTAGTAGTATTCCCTCCATGTAACATTTTAGTACACGCACTTTTGCGATAGTTAGATCGTTGTAAGCCCTTGTTTGATTGAATGAAGTGATTTTGTGTGCATTTGCTCATGTGCATTTGGGTAGTGATTCCCCTTAGACCTCATTCTATTCTACATTTCTCTTCTCTTCTAAACCCTTCAGATGCCTCCGAGACGCGACCCCGGATTCGTTTTCCCTTGAGAGATCACCCAATTGATCCAGCAGCAGAATACCTGATTCAAACATTGGTGCGAACAACAACAACAACCCACCGCCACCACCACCACCGCGGATCATCGACTCGTTTCCTTAGATGAACCGCGGTGTATTCCAAGAGCACCGAGCCGATTGTAGCAGATGACTGGCTCCGCAAGATAGGAAGGGAGCTGACCACTGCAGGATGCACAGATGGTGAAAGAGTGAAGTTTGCAGCACATCAGCTTGAAGGACCCGCAGCAGCATGGTGGGAGAATTTCACAGCCACTTACTGTCACATGGGACCAGTTTCAGCAAGCTTTTCGCACAGCCCATGTTTCAGCAGGAGCCATGGCCATGAAGAAGCGTGAGTTTCGCAACTTACGCCAAGGAGGAAGGACTGTTGGCGATCGTGGATGACTTTAGCAAGTTAGCACGTTATGCCCCGGATGACGTTACTACGACGCGCTAAACAGCAGGAGAAGTTTCTAGAAGGACTGAATGATGAGTTCAGATGCCGTTGATGGTAGCAAGTTTCAACAACTATCGAGTTAGTAGACCGAGCTCTCATGATTGAAGGAAAGTAGCAAAAATTGAGAACCGCAAGAGGAAGTATGGACAAGGGAAGTATAACTCGATCCCAAAGAAGCCTCGTTATACCCCTAAATCAGAATTCAGTTTCAGATACCCATGGAGGAGGTAATTCGCATAACCATAATGGCACCAAGAATGGGAGCGGAATGGAGGAAGCAGCGGACAGAACCGCACCAACCCGTCTACACCATCCAAGGTAGACCTGAGTCACATTACTTGCTTTAAGTGCCGCAAGATGGGCATTATGAAAATGACTGTCCCGAAGGCGAATGGAAATGGCAATGGAAGCTCGGAAAGAAGCCCAACCCTTTCAACAGGGGACAGGTGAACCACATTGATGTGGAGGAGGTTGAAGATCAGCCCGATCAAGAATCGGTAAGTTTTTGGTTAAGTCATTTATGCAGTTGTTCTTTTCGATCTTGGTGCATCGCATTCATACATATCAAGGGGATTTGTGGATAAGTACAAGTTACCAACCCAAGCCCTTAGGTCACCCATGCTAGTAACCTCACCCGGAGCAGAGTACATGGCTAGTAAATGGTGTGATCGACTGCCACTAAGGATTGGACACTATGTTTTCCCCTCGCACCTAATAGTTACGGAATCCCAAGGATTGGATGTGATATTAGGAATGGATTGGTTATCAAAGTATGGCGGAAACATAGATTGTACCACAAGGTCAATTTTGCTCACCACACCAGAAGGAAGACGGATTAAGTATGTATCACGGCACGAGCCGAGGAGAGCACAAGTTAATTGCTTATCGAGGTGGTACAGAAGAAGTACCGGTGGTGAAGGATTATCTGATGTATTTCCTAAGAGTTGCGGGAATGCCGCGGATAGAGACATTGAGTTTTGATCGAGCTGTTGCGAGAACAGGCCCGATATCGAAACGACCGTCAGGGATGCCCGCAAAGGATTTGGCGGAAATCAAGAAGCGATTAAGGAACTATTGGATAAAGGTTTTATTCGCCCAAGTTCTTCACCTTGGGGATCACCCGTTTTGTTAGTGGAGAAAAGGATGGATCGTTGAGAATGGTTGTTGATTACCGTGGATTGAATGAAGTAACAATCAAGAACAAGTACCCACTACCTATGATAAATGATCTGTTTGATCGCTTGCAAGGAGCCAAAGTGTTTTCTAAGATCGACTTGCGATCGTGGTACCATCGATTGAAGATTCGGGAGCAGGACATACCCAAGACAGCATTTACCACGAGATATGGACTGTATGAGTATACCGTTATGTCATTTGGACTGACTAACGCACCAGCCTATTTTATGAACCCGATGAACAAAGTGTTTATGGAGTTTTTGGACAAGTTAAATCGTGGTGTTCATTGATGACATTTTGATTTTCTCAAGAATGAAGAGGAACACAAGGAACATTTGAGATTGGTTTTGAGAAACCGAGGAACACCAGTTGTATGCCAAGTTCAGCAAATGTGAGTTTTGGCTAAAGGAAGTTGGATTTCTCGGACATGTTATATCCGGAGAAGGGATAGCAGTTGACCCCACCAAAGTTGAGACCGTAACCCGATGGGAAGCACCAACGACAGTTGGAGAGATTCGAGTTTCCTTGGACTCGCAGGATACTACCAAGATTCATTGAGAATTTCTCAAGGATTGCAAAGCCTATGACAAAATTGTTGAAGAAGGAAAACAAATTCATATGGACTGAGGACTGTGAGGCAAGTTTTCAGGAGTTGAAGAAAAGATTGGTTACCTCACCAGTTTTGATATTGCGGATCAAACTAAGGATTATGAGGTGTATTGCGGCGCTTCACGCCGAGGACTTGGAGCAGCTTATGCAGGAAGGAAGAGTTGTTTCAGATGCTTCACGACAACTTAAGCCTCATGAGTTGAATTATGCCACTCATGATTTGGAGTTAGCAGCCGTTGTGCATGCCTTGAAGACGTGGAGACATTTTCTTATTGGAAATCATTGTGAAGTATATACGGATCACAAGAGTTTGAAGTACATCTTCACACAGAAGGAGTTGAATCTCAGACAGAGGAGATGGTTAGAGCTAATCAAGGATTATGATATGAGATTGCATTATCACCCCGGAAAGGCTAATGTCGTAGCAGACGCATTGAGCCGTAAGAGCCACGTCAATACCCTAATGATGGGAGAAATACCCAATGAATTAGCCGAGGACCTTCGAGAGCTATGTTTGGAAATAGTTCCGAGAGGCTATGTAGCAGCATTGGAGATTCAGTCGACCCTAATGGACAAAATCAGAGAAGCCCAAAAGGCAGATAAGGAAGTTGCCTCTATAAAGGAGAAAATGAGTAAAGGAAAAGCTAAAGGATTTCGTGAGGATGAACACGATACCCTATGGTTTGAAGACCGCGTTTATGTGCCCAATGACCCGAGATCGGAAGTTGATTTTGCAAGAAGCCCATGATTCACCCTATTCGATTCACCCAGAAATACCAAGATGTATTTGGATTTGAAGAATATTTTCTGGTGGACCGGAATGAAGAAGGATATTGCGGAGTATGTAGCAGTTTGCGACGTATGTCAGAAAGTAAAGGCGGAACATCAGAAGCCAGCAGGATTGTTACAACCATTGCCGATACCCGAATGGAAGTGGGATAAACTAGGCATGGATTTCATCACAGGTTTGCCAAAGACCCGTTCAGGATATGACTCGATTTGGGTCATAGTCGACCGTTTGACCAAGGTAGCCCATTTCATTCCAGTCAAGACTACCTATAGCAGTGCTAAGTTGGCAAAGATATACATGACCAGAATTGTATGCTTGCACGGAGTTTCGAGGAGCATTGTATCAGACAGAGGAACCCAATTTACTTCGAAATTTTGGAACCAGTTGCACGAAACATTGGGAACCCGATTGGAATTCAGTACAGCTTTCCACCCACAGACCGATGGACAGACCGAGAGAGTTAATCAGATTTTGGAAGACATGCTGAGAGCTTGTGCACTAGATTATGGATCTAGTTGGGACGATAATTTGCCGTATGCAGAATTTTCCTACAATAACAGTTACCAAACCAGCTTGAAGATGGCACCTTTCGAGGCCTTGTATGGAAGAAGGTGCAGGACACCGTTGTCATGGGACGAAACTGGAGATCGTCAGTTGTTTGGACCAGATTTGATTAAGGAGTCTGAACAGAAAGTTAAGTTGATTCGAGACAGGCTCAAGGTAGCCCAGTCCAGACAGAAGAGCTATGCCGATTCAAAGCGCAAAGCGATTGAATATGAGGTTGGAGACAGAGTATATCTCAGAGTATCCCCGCTTCGAGGAGTTAAGCGTTTTGGAGCTAAAGGAAAGTTAGCACCACGTTTCGTTGGACCATATAAGATTTTGCAACGCATGGGAGAAGTTGCGTATAAGTTGGAATTGCCAGAAGGATTGTCAGGAGTTCATGATGTATTCCATGTTTCTCAGTTGAAGAAATGTCACCCGAGATAGCAGAGGTACCGTTAAGAGACACAAGTGCCATTGGAGGCAATTCAGTTGAAGGATGACTTGACATATGAGGAAAAACGGTTAAGATCCTCGATTATGCCAGCAGAGTTACCCGCAGCAAGGTTATCAAGTTTTGCAAAGTTCGATTGGAGCCACCACACCGAGGATGAAGCCACACAGGAAAGAGAGGAAGTTTTGCTAAGGACCACCTCACCTATTTTCTAGCCAACCCGAATCTCGAGGGCGAGATTCATCTTAAGAGGTAGGTTTGTAACATCCCAAATTTTCAATTTGGAATGTTATACATTAGGTCATCATGCATATCATATTTTCTCGCATTTTTCCGATCCTAGAAATTTCACGCAACTCAAGGACCCCCGGAGAGAGTTGGAAGTTTCATAATTTTCATATTTGGGATTTCTCAAATTTTGAAAAAAATGGATCATTGGATTATTTAATTATCTTCATAAAAATTTTCCTATAAAAATATTTCGAGAGGGAATAATATGACTTTCCCAAACAATTAGGAAAAATGAAGATATTATAAATAAACCAAATTTGGTTTTGGAAGATTTATTTTGCTTAGGCAAAAATGAGCATTTTAAATTTTTTACGCATGTTTGCTGTTTTTAAAGTTCATTTTGTTCGACTCATTTTTAGGAGTCGGGGAAAATTTGTTTTATTTAAATCCGAGTTCGTTTGGTATTTTTTTAATTCGTTTTGGTTTAATTTTATTTAAAAAAAATCTGCGCCCCCACTGACCGAGGCCCACTGCCCAAGCCAACCAGGCCCAGGCCAGCGCCTGCCCACCTCCTCCTCCTCCCTCACCTGGCGCCGCCCGCTCGGTGTCCCGCCACCGACGCCACCTCGCCGCCGCCCGAGTCCCGCCTGACCCCCGGCTCCCTGCCCCCTCCCCAGGAACCGCCCCCCCTTAACCCGGACCCCCCCCTCTCTCCCCCCCGAGCCGACGCCACCAGCCACCGCCGCTTGACGCCGCCGCCGTGGGCGCCGCCGCCGCCGCCGTGGGCCGCCGCCGCCGCCGCCGTGGGCCGCCCGCCGCCGACGCCGCCGCCCCTCGCCCGGACCCGCCGCCCTCTTCCGAGCCGGAGAGCCCCGCCGCGATCGCGGAGGTAGCCGCCCGCCGCGCCCGATTCGGTTTTTCCACCGTGAACCGATCCGGTTTTTTTTTAAAAAAAAATATGTTCGGTTTTTTTTAAAAAAAAAACCTAGATTGGTTTTGTTTTTTTTCGGTTTTCTTATTTAATGAACGTTCACCGAACCGTTCGTTTTAGTGAACGCGTTCGTTGGATTCGTTCTGTTAACGAACGTTCGCTATTTAACCCGTTCGTCGTTTTTCTTTTTAATCGGATTTAATCCGTTATTTTCTGATTTGATTTCAGATCCGATTTTCAAAACTGTTTTATTTCTCGCTCGTTTATCGGAATCAGGTGATTCAAGCGCTGGAGTTTCAGAACGAAACCGCCGTTCCGACTACCCTACTTTCACAGAGTTTTGCCACTGTGAAATTTTGACCTAATTTCAGATCGCTAAACCGAGTCGTTCTCTCTCGAGTTTCGACTTTCGATGTTTATTTTGATTCGATTCTTTTGCAACCAGGGTTCTTAAGTTGAACTTTCTGGTTAGATCTTTTACTCGAGATTTCCCGTGCATTAGATGAGTACTTATTGTATGCTTGTTGTTTGTCTGCGTTAGATCACCGGAGTCGCCGCTTGTTACTTGAATCTCTAGGACTCGCGGATCATCAGCAAGGCAAGTAACACTTTGATCATACTCTTCTCATACCCAGTTTTATGCATTAGATCTATTCCTCAAACACTTGCATGATTAGGATCTAATCAAATTGTGGGATGGGAAGTAGATTGAGGTAGTACCTATTACCTGTTACTTATGAAACCTTGGGAGTTACTTCTACGTTTGCTTACTTGTGCTATGCTATGCCAGTAGACGTGGATTGGGTGAGTGATATCCATGACAGATGTGAGATTGTTAATTAATGGTTTATCTAAGGTGGCAACCTAAACACACATCTGGGTGGATTGAGGCACTGGTTTCCATCAGACTTGCTGTATTTCTTCGGACCGCCACCTGTGCTCTAAGGGATCATAAGATTATTCAAACTGAAACTTCCGTGTGCAGCCACAAGCCAATTATGGGCTCTGGCGTAGTTGACTAAGTCGTCACGAACTCTTACGGGTAGGCTAGCTGATGTAGGGGATGTAGGTTGGTACGGTCTACCCACATGTAAGGTGCTAGCGCTTCGAAAGACTATGTCTCGGTCATCCGTTTCTCAAACACCATGTAGTCACGAGAACCAAGCGGAGGCGATCGAGTCTTGTGGGGAAAAGTGCGCAAACCTCTGCAGAGTGTATAAACTAATCATGATTAGCTGTGTCCCCGGTTATGGACAATTTGAGTATCCGGTACTTGATTATCATGTGAATCTCAACATGTTACTTCTAAATAAAAGTGTGGGTTTTGATGAGTACTTTTAATTGGGATTGAGGATGCTGTCAACCATTCTCAATGTTTAACAACCACCATGATAGTTAAATAAATTATTCCTTTGATGTAGGGAAAAATCAGCTTTATGCAAATGTAACCGTAGAGCCTTACCACCAGCCATATATGCATGTAGTGTAGGCTTATTCATTCATTGCTCTTATGTGTTACATTGCCAGCATATTCCATGTCTTGACCCGTTTCGGCTGCAACTTTTCACGTTGCAGACTTTTCGAATTTACAGTAAGGTGTTAGGTCGTGGTTCTATACTCGGTGATGCCGTTGGAGTTGATGGACTCGCTTATCTTCCAAGCCTTCCGCTGTTATTATTAGATGGCCTTAAGCCATATTATTGTATTCAGTTCCCTTGTGGACAACGATGTAATAAGTGTGTGATTTCTACTCTGCTATAAATCCTTCGAAGTACTGTGTGGTGTCAGCATTACTGATCTAGGGATGACACTGAGCACAGAGACTTGATCCATTTGGGTCTGGTCGCTACAATCATCATACTAAATCTGCTCATCAAAACTCTGGGGACTAAAAATATCATCTTCATCAAACATAGCATCCCCAAGCTTGTGGCTTTGCATATCATTAGCATCATGGATATTCAAGAAATTCATACTAACAACATTGTAATCATGATCATCATTCAATTTTTTAGTGCCATACATTCTATAGATGTCTTCTTCTAGCACTTGAGCACAATTATCAGAATCCTTATTCTCATGAAAGACATTAAAAAGATGAAGCATATGAGGCACCCTCAATTCCATTTTTTTTTGTAGTTTTCTTTTATAAACTAAACTAGTGATAAAACAAGCAACAAAAAGATTCGATTGCAAGATCTAAAGATATACCTTCAAGCACTCACCTCCTCGGCAACGGCGCCAGAAATTGCTTCATGTCTACTACACAACCTTCTTCTTGTAGACGTTGTTGGGCCTCCAAGTGCAGAAGTTTGTAGGACAGTAGCAAATTTCCCTTAAGTGGATGACCTAAGGTTTATCAATCCGTGGGAGGCGTAGGATAAATATGGTCTCTCTCAAACAACCCTGCAACCAAATAACAAATAGTCTCTTGTGTCCCCAACACACCCAATACAATGGTAAATTGTATAGGTGCACTAGTTCGACAAAGAGATGGTGATACAAGTGCAATATGGATGGTAGATATAGGTTTTTGTAATCTGAAAATATAAAAACAGCAAGGTAACTAACGATAAAAGAGAGCACAAACGGTATTGCAATGCGTTGAAACAAGGCCTAGGGTTCATACTTTCACTAGTGCAAGTTCTCTCAACAATAATAACATAATTGGATCATATAACTATCCCTCAACATGCAACAAAGAGTCACTCCAAAGTCACTAATAGCGGAGAACAAATGAAGAGATTATTGTAGGGTATGAAACCACCTCAAAGTTATCCTTTCTGATCGATCTACTCAAGAGTCCATAGTAAATTAACACGAAGCTATTCTTTCCGTTCGATCTATCCTAGAGTTCGTACTAGAATAACACCTTAAGACACAAATCAACCAAAACCCTAATGTCACCTAGATACTCCAATTAGCCACAAGTATCCGCGGGTATGATTATACGATATGCATCACACAATCTCAGATTCATCTATTCAACCAACACAAAGAACTTCAAAGAGTGCCCCAAAGTTTCTACCGGAGAGTCAAGACGAAAACGTGTGCCAACCCCTATGCATAAGTTCACAAGGTCACTGAACCCGCAAGTTGATCACCAAAACATACATCAAGTCACTGGTGCATGTCGGTCCTAAAGAAACGATTTAAAAACCCTTTCCGCGACGGCATTTGGAACCGTCGCCAAGTGAGTGTGTGCGATAGGGTGTCCTTCCCACACGACCCAGAAATCGTCGGGGATAGGCCCTCCTGGGACCCAGGCTGGGGCCGTGTGCGATCCGGCGAGGCATCGAAACCCAATCATTTCCGTAGGTATGTACATCCCACACGGTGAATCCAGAAATCATTTCCGTAGGTATGTACATCCCACACGGTGAATCCCAGAAAAACATTTTCGTTCGTATTTATATCACACACAGTCAATCCAAGGAATACGTTTCCGTTCTTATGTACATCCCACACAGTCAATCCAGGGAAAATGTTTCCGTTCGGATGTACATCCCACACGGTTTTATGTATACGCTCGTGTGTGAAAGGTGTAACTATCACACACGCTCTGCCTTGGTTAACTATTTGCTTTCATTAACTACATCACACACGATTTGATGTAGAAAACTGTGTGGCATTGGGCTATCCATCGCAAGCGCTTTTACTGCTAGAACCGTTTGCAAAGGTCCCTGACCGTGTGTTCTATTTTTATTTTTGCCTGTAATTTATTATTCTAATTGGAAATTTTGAAATACGAAACGTGCAATTCAAATTCTCAGCACAATGGTTCAACAACGAATCCATAAATAAAATTACTAGTACAATATGTTCAGTAATTACAGGATTAGGCAGCAATTAACTATGATGAATCGCAGTATTGAAAGGCGGTAAAGGTGAAGAGACAAGTGTAAATCGTTTTGACTGCCGACAGTGTTGAAGAAGCGGAATGCCCATAATGTGCCTTCCTGCATGCCATAGGCACGAACCACTTTTGTCCAACCCCTTGTGACGATCGCCCGCCCATCCTTCACCGCCTTCAGGAAGACTTCTGGAGCATTATCATGGTAGCATGAATTATATACTTTAACCTTAGTTGCCTCCACTCCGGTCATGTAGTTTGCAAGGTAATCATCAAGAAATAGCTTCGAAACCACTGAAAAGAGAAAATATCAGATATTGAGGTCTAATAGAGTAACTTGTTGTGGGCAGGGGAAAAGGCAACACATTACTTACCATCCTAAAGTTCATCGTTGTCTTCGACAAAGTGTAAATAAAGAGCTTAATTCCAATCACTGTTTCTTTTCGCCTAACTATCTTTCTTAGTTTCCTCACTTGACGCTTGTTCATGAATATCTCATTGCCCCATACGCAAAAGGGATCAAGCATGGATCAGTACCCTCATATATGTACCTACAAGCAACCAAGAAATGTTAGAAGCTAAACTGGGATTGCACAAATGATGTAAAATACAACTACCTATGTTCCTAAGTACAAGTATTTGTTTTTGAGATTTCAATATGAACTACATACGGATGTATATAGAATTATAGATATAGTTTAGATTAGAATCTAGATTCACTCATTTTGCTCCTTATGTAGTCTATATTAGAATATCTGAAAATACTTATATTTACGAATAGATGGTGTATAAGACATGGGATGCAGCTAACCTCGACGGCAAAAAACAGCATCGCCCATTGTAGCCATGTGTAAGTACATGGAAAGCCAATGTTAACTACAACAGGGTTAACATCCACCAAAAATAGCAAATGGTAATAAAACGGCAGCATCTGTAGTGATATCTTCATTTCAAAAGAGTAGCACGGTAGCAAAGAGACGGATTAAAAAATGGATACAACTGTTAATTGCAACATGCTTAACAACATCCTAATTCATGTTTTGTAAGTTTGTAGCCAGTGAAATACAATTCTTTAAAAATGGATACAACTGTTAATTGCAACAGGCTTAATGGCCATTGAAACCGGTACTGGTAAAAATGCAATTGGCAGAGTTAAACATCACAGGGTAGGTGCTGCCAGAGCAGATAATGGCCCAGTTGTCTATAAAAAGGTATGGAAAATAGCTCAAACGTGTTAGGCATGTTTACTACAACATGCTTAATACATCGACAGGACAAAACATAGCCATTAATTGCAACTGGTATTGGTAAGATTGAACTGGTGGGTACATACTTGGTAAGTCCCGAGAGGTAGTTGTTTGGGCACTTCATCTTGGCGAGCCCGCCCAAAATCAGCAGCGGCGGAGGCGAGCTGTTCCTCCGGTCGAAGCGTGGATCGATGCCAGCGACATGTGTACCTACAGCAACCAAGAAATGGTAGAAGTTAAACTGCAATTGCACAAATGATGTGAAATCTTGTAAGACATGGGATGCAGCTAACCTTGACGGCAAACAACAAAGATCGGCCATTATGACCTCTGCGTAAGTACATGGACAAGCATGTTAAGTACAACAGGGTTAGCATCCACCAAAAATAGCAAATGGCATAGTTATACATCACAAGTCATGTTTTGTAAGTTTGTAGCCATTGAAATGCAACTGTTTAAAAATGGATTCAAGTGTTAATTGCAACAGGCTTAATAGACATTGAAACCGTGCGATAAAAATGCAATTGGCATAGTTAAACATCACAAGGCAGGTCTTGCCAGAGCGCAGAATGGCCCGGATGTCTATAAAAGGTAGGGATAGTAGCAAAACGTGTTAGGCATGTTTACTAGAACATGCTTAATACATTGACCGTACAGAACATAGCCATTAATTGCAACTGGTATTGGTAAGATTGAACTGGTGAGTACATACTTGGTAAGTCTTGATAGGTAGTTGCTGGGGCACTTCATCTTGGCCAGAGCTCGCCCAAAGTCAGCGACGGGGGAGGCAAGCTATTCCTCCGGGTCGAAGCGTGGATTAGTGCCACTGACATGTGTACCTACAGGCAACCATTAAATGGGTACAAGTTAAACTGCAATTACACAAATTATGTGAAATACTATAAGACATGGGATGCAGCCTCACCTCGACGGCAAACAAAAGCATCGGCCGTTATGACCCTCCGTAAGTACATGGACATGCATGTTAAGTGCAACAGGGTTAGCATCCACTAAAAATAGCAAATGGGCAGCATCTCTAGTGATATCCTAAGTCATGTGTTATAAGTTTGTTGCTGGTATTGGTGAAACTGAGCTGGACACGGTAATATTTGAACATCACACAGTGTGTAGTACTGAAATAAACAAGGCACGGACATGCTTAATACATCAACGAACAAATCATAGCCGTTGCAAGTGGTATTGGTAAGATTTAGCTGGTCAGATCTTACCTGTTAAGTCCTGGAGGTTAGTCGCTGGGGGACTTCATCTGGGCCAGAGCCAGCACCATGTCGGCGGCAGCGACGGAGGCGAGGTGTTCCTCCGGGTCAACACGCACAGCGGCCATCGCGCCATGGACCGCCATCAGCTCCTGGCGGGGGGGATTTGGAGGCATGAGGATGTTTCGCAGGCGCCATTTAAGCAATCAGGCCAGGGACGTGGTAGAGATCAGTGGGTTACCTGACTGGATCCGAGCAGAACATAGATGTGGTTGAATCTGTGGTTGCAGCGGCGGCGGTTTGAGATGCCGGTAGGGGGAGGCGCGAGGGAGGGGGGATACTGAGGGGAAGGGGATGTGGTTGGAGGAATAAATTCTGAAATCGTGCACCTAATGAAAATTTCGGTGCGAAATTTGAAACTTGGGCGGGGGAAACACACAACGCAGACAAAGCGCGTAAAATACTCGTGTGCGAGAAAAAAGAAAGTTGGCAGATCCCGTCTCCAAAAAAATGTACACGTGTACTTGATTTTTTTTGGTCAATGGTACGCCTGGTTTATTAGGAAATATCGCATAGGTAACTGACTTATGGGTCATTAACGCAAAAAACGCAGACGGGTACGGCATAGAAACTGTCTGTTTTGTGATCTTCTAATGATTAACGCAAAAAAAGCACACGGGCACACATGCTAATCAATTCTCAAAGCCCTCAAAGATGCTCTTACCGACATTGTACGTCAATACTACAAACTTAAAGTACTACTGGTAATTTGCTCTAATACTACAAACTTAAACTACTTCTCACATGCTGCCATCAGGGCATGCTGGCCAGACGCCGGTGTTCTCCTTCCCGGCCTTGTAGGCGGCAGCCCACCGTGCTTCGATCTTCGCCAAGCTCTCCTCACCATGGCGTGTGGCCTCTTTTTTCTTGCGGCGACGGGACTCTCTTTTCTTGACTGCTTCCTGCCTTTTTCGCTCCTTCTGTGTGGCTTTGGCCGCCTCTAGATCCACCACCCATTCGGCCATGGCAGCCTCAAAGTAAGCCCATGTAACTGTCTGACCGCCGACGGCGATGAACTCGGCGCGGCGAGATGCCATCGCTTCCTTACCATGTGCGCGGTCGCAGGCTGCGAGGAACGCGGCGCGGCGGGATGCCATCGCTTCCTTACCAGTTACTGTGCGCCGCGGTGCCATGGACGACGCCTGGAGAGAGCTCTGGGACGGAGGGGCAAGGCAGCCGTACAGTGCGGTGGTATTCAAGAGCTCAACCACAAAGGACAACAGAAATTTGGCTTCCCTTACAATTTTGCTCGTTCATTATCGCACACGGTTCATCTCCATCGCTTCCGAAAACAGTGTGCGCTGAGCCTATTGTTTGTTGCATTATGATTGGCCGGAACCCCGGCCACGCGGATCGCGCGTGTGCACCGTTGGATGCACCGTGATCGAACGGCAATCCATGTCCCTCACATCACACCCGTGCAGATGTAGCTGGATTGGATTTATATGCGCTAAATGCCTAGAAAATGCACATAATCCCCTAAATATGGTAAATGAGCCCGGAAAAATGCCAAATTTGAACACGGTGATTTGCAGGGTGTATGTTCGTCGTAGAAAAAAACTCCAAGGCAAAGAACGAAGAAAATTTGGATTCCCCTTCAATCTTGAGGATTTCCCTTTCGAAAGCATGGAACTTCCTCGGTGATGGTTCGATTTATGAAGGGCGTGCATGACAACATAAGCCAAACCTTCTAAAAAAATTTACCAAGGCATGGTGAGGTCATACCATGGCACCATGCTAGGCGTCATGTTTTTAAGCATTTATTTCATTTTTTATAGTTGAAAACCCAACAAACAGACATTTGTGGTTGACTATCGCCACACATTTCATCGAAATATCTGTCCATTCCTTGTAAAAGGCATGAGAATTTACTAAATGGCACGAGCATGGTTTTCTAGGCCATTCTTGTGGACCCTTCCATGCATCGATTGTTTGAACTTGAATTATGCACATTAATGCCTAGGAAATGCACATAATCCCCTAAATATGGCAAATGAACCCGGAAAAGTGCCAAATTTGAACATGGTGATTTGTAGGTTGTATGTTCATCGTAGAAAAAACTCATGGACACAGGACAAAGGAAATTTGGACCCCCCCCCCCTTCAATCTTGGTGATTTCCCCCTTGAAACCATGAAACTTCCTCGGTGATGGTTCGATTTATGAAAGGCACGCATCACGACATAAGGAAAACATTCTCCAATTTTTACCAGGGCATGGTGAGGCCATACCATGGCACCAAGCCAGCCGTCATGTTTTCCAACCATGTGTTTCACTTTTTGTATAGTTGTTAACCGAGTAAACGATGCGTTTATGATTGACTATTGCCACACATTTCCTTGAAATATCTGCCCATTCATTGTAAAAGGCATGAGAATGTGCTAAATAATACGAGCATGGTTTTCCAGACCGTTCTTGTGCACCTTTTCATGCACTGATTGTTCGAATTTGAATTATGTCCATTAATGCCAAGAAAATGCACATAATCCCCTAAGTATGGTAAATGAGCCCGGAAAAATGCCAAATTTGAACACGGTGATTTGCAGGGTGTATGTTCGTCATGGAAAAAAACTCCAGGGCAAAGAATGAAGAAAATTTGGATTCCCCTTCAATCTTGAGGATTTCCCTTTTGAAAGCATGGAACTTCCTCGGTGATGGTTCGATTTATGAAGGGCATGCATGACAACATAAGCCAAACCTTCTCAAATGTTTACCAAGGCATGGTGAGGTCATACCATGGCACCATGCCAGGCGTCATGTTTTTAAGCATTTATTTCATTTTTTATAGTTGAAAACCCAACAAACAGACATTTGTGGTTGACTATTGCTACCTCTTGAGCTTGCGTTGGTTTTTCCCTTGAAGAGGAAATGGTGATGCAGCAAAGTAGCGTAAGTATTTCCCTCAGTTTTTGAGAACCAAGGTATCAATCCAGTAGGAGACTACACGCAAGTCGCCTCGTACCTACACAAACAAATAAGAACCTTGCAACCAACGCGATAAAGGGGTTGTCAATCCCTTCTTGGCCACTTGCAGAAGTAAGATCTGATAGAGATAATAAGATAAATATTTTTGGTATTTTTATGATATAGATTGTAAAGTAAAGATTGCAAAATAAAATAGATTGGA
Source organism: Aegilops longissima (assembly GCA_021605205.1). Taxonomy (NCBI): domain Eukaryota; kingdom Viridiplantae; phylum Streptophyta; class Magnoliopsida; order Poales; family Poaceae; genus Aegilops; species Aegilops longissima. The sequence continues at coordinate 533,535,838 of CM038681.1, read as the reverse complement.
AACTTATATGATGGAAAATAGACCCGGGGGCCATAGGTTTCACTAGTGGCTTCTCTCAAGATAGCATAAGTATTACAGTGGGTGAACAAATTACTGTCGAGCAATTGATAGAAAAGTGCATCCTTATGAGAATATCTAGGCATGATCATGTATATAGGCATCACGTCCGCGACAAGTAGACCGAAATGATTCTGCATCTACTACTATTACTCCACACATCAACCGCTATTCAGCATGCATCTAGAGTATTAAGTTCACAAGAACATAGTAACACATTAGGCAAGATGACATGATGTAGAGGGATAAACTCAAGCAATGTGATATAAACTCCAAGAAGATTGAGGAGAACTTTGTATTGAGATCCAAAGAGAGAGAAGAAGCCATCTAGATAATAACTATGGACCCGAAGGTCTGTGGCAAACTACTCACACATCATCGGAGAGGCTGTGGTGTTGATGTAGAAGCCCTCCATGATCGATTCCCCCTCCGGTGGAGCACCGGAAAAGGCCCCAATATGGGATCTCACGGGTACAGAAGGTTGCGGCGGTGGAAATAGGGTTTCTTGGTGCTCCTGTATGTTTTTGGGGTATATGGGTATATATAGGAGGAAGAAGTAGGTCGATGGAGCTGCGAGGGGCCCACGAGGGAGGAGGCGCGCCCAGGGGCGCAGGCGCGCCTCCCTGCCTCGTGGCCTCCTTGCTTATTTCTTGACGTCCACTCCAAGTCCCCTGGATCACATTTGTTCCAAAAATAACTCTCCCGAAGGTTTCGTTCCGTTTGGATTCCCTTTGATATTCCTTTTCTGTGAAACACTGAAATAGGCAAAAAAAAACAGCAATTTGCACTGGGCCTTCGGTTAATAGGTTAGTCCCAAAAATAGTATAAAAGTGTATAATAAAGCCCATTAAACATTCAAAACAGATAATATAATAGCATGGAACAAACAAAAATTATAGATATGTTGGAGACGTATCAAGCATCCCCAAGCTAAATTCTTGTTCGCCCTCGAGTAGGTAAATGGTAAAAACAGAATTTTTGATGTGGAATGCTACCTAGAATATTTCTCAATGTAATTTTCTTTATTGTGGCATGAATGTTCAAACCCGAAAGATTCAAGATAAAAGTTTAATATTGACATAAAAATAATAATACTTCAAGCATACTAACTAAGCAATTATGTCTTCTCAAAATAACATGGCCAAAGAACGTTCATCCCTACAAAATCATATAGTTTGGTCATGCTCTATTTTCGTCACACAAGAATGCTCTCATTATGCACAACCTCGATGACAAGCCAAGCAATTGTTTCATACTGTAGTAATCTCAAACTTTTTTCAACTTTCACGCAATACATGAGCGTGAGCCATGGTATAGCACTATGGGGGGAATAGAGTATGATGATGGGGGTTATGTGGAGAAGACAAAAAAGGAGAAAGTCTCACATTGACATGGCTAATCAACGGGCTAGGGAGATGCCCATCAATTGATGTCAATGCAAGGAGTAGGGATTGCCATGCAACAGATGCACTAGAGCTATAAATGTATGAAAGCTCAACAAAAGAAACTAAGTGGGTGTGCATCCAACTTGCTTGCTCAAGAAGACCTAGGGCATTTGAGGAAGCCCATTGTTGGAATATACAAGCCAAGTTCTATAATGAAAAATTCCCACTAGTATCTGAAAGTGACAAAACAAGAGACTCTCTATCATAAAGATCGTGGTGCTACTTTGAAGCACAAGTGTGGAAAAACGGATAATAGCATTGTCCCTTTTATTCACTTTTTTATTTGGCCTTTTTTTGGGACAATGCTCTATTAATGATGATCATCACACTTCTGTTTATTTACAACTCAATGATTACAACTCGATACTAGAACAAAGTATGACTCTATATGAATGCCTCCGACGGTGTACCAGGATGGGCAATGAATCAAGAGTGACATGTATGATAAATTATGCATGGTGGCTTTGCCACAAATACAATGTCAACTACATGATCATGCAAGGCAATATGACAACGATGAAGCGTGTCATAATAAATGAAACGGTGGAAAGTTGCATGACAATATATCTCAGAATGGCTATGGAAATGCCATAATAGGTAGGTATGGTGGCTGTTTTGAGGAAGATATAAGGAGGTTTATATGTGATAGAGTGTATCATATCACGGGGTTTGGATGCACCGGCAAAGTTTGCACCAACTCTCAAGGTGAGAAAGGGCAATGCACGGTACCGAAGAGGCTAGCAATGATGGAAAGGTGAGAGTGCGTATAATCCATGGACTCAACATTAGTCATAAAGAACTCACATACTTATTGCAAAAATCTACAAGTCATCAAAAAGCAAGCATTACGCGCATGCTCCTAGGGGGTTAGATTGGTAGGAAAAGACCATCGCTCGTCCCCGACCGCCACTCATAAGGATGACAATCAAAGAACACCTCATGCTTCAAATTTGTTACACAATGTTTACCATACGTGCATGCTATGGGACTTGCAAACTTTAACACAAGTATTTCTCAAATTCACAACTACTCAACTAGCACAACTCTAATATTACCATCTTCATATCTCAATACAATCATCAAGTATGAAACTTCTCATAGTATTCAATGCACTTTTTATGAAAGTTTTTATTATACCAATCTTGGATGCCTATCATATTAGGACTAATTTTATAGCCAAAGCAAATTACCATGTTGTTATAAAGGACTCTCAAAATGATATAAGTGAAGCATGAGAGATCAATAATTTCTATAAAATAAAACCACCACCTTGCTCTAAAAGATATAAGTGAAGCACTAGAGCAAAGTTATCTAGCTCAAGAGATATAAGTGAAGCACATAGAGTATTCTAATAAATTCCGATTCATGTGTGTCTCTCCAAAAAAGGTGTGTACAGCAAGGATGGTTGTGGTAAACTAAAAGCAAAGACTCAAATCATACAAGACGCTCCAAGCAAAACACATATCATGTGGTGAATAAAAATATAGCATCAAGTAAAGTTACCGATGGACGAAGACGAAAGAGGGGATGCCTTCCGAGGCATCCCCAAGCTTAGGCTTTTGGTTGTCCTTGAATTCTACCTTGGGGTGCATTGGGAATACCCAAGCTTAGGCTCTTGCCACTCCTTATTCCATAATCCATCAAATATTTACCCAAAACTTGAAAACTTCACAACACAACTCAACAGAAAAATCTCATGAGCTCCGTTAGCGGAAGAAAACAAACCACCACTTCAAGGTACTGTAATGAACTCATTGTTTATTTATATTGGTTTCAAACCTACTGTGTTCCAACTTCTCTATGGTTCATACCCTCTGATACTAGCCATAGATTCATCAAAATAAGCAAACAACACACGAAAAACAGAATCTGTCAAAAACAGAACAATCTGTAGTAATCTGTATTAAACGTATACTTATGGAACTCCAAAAATTCTGAAATAAACTTTTGGACGTGAGGAATTTATCGATTAATCATCTGCAAAAAGAATTAACCTAAAAGCACTCTCCAGTAAAAAATGGCATCTAATCTCGTGAGCGTTAAAGTTTCTATTTTTTTACAGCAAGATCATAAAGACTTGGGTTAATTTGATAAATGCCACTCCAAATTTGGCGATTCCTAGAAATGCCACTGCAATTTCCAAACTTTGAAAAATTCCATTTCATGCCATTTCCTGTGGCATTTTCCGAAGTCTGGAGTGGTGTTTTTCAAATTTTGCAAAAATTGCAGTGGCATTTTTTAAAGTTTGGAAAATTCAGTGGCATATTTATGAATCGCCATAATTTTAGTGGCATTTATCTAATTAACCCTAAAGGCTTCACCCAAGTCTTCCCAAAGGTTCTACTTAGCACAAATACTAATTTAAAACATAAAACCACATCTTAACAGAAGCTAGATGAATTATTTATTACTAAACAGAACCAAAAAGCAAGAAACTAAAATAAAATTGGGTTGCCTCCCAACAAGCGCAATCGTTTAACGCCCCTAGGTAGGAATAAAGGCAATAATAGATCTAGGTATTATCATCTTTGGTATGCAATCCATAAGTGGCTCTCATAATAGATTCATAAGGTAATTTAATTTTCTTCCTAGGAAAGTGTTGCATGCCTTTCCTTAACGGAAATTGGAATCTAATATTTCCTTCTTTCATGTCAATAATTGCACCAATCGTTCTAAGGAAAGGTCTACCAAGAATAATAGGACATGTAGGATTGCAATCTATGTCAAGAACAATGAAATCTACGGGCACATAATTCCTATTGGCAACAATAAGAACATCATTAATTCTTCCCATAGGTTTCTTAATGGTGGAATCCGCAAGATGCAAATTTAAAGAACAATCATCAAATTCGCGGAAACCTAATACATCACACAAAGTTTTTGGAATCGTTGAAACACTAGCACCCAAATCACATAAAGCATAGCATTCATGATCTTTAATCTTAATTTTAATAGTAGGTTCCCACTCATCATAAAGTTTTCTAGGGATAGAAACTTCTAATTCAAGTTTTTCTTCATAGGATTGCATTAAAGCATCAAAGATATGTTTGGTAAAAGCTTTATTTTGACTATACGCATGAGGAAAATTTAACACGGATTGCAACAAGGAAATACAATCTATTAAAGAACAATTATCATAATTAAATTCCTTGAAATCCAAAATAGTGGGTTCATTGCTATGTAAAGTTTTGACCACTTCAATCCCACTTTTACCAATTTTTGCATCAAGATCTAAAAACTCTGAATTATTGGGACGCCTTTTAACTAAAGTTGAATCATCTCCAGTCCCATCATTATCAAGATTCATATTGCAAAACAAAGATTTAATAGGAGACACATCAATCACTTTTAGATCTTCATCCCTATTACCATGAGAACTAGAAGAACACGCTTTTACAAAGCAATCTTTTTTAGCATGCATCCTAGCGGTTCTTTCTTTGCACTCATCAATGGAAATTCTCATAGCTTTGAGAGACTCATTGATATCATGCTTAGGTGGAATAGATCCAAGTATTAAAGAATCAACATCAAGAGAAATTCTATCCACGTTCCTAGCCAACTCATCCATCTGAGGCAATTTTTCTTCAAGAAAAGCATTGAAATTCTTTTGAGAAATCATAAATACTTTAACACTAGTCTCAAAATCAGAGGGCATCTTATCAAAATTTCCATAAGAGTTGTTGTAGGAATTACCATAATTATTAGAGGAATTACTAGGAAACGGCCTAGGATTGAAGTTTCCTCAATAAGCGTTGTTACCAAAATTGTTCCTACCAACAAAATTCACATCCATAGATTCATTATTATTCTCAATCAAAGCAGACAAAGGCATATCATTAGGATCAGAAGAAGCACTCTTATTAGCAAACAATTTCATAAGTTCATCCATCTTTCCACTCAAAATATTAATCTCTTCTATCGCATGAACCTTTTTACTAGTAGATCTTTCGGTGTGCTATTGAGAGTAATTAACCATAATATTATCTAGGAGTTTAGTAGCTTCTCCTAAAGTGATTTCCATAAAAGTGCCTCCCATGGATGAATCTAAAATATTTATAGAAGCAAAATTCAATCCGGCATAAAATTTTTGTATAATCATCCATACATTCAAACCATGTGTAGGTGTAGCGACCCGACCCGAATGGATCAAGCCTCTGTGCTTAAGTGTCATCCCTGGATCGGTATACTGACACACACAGTACTCGAAGGATTTATAACAGAGGTAAATCACATGTATAAAGTAGCGTAAATACTATTACCTCAATCCATATAGCGGAAGCAACAAGGTTGTGGATTCCCATCAACACCAACGGCAAAGTTGAGTGTAGAAATCGTAACCCTAACGTATCACTTACTCGTCGTCGGAAAAGTCTGCAACATGAAAAGTTGCAGCCCGAAAACGGGTCAGCACATGGAATATGCTGGCAAAGTAACACATAGAGAGTAATGAAAGAATAAGCTATACTACATGCATATATGGCTGGTGGAAAGCTCTATGGTTACAGTTTTTGCGAAAAGACAATTTTTCCCTACTACAAAGGAATAAATTTATTTAACTATCATGGTGGTTGTGAAACATTGAGAATGGTTGACAGCATCCTCAATCCCAATTAAAAGTACTCATTAGCAAACCCAACAATATTAATTTAGAAGTAACATGATGGGATTCACATGATATCCAAATACTAGATACTCAAGATGTCCATAATCGGGGACACGGCTAACCATGATTAGTTTATACACTCTGCAGAGGTTTGCGCACTTTTCCCCACAAGACTCGATCGCCTCCGTTTGGTTTCTCGCACTACATGGTGTTTGAGAAACGGATGACCGAGACATAGTCTTTCAGAAGCGCTAGCACCTTACATGTGGGTAGACCGTACCAACCTACATCCCCTACATCTGCTAGCCTACCCGTAAAAGTTCGCACAACTTAGTCAACTACGCCAGAGCCCATAATGGCTTGTGGCTGCACACGGAAGTTTCTAGTTTGAATAATCTCATGATCCCTTTGAGCATGGGTGGCGGTTCGAAGAAATATAGGCAAATCCTGATAGAAACCAGGTGCCTCAATCCACCCAGATGTGTATTTAAGTTGCCACCTTAAATAAACCATTAAATAACAATCTCACATCTGTCATGGATTCACTCACCCAATCCACGTCTACTAGCATAGCATGGCATAATAAGCAAACGTAGAAGTAACTCCCAAGGGTTTATAATAAAACAGGTAATATGTACTACCTCAACTACTTCCCATAACCCACAATTTAATTAGATCCTAATCATGCAAATGTTTGAGGATAGATCTAATGCATAAAAACTGGGTATGAGAAAAGGTATGATCAAAGTGTTACTTGCCTGCAATGTTGATGAAGATGATTCACACTCAAAACTCTTGATAGGTCTACTCGTCACACTCCGGTCAATCTATCGTAAGCAATCAATAGTAACCACACATAAGCAATCACTCAAAAGATCGGAAAGAACGAAGAAAACAATTCGGAAAACATCAAAACCAAGCAAATAACTCTTGCATCCTAAAACAATTTCTAATAGTACCAAAATTATATGAATTTGGCCTTATCAAAAATTTTAGGTCAAGAGCTTCGATTTGCAAGAAGAATCAGCTAAATCGGAGTTACGAAACTCAAGTTATGATCAAACGAAGTTTGAATTCAAATCTGATCTAATTCAAATTTTAAAATTTCAAAAACATGTTTGAGTTGGATTACTGGATAGAGGTGATCATAACGAAGAAGTGGGCGTTGGTTTCGTTGGATTTGGACTAACGAGTAAAAAGTTATGAGGGTTTGAAAATTGGGGACTAATCTGAAAAAAAAAGAATTCACAGATAGGTCCCTGGCCGGAAAATAACAGAAAAAGAAAAAAAACTACAGAGCGAACGTTCGTCTATAAGATCTAAACAGTGGACGTTCGCTGTTTAATAAAACCAAAAAAAACATATCTATTCTAGGGTTTTAAAAAAACTGAAGTTAAAAGAAAACCGGATCGGTTTTCGTGGGTTGTACAGGTTCGGGAGAGGGGAAACCGGCGGCGGCGGTGGCGGTTAACTCCGGCAAGTCTGGCGAGGCGGCGCGGAGCTCCGGCGGGCGGCTCCAGTCGTCGGAGGAGACGGCGAGGCGACGGGAGAGGCGGCGCAGGCGGCGGCAGGCTGGAAGCGCCGGTGGCGGTCGGCGGCGGTGGGGTGCGGTGAAGGGCGGCGGCGTTTGGCGGATCTCGCCGGCGGCGGTGACTTGGGCGACGGGGCGGCGAGCGAGGGGAGAGAGGGAGAAACGGGGCCGGGGCGGCGTCCTTTTAAGGGCGTCGGGGCGAGGTGGTGGCGTGGAGGAGGTGGCAAGGCGGCGTGGAGGTGGCCGGATCGGCCACGGTGGCGGCGGGCGGCGTGAGGCGGGAGGAGTCCCGCGGGAGCTCGGGGACGGGCCCGGAATGAGCGGGCTGGGCAGCTGGCAGGAGCCGGGCCGGCCCATTCAAGGGAGTTTTTTTAGTAAAATAGACAAACAAAAAAGTAAAAAAAACAAAAGAACTAGAAATATTATATAGGCATATAATATATCAAAATTTTCAGAAAAAGATTTCCTACAAGATGAACTTTATTCTAGAGTGAAATAAAATACACACAAATTCAAATAAAGCAAAGAGTGTTTCTGCTCTCATAAAATCCAACAAAATCATTTTAAAATACCAAATTTAATTCAAATTTATTTCTCTCCAATTTTCTGAGGTAGGAATCATGTTACCCTGTTTTCCATATATTTTATTTTTGGAGAAAATAATTTGAATAAAACTCAAATAACTCCAAATTGAAAATAAATTCAAAAGAACTTTGAATTTAATTCTTTGAAACTCCCAACTCATATTTCATATAATTTGAAGAAGTCATTTTATCTTCGCTCATGAAAATCATTGAGTTGCATAAAGTTTCAAAATTGGAAATATTTTCCAAATGAAATTCAAATATTTTCAACACCCCTTGTCATTTAAATAAATGGAAGAAGTCATGTCATCTTCTCTCCAGGGTTTTGTGGTGAAAAAGAATTTGAATTCACGGAGATCATAAAATGCAAAATGAAAGTTTGGGAAAGTCCTTTTATTCCCTCTCATTTAACTTTCAAAAGTTTCAAATTCACTCACTTTCAGTCAGTCAATCAAACAATCAATCAAATCTATCTATTTTTTTATAACGTTCCAAAATTTAGAATTTTGGGATGTTACAAACTACCACCCTTAAAATGAATCTCGTCCTCGAGATTCGGAGAGGCTAGAAAGAAATAGGTTAGGGTTGGGGTCTTCTCAAAAATCCATCGATCGTCTCCGGGGTCTCGGGTGCTAGCACCCTTAGAAGCATGGTTACGGTTCCATCAAAACTCATATACTCCATCCTTATTACTGACAGTGTTGGTCTTCCCAGATCTTAAGGATAATTCCTTCTCTGGGCTCTTCCGGTAGTGGCATAACCCTTTCCTCAATTCTTTTGTCCTTTCCTCTTGGTAAGGTTATTCCAAGACTGGGTCTTCTTAGCTGACGGGTCTGGCGCCAATTCTAAACAACTATCGATATCTCATGGTGGTCAACGATTTATGGTTTGTCCTGCAGGAAATGGGTCTGGGTTGAACCTCACCGTATAACCTACGGTTGGCAACAACTGCCTTGTACAAGGGGAAAAAATAATACCTATACCATTCTAAGGTTTAAACAAGGCTTTGATCGTCGTCTCTCTACTATAGGTAAGTCACTCAGATTTACCATCCCATATAGCAAAGCGAATAATAAGAGTAAGTCGGTATGGTGATCAATCCATCCCGCACCCAAATCATTACCTTGTACATGGTTTAGCGAATCTCGCATTCTAACACTCGGTCATCATCACGAGCATTGCAGAATTTCTCTTGTCGATGAACCAAGTTCGGATAAATCCTTTGATTCTGCAAGCCAAACAAACATCTATCGTTCCTTAACAACTCTCAGGTTTTGCGTAAACTCCTATAGAATCATCGGTCGATAAAATCGTAACTTCTTCCAGGGTTTTTCCTTCAGCAAGAGTGTGCTGCTTCCTGGTAGGTCCTGAGGCCTGTGGGTTATGGCCCATCTCATCACTTGTAGACCTTGAAATCATCATCGCGGGCAACTGATCGTTATTCCAACATTCAACTTACAGCTTCCTAGCATACTTAAAATCCATCCAATTGTAATGTCTTTCTTCCTTCTATTGGCACCAAACTAGGACATGATTACTCAGACTCGTCGTGGAATTTTCATTGATCCATATTTCCAACATCATACCTCCTTTATATCCAATAGTAATTCATCTCTTCATCCTCGTGGGATATCCCACATACCAAGAAAAAAAACTTATACTTATGAAGTCCATACTCCACTTCGTGGAACATCATTATCCTTTCCAGGGTCAAGCGTCCTTACAGGGTAATTTTGGCCATCTCTGCATGGGACTTCTTCGACTGGGAAACGTGAAACACATCATGAACTCCTGACAATTCATCGGGTGACTCCAACTTGTTAGCCAATTCTCCCATACGTTCCAAACTCGGTATGGTCCTACAAATCTCGGGGCTAACTTTCTCTTAACTCCAGATCGTTTAACTCCTCGCAGAGGTGGCACACAAAGATATGCTCTGTCTCCGATTTCATAGACTACCTCTTTGCGTTTTTGAGTCTGCATAGCTCTTCTGCCAGGACTGAGCTTCCTTCAGTCTATCTCGAATCCACTTAACATTCTATTCTGACTCCTTGATCACATTTAATCCAAACAACTGACGTTCTCCAACTTCATCCCACATCAACGGTGTCTGGCTCCTTCTCCCATACAAAGCTTCAAAAGGGGCCATCTTCAAACTGGCTTGGTAACTGTTGTTGTATGAGAACTCCCCGTAGGGTAGATTATCATCACTACTAGATCCATAATCTAGCGCACACGCTCTCAACATGTCCTCCGAATCTGATTGACTCTCTCGATATATCCATCATCTCATGGATGAAAGGCTGTACTGAACTTTAGCCTAGTACCCAAAGTCTGGTGCAGCTGTTTCCAAAACTTTGAGGTAAATTGTGTTCCTCTATCTGATACGATGGTCCTCGGAACTCCATGCAGACATACGATCCTGGTCATATATATCTTGGCCAACTTCGCACTTGTATAGGTGGTTTTCACTGGGATAAAGTGAGCCACTTTGGTCAAGCGAATCAACTACTACCCAGATAGAATCATATCCCGTTCGGGTTCTGGGAAATCCGGTAATGAAATCCATGCCCAGCTTATACCACTTCCATTCGGGTATCGGCATAGGCTGTAGTAATCCGACTGGCTTCTGATGCTCTGCCTTTACTCTCTGACATACATCACATGCGGCTACAAACTCGGCAATATCCTTCTTCATACCAGTCCACCAGAAACGATCCTTCAAGTCCAAATACATCTTGGTGTTTCCGGGGTGAATCGAGTATGGTGAGTCATGAGCCTCCTGAAGTTTTAACTTCCTGATCTTTGCATTATTAGGTATATGTACACTGTCCTCAAACCATAAGGTGTCATGCTCATCCTTACGAAAACCTTTGGACTTTCCTTTGCTCATCCTCTCTTTTATCTCAGCAATCTCTTTGTCATACTTCTGAGCTTCACAGATCTTTCCCAGAAATGTAGACTGAACTTCCATTGCTGCAACAAAACCTTTGGGAACAATCTCCAATCGAAGTTCACTGAAAATCCTCGGCTAACTCCTTTGATAATCCTCTAATTATGAGGGTATTCGTCCTTGTTTTCTCTATGGTTGTATCCTATTTCTCCACAAAGCCTGTATGCACAAGGTTTCTTCATATCCTTTCCATAAGGCCTCAATTTCTGGGACACAAACCGAGACTTTAGCAAAGTCAACTTTAATTCTTTCCAAGTGGTTACTCCTTGCAATCCTTTGATGGTTTGGTACATCCTCCACCAAATAGCAGCACCTCTTTCAAAGCACTCAAGAGCATGTTGGGTCATATCCTTTCCGTCTATAGGGTTATTCTCCATGTGATCCTCCATGTTCTAAATCCATCGGTCTGTCTCCAATTGACTCATCGGTCCAAAAAAATACAAGCTCTTCTCCATTCATCCTCTATGGGGTCCATGGGTTTGGGGTGGGATAAGAGAGATCGAGAGGGATGCACACAATACAAACAAAAGTTTTGAAAAGGCAGATTTTATTGTGGCTGTCGGAAAAACATCAAACAAATGACAGCTCACAATCGTCGCATCTAACGCAGGTATGTAATAGGGGTTTGGTCTTCTAAAGGTCAATAAATCTCAAAATCATCAAACTCTTCAAGTCTTGTTCATGTCTCTGATGGCTTCTTCTGATCATGCTTGTCTTTCTCAAGTTCTTTTGCCAGATCATCTCTGTTGACGTGAAGTCTCTTGTGACGTCCTTTAATATTTTGGAATTGCATTCCAAACTTCTGGGTTTCACATCACTGGCATGAACCATGGTCCTACTGTCCTCCAGTTCATGACGAATCTCTGGTACCTCGGGGTTTTGCTTCTCCAGCTTGGCTACTTCAACTTCTAGGTCCTAAGTTCTTCACGAAATACTTCCTTGTCAAATACGGCTTCCTGCAAATCCGTCTTAAAATCCTTGATGTAATGCTCTAGATCCTGGTGATACACCAGCTACATTAAAACTGCATCCTTTGCTGGTAGATGCTCCATCAGCTTTCTACCATCTAATCTTTCCATGCATCTGCATGCTTATCTCAGCACGGTGACAATAGAATAAGTGGGCGATAACATCATGGATAGCGTGTTTCTGATCTTGTCATTTCCATGAGCTATCTCTCCATAGTTGATATCTCCTGCCTTAGGGTTTTCCTGACAAAACTTTGAGTTTATAACTCTCCATGTACCAGTCTTACTCCAATACACCTTGATCTCGGGTATTGACAGTTTCCATATTCTGCCAAGTTCCATAAGGGTAGCCTTCCTAGGTCATACAAATCTGGGAATTCTTCAAAGCCTTCAAATTCTTCTAGTCTTCGGAGTCTTCAGCAGTTGTAGTTTCCATTTACACGGTAAGATCCTCTTCATTCCAAATGGTCTTAGTTGTCCGATATCTTGTACTTCTTGGAGTGGTCTCATTAGTCGAATCTTCGAGTGATCAAAAGGGGAAAGGGGTATAGTCTCACTAAAAGGGGATATTTGAATAAGCTCAGAAGAGAAAAGAGGTAAAAGATATTTTTGAAAACGAAGTTGTAGAGAAAAATCTTTCCTATGGGCTTGCCAGTTTCTAGGGTCACGTCCTACAGTCAACATGTGCTTTGATACCATCTTGTAGCGACCCGACCCGAATGGATCAAGCCTCTGTGCTTAAGTGTCATCCCTGGATCAGTATGCTGACACACACAGTACTCGAAGGATTTATAACAGAGGTAAATCACATGTATAAAGTAGCGTAAATACTATTACCTCAATCCATATAGCGGAAGCAACAAGGTTGTGGATTCCCATCAACACCAACGGCAAAGTTGAGTGTAGAAATTGTAACCCTAACGTATCACTTACTGTCGTTCGAAAAGTCGCAACATGAAAAGTTGCAGCCCAAAAACGGTCAAGACATGGAATATCTTGGCAAAGTAACACATAGAGAGTAATGAAAGAATAAGCTATACTACATGCATATATGGCTGGTGGAAAGCTCTATGGTTACAGCTTTTGCGAAAAGCCAATTTTCCCTACTTCAAAGGAAAAATTTATTTAACTATCATGGTGGTTGTGAAACATTGAGAATGGTTGACAGATCCTCAATCCCAATTAAAAGTACTCATTAACAAACCCAACAATATTAATTTAGAAGTAACATGATGGGATTCACATGATATCCAAGTACTAGATACTCAAGATGTCCATAACCGGGGACACGGCTAACCATGATTAGTTTATACACTCTGCAGAGGTTTGCGCACTTTTCCCCACAAGACTCGATCGCCTCCGTTTGGTTTCTCGCACTACATGGTGTTTGAGAAACGGATGACCGAGACATAGTCTTTCAGAAGCGCTAGCACCTTACATGTGGGTAGACCGTACCAACCTACATCCCCTACATCTGCTAGCCTACCCGTAAGAGTTCGCACAACTTAGTCAACTACGCCAGAGCCCATAATGGCTTGTGGCTGCACACGGAGTTTCTAGTTTGAATAATATCATGATCCCTTTGAGCCTGGGTGGCGGTCCGAAGAAATACAGGCAAATCCTGATAGAAACCAGGTGCCTCAATCCACCTAGATGTGTGTTTAAGTTGCCATCTTAAATAAACCATTAAATAACAATCTCACATATGTCATGGATTCACTCACCCAATCCACGTCTACTAGCATAGCATGGCATAATAAGCAAACGTAGAACTCCCAAGGGTTTATAATAAAACAGGTAATATGTACTACCTCAACTATTTCCCATAACCCACAATTTAATTAGATCCTAATCATGCAAGTGTTTGAGGATAGATCTAATGCATAAAAACTGGGTATGAGAAAAGGTATGATCAAAGTGTTACTTGCCTGCAATGTTGATGAATATGATTCGCACTCAAAACTCTTGATAGGTCTACTCGTCACACTCCGGTCAATCTATCGTAAGCAATCAATAGTAACCACAGATAAGCAATCACTCAAAAGATCGGAAAGAACGAAGAAAACAATTCGGAAAACATCAAAACCAAGCAAATAACTCTTGCATCATAAAACAATTTCTAACAGTACCAAAATTATGTGAATTTGGCCTTATCAAAAAGTTTAGTTCAAGAGCTTCGATTTGCAAAAAGAATCAGCTAAATCGGAGTTACGAAACTCAAGTTATGATCAAACGAAGTTTGAATTCAAATCTGATCTAATTCAAATTTTAAAATTTAAAAACATGTTTGAGTTTGATTACTGGATAGAGGAGATCATAACGAAGAAGTGGGCGTTGGTTTCGTTGGATTTGGACTAACGAGTAAAAAGTTATGAGGGTTTGAAAATTGGGGACTAATCTGAAAAAAAAAGAATTCACAGATAGGTCCCTGGCCGGAAAATAACAGAAAAAGAAAAAAAACTACAGAGCGAACGTTCGTCTATAAGATCTAAACAGTGGACGTTCGCTGTTTAATAAAACCAAAAAACAGATCTATTCTAGGGTTTTAAAAACTGAGTTAAAAGAAAACCGGATCGGTTTTAAGTGGGTTGTACCGTTCGGGAGAGGGAAACCGCGGCGGCGGTGGCGGTTAACTCCGCGAAGTCCGGCGAGGCGGAGCGGGCTCAGCTGGCGGCTCGATCGTCGGAGGAGACGGCGAGGCGACGGGAGAGGCGGCGGCGGCGGCGGCGGTGCTGGCGGCGCGGTGGCGGTCGGGCGGCGGTGGGTGCGGTGAAGGCGGCGGCGTTGGCGGATCTCGCCGGGCGGCGGCGACTTGGGCGGCGGCGTTGGCGGATCTCGCCGGCGGCGGCGACTTGGCGGCGGCGTTGGCGGATCTCGCCGGCGGCGACAAGCGGCGGGTGGCGAGCGAGGGAGAGAGGGGAAGGGGCGGGCGGCGTCCTTTTAAGGCGTCGGGCGAGGTGGTGGCGTGGAGGACGGGCAAAGCGGCGCGGAGGTGGCGGATCGGCCACGCGCGCGCG
Organism: Aegilops longissima; assembly: GCA_021605205.1. Taxonomy (NCBI): domain Eukaryota; kingdom Viridiplantae; phylum Streptophyta; class Magnoliopsida; order Poales; family Poaceae; genus Aegilops; species Aegilops longissima. The sequence continues at coordinate 533,520,680 of CM038681.1, read as the reverse complement.
GGCTGCGTGAGGCGGGAGGAGTCCATGGAGCTCGAGGACGGGCGCGAACGAGCGGGCTGGCCCGCGGCCTGGCAGGGAGCTGGGCCGGCGCAGTTCGGCGGGAGTTTTTTTTAAATAAAACAGACAAACAAAAAAGTAAAAAAAAACAAAAGAACTAGAAATATTATATAGGCATATAATATATCAAAATTTTCAGAAAAAGATTTCCTACAAGATGAACTTTATTCCAGAGTGAAATAAAATACACACAAATACAAACAAAGCAAAGAGTGTTTCTGCTCTCATAAAATCCAATAAAAATCATTTTAAAAATACCAAATTTAATTCAAATTTATTTCTCTCCAATTTTCTGAGGTAGGGAATCATGTTACCCTATTTTCCTTATATTTTCTTTTTGGAGAAAAATAATTTGAATAAAACTCAAATAACTCCAAATTGAAAATAAATTCAAAAGAACTTTGAATTTAATTCTTTGAAACTCCCAACTCATATTTCATATAATTTGAAGAAGTCATTTTATCTTCGCTCGTGAAAATCATTGAGTTGCATAAATTTCAGAATTGGAAATATTTTCCAAATGAAATTCAAATATTTTCAACACCCCTTGTCATTTAAATAAATGGAAGAAGTCATGTCATCTTCTCTCCAGGGTTTTGTGGTGAAAAAGAATTTGAATTCACGGAGATCATAAAATGCAAAATGAAAGTTTGGGAAAGTCCTTTATTCCCTCTCATTTAACTTTCAAAAGTTTCAAATTCACTCACTTTCAGTCAGTCAATCAAACAATCAATCAAATCTATCTATTTGTTTATAACATTCCAAAATTTAGAATTTTGGGATGTTACAGTAGGGCAATTACGTATCATTAATTTCATCTCTCCAAAGCTTGTGCAACATGTTCATGATCAAGTTGCTTAAAATTCATAATATCGTTTCTAAGAGAGATGATCTTAGCGGGAGGAAAATACTTAGAGATAAAAGCGTCTTTGCACTTATTCCAAGAATCAATTCTATTTTTAGGCAAAGACGAGAACCAAGTTTTGGCACCATCTCTAAGCGAAAACGGAAACAACTTCAATTTAACAATATCATTATCCATATCTTTCTTCTTTTGCATATCACATAAATCAACAAAGTTGTTTAGATGTGTAGCGGCATCTTCACTAGGAAGGCCAGAGAATTGATCTTTCATGACAAGATTCAACAAAGTGATCTATAATTTTTTATTGTTCCATGCTATTATATTATCCATCATGGATGTTTTATATGCATTTATATGCTATTCTATATGATTTTTGGGACTAATCTATTAACCTAGAGCCCGGTGCCAGTTTCTGTTTTTCCTTGTTTTTGAGTATCGTAGAAAAGGAAAACCAAGCGGAGTCCAATTGGCCTGAAACTTCATGGAACTTATTTTTGGACCAGAAGAAGGCCATGGAGTAAAAGAGTTGGGCCAGAAGAGTCTCGGGCTGCCCACGAGGGTGGGGGGCGCGCCCACCCCCTGGGCGCACCTCCCTACCTCGTGGACATCCCGGAGACCCCCCTAACTTGTTCTCGATGCCAAAACCTCTTATATATACAGAAACCCCCAGAACATAACCTAGATCGGGAGTTCCGCCGCCGCAAGCCTCTGTAGCCACCAAAAACCAATCGGGACCCTGTTCCGGCACCCTGCCGGAGGGGGGATCCATCACCGGTGGCCATCTTCATCATCCCGGCGCTCTCCATGACGAGGAGGGAGTAGTTCACCCTCTGGGCTGAGGGTATGTACCAGTAGCTATGTGTTTTATCTCACTCTCTCGTGTTCTTGATTTGGCACGATCTTGATGTACCGCGAGCTTTGCTATTATAGTTGGATCTTATGATGTTTCTCCCCCTCTACTCTCTTGTAATGGATTGAGTTTTCCCTTTGAAGTTATCTTATCGGATCGAGTCTTTAAGGATTTGAGAACACTTGATGTATGTCTTGCATGTGCTTATCTGTGGTGACAATGGGATATTCACGTGATCTACTTGATGTATGTTTTGGTGATCAACTTGCGGGTTCAGTGACCTTGTGAACTTATGCATAGGGGTTGGCACACGTTTTCATCTTGACTCTCCGGTAGAAACTTTGGGGCACTCTTTGAAGTACTTTGTGTTGGTTGAATAGATGAATCTGAGATTGTGTGATGCATATCATATAATCATACCCACGGATACTTGAGGTGACATTGGAGTATCTAGGTGACATTAGGGTTTTGGTTGATTCGTGTCTTAAGGTGTTATTCCAGTACGAACTCTATGATAGATTGAACGGAAAGAATAGCTTCGTGTTATTTTACTACGGACTCTTGAATAGATCGATCAGAAAGGATAACTTTGAGGTGGTTTTGTACCCTACAATAATCTCTTCGTTTGTTCTCTACTATTAGTGACTTTGGAGTGACTCTTTGTTGCATGTTGAGGGATAGTTATATGATCCAATTATGTTATTATTGTTGAGAGAACTTGCACTAGTGAAAGTATGAACCCTAGGCCTTGTTTCCTAGCATTGCAATACCGTTTTCGCTCACCTTTATCATTAGTTACCTTACTGTTTTTATATTTTCAGATTACAAAAACCTATATATATCAGCCATATTGCACTTGTATCACCATCTCTTCGCCGAAATAGTGCACCTATACAATTTACCATTGTATTGGGTGTGTTGGGGACACAAGAGACTCTTTGTTATTTGGTTGCAGGGTTGTTTGAGAGAGACCATCTTCATCCTATGCCTCCCACGGATTGATAAACCTTAGGTCATCCACTTGAGGTAAATTTGCTACTGTCCTACAAACCTCTGCACTTGGAGGCCCAACAACGTCTACAAGAAGAAGGTTGTGAAGTAGACATCACAAAGCAGCATTAATTTCACAAGATTCAGCATCGGTAATAGGATCAATCGGAGTGCTAAGAAAATCATTGTTGTTGGTATTGGAAAAGTCACACAATTTAGTTTTTTCTTGAGCCATCGTGACAAATAATCCGACACACAAGCACACAAGAAGCAAGCGAAAAGAGACGAACGAAAAAGAGGGCAAATAAAACGGCAAAGGTGAAGTGGGGGAGAGGAAGACGAGAGGCAAATGGAAAATAATGTAATGCAAGGGATAAGAGTCATGATGGTTACTTGGTATTTCTTGACTTGACTTGACTTGGCATAGATCTCCCCGGCAACAACGCCAGAAATCCTTCTTGCTACCTCTTGAGCTTGCGTTGGTTTCTCCCTTGAAGAGGAAAGGGTGATGCAGCAAAGTAGCGTAAGTATTTCCCTTAGTTTTTTAGAACCAAGGTATCAATCCAGTAGGAGACTACACGCGAGTCGCCTCGTACCTACACAAACAAATAATAACCTTGCAACCAACACAATAAAGGGGTTGTCAATCCCTTCATGACCACTTGCAAAAGTGAGATCTGATAGAGATAATAAGATTAATATTTTTGGTATTTTTATGATATAGATTGGAAAGTAAATATTGCAAAATAGAATAGATTGGAAACTTATATGATGGAAAATAGACCCACGGGCCATAGGTTTCACTAGTGGCTTCTCTCAAGATAGCATAAGTATTACAGTGGGTGAACAAATTACTGTCGAGCAATTGATAGAAAAGTGCATCCTTATGAGAATATTTAGGCATGATCATGTATATAGGCATCACGTCCGCGACAAGTAGACCGAAATGATTCTGCATCTACTACTATTACTCCACACATCAACCGCTATTCAGCATGCATCTAGAGTATTAAGTTCACAAGAACATAGTAACACATTAGGCAAGATGACATGATGTAGAGGGATAAACTCAAGCAATGTGATATAAACCCCATCTTTTATCCTCGATGGCAACAATACAATGCGTGCCTTGCTGCCCCTGCTGTCATTGGGAAAGGACACCGCAAGATTGAACCCAAAGCTAAGCACTTCTCCCATTGCAAGAAAGATCAATCTAGTAGGCCAAACCAAAGTGATAATTCGAAGAGACTTGCAAAGATAACAAATCATACATAAAATAATTCAGATGAGATTCAAATATTGTTCATAGATAATCTTGATCATAAACCCCAATTCATCGGATCTCGACAAACACACCGCAAAAAGAATTACATCGAATAGATCTCCAAGAAGATCGAGGAGAACTTTGTATTGAGATCCAAAGAGAGAGAAGAAGCCATCTAGCTAATAACTATGGACCCGAAGGTCTATGGTAAACTACTCACAAATCATCGGAGAGGCTATGGTGTTGATGTAGAAGCCCTCCGTGATCGATTCCCCCTCCGACGGAGCGCTGGAAAAGGCCCCAAGATGGGATCTCACGAGTACAGAAGGTTGTGGCGGTGGAAATAGAGTTTCGTGGTGCTCCTGGATGTTTTTGGGGTATATGGGTATATATAGGAGGAAGAAGTAGGCCGGTGGAGCTGCGAGGGGCCCATGAGGGTGGGGGCGCGCCCAGGGGGCATGCGCGCCTCCCTGCCTCGTGGCCTCCTCGCTTCTTTCTTGATGTCCACTCCAAGTCCCCTGGATCACGTTTGTTCCAAAAATAACTCTCCCGAAGGCTTCATTCCGTTTGGATTCCGTTTGATATTCCTTTTCTGCGAAACACTGAAATAGGCAAAAAAAACAACAATTTGCACCGGGCCTTCGGTTAATAGGTTAGTCCCAAAAATAATATAAAAGTATATAATAAAGCCCATTAAACATCCAAAACAGATAATATAATAGCGCGGAACAACAAAAATTATAGATACGTTGGAGACGTATCAACTATTGCCACACATTTCATCGAAATATCTATCCATTCCTTGTAAAAGGCATGAGAATTTACTAAATGCCACGAGCATGCTTTCTAGGCCGTTCTTGTGGACCCTTTCATGCATCGATTGTTTGAGCTTGAATTATGCGCATTAATGCCTAGGAAATGCACATAATCCCCTAAATATGGCAAATGAACCTGGAAAAGTGCCAAATTTGAACACGGTGATAACCCACAAGTATAGGGGATCGCAACAGTTTTCGAGGGTAGAGTATTCAACTCAAATTTATTGATTAGACACAAGGGGAGCCAAAGAATATTCTCAAGTATTAGCAGTTGAGTTGTCAATTCAACCACACCTGGATAACTTAGTATCTGCAGCAATGTATTTAGTAGCAAAGTAATATGGAAGTAATGGTAACGGCAGCAAATTAATATTTTTGGGTTTTGTAGTGATTGTAACAGTAGCAACGGAAAAGTAAATAAGCAGGAGGGCTCTTCCAAGGCAAAGGAGGGCTCTTCCTTTTCATTGACGAGATGTCGAGTCGCCGTGATCAAGCTGCTTCCAGTGGATAGTTGTGGTTGTTGGCCCTCAGCCTCTTAAAATGTGCTAGCTGTTACTACATATGTTAAGTATGTAGATATGGACCATATGATTGTCAAAACCGTGTTACGAAGATCCTCCTTTTGTCGAATAGTGTAACCACTATATATATATATATATATATATATATATATATATATATATATATATATATATATATATATATATATATATATTACTCAAATGATGTTACCCAAGTTCATAAATTTTCATGGAAAGTATTAGTATCGTACTCAGTTCATTGATTTTAAGCGTGTGCCCGATGTCCAGAAGGCATTTGCATATTAACTGTCCATATTGTAAATTACATACATGTTCACATACGGAAACGTATGTGTAACATACTAATCATCGCACATGAGTACTCGCAGACGCATCGTGTGCGATACTCCTAGCCACCGCAAGCAACTAGTTTGCATTTTTCAAAGTTTTTGTACACACGAATCACACACGGTAATCAGATTGACCGTCTGTGTTGTAATTTCTCATCGCAAACAGTTCATCCGAGTCAGCTGTTTGCCACGTATCACACACATCTTGTTTACACGACTCGTTTGTGTTCTTTTGGCTCATCGTAAACAGTTCATCCATGTGAACTGTATGTTGCTTATCACACACATCTTGTTAAGTTGAACCGTTTCTGTTGTGTTCCCTAATCGAAAATAGTTCGTCCGATTTAACCGTATGCCGTACGTATATCGCACACACATTGATATGGCTGCCCGTTTCTGTTGTTCTACCTCATCGCAAACAGTTCGAATGGATTAACTGTGTGTCCTGCATCGCACACACGTTGTTATGGCTGCCCATTTCTGTTGTTCTGCCTCATCGCAGACAGTTTGAATGGATTAACTGTATGCCCTGCATCGCACATGCAACTAAAACTTGAATCGTGTTTGATGCATACATCATCACAAACGTTTTGCACCTTTTTCGACGGGTTTTTTACACCACCGTTTGCGATTATTGCATCGCACACAGTTTCGGTGAAGGGTCTCTAATCTTAGTGTCGCGTTAGCAGTCTCCTACAGTAGTGAGGGTTCTCAAATCAATCTGATAAGATAACTTCAAAGGAAAAACTCAATCCATTACAAGAGAGTAGAGGGGGAGAAACATCATAAGATCCAACTATAGTAGCAAAGCTCGCGGTACATCAAGATCGTGCAAATCAAGAACACGAGAGAGAGAGAGAGAGAGAGAGATCAAACACATAGCTACTGGTACATACCCTCAGCCTCGAGGGTGAATGATACGTCTCCAACGTATCTATAATTTTTGATTGTTCCATGCTATTATATATTCTGTTTTGGATGTTTAATGGGCTTTATTATACACTTTCATATTATTTTTGGGACTAACCTATTAACCCAAGGCCCAGTGCAAATTGTTGTTTTTTGCCTATTACAGTGTTTCACAGAAAAAGAATATCAAACGGAGTTCAGATGGAACGAAACCTTCGGGAGCGTGATTTTTGGAACAAACATGATCCAGAGGACTTGGAGTGGACGTCAAGAAACATACGAGGAGGCCACGAGGGAGGGGGCGTGCCCTCCACCCTCGTGGGCCCCTCATGGCTCCACCGACCTACTTCTTCCTCCTATATATACCTACGTACCCCGAAACCATCGAGGAGCACCATGACAACCTAATTCCGCCGCCGCAACCTTCTGTATCTGTGAGATCCCATCTTGGGGCCTTTTGCGGCGCTCTGCCGGAGGGGGCATCGATCACGGAGGGCTTCTACATCAACGCCATAGCCTCTTCGATAATGTGTGAGTAGTTTACCACAGACCTTCGGGGCCATAGTTATTAGCTAGATGGCTTCTTCTCTCTCTTTGGATCTCAATACAAAGTTCTCCTCGATCTTCTTGGAGATCTATTCGATGTAATTCCTTTTGCGGTGTGTTTTCCTCTCCCACACTTCACCCTTGTCGTTTTATTCGCCCTCTTTTTTCGTTTGCCTCTTTTTCGCTTGCTTCTTGTTTGCTTGTGTGTTGGATTGTTTGCTTGTCACGATGGCTCAAGATAATACTATTTGCCATTTGCCATTTGGCTCAAGATAATCTTATCCCTCGCATTACATTATTTGCCATTTGCCTCTCGTTTTCCTATCCCCCACTTCACCCTTGTCGTTTTATTCGCCCTCTCTTTCCGTTTGCCTCTTTTTCGCTTGCTTCTTGTTTGCTTGTGTGTTGGATTGTTTGCTTGTCACGATGGCTCAAGATAATACTAAATTGTGTGACTTTGCCAATACCAACAACAATGATTTTCTTAGCACTCCGATTGCTCCTCTTACCGATGTTGAATCTTGTGAAATTAATGCTGCTTTGCTGAATCTTGTCATGAAAGATCAATTCGCCGGCCTTCCTTGTGAAGATGCCGCTACCCATCGAAATAGCTTTGTTGATTTGTGTGATATGCAAAAGAAGAAAGATGTGGACAATGATATTGTTAAACTGAAGCTATTTCCTTTTTCGCTTAGTAATCGTGCTAAAACTTGGTTTTCGTCTTTGCCTAAAAATAGTATTGATTTTGGAATAAGTGCAAAGATGCTTTTATCTCTAAGTATTTTCCTCCCGCTAAGATCATCTCTCTTAGAAACGATATTATGAATTTTAAGCAACTTGATCATGAACATGTTGCACTAGCTTGGGAGAGAATGAAATTAATGATACGTAATTTCCCTACACATGGTTTGAATTTATGGATGATTATACAAAAAATTTATGCCGGATTGAATTTTGCTTCTAGAAATCTTTTAGATTCGACCGCGGGAGGCACTTTTATGGAAATCACTTTAGGAGAAGCTACTAAAATCCTAGATATATTTTGGTCAATTATTCTCAATGGCACACTGAAAGATCTACTAGTAAAAAGGTGCATGCAATTGAAGATATTAATGTTTTGAGTGGAAAGATGGATGAACTTATGAAATTATTTGCTAATAAGAGTGTTTCTTCTGATCCCAATGATATGCCTTTGTCTACTTTGATTGAGAATAATAATGAATCTATGGATGTGAATTTTGTTGGTAGGAACAATTTTGGTAACAACGCTTATAGAGGAAACTTTAATCCTAGGCCGTATCCCAGTAATTCCTCTAATAATTACGGTAATTCCTACAACAACTCTTATGGAAATTTTAATAAGATGCCCTCTGATTTTGAGACTAGTGTTAAAGAATTTACGATTTCCCAAAAGAATTTCAATGCTTTGCTTGAAGAAAAATTGCCTAAGATTGATGAGTTGGATAGGAACGTGGATAGAATTTCTCTTGATGTTGATTCTTTGAAACTTAGATCTATTCCTCCTAAGCATGATATCAATGAGTCTCTCAAAGCCATGAGAATTTCCATTTATGAGTGCAAAGAAAGAACCGCTGGGATGTGTGCTGAGAAAGATTGCTTTATAAAAGCATGTTCTTCTAGTTTTCATGATAATAAGGATGAAGATCTAAAAGTGATTGATGTGTCACCTATTAAATATTTGTTTTGCAATATGAATCTTGATAATGATGAGACTGGAGATGAGTAAACTTTAGTTAAAAGGCGTCCCAATGATTCGGAGTTTTTAGATCTTGATGCAAAATTTGGTAAAAGTGGGATTGAAGAGGTCAAAACTTTAGATAGCAATGAACCCACTATCTTAGATTTCAAGGAATTTAATTATGATAATTGTTCTTTAATAGATTGTATTTCCTTGCTGAAATCTGTGCTAAATTCTCTTCATGCTTATAGTCAAAATAAAGCTTTTATTAAACATATCGTTGATGCTTTAATGCAATCTTATGAAGAAAAGCTTGAATTAGAAGTTTCTATCCCTAGAAAACTTTATGATGAGTGGGAACCTACTATTAAAATTAAAATTAAATATCATGAATGCTACGCTTTGTCTGATTTGGTTGCTAGTGTATCCACTATTCCAAAAACTTTGTGTGATCTGTTGGGTTTTTGTGAATTTGATGATTGTTCTTTAAACTCGCACCTTGCGGATTCCACCATTAAGAAACCTATGGGAAAAATTAATGATGTTCTTATTGTTGCAAATAGGAATTATGTGCCTGTAGATTTCATTGTTCTTGATATAGATTGCAATCCTTCATGTCCTATTATTCTTGGTAGACCTAGACCTTTCCTTAGAACGATTGGTGCAATTATTGATATGAAGGAAGGGAATATTAGATTCCAATTTCCGTTAAGAAAGGCATGGAACACTTTCCTAGAAAGAAAATTAAATTACCTTATGAATCTATTATGAGAGCCACTTATGGATTGCCTGCCAAAGATGGCAATACCTAGATCTATCCTGGCCTTTATGCCTAGCTAGGGGCGTTAAAAGATAGCGCTTGTTGGGAGGCAACCCAATTTTATTTTTGTTTCTTGCTTTTTGGTTCTGTTTAGGAATAAATAATCCATCTAGCTTCTGGTTAGATGTGTTTTTGTGTTTTATTTAGTGTTTGTGCCAAGTAGAACCTTTGGGAAGACTTGGGTGAAGTCTTTTTGATCTTGCTGTAAAAAACAGAAACTTTAGCGCTCACGAGATTAGCCTCAACTTTTTACTGGAGAGTGCTATTTAGTTGATTCTTTTTTCAGCTGATTAATAGATAAATTCCTCACTTCCAGCAAATTTTTTAGAATTTTTGGAGTTCCATAAGTTTGCGTTAGGTACATATTACTACAGACTGTTCTGTTTTTGACAGATTCTGTTTTTCGTGTGTTGTTTGCTTATTTTGATGAATCTATGGCTAGTAATGGAGTTTATGAACCATAGAGAAGTTGGAATACAGTAGGTTTAACACCAATATAAATAAAGAATGAGTTCATTACAGTACCTTGAAGTGGTGTTTTGTTTTCTTTCGCTAACGGAGCTCACGAGATTTTCTGTTAAGTTTTGTGTTGTGAAGTTTTCAAGTTTTAGGTTAAGATTTGATGGATTATGGAACAAGGAGTGGCAAGAGCCTAATCTTTGGGATGCCCAAGGCACCCCAAGGTAAAATCTAAGGACAATCCAAAAGCCTAAGCTTGGGGATGCCCCGTAAGGCATCCCCTCTTTTGTCTTCGTCCATCGGTAACTTTACTTGGAACTATATTTTTATTCACCACATGATATGTGTTTTGCTTGGAGCATCTTGTATGATTTGAGTCTTTACTTTTAGTTCACCACAATCATCCTTGCTGTACATATCTTTTGAGAGAGACCCACATTATTCGGAATTTATTATAATACTCTTTGTGCTTCACTTATATCTTTTGAGCTAAACAATTTTGCTCTAGCGCTTCACTTATATCTTTTAGAGCGCGGTGGTGGTTATATTTTATAGAAATTGTTGATCTCTCATGCTTCACTTATATTATTTTGAGAGTCTTTTAGAACAGCATGGTAATTTGCTTTGGTTATAAATTTTGTCCTAATATGATAGGCATCCAAGATAAAAATTATTAAGTGCACTGAATACTAAGAGAAGTTAGATACTTGATAATTGTTTTGAGATAGGAAGATGGTTATATTAGAGCAATTCTAGTTGAGTAGTTGTGAATTTGAGAAATACTAGTTCTAAAGTTTGTAATTCTCGCAGAATGCACATATGGTGAACCGTTATGTGATGAAGTCAGAGCATGATTTATTTATTGATTGGCTTCCTTATGAGTGGCAGTCGGGGACGAGCGATGGTCTTTTCCTACCAATATATTCCCCTAGGAGCATGCGCTTAGTACTTTGTTTCGATAACTAATAGATTTTTGCAATAAGTATGTGAGTTCTTTATGACTAATGTTGAGTCCATGGATCATACACACTCTCACCCTTCCACCATTGCTAGCCTCTCTAATAACACGCACCTTTCGCCGGTATCATACAACCACCATATATCTTCCTCAAAACAGCCACCATACCTACCCATTATGGCATTTTCATAGCCATTCCGAGATATATTGCCATGCAACTTACCACCATTCCGTTTATTATGACACGCTTCATCATTGTCATATTGCTTTGCATGATCATGTAGTTGACATCGTATTTGTGGCAAAGCCACCTTTATAATTCTTTCATACATGTCACTCTTGATTCATTGCATATTCTGGTACACCGCCGGAGGCATTCACATAGAGTCATATTTTGTTCTAAGTATCGAGTTGTAATTCTTGAGTTGTAAGTAAATAAAGTGTGATGATCATCATTATTAGAGCATTGTCCCATGTGAGGAAAGGATGATGGAGACTATGATTCCCCCATAAGTCGGGATGAGACTCCCGACTAAAAAAAAAAGAGGCCAAAAAAAGGAGAGAAGGCCCAAATAAAAAAATGATGATAGAAAAAGAGAGAAGGGACAATGTTACTATCCTTTTTCCACACTTGTGCTTCAGAGTAGCACCATGATCTTCATGATAGAGAGTCTCTTATTTATTTCACTTTCATATACTAGTGGGAACTTTACATTATAGAACTTGGTTTGTATATTCCAATGATGGGCTTCCTCAAAATGCCCTAGGTCTTCGTGAGCAAGCGAGTTGGATGCACACCCACTTAATTTATTTTGTTGAGATTTCATACACTTATAGCTCTAGTGCATCCGGGACGAAACTCCGCCGCCACGAGGCGGAACCTTGGCGGAATCAATCTAGGGCTCTGGCGGAGCTGTTCTGCCGGGGACACTTCCCTCCGGGAGGGGGAAATCATCACCAACGATCCTCTCATCGAGAGGGGGTCAATCTCCATCAACATCTTCACCAGCACCATCTCCTCTCAAAACCCTAGTTCATCTCTTGTATCCAATCTTGTATCAAAACCACAAATTGGTACATGTGGGTTGCTAGTAGTGTTGATTACTCCTTGTAGTTGATGCTAGTTGGCTTACTTGGTGGAAGATCATATGTTCAGATCCTTTATGCATATTATTACTCCTCTGATTATGAACATGAATATGCTTTGTGAGTAGTTCGTTTGTTCACGAGGACATGGGTGAAGTCTTGCTATTAGTAGTCATGTGAATTTGGTATTAGCTTCGATATTTTGATGAGATGTATGTTGTCTTTCCTCTAGTGGTGTTATGTGAGCGTCGACTACATGACACTTCACCATTATTTGGGCCTAGAGGAAGGCATAGGGAAGTAATAAGTAGATGATGGGTTGCTAGAGTGATGAAGCTTAAACCCTAGTTTATCGTTGCTTCGTTAGGGGCTGATATGGACCCATATGTTTAATGATGTGGTTAGGTTTACCTTAATACTCCTTTTTGTAGTTGCGGATGCTTGCAATAGGGGTTAATCATAAGTGGGATGCTTGTCCAAGTTAGGACAGTACCCAAGTGTCGGTCCACCCACATATCAAATTACCAAAGTACCGAACATGAATCTTACGAACGTGATGAAAACTAGCTTGACGATAATTCCCAATGTGTCCTCGGGAGCTCCTTATTCATTATTAGAATTTGTCCAGGCTTATCCTTTGCTACATAAAGGATTGGGCCACCTTGCTGCACTTTATTTACTTTATTTACTTTTTGCTCGTTACCATTTATCTTATCACAAAACTATCTGTCACCTATTATTTCAGTACTTGCAGAGAAAACCTTACTGAAAACCGCTTATCATTTCCTTCTGCTCCTCGTTGGGTTCGACACTCTTACTTATCGAAAGGACTATGATAGATCCCCTATACTTGTGGGTCATCAATCATCTCATCCTCATAGTTCGTAGGTTCGTCATGGTCGAGTAACATGACCTCCAGAACAGGATTGCCGTACCACTCAGGTGCGGACCTTACTCTGTTAACCTCGAGGTTCGGTAGTAACTTGATCTGAAGTTTCATGATCATCATCATTAGCTTCCTCACTAATTGGTGTAGGCATCACCGAAACTGATTTCTGTGATGAACTACTATCCAACTCGGGAGAAGGTACAATTACCTCATCAAGTTCTACTTTCCTCACACTCACTTCTTTCGAGAGAAACTCCTTCTTTAGAAAGGATCCATTCTAAGCAACAAAATTCTTACTTTCGGATCTGTGATAGAAGGTGTACCCAATAGTCTCCTTTGGGTATCCTATGAAGACGCATTTCTCTGATTTGGGTTTGAGCTTATCAGGTTGAAGATTTTTCACATAAGCATCGCAGCCCCCAAACTTTAAGAAACGACTGTTGGGGAACGTTGCAGAAAATTAAAATTTTCCTACGGTTTCACCAAGATCCATCTATGAGTTCTACTAAGCAACGAGTAACGGGAGAGAGTTTGCATCTACATACCACTTGTAGATCGAGTACGGAAGCGTTCGAGGGAGTGGTGATGATGAAGACGTTCCCAACGTGATTCCGATCACCGATGACCAAAGTCTTGAAAGGACAGCACCTCCGTGTTCAACACACGTGCGGAGACGATGGCGTCTCCTCCGTCTTGATCCAGCAAGAGTGAAGGAGAGGTTGAGGAAGACAATTCCAATGGCAGCACGACGGTGTGGTGCGGTTGGTGCTGCGATTCTCCGGCGGGGCTTCGCCAAGCTCGCGTGGAGAAAGAGAGGTGTTGGGGAGGAGGGCTGCACCTACAATGGTGTTGGCAGCCTCCCCCCACCCCTCTATTTATAGGAGGAGAGGGTCAAGGGGGCCGGCCCTCTAGGGAAAACCCTAGGGGCGGCGGCCAAGGAGGAGGAAGGGTGGCTTGCCCCCAAGCTGAGGCGCCCCCTTTAGGGTTTCCTCCTCCCCAAACCCTAGCCGCATGGGCCTAGGTGGGGGGCGCCCAGCCCACCAGGGCTGGCTCCCTCTCCCACTTAGCCCATGTGGCCCCCGAGGGGTGGCCCTCTGGTGGACCTCCGAACTCTCCGGTGGCCCCGTACTTTTAGTATACCCCGAAACTTTCCGAGTCCGTTTAACCACTTTCCATATATAAATCTTTACCTCCGGAACATTCCGGAACTCCTCGTGACGTCCGGGATCTCATCCGGGACTCCGAACAACATTCGGTAATCACATACTTGTCTTCCTATTAACCCTAGCGTCACCGAACCTTAAGTGTGTAGACCCTACGGGTTCGGAGACATCTGAACATGACCGAGACTACCTCAAGTCAATAACCAACAGCGGGATCTGGATACCCATGTTGGCTCCCACATGCTCCTCGATGTTGTCATCGGATGAACCACGATGTCGAGGGTTCAAGCAACCCCGTATTCTATTCCCTTTATCAGACGGTATGTTACTTGCCCGAGACTTGATCGTCGGTATCCCAATACCTCGTTTAGTCTCGTTACGGCAAGTCACTTTACTCGTACCGCAATGCATGATCCGTGACCGGACACTTGATCACTTTGAGCTCATTATGATGATGCATTACCGAGTGGGCCCAGTGATACCTCTCCGTCACACGGAGTGACAAATCCAGCTCGATCCGTGTCAACCCAATGGTCACTTTCGGAGATACCAGTAGTGCACCTTTATAGTCACCCGATTCGTTGTGACGTTTGATACACCCAAAGCACTCCTACGGTGTCCGGAATTGCACGATCTCATGGTCTAAGGAAGAGATACTTGACATTGGAAAAGCTCTAGCAAAAGCGAACTACACGATCTTGTGCTATGCTTAGGATTGGGTCTTGTCCATCACATCATTCTCCTAATGATGTGATCCCGTTATCAATGACATCGATGTCCATAGTCGAAACCATGACTATCTGTTGACCAACGAGCTAGTCAACTAGAGGCTTACTAGGGGCGTATTGTAGTCTATGTATTCACACGTATCACGATTTCCGGATAATACAGCTTATAGCATGAATAAAGACAATTATCATGAACAAGGAAATATAATAATAATGCTTTTATTATTGCCTCTAGGGCATATTTCCAACAGTCTCCCACTTGCACTAGAGTCAATAATCTAGTTTACATTGTGATGAATCGAACACCCATAGAGTTCTCGTGTTGATCATGTTTTGCCCGCGGAAGAGGTTTAGTCAGCGGATCTGCGACATTCAGATCCGTATGCACTTTACAAATTTCTATGTCTCCATCCCGAACATTTTCACGGATGGAGTTGAAGCGACGCTTGATGTGCTGGTCTTCTTGTGAAACCTGGGCTCCTTGGCAAGGGCAATAGCTCCAGTGTTGTCACGAAAGAGTTTGATCGGCCCCGACGCATTGGGTATGACTCCTAGGTCGGTGATGAACTCCTTCACCCAAATTGCTTCATGTGCTGCCTCCGAGGCTGCCATGTACTCCGCTTCACATGTAGATCCCGCCACGACGCTTCGCTTGCAGCTGCACCAGCTCTCGCTCCACCATTCAACATATACACGTATCCGGTTTGTGACTTAGAGTCATCGGATCGTGTCGAAGCTAAGCGTCGGCGTAACTGTTATTCTGACGAGCTCTTCGTCACCTCCATAAACGAAAACATGTCCTTTGTCCTTTTCGGTACTTCAGGATATTCTTGACCGCTGTCCGGTGTTCCTTGCGGGATTACTTTGGTACCTTCCTACCAAACTTACGGCAAGGTTTACATCAGTGCAGTACACAAGATGGCATACATAATAGATCCTATGGCTGAAGCATAGGGGATGACACTCATCTCTTCTTTATCTTTTGCCGTGGTCGGGCATTGAGCCGAGCTCAATTTCACACCTTGCAATACAGGCAAGAACCCTTTCTTGGACTGATCCATTTTGAACTTCTTCAAAATCTTATCAAGGTATGTGCTTTGTGAAAGACCTATGAGGCGTCTCGATCTATCTCTATAGATCTTGATGCCTAATATATAAGCAGCTTCTCCAAGGTCCTTCATTGAAAAACACTTATTCAAGTAGGCCTTAATGCTGTCCAAGAATTCTATATCATTTCCCATCAGAAGTATGTCATCTACATATAATATGAGAAATGCTACAGAGCTCCCACTCACTTTCTTGTAAACGCAGGCTTCTCCATAAGTCTCATATAACCCAAACGCTTTGATCATCTCATCAAAGCGAATGTTCCAACTCGAGATGCTTGCACCAGCCCATAAATGGATCGCTGGAGCTTGCATACTTTGTCGACATTATTAGGATCGACAAAACCTTCGGCTGCATCATATACAGCTCTTCCTTAAGATAACCGTTAAGGAACGCTGTTTTGACGTCCATCGCCATATCTCATAATCATAGTATGCGGCAATTGCTAACATGATTCGGACGGACTTAAGCTTCGCTACGGAGAGAAAGTCTCATCGTAGTCAATCCCTTGAACTTGCCGATAACCCTTAGCGACAAGTCGAGCTTTATAGATGGTGACATTACCATCCGCGTCCGTCTTCTTCTTAAAGATCCATTTGTTTTCTATTGCTCGCCGATCATCGGGCAAGTCGGTCAAAGTCCACACTTTGTTTTCATACATGGATTCTATCTCGGACTTCATGGCTTCTAGCCATTTGTTGGAATCTGGGCCCGCCATCGCTTCTTCATAGTTCAAGGTTCATTGTTGTCTAACAACATGATTTCCGGAGACAGGGTTGCCGTACCACTGCAGTGCGGAACGTGTCCTAGTGGACCTCTGAAGTTCGGTAGCAACTTGATCCGAAGTACCTTGATCATCATCATGAATTTCCTCTTGGTTGGTGTAGGCATCACAGAACATTTTCCGAGCTGCACTACTTTCTGTTCAAGAGGTAGTACTTCATCGAGTTCTACTTTCCTCCCACTTACTTCTTTCGAGAGAAACTCTTTTCCAAAAGGTTCCGTTCTCGGCAACAAAGATCTTGCCTTCGGATCTAAGGTAGAAGGTATACCCAAAGGTTTCCTTAGGGTATCCAATGAAGACGCATTTTTCCGACTTGGGTTCGAGCTTTTCAGGTTGAAGTTTCTTGACATAAGCATCGCATCCCCAAACTTTCGAAACGACACTTAGGTTTCTTCCCAAACCATAATTCATACGGTGTCGTCTCAGCGGATTTAGACGGTGCCCTATTTAAAGTGAATGTAGCTGTCTCTAGGCGTATCCCCAAAATGATAGCGGTAAATCGGTAAGAGACATCATAGATCGCACCATATCCAATAGAGTGCGATTACGACGTTCGGACACACCGTTCTGTTGAGGTGTTCCAGTGGCGTTAGTTGTGAAACGATTCCACATTTTCTTAAGTGTGTACCAAATTCGTGACTTAAATATTCTCCTCCACGATCGATCGTAAGAATTTTATCTTTCGGTCACGTTGATTCTCTACTTCATTCTGAAATTCCTTGAACTTTTCAAAGGTCTCGGACTTGTGTTTCATCAAGTAGACATACCCATATCTACTCAAGTCATCTGTGAGAGTGAGAACATAACGATATCCTCCATGAGCCTCAACGCTCATTGGACCGCACACATCGGTATGTATGATTTCCAACAAGTTGGTTGCTCGCTCCATTGTTCCGAGAATGGAGTCTTGGTCATCTTGCCCATGAGGCATGGTTCGCATGTGTCAAATGATTCATAATCAAGAGACTCCAAAAGTCCATCAGCATGGAGCTTCTTCATGCGCTTGACACCAATGTGACCAAGGCGGCGATGCCACAAGTATGTGGGACTATCGTTATCAACTTTACATCTTTTGGTATTCACGTTATGAACATGTGTAATACTACGCCGAGATTCATTAAGAATAAACCATTGACCATCGGAGCATGACCATAAAACATATCTCTCATATAAATAGAACAACCATTATTCTCGGATTTAAATGAGTAGCCATCTCGCATTAAACGAGATCCGGATACAATATTCATGCTCAAACTTGGCACCAAATAACAATTATTAAGGTTCATAACTAATCCGTGGGTAAATGAAGAGGTAGCGTGCGACGGCGATCACATCGACTCGGAACCATTCCCGACGCGCGCCGTCACCTCGTCCTTCGCCAGGTCTCCGCTTATTCCGCAGCTCCTGCTGTGAGTTACAAATATGAGCAACGGCACCGTATCAAATACCGGGAGTTACTACGATTCTCGGTAAGGTACACATCAATTACATGTATATCAAATATACCTTTGGTGTTGCGGCCTTCTTATCCGCTAAGTATTTGGGGCAGTTCCGCTTCGGTGACCCTTCCCTTGCAATAAAAGCACTCGGTCTCGGGCTTGGGTCCATTCTTTGACTTCTTCCGGCAACTTGCTTACGGGCGCGGCAACCTCCTTGCCGTCCTTCTTGAAGTTCTTCTTGCCCTTGCCCTTCTTAAACTTAGTGGTCTTATTGACCATCAACACTTGATGTTCTTTCTTGATTTCAACCTCGGCTGACTTCAGATAGAGAACACTTCAGAATGGTCTTTACCATCCCGCATGTTGTAATTCATCACAAAGCTCTTGTAGCTTGGTGGGAGCGATCGAGGATTCTCGAATGACCGCCTCATCGGGGAGGTTAATATTCAGCTGGGTCATACGGTTGTGCAACCCGGACATCTTGAGAATGTGCTCACTTGACGTAACTGTTTTCCTCCATCTTACAACTATAGAACTTGTCGGAGATGTCATATCTCTCGACCGGGCGTGAGCTTGGAAAACAAGTTTCAGCTCCTCGAACATCTCATATGCTCCGTGGTGCTCAAAACGCTTTTGGAGCCCGGTTCTAAGCTGTAAAGCATGCCGCACTGAGCGAGGGAGTAATCATCAAGACGAGACTGCCAAGCATTCATAATGTCTTGGTTCTGCGGGACGGAGCTTCACCTAGCGGTCCTTCTAGGACGTATTGTTTCTGGCAGCTATGAGGATGATCCTCGGGTTCGGACCCAGTCCGTATAGTTGCTGCCGTCATCTTTCAGCTTGGTTTTCTCTAGGAACGCGTTGAAGTTCAAGTTGACATGAGCGTTGGCCATTTGATCTACAAGACATATAATTCAAAAGTTTTAGACTAAGTTCATGATAATTAAGTTCATCTAATCAAATTATTAATGAACTCCCACTTAGATTAGACATCCCTCTAGTCATCTAAGTGTTACACGATCCGAGTCGACTAGGCCGTGTCCGATCAACACGTGAGACGGACTAGTCTGCGTCGGTGAACATTCTCATGTTGATCGTATCTTCCATACGACTCGTGTTCGACCTTTCGGTCTCCGTGTTCCGAGGCCATATGTTTAATGATGTGGTTAGGTTTACCTTAATACTCCTTTTTGTAGTTGCGGATGCTTGCAATAGGGGTTAATCATAAGTGGGATGCTTGTCCAAGTTAGGACAGTACCCAAGTGTCGGTCCACCCACATATCAAATTACCAAAGTACCGAACATGAATCTTACGAACGTGATGAAAACTAGCTTGACGATAATTCCCAATGTGTCCTCGGGAGCTCCTTATTCATTATTAGAATTTGTCCAGGCTTATCCTTTGCTACATAAAGGATTGGGCCACCTTGCTGCACTTTATTTACTTTATTTACTTTTTGCTCGTTACCATTTATCTTATCACAAAACTATCTGTCACCTATTATTTCAGTACTTGCAGAGAAAACCTTACTGAAAACCGCTTATCATTTCCTTCTGCTCCTCGTTGGGTTCGACACTCTTACTTATCGAAAGGACTATGATAGATCCCCTATACTTGTGGGTCATCAATCATCTCATCCTCATAGTTCGTAGGTTCGTCATGGTCGAGTAACATGACCTCCAGAACAGGATTGCCGTACCACTCCGGTGCGGACCTTACTCTGGTTAACCTACGAGGTTCGGTAGTAACTTGATCTGAAGTTTCATGATCATCATCATTAGCTTCCTCACTAATTGGTGTAGGCATCACCGAAACTGATTTCTGTGATGAACTACTATCCAACTCGGGAGAAGGTACAATTACCTCATCAAGTTCTACTTTCCTCACACTCACTTCTTTCGAGAGAAACTCCTTCTTTAGAAAGGATCCATTCTAAGCAACAAAATTCTTACTTTCGGATCTGTGATAGAAGGTGTACCCAATAGTCTCCTTTGGGTATCCTATGAAGACGCATTTCTCTGATTTGGGTTTGAGCTTATCAGGTTGAAGATTTTTCACATAAGCATCGCAGCCCCCAAACTTTAAGAAACGACTGTTGGGGAACGTTGCAGAAAATTAAAATTTTCCTACGGTTTCACCAAGATCCATCTATGAGTTCTACTAAGCAACGAGTAACGGAGAGAGTTTGCATCTACATACCACTTGTAGATCGAGTGCGGGCGTTCGAGGGAGTGGTGATGATGAAGACGTTCCCAACGTGATTCCGATCACCGATGACCAAAGTACTTGAAGGACAGCACCTCCGTGTTCAACACACGTGCGGGATTTATGGCGTCTCCTCCGTCTTGATCCAGCAAGAGTGAAGGAGAGGTTGAGGAAGACAATTCCAATGGCAGCACGACGGTGTGGTGCAGTTGGTACGGCAGTTCTCCGGCAGGGCTTCGCCAAGCTCGCGTGGAGAAAGAGAGGTGTTGGGGAGGGGAGGGGCTGCACCTACAATGGTGTTGGCAGCCCTCCCCCCCCCACCCCTCTATTTATAGGAGGAGAGGGTCAAGGGGGGCCGGCCCTCTAGGGAAAACCCTAGGGGGGGCGGCGGCCAAGGGAGGAGGGAAGGGTGGCTTGCCCCCCAAGCTAGGGGGGCGCCCCCTTTAGGGTTTCCTCCTCCCCAAACCCTAGCCGCATGGGCCTAGGTGGGGAGGCGCGCCCAGCCCACCAGGGGCTGGCTCCCTCTCCACTTAGCCCATGTGGCCCCCCGAGGGGGGCCCTCCCGTGGACCTCCGGAACTCTCCCGTGGCCCCAGTACTTTACCAGTATACCCCAAACTTTCCGAGTCCGTTTAACCACTTTCCATATATAAATCTTTACCTCCGGAACATTCCGGAACTCCTCGTGACGTCCGGGATCTCATCCGGACTCGAACAACATTCGGTAATCACATACTTGTCTTCCTATTAACCCTAGCGTCACCGAACCTTAAGTGTGTAGACCCTACGGGTTCGGAGACATCTGCGACATGACCGAGACTACCTCAAGTCAATAACCAACAGCGGGATCTGGATACCCATGTTGGCTCCCACATGCTCCTCGATGTTGTCATCGGATGAACCACGATGTCGAGGGTTCAAGCAACCCGTATTCTATTCCCTTTATCGACGGTATGTTACTTGCCCGAGACTTGATCGTCGGTATCCCAATACCTCGTTTAGTCTCGTTACGGCAAGTCACTTTACTCGTATCGCAATGCATGATCCCGTGACCGGACACTTGATCACTTTGAGCTCATTATGATGATGCATTACCGAGTGGGCCCAAGTGATACCTCTCCGTCACACGGAGTGACAAATCCAGCCTCGATCCGTGTCAACCCAATGGTCACTTTCGGAGATACCTGTAGTGCACCTTTATAGTCACCCAGTTACGTTGTGACATTTGATACACCCAAAGCACTCCTACGGTGTCCGGGAATTGCACGATCTCATGGTCTAAGGAAGAGATACTTGACATTGGAAAAGCTCTAGCAAAAACGAACTACACGATCTTGTGCTATGCTTAGGATTGGGTCTTGTCCATCACATCATTCTCCTAATGATGTGATCCCGTTGTCAATGACATCTGATGTCCATAGTCAGGAAACCATGACTATCTGTTGACCAACGAGCTAGTCAACTAGAGGCTTACTAGGGACGTATTGTAGTCTATGTATTCACACGTGTATCACGATTTCCGGATAATACAGTTATAGCATGAATAAAGACAATTATCATGAACAAGGAAATATAATAATAATGCTTTTATTATTGCCTCTAGGGCATATTTCCAACAACGACAGCTTAGGTTTCTTGCCAAACCGCAGTTCATATGGTGTCGTATCAACGGATTTAGATGGTGCCCTATTTAATGTGAATGCAGTTGTCTCTAATGCATAACCCCAAAACGATAGTGATAAATCGGTAAGAGACATCATAGATCGCACCATATCTAATAAAGTACGGTTATGATGTTCGGACACACCATTACGCTGTGGTGTTCCAGGTGGCATGAGTTGCGAAACTATTCCATATTGTTTCAAATGAAGACCAAACTCATAACTCAAATATTCATCTCCACGACTAGATCATAGAAACTTTATTTTCTTGTTACGATGATTTTTCACTTCACTCTGAAATTCTTTGAACTTTTCAAATGTTTCAGACTTATGTTTCATCAAGTAGATATACCCATATCTGCTCAAATCATCTGTGAAGGTCAGAAAATAACGATACCCGCCACGAGCCTCAACACTCATCGGACCGCACACTACAAAAAAATACACTTCCGTGATGATACGTGTTTGTCACAGTAGGTCGCGTTTTTTGTAATGCATGTACATCCATGACGATTTTATGACAGAATCAAGATAGTCATACCTGTGCTGTCGTAGAAGTGTTCCATGACATTACCAAAATTATTATCACGGAAGTGTCCACTTCCATGAAGATAAATCGCGCGTCACAGAAGTGCTTTCGTCAAGGGTGACCGACACGTGGCATCCACCGTAACGGAACGCCATTAAGCTATCGGGTCGGGTTTTGGATCCGATAACCCGTTAACAGCCCCGACCAATGAGAAATTTCCACGTAAAATTCTTATTGGCGGATGAAACACGTGTCACCGTCAATGGGTCGATATAGGCGCCTATGATATGTCGGACGTGCCACGCCCACCATCGCCCATTTAGCTTACAAAGCCGCCCGTTTGACTTGGTCAAAAGTTAACGGGCTGGCCCATGAAAAGCCTGTTAACGGTGTCTTCGCAAATAGCCCATTTTACGGCCCGTTAACTCACGGTCCATTAGGCCCTAAAGGAAATCAGCCCAACAACGTCATGTGGGCTGTCGAATATAACACCAGCCCATTTCACTTTCGACCCATGTATGGCCCAGGACGTCTTTCGGCCCATATGAGGCCTTTGTATCTTTTGGCCCTTTACAGGCCCACGGTGACTCTAGCCCATAATGAACAGTAATTTTCTTTGTACCCGTTAACGGCCCATGATTTACATGGGCCGTTTCCAGCCCATGTTAGCTTTCGGCCTATTGACGGCCCATACGTTCTTGGGCTCCTGGTTTTCCCCTAAGAGGAGAGGATGATGCAGCAGAGTAGCGTAAGTATTTCCCTTAGTTTTTGAGAACCAAGGTATCAATCCAGTAGGAGGCCACGCGCAAGTCCCTCGTGCCTACACAAAACAAATAGCTTAATGCAACCAACGCGATTAGGGGTTGTCAATCCCTTCACGGTCACTTACGAGAGTGAGATCTGATAGAGATGATAGATAATATTTTTGGTATTTTTGGTATAAAGATGCAAAGTAAAATAAAAAGCAAAGTAAAAAAGCAAAGCAATAATAATGTGATGGAAGATTGATATGATAGATAATAGACCCGGGGGCCATAGATTTCACTAGTGGCTTCTCTCAAGAGCATAAGTATTTTACGGTGGGTGAGCAATTCTTGTTGAGCAATTGATGAAATTGAGCATAGTTATGAGAGTATCTAGGTATGATCATGTATATAGGCATCACGTCCGAGACAAGTAGACCGACTCCTGCCTGCATCTACTACTATTACTCCACTCATCGACCGCTATCCGGCATGCATCTAGAGTATTAAATTAATGAAAGCAGAGTAACGCCTTAAGCAAGATGACATGATGTAGAGGGATAAATTCATGCAATATGATTTAAAAAACCCCATCTTGTTATCCTCGATGGCAACAATACAATACGTGCCTTGCTGCCCCTACTGTCACTAGGAAAGGACACCGCAAGATTGAACCCAACGCTAAGCACTTATCCCATTGCAAGAACTACCAATCTAGTTGGCCAAACCAAACGGATAATTCGAAGAGACTTGCAAAGATAACCAATCATACATAAAAGAATTCAGAGAACATTCAAATATTGCTCATAGATAGTCTTGATCATAAACCCACAATTTATCGATCTCAACAAACACACCGCAAAAAGAAGATTACATCAAATAGATCTCCACGAGAGAGGGGGAGAACATTGTATTGAGATCCAAAAAGAGAGAAGAAGCCATCTAGCTACTAACTATGGACCCGAAGGTCTGAAGTAAACTACTCACACTTCATCGGAGAGGCTTTGTTGATGTAGAAGCCCTCCATGGTGGATTCCCCTTCCCATGAGCTCGGAACAGGCCCCAAGATGGGATCTCGTGGATCTGAGAAAGTTGCGGCGGTGGAATCAGGTTTTTGGCTTCGTATCTGATCGTTCGGGGGTACGTAGGTATATATAGGAGGAAGAAGTACGTCGGTGGAGCAATAGGGGGCCCACGAGGGTGGAGGGCGCGCCTCCTACCTCGTGCCTTCCCTGTTGGTTGCTTGACGTAGGGTCCAAGTCTCCTGGATCATGTTCGGTGAGAAAATAACGTTCCCGAAGGTTTCATTCTGTTTGGACTCTGTTTGATATTCTGTTTCTTCGAAACTCTGAAATAGGCAAAAAACAGCAAATCTGGGTTGGGCCTCCGGTTAATAGGTTAGTCCCAAAAGTAATATAAAAGTGTAAAATAAAGCCAATATGGTCCAAAACAGTAGATAATATAGCATGGAGCAATCAAAAATTATAGATACGTTGGAGACGTATCAGGCATCCCCAAGCTTAATTCCTGCTCGTCCTCAAGTAGGTAAATGATAAAAAGAGAATTTTTGATGCGGAGTGCTATTTGGCATAATTTCAATGTAATTCTTCTTAATTGTGGTATGAATATTCAGATTAGAAAGATTCAAGACAAAAGTTTAATATTGACATAAAAATAATAATACTTCAAGCATACTAACAAAGCAATTATGTCTTCTCAAAATAACATGGCCAAAGAAAGTTATCCCTACAAAATCATATAGTCTGGCTATGCTCTATATTCACCACACAAAGTATTTAAATCATGCACAACCCCGATGACAAGCCAAGCAATTGTTTCATACTTTTGACATTCTCAAAACTTTTTCAATCTTCATGCAATACATGAGCGTGAGCCATGGATATAGCACTATATGTGGAATAGGATGGTGGTTGTGGAGAAGACAAAAAGGGAGAAGATAGTCTCACATCAACTAGGCGTACCAACGGGCTATAGAGATGCCCATCAATAGATATCAATGTGAGTGAGTAGGGATTGCCATGCAACGGATGCACTAGAGCTATAAGTATATGAAAGCTCAACAAAAGAAACTAAGTGGGTGTGCATCCAACTCGCTTGCTCACGAAGACCTAGGGAAATTTGAGGAAGCCCATCATTGGAATATACAAGCCAAGTTCTATAATGAAAAATTCCCACTAGTATATGAAAGTGACAAAATGAGAGACTCTATATTATGAAGATCACGGTGCTACTTTGAAGCACAAGTGTGGTAAAAGGATAGTAACATTGTCCCTTCTCTCTTTTTCTCTCATTTTTTGGGCCTTTTCTCTTTTTTTATGGCCTCTTTTCTCTTTTTTTTATTTTTCGTCTGGAGTCTCATCCCGACTTGTGGGGGAATCATAGTCTCCATCATCCTTTCCTCACTTGGGACAATGCTCTAAAAAATGATGATCATCACACTTTTATTTACTTACAACTCAATAATTACAACTCGATACTTAAAACAAAATTTGACTCTATGTGTATGCCTCCGGCGGTGTACCGGGATATGCAATAATTCATGAGTGACATGTGTGAAAGAATTATGAATGGTGGCTTTGCCACAAATACGATGTCAACTACATGATCATGCTAAGCAATATGACAATGATGGAGCGTGTCATAATAAACGGAATGGTAGAAAGTTGCATGGCAATATATCTCAGAATGGCTATGGAAATGCCATAATAGGTAGGTATGGTGGCTGTTGTGAGGAAGGTATATGGTGGGTATAAGATACAGTGCGCGGTATTAGAAAGGCTAGCAATGGTGGAAGGGTGAGAAAAGTGTGTATAATCCATGGACTCAACATTAGTCATAAAGAACTCATATACTTATTGCAAAAATCTACAAGTTATCAAAGCAAAGTATTATGTGCATGCTCCTAGGGGGATAGATTGGTAGGAAAAGACCATCGCTCGTCCCCGACCGCCACTCATAAGGAAGACAATCAATAAATAAATCATGCTCCGACTTCATCACATAACGGTTCACCATACGTGCATACTACGGGAATCACAAACTTTAACACAAGTATTTCTTAAATTCACAACTACACAACTAGCATGACTCTAATATTACTACCTCCATATCTCAAAACAATTATCAAGCATCAAACTTTTCTTAGTATTCAACGCACTCAAAAGAAAGTTTTACAAATCTTGAATACCAAGCATATTATTATTATAAGCAAATTACCATGATATTTAAGACTCTCAAAATAATATAAGTGAAGTATGAGAGATCCATGGTTTCTATAAAACAAATCCACCACCGTGCTCTAAAAGATATAAGTGAAGCACTAGAGCAAAACTATATAGCTCAAAAGATATAAGTGAAGCACATAGAGTATTCTATCAAATTCCAATTCATGTATGGCTCTCTAAAAAGGTGTGTACAGCTAGGATGATTGTGGTAAACTAAAAAGCAAAGACTCAAATCATACAAGACACTCCAAGCAAAACACCTATTATGTGGTGAATAAAAATATAGCTCCAAGTAAAGTTACCGATGGAAGTGGACGAAAGAGGGGATGCCTTCCGGGGGCATCCCCAAGCTTTGAATTTTTGGTGTCCTTGGATTATCTTGGGGGTGCCATTGGCATCCCCAAGATTAGGCTCTTGCCACTCCTTGTTCCATAATCCATCAAAAATAAATTCACCCAAAACTTGAAAACTTCACAACACAAAACTCAACAGAAATCTCGTGAGCTCCGTTAGCGAAAGAAAACAAAAGACCACCTCAAGGTACTGTAATGAACTCATTCTTTATTTATATTGGTGTTAAACCTACTGTATTACAACTTCTATATGGATTATAAACTATTTTACTAGCCATAGATTCATCAAAATAAGCAAACAACACACGAAAAACAGAATCTGTCAAAAACAGAACAGTCTGTAGTAATCTGTAACTAACGCAAACTTATAGAACTCCAAAAATTTAGCATAAATAGGACGACCTAGGAAATTTGTTTATTGATCAGAAGCAATTGGAATAACTATTTTATCATGTTCTGGTGATTTGTAACAATTGTTTTCGTGAACCGAAAGTTTCTGGAAATTACAGCAAGATCAAATAACTATCATCCAAGAAGATCATATAGGTTTAACTTGGCACAAACACTAATTAAAACATAAAACCACATCTAAAAATAAGTTAGATGGATTATTTATTCCTAAACAGAAATGAAAACAAAATAACTAAAAATAAAATTGGGTTGCCTCCCAACAAGCGCTATCATTTAACGCCCCTAGCTAGGCATAAAAGCAAGGATAGATCTAGGTATTGCCATCTTTGGTAGGCAATCCATAAGTGCCTCTCATAATAGATTCATATGGTAATTTTATTTTCTTTCTAGGGAAGTGTTCCATGCCTTTACTTAACGGAAATAGTAATCTAATATTCCCTTCCTTCATATCAATAATTGCACCAATAGTTCTAAGGAAAGGTCTACCAAGAATAATAGGACATGAAGGATTGCAATCTATATCAAGAACGATAAAATCTACGGGCACATAATTCCTATTTGAAACAATAAGAACATCATTAATTCTTCCCATAGGTTTCTTAATAGTGGAATCCGCAAGGTGCAAGTTTAGAGAGCAATCATCAAAATCACGGAAATCTAGAAAATCACACAAAGTTTTGGGAATAGTGGAAACACTAGCACCCAAATCACATAAAGCATAAAATTCATGATACTTAATCTTAATTTTAATATTTGGTTCCCACTCATCATAAAGTTTTCTAGGGATAGAGACTTCCAACTCAAGTTTTTCCTCATAAGATTGCATCAAGGCATCAACAATATGTTTGGTAAACGCTTTATTTTGACTATAAGCATGAGTAGAATTTAGTACGGATTGCAACAAGGAAATACAATCAATTAAAGAGTAACTTTCATAATTAAATTCCTTGAAATCCAAAATAGTGGGTTTAGCAACATCTAGGGTTTTACTTTCTTCAATCCCACTTTTATCAATTTTAGCATCAAGATCTAAAAACTCTGAATTCTTGGAACACCTTCTAGGTAAAGGTGGATCATATTCAGTCTCATCATTATCAAGATTCATATTGCAAAACAAATATTTGATAGGGGACACACCAATAACTTTTAGATCTTCATCTTTATTTTCATAGGAACTAGAAGAACATGCTTTAATAAAGGCATCTTTCGTAGCATGCATCCTAGCGGTTCTTTCCTTGCACTCATCAATGGAAATTATCATGGCTTTGAGAGATTCATTGATATCATGCTTAGGAGGGATAGATCTAAGCTTTAAAGAATCAACATCAAGAGAAATTCTATCAACGTTCCTAGCCAATTCATCAACTTTAAGCAATTTCTCTTCAAGCAAAGCATTAAAATTATTTTGTGAATTCATAAACTCTTTAACACTAATCTCAAATTCAGAGGGCATCTTATTAAAATTTACATAAGAGTTGTTATAGGAATTTCCATAATTATTAGAGGAATTACTAGGATAAGGCCTAGGATTAAAGTTTCCTCTATGCGCGTTGCTACCAAAATTATTCCTACCAACAAAATTCACATCCATAGATTCATTATTATTCTCAATCAAAGTAGACAAAGGCATATCATTGGGATCAGAAGAAACACTCTTATTAGCAAATAATTTCATAAGTTCATCCATCTTTCCACTCAAAACATTAATATCTTCAATTGCATGCACCTTTTTACTAGTAGATCTTTCAGTGTGCCATTGAGAATAATTGACCATAATATTATCTAGGAGTTTAGTAGCTTCTCCTAAAGTGATTTCCATAAAAGTGCCTCCCAGAATTTAATCTAAAAGGTTTCTAGAAGCAAAATTCAATCCGCATAAATTTTTGTATAATCATCCACAAATTCAAACCATGAGTAGGGCAATTACGTACCATTAATTTCATCCTCTCCCAAGCTTGTGCAACATGTTCATGATCAAGTTGCTTAAAGTTCATAATATCGTTTCTAAGAGAGATGATCTTAGCGGGAGGAAAATACTTAGCGATAAAAGCATCTTTGCACTTGTTCCAAGAATCAATACTATTTTTAGGCAAAGACGAAAACCAAGCTTTAGCACGATCTCTAAGCGAAAAAGGAAATAGCTTCAATTTAACAACATCATTGTCAACATCCCTCTTCTTTTGCATATCACATAAATCAACGAAGCTATTTAGATGAGTAGCGGCATCTCCACTAGGAAGGCCGGCGAATTGATCTTTCATAACAAGATTCAATAAAGCAATATTGATTTCACAAGATTCAGTATTGGCAAGAGGATTAATTGGAGTGCTAAGGAAATCATTATTGTTGGTATTGGTAAAGTCACACAATTCGGTAATATCTTGAGCCATCATGACAAGCAAGCCTAACACACGAGCAAACAAAAAGCAAGCGCAAAGAAAGGCAAACGGAAAAGAGAGGGCGAATAAAACAGCAAGGGTGAAGTGGGGGAGAGGAAAACGAGAGGCAAATGGCAAATAATGTAATGCGAGAGATAAGGGATTGTGATGGGTACTTGGTATGTTGACTTTTGTGTAGACTCCCCGGCAACGGCGCCAGAAATCCTTCTTGCTACATCTTGAGCTTGCGTTGGTTTTCCCCGAAGAGGAGAGGATGATGCAGCAGAGTAGCGTAAGTATTCCCTCAGTTTTTGAGAACCAAGGTATCAATCCAGTAGGAGGTCACGTGCAAGTCCCTCGTACCTACACAAAACAAATAGCTCAACGCAACCAACGCGATTAGGGGTTGTCAATCCCTTCACGGTCACTTACGAGAGTGAGATCTGATAGAGATGATAGATAATATTTTTGGTATTTTTGGTATAAAGATGCAAAGTAAAATAAAAATCAAAGTAAAAAAGCAAAGCAATACTAAAGTGATGGAAGATTGATATGATAGAGAATAGACCCGGGGGCCATAGATTTCACTAGTGGCTTCTCTTAAGAGCATAAGTATTTTACGGTGGGTGAACAATTCTCGTTGAGCAATTGATGAATTGAGCATAGTTATGAGAGTATCTAGGTATGATCATGTATATAGGCATCACGTCCGAGACAAGTAGACCGACTCCTGCCTACATCTACTACTATTACTCCACTCATCGACCGCTGTCCAACATGCATCTAGAGTATTAAGTTAATGAAAACAGAGTAACGCCTTAAGCAAGATGACATGATGTAGAGGGATAAATTCATGCAATATGATAAAAACCCCATCTTGTTATCCTCGATGGCAACAATACAATACGTGTCTTGCTGCCCCTACTGTCACTGGGAAAGGACACCGCAAGATTGAACCCAAAGCTAAGCACTTCTCCCATTGCAAGAACTACCAATCTAGTTGGCCAAACCAAACGGATAATTCGAAGAGACTTGCAAAGATAACCAATCATACATAAAAGAATTCAGAGAAGATTCAAATATTGCTCATAGATAGTCTTGATCATAAACCCACAATTCATCGATCTCAACAAACACACCGCAAAAAGAAGATTACATCGAATAGATCTCCCCGAGAGAGGGGGAGAACATTGTATTGAGATCCAAAAAGAGAGAAGAAGCCATCTAGCTACTAAATATGGACCCGAAGGTCTGAAGGAAACTACTCACACTTCATCGGAGAGGCTATGATGATGTAGAAGCCCTCCATGGTGGATTCCCCTTCCATGGAGCTCCTAACAGGCCCCAAGATGGGATCTCGTGGATCTGTAAAGTTGCGGCGGTGGAATTAGGTTTTGGCTCCGTGTCGATCGTTCGGGGTGCGTGGGTATATATAGGAGGAATAAGTGCGTCGGTGGAGCAACAAGGGGCCCACAAGGGTGGAGGGCGCTACTGGGGAGGGCGCGCCTCTACCTCGTGCCTTCCTGTTGGTTGCTTGACGAGGGTCCAAGTCTCTGGATCATGTTCGTGAGAAAATCACGTTCCCGAAGGTTTCATTCCGTTTGGACTCCGTTTGATATTCCGTTTCTTCGAAACTCTGAAATAGGCAAAAAATAGCAAATCTGGGTTGGGCCTCCGGTTAATAGGTTAGTCCCAAAAGTAATATAAAAGTGTAATATAAAGCCCAATATGGTCCAAAACAGTAGATAATATAGCATGGAGCAATCAAAAATTATAGATATGTTGGAGACATATTAGCTCCTTTTCGGCCCTCGATTACTTTCGGCCCGTCACTGGCATGTTCCCCTAATGGGCCAAATTCGGCCCATGGCAAGAGTTGGCCCGTTACTGGCATGTTCCCCTAATGGGCCAAATTCGGTGCATGGCAAGAGTCGGCCCGTTACTGGCCTCTTACCCTAATGGGCCAAATTCGGCCCATGGCAAGAGTCGGCCCGTTTCTGGCCTGTTAACCCGTTGCGCCGTTTCCGGCCCGTCCTATATTCTGGCCCATTAATGACCCGTTAAGCCCGTGACAGAATTAAGCCTTTGCTGTCCTACGGCCTGTTAACGACCCGTTACCATGCTGGGCCGATACCAATTACTCCCGATTACGGCCCATGTAGACCCATTTATCCGACGGCCCGAGGCCCACTGATTACAGGCCCATTTATCGACGGCCCGTAGGAGACCCATGGATCCTACAGCCCGTATATGGCCCATGGTAGTTGCGGCCACTAGCAAACCAGGGAAAAAGGAGGCTAGGAAATAAATAAGGCCGAAACTAACGCTAGGCTATTAAGGCGATTGCACAGATTACATCCACTCGGCATCAAAGATCGCCACCAGTGCAAATATAGGGAACACCCTACACTATACAAAAATGGCTTGTTGTTTTCTTCAGCCGGTGGCTGCACGTTAAGAATAAATTTTGTATCGCACCAAAACAAATTACAACTATATAACAAAAGGAAGGTTGGCATAAAACTTAACAGTCTAGCAGATAAATGCACCACCAGAAGTTCAGAAGCTCAGTTCATTTGACCTGATCACATGTTTTCATGTTGTATTGTCCGATGGAGCACCATAACCCTCGCCTTCATTTCCCCTAGGCTCCTGAACAACATAGGAAATGTCTGATAGTCTAGTTTCAAAACCATGCATATCTTGATGACATTGAGCAATGTTTCTCCTTGTTTCACAAAGGGTCTCTGTTAGGGAATGGACTTGTGTCTGGAGCGCAGATACAACATTGCTTTGAGCTTGCATATCTTGATCATGAGGCAGTTTGGACGATATTGCCTTAACAACCAACCCAAGATACACAGAACATGCTTTTGGCAATTGTTAGTGGATGTGTATTGACCAGTCAGCAAGAGCCGACATTGCGGTTATAGTTGCCTCGCCACCTTCTGAAGGTGGTGGTTCCACCATTTTTTCCATAGCTCGCTGAAAAGTTGAGGTTTTACATTAGTAGTACCGTAAGTAAGATATTAAGGAGGCAGCAAAACCAAACAAAATAGCTTTGGTCTATATACAGAACTTATTCTGGTGAACCCATGTAAAATATTAGTTGTATTTTATTGCAAAGTACATAATAAAACCAAGTTCCAAACATATGACCATGTACCATCGCTAATGTATTGTCTATTTATTCACATTGTATTGAGGGCTAAGGATAAAGAGACGAAGTTTATAATACGGTAAGCATAGTATGACATCATTCATATCACAAAACAACTGAGAATAGACAAAAAGTCAATTGTAACGTTGTGTGGGCAAGTCCAGCACGGAACTAGATTACGGGTCAAGATCAAAGGAACATCACTCCTCTCTTTTAAACCTTGTAAGGTGCAATGATACGCTAAGACAATTGTGTATAAAATTGAAAAGAGTAATAGACATTGGCTGCAAACCATGCAGTTCAAGGCACAAGTCAGAGTAAGTAGTAGTTAAAAGGCATGAGGATTAAGGACTTACAACAGCGGATTTGACTGGTGTAGTCATGCCCTTCTTCTTGCTGGTGTGACAGTCCTTGAAGATTTCCACAACATTTGGTTCAGGTACTTTTTGGTCCTTGCGGGCTTTCCTCTGCATTTCGAACAAGTCAATATAGATCTGATAATATGGTACAGCCAAAAGAGTGAAACAAAGAGCTAATTACAAGAGCCTCGCAGATGTGCAATATAGCTACGAGATCCCGTGCGTGCTGTTGAATTTCACTTTCAGACGGTTGGCCTTGTTCTTTGAACAGTTCACCTACAAGAAGATAGATTTGTGTGGCACGTGCGTAAATAGGACTTCAACATGTGATCGATCACATATATATAATGTACCGATACTTGGATCGCACCGGTGTTTAACAAGGCCCTCCTGCCTTCATCCGATATATTTTCCATCGGAGATGTTTGGGAAAGTTCACTATTAGCCTTGCCTTCAAAGTGAGTTTTCCTCAAGTTATACCGATACTGTCGCAGAGCAGACTTGAAAACATGGGTGCAAGCTTGTTTGGTTGCATCATCTTGGCTATCCAACTTGAACCTCAACTGTTGAAAATTATGGGAGTATCATTATCAGCAACCTAGAAAGTATGGGACAGAGCAAGACGATATTACTAGTTTCCATACATAACCATACTTACAGATAAATGGTCGAGGAAGGTGTTGAACTGGGTTTCGTCTTTGTCATTCCTGTACTGAATCCATGTTGGGAGGATACGTAAATGACACCTAACGGCAACCGCTGCCTCTGATACTAACTTGCTGACTCTGTAGCATCACGTGGCTTTTTTAAACCTGCCTCAAAACGGATCTCCATTCTTCCTCCTCTAGATTTAGTTAACCTATTGAGCATTATCCCTGATGTTTGTTTCCTCTTGCGCCTAGGTGCTAGTCCAACAACGAACATAGGAAGTGTTAGTGTACATCAAACTGTGAGACTACATATAAAGAAGCATGCAATCAGAATTTGACTCCAAAGAACTACCTTCTTGCTGTTGAAGCTCACAAGGTTCATATGATATTGCCAACTCATCTTGTGTCAATAGTGCTTGGGAAGTAGTGTCAGGTGGCAAGGGATCTTGGGAACGTGCTGCTAGCTCAGTTGACGCACGAGTAAGTCGTGCAACTGGTAGTAGGTGTTGCAAGAACCAGGGTTGTCTCTGTTTGTTTGGTGGCAGATATTTGTTTCTGTTTGGCTTTTTTTGCAACTCGTGTAGCATGGGATGCCGTGTTTGTAGAATTTTCCGCTGGACTTTGACCTTCTATTGCACCATTAGTACCAGCAGAATCTGCAGGATTCATCCGCTTCTCATTCCCTGCCATTTTGTGTTTCTTCCTCTTTCTCTGCGCCATGTTAAGTCAAGCCAACAAGAAAAATGAATAACAATTTAGTTCTTCAGAACAAATTGATGCGTGATGCAGACGAACTGAACTTTGATGTTAGACAACCACATGATAGGAGGATGTAATATGTATGAAAAATAGGACGGAAGAGATAACCAGAACTATGATGTGTAAACTAAGAAGAAGACATTTCACCAAATTAGAAGCAATGCAATGGAAGGTAGACACCATATGAAAGATGCTACAAGTATCGCTCTGCCAAGTTAACAGTGTCTGATCATAAATGGCGTTTAAAGTTTAAACAAATGTGAAGCAGTACAAGAAATAAATCATATGCAAGATGCAAACAACATCACACTACCATGTTAGAGGTATCTCGTCATTAGTGCCATTGCATATTCACAGCATTGCATATTCACAGATTATGATGTGTAAACTAAGGAGAAGGCATTTCAACAAATTAGAAGCAATGAAAGCTAGACACAATATGAAAGATGCAACGAATATCACTCTATCAAGTTAAAACTATCTCGTCATAAGTGCCATTTCAACAAATTAGTAGTACAAGCTAGAAAACAATGTGAGATGTAACCTATATCACACTCCGAAGTCAAACATGTCTTATGATAAGTGATTGTTGCAGGTTACACAATAGTAGTAATTTGATGTAAGAACATGGTGTGATAGACAGATACGGTATGTTCTAGAAACAGGAACACGTGTATTCTTCAAGTATAATGTGTAAAGTAAGCAGATGGAATTCAACAAAATTAGAAGCAATACAAGCTAGACATCACACATAACATGCAACCACATATAATAGTGCCAAGTTAGAGGGAGCACCGGTGATGCTGCACTAGGGGAGACGTGCTCATCATAAACACATCTTTGTTGAGTGTCTATGCATGTGTTGTCTTGGAAATCATCTTGGGGGTGTGGAGGAGTAGAAACTGTAGAGGCCCTCCGTTTGGAAGGAGCACCTTTATCCGCTGGCTTGCTAACTTCCTTCCGCTTTATTGATTTTGAATTGTCAAGTAAAACCGACAAGAAAAAGCAATAAAATTCTCTCTTCAGAACTCATTCATGCATGAAACTAACAATCACTACTTTGATGTAAGGCAAACACATGATACCAGGATGGAATATGTACGAAAAACAGGACGGCATGGCATGTTCACAACTGTTTGTATAAACTAAGCAGAAACCATTCCAGCAAATAAGAAGCAATGCAAGCTAGACACCACATGAAAGATGCAACCAATATGACTCTGCCAAGTTAAAAGCGTCCCATCATAAATGGAATTTCAACAAATTAGAAGCAGCGCATGCTATAAATCATATGAAAGATGCAACTAATATCACACTGCATATACTAAAGGTGTCTCGTCATATTGATTGATGCGGGATACAAAAAAATATAGTTTTATCTAAGGACATGCTTAATAGACAGATGTAGTATGTACTAAATACATGAAGGCATGTCACATTAACAGGTGTAATGTATAAGCTAAGCAGACTAGCACATGTAGTTTAACCAGATTGGAACACCACATGCAACATGCAACCACATATCATGCTGCCAAGTTAGAGCAAGCACCTGCGATGCTAGTGTAGGGGAAATGCTGTAATCAACTACAGAGCTACGTTCGCTATCTTCATCTAGCATTTCTGTTTCTTGAGAATCATGTCGGGAGGCTGACACTGCATTCTTTAAATGAGGAGTAGTCCCCTTGCGTGTCTGCCTCATCATAAGTGATTGATGAGGGATACACAAGAACATTAGTTTGATGTAAGAACATGGCTAATACACAGATGTACTAGTATGTACCAAAAACAGAAAGGCATGTCATATTTAAAGGTATAATGTGTAAGCTAAGCAGATGCAATTTAACCAAATTGGAAGCAATACAAGCTAGACATCCGGCTGGAGTGGTGAGCATGATCATCTAGGACCTGAGAGCCTGGTGGGAGGCGGGATGCTTCGCCACCATCCCAGCTTTTTAGTTGGCTTCTAGGTGATGCCTATCTTTGCTGGGCTTGTCACTGGCTCGGCCAGTGCCCTGACTAGCTATTTGTCTTCTGGTGCTCACAGGATGGTGGTTCATGTAAAAAGAATATCTTGCCGACTTCGGCCTTTCGAATACAAGCTAGACACCATATGGAACATGCAACCACATATGACACCGCGAAGTTAAAGCAAGCACCTGGGATGGTGGTTCATTGCGAGCGAGGTCATCAACTCCAGAGCTACGTTTACCGTCTCCATCTGCCGACACTTCACCATTTATAGCGTTGTAACGTGTCTTGCCTACCCGCATACGAAGCTGGAGCAACTTCTCTCTTTTCTTTGCTGCTTCTCTTTCAGCAGGAGAGTCTGAAATACCCTTGCATAAAAACACAATAATGAGAGTATGGGTGAAGTGTGTGCAGAACTAGTGCACTGTAAAAGTAGCAGCTAACAGGTGGCTGAAAAATAAATGACAGGAGACATATGATAGCTCTACAACATTGCATGGCAAACAAAATTAGATTCTACTCCGTATGATTTTGTAATATATGAGCACAGGAAATGCAGTTACTCCTCCAGAGCACCACCACATGTGGTCATATCTAAGATAACAGTCAACTGAAAATAAATAGGTCAGTCGATTTTTTTAATGAACCGTCCGATCTATAAGGAACGGGCAGATGGCCTTCGTCTACCTCCCGCCAGTCACTGTTGACGATATTTCTCGAACCGCCAGCTGTTGGGGAACGTAGCAGAAATTCAAAATTTTCCTACGTGTCACCAAGATCTATCTATGGAGAAACTAGCAACGAGAAGAAGGAGAGTGCATCTACATACCCTTGTAGATCGCTAAGCGGAAGCATTCAAGAGAACGGGTTGAAGGAGTCGACTGCCGTGATCCAAATCACCGAGATCCTAGTGCCGAACGGACGGCACCTCCGCGTTCAACACACGTACAGCCCTGTGACGCCTCCCATGCCTTGATCCAGAAAGGAGAGAGGAGAGGTTGGGAAGACTCCATCCAGCAGCAGACGACGGTGTGGTGGTGATGGAGGAGCGTGGCAATCCCGCAGGCTTCGCCAAGCACCATGGAGAGGAGGAGGACTTGGGAGAGGGAAGGGCTGCGCCAGGGCAAGGGTGCAGCTCCCATGCGCCTCCCACTATATATAGGGGTGGAGGGAATTATTTCTTGCCCTCCAAGTCCATTGGGGCGTTAGCAAAGGTGGGAGGAAAGAAATCACGTCCTTTCCTTTCCCTATCGATTGTTATCCCCCTTTTAGGGATCTTGATCTTATCCTTCGGATATGATCTTATTCCTTCTAAGGGGGATCTTTGTGCGCTTGACCAGGGGTGTGGGGCCTTTCCCCACTACCCACGTTCATGTGGGTCCCCATGCAGGTGGGCCCCACTCAACCTTCTAGAACCTTCCGGTACAATACCGAAAAATCCCAACATTTTCCGGTGGCCAAAATAGGACTTCCCATATATAAATCTTTACCTCCGGACCATTCCGAACTCCTCGTGACGTCCGGGATCTCATCCGGACTCAACAACATTCGGTAACCACGTATATCTATTCCCTATAACCCTAGCGCCATCGAACCTTATGTGTAGACCCTACGGGTTCGGGAACCATGCGCATATGACCGAGACGCGTTCTCCGGTCAATAACCAACAGCGGATCTGGATACCCATGTTGGCTCCTACATGTTCCACGATGATCTCATCGGATGAACCACGATGTCAAGGACTCAATCAATCCCGTATACAATTCCCTTTGTCTAGCGGTATTGTACTTGCCCAAGATTCGATCGTCGGTTTGCCGATACCTTGTTCAATCTCGTTACCGGCAAGTCTCTTTACTTATTCTGTAACACATCATCCCGTGATCAATCCCTTGGTCACATTGTGCACATTATGATGATGTCCTACCGAGTGGGCCCAGAGATACCTCTCCGTTACACGGAGTGACAAATCCCAGTCTCGATTCGTGCCAACCCAACAGACACTTTCGGAGATACCAGTAGTGCACCTTTATAGCCACCCAGATTACGCCAGGACGCTTTGGTACACCCAAAGCATTCCTACGGCATCCGGAGTTGCACAATCTCATGGTCTAAGGAAAAGATACTTGACATTAGAAAAGCTTTAGCATACGAACTACACGATCTTTGTGCTAGGCTTAGGATTGGGTCTTTTCCCTCACATCATTCTCCAAATGATGTGATCCCATTATCAATGACATCCAATGTCCATGGTCAGGAAACCGTAACCATCTGCTGATCAACGAGCTAGTCAACTAGAAGCTTACTAGGGACATGGTGTTGTCTATGTACCCACACATGTATCTGAGTTTCCTACCAATACAATTATAGCATGGGTAATAAACGATTATCATGAACAAGGAAATATAATAATAATAACTAATTTATTATTGCCTCCACGGCATATTTCCAACAGTCTCCCACTTGCATTAGAGTCAATAATCTAGTTCACATCGCCATGTGATTAACACTCACAGGTCACATCGCCATGCGACCAACATCCAAAGAGTTTACTAGTGTCACTAAACTAGTTCACATCATCATGTCATTAAGACTCAATGAGTTCTGGGGTTTGATCATGTTTTGCTTGTGAGAGAGGTTCTTAGTCAATGGGTCTGAACCTTTCAGATCCGTGTGTGCTTTACAAATATCTATGTCATCTCCTAGATGCAGCTACCACGCTCTACTTGGAGCTATTCCAAATGGTTGCTCCACTATACGTATCCGGTTTGCTACTCAGAGTCATTTGGATAGGTGTTAAAGCTTGCATCGACGTAACCCTTTACACCGAACTCTTTATCACCTCCATAATCGAGAAACATGTCCTTTATTTACTCCAAGGACAATTTTGACCACTGTCCAATGATCCATTCCTGGATCATTCTTGTACCCCTTGACCGACTCATGGCAAGGCACACTTCCGTGCGGTACACAAAGACAAAGATACTATAGAGCCTACGTCTCAAGCATAGGGACGACCTTTGTCCTTTCTCTCTATTCTGCCGTGGTCGAGCTTTAAGTCTTAACTTCATACCTTACATCTCGTGAAAGAACTCCTTCTTTGATGATCCATCTTGAACACCTTCAAGATCATGTCAAGGTATGTGCTCATTTGAAAGTACCATTTAGCGTTTTTATCTATCCTCATAGATCTTGATGCTCAATGTTCAAGCAGCTTAATTCAGGTTTTCTATTGAAAACACTTTTCAAATAACCCTATATGCTTTCCAAAATTCTACATCATTTCCGATCAACAATATGTCATTCACATATACTTATCGAAATTCTATAGTGCTCCCACTCACTTCTTTGGAAATACAAGTTTCTCACAAACTTTGTATAAACCCAAAATCTTTGATCATCTCATCAAAGCGCATATTCCAACTCCGAGATGCTTACTCCACAGCGGTTTGGTGAGTAGAGGCTCTTTGGCACCGTTCAAAATTTTGAAACACAAGCATTCATGTTTAGAGTACTCTTGAACTATGAGGATTGACCTAAATAGATAACGTTATATTTGACCTTGTATGTTTGAAAACCTCATTAAATTATCCGCTTCTTTTTGAAATTTTGACACTTGAAAATCCTATAACTCACGATTATTTTGGAATGGAGGAGCTAAATTTGAATCTATTTTGTACCGACGACTATATGCTATTATATGCAAATCAGAGCAAAGATTGGTGCCCCCATAATTTAGGTAAGGTTTACAAATGCCATGATATCGAATTCAAATAATTGAATGGACTTCATGTTGAATTCGATTTTTTTTAAACCACATTAAGTTGAATTCAAATGTATGCTAGTTCATAGGTAGCTATTTATAATGTCCATTGTGTAACTTTCCATATTTATAATGTGCTTTACACACACAACATGAACTATACTCACGTTTATATTCGATTGCTAAAGCGATGCATTATGCGGAGTTCAAAATACTAACTATGTGGATCAATTGAGTGAATAATAACATAGACATGCTCAAATTCGATAGAATCTAGATGTACGATGGATCGATGACCGCCCCTTACAATTGCAAATATCATGATCCCATCCTAATATTTGGATACAATTTATATCTCTAATCAATGTGTAGGCGGTCTTTTACATGTAGTTTCACTCTCCATCGGTGGTCTCTCACATGCTCACACACTCTCTCTCGAGGTGTCTTTCTACACATGCTCTAGATATAACCCTCCCTCCCTCTGTAACCATTTACAACTATTTTCACTAACCTTTATCATAAGCACTCTTCCTCTACTTAAACATACACACACTGAATCCTCATGACCCTTTCTATATACATGGACCTACCTACGTGTCTCATGTGCGCACATTATCTTTACTTTGTCTCTCGCACGCATTGTCTCACCTCTCTTCCTAATCGCGAGTATGATTCTAGCGAGCATTACATGAGGATGCCCCTTAAGTTAGGTTAGATGAATAGTAATATCAAAGATAAAGGTTACCTTAGTCCGAGAACCTAGGGTTACAAATCCTAGCCAGCTTTGTCGATGGACACGAGTCCTTCACAATTCTGCTATCTTTGTCTTGTCGACTAGTCATCCATGGTTCTTCCTAAATGCGTCACGGGCGACCAATGTGGTGTAGGACGGAACGAGCGAAGGGCCTCACCTCAACCCCACAGGACCTCACAGCGGTGACACACCCTCTGCCCACGTCTCATTATCTTCTCACACCCACATACCAACACAAACACCACACACAAAAAATTCTCCTGGTGCCTCTATCCCCCCTTGCATATACACACTCAAGGGAATGGAATCTCTTGTGACGTCATATTAGTCTCTCTCTCTCTAGACCACTCTCATTTCTCGTGCTATCTCTCCGCCCCCAGTCGGCCCCTCTATCCATGCCTCTCTCGAATACATAATACACACACATACCTCTCTAGGCCCTTGAATGCATCAACTACACATTCACACATGTTACATCACGTACCCGTTGATCTAAAAGCCCTCACTTCACGTTTATTTAGCATACAACATTCCTTTTGAATAAAGTGTGGCCAAAAATTATTTTAGAGTTTCTACATATACAACATTACAAAGTTATATGGAGAGTCTGACGCTAATTTGCATTGCATGGTGCCCACAATGATATTTATTCCATTGCATTGTGAATTTGTATATTTTTATACTATATACAAAGTTAGTCATAATAAAGCGAAAAGCATCTCTCTCTCATATATACCCCTTGTCGCCCCTTTCACGTATACACACAAACTATCTCGGGTCCTCTAAGAGTAAGCCCCAGAAAATTCACGCATGTTTCATCTTTCTCTCGCGATATATGCAATGGCGATCATTATATTTGAAGCGAAAGCACGTCACGATACATTGGACTTGAGAATCCACTCATTACGGTCACCATTTACATTTAGTGGTTATTATCAGTCATGTGCTCACCATACAACTCTGTATTGCTCATGACATGACTAGTTGACGATTCGCGCTCCACGTGGCACCTCTAGTGTTGCATCACATTATCTCACTACCATCATGCCCACCTATCGACTTGTATCTACTCTACATCTACACTCTTATAAAATACATAAAATACACTCCTATAAAAAACAGATTTGGTGATGATGGTGTGCCTGCCATCCTGCAATATAGGCCGTCCGATTTATATCTGACGGATAGGAAAAAAACTATGGCAATTTTGCAAAAAGGTACCCACACCTCTCACATTTGCAAATAAGGCCTTCCCTCGTTCATCCTTTTCTCTCACAAGATAAACAAGTCATACAAATGCATCTTGATGTTACGTTACAGCAGGGGCATCTTGCTAATAGAATAGAAAACAGCGACAAAAAATATTTGAATGGTGGTTTGAAGTCATGACCAGCGAGGCACGTGGACAAGGTGGCCTTGTATTGGTATCTTGAGCCGTATGTTTTTAACACGAGGGGCTGGCGTGGTGATTATACACACTGCATGCGCATGCATGAATTGCATCCACGCCTTACACTCACACAAACACATGCACCCACGCGCACGCATACCCTCACCTGCATACACACGCAGCCACCCACGCATAACACTCCCACATACACACGCCGCGCATGCATGCACACACCAGTACACCACCGACCAACACACA
Source organism: Aegilops longissima (assembly GCA_021605205.1). Lineage (NCBI taxonomy): Eukaryota > Viridiplantae > Streptophyta > Magnoliopsida > Poales > Poaceae > Aegilops > Aegilops longissima. The sequence goes on along the minus strand of CM038681.1, from coordinate 533,477,795 downwards.
CTCTCACGCTCAAGTGCTCAACCTACCGTGCATGCGCACACATCAGGCCAGCAGACACATACACAACAGGTGATTCCGCGCACAGGTTGGAGCCTTGTCGCGCATCGTAAATTTGTCGACCTTTTCCCTATCGCGCGAACGGACGGTGGGACCCACAAGGAGCGTGGTCAATTTAACTAGTCAACATGGCGCCCGCGAGACTATTTGGCGGTCAGCAGAGTGCAATCCGATCTTTGAACTATGAGCAAGTGACCGTATAATCACCGCCAAAAGCGTATATAGTGACCGTAATCAGCTTATTCGAAGTTCGGTGACCGTATTACACTTTTCTCTCTGTAGGCCCTCCAAAACTACATCTCTACGCGTTCTCGCATGTTACATCTAACAACTATGCAATACAGCACTACTACTACACTCTAACACAATAAATCATATGTGTTTTAGTTTTACTAGATATCATATTGTTACTTATAATTATTCAGTTTGCATACATTAAAATTGCCTTTGAAATGTATGGCGGTATATCATCTACATGGGGAAAAATACTGCCTTTCTGTTTAATCGGGTTTGTATCGATGGATCGTGCGAAACAGCAAAACTATAGTACTATACTGTACAAGTGACATTTCAAGACGTCGTGCGTCGTCTACTCCTCCGTCATAAAAGTGGGCGCTTCGCTTTCATAAATCTTCTAGTCCTTTACATGCGACATGTGGGCCATCAAGCTACGGGTCCATGTGCCATAGGAATCTGATGCGAGCAGCGGGGTGAAACACCCAGTCATAGGCGCTTGCGTAGTAATGAAAGCAATGAGGCGTCAAATCACAAAGCTGCACCTTTCCTTGATTAAGTTGGAGGGATGAAGTAATAATGCTAAAAAAGAAGTTGGAGGGCGAAGCAACCATCATTTCACTCGTTGCTTGAATGGCTTCTCCCTCATCTTCTTCAACTTAACCACGTGTTGCTTACATCGTTGTTACGCCTCATGTGGGGCGCGGATCGGCTTGGTAAAGCAGCGACACGTGGGACAGCATGTTAGCAAACCGCCGGGACAACGTCCTCTAAAAATAAAGCCTAATCCTAGACTTACAAAGGGCTACCTAGCTGCTCATTATACTTTCCATCTAATCTATATGCCCCCCCCGATTTTTGGGTGGGGTGGGCTAATCTCTCTTTAATCCAATCAAATAGTCCCACATCACATCAGTTCTTAACTACGTAAACCATTACGTGGATGTAGCATTGCTCAAATAAAGCCTCCCCATCATCCATGGCAAAATCACCTCCTTTTACTAATCTTGATTCTATAATTTTTTAGATCAATATAACTGAGATTTGTATAGATAGCACAGGAGCAAAACCAAGTGAGTGCAGGTTAAGGGCATCCACAATGTGCAGCCAAATGTGAAAATAGCTTTTGGCATCATAGGAACCATTGTGGGACAGTGTTGCCAAAAGCCAACAAGATGGAACGAAGCTCCACGATTGATTGATTGAAGGAATAAAAAAATGCAATGTCTCTCCTCTTTCTCCCATGCTTGGGCGCATGTAGTATATAGAGCACAAAAGTCTACTCCCTGTCCCTTCTATCACAAATCCTTAAAGCGGTGAGGCATCAAATCACAAAAGCACAGACCAAGCAACCATCATTTCACTCTTCAACGACTCCGCTTCTCCATCGTCTTCTTGAGAAACCATCTCACCGCACTAGTACTCTAGTAGTACTAGTAAAAGGACTTCTGGATGCAAATAAAGGCGGTTGTCTCAGCTTGCAGCGGCACTTGACGACTTACCATGGTCTCCCTCAATGGTGTTCTCCGTCGGCGCATGCCAGCCAAACCAAAAAAAAGATATCGTGAAGCGTCACCGCAATGGGGAAGGAAGTCAAATATAGTTACTACCTCCATTTTTTGTACACAAGGCGGTATATCAAAATTACAATTTGCAAAGGGCCACTAACTAATCGAGCAAAATTGATGGGGTTAGCAACCAAGGACATTAATATCCCATGCATGCATGCGGAAGTGAGAAGATTGGTTTGCATGGCGCTGCATTAATCAGCGATGAGGTGAGATGGTTAGCTCTTTGGTCTTTGGAGAAAAAATACGCATTAATTGACACGTGAAGCGAGTTTATCGATTAAATCCCTTGAAGGAAAACCCGCCTTTCTTTTTAACACTAGTACTCCTAAATGCGTGCGTACTTATCCTGTTTGGGTCTAGGCCTTGCATTGCCAAACTTACCACATTTTGCCAAGCTTGCCTAAAGTTTTCAAAATGAGAAGGAGGTACACTTGCGCCGCGGTACATCGCAGGTCGCACCGCACCCTCACCGCAGTCGCTCCTACCTTGCGGTCGATCATGCCGCACCCTCCTCCTGCAGTCGCTCACCTTGCGTATAAACCCAACCAAAGGCAGCACCCCTCAACGACACGTGTTGTCATGTGAACAAACCAAACTCAGCCATCCTATCGCTGACACATAATTTTCGTTCATGAGTATGTTTATCCAACGCATGATGGGGAGTATCCGTCGGCCCGTGCGGTGGTCTGATGGGGGAAGAAGAAGAGGGCGAGGAAGAAGGAAAGAAGGGTTAGGAGGCGTGGATATTCATCCAACCGCCTGAAATGGTGACTGGCCCAATTCAGGCGACTTACTCTAACAAATATATGTTTTACACAGCAAAAGATCCATAAAACAACAACATAAAGAAAAACTATCACTGCTCAAGGAAAGAGTGACCACCGTCGTCTTTGGCTGCCAGCCGGCGAACCAGCGTCACTTTCTAGCCGGCGTGTCTCTCGCACCGTGGTTGTCCTCGGCCTCCAACTACTCATTCAAGCGGAGGCGTCGCGGGCGTCTGCATGAGCGAGCACGGCCAGTTCAAGTCGAGGGCGTCCGGTTCCACGCTGTAGGAGGCCTCGATGGCAGCCCGGCATCCACGCTCGCGTCGAGTCGAGCCTCCGCCGCCAGTTCAAGTCAAGGCGTCCGGTTCCGCCTGCGGAGGCGTCGATGAGGCGGCATCCAGCCTTTCTGCGTCGAGTCGAGCCTCGCCACCGGTTCATATCCGGGACATCCGGTTCCGCTGCGGGAGGGCCTCGATGGCTGGCGGCATCCGCGCTCTGCCTCAAGTTGAGCCTCCGCCGCCCGGTTCACATCCATGACATCGGTTCCGCTGCGGGAGAGCCTCGATGGCGATGCGGCATGCAGCGCTCCGCGTCGAGTTGAGCCTCTGCCTCCGGTCCTCCTTTAGTATCGCCATGTTGAACCGCTGGTCCTTTGCACCATGGGGGACTTCGGATGCCCGGCGCGAAGTCGGCGTCCATCGTCTCATACCCATCGGGGCCTTCGTGCACTTGACCTCCGCCATGAACATTGGATCGGCTTCCTCCTCTCTGTAGCTTGGCTCTAGAGAACTTCGAAGATTGGCCCGCATAAGCGAGCTTGGGAGCAGTGCAATGGCCGCCCGGCCGCCACCCTTGATTCTTGCGGCGCTCGGCGTCAGCATCTTGTAGTAAGTAATCTTGCAGCGCACCATGGCTTTCGGCGAACTAGGGGAAGCTTGATGCAGGCTAGGGGATCGAAAGGTGGGGAAATGGCTGGAGATTTGGTTGTGGTTTTTAAACGTTGGCTGGCGTAGGCCAACAGCGAAGGTTACGGTGTGAATAGTGGTTCGGTGACGACGGTCAATCAGTTTTGATTGTACATCGCTCTTATCGGGTTAAGTGTTGCAGCCCGCACCGCATCTGGACCCTCACGTCGCTCACCGAAATGGAGCAGCAAGTCTTGCGTTTTAAGCTCGCTTGTGGGACCCGGTTGAGAGCAAACCGGCGTCCTCCCCTCCACTTGCCGGTTTATTATACCACCACTCCCTCCGTTTTATGCGGATGAAATAAAAAGCAGAGGAGTATACTATGGATGAGGATCCTGACGTGGCGAACCCATTGAGTAAGGCGGCATGCGGGGCCCTAGCAAGCATGGGGTCCATGATGAAGTGACCAAGAAAGGAGAGGTAAGGCGAGGATACCTACGTCGTGAAGATCCACTTCCACTATACTACTTTGACCAAATGTTAGAGTAATAATATATGACATGCAACTTACAGGCAACAACTTACAGGGTCTAATCGCGTTTTGAGGCTAAGTTTGACCAAATGTTAGAGTAATAATATATGACATGCACACTTACACAAGCATATCGGTCGAATTAAGTATGTGAAAGGAGTTTCAATGATATAATTTTCACATTATACATCTCATGTACTATTAAACATCCAATAGTCAAATTGGAAACCATCTAAGTACAAATCTAGAATGCGTCACGAATCTAACAATATTGATTGGGCGTTGTTGAATGTTGATACCTTTTTTATCAAAGTAGAGATACTTTGACTACACATAAAACTTATATGTAAACTAGAAAGGATAGGAGGGAGTATATTATGCGTTCAAAAAGAAACAAACATTGAATACCCTTTATATATGATTTGCGGATGCTATGATCACCGGTTCAAAATTTTGAATCCGCCTTAGGTATCACGTGCCCCCTACGTTCCCTCTCGATTTCATCTACGGAATTGGGAGATCTATTGAAAGAGGACTAGGGTGGGTACATCACGAATGATACTGGGCGGGATGTTCAAATGAGGCATGCGGGGAGGATGGACTCATTGGAGGCGACATGATCGATGGAGAAGAGGGTTGGAGAGGAATGAGAAATAAGCAAAGCGCCACATGATTATACTTGAGCAGCTCAAATAAACAATAAGTTGTCTCGCTTGGCCTACATAGTGAAAGGCCTAATGCATAGCGCACAACGGCAGCTCGAATATGGCGGAGAACAGAAACCGACATATAGGGCACACCCGTCGGAGCAGGCGTAAGCGCGAACTAGTCCAATGGAGGAGCTGCCCCCTTATCTCCTACGCCACCGACAACCGTTCATGTGGGTCATTAGGGCCAACAATGGGGCAAGCTCTAGCACACGCCTCTGGACATGGCGACCCATGATGACGACACGCTCATATCGTAAGCTGAACACGGTCGGTTTTCGGTTAATGTTGAGGTGGCGTTAGTGCTGTGTACGACCAACGATATGTTTGCTTTGTGCCCAAGGTTGCCCCATCAAAAGCATTGGGTAGCCAAAATTTTGGTTGAGGTATTGGTTGCCCATGATTTGGCCGACATTGGCAATAAAATGAACTAGAGTTGGCTAGAGTTCATTGGCATGCCAAAGAAATGGCAACCATCCAGAACAAAGACCAATCTTTGGGTCATGATTAAAATTTTGGTTGAGGTATTGGTTGCCCATGATTTGGCCGACATTGGCAAAAAAATGAACTAGAGTTGGCTAGAGTTCATTGGCATGCCAAAAAATGGCAACCATCAAACACAGACCCATCTTTGGGTCATGACCAAAATTTTGGTAAGGTGCACTTTAGCTTTAATCCAAACACACCCCAACACCCGGCTCGTCGAGGGTGCCTGGCACATGCCAGCGTCCGCGGAGTGGTGTAGAGCAATAACTGCATCCTCGGACACTGAGACCATGCCGGGTGATCTTGCTTTTTCAATGACATCGCGGGATCGTATGTGCAGCAAAGGCATCTCCAACATTGCCACGACCGCGGTGACTACCCCTGGCACACAAAACCCCTCGTCCCTCTGCGATAAATCGCCCAGTGCATTCCCAGTAGCGCCACTGCCCGCGATACATGTCGTCCCATTCATATATGTAAATTCGTTAAGACGCTCGGTGCAGAGAACCAACTCGGCGACTTAATACCAGCACCCGGACGCTTGGCCTCGCGAGATGCATCGCCAAAGTGTGGCAACAGCTAACCTCCACACCATAAGCGTCGTCCTCCTACAGCACCACATCCGCCATGACCGCAAGTCACGAACACTCTGCGGGAGAGCTTGTCTCGGGGGATGAAGCTTCCGGTCGTCGCCCTCGCTCAAATCGTCCTCTCGGACGCAATAGCGTGTGCCGAGCAGCGAACAGCGACCGCTGGCAGTGTAGCCCGGCTTATCGACGACCGGCGACCGCGAACCCGTCGATACGCGTCCTACTTGCCACAATCAGCGTCCGGCACCACCGGTCGGGGACTCCTCAGAGGATAGGTAGGGCATGGAGTCGGTGGGAGCGCCAGATGCCAGCTGGCGATCCATTATCCCGTGTTCTACTCTTCCTGCGGAGACAACACCTTCACTTCACGGGTCTTGAACCCCGCCCGATACATAGAGATCATGAGATGGAGGGCGTCGATGGCCCACGCCATAGAATAGAGTTTAGGGTCGGGTTTCTTTTATTTTCTGTCCTATAAAAGTTGAAATGTAATGAAAATCTGCGTGTTTGCATTAATCTCGGCGGTGTATATGAACTTTCACAATAATATACATATTGTAGGAGATACTAGCAAGATGCCGATGCATTGCCGCGGAAGATCAAGATCTTGTGGGAGAAAAGGATGAGCGAGGGAAAGCCTTATGCGCAAATGTGTAGAGGAGTCTTGGAGTAAATTGTCATAGTTTCCTTCCTATCAGTTAGATATAGATCGGACTGACCTATATGGCGAGGATAGATGACACACCATCATCACCAACTCTGCTTTTTATTGAACCGAGACAAATCTAACATACAAAGTAAAATAAACACATAGGGTCTATACATTTACACAATTATCTTAGGCACTCCAATAGTGCGTCCACTACACATTCACGCATTTCACATCTTTCTACGTCTCACGAGGAACCTCTGAAAGGGTTAACGCAAATTGCCTCTCTCTCCTCCCCAGATTTTTCATGGTGGTGGGCCCTCCCCTCCCCAATCTACAATCAACAGCTCACCACGTTCCACATTCGTTAATTCATGTGGCGGGATTACGTAGGTGTAGCATTACTCGAGTCCTAAAAACCAACCTAAGCCAACCTCCCAGCATATCGCATGAGGAAAAGACCTGCCAGCGCCGTTTTAAATCGGGATTACAGGATTACTAGTAGTAAGTATCAATGGATCGTGAAGCAACAACATTTTTTTTGAGGCAGCACCTAGTTTAAAAGGAAAAAAGGCGGTACACTCCGGCACTCACCCATCGCAGTGCATTACCCCACACATGTTCGGTCCTGCACACAGCTCACGTAAGCGGAATGCGCTTGACGCTTCTACCTGATTTTGTGGGGCTGCACTTGAGAGAACCCGATCATCGCCAAAGCTCCCCCGCCCACCGCCTGATAATGCTCCCCACACACACACAAAAATTCCCCCCAAATCCGATTCAATCGCCTTTTGGCCAACTAGCCAATAATATTCCCCAAACCCCCTCCCCCGTCCCCCTTCCACTCCATTCGCTCCACCAAAGCGCCCCTCCGCCTTGGCCCATCGTGGGGTGCGCGGTTCGGCGATCCTCTCTTCCCCATCGCTCTAAATGTTGCCGTCCTCTAGCCCGCGCCGCCACCTCAGCTCACGTTCTTGTGGAGGTGCAGTGGTCCAGCCCCGCCACCCGGTGCGACGATTCAAGTGGAAGGCACTGACAATGATGCTTCTCCCACAGTCACAGCATTCTAGACTAAGGCCCGTTCATAGATGTGTATGATGATATGTTAGTTGATAGGTCTTGTTAATCTCCTTTGTTTGCGAAGTAGTTTCTTGTCAATATGCTACTTAGAAGCTTCCTTGCCCTATTATGCACTCAATCTGCTTAGCTGAGATGGCATGCCAAGCCCGATTAGTTGCTAAAATATCCTGCCATATATTTATTGTGGCGTGGATTGCCATGGTCTAGTAGCCAATCTGTTAGGTGAAATATCTCTACACCATTTTATACTCGATCTTTGTTATCTGATGCAACCGATAGTTTTGATGGCTATGTGTTGGCCTCATTGATTTGCTTTGAAACAGCCTGCCATAATTTAGCACTCAAATCTATTTCTTTGAATTAGCTTTACATATATTTCGATTACTTAGATCTGCTTAAGTCCAAATATCTTGCCATAGCTTTAGACATCGACCTAGGTATTTTTTTTGGACTTCATAAAAAAGCATATATATTTTCTGTAATATCTAGTAGAAGAACTAATTTGTATGTCTATGAGATGGGCAGGACTTGGATAACTTTGCTCGAAGATTCTCATTTGCATATATCGAGGGTTGAAAACTTCATGAACTTTATCAGAGCTGAAATACGGTGGTCCGAAATCAGATCTGCTCTGCCGTGTAGCAGTTGTATGAATTCGATTACAAGACCCAGATCAACTATGCAAAATCATCTACACTTGTATGGGATGTCGGTCCACATATACTAGGTGGGTTCATCATGGTGAAGAAATGAAGCGTCAATGTTATTGTTGACTACGTGGGCGCGGCGAGATCACCATCTTGATCACACTGATGCTCAGGTGGAAGAGGAAGAGAGAGGAGGTGGTGGCGGGCCAGTGAGTTTGACCAACATTGAAACAATGCTAAGAAATGCTTTCGTGCATTCGAAGTGAACTTTCACTGCGAGAGAAAAATGAATGGGCCCACATGTTGGAACAATGGTTCTGTTGCATCACCCGGAAATAGGTTGTCAATATTCTCAGCTATGGTCACCTTTCTTGAGGTGAAGACATACGGAGCGGATGACCAACAAATCATTCGATCACGATGTTGGCTGCTTTCATAAATCTTTTTCGAGATCGTAGAGCTGCCACACCTTCGATAAAATGAACAATTTCCTTTATGCGGTTGGAATTGGATATGATATGATGTAAGAATAATTGTGTTCTATTCGGAAGGATTATACCAACAAGTGAATGCCGAAATGCAAATCATCAAGATGGAAAGATGGCGATCTTGTGAAGAGGATTCCTCATAATGTTGAGACATTTTCCAATTACACCAAGATTGCGAGTTGTTTCATGATCTTTGAAACAAGAGAGGATGTCTTTGTGGCATTCTAGGAACCGAATCTGAGATCGAATGTAATGAGCCATCCATCTCATGGTAGTGAGTGGAAAAGCTTCAATGATAAACACAAAGTTTCTTTGGACAGAAACATCAGACTTGGCTTAGCGGATGGATTTAACCCATTTGGCCGGGCACCACATATAGCATGTGGCGATGCTTATTATCCCTTACAACATGCCTCCAAATATACGCACCAAAGAATCAAACTACATGATGGCCTTGCTCATCCCGGTCAAAAAGTCTGGAAAGGATTTTGATTTGTTCATGGAGCCTCTTGTGGAGGAACTGACAGCTGGAAGGGTGTTCTCACTCGAGACCTATAGCAGCCCACCGTTGATTTCTTTACGTCGTGGTTGTAATTTGGTGCATCCATGATTATCAGCTTTGGGCACTATGTCAGAAATGACGACACATGGTTATACATTATGTTTAGAATCCGATATCATACACAATACTTAGCAAGATCTATTACATTGGACACCGCGTTTCCTTGCCAGGGACAAGCAACCTAGAAAATACGAAGACATGTGTTCAATACAAAGCATGAAAGCTGTGATCGCCAAGAGGCTCACCGCCGATGAGTTGCAAGTGGAATTAGAAAGGTCGGGCATATTACGAGAAACCATGGTAATGGTAGCGAAAGGAAGCATGACGAGAAGAGATTATTGTTTACGGGTCCACTTTGTGGGACTTGGAGTATTGGAAAGATTTAGATCGTGGCATAATCTTGATGTGATGCACATCGAGAAAAATATGTGACAACATTATCGGCACACTTCTTAATATTGAAGGCAAGGCAAGATACCTAAAATCTAATTGATTTGACACACAGGTATCGAGAAAGTTTGGGTGCAAGATGAAGGTAAACCACGGGATATGGCACCATTTGTATGCGTCTTGGACAAGGTAAAAGAAAAAGAATTCTGAGGTCTGTGAGATTCCCACATTGATTTTGCTTCCAACCACGAAAGGAGAGTCGGTCTGAGATGGAAACAAGGTACAAGGTTGAAAACTCATGGCTGCTCGTCCTACTTCAAAGGTTTTACCTATTATCCTTAGAGGATTAGGCATACTGACTTATCTGAGCGATTCACGAGTTGGGACAATTCTTGAGGAACTCTGCGATAGAAATATCGGGATAGATGCTTTGGGAGCGTCTTAGAGACAAGATACCAACTATCATATCGACCTTGAGAAGATATATCCTCGACCTTCTTTGATGTGATGGTGCATTTGGCTGTTCATCTACGATGAGGCACTACTTAGAGGTCGTCTGATGTATTTGGATGTACCCTATTGAAAGCGACTAGAGCACTTTCAAGGGCTATGTTGAAAACGAGCTAGACACGAGGTTCCATTACGAGGCCTACATTGCTCTGAAGCGTTGATTACACTCATAATACATTAAACAGTGATCGGCTTAGCAAAGAGGTTGGTGAAGACAATCCGGCTCAATGTTTCGATTATTACTGTAAATTCTACGAGGAAAGATCGACAAGAGGACAAACCTAAAGATTTGGACAAAATGGTTTGGTATGTGTTGAATAAGCGTCACGAGATACTACCTTATATCAAGTAAGTGCGATCTGCTGCTTATACATATAATCTACTAAACTTGACACATTCTTATATATTTAGATGTTTGACACGATCACTATATTGTGCATCATCTACAAAGAGATTCTTTTAAAATCCAAGAAACATTGACAAATTTGGTTATGGCAGGATTTGCGAAATGGTTCAAGAACCATGTAAGCTTTTGAAGTGCTTTGTCGGTTTTTTAATATATTGAGTACATAAGATGATCGGCTTGTCTATTTTCTAACCATAGGTTAAGAAGATGCGGGAGGATGGGCGACGGAGTTGATGATGCCCTTTACTAACTAGCAATGGGTCACGATACTCGGGTAGACATTATGATCTTGCGTTGTTGGAGATGCTACAACACCCTTACCTGAAACGAAAGAAAGACACAAAGCGGTGCCATGATGAGCACGGATCGTGTGACAAAGGACAAGCGAAATGTATGCTAACATGAGACATTGTTCGATTGCGATATCTCGATTCGAGGATCATTGGTGTGTGGTTACATTTGTCTGTTGTTGGTATAACACATTTTCGAGGATTGCAAAACCAGTGATGATTATTTCAAATCCATCAATGTCAAAGGCATACGGGACCAACGAGCCTTTTATTTTGGCAAATCAAGCAACACAGATATTTTCTTGGAAGACACATTTGCGTATGTGATGACTTGAGAGTATTGCAAGGTTTGAGTAGAGAATTAGTTTAATGAAGTTGCACACCAAGATGATGCTTACTTGCTCACGATGTACAAGATAACACGATGTTCCTAATATCTTTGAGAACCATCACGTCAATGGCCGCGGCGAAAAGATTATGCATCGTCTTGTGGAAATACAAGAGTTTATCAAGAAGAAGCCAGCGTTAGGGGCGTTGAGGGACGAAAAGAAGATGACACCATGGGGAATAATGATTCAGACTAATACACATGGCAAAGATGTTGGCCAGTTCTTTGCTGCGGATGATGATTACATTGCTTTTATGCGTATTTGCACTGCCGGAAGACATTTTTATCTACTATGTGAAATTGTGTTTCCTATGGCCATGAAACACGATGAACATGTTGTTTAATATTCTGTTGTGAGAACATCACTTGTTATGTATGCTGATTTGTGTTTGGTGATTGTATGACAACTAAAACATGATGACATTGTTGTTTAGTTGTACTCATATTTGTGAAACTTGAATTTGATGACATAGTTGCTGTTGGACTGCAATTTGCTCGGCGTCTTGAATGAGAACAAAGTGACAAGCAGACCTCTGCTATTTATTTATTTATATGAGCAAAGGATACCCACGATTTCCGTTAATAGAAATCATTAGATGTTCACAACACTCATGACACACTACTACAGGTTTCATTCATTACTAGTTTGACAAAGTGCTCATGTTGTAGCCCTTGAATACATCACGAGTGCCATACCTTTGCAAATAAAGAGACAATCATCTCTGAGCACATCAATTTTGCCCATTATCTTCACAAGCTCTTTCATCTCCTCATTGTTGTCAGGCCGTTCGGTAATTTGTTGGCCATGATCGGAAGGCGCATCTTTAACCTTACGCTTTGCATCTTCCTCTTCTGTCATTCCTTGTTACTTGTCAACACCCCAACCTGTTGGTATTAGGATTCTCATTAACCAAATAATCGGTAGTAGTTGCATTCCCCATCAACAACTTCCGAGACAAATCCACGAATCTTCCCTTTTACCTTGCGAATCAAGTTGGAAGATCATCAACCAAACTATTAAAAAATCAGCAAGCTGACGGCAGAACAACACTTAAACATATTATTACCCCATGATTGGGCATTTGTAGAAGACTTCGGCGAGGTTGCGGTTGTGGTTGAGGCCGCGAAGGATGACTCTGCGTGATTTGCGTGATGGTACCACACTGTGGCGGTATTCGATAAGCAATGTTCTTGTCGCGTCTTGCGTAAGTGTGATGAGACCCTGACGATGAATGCGGGTGGCGACTTGGCGCATGTCTGGTTGTTGTCTGCGAAAGCGGTGGGCGACGACCGCCGGACATAGTTCTTTATGACGAGCTTCGATGCTAGGCAGAGTAGGTAGAGAGGAAGCGAATATTCGATATATCGGTTTCATTACTTGCGGGTAGCATAGCACCATATATAGTCATAGTCTAGGTTTGGATTGAATCAGCTCGAGAACCGCGTCTTTCTTTTTCTAAAACTGCAGCGTCTCTTTCTTGGTACACTAGCATTGTCGCCTTCCCAAGTCTTTGATTTTCTTTCCCTTTTTTCTGCGAGGAAGGAAGGAGGACAAAATTGAGAGTTCACAGGACTCGAACCCAAACCTCGGTTGAAAACCAAGGTGCTAGTCACTTATGTGGTGAAGCGTTCCACAGAGGAGGCCGTGACGAGCGCATTTTCCTCACAATTTTCTTCCTATATATAAAAAGTATGCTACTTGGTGTCGGCTTAGTCAACAAGCGATTGCCAACCTTGACCGTTGGATTGACATTCAACGTCATCCGTTTCTTGATCTCTTCTTCCTCGAGCCGCCAAAGCCAAACCAGCGCCGTGAGGCGGGGCTGCTCCGCCTCCACGTTTGGTTGTGATCTTCCGGCTCCTGTTTGTCCCGACACCAAAGGCGCTGCTTCCCGGCGTAATAGGCGTGCTAGCGCCTATTCGCAGAAGATCTTACGATAATTAGGGAATCAAGCGGCGAAGTGAAATTCAGAGGCGGCAGAACCTCTAGCTAAGGTGAAATAGTATATGAGGAGAAACCTTGCTGCATGCAAAAGTTACTAGGAACATCTAGTATCAAGAAGAAGCGGTCAACTAGTGTCTTACATGGGATGAATACCGTGCAAGAAGAGGCGTAAGATTTGCGAATAAGGAAAGAGGAGTACCTTTTAGGTTGCGGTGTGGTCACCTCCACATGTCGCGCCCGGTCTTCTTATTTTACCGAGGCCCGGGTGTTACGGAGGTGCAGGCTTGGGCGAACCCATGGCCAAATTGTTGGTGTGGTTCCGTGGCTGTATGTCGGCGGAGGAAGCGAGATCCGAGCGGACAAGGGCGTGGCGAACAACTTACAGTGCGGTGGAGGGTGGCGAGTTGGGCTGGCAGCGGTGGCAGAGACGGCGTGGTTGAAGCGGCTGCCGTGCGGGCGGCTCGGCCTCGGCTTCAACTACTAGCCGTTGAGGCGTTGCGGTTGAGGTTGCGGTGGGCAGCGATGTCGGTAATGTCGGCTCGGCATGATGGAGGAGGCGGTTGATGGGTGGGATGGGTTGGCGAGCGGAGGGCGCGGGGTTTCGTGGCTGGTGGAAGGTAGTTTTGGCACCCACGGAGTATGAATGGAGAATCGGGCGGGTGGGGGAACCATGTTTGATGCAGGGCGCGCTTGTTTTGGCTTTTTGAGCAGAAGATGGGACCGCTTGTTTGAAATTTGGGGAAAGTACAAACTTTGCCCCCCTCTTAAATTCGGACCTCTGCGGGTGAGGTAGAATGGTAATCCCGGGTGTACCAAATAGTGGGCGGGGAGCGATTTCATTACGCATGTGTGCTAAGCGACCATTGTGTATGAATGTTTTTGGAGGCGGTTGCATGGCGTCTAGATGAAGCTACAAACCTACCCGGTTTAGACCTTTGGGACGTCGGGCGGTGGGTTTCACGGTCGAGTTATTAGAAAAGTAATTTCCTTGTACTATCAAACATTGGTCTCCACGCGGTTTGAGCGAGTAGAGGCTCTTTTACCGTTCAAAATTTTGAAACACAAGCATTCATGTTTAGAGTACTCTTGAACTATGAGGATTGACCTAAATAGATAACGTTATATTTGACCTTGTATGTTTGAAAACCTCATTAAATTATCCGCTTCTTTTTGAAATTTTGACATTGAAATCCTATAACTTCGATTATTTTGGAATGGAGGAGCTAAATTTGAATCTATTTTGTACCGCGACTACATATGCTATATATGCGAGAATCGAGCAAAGATTGGTGCCCCATAATTTAGGTAAGGTTTACAAATGCCATGATATAAATTCAAATAATTGAATGGACTTCATGTTGAATTCGATTTTTTAAACCACATTAAGTTGAATTCAAATGTATGCTAGTTCATAGGTAGCTATTTATAATGTCCATTGTGTAACTTTCATTATTTATAATGTGCTTTACACACACAACATGAACTATACTCACGTTTATATTAGATTGCTAAGCGATGCATTATGCAGAGTTCAAAATACTAACTATGTGGATCAATTGAGTGAATAATAACATAGACATGCTCAAATTGATAGAATCTAGATGTCGATGGATCGATGACCGCCCCTTACCTTGAATTGCAAATATCATGATCCCATCCTAATATTTGGATACAATTTATATCTCTAATCAATGTGTAGGCGGTCTTTTACATGTAGTTTCACTCTCCATCGGTGGTCTCACACATGCTCACACTCTCTCCCAGAGGTGTCTTTCTACTTTACATGCTCTAGATATAACCCTCCCCTCCCTCTAAGTAACCATTTACAACTATTTTCACTAACCTTTATCATAAGCACTCTTCCTCTATAAACATACACGCACAATCCTCATCGACCCTTTCTATATACATGGACCTACGTGTCTCATATGCACATTATCTTCGCTTTGTCTCTCACGCATTGTCTCACACCTCTCTTCCTAATCGGCGAGTATGATTCTAGCGAGCATTCAGTAGGATGCCCCTTAAAGTTAGGTTAGATGAATAGTAATATCAAAGATAAAGGGATTACCTTAGTAGAGAACCTAGGTTACAAATCCTAGCCAGCTTTGTCGAGTGGACAGAGTCCTTCACAATTCTGCTATCTTTGTCTTGTCACGACTAGTCATCCATGGTTCTTCCTAAATCGTCACGGGCCGACCAATGTGGTGTAGGGCGGAACGAGCAGAAGGCCTCACCTCAACCCACGGACCTCACGCGGTGACACACCCTCTGCCCCACGTCTCATTATCTTCTCACACCCACACATACCAACACAAACACCACACACACAAAAATTCTCCTGGTGCCTCTCCCCCCCCCTTGCATATACACACTCAAGGGAATGGAATCTCTTGTCGTGGCGTCATATTAAATCTCTCTCTCTCTAGACCACTCTCATTTCTCGTGCTATCTCTCACGCCCCCGTCGGCCCCTCTATCCATGCCTCTCTAGAATACATAATACACACACATACCTCTCTAGGCCCTTGAATGCATCATTCTACACATTCACACATGTTACATCACGTACCCGTTGATCTAAAAGCCCTCACTTCACGTTTATTTAGCATGCAACATTCCTTTTGAATAAAGTGTGGCCAAAAATTATTTTAGAGTTTCTACATATATACAACATTACAAAGTTATATGGAGAGTCTGACGCTAATTTGCATTGCATGGTGCCCACAATGATATTTATTCCATACTTTGTGAATTTGTATATTTTTATACTATATACAAAGTTAGTCATAATAAAGAAAGCGAAGAGCATCTCTCTCTCCATCGCATACCCTTATGCGCCCTTTCACGTATGCACACAAACTATCTCAGGTCCTCTAAGTAAGCCCCGAGGAAAATTCACGCATGTTTCATCTTTCTCTCGCGATATATGCAATGGCGATCATTATATTTGAAGCGAAAGCACGATACATACATTGGACTTGAGAATCCACTCATTCGGTCACCATTTACATTTAGTGGTTATTATAGGTCATGTGCTCACCGTACAACTCTGTATTTGCTCATGACATGACTAGTTGACGATTAAGCGCTCCACGTGGCACCTCTAGTGTTGCATCACATTATCTCACTACCATCATGCCCACCTATCGACTTGTATCTACTCTACATCTACACTCTTATAAAATACATAAAATACACTCCTATAAAAAACAGATTTGGTGATGATGGTGTTTACCTGCCATCCTGCAATATAGGCCGTCCGATTTATATCGCGGATAGGAAAAAACTATGGCAATTTTGCAAAAGGTACCACACACTCTCACATTTGCAAATAAGGCCTTCCCTCGTTCATCCTTTTCTCTCACAAGATAAACAAGTCATACAAATGCATCTTGATGTTCACGTTACAGCATAGGGGCATCTTGCTAGTAAGAATGAAAACAAGCGACAAAAAATATTTGGGCGGTGGTTGAAGTCATGACCGCGAGCACGATGGACAAGGTGGCCTTGTATTGGTATCTTGAGCCATATGTTTTAACACGGGGGCTGGCGTGGTGATTATACACACTGCCGCGCATGCACATAGGTGCATCCACATAACACTCACACAAACACACTTACCACGCACATACCAACCCTCACACGTACACACGCAGCACGCGCTTGCGCACTCCCATGCACACCGCATGCGCATGCATGCACACGATACCACCGACCGACCAACACACACTCTCACGCTCAAGTGCTCAACCTACCGTGCATGCACATCAATACAGCAGACACATACGCAACAGGTGATTCCCGCGCCACAGGTTGGAGCCTTGTCGCGCTCACGTAAATTTGTGTTTATCGACCTTTTCC
This sequence comes from Aegilops longissima, assembly GCA_021605205.1. Taxonomy (NCBI): domain Eukaryota; kingdom Viridiplantae; phylum Streptophyta; class Magnoliopsida; order Poales; family Poaceae; genus Aegilops; species Aegilops longissima. The sequence continues at coordinate 533,460,731 of CM038681.1, read as the reverse complement.
CTATCTTGAACTGGCGGGTGGGACCCACAAGGCGTGGTCAATTTAACTAGTCAACATGGCGCCCACGCAGACTATTTGGCGGTCAGCAGTGCAATCCGATCTTTGAACTATGAGCAAGTGACCGTATAATCACGCCAAAGCGTATATAGTGACCGTAATCAGCTTATTCTGAAGTTCGGTGACCGTATTACGCTTTTCTCTCTGTAGGCCCTCAAAACTACATCTCTACGTTCTGCATGTTACATCTAACAACTATGCAATACTGACACTACTACTACACTCTAACACAATAAATCATATGTGTTTTAGTTTTACTAGATATCATATTGTTACTTATAATTATTCAGTTTGCATACATTAAAATTGCCTTTGAAATGTATGGCGATTATCATCTACGGCAGGGAAAATCTGCCCTTTCATTTAATCGGGTTTGTATCGATGGATGCGTGCGAAACAACAAAACTATAGTACTATCTGGTACAAGTGACATTTCACGGACCGTCGTGTGTCTACTCCTCCGTCATAAAAGTGGGCGCTCGCTTTCATAAATCTTCTAGTCCCTTTAGCGACATGTGAGGCCATCAAGCTACGGGTCCATGTGCCATCTGGAATCTGATGCGAGAGCGGCGGTGAAGCACCCAGTCATAGGCCCCGGCGTAGTAATGAGCAATGAGGCGTCAATCACAAAGCTGCACCTTTCCTTGATTAAGTTGGAGGATGAAGTAATAATGCTAAAAAAAAGAAGTTGGAGGGCGAAGCAACCATCATTTCACTTCGTTGCTGAATCGGCTTCTCCTCATCTTCTTCAACTTAACCACGTGTTATACCATCGTTGTTACGCCTCATGTGGGGCCTTCGGATCGGCTTGGTAAAAGCAACGACCGTGGGACAGCATGTTAGCAAACCGCCGAGACAATCCTCTAAAAATAAGCTAATCCTAGACTTACAAAGGGCTACCTAGCTGCTACGTATACTTTCCATCTAATCTATATATACCCCGATTTTCGGGTGGGGTGGGCTTAATCCTCTCCTTTAATCCAATCAAATAGTCCCACATCACATCAGTTCTTAACTTCGTAAACCATTACGTGGATGTAGCACTCAAATAAGAGCCTCCCCGCCATCCGGCGGTAAAATCACCTCCTTTTACTAATCTTGATTCTATAATTTTTTAGATCAATATAAGCGAGATTTGTATAGATAGCACAGGAGCAAAACCAAAGTTAGTACGGTTAAGGGCATCCACAATGTGTAGCCAAATGTGAAAATAGCTTTTGGCATCATAGGAACCATTGTGGGCGGTGTTGCCAAAAGCCAACAAGATGGAACGAAGCTCCCTGATTGATTGATTGAAGGAATAAAAAATGCAATGTCTCTCCTCTTTCTCCCATGCTTGGGCGCATGTAGTATAGTATAGAGCACAAAGTCTACTCCCTGTCCCTTCTATCACAAATCCAAAAGCGTTGAGGCATCAAATCACAAAAGCACAGACGAAGCAACCATCATTTCACTCTTCCTGACTCAAGCTTCTCCATCGTCTTCTTGAGAAACCATCTCCACGCACTAGTACTCCTAGTAGTACTAGTAAAGGACTTCTGGATGCAAATAAAGGCGGTTGTCTCAGCTTGCGGCGACACTTGCGAGCGACTTACCATGGTCCCCCTCAATGGTGTTCTCCGTCGAGCGCGCCAGCCAACCACAAAAAAAAATATATCGTAGCGTCACACAATGGGAAGGAAGTCAAATATAGTTACTACCTCCATTTTTTTTGTACACAAGGCGGTATATCAAAATTACAATTTGCAAGGGCCACTAACACTAATCGAGGCAAAATTGATGGGGTTAGCAACCAAGGACATTAATATCCCATGCATGCATGCGGAAGTGAGAAGATTGGTTTGCATGGCGCTGCATTAATCAGCGATGAGGAGTGAGATGGTTAGCTCTTTGGTCTTTGGAGAAAAAATCGCATTAATTGACACGTGAAGCGAGTTTGTATCGATTAAATCCCATGAAGGAAAACCCGCCTTTCTTTTTAACACTAGTACTCCTGATACGTGCGTACTTATCCTGTTTGGGTCTAGGCCTTGCATTGCCAAACTTAGCCACACATTTTGCCAAGCTTGCCTAAAGTTTTCAAAATGAGAAGGAGGTACACTTACTTTGCAATTTGTCATGATCGCACCGCACCCTCTCACAGTCGCTCCTACATGCAGTGATCGCGGCGCACCCTCACCACGATCGCTCACCTGCGTCGCCAAACCCAACCAAGAGGGCGCACCCTCAGCGACCGTCTTTATGCGCATGTGAACAAACCAAACTCAGCCATCCTATCGCTGACACATAATTTTCGTTCATAGAGTATGTTTATCCAACATGATGGGGAGTATCATCACGGCCCGTGCGGTGATGCGATGAGGAAGAAGAAGAAGAGAGGAAGAGGAAGAAAGGGTTAGGAGGCGTGGGATATTCATCCAACCGCTTGAAATGGTAGGCGGCCCAATTGAGGCGACTTGCACTCAAATATATGTTTTACACAAAAGATCCATAAAAGCGACAACATAAAGAAAAACTATCCTTTGCTCAAGAAAGAGCGACCTCGTCGTCTTTGGCTCCGGCCTTGAACCAGCCGAAATTGCCGGCGTGTGTCTCCGCACCGTGGTTGTCCTCGGCCTCGACTACTCATTCAAGCGAGGCGTGCGGCGTCTGCATGGACGAGCACAGCCAGTTCAAGTCGAGGGCGTCGGTTCCGCTGTGGGAGGCCTCGATGGCGGCGGCATCCGCCGCGCTCAGCGTCGAGTCGAGCCTCCCGCCGCGGTTCAAGTCAAGGCGTCCGGTTCCGCTGCGAGGCGTCGATGAGGCGGCATCCAGCGGCTTCTGCGTCGTCGAGCCTCGCCACCGGTTCATATCCGGGACATCCGGTTCCGCTGCGGGAGGGCCTCGATGGCAGCGGTATCCGGCGCTCCGCCTCAAGTTGAGCCTCCGCCGCCGGTTCACATCCATGACATCCAGTTCCGCTGCGGGAGAGCCTCGATGGCGATGGCATCTGGCGCTCCGCGCCGGTTGAGCCTCGCCTCCGGTCCTCCTTTAGTATCGCCATGTTGAACCGCTGGTCCGCTTTGCACCATGGGGACTTCGGATCTTAAACGCGAAGTCGGCGTCCATCGTCTCATACCCATCGGGGGCCTTCGTACGCGACCTCCGCCATGAACATTGGATCGGCTTCCTCCTCCTCGTAGCTTGGCTCTAGAGAACTTCGAGGATTGGCCGCATAAGCGAGCTTGGGAGCGAGTGCAGTGGCGCCGGCCATACCGCGATTCTGCGGCGCTCGGCGTCGACATCTTGTAGTAAAATCTTGCGGCGCTTTCATGGCTTTCCGGCGAACTAGGGAAGCTTGATGCGGGCTAGGGGATCGAAAGGTGGGGAATGGGCTGGAGATTGGTGTGGTTTTAGGCGTTGGCTGGCCTAGGCCAAGCGGCGAAGGTTACGTGTGAATAGTGGTTCCGGTGGCGACGGTCAATGGTTTTGATATACATCGCTCTTATCGCGTTCGTGTTGCAGCCCGACACGCTGGACCCTCCACGTCGCTCACCGAATGGAGCAGCGCTTCGTCTTCGTTTAAAGCTCGCTTGTGGGACCGCGATTGAGAGCAAACCGGCGTCCCTCCCCTCCCCGCCCAGCGTGATTTATTATACCACCACTCCCTCCGTTTTATGCGAGTAAATAAAAACAGAGGAGTATACTATGGATGAGGATCCAGCGTGGCGAACCCATTGAGTAAGCCCGACATGCGGGGCCTAGCAAGCATAGGGTCCGCGATAAGTGACCAAAGGGAGGTAAGGCAGGGATACCTACGTCGGAGGATCCACTTCCACTATACTACTTTGACCAAATGTTAGAGTAATAATATATGACATACAACTTACACAAAGCATACAGGGTCTAATCGTTTTTCGAGGCTAAGTTTGACCAAATGTTAGAGTAATAATATATGACATACAACTTACACAAAGCATCGGTCAAATTAGTATGTGAAAGGAGTTTCAATGATATAATTTTCACATTATACATCTCATGTACTATTAAGCTATCAATAGTCAAATGGAAACCATCTAGAGTACAAATCTAGAATGCGTCTGAATCTAACAATATTGATTGGGCGTTGTTGAATGTTGATACCTTTTTTATCAAAGTAGAGATACTTTGACTACATAAAACTTATATGTAAACTAGAAAGGATAGGAGGAGTATATTATGCGTTCAAAAGCAGAAACAAACATTGAATACCCTTTATATATGATTTGCGGATGCTATGATCACCGGTTCAAAATTTTGAATCCGCCTTAGGTATCACATGCTCGTTTCCTCTCGATTTCATCTCGGGGTTAGGAGATCTATTGAAGAAGGACTAGGGTGGGTACATCACGAATGATACTCGGCGGGATGTTCAAATGAGGCATCTGGGAGGATGGACTCATGGAGGCGACATGATCGATGGAGAAGAGGTTGGAGAGGAATGAGAAATAAGCAAGCGCCACATGATTATACTTGAACAGCTCAAATAAACAATAAGTTGTCTCGCTTGGCCTACATAGTGAAAGGCCTAATGCGCTGAACAACGGCCTTTCGAATATGGCGGAAAACAGAAACCGACATGTGGGCACACCCGTCGGAACGGACGTAAGCATGAACTAGTCCAATGGAGGAGCTGGCCCACAACCTCCTCGCCACAAACAACCGTTCATGTGGGTCATTGGGGCCAACAATGGGCGCGAGCTCTAGCACCGCTCTGGACATGGCGACGCGTGATGACGACTGCAGCTCATATCAATCGCTAGACACGGTCGGTTTCGGTGTCTGAGGGTGGCGTTAGTGCTTGTGGCACGACCAACGGTATGTTTGCTTTGTGCCCAAGGTTGCCCCATCAAAGCATTGGGTAGCCAAAAATTTGGTTGAGGTATTGGTTGCCCATGATTTGGCCGACATTGGCAATAAAAATGAACTAGAGTTGGCTAGAGTTCATTGGCATGCCAAAGAAATGGCAACCATCCGAACAAAGACCAATCTTTGGGTCATGACCAAAATTTTGGTTGAGGTATTGGTTGCCCATGATTTGGCCGACATTGGCAAGAAAAATGAACTAGAGTTGGCTAGAGTTCATTGGCATGCCAAAAAAATGGCAACCATCCAAACAAAGACCAATCTTTGGGTCATGACCAAAATTTTGGTAAGGTGCACTTTGGCCACAATCCAAACACACCCCAACACCCGGCTCAAATCGAGGGTGCCTTGGCGCCATGACAGCGTCCAGCGGAGTGGTGTAGAGCAACCAACTGCATCCTCGGACTGAGACCATGCGGGTCGTCTTGCTTTTCAATGACATGCAGGGGATCGCATGTGAGCAAAGGCGTCTCAACATTGCCACGACCGCGGTGACTACCACACACAAAACCCTCGTCCCTCCACGTAAATGTAGCGGTGCATTCCCAGCGGTGCCAGCTGCCGCATTCATGTCGTCCATTATATATGTAAATCGTTAAGAGGCTCGGTGCGAGACCAACTCGGCGACTTAATGGCGCTGCCGCAGACGCTTGGCCTCACGAATCGCTGCCAAAGTGGCAGCCCACTAACCTCCACACATAGCGCGTCCTCCTCCTACGGCACCACATCGCCATGACCCGCAAGTGCGAACACTGCGGGAGAGCTTGTCTCCGGGGATGAAGCTCGAGTCGCCGCTCGCTCAAGTCGCCTCTCGCGGACGCAATATGCAGCAGCACGACAGCGACGCACAACGCCTGGCGATGTACGGCGGCGTCCAACGCGTTGACTGCGTCGACCCAGCGTCCTGCTACCACCGTCCAACGTCCGGCACCGGTCGGGGACTCCTCAGGATGAGTAGGGCATGGGATCGGTGGGGCATGGTGTGCCAGCTGGCGATCCGTATCCGTGTTCTACTCTTCCTCGCGGAACCGCACCTTCACTTCACGGGTCTTGAACCCGCCCCGTACATAGAGATCGCGAGATGGAGGGCGTCGATCGCCGCCATAGAATAGGTTTAGGGTCGGGTTTCTTTTATTTTCTGTCCTATAAAAGTTGAAATGTAATGAAAATCTGCCGTGTTTGCATTAATCTCGGCGGTGTATATGAACTTTCACAATAATATACATATTGTAGGAGTACTAGCAAGATGCCAGTGCATTGCGGAAGATCAAATCTTGTGGGAGAAAAGGATGAGCGAGGAAAGCCTTATGCACGCAAATGTGTAGAGAGTCTTGGGTAAATTGTCATAGTTTCCTTCCTAGATTTAGATATAGATCGAGATGGCCTATATGGCAGGATGGCAGGCACACCATCATCACCAACTCTGCTTTTTATTGAACAGAGACAAATCTAACATGCAAGTAAAATAAACACATAGGGTCTACATACACAAATTATCTTAGGCACTCAATAAATCGTCCACTACACATTCCGCATTTCACATCTTTCGTCTCACGGGAACCCTCGAAAGGGTTAGCGTAAATTGCCTCTCTCTCCTCCCCGATTTTCATGGTGGTGGGCCCTCCCTCCCCAATCTACAATCAACAGCTCACCACGTTCCACATTCGTTAATTCGTGGCGGGATTACGTGGTGTAGCATTACTCGTCCTAAAAACCAAGCTAAGCCAACCTCCCAGCATATCGCGGGAAAAAGACCTGCCAGCGCCGTTTTAGTCAGGGATTACGGATTACTAGTAGTAGTATCAATGGATCGCGAAGCAACAACATTTTTTTGAAGTGAAGCACCTAGTTTAAAAGGAAAAAAGCGGGTACACTCACGGCCTCTGTCACAGTGCATTGCACCCACATGTTCGGTCCTGCACGGCTCACATAAGCGGAATGCGCTTGACTTGCTTCTTCACAGACATGTGGGACTGCACTTGGAGAAACCGACCATCGCCAAACTCCCCATACATACGAAAATGCTCCCCACACACACAAAAATTCCCCCAAATCCGATTCAATACGCCTTTTGGCCAACTAGCCAATAATATTCCCCAAACCCCCCTCCCGTCCCCTTCCTCCATTCGCTCCACCAGCGCCCTCCCCGCTGTGCTGTCGTCGGTGCAGCGGTTGGCGATCCTCTCGCTCCTGATCGCTCTCGTGGTATCTGCGTCCTCTAGCAGCGCCCGCCACCTCAGCTACGTTCTTGTGGAGGTGCACGGAGGTCGGCGCCGCCACCATTTGCGACGTTACGTGTGAGACGCGCTGTGATTAGCTTCTCCCGATGCAGCATTCTAGACTAAGGCCCGTTAATATGGGTGTAGCCTTGAATGTTAGTTGATAGATCTTTGTTAATCTCCTTTGTTTGCGAAGTAGTTTCTTGTCAATATGCTGCCTTAGAAGCTTCCTTGCCCTATTATGCACTCAATGCTTTAGCTGAGATGGCATGCCAAGGCCGATTAGTTGCTAAAATATCCTGCCATATATTTATTGTGGCGTAGATTGCCATGGTCTAGTAGCCAATCTATTGGGTGAAATATCTCTACACCATTTTATACTCGATCTTTGTTGCTACGATGGCCTTCGATAGTTGATGGCTATGTGTTACGGCCTCATTGATTGCTGAAACGACCTGCCATAATTTAGCACTCAAATCTATTTGCTGAATTAGCTTTACATATATTTAGTTACTTAGATCTGCTTTCGTCCAAATATCTTGCCATAGCTTTGAACATCGACCTAGGTATTTTTTGCGGACTTCATAAAAAAGCATATATGTTTTCTGTAATATCTAGTAGAAGAACTAATTTGTATGTCTAACGAGATGGAGCGGGACTTGGATAACCTCTCGAAGATTCTCCTGCATATGTCGAGGGTTGAAAACTTCATGAACTTTATCGGAGCTGAGTCGGTGGTCGAAATCAGATGTGCTCTGCCCGTGTAGCAGTTGTATGAATTCAGTTACAAGACCCGATCAAGCTGCAAAATCATCTACACTTGTATGGGATGTCGGTCACATATACTAGGTGGGTTCATCATGGTGAAGCTGTGAGCGTCAATGTTATTGACTACGTGGAAGCAGAGATCACCATCTTGATCTCACTGATGCTCGGGTGGAAGAGGAGGAGGAGGTGGTGGTGGCGGAGCCAGTGAGTTTGACCAACATTGAAACAATGCTAAGAAATGCTCGTGCATTAGTGAACTTTCACTGCGGAGAAAAAAATGGTGGGCCCACATGTTGGAACAATGCAACGTTCTTTGTCACCCCGAAATAGGTTGTCAATATTCTCAGCTATGGTCACCTTTCTTGGTGAAGACATCTGAGCGGATGACCAACAAATCATTCGATCACGATGTTGGCTGCTTTCATAAATCTTTCCCAGGATCGTCTGAGGCTGCCACACACCTGATAAAATGAACAATTTCCTTTGTGCGATTGGAATTGGATATGATATGATCCATGTTTGTAAGAATAATTGTGTTCTATTAGGAAGGATTATGCCAACAAGTGAATGCCGAAATGCAAATCATCAAGATGGAAAGATGGCGATCTTGTGAAGAGGATTCCTCATAATGTTACGAGACATTTCCAATTACACCAAGATTGCAGAGGTTGTTTCATGATCTTTGAAACAAGAGAGGATGTCTTGTGGCATTCTAGGAACCGAGTCGAGAGAGAGAATGTAATGAGCCATCCATCTCATGGTAGTGAGTGGAAAAGCTTCAATGATAAACACAAAAGTTTCTTTGTGACAGAAACATTAGACTTGGCTTAGCGGATGGATTTAACCCATTTGGCCGCGAGCGCCACATATAGCATGTGGCGATGCTTGTTATCCTTACAACATGCCTCCAAATGTACGCACCAAGAATCAAACTACATGATGGCCTTGCTCATCCCGGGTCCAAAAAGTCTGGAAAGGATTTTGATTTGTTCATGGAGCCTCTTGTGGAGGAACTTCACTATGGAAGGGTGTTCTCTCTCGAGACCTATATAGCCCCACCGCTGATTTCTTTTCGTGTCGTTGTAATTTGGTGCATCCATGATTATCCGGCTTTGGGCACTATGTGAGGCGAGCGACACATGGTTACAATGCATGTGTTATTTGCAATGGGAATCCATTGTCATACACAATACTTAGCAAGATCTATTACATTGGACACATGTTTCCTTGCCAAGGACAAGCGCAACCTAGAAAATACCGAAGACATGTGTTCAATGCAAAGCATGAAAACGTGATGCGTAAAGAGGCTCACCGCCGATGAGTTGCAAGTGGAATTAGAGAAGGTCGGGCATATTACGCAGAAACCATCCACGGTAATGGTAGCGGAAAAGGAAGCATGGCAGGGCAGAAGAGATTATTGTTTACCCGAGGTCCACTTTGTGGGACTTGGAGTATTGGAAAGATTTGGATCTGTGGCATAATCTTGATGTGATGCACATCGAGAAAAATATGTGACAACATTATCGGCACACTTCTTAATATTGAAGGCAAGGCGAAAGATACCTTAAAATCTAGGATTGATTTGACACACAGGTATCGAAAAGGATTTGCAGGTGCAAGATGAAGGTAAACCACGGGATATGGCACCATTTGTATGCGTCTTGGACAAGGTAAAAGAAAAAATTCTGCGAGGTCTGTCACATGTGAGATTCCCACATTGATTTTGCTTCCAACCACGAAAGGAGAGTCGGTCTGAGATGGAAACAAGGTACAAGGTTGAAAACTCATGGTTGCTCGTCCTACTTCAAAGGGTTTACCTATTATCCTTAGAGAAGTTGGGCATACGACTTATCTGAGCGATTGCGAGTTGGGACAATTCTTGAGGAACTGCTCGTAGAAATATCGGGATAGATGCTTTGGGCGTCTTAGAGACAAGATACCAACTATCATATCGACCTTGAGAAGATATATCCTCCGACCTTCTTTGATGTGATGGTGCATTTGGCTGTTCATCTACGATGAGGCACTACTTAGAGGTCGATGCGGTATGGCTGGATGTACCCTATTGAAAGCGACTAGAGCACTTTCAAGGGCTATGTTAGAAACGAGCTAGACACGAGGTTCCATTAAGAGGCCTACATTTGCTGAGCGTTGACATTACTGCTCAAAATACATTGAAACAGTGATCGGCTTAGCAAAGAGGTTGGTGAAGACAATCCGGGCTCAATGTTTTCGATTATTCATTGAAATTCTGAGGAAGAGTCGACAAGAGGACAAACCTAAAGATTTGGACAAAATGGTTTGGTATGTGTTGAATAAGCATCACGAGATACTACCTTATATCAAGTAAGTGCGATCTGCTGAGCTTATACATCGTAATCTACTAAACTTGCAGCACATTCTTATATATTTAGATGTTTGACACGATCACTATATTGTGCATCATCTACAAAGAGATTCTTGCCATAAAATCCAGAAACATTGACAAAGCTGGTTATGGCGGGATTTGCGAAATGGTTCAAAAACCATGTAAGCTTTTGAAGTGCCTTTGTCGGTTTTTTAATATATTGAGTACATAAGATGATCGGCTTGTCTATTTTCTAACCATAGGTTAAGAAGATGCGGGAGGATGGGCGAGCGATTGATGATGCCCTTTACTAACTAGCAATGGGTCACGATACTCGGGTAAGACATTATGAATCTTGCGTTGTTGGAGATGTGCGCTACAACACCCTTGCGAAGACGAAAGCAGAAAGACACAAAGCGATTGCCATGATGAGCACGGATCGTGTGACAAAGGAACAAGCGAAAAATGTATGCTAACATGAGACATTGTTCGATTCTGATATATCTCGATTTAGGATCATTGGTGTGTGGTTACATTGTCTTTGTTGTTGGTATAACCTGTTTTCGAGGATTGCAAAACCAGAGCTGATGATTATTTCAAATCCATCAATGTCAATGGCATACCGGACCAACGAGCCTTTTATTTTGGCAAATCAAGCAACACAGATATTTTTCTTGGAAGACACATTTGCGTAGCGATGACTTGAGAGTATTGCAAGGTTTGAGTAGAGAATTCGTTTAATGAAGTTGTACACAAGATGATGCTTACTTTGCTCCTGATGTACAAGATATACGGATGTTCCTAATATCTTTGAGAACCATCCGTCAATGGCCTGGCGAAAAGATTATGCATGGTCTTGTGGAAATACAAGAGTTTATCAAGAAGAAGCCAGCGTTAGGGGCGTTGAGGGCCGAAGAAGAAGATGACACCATAAGGAATAATGATTGAGACTAATACATATGGCAAAGATGTTGTAGCTGCTGCTGCGGATGATGATTACATTGCTTTTATGTCGTATTTGCACATGGGAAGACATTTTTTATCTACTATGTGAAATTGTGTTTCCTATGACGGGCTGAAACACGATGAACATGTTGTTTAGTATTCTGTTGAGAACATCACTTATTATGTATGCTGATTTGTGTTTGGTGATTGTATGACAACTAAAACATGATGACATTGTTGTTTAGTTGTACTCATATTTGGCTGTGAAACTTGAATTTGATGACATAGTTTGCTGTTGGACGTGCAATTTGCTCGGCGTCTTGAATGAGAACAAAGTGACCAAGCGGAGCCTCTGCTGTTTATTTATTTATATGAGCAAAGGGATACCCCTGATTTCCGTTAATAGAAATCATTAGATGTTCACAACACTCATGACACGCTGCTATGAGGTTTCATTCATTACTAGTTTCAACCAAAGTGCTCATGTTGTAGCCCTTTGAATACATCACGAGTGCTACATACTGCAAATAAAGAGACAATCATCCTCTGAGCACATCAATTTTGCCCATTATCTTCACAAGCTCTTTCATCTCCTCATTGTTGTCAAGGCCGTTCGGTAATTTGTTGCTTAGCCATGATCGGAGAACTGCATCTTTAACCTTACGCTTTGCATCTTCCTCTTCTGTCATTCCTTCGATTCTTGTCCAACACCCCAACACAATGCGTGATTTAGGATTCCTCATCTAACCAAATAATCAGCGTGAATTTGCATTCCCCATCATGTTAAAAATTTGTGTTTATCCGACCTTTTCCTATGCGAATCGACAGTGGGACCCACAAGGAACGTGGTCAATTTAACTAGTCAACATGGCGCCACGCAGACTATTTGGCCGGTCAACAGAGTGCAATCCGATGCTGAACTATGAGCAAGTGACCGATAATCACCGCAAAACGATATAGTGACCGTAATCAGCTTATTCTGAAGTTCGTGACCAGATACGCTTTTCTCTCTGAGGCCCTCCAAAACTACATCTCTACACGCTCGCATGTTACATCTAACAACTATGCAATACAAGACTACTACTACACTCTAACACAATAAATCATATGTGTTTTTAGTTTTACTAGATATCATATTGTTACTTATAATTATTCAGTTTGCATACATTAAAATTGCCTTTGAAATGTATGGCCAAGATTATCTACCACAAGGAAAAATACCGCCCTTTCCTGCTTAATCGGGTTTGTATCGATGGATCGTATGTAAACAGCAAAACTATAGTACTATACAAGACAAGTGACATTTCACCGGCCGTCGTGTCGCCTACTCCTCCGTCATAAGAGTGGAGCGCCGCTTATAAATCTTCTAGTCCTTTCGCCGACATGTGGGACATCAAGCTACCGGGTCCATGTGCCATACCGAATACAATGCAGAGCAGCCGGGTGAAGCACCCACCATGGCGCCAAGAGTAATGAGCAATGAGGCGTCAAATCACAAAGCTGCACCTTTCCCGCAGCTTAAGTTGGAGGGATGAAGTAATAATGCTAAAAAAGAAGTTGGAGGGACGGCAACCATCATTTCACTCGTTGTTGAATCCGCTTCTCCTCATCTTCTTCAACTTAACCACGTGTTGCTTCGCCGTTGTTCTGCCTCATGTGGGACGCGGATCGGCTTGGTAAAGCACCGACACGGGGACAGCATGTTAGCAAACCGCCAGACAACGCCCTAAAAATAAGAAGCCTAATCCTAGACTTACAAAGGGCTACCTAGCTGCTACGATACTTTCCATCTAATCTATATATGCCCCCCCGATTTTCGTGGGTGGGCTTAATCCTCTCCTTTAATCCAATCAAATAGTCCCACATCACATCAGTTCTTAACTTTACGTAAACCATTACGTGATGTAGCATTGCTCAAATAAGAAGCCTCCCCGCCATCCGCGCGTAAAATCACCTCCTTTTACTAATCTTGATTCTATAATTTTTAGATCAATATAATTGAGATTTGTATAGATAGCACACAGAGCAAAACCAAGTGGTACGGTTAAGGGCATCCACAATGTGTAGCCAAATGTGAAAATAGCTTTTGGCATCATGGGAACCATTGTGGACAGTGTTGCCAAAGCCAACAAGATGGAACCGAAGCTCCCTGATTGATTGATTGAAGGAATAAAAAAATGCAATGTCTCTCCTCTTTCTCCCATGCTTGGACGCATGTAGTATAGTATAGAGCACAAAGTCTACTCCCCTGTCCCTTCTATCACAAATCATAAAGCAGTGAGGCATCAAATCACAAAAGCACAGACGAAGCAACCATCATTTCACTCTTCACTGACTCCGCTTCTCCATCGTCTTCTTCGAGAAACCATCTCACCGCACTAGTACTCCTAGTAGTACTAGTAAAGGACTTCGGATGCAAATAAGGCGGTTGTCTCAGCTTGCAAGGCACTTCATGAACGACTTACCATGGTCCCCTCAATGGTGTTCTCCGTCGAACGCACTTCGCCAAACCACAAAAAAAAGATATCGAGACGCCACCGCAATGGGGAAGGAAGTCAAATATAGTTACTACTCCATTTTTTGTACACAAGGCCAAGATATCAAAATTACAATTTGCAAAGGGCCACTAACACTAATCGAGGCAAAATTGATGGGGTTAGCAACCAAGGACATTAATATCCCATGCATGCATGCGGAAGTGAGAAGGTTGGTTTGCATGGCGCTGCATTAATCAAGCGATGAGGAGTGAGATGGTTAGCTCTTTGGTCTGTGGAGAAAAAATACGCATTAATTGACATGTGAAACAAGGATTTGTATCGATTAAATCCCGCGAAGGAAAACCCCGCCTTTCTTTTTTAACACTAGTACTCCTAGTACGTACGTACTTATCCTGTTTGGGTCTAGGCCTTGCATTGCCAAACTTCGCCACACATTTTTGCCAAGCTTGCCTAAAGTTTTCAAATGAGAAGGAGGTACACTTATGCACGGTCGTCGCAGTCGCAGACCGCACCCACACACGGTCGCTTCCTACACGCCGCAGTCGCAGCACCTCCTCACACGCCGCTTCCCGCACGCCGCAAACCCAACCAAGGAACGACCATCGACACACGCGTGTCGCATGTGAACAAACCAAACTCAGCCATCCTATCGCTGACACATAATTTTCGTTCATAGAGTATGTTTATCCAACCGCATGATGGGGAGTATCCGTACGGCCCGTGCGGTGGTCTGTTGGGGAAGAAGAAGAGGCGAGGAAGAAGGAAAGAAGGGTTAGGAGACGTAGGATATTCATCCAACCGCCTGAAATGGTAGACTGACCCAATTCAGGCGACTTGCATAACAAATATATGTTTTTACACAGCAAAAGATCCATAAAAACGACAACATAAAGAAAAACTATCACTGCTCAAGGAAAGAGACGACCTCGTCGTCTTTGGCTGCCGGCGCGAACCAACCGTCACTGCCGACGTGTGTCTCCGCACCGTGGTTGTCCTCGGCCTCCAGCTACTCATTCAAGCAGAGCGTGCGGGCGTCTGCATGGACGAGAGCACAGCCCGGTTCAAGTCGAGGACGCCCGGCTTCCGCTGCAGGAGGGCCTCGATGGCAGCGGCATCCGCGCTCCGCCGAGTCGAGCCTCCGCCGCCGGTTCAAGTCCAAGACGTCCGGTTCCGCCGCAGGAGGGCGTCGATGAGAGCGGCATCCGCGCTGCCTGCCGAAGTCGAGCCTCTCGCCACCCGGTTCATGTCCAGGACATCCGGTTCCGCCGCAGAGGGCCTCGATGGCAGCGGGATCCGCGCTTCCGCCTCAAGTTGAGCCTCCGCCGCCGGTTCACATCCACGACATCCGGTTCCGCCGCAGAGAGCCTCGATGGCGCGGCATGCGCGCGCTCCGCGCCGAGTTGAGCCTCGCCTCCGGTCCTCCTTTAGTATCGCCATGTTGAACCGCTGGTCCGCCGCACCATGGGGGACTCGGATGCCGCACGAAGTCGACGCCCATCGCCTCATACCCATCGGGGCCTTCGCGCCGCGACCTCCGCCATGAACATTGATCGGCTTCCTCCTCCTCGTAGCTTGGCTCTAGAGAACTCGGGATTGGCCCGCCGCAGCGAGCTTGGGAACGGAGGTCTGTGGGCGCCGACCGCCACCGCGATTTCTGCGGCGCCCGGCGTCAAGATCTTGTAGTAAGTGATCTTGCGCGCACCATGGCTTTCCGCGAACTAGGGGACGCTTGATGCGGGCTAGGGATCGAAAGGTGGGGAATGGGCTGAGATTTGGTGTGGTTTTAGAGCGTTGGCTGGCGTAGGCCAAGCAGCAAGGTTCTCGTGTGAATAGTGGTTCCGTGACGACCGGTCAATCGGTTTTGATCAGACATCGCTCTTGTCGCGTTCGTGTTGCAGCCCGCACGCTGGACCTCCACGCCGCCACCGAATGGAACGCGCTTCGTCTTGCGTTTTGCCGCCAGGGACCGCAGCTTGAGAGCAAACCGACGTCCCTCCCCTCCCCGCCTCGTGATTTATTATACCACCACTCCCTCCGCTTTATGCGGAGTAAATAAAAACAGAGGGAGTATACTATGGATGAGGATCCCCTGACGTGGCCGAACCCATTGAGTAACTGACATGCGGGGCCTAGCAAGCATGGGGTCCGCCAGTAAGTGACCGAAAGGGAGGGTAAGGCAGGGATACCTACGTCAGAGGATCCACTTCCACTATACTACTTTGACCAAATGTTAGAGTAATAATATATGACATGCAACTTACACAAAGCATACAGGGTCTAATGCGTTTTTCGAGGCTAAGTTTGACCAAATGTTAGAGTAATAATATATGACATGCAACTTACACAAAGCATACGGTCAAATTCGTATGTGAAAGGAGTTTCCAATGATATAATTTTCACATTATACATCTCATGTACTATTAATCTTGTCAATAGTCAAATTGGAAACCATCTCGAGTACAAATCTAGGAGTACGTCTTTAATCTAACAATATTGATTGGGCGTTGTTGAATGTTGATACCTTTTTTATCAAAGTAGAGATACTTTGACTACACATAAAACTTATATGTAAACTAGAAAGGATAGGAGGGAGTATATTGTACGCTCAAAACGAAACAAACATTGAATACCCTTTATATATGATTTATGGATGCTATGATCACCGGTTCAAAATTTTGAATCCGCTTTAGGTATCACGTGTTTCACTCGCTCCCTCTCGATTTCATCTCGGGTCCGGAGATCTATTGAAAGAGGACTAGGTGGGTACATGCGAATGATACTCGGCGGAATGTTCAAATGAGGCATGCGGAGGATGGACTCGATCGAGGGCTACATGATCGATGGAGAAGAGGGTTGAGAGGAATGAGAAATAAGCAAACGCCACATGATTATACTTGAACAGCTCAAATAAACAATAAGTTGTCTCGCTTGGCCTACATAGTGAAAGGCCTAATGCGCAACGCGAGCACCGACGCCGAATATGGCCGGAAAACAGGAAACCGACATGTGGGGCACACCTGTCGGGACGACGTGCGCGAGACTAGTCCAATGGAGGAGCTGGCCCACAACCTCCTCGCCACCGACAACCGCTCATGTGGGTCATTAGCCAACAATGGGGCGCAGCTCTAGCACCGCCTCGACATGGCGATCATGGTGAGCGACACGCCATATCGCCGCTAGACACGGTCGGTTTCAGGTGCCGAGGGTGGCGTTAGTGCTGTGGCACGACCAACGGTATGTTTGGTTTGTGCCCAAGGTTGCCCCATCAAAGCATTGGGTAGCCAAAATTTGGTTGAGGTATTGGTTGCCCATGATTTGGCCGACATTGGCAATAAAAATGAACTAGAGTTGGCTAGAGTTCATTGGCATGCCAAAGAAATGGCAACCATCCAAACAAAGACCAATCTTTGGGTCATGACCAAAATTTTGGTTGAGGTATTGGTTGCCCATGATTTGGCCGACATTGGCAAGAAAAATGAACTAGAGTTGGCTAGAGTTCATTGGCATGCCAAAAAATGGCAACCATCCAAACAAAGACCAATCTTTGGGTCATGACCAAAATTTTGGTAAGGTGCACTTTGGCCACAATCCAAACACACCCCAACACCCGGCTGCCGAGGATGCACGGGCGCCGCGACGCGTCTGCTGGAGTGGTGTAGAGCAGCCAATCTGCATCCTCTGGACCTGAGACCATGCCGGTCGTCTTGCTTTTTTCAATGACATGCGGGATCGATGTGAGCAAAGGGCATCTCCAACATTGCCACGACCGCAGCTGACTACCCCGCACACCAAAACCTCGCCCTCACGCCGTCACATGGTGCATTCCCAGCCGGCGCCAGCTGCCCGCATTCATGTCGCCCATTCAGATGTCGTCGTTAAGAGGCTCGGTGCCCGAGGAACCAACTCCGCGACTTAATGACGCACCCGGACGCTTGGCCTCACCGAATGCGCTACTTAAAGTGGCAACGCCAGCTAACCTCCACACCATAGCGCATCGCCCTCCTACCGCACCACATCCGCCATGACCGCAAGTGCGAACACTCGCGGAGAGCTTGTCTCGGGATGAAGCTCGAGGTCGCCGCCCTCGCCAAGTCGCCTCGCGACGCAATAGCAGCGAGCTGACGCGACGCGACCGCGACAAGCGTGGCTACGCTGGCGTCGACGACGCGAGCACCGCCACCACGCTGCCCTACTTGCCACCGCCCAACGTCCGGCACCACCGAGGTCGGGACTCTCCGAGGATGAGTAGGGCATGGGAGGCGGAGGGCATGGTGTGCCAACTGGCCGATCCGTATCCCGTGTTCTACTTCTCCTCGCCGGAGACCGCACCTTCACTTCACGGGTCTTGAACCCCGCCTGCATATAGAGATCGCAGATGGAGGACGCCGATCGCCGCCATAGAATAGGTTTAGGGTCGGGTTTCTTTTATTTTTCTGTCCTATAAAAGTTCAAATGTAATGAAAATCTGCCGTGTTTGCATTAATCTCGCCGGTGTATATGAACTTTCACAATAATATACATATTGTAGGAGTATTAGCAAGATGCCCGTGCATTGCACGGAAGATCAAGATCTTGTGGGAGAAAAGGATGAACGAGGGAAAGCCTTATCTGCAAATGTGGAGAGGAGTGCGGTAAATTGTCATAGTTTCCTTCCTATCCGTTAGATATAGATCGGACGGCCTATATTGCAGGATGACAGCACACCATCATCACCAACTCGCTTTTTATTGAACCGAGACAAATCTTACATGCAAAGTAAAATAAACACATAGGGTCTATACATACACAAATTATCTTAGGCACTCCAATAGTACGCCCACTACACATTCACGCATTTCACATCTTTCTCATCTACGGAACCTCTGAAAGGGTTAACGAAATTGCCTCTCTCTCTCCCCCCGATTTTCATGGTGGTGGGCCCTCCTCCCCAATCTACAATCAACAGCTCACACGCTCCACATTACGTTAATTACGTGGCTCGGGATTACGAGGTGTAGCATTACTCGTCCTAAAAACCAAACTAAGCCAACCTCCCAAAGATATCGCTGGAAAAGACCGGCCGCTACTGCTTTAGTCGGGATTACCGGATTACTAGTAGTAGTATCAATGGATCGCGCTACAACAACATTTTTTTGAGGGGCGAAGCACCTAGTTTAAAAGGAAAAAGGCGGTACACTCACAAAGACTTCGTCACGGTCGATTGCACCCCACACATGTTCGGTCCTGCACACGGCTCACGCAAACGGAATGCGCTTCGCTTGCTTCTTCACGACATGTGGGACTGCACTTGGAGAAACCGACCATGCGCCAAACTCCCCGCCCACCGCACAAAAATCCTCCCCCCACACACACAAAAATTTCCCAAATCCGATTCAACCGCCTTTGCCAACTAGCCAATAATATTCCCAAACCCCTCCCCCGTCCCCTTCCACTCCATTCGCTTCCACCAAAGCCGCCTCCCCGCCCTACCGATACGTCGGTGCCATGTTCGGCGATCCTCTCGCCCCACAAGACGCTCTCAGATCGCCGCCCTTCAGCCGCCGCCACCTCTGGCTACGTTCTTGTGGAGGTGCACGGAGGTCAGCGCCGCCACCGCTGGCGACGTTCGTGTGGAGACGCACAGCGGTTAGCTTCTCCCACGGTACGCGCATTCTAGACTAAGGCCCCGTTAATATAGGTGTAGCGCTGAATGTTAGTTGATAGATGCTGTTAATCTCACTGTTTGCCGAAGTAGTTTACTGTCAATATGCTCTGCTTAAGAAGCTTCCTTGCCCTATTATGCACTCAATCTGCTTAGCTGAGATGGCATGCCAAGGCCGATTAGTTGCTAAAATATCCTGCCATATATTTATTGTGACGTAGATTGCCATGGTCTAGTAGCCAATCTGTTAGGTGAAATATCTCTACACCATTTTATACTCGATCTTTGTTGCTACGATCGCCTTCGATAGTTTGATGGCTATGTGTTCGGCCTCATTGACTGCTGAAACAGCCTGCCATAATTTAGCACTCAAATCTATTTGCTGAATTAGCTTTACATATATTTCGTTACTTAGATCTGCTCGTCCAAATATCTTGCCATAGCTTTAGACATCGACCTAGGTATTTTTTTCTCGACTTCATAAAAAGCATATATGTTTTTCCTGTAATATCTAGTAGAAGAACTAATTTGTATGTCTAACAGATGGACAGACTTGATAACTTCTGTCAAGATTCTCCGCTGCATATGTCGAGGGGTTGAAAACTTCATGAACTTTATCGAGCTGAGTACGGTGGTCCAAATCAGATGTGCTCTGCCCGTGTAGCAGCTTGTATGAATTCAGTTACAAGACCCTACCAACTGTGCAAAATCATCTACACTTGTATGGGATGTCGGTCACATATACTAGGTGGGTTCATCATGGTGAAGCTGTGAACGCCAATGTTATTGACTACGTGGAAGCAGCAGATCACCATCTTGATCTCGCTGATGCTCGTGTGGAAGAGGAGGAGGAGGTGGTGGTGGCGGAGCCATGAGTTTGACCAACATTGAAACAATGCTAAGAAATGCTCGTGCATTCCGTGAACTTTCACCGCAGAAGAAAAATGGTGGGCCCGCATGTTGGAACAATGCAACGTTGTTGTCACCCGTGAAATAAGTTGTCAAGATTCTCAGCTATGGTCACCTTTCTTCGTGAAGACATCTGAGCGGATGACCAACAAATCATTCGATGCGATGTTGGCTGCTTTCCGCAAATCTTTCCCGAGATGCGCTCGAGCTGCCACACACCTACAAAAAATGAAGAATTTCCTTCGTGCAGTTGGAATTGGATATGATATGATCCATGTTTGTAAGAATAATTGTGTTCTATTCCTAAGGATTATGCCAACTTAAGTGAATGCCCAAATGCAAATCATCAAGATGGAAAGATGGCGATGCTGTGAAGAGGATTCCTCATAATGTTCGAGACATTTTCCAATTACACCAAGATTGCAGAGGTTGTTTCATGATGTCAAACAAGAGAGGATGTACTGTGGCATTCTAGGAACCAGGAGTACAGAGATCGAATGTAATGAGCCATCCATCTCATGGTAGTGAGTGGAAAAGCTTCAATGATAAACACAAAGAGTTTGTCACGACCCGAGAAACATTAGACTTGGCTTAGCTTCGATGGATTTAACCCATTTGGCCACCGAGCGCCACATATAGCATGTGGCGATTGCTTGTTATCCTTACAACATGCCTCCAAATGTCTGCACCAAAGAATCAAACTACATGATGGCCTTGCTCATCCCAGTCCAAAAAGTCCCGGAAAGGATTTTGATTTGTTCATGGAGCCTCTTGTGGAGGAACTTCAACAGCTATGGAAGGGTGTTCTCACTCGAGACCTATATAGCAGCCCACCAGCTGATTTCTTTCTCAAGTCTTGTTGTAATTTGGTGCATCCATGATTATCCGCTTTGGGCACTATGTCGTATGAACGACACATGGTTACAATGCATGTGTTCGCCAGACAGAATCCATTGTCATACACAATACTTAGCAAGATCTATTACATTGACACCGCCGCTTCTTGCCAAGGACAAGCCGCATCCTAGAAAATACCAAGACATGTGTTCAATGCAAAGCATGAAAACCGTGATGCGCCAAAGAGGCTCACCGCCGATGAGTTGCAAGTGGAATTAGAGAAGGTCGGGCATATTACACCGTGAAACCATCCCGTAATGGTAGCGGAAAAGGAAGCATGGCAGGCGTAAAGAGAGATTATTGTTTACCCGCAGGTCCACTTTGTGGGACTTGGAGTATTGGAAAGATTTGGATCTGTGGCATAATCTTGATGTGATGCACATCGAGAAAAATATATGTGACAACATTATCGGCACACTTCTTAATATTGAAGGCAAGACGAAAGATACCTTAAAATCTAGGATTGATTTGACACACCTGGGTATCAGAAAGGATTTGCAGGTGCAAGATGAAGGTAAACCACGGGATATGGCACCATTTGTGTACGTCTTGGACAAGGTAAAAGAAAAGAATTCTGCGAGGTCCTCACATGTGAGATTCCCACATGGATTTGCTTCCAACCCGAAAGGAGAGTCGGTCAGATGGAAACAAGGTACAAGGGTTGAAAACTCATGACTGCCACGCCCTACTTCAAAGGGTTTTACCTATTATCCTTAGAGGATTGGGCCGCCGACTTATACAGAGCGATTGCAAGAGTTGGGACAATTCTTCGTGAACTCGCGATAGAGAAATATCGGGATAGATGCTTTGGAGCGCCTTAGAGACAAGATACCAACTATCCTATGCGACCTTGAGAAGATATATCCTCCACCTTCTTTGATGTGATGGTGCATTTGGCTGTTCATCTACCCGATGAGGCACTACTTAGAGGTCCAAGACAAGATGGCTGGATGTACCCTATTGAAAGGCGACTAGGCACTTTCAAGGGCTATGTTAGGAACGAGCTAGACCCGAGGGTTCCATTGCAGAGGCCTACATTGCTACTGAAGCGTTGACATTCTGCTCAAAATACATTGAAACAAATTGATCAGCTTAGCAAAGAGGTTGGTGAAGACAATCCGGGCTCAATGTTTTCGATTATTCTGCTCAAGTTACGGGGAAGAGTCGACAAGAGGACAAACCTAAAGATTTGGACAAAATGGTTTGGTATGTGTTGAATAACCGTCCCGAGATACTACCTTATATCAAGTAAGTGCATCTGCAGCTTATACATCGTAATCTACTAAACTTGCAGCACATTCTTATATATTTAGATGTTTGACACGATCACTATGTTGTGCATCATCTACAAAGAGGAGTTATCGCCGCAAAATCCAAGAAACATTGACAAACCGGTTATGGCAGGATTTGCGAAATGGTTCAAGAACCATGTAAGCTTTTGAAGTGCAATCGTCGCTTTTTTAATATATTGAGTACATAAGATGATCACTTGTCTATTTTCTAACCATAGGTTAAGAAGATGCGGAGGATGGGCAGGCGTTGATGATGCCCTTTACTCACTAGCAATGGGTCCCGATACTCGGGTAAGACATTATGAATCTTGCGTTGTTGGAGATGTGCGCTACAACACCCTTGCACGAGACGAAGGCGTGAAGACACAAAACAGTGCCATCATGAGCACGGATACGATGACAAAGAGACAATCAAATGTATGCTAACATAATGTACATTGTTCAGTTGCAGATATCTCCGCCGAGGATCATTGGTGTGTGGTTACAGTGTGTTGTTGGTATAACCTGTTTTCCGAGATCGCAAAACCCAGAGCTGATGATTATTTCAAATCCATCAATGTCAAGGCGGCATACTGCACCAACGAGCCTTTTATTTTGGCAAATCAAGCAACACAGATATTTTTCTTGGAAGACACATTTGCACGTAGCGATGACTTGAGAGTATTGCAAAGGTTTGAGTAGAGGAATTCGCTTAATGAAGTTGCACAACAAGATGATGCTTACACCGCTCCCGATGTACAAGATAACACGATGTTCCTAATATCTTTGAGAACCATCACGCCAATGACGCCGCGAAAAGATTGTCTGTCGGCTGTGGACATACAAGAGTTGATCAAGAAGAAGCCAACGCTCGAGGACGTTGAGGACGAAGAAGAAGATGACACCATGGGGAATTATGATTCGACTAATACACATGGCAAAGATGTTGACGCTGCTGCATGGATGATGATTACATTGCTTTTGTCGATTTGCTCGTCGGAAGACATTTTTTATCTACTATGTGAAATTGTGTTTCCTATGACAATGAAACCTGATGAACATGTTGTTTAGTATTTTGCTGTGAGAACATCACTTGTTATGTATGCTGATTTGTGTTTGGTGATTGTATGACAACTAAAACATGATGACATTGTTGTTTAGTTGTACTCATATTTGGCTGTGAAACTTGAATTTGATGACATAGTTTGCTGTTGGACTGCAATTTGCTCGACGCCTTCGAATGAGAACAAAGCTGACCTTACAGGGCCTCTCGCTATTTATTTATTTATATGAGCAAAGGGATACCCCTGATTTCCGTTAATAGAAATCATTAGATGTTCACAACACTACGCCCAACCTACTACAGGTTTCATTCATTACTAGTTTCAAAGAAAGTGCTCATGTTGTAGCCATGAATACATCACGAGTGCTACATACACTCGCAAATAAAGAGACAATCATCCTCAGAGCACATCAATTTTGCCCATTATCTTCACAAGCTCTTTCATCTCCTCATTGTTGTCAAGGCCGCTCAAAGCTGTTGCTTGGCCATGATCGAGAGAACTGCATCTTTAACCTTCGCTTTGCATCTTCCTCTTCTGTCATTCCTTCGCCATTTGTCCAACACCCCAACCTGTTGGTATTGGGATTCCTCACCTAACCAAATAATCAGCGAGTTGCATTCCCCACATCAAGAACTTCCCGTAAATACAAATCACACGAATCTTCCCTTTTCGCATCGAATCAAATTGGAAGATCATCAACCAAACTATTAAAAAATCAGCAACCGAAAGCAGCAGAACAACACTTAAACATATTATTACCCCATGATTCGGGCATTTGTAGAAGACTCGCCAGGTTGCGGATTGTGGTTGAGACGCCAAGGATGACTCTGCGTGATTTGCAAAGCAAGGGTACCACACCAACGGCAGCGCTGCTATGCGATGAGCAATCGGCTGCTGCGCGTCTTGCGGGGGTGTGATGAGACCCACAGCGATGGTACGGGTGGCGACTTGGCGATATCTGGTTGTTGTCTCATTGAAGAGCAGTGGACGAGCAGCCATCGGACATGGTTGCTGCGCCGAGCTTCGATGCTAGGCGAGTAGGTAGAGAGGAGGAGAAGCGAATGTTGGATATGTCGGTTTCATTACTTGCGAGTAGCATAGCACCATATATAGTCATAGTCTAGGTTTGGATTCAATCAGCCATGTGAGCACGCCTTTTCTTTTTTCTAAAACTCGCAACGCCTCTTTACCGGTACACTAGCTTGTTCTCAGACGCCTTCCCAAGTCTTTGATTTTCTTTCCTTTTTTGCGAGGAAGGAAGGAGGACAAAATTGAGAGTTCCTCGACTCGAACCCAAGACCTCTCGGTTGAAAACCAAGGGTGCTAGTCACTTATGTGGTGAACGCTCCTGTGAGGAGGACGGCGATTTAACGCATTTTCCTCACAATTTTCTTCCTATATATAAAAAGTATGCTACTTGGTGTCCGCTTAGTCAACAAACGATTGTGCTAACCTTGACCGTTGATTGACATTCAACGTCTCACGTTTCTTCGCCTCTTCTTCCTCGAGCCGCCAAAGCCAAACCAGCGCCGTGGACTCGCTCGCTCCGCCTCCCCCACGGCCGGGTGTGATCTTCCCGCTCTGTTTGTCCCTCGTCCGAGGCCTCACCATCGCCCTCCGCTTTGGTTCGCTCACATGGGCCGCCCTCGGTGTTGTCAACATGGTCAACAACCGAGAGGAATAAGGAGATGATTGTACATGGTGAGGATGACAGTAGGGACCCAACATCGCGCTCAGTAATTTTGTTTTTTGGGGACGGAGAAGGGTATGAACTGGGTTGTGCGGGACCCATGGCCCGTCTAGCCCAGGCTTTTATTTCATATGTTTAGCACATGACCAGCCCAATTTGTTTTTCTTCCTTTCTGAAAAATGGCTAGCCAGCTATTTTGTTTTTTGCAGAATAACCAACATAGGCCTACTTGCTTTTCTACGCCTCTTTGGGCCGGAAATCTTTCAAGACGAGGAGGATGCATTTTGCCCGTAAAATGGGCTATAAGTAATAAGAAATGGGTTATAAGTAATAAGAAATGGGCTATAAGTAATAATAAATGGGTTGTAAAATGAAAAAAATACAGCAAACATGCAATTAGTTCCAAAATACTGTTTTCTTTGGATTTTGATATTTTAAATTTCATTGTTTTTGTGCGGTAAAATTTCATTGAATTTAAATTAAGGTATATTTAGATTTAAAATTAATTTGAATCGGCTAGAAATTTCGGGTTGTATGTTTGTTTGGGACAGATTTGGAGGCTGACTTGTGGGTCTACTAGGTTGACGGTACTTTGGCTTTATCAACTTAGTCCACAAACGATTCTAGCAGTAGTGACCGTTGGATGTTAATCCAACGGCCGTCTTCGCTTCTTCAATATCCGATCTTCTTGCTCCAAAGAGCCCAAACCAGCTCGTGGGACTGCTCGCCCGCCTCCGTGGCGGTCGTTGCTGTGTTGCCGCACATGCCGCACCGCCCCACCCTACTTCATTGCTGGCCAAGCCATTCCTCTACTCACCCACACCTCCTGTTATTTTCCGGCGACGGTAGTCGGACCAAGAACCTCAGACTCCCACCGCTGGCAACCATTGCCGAGTCTTCCCCGGCTCCGTGTCATTCCCTTCCTAGGCCTCGCCGTCGTCCACCGCCATGGTGCTCTCGGCGCGGCCTGGTCAACGTGGTCAACGTGGTCAATGAACGATATCCATCGGCCGTGGACTATACACGCACATAATGATTCCTCCACCTGACAGCTGAGACCCACCGGAAGGGCCTCTGTATTTCGCAAAAAACGTTCCCCCCGCTGACATGTCGGACCCACCAGCTATATCTTCACACGCAAGGAAGTGCCTCATTATTACGCACAAAAAAATGAATACCCCCTACTAGCTGGGACCCACCATAGTGGGAGGATGACTTGTGGGCCAACTAAGTTGACGGGGACGGAGGGCTTTATCAACTTAGTCAATATGAACGATTCTAGCTCCAGTGACCGTACGATGTCCATCCAACGGCCGTAGTGCTTCTTCAACCTCTGGTCTTCTTGCTCCACCGCCCAAAGCAGCGCCACGGTCGTGTGCGCATGCTCCTGCCTTCCGTGGCCGGGCTGTCTTTGCCCATGAGGCCTCATCGCCTACTATTCCCACCACCGGCCAGTTCTGCAATGACGGCAGCCTCACACCGCAGCCAACCAGTGAACCTCAGACTCTCTCCGCTGGCTTCCACTGTCGCGTCTTCCCGGCTCCACGCCGTCCCTTCCTAGGCCTCACCGCCGCCCACCGCCGTGGTGCTCTCGGTCGCGCCTGGTCAACGTGGTCAAGGAACGACTTCCATCGGACGTGGATCAGATGTGGAGAGGCCGATACTAGGTCCACGGCCGCAGCAAGGAAGTGCCTCCTTATTACGCGGAAAATAATGATTCCTCCACCGACAGCTAGGACCCACCGGACGGGCCATCGATTTCACGGAAAAACGTTCCTCGATCGCCGACCCACCACTTCATCTTTGCACGCAAGGAAGTGCGTCCGGAAAAAAATAACGATTCGCCTCGACCATCGGGACCCACCAGCTACACCTTCGCACGTAAGGAAGTGCGTCCGCAAAAAACGATTCGCCCGACTTGCTGGGACCCACCGGCTACATCTTCGCACGCAAGGAAGTGCGTTCGGCAAAAAACGATTACCCCGATCATTGGGACCCACCACCTACATCTTCGCACGCAAGGAAGTGCATCCGGCAAAAACGATTTGCCCCTCGACCGCTGGGGACCCACCAGCTACATCTTCGCACGCAAGAAAGTGCGTCCGCAAAAAACAAAACGATTCCCCGATTGCTGGGACCCACCACTACATCTTTGCACGCAAGGAAGTGCGTCCGAGCAAAAAACAACCGCCGATCCGCTGGGACCCACCAGCTACATCTTCGCAGTAAGGAAGTGCTCGATACCGACCCACCTGGTCAAAGCGTACGTAGCGTTGTCATTCTAGTCGCGAACGTGTACGTACATATATACCGATGGATGTAGAGGCGCGCACATGTCATAATAGAGGCGCGCACGTAGCATGTACACGTACGTACAGCGGCCAGGGTGCAAGAAAGAAAATACGGCCACGTATGTGTACATACGGGCGGGGTCTCGAACGCCTACTCGCGCATACGTACGGCGAGGGCTCGTGTACATGGCTGGGTCGGAACGGAGAAACAACGTCGTCGTCGTGTTCATGGGGAGGCAACCGGCTGGGTTGAAACGGAATGCGTTGTCGTGTTCATCAGGAGGGCTTGGACGGAACAGCCGATGGAAACGAGGCCTGGCGTACCGCAAAATGGAGGAAATGGCCTTGTGTTCGATCGGCCACGTTCGAAACGGGATCCTGTTCATCGGGAGGGGTCTGGCGTACCGCAAAACGGAGGAAACGGACCTCCTACGGTCGAAACGGAGGTCCTGTTGATCGGGAGGGGTGTGGCGTATCGCAAAACGGATGAAACGGACCTCCTACGGCCGAAACGGGGGTCTTGTTGATCGAGAGGGGTGTGGCGTACCACAAAACGGACGAAACGGACCTCCTACGGTCGAAACGGGGGTCCTGTTGATCGGAAGGGGTGTGGCGCATCGCAAAAAATGCATTTAAACGGACTTGTGTTGGAGCGCTACGGTTGAAACGGGGTCCTGTTCATCGGGAGGGGTGTGGCGTCGCAAAACGGACTCCACGGATACTGTTCATCTCCACCGCCGACCTCCTCCAGCCTCCACGGCTACCGCCGACCTCCTCCAGCCTCCACGGGCTCCTGCTCATCCAGCCTCCACCGCGCTACTCCACCGCCATCGCTCAACCACCCTCCACCATCTATCGCTTGTCCAGCCCTCCACACCACGGGTCCTATTCAACCACCCTCCACGGGCATCCCTCCACCGCTCACTGCTCATCCAGCCCTCCACACCACGGGTCCTGTTTCATCCAGAGGCAACGCCACCACCACCGCTCATCCAACCCCCCGCAACGCCACTGCTCATATAATCGATCGGCTTCGCTTAGCAGCAGAGCGGCGAATCGCCGATCAGTTCGATTAACAGCCATCGATCGATCGCTTCGGGTTCAAGAACGCGTAGCTCGCAAAGGCAATCGCCGGGTTCATTAGAGCCAAACACCTCGCCGCGTTTAGTTATAGCCAACGCCTCGAACACACACACACGCCAGACGCATGATGAGAGAAAGCAGCGCATCGCCGCCCCGACCTCCCACCGTAATCGGAACTCCTCGAAATTTTCCTCCCCCTCGCTTCTACCATGGTTTTTTTCCATCATGGACGGCCCAAAGAATGTCATGCAGCTGCGCCTCCGCCCGCCTAGGACGAAAAGCCCATTTTCCGTCATGATTTTTGTCATAGAAGTAGGAGCCCACCACATCTATGATGATACCGGGTTTTGTCACAATTATTGTCATAGAAGTGTCATATGTATGACAGAAATTTTTTCGTTCGGCCCAAAATGTCACGGATGTGTCTTTTTTTTTAGTGGCATACATCAGTATGTATTATTTCCAACAAGTCTGTTGCTCGCTCCATTGTTTCGGAGAACGGAGTCTTAGTCATCTTGCCCACGAGGCATGGTTCGCAAGCATCAAGTGATTCCAAAGCCCATCAAGATGGAGTTTCTTCATGCGCTTTACACCAATATGACCTAAATGGCAAGTACCACAAATAAGTTGCACTATCATTATTAACCTTGCATCTTTTGGCTTCAATATTATGAATATGTGTATCACTACAATTGAGATTCAACAAAATAGACCACTCATCAAGGGTGCATGACCATAAAAGATATTACTCATATAAATAGAACAACCATTATTCTCTCGATTTAAATGAATAACCATCTCGCATCAAACAAGATCCGGATATAATGTTCATGCTTAACGCCGCACCAAATAACAATTATTCAGGTCTAAAACTAATCCGAAGATAGATGTAGAGGTAGCATGCCGACGGCGATCACATCGACTTTGGAACCATTTCCCACGCGCGATCGTCACCTCGCCCTTAGCCAATCTTCGCTTAATCAGAGCCCTGTTTGAGTTGCAAATATGAGCAATGTAATCAGATCAAATACCCAGCGCTACTACGAGCATTAATAAGGTACACATCAATAACATGTATATCAAACATACCTTTCACTTTGCCATCCTTCTTATCCGCCAAATACTTGGGGCGTTCTCGCTTCGAGTGACCAGGTCCCTTTGCAAAGATAAGCACTCGGCCTCGTGCTTAGGTCCAGACTGAGCTTCTTCACTTGAGCAAGAACTTGCTTGCCGCTCTTCTTGAAGTTCCCTTTCTTCCCTTTGCCCTTTTCTTGAAACTAGTGGTCTTGTTAACCATCAACACTTGATGCTCCTTCTTGATTTCTACCTCCGCAGCCTTTAGCATCGCCAGAGCTCGTGGAATTGTCTTATCCATCCCTTGCATATTATAGTTCATCACAAAGCTTTTGTAGCTTGGTGGCGTGATTGAAGAACTCACAATGACACTATCATTAGGAAGATTAACTCCCAGCTTGAGTCAAGTGGTTGTGGTACCCGGACATTCTCGAGTATATGTTCACCGACGTAACTATTCTCCTCCATCTTGCAGCTATAGAACTTATTGGAGACTTCATATCTCTCAATTCGGGCATTTGCTTGAAATATTAACTTCAACTCCTGGAACATCTCATATGATCCATGACGTTCAAAACATCTTTGAAGTCCCGATTCTAAGCCGTAAAGCATGGCACACTGAACTATCGAGTAGTCATCAGCTTTGCTCTGCTAGACGTTCATAACATCCGGAGTTGCTCCTGCAACGGGTCTTTCACCTAGGGTGCTTCCAGGACCTAATTCTTCTGTGCAGCAATGAGGATAATCCTCAAGTTATGTACCCAGTCTGTGTAGTTGTTACCATCATCTTTCAACTTAGCTTTCTCTAGGAACGCATTAAAATTCAAAGGAACGATAGCACGGGCCATTGATCTACAACAACATAGACATGCAAAAACTATCAGGTACTAAGTTCATGATAAATTAAAGTTCAACTAATCATATTACTTAAGAACTCCCACTTAGATAGGCATCCCTCTAGTCATCTAAATGATCACGTGATCCAAATCAACTAAACGATGTCCGATCATCACGTGAGATGGAGTAGTTTTCAATGGTGAACATCACTATGTTGATCATATCTACTATATGATTCACGTTCGACCTTTCGGTCTCAGTGTTTCGAGGCCATATCTGCATATGCTAGGCTCGTAAAGTTTAACCCAAGTATTCTGCGTGGGCAAAACTGGCTTGCACCCGTTGTATGTGAACGTAGAGCTTATCACACCCGATCATCACGTGGTGTCTCGGCACGACGAACTGTAGCAACGGTGCATACTCAGGGAGAACACTTATACCTTGAAATTTAAGTGAGGGATCATCTTATAATGCTACCACCGCTCTAAGCAAAATAAGATGCACAAAGGATAAACATCACATGCAATCAAAATATGTGACATGATATGGCCATCATCATCTTGTGCCTTTGATCTCCATCTCCAAAGCACCGTCATGATCTCCATTATCACCGGCTTGACAACTTGATCTCCATCGTAGCATCGTTGTCGTCTCGCCAACTATTGCTTCTACGACTATTGCCACGACTTAGTGATAAAGTAAGGCAATTACATGGCGATTGCATTTCATACAATAGAGCGACAACCATAAGGCTCCTGCCAGTTGTCGATAACTTTTACAAAACATGATCATCTCATACAACAACTTATATCTCATCACGTCTTGACCATATCACATCACAACATGCCCTGCAAAAACAAGTTGGACGTCCTCTACTTTGTTGTTGAAAATTTTACGTGGCTGCTACGGGCTTTTAGCAAGAACCGTTCTTACCTACGCATAAAAACCACAATGATTTTTCGTCAAGTGTGTTGTTTTAACCTTCAACAAGGACCGGCCATAGTCAAACTCGATTCAACTAAAGTTGGAGAAACAGACACCCGCCAGCCACCTGTGTGTGAAGCACGTCGGTAGAACCAGTCTCATGAACGCGGTCATGTAATTTTGGTCCGGGCCGCTTCATCCAACAATATCGCCAAATCAAAGTAAGACGTTGGTGGTAAGCAGTATGACTATTATCGCGCACAACTCATTATGTTCTACTCGTGCATATAACATCTACACATAGACCTGGCTCGGATGCCACTGTTGGGGAACGTAGTAATTCAAAAAAATTCCTACGACCACGCAAGATCTATCTAGGAGAAGCATAGCAACGAGCGGGGAGAGTGTGTCCATGTACCCTCGTAGACCGAAAGCAGAAGCGTTTAGTAACGCGGTTGATGTAGTCGAACATCTTCATGATCCAACCGATCCAAGTACCGAACGTACCGCACCTCCGTGTTCAGCACACGTTCAGCACGATGACGTCCCTCAAGCTCTTGATCCAGTTGAAGACGAGGGAGAGTTCTGTCAGCACGACGGCGTGGCGACAGTGATGATGAAGTTACCGGCGCAGGGCTTCGCCTAAGCACTACGACGATATGACCGAGGTGGTAAACTGTGGAGGGGGGCACCCCACACGGCTAAGACAATTGATCTTGTGTGTTCTAGGGTGCCCCCTGCCTCCGTATATAAAGTATGAGAGGGGGAGGCCGGCCGGCCCCTGTAGGGCGCGCCAAGAGAGAGGAGTCCTACTAGGACTCCAAGTCCTAGTAGGATTCCACTTGGTGGAAGGGGGAAGAAGGAAGGAAGAGGGAGAGGGAAAGGGGGCGCGCGCCCCCTCCCCTAGTCCTATTCGGACTCCCCATTGGGGAGGGGTGCCACCTCCTCGTGGCCTGCCCTCTCTCCCCCCTAAATCCCATGTTGGCCCATTACTTCCCCGGGGGGTTCTGGTAACCCCTCCGGCACTCCGTTTTTACTCGATACCTCTCAGAACTCTTTCGGTGTCCGAATAACATCGTTCAATATATCATTCTTTATGTCTCGACCATTTCGAGACTCCTCGTCATGTCCGTGATCTCATCCGAGACTCGGAACAAACTTCAGTCATCAAATCACATAACTCATAATACAAATCATCATCGAACGTTAAGCGTGCGGACCCTATGGGTTCGACAACTATGTAGACATGACCGAGACACATCTCCGGTCAATAACCAATAGCGGAACCTGGATGCTCATATTGGCTCCTACATATTCTACGAAGATCTTTATAGGTCAAATCACATAACAACATACGTTATTCCCTTTGTCATCGGTATGTTACTTGCCCGAGATTCGATCGTCGGCATCATCATACCTAGTTCAATCTCGTTACTGGAAAGTCTCTTTACTCGTTTCGTAATACATCATTCCGTAACTAACTCATTAGTCACATTGCTTGCAAGGCTTATAGTGATGTGCATTACCGAGAGGGCCCATAGATACCTGTCCATTACACGGAGTGACAAATCCTAATCTTAATCTATGCCAACTCAACAAACACCTTTGGAGACACCTGTAGAGCATCTTTATAATCACACAGTTATGTTGTGACGTTTGATAGCCCATAAAGTGTTCCTCCGGTATTCGGGAGTTGCATAATCTCATAGTCAGAGGAATATGTATAAGTTATGAAGAAAGTAATAGCAATAAAACTTAAACGATCATTATGCTAAGCTAACAGATGGGTCTTGTCCATCACATCATTCTCTAATGATGTGATCCCGTTCATCAAATGACAACTCATGTCTATGGTCAGGAAACTTAACCATCTTTGATTAACGAGTTAGTCAAGTAGAGGCATACCAGGGACACTCTGATTGTCTATGTATTCACACATGTACTAAGCTTCCGGTTAATACAATTCTAGCATGAATGATAAACATTTATCATGATATAAGGAAATATAAATAACAACTTTATTATTGCCTCTAGGGCATATTTCCTTCAGTTGCCGGTCCATGATGAGGCACATCATTGTCACCCTGAAATTGAAGTCCTTGGTCGAAGATTTGGTCCTCACGCCCATACTTTAAGATCATATTTGTGTATGATCACACAAACAGTCACCATGTCCCACATCTTCTTGGTGCTTCATGAAGGAAATATGCCCTAGAGGCAATAATAAAGTTATTATTTATTTCCTCATATCATGATAAATGTTTATTATTCAAGCTAGAATTGTATTAACCGGAAACATGATACATGTGTGAATACATAGACAAACATATAGTCACTAGTATGCCTCTACTTGACTAGCTCATTAATCAAAGATGGTTAAGTTTCCAACCATAGACATGTGTTGTTATTTGATTAATGGGATCACATCATTAGGAGAATGATGTGATTGACATGACCCATTCCGCTAGCCTAGCACTTGATCATTTAGTATATTGCTATTGCTTTCTTCATGACTTATACATGTTCCTGTAACTATGAGATTATGCAACTCCTGCTAACGGAGGAACACTTTGGTGCTACCAAACGTCACAACGAATCGGGTGATTATAAAGGAGTACTACAGTGTCTCCAAAGGTACATGTTGGGTTGGCGATTTCGAGATTAGGTTTTGTCACTCCGATTGCTCTGGAGAGGTATCTCTGGCCCTCTCGGTAATGCACATCACTATAAGCCTTGCAAGCAATGTAGCTAATGAGTTAGTTACTAATGATGCATTACATAACGAGTAAAGAGACTTGCCAAAGGACGAGATTGAACTAGGTATTGATACCGACGATCGAATCACGGCAAGTAACATACCGATGATAAAGGGAACAACGATGTTGTTATGCGGTTTGACCGATAAAGAGCTTCAGAGAATATGTAGGAGCCAATATGAGCATCCGTGTTCCGCTTATTGGTTATCGACCGAGAATAGTTCTAGGTCATGTCTACATAGTTCACGAACCCGTAGGGTCCGCACGCTTAACGCTACGATGACAATTTTATTATGAGTTTATAAGTTTTGATGTACCAAGATTGTTCGAGTCCCGGATATGATCACGGACATGACGAGGAGTCTCGAAATGGTCGAGACATAAAGATTGATATATTGAAGCCTATATTTGATATCGAATGGTTCCGTGAAATCGGATTTTACCTAACACCGGGTTACTGAACCCTCCCGGGGTTAATGGGCCTTAGTGGGCCATAAAGGAGAAGAGGAGGGCGGACAGGGGGGCGGCGCGCCCCCCCCTAGTCCGAATAGGACAAGGAAGGGGCGCCCCTTCCTCTTTCCCCTTCCCCCTTTCCTTCTCCACCAAGGCAAGAGGGGGGAGTCCTACTCCCGGTGGGAGTAGGACTCCTCCAGACGCACCCCTAGAGGGCCGGCCACACCTCCCCCCTCCCTCCTTTATATACGGGGGCAGGGGGCACCCTAGAACACACAAGTTGATCTACGTGATCGTTCCTTAGCCGTGTGCGGTGCCCCCCTCCACCATATTCCACCTCGGTCATATCGTCATGAGTTTAGGCAAAGCCCGGTGCCGTGTAGAACATCATCATCGCTACCACGCCGTCGGTTGACGGAACTCATCCCCGACACTTTGCTGGATCGGGCCCGGGATCGCCATCGAGCTGAACGTGTGCTGAACTCGGAGGTGCCGACGCTCGGTACTTGGATCGGTCGGATCGTGAAGACGTCGACTACATCAACAGCGTTGTCATAACGCTCGCTTACGGTCTACGAGGGTACGTGGACAATACTCTCCCTCTCGTTGCTATGCATCACCATGATCCTTGCGTGTGCGTAGGAATTTTTTTGAAATTACTACGTTCCCCAACAGTGAAGGAAATATGCCCTAGAGGCAATAATAAAGTTATTATTTATTTCCTTATATCATGATAAATGTTTATTATTCATGCTAGAATTGTATTAACCGGAAACATAATACATGTGTGAATACATAGACAAACATAGTGTCACTAGTATGCCTCTACTTGACTAGCTCGTTGAATCAAAGATGGTTAAGTTTCCTAGCCATAGACATGAGTTGTCATTTGATTAACAGGATCACATCATTAGGAGAATGATGTAATTGACTTGACCCATTCCGTTAGCCTAGCACTTGATCGTTTAGTATGTTGCTATTGCTTTCTTCATGACTTATACATGTTCCTGTAACTATGAGATTATGCAAGTCCTGCTTACGGAGGAACACTTTGGTGCTACCAAACGTCACAACGTAATCGGGTGATTATAAAGGAGTACTACAGGTGTCTCCAAAGGTACATGTTGGGTTGGCGATTTCGAGATTAGGTTTTGTCACTCCGATTGTCGGAGAGGTATCTCTGGGCCCTCTCGGTAATGCACATCACTATAAGCCTTGCAAGCAATGTAGCTAATGAGTTAGTTACGAATGGTGCATTACGTAATGAGTAAAGAGACTTGCCAAGAACGAGATTGAACTAGGTATTGGATACCGACGATCGAATCTCGGGCAAGTAACATACCGATGACAAAGGGAACAACGATGTTGTTATGCGGTTTGACCGATAAAGATCTTCAGAGAATATGTAGGAGCCAATATGAGCATCCAGGTTCCGCTATTGGTTATTGATCGAGAATAGTTCTAGGTCATGTCTACATAGTTCTCGAACCCGTAGGGTCCGCACGCTTAAGGTTACGATGATGCTTTATTATGAGTTTATGAGTTTTGATGTACCAAGGAGTTCGAGTCCCGGATGAGATCGGGGACATGACGAGGAGTCTCGAAATTGTCGAGACGTAAAGATAGATATATTGGACGACTATATTCGGACTTCGGAAAGGTTCCGAGTGATTCGGATATTTTTCAGAGTACCGGAGAGTTACGGGAATTCGCCGGGGAGTATATGGGCCTTATTGGGCCATACGGGAATAGAGGAGAGAGGCCGAAAGGAAGGAGGCGCGCAGCCCCCCTCTGGTCCGAATTGGACAAGGGTGCGACCCCTTTCCTTCCTCCTCTCCCCTCTTCCCCTTCTCCTACTCCAACAAGGAAGGAGGAGTCCTACTCCCTGGGAGTAGGACTCCCCTTGGCGCGCCCCTCCTAGGCCGGCCGCCTCCTCCCCCCTTGCTCCTTTATATACGGGGGCGGGGGGCAC
This sequence comes from Aegilops longissima, assembly GCA_021605205.1. Classification (NCBI taxonomy): domain Eukaryota; kingdom Viridiplantae; phylum Streptophyta; class Magnoliopsida; order Poales; family Poaceae; genus Aegilops; species Aegilops longissima. The sequence goes on along the minus strand of CM038681.1, from coordinate 533,424,151 downwards.
CTCTAAAAACAACAACAATTGATCCCTTGGATCTCTTAGCCGTGTGCGGTGCCCCCCTCCACCATAGTCCACCTCGATAATATTGTAGCGGTGCTTAGGCGAAGCCCTGCGACGGTAGAACATCAAGATCGTCACCACGCCGTCGTGCTGACGGAACTCTCCCTCGACACTCGGCTGGATCGGAGTTCGAGGGACGTCATCGAGCTAAACATGTGCTAGAACTCGGAGGTGCCGTAGTTTCGGTGCTTGATCGGTCGGGCCGTGAAGACGTACGACTACATCAACCGCGTTGTGTTAACGCTTCCGCTATCGGTCTACGAGGGTACGTGGACAACACTCTCCCCTCCCGTTGCTATGCATCACCATGATCCTTGCGTGTGCGTAGGAATTTTTTTGAAATTATTACGTTCCCAACAGTGGCATCCGAGCCTAGGTTTTATGCGTTGATGTTATATGCACGAGTAGAACACAAGTGAGTTGTGGGCGATACAAGTCATACCGCTTACCAAAGATGTCATACTTTGGCTCAGCGGTATTGTGAGATGAAGCGGCCGGACCGACATTACGCCAGACGCTTACGCGAGACTATTTTCACCGCTATGAACACTCGTGCTTAAAGGTGATTGGCGGGTGTCTGTCTCTCTCACTTTAGTTGAACCGAGTGTGGCTACGCCCGGTCCTTGCGAAGGTTAAAACGGCACTAACTTGACGAACTATCGTTGTGGTTTTGATGCGTAGGTAAGAACGGTTCTTGCTCAGCCCGTAGCAGCCACGTAAAATTTGCAACAACAAAGTAGAGGACGTCTAACTTGTTTTTGCAGGGCATGTTGTGATGTGATATGGTCAAGACGTGATGCTATATTTTATTGTATGAGATGATCATGTTTTGTAACCGAAGTTATCGGCAATCGGGCGAGAGCCATATGGTTGTCGCTTATTGTATGAAATGCAACGCATACATAATTGCTTTACTTTATCACTAAGCGGTAGCGATAGTCGTAGAAGCAATAGATGGCGTAACGACAACGATGCTACGATGGAGATCAAGGTGTCGTGCCGGTGACGATAGAGATCATGAAAGTACTTTGGAGATGGAGATCAAAGGCGCAAGATGATCATGGCCATATCATGTCTCATATTTTGATTGCATATGATGTTTATCTGTTATACATCTTATTCTGCTTTGTTTGACGGTAGCATTTTAAGATGATCTCTCACTAAAATTATCAAGAAGTGTTCTCCCGAGTATGCACCGCTATGAAAGTTCTTCGTCTTTGAGACACCACGTGATGATCGGGTGTGATAGGCTCTACGCTCAAATACAACGGGTGCAAAACAGTTGCACACGCCGAATACTCAAAGTTAAACTTGACGAGCCTAGCATATAACAGATATGGCCTCGGAACACGGAGACCGAAGGTCGAGCGTGAATCATATAGTAGATATGATCAACATATTGATGTTCATCGTTGAAACTACTCCATCTCACGTGACGATCGGACATGGTGTAGTTGATATGGATCACGTAATCACTTAGAGGATTAGAGGATGTCTATCTAAGTGGGAGTTCTTAAGTAATATGATTAATTGAACTTAAATTTATCATGAACTTAGTCCCGTAGTATTTTGCAAATTATGTTGTAGATCAATAGCTCGCGTTGTTGCTTTCATATGTTTATGTGTTCCTAGAGAAATTTGTATTGAAAAATGTTAGTAGCAATGTTGCGGATTGGATCCGTGATATGAGGTTTATCCTCATTGCTGCACGTAAGAATTATGTCCTTAATGCACCGCTAGGTGATGACCTATTGCAGGAGCGGATGCGAGGCGTTATGAACGTTTGGCTAGCTCAATATGATGACTACTTGATAGTTTAGTGCACCATACTTAACGGCTTAGAATCGGGACTTCAAAGACGTTTTGAACGTCATGGACCATATGAGATGTTCCAGAGTTGAAGTTAATATTTCAAGCAAATACCGAGTTGAGAGATATGAAGTCTCCAACAAGTTCTATAGCTAAAAGATGGAGGAGAATCGCTCAACTAGTGAGCATGTGCTCCGATTGTCTGGGTACTTCAATCGCTTGAATCAAGTGGGAGTTAATCTTCCAGATAAGATAGTGATTGACAGAATTCTCTAGTCACCATCACTAAGTTACTAGAACTTCGTGATGAACAATAGTATGCAAGGGATGACGAAAACGATTCCCGAGCTCTTCGTGATGTTGAAATCGACGAAGGTAGAAATCAAGAAAGAGCATCAAGTGTTGATGATTGACAAGACCACTAGTTTCAAGAAAAGGGCAAAGGGAAAGAAAGGGGAACTTCAAGTAGAATGGCAAAGAGTTGTCACTCCCGTGAAGAAGACCAAAGCTAGACCAAAGCCTGAAACTGAGTGCTTACACTGCAAAGGAAATGGTCACTTGAAGCGGAAATGCCCTGAATATTTGGTGGATAAGAAGGATGGCAAAGTGAACAAGAGTATATTTGATATAGAGGTTATTGATATGTGCCTTACTAGTGTTTATAGTAGCCCCTGAGTATTTGATACTTGTTTGGTTGCTAAGATTAGTAACTCAAAACAGGAGTTACAGAATAAACAGAGACTAGTTGAAGGGGAAGTGACGATGAGTGTTGGAAGTAGTTCCAAGATTGATATGATCATCATCTCACACTCCCTATACTCTCGGGATTAGTGTTGAACCTAAATAAATGTTATTTGGCGTTTGCGTTGAGCGTGAATATGATTTGATCATGTTTATTGCAAAACGGTTATTCATTTAAGTTAGAGAATAATTGTTGTTCTGTTTACATGAATAAAACCTTATATGGTTACACACCCAATGAAAATGGTTTGTTGGATCTCGATCGTAGTGATACACATATTCATAATATTGAAACCAAAAGATGCAAAGTTAATAATGATAGTGCAACTTATTTGTGGCACTGCCGTTTAGGTCATATTGGTATAAAGCGCATGAAGAAACTCCATGCTAATGGACTTTTGGAATCACTTGATTATGAATCACTTGATGCTTAAGTAACCATGCCTCATGGGCAAGATGACTAAGACTCCGTTCTCCTAACAATGAAGCGAGCAACAGATTTGTTGGAAATCATACATACCGATGTATGTGGTCCGATGAATATTAAGGCTCGCGACAAGTATCATTATTTTATGACCTTCACAGATGATTTGAGCAGATATGGGTATATCTACTTGATGAAACATAAGTCTGAAACATTTGAAAAGTTCAAAGAATTTTAGAGTGAAGTGGAAAATCATCGTAACAAGAAAATAAAATTTCTACGATCTGATCGTGGATGAGAATATTTGAGTTACGAGTTTAGTCTTCAATTAAAACAATGTGGAATAGTTTCACAGCTCACGCCACCTGGAACACCACAACGTTATGGTGTGTCCGAACGTCGTAACCGCACTTTATTGGATATGGTGCGATCTATGATGTCTCTTACTGATTTACCATTATCATTTTGGGGTTATGCATTAGAGACAGTTGCATTCACATTAAAAGGGCACCATCTAAATCCGTTGAGATGACACCGTATGAACTATGGTTTTGTAGTAAACCTAAGCTGTCGTTTCTTAAAGCTTGGAGTTGCGATGCTTATATGAAAAGGTTTCAACCTGGTAAGCTCGAACCCAAATCGGAAAAGTGCGTCTTCATAGAATACCCAAAGGTAACTATTGGGTACACCTTCTATCACAGATCCGAAGGCAAGTTATTCGTTGCTAAGATGGATCCTTTCTAGAGAAGAAGTTTCTCTCGAAAGAAGTGAGTGGGAGGAAAATAGAACTTGATGAGGTAATTGTACCTTCTCCTTATTGGAAAGTAGTTCATCACGTAAATCAGTTCGGTGATTCCTACACCAATTAGTGAGGAAGTTAATGATGATGATCATGAAACTTCAGATCAAGTTGCTACCAAACCTCGTAGGTCTTCCAGAGTAAGATCCGCACTGTAGTGGTACGGTAATCATGTTCTTGAAGTCATGTTACTAGACCATGATGAACCTACGAACTATGAGGAAGCGATAATGAGCCCAGATTCATGAAATGGCTTGAGGCCATGAAATCGAGATAGGATCCATGTATGAGAACAAAGTATGGACTTTGATTGACTTGCTCGATGATCGACAAGCCATGTTAAATAAATGGATCTTCAAGAGGAAGACGGACACTGATAGTAGTGTTACTATCTACAAAGCTCGACTTGTCACAAAAAGGTTTTCGACAAGTTCAAGGTGTTGACTACAGTGAGATTTTCTCAATTGTAGCGATGCTTAAGTCTGTCCGAATCATGTTAGCAATTGCCACATTTTATGAAATCTGGCAAATGGATGTCAAAAACTACATTCTTTAATCGATTTATTAAAGAAGAGTTGTATATGATGCAACCAGAAGGTTTTGTCAATCCTAAAGGAGCTAACAAAATGTGCAAGCTTCAGCGATCCATCTATGGACTGGTGCAAGCATCTCGGAGTTGGAATAAATGGTTTGATAGTGTGATCAAAGCATATAGTTTTATACAGACTTGCGGTGAAGCCTGTATTTACAATAAAGTGAGTGGGAGCACTACCGCCTTTCTGATAAATATATGTGAGTAACATATTGTTGATCAGAAATGATGTAGAATTTTTCTAGAAAGCATAAAGGAGTATTTGAAAGGAGTTCTTTAAAAGAAAGACCTCAGTGAAGCTGCTTACATATTGAGCATCAAGATCTATAGAGATAGATCAAGACGCTTGATAAGTTTTTCAATGAGTACATACCTTGACAAGATTTTGAAGTAGTTCAAAATGGAACAGTCAAAGAAAGAGTTTCTTGCACAGACATAAGGTGTGAAATTGAGTAAGACTCAAAGCCCGACCACGACGTAAAATAGAAAGAAGAATGAAAAGTCATTCCCTATGCCTCACCATAGGTTTTATAAAGTATGCTATGTTTGTGAACTGACCTATTGTATACCTTGCTCGAAGTTTGGCAAAGGAATACAATTTTGATCTAATAGTAGATCATCGGACAGCGATCAAGAATATCCTTAGTGAGGACTAAGGAAATATTTCTCGATTATGGAGGTGATAAAGAGCCCGTCATAAAGAGTTACAACAATGTAAGCTTTTACACCGATCCGATGACTATCGGTCTCAATCTGGATACATATTGAAAGTGGGAGCAATTAGCTATAGTAGCTCCGCAAGAGCATTGTAGACATAGAATATTTGCAAAATACATACGGCTCTGAATATGATGCAGACCCGTTGACTAAGCCTCTCTCACGAGCAAAACATAATAACACCTTAGTACTCTTTTGGATGTTAATCACATAGCGATGTGAACTAGATTATTGACTCTAGTAAACCCTTTGGGTGTTGGTCACATGACGATGTGAACTATGGGTGTTAATCATATACGATATGAATATTGGTGTTAAATCACATGGCGATGTGAACTAGATTATTGACTCTAGTGCAAGTGGGAGATCAAGGAAATATGCCCTAGAGGCAATAATAAAGTTATTATTTATTTCCTTATATCATGATAAATGTTTATTATTCATGCTAGAATTGTATTAACCAGAAACATAATACATGTGTGAATACATAGACAAACATAGTGTCACTAGTATGCCTCTACTTGACTAGCTCGTTGAATCAAAGATGGTTAAGTTTCCTAGCCATAGACATGAGTTGTCATTTGATTAACGGGATCACATCATGAGGAGAATGATGTGATTGACTTGACCCATTCCGTTAGCCTAGCACTTGATCGTTTAGTATGTTGCTATTGTTTTCTTCATGACTTATACATGTTCCTGTAACTATGAGATTATGCAACTCCGTTTACGGAGGAACACTTTGGTGCTACCAAACGTCACAACGTAATCGGGTGATTATAAAGGAGTACTACAGTGTCTCCAAAGGTACATGTTGGGTTGGCGTATTTGAGATTAGGTTTTGTCACTCCGATTGTGGAGAGGTATCTCTGGGCCCTCTCGGTAATGCACATCACTATAAGCCTTGCAAGCAATGTAGCTAATGAGTTAGTTACGGAATGATGCATTACGTAACGAGTAAAGAGACTTGCCAGTAACGAGATTGAACTAGGTATTGGATACCGACGATCGAATCTCGGGCAAGTAACATACCGATGACAAAGGGAACAACGTATGTTGTTATGCGGTTTGACCGATAAAGATCTTCGTAGAATATGTAGGAGCCAATATGAGCATCCAGGTTCCGCTATTGGTTATTGACCGAGAATAGTTATAGGTCATGTCTACATAGTTCTCGAACCCGTAGGGTCCGCACGCTTAACGTTACGATGACAGTTTTATTATGAGTTTATAAGTTTTGATGTACCGAAGATTGTTCGGAGTCCCGGATGTGATCACGGACATGACGAGGAGTCTTGAAATGGTCGAGATATAAAGATTGATATATTGGAAGCCTATATTTGGATATCGGAATGGTTCCGGGTGAAATCGGGATTTTACCGGAACACCGGGGGGTTACCGGAACCCTCCCGGGGGTTAATGGGCCTTAGTGGGCCATAAGGGAGAAGTGTTGGGGAACGTTGCAGAAAATTAAAATTTTTCCTACGGTTTCACCAAGATCCATCTATGAGTTCATCTAAGCAACGAGTCAAGGGAGTGAGTTTGCATCTACATACCACTTGTAGATCGCGTGCGGAAGCTTTCGAGGGGATGGTGATGATGGAGTCGTACTCGGACCACCGATGACCAAGTGCTGAACGGACAGCACCTCCGCGTTCAACACACGTGCAGTGCAGGCAATGTCTTCTCCGTCTTGATCCATCAAGGAGGAAGGAGAGGTTGAGGAAGATGGCTCCAACAGCAGACGACGGCGGCGTGATGATGATGGAGTGACAGATTCTCGGCGAGGCTTCGCCAAGCGCATGCGGAGGAGGAGAGGTGTTGGGGAAGGGAGGGCTGCGCCTTCAATTGTGTATGCAGCCCTCCCTCACCCCTCTATTTATAGGGAAGGGAGGAGGGGCGGCCCTCTAGATGCATCTAGAGGGGGGGGCGGGCCAAGGGAGGGGGCTTGCCCCCAAGCAAGGCGCCCCTTAGGGTTCCCCTCAACCCTAGGCGCATGGGCCCAAGGGAGGGTGCGCCCAGCCCACCAGGGGCTGGCTGCCTCCCACGCAGCCCAGTGGCCCCCGGAGGGGTGGCCCTCCGGTGGTCCTCCGGAACCTTTCCGTGGCCCCTCCACAATACCGATATGACCGAAACTTTTCCTGTCCGTTTGACAACTTCCCATATATAAATCTTTACTGCGGACCATTCCGAACTCCTCGTGACGTCCGGGATCTCATCCGGACTCAACAACATTCGGTAATCACATACAAGTCTTCCTAATAACCCTAGCGTCACCGAACCTTAAGTGTGTAGACCCTACGGGTTCGGAGACATCGAACATGACCGAGACGCTCTCAGTCAATAACCAACAGCGGGATCTGGATACCCATGTTGGCTCCACATGCTCCTCGATGATGTCATCGGATGAACCACGATGTCGAGGATTCAAGCAACCCGTATACTATTCCCTTTGTCGACGGTATGTTACTTGCCCGAGACTCGACCGTTGGTATCCCAATACCTCGTTCAGTCTCGTTACCAGCAAGTCACTTTACTCGTATCATAATGCATGATCCCGTGACCAGACACTTGGTCACTTTGAGCTCATTATGATGATGCACTACCGAGTGGGCCCAGTGATACCTCTCCGTAATACGGAGTGACAAATCCTTGTCTCGATCCGTGTCAACCCAATGATACTTTCGGAGATACCAGTAGTGCACCTTTATAGTCACCCGATTCGTTGTGACGTTTGGTACACCCAAAGCACTCCTACGGTATCCGGAGTTACACGATCTCACGGTCTAAGGAAGAGATACTTGACATTGGAAAAGCTCTAGCAAAACGAACTACGATCTTTGTGCTATGCTTAGGATTGGGTCTTGTCCATCACGTCATTCTCCTAATGACGTGATCCCGTTGTCAATGACATCGATGTCCATAGTCGAAACCATGACTATCTGTTGACCAACGAGCTAGTCAACTAGAGGCTTACTAGGGACGTATTGTAGTCTATGTATTCACACGTGTATTACGATTTCCGGATAATACGCTTATAGCATGAATAAAAGACAATTATCATGAACAAGGAAATATAATAATAATGCTTTTATTATTGCCTCTAGGGCATATTTCCAACAGTCTCCCACTTGCACTAGAGTCAATAATCTAGTTACATTGTGATGAATCGAACACCCATAGAGTTACGGTGTTGATCATGTTTTGCCCATGGAAGAGGTTTAGTCAACGAATCTGCGACATTCAGATCCGTATGCACTTTACAAATTTCTATGTCTCCATCTTGAACATTTTCACGGATGGAGTTGAGCGACGCTTGATGTGCTCGGTCTTCTTGTGAAACACAGGCTCCTTGGCAAGTGCAATAGCTCCAGGTGTTGTCACGTAAGAGTTTGATCGGCCCCGACGCATTGGGTATGACTCTAGGTCGGTGATGAACTCCTTCACCCAAATTGCTTCATGCGCTGCCTCCGAGGCTGCCATGTACTCCGCTTCACATGTAGATCCCGCCACGACGCTCTGCTTGCAAATTGCACCACTTCTTCGCTCCACCATTCAACATATACACGTATCCGGTTTGTGACTTAGAGTCATCCAGATCGTGTCGAAGCTAGCGTCGGCGTAACCCTTCGACAAGCTCTTCGTCACCTCCATAAACGAAACATGTCATTTGTCCTTTTCGGTACTTTAGGATATTCTTGACCGCTGTCCGGTGTTCCTTACGGGATTACTTTGGTATCTTCCTACCAAACTTACGGCAAGGTTTACATCAGTCCAGTACACAACATGGCATACATAATAGATCCTATGGTGAAGCATAGGGATGACACTCATCTCTTCTTTATCTTTTGCCGTGGTCGGGCATTGAGCCGAGCTCAATCTCACACCTTGCAATACAGCAAGAACCCTTCTTGGACTGATCCATTTTGAACTTCTTCAAAATCTTATCAAGGTATGTGCTTTGTGAAAGACCTATGAGGCGTCTCGATCTATCTCTATAGATCTTGATGCCTAATATATAAGCAGCTTCTCCAAGGTCCTTCATTGAAAAACACTTATTCAAGTAGGCCTTAATGCTATCCAAGAATTCTATATCATTTCCCATCAAAAGTATGTCATCTACATATAATATGAGAAATGCTACTGAGCTCCCACTCACTTTCTTGTAAACGCAGCTTCTCCATAAGTCCGCATAAACCCAAACTCTTTGATCATCTCATCAAAGCGAATGTTCCAACTCCGAGATGCTTGCACCAGTCCATAAATGGATCATTGGAGCTTGCATACTTTGTCGACATTCTTAGGATCGACAAAACCTTCCTTGCATCATATACAGCTCTTCCTTAAGATAACCGTTAAGGAAAGCCGTTTTGACGTCCATCGCCATATCTCATAATCATAGTATGCGGCAATTGCTAACATGATTCGGACGGACTTAAGCTTCGCTACGGAGAGAAAGTCTCATCGTAGTCAATCCCTTGAACTTGCCGATAAACCTTAGCGACAAGTCGAGCTTTATAGATGGTGACATTACCATCCGCGTCCGTCTTCTTCTTAAAGATCCATTTGTTTTCTATCGCCGCCTATCATCGGCAAGTCACCAAAGTCCATACTTTGTTTTCATACATGGATTCTATCTCGGATTTCATGGCTTCTAGCCATTTGTTGGAATCTGGGCCCGCCATCGCTTCTTCATAGTTCAAGGTTCACCGTTGTCTAACAAGATGATTTCTAGGACAGGTTGCCGTACCACTCAGTGCGGAACGTGTCCTAGTGGACCTCTGAGTTCAAGAGCAACTTGATCCAAGTACCTTGATCATCATCATTATTTTCCTCTTGATTGGTGTAGGCATCACAGAACATTTTCTGAGCTACACTACTATCCCGCTCAAGAGGTAGTACTTCATCGAGTTCTACTTTCCTCCCACTTACTTCTTTCGAGAGAAACTCTTTTCCGAAAGGATCCGTTCTGGCAACAAAGATCTTGCCCTCGGATCTTAAGTAGAAGGTATACCCTATGGTTTCCTTATGGTATCCTATGAAGACGCATTTTTCCGACTTGGGTTCGAGCTTTTCAGGTTGAAGTTTCTTGACATAAGCATCGCATCCCCAAACTTTTAGAAACGACAACTTAGGTTTCTTCCCAAACCATAATTCATACGGTGTCGTCTCAACGGATTTAGACGGTGCCCTATTTAAAGTGAATGTAGTTGTCTCTAGAGCGTATCCCCAAAATGATAGCGGTAAATCGGTAAGAGACATCATAGATCGCACCATATCCAATAGAGTGCGATTACGACGTTCGGACACACCGTTACGCTGAGGTGTTCCAGGCGGCGTGAGTTGTGAAACGATTCCACATTTTCTTAAGTGTGTACCAAATTCGTGACTTAAATATTCTCCTCCACGATCCGATCGTAAGAATTTTATCTTTCGGTCACGTTGATTCTCTACTTCATTCTGAAATTCCTTGAACTTTTCAAAGGTCTCGGACTTGTGTTTCATCAAGTAGACATACCCATATCTACTCAAGTCATCGTGAGAGTGAGAACATAACGACATCCTCCATGAGCCTCAACACTCATTGGACCGCATACATCGGTATGTATGATTTCCAACAAGTTGGTTGCTCGCCCATTGTTCCGGAGAACGGAGTCTTGGTCATTTTGCCCATGAGGCATGGTTCGCATGTGTCAAATGATTCATAATCGAGAGACTCTAAAAGTCCATCAAGATGGAGCTTCTTCATGCGCTTGACACCAATGTGACCAAGGCGGCGATGTACACAAGTATGTGGGACTATCGTTATCAACTTTACATCTGTTGGTATTCACGCTATGAATATGTGTAACACTACGCTCGAGATTCATTAAGAATAAACCATTTACCATCGGAGCATGACCATAAAACATGTCTCTCATATAAATAGAACGACCATTATTCTCGGATTTAAATGAGTAGCCATCTCGTATCAAACGAGATCCAGATACAATGTTCATGCTCAAACTTGGCACCAAATAACAATTATTAAGGTTCAAAACTAATCCCGTAGGTAAATGAAGAGGTAGCGTGTCGACGGCGATCACATCGACTCTGGAACCATTCCCGACGCGCGATCGTCACCTCGCCCTTCGCCAGCCTCCGCTTATTCGCAGCTCTGCCGTGAGTTACAAATATGAGCAACGGCACGGTATCAAATACCGGGAGTTACTACGAGTCTTGGTAAGGTACACATCAATTACATGTATATCAAATATACCTTTGGTGTTGCCGGCCTTCTTATCCGCTAAGTATTTGGGGCAGTTCCGCTTCAAAGGACCCTTCCCTTGCAATAAAAGCACTCGGTCTCGGGCTTGGGTCCATTCTTTGACTTCTTCCGGCAACTTGCTTACAGGGCGCGGCAACCTCCTTGCCGTCCTTCTTGAAGTTCTTCTTGCCCTTGCCCTTCTTGAACTTAGTGGTCTTATTGACCATCAACACTTGATGTTCTTTCTTGATTTCAACCTCTGCTGACTTGAGATAGAGAATACTTCAGAATGGTCTTTACCATCCCCGCATATTGTAGTTCATCACAAAGCTCTTGTAGCTTGGTGGGAGCGATCAAGGATTCTGTCAATGACCGCCTCATCGGGGAGGTTAATATTCAGTGGGTCATACGGTTGTGCAACCTGGACATCTTGAGTATGTGCTCACCGATGTAACTATTTTCCTCCATCTTACAACTATAGAACTTGTCGGAGATGTCATATCTCTCGACCGGCGTGAGCTTGGAAAACTAGTTTCAGCTCCTCGAACATCTCATATGCTCCGTGATGCTCAAAACGCTTTTGGAGCCCGGTTCTAAGTCAGTAAAGCATGCCGCACCGAACGAGGGAGTAATCATCGGTAGCGAGACTGCCAAGCATTCATAATGTCTTGGTTCTGCAGGGACGGAGCGTCACCTAGCGGTCCTTCTAGGACATATTGTTTCTGGCAGCTATGAGGATGATCCTCAAGTTCGGACCCAATCCAGTATAGTTCTTGCCGTCATCTTTCAGCTTGGTTTTCTCTAGGAGGAGCGTTGAAGTTCAAGTTGACATGGCGTTGGCCATTTGATCTACAAGACATATTATGCAAAAGTTTTAGACTAAGTTCATGATAATTAAGTTCATATAATCAAATTATTTAAATGAACTCCCACTCAGATTAGACATCCCTCTAGTCATCTAAGTGTTACACGATCCGAGTCGATCGGGCCGTGTCCGATCATCACGTGAGATGGACTAGTCATCGTCGGTGAACATTCTCATGTTGATCGTATCTTCCATACGGCTCGTGTTCGACCTTTCGGTCTCCGTGTTCGAGGCCATGTCTGTACATGCTAGGCTCGTCAAGTTAACCCTAAGTGTTTTGCGTGTGTAAATCTGTCTTACACCCGTTGTATGTGAACGTAAGAATCCATCACACCCGATCATCACGTGGTGCTTAGAAGCGACGAACTTTAGCAACGGTGCACGTTAGGGAGAACACTTCTTGAAATTGTTGAAAGGATCATCTTATTTACTACCGTCGTTCTAAGTAAACAAGATGCATAAACATAATAAACATCACATGCAATTATATAGTAGTGACATGATATGGCCAATATCATATAGCTCCATTGATCTCCATCTTGGGGCTCCATGATCATCTTGTCACCGCATGACACCATGATCTCCATCATCATGATCTCCATCATTGTGCCTCCATGAAGTTGTCACGCCAACGACTACTTCTACTTCTATGGCTAACGCGTTTAGCAATAAAGCAAAGTAATTTACATGGCGTTCTTCAATGACACGCAGGTCATACAAAAATAAAGACAACTCCTATGGCTCCTGCCGGTTGTCATACTCATCGACATGCAAGTCGTGATTCCTATTACAAGAACATGATCTCATACATCACAATATGTCATTCATCATTCATCACAACTTGGCCATATCACATCACATGACAATTGCTGCAAAAACAAGTTAGACGTCCTCTAATTGTTGTTGCATCTTTTACGTGGCTGCAATTGGGTTCTAGCAAGAACGTTTTCTTACCTACGAATAACCACAACGTGATTTTGTCAACTTCTATTTACCCTTCATAAGGACCCTTTTCATTGAATCCGCTCCAACTAAAGTGGGAGAGACAGACACCCGCCAGCCACCTTATGCAATTAGTGCATGTTAGTCGGTGGAACCGGTCTCACGTAAGCGTACGTGTAAGGTTGGTCCGGGCCGCTTCATCCCACAATACCGCGGAAGCAAGATAAGACTAGTAGCAGCGAGCAAGTTGACAAGATCTACGCCCACAACCAAATTGTGTTCTCCTCGTGCAAAGAGAACTACGCATAGACCTAGCTCATGATGCCACTGTTGAGGAACGTTGCAGAACATTAAAAATTTTCCTACGGTTTCACCAAGATCCATCTATGAGTTCATCTAAGCAACGAGTCAAGGGAGTGAGTTTGCATCTACATACCACTTGCAGATCGCGTGCGGAAGCTTTCGAGGGGATGGTGATGATGGAGTCGTACTCGGACCACCGATGACCAAGTGTGAGCGGACAGCACCTCCGCGTTCAACACACGTGCAGTGCAGGCAACGTCTCCTCCGTCTTGATCCAGCAAGGAGGAAGGAGAGGTTGAGGAAGATGGCTCCAACAGCAGCACGACGGCGTGATGATGATGGAGTGACAGTTCTCCGGCAGGGCTTCGCCAAGCGCACGCGGAGGAGGAGAGGTGTTGGGGAGGGGAGGGGTTGCGCCTTCAATTGTGTATGCAGCCCTCCCCTCACCCCTCTATTTATAGGGGAAGGGAGGAGGGGGCCGGCCCTCTAGATGCATCTAGAGGGGGCGGCTAAGGGGGGGGGCTTGCCCCCAAGCAAGGGGCGCCCCTTAGGGTTCCCCTCAACCCTAGGCGCATGGGCCCAAGGGAGGTGCGCCCAGCCCACCAAGGGCTGGCTGCCTCCCACGCAGCCCAAGTGGCCCCCGAGGGGTGGCCCCTCCCGTGGTCCTCCGGAACCTTCCGGTGGCCCTCCACAATACCGATATGACCAAACTTTTCCGGTGTCCGTTTGACAACTTCCCATATATAAATCTTTACTGCGGACCATTCCGAACTCCTCGTGACGTCCGGATCTCATCCGGACTCAACAACATTCGTAATCACATACAAGTCTTCCTAATAACCCTAGCGTCACCGAACCTTAAGTGTGTAGACCCTACGGGTTCGGAGACATGCGAACATGACCGAGACGCTCTCAGTCAATAACCAACAACGGATCTGGATACCCATGTTGGCTCCCACATGCTCCTCGATGATGTCATCGGATGAACCACGATGTCGAGGATTCAAGCAACCCGTATACTATTCCCTTTGTCGACGGTATGTTACTTGCCCGAGACTCGATCGTTGGTATCCCAATACCTCGCTCGGTCTCGTTACGCAAGTCACTTTGCTCGTCAGTAATGCATGATCTCGTGACCGGACACTTGGTCACTTTGAGCTCATTATGATGATGCACTACCGAGTGGGCCCAAGTGATACCTCTCCGTAATAGGAGTGACAAATCCTGTCTCGATCCGTGTCAACCCAATGATACTTTCGGAGATACCGTAGTGCACCTTTATAGTCACCCGATTACGTTGTGGCGCTTTGGTACACCCAAAGCACTCCTACGGTATCCGGGAGTTACACGATCTCACGGTCTAAGGAAGAGATACTTGACATTGGAAAAGCTCTAGCAAAACGAACTACACGATCTTTGTGCTATGCTTAGTATTGGGTCTTGTCCATCACGTCATTCTCCTAATGACGTGACCCCGTTGTCAATGACATCGATGTCCATAGTCGAAACCATGACTATCTGTTGACCAACGAGCTAGTCAACTAGAGGCTTACTAGGGACGTATTGTAGTCTATGTATTCACACGTGTATTACGATTTCCGGATAATACAGTTATAGCATGAATAAAAGACAATTATCATGAACAAGGAAATATAATAATAATGCTTTTATTATTGCCTCTAGGGCATATTTCCAACAAGAAGAGGAGGGCCGACCAGGGCAGGCCGCGCGCCCCCTCCCCCCCTAGTCCGAATAGGACAAGGAAGGGGCGCCCCTTCCTCTTTCCCTTCCCCTTCCTTCTCCACCAAGGCAAGAGGGGAGTCCTACTCCCTGGGAGTAGGACTCCTCGGCGCACCCCCAGAGGGCCGGCCGCACCTCCCCCCTCCCTCCTTTATATACGGGGGCAGGGGGGCACCCTAGAACACACAAGTTGATCTACGTGATCGTTCCTTAGCCGTGTGCGGTGCCCCCCTCCACCATATTCCACCTCGGTCATATCGTCGCGGAGTTTAGGCGAAACTCTGCGCCGGTGAGAACATCATCATCATCACCACACCGTCGTCTTGACGGAACTCATCCCGACACTTTGCTTGGATCGGAGTCCGGGATCGTCATCGAGTGAACGTGTACTGAACTCGGAGGTGCCGTACGTTCGGTACTTGGATCAGTCGGATCGTGAAGACGTACGACTACATCAACCGCGTTGTCATAACGCTTCCGCTTACGGTCTACGAGGGTACGTGTACAATACTCTCGCCTCTCGTTGCTATGCATCACCATGATCCTTGCGTGTGCGTAGGAATTTTTTTGAAATTACTACGTTCCCCAACACTTCATGTTCTAGTAGGGCGCCAAATGATGGCCCATCGAGATTGAAGCACACCAAAAGCACGCTCCACATCCTTTCTAACACTCTCTCGTGCTTGAGCAAACCCAACCCTCTTCTCTCCTATCGGATTGGACATTTTCTTCACAAGAGTTGACTACTGAGGATAGATACCATCAGCTAGGTAGTATCCCTTGTTGTAGTGGTGGCCAATGATCTCAAAATTGACCTCGGAAATATTGCTGCAAGCCTCCCGGATACCGGAGAGCGCTGAAGTATATTGATGTCATTGTGCAAACCAGCTATGCCGAAAGAAGAGTGCCATATCCGGAGATCTTGTGAGGCCACAACTTCAAGTATGACAGTGCAAGCTTTCACATGCTTCTTATATTGCTCCTGCCAAGCAAATGGATAGTTCTTTCCACTTCCAGTGCATATGATCTATGCTAGCAAGCATTCCCGGAAAGTCTCTCTCTGCATTGATCGCCAACGAACAGGCTGTATTTGCGACATTTGACTCCTTCAAGTACTACAAGCCAAACACTGCTACCATGGCCTTGCAGTACTTGTACGATGATGCAAGACATGTGGACTCACTCATGCGTACATATTCATCCATTAGATGCCCAATAATTTCGTATGCAAGCATCCAGATAGTCGTAGTGCATTTCCGGTAAGAGGAGAAGCCAACCTTTTCAAGGGAGTCCTCTTTGCATCTAAAGTAATCATCACATGCCACCACTCCCTCTTGAATACAGTTGAACACATGTCTCTCCATCTAGAAGTGGCGCTTGAAAAACTTGGGATTGAAGAGGGGTGACACGCACTGAAAGTAGTCAGAAAAGAGTAGGCAATGGTCGCTCCCTTTGTTGCGATTCAAGCAGGAGCATGGCTTGGAATCGCGTCCTAAACCTCGGCCACTGCCTAGCAATGTGGTCGTCGATGACCAAAGTAGCAATCACAAAGTCCTCATCGTCCGACGACGAATCATCCGAATCACAAATGAAATTGTTGAAAAAGAATTCATCCCCACTATCCATTGTACCTTGCGGGCAAATCGCCGGACACCTTGCGGGCGTGGTGGAGTTCCCATCGGTGAAGAGCCGAGCGCCCTCCCCGTATAGGCAGAAGGCCTGTCGAAAGCGGAAGTGGAGGGGAGGCGAGTGCAGCCGTTGGTCGCGGAGTGCGAATCCGACGGATGTGGAGGGGAGGCGAGTGCGACAGGCACCCGTGGCTTCTCGTGCACCAATGCTGGCAAGAATGTGCCTCGGATACGGCTTTGAGGAGGGGGAGTGGGTGGATGGTTGAGACGGCCTAGGCAACGTTCAAGCGGCCGGAAGTGGGCGGTGTCGGCTAGGGTAACAAGGACGGATGGTGTCGGAGTGGAGGTGGAGGGGGGAGGGGGGAGGGGAGAATGGCCTGCATGCCACCAACGGGCGGGCCAGGGGGAGTAAAAGGAGGGGCGTTGCGTGTATCCGCGTCAATACAAATCCTTCCCAAAATTGGACCGTAAATAGATTGTGGACGAATGAAACAGATACCCGTTTGTTTGAGTCGTGGCGTTGGGCAGTGATTTTGTGGCTGTTTTGATCAAAACGGATAGGGACAAACAAAATGCGGTGTACTTTGGAGTTGGACTAAGGGAAGAGGGACTCACATAAGAGGAAGAACGAGCGACAAGTCTAGGGTAGAGCCGTAGAGGTCAACCCAGATCTTTACTTGTCACCACTACTCCTTGTCACCTATCAGTTCTTCTTTCCGGCATATGAGACCACCCGTCAGAGGGTTCAGCCCTCTGTCTCTGTTCCCCAACCTCGGTCCGAAGCAGCGGCCTGGATCAGGCTTCAAACCTCAGGGCTACACATCACGCCGTCCGTTCCGTCTCTCTCCCCAAACGCGGCGGCACCAGGCTGCTGCTCGGCTGCTCCCACACTCCTTCTAAACCCTCACTCCCCCGCGCTGTCGCCGGCGACGCGTCGGAGATGGACGGGGGCCACGGGCAGAGGCAGCCGCTGTCGCCGGCGATCTCGGCCTCGGCGGTGCTGCCGCACCAGCGGCAGATGCAGCTCCTCCAGCACCCGGCAATCGCCGATCTCTTCACCCTGTACCTCGGCGTGCGTGCCCATCCCACCCCCCAATCTTTCGCCGTACGCTCTCGCCAAACCCTAGTTCTGACCCTGCCTGCCCGTGGCCTTGCAGGTGAACTCGAAGCAGCGAGCCGAGGACCCGGCGACGGAGACCTCGTAAGTTGTTTCCTCTCCTGTGTGCTTCAAATCGGGTTGGATTTCGTGCGTAGTGCCGTATTAGTACTATTTGGTTAAGGTGGTATGGTAGATGATGTCAGATTATGTTTGTGGCGCCGTTATTTGTTTTACTGGATATGGCGTTAGCTGAGCGCAAGAAGATTATTATGCCTTCTTAATTCCATATTATGCTGGCAATTTTGAAGTAGCTCGTGCAACCCTGGTGTGGTAGCTGTCTTTCTTGTACATTGTCTTATAGCACCTGTTCTGTACTCTGATCACGCGAATTATTCAGGAACAAGCTGCAGAAGAGAGTATCTGCTCATAACAGAGATCTGCCTCCCCGCGACGAGCAGTTCATTTCAGATTTCGAGCAGTTGTGCGTGCCGTTTCCGGTAAGCAGAAGCATTGCACAGATATTCATTTGACCACAGGGCAAAAACAGAAGAGATTGATTATGTTTCCCTTTTTTCTTAGGACCAGGAGCAGTTGCAGGCTGTCACGGAATCAGTTCTCATCTCATTTGT
This sequence comes from Aegilops longissima, assembly GCA_021605205.1. Classification (NCBI taxonomy): domain Eukaryota; kingdom Viridiplantae; phylum Streptophyta; class Magnoliopsida; order Poales; family Poaceae; genus Aegilops; species Aegilops longissima. The sequence goes on along the minus strand of CM038681.1, from coordinate 533,405,559 downwards.
TCTGCAATGCAGTAGCCACGCTCCACAATCTCAGTTCCTGCTCTTTGCTACGCGGTGCCTCTGCTCTCGTGGCCACCTCAGATGGGACAGTCTCATTCCATCTCTACTTAGTGTAGTTTCCTCCGCCGAGGCACCAATGGGCCAAGGGGGTTCTGTGACTGTTGGTGGCCCTGTGTCTTCTTCATCAGCTATTGCAGTGCCAAATGCTCCAAGCTTTCATGCTTCAAATCCTACGTCTCCCTTGTCAGCAATGAACACTATAGGATCTCCTACTCAATCTGGTATCGATCAACCTGTAGGGGCAAATGTGTCACCCATGAAGGCGGCTGAGTTCTCTACTCTTGGGCAGCCTGGTACAACATCAAGAGGTGACCAGTCCCGCAGAGGAGCACAAGTTAGCTACCTGCATCATTTATCCTGTAGGATTATTTTAGCTGGTCTGGAGTCCAATTTGAAGCCAGCTACTCATGCTGTGATATTCCATCATATGGTAAATTGGCTAGTCAATTGGGACCAGAGACCCCATGGCGTGGATGAAGCTGATACAGTGCAAACTTCTAGGATTGGAAGGCCCGTGCATGAATGGATGCATCTATGCTTAGACGTGATTTGGATTTTAGTTGATGAAGAGAAATGTCGCATTCCATTCTATGAGCTTGTTCGCAGCAACTTGCAGTTTCTGGAGAACATTCCTGATGATGATGCAGTGATTTGCATTATTATGGAGATCCATAGGAGGAGGGACATGGTGTGCATGCACATGCAAATGTTGGACCAACACCTTCACTGCCCAACATTTGGAACTCATCGGTTCTTGTCACAATCCTATCCAAGCATAGCTGGTGAATCTGTTGCTAATTTGCGTTATTCTCCTATTACTTATCCTAGTGTTCTGGGTGAGCCACTGCATGGAGAGGTAATATTACCTTTTTTTCATTAATTAGCCACATCTTTTCTTTTATGCCTACTTTTCCCATGCTTGCATGGATTGTTATATTATATATGCATCGAAGCCCCCGGTCAAGCTCATGCTACCTCCATTCCAGTCTATAAGGCGTGCATACATCTTAAGATTTAACTTTGACCATCAGTTAGATCAATAATATACAAGTCATATGTCCTAAAAATCATACCATTGGAAACTTCTTTCGAATACAAATTCAACAATATAATTTTCGTGGCATATAATCTACATTTCGTTGGTTAAATTGATGGTCAAACTTGTTTCGTGGAATGCGTGTGCGCCTTATAAACTGGAACGGAGGGAGTAGTGTTTACTATTACCTCCATGCAGAAATACTTTTATGGAGATTATTTTGATAGCAAGCACATATCATGAAGGTTTTAAACTTAAGCAAATAATTAGATAGAAAAAATAAATGAAATGTCCTTGTGAATACCCAAGAGAATGAGGTAGGAATAAGTTAATGTACAAACATTCTCTATTCAACAACATTTTTGGAAAGGCAGAATTGTGTGAACACATTCTGAGATAGATTCTGCTAATGCCATTTTCATGTGGCCGTATTAGATAGTTTTATGTATATTAGTGATTCTCATGTGGTCATGTTAGATGTATTTATTATTGTCTAAAGCTGCTATAGTTCAAGTACAATGTTTTTAAAACGGTTTATGTTTAGTTACAAAGGGATCACTATTTTTTTCTATGGTTTAGTGGTTCAGTACTGCAAATACAAACAATACTATTTATTTGCGGGTGTCTTGCACATTATTGATACAATATTCATCGTTATGATTGATCATAAATTATATGCAAGTTGCATGAAGTTACACACGAAGCAAGTGAAATGAATCAACTAAAAACTGTTAGGCAACAAACTTGGGCAGGATACCATAGCTTACATTGCATTCTTGTTTAGGATCTTGCAAACTCTATTCCAAAGGGGGGTTTAGACTGGGAACGTGCTCTGCGTTGCTTGAGGCATGCTCTCCGCACAACTCCATCACCAGATTGGTGGAGACGTGTTCTTCTTGTTGCTCCTTGTTACAGATCACATTCTCAAACATCAACACCAGGAGCTGTTTTCTCACCAGATATGATTGGTGAGGCAGTTGCTGACAGGACAATTGAACTACTGAAGTTAACTAACTCAGGTTAGCATCTGGGAGCTTCACTGTTTGTTGATTCGAGTACAGATCCCTTCTCAAGTGGGTGGATTCCAGGTGTACATGGATGCTCACCCCTTTTACTAAATGCCCTTTTTAGGCATGCACCTTTGTTGTTAAGAATATAAATCTGCTTGTCGGATATTCGTATGGAGTTATTAATTATTGCCTGCTGCCTATGCACTCATTACAGCTCTGTCATACTATTGCAGAAACTCAGTGCTGGCAAGATTGGCTTTTGTTTGCAGATATCTTTTTCTTCCTAATGAAAAGTGGCTGTATTGATTTTCTCGATTTTGTGGACAAGCTTGCATCTCGAGTAACAAATGGTGATCAACAGATTCTACGCAGTAATCATGTCACATGGTTGCTTGCACAGATTATCCGTATTGAGATTGTGATGAACACACTTAGTTCGGACCCAAGGAAGGTGATAAACTCTTGTATGATGATATGTACATATTTCTTCATTTTTCCTTCCTTTTTTCTAGTTACTTAAATTCAGTTCTTTAGTTTTTTACGAGAGATGTAGGTGAGGCAATGACAATACTCCCTCCGATCCATATTAATTGTCGTTGATTTAGTACAACTGTACTAAATCAGCGACAATTAATATGGATTGTACTAAATCAACGACAATTAAATATGGATCGAAGGGATACCAAGTTAGCGACAATTAATATGGATCGGAGGGAGTAGATTTTGTTAAACCTTACAAGAAGGTATCTACACGGTTGACAGAGTGTGTACACGGGGGGGGGGCAATCAAGGAGGAAGTGAGTCGTGGCCAATCAATGAAGATGATGTGTATCTGAGTTGGTGTTCACAGACAGAGAGTCCAATAGAATTCCAACATATAAGGTGCTGAAGGGGCAGCTCCAGAAAAGACGATCCCTGGTTTTCAGTTCTTCTGGATTGCAGAGCACACAGTTTGAGTCCTCAGTGACATTGAATGTTATGCCTACGAGCTATGCCAATGGCGCTGAGAATCAGTCTATAGGAGCTATGCAAAGGCCTTAAGCTTGGAAGTGCATTTGCGGTTCCAAATCTGCTTTATAGGCGTGATCCTGAAGGAAAAGGAAGCATAGCCCTGTATATGGTGCAAATGTCATTGCTTTCCTTAGTTAACATGATAGTCGAGAAGGAGCTGTCGGAGATCGTATGTTCATCAACGGCTGCGATGAAGGGGGAAGTGGAGTGCGATTCTTATTTGATGACTGGGTGTTGTAAAAAGGCTATTCTGTTGTGGAATATTATTAAATGCACTTTATCTGGTCTACACTCAATTTGTTTAACACTAACAAACTGTTACAGATAATAACAATACATGACTAACTTCACGTTTAAGAGCTGTAAAATCTTCAATGATTACCGTTTTGTTATATCGGATAATATTTTTATGCTTCCTTTTGTTACTTATCTTATTGTATTTGTCTTAGTTTCACAGTTACATGTTCATTGTAACTACATAATATCGTTCTAATTATTTGCTGTTCTGTCAGGTTGAAACGACACGCAAGATAATTTCATTCCACAAAGAAGACAAAAGCCTTGATCCTAATAACATCAGCCCTCAAAGTATTCTTCTTGATTTCATAAGTAGCAGCCAGACTTTGCGCATTTGGTCTTTCAACACTTCAATTAGAGAGCATTTGAACAGCGATCAGCTTCAAAAAGGCAAACAGATAGATGAGTGGTGGAAACAAATGACAAAAGGTACTTGTACCCTAGATTTACCATCATGCTCTGCTTTGTAAAAATTCTGGCTAAATCAAGAGTTCATTAAAAGGGATATGTGTAGATAGGCCAGGAACTAATTAAATGTAGGAAAATCCTTGTTTGCATTACATAATAACACTAGAATTGGGAATGCAGGCGATGCATGTTATTTCATTGAGAGATGCTTGGCTGCAAACCATTTTTGTAATTTTCAATTTTGCCTTCCTTCATGTATCTACTGATAAATTAGAAACATTTCCCCCCTTGAAATAGCTTCGGGAGAGAGAATGATAGATTTTATGAACTTGGATGAGCGAGCAATGGGCATGTTTTGGGTTCTCTCGTTCACCATGGCACAACCAGCATGTGATGCAGTCATGACCTGGTTTACATCAGCTGGAGGGGCAGAATTCATGCAGGGACCCAATATGCAACCAAATGAAAGAGTGACGATGATGCATGAAACTTACCCTTTGTCAATGGCGTTGCTTTCTGGGTTGTCTATCAACTTGTGTTTGAAGCTTGCTTACCAGCTTGAAGAGACTATATTTCTTGGCCAGGTAAAACTTTAAAAAATTACGCTGCTGCTAATACCCTAGTTGCATTTACATTTCTGTTCTGCATTTACCTTTATAAAGCCCACCACAACTTTTTATTCAGACTATAAGCTTTGCGATTGTTAGTTTTATATACATTAGTTGATACATAAATAGAAAATAGCTTAGTTCGCATATGGTTTCACATGATCAAAACGATTTCTGTGAATAATTCTTCTGCTCATTTAAATAGCAATTGCTGAATAGCTCATATGTTACAGTTTTGCTAACAATATATGAACCTGTGACTATCTGTTTTAAAATTATGACATCATTTGCAATCTTGACTGGAAATATATCTTTCTCGAAGTATGCATACAGTCACAATTATCTCTTCTATTGGTTTGATTGCTAATACTCATCTATCTTTAGATGCCATACAGTTGATATTGCTACTTTAATCTTAACTCTGTTCTTTGCTAGGCTGTTCCTAGCATTGCTATGGTGGAAACCTACGTTAGATTGCTGCTTATAACACCGCATTCATTGTTCCGCCCACATTTTACGGTAAGTTTTGCTACCTGTTAATGTGATCTGTATTCTTCATATGGAGCTTCTGCCAGACTGACTGTTGTTCTCCTCTGATTTCCGAATTACTTTTTGTAATTGTAACTTATAACCCTAAGGGCCCCCTGTTCTGAGTTCGTGCAAATCATGGTCTTATGACATTCGTGCTTTTTAAACTTGGCAGACGTTAACCCAAAGATCGCCATCTATTCTGAGCAAATCTGGTGTGTCTTTGCTCCTACTTGAGATACTGAATTACAGACTACTTCCTCTGTACAGGTAATTCTTTACCTAATTTGATCTGTAGTTTTTTCTTCTTTTTCTTAAAAGGAAAGTAGCTTTGGCACAGCAAAAGATTGGAATCTTTACCTGAGTGTTTCTTTTCCCATCTCTTTCTCCTTTCTTTTCATCTCATTCGAAATGCCGTCTATATTGTGCATATAGAGATTTACCCTTCTAAACTGATCTCAGCATAATAATACATGAATTTCCTTTTGTTTTGTAGTCCTTTAGAAAATCCTCAAAGTCTGCGTCTTTTGTTGATTATATCATTGTGCCTTTCTTATTTTCTTACATCATTATGGATCTTTTGTAGGTATCACGGAAAAAGCAAGGCATTGATGTATGATGTCACAAAGATAATATCAATGATTAAGGGAAAACGTGGAGAGCATCGCCTTTTTAGATTAGCTGAAAATTTGTGCATGAACTTAATTCTCTCACTGAGGGACTTCTTTTTGGTGAAAAAAGAGTTGAAGGTAAAAAGAATACACACTTTTCTTTAGAAATTCGACTATCACTAGTTTGTGGAGTGACTTCTATGGTTATGTAGGGACCAACTGAGTTTACTGAAACGCTTAACCGCATAACCATAATAAGCCTTGCGATCACCATCAAGACACGTGGAATCGCCGAGGTTGAACACATGGTTTATCTTCAACCACTATTGGAGCAAATTATGGCAACCAGTCAGCATACATGGTCAGAAAAGACTCTACGTTATTTTCCTCCCCTTATTCGTGACTTTTTAACGGTTAGGGCGGATAAGAGGGGACAAGCTATCCAAGCATGGCAGCAGGTATCATTTTTTGGGGACACATGTTTGGCCATTTATATCTGTATATGCATCTACTGATCACCATCTTGGGTAGTTTGTAGCTCATTTTTGTTGAGGATTGATTAGTTACGCTTCTGTTTGCTAAATCTTTTTTAGCTTGTAATAACTGCTCTTCTTATTTGTGGATAGTTTGGTGGAGAATGGATCACTTGTATGCACCATTTATGTACTATTAGCATTAGAAAATGCCATTAAATATATACCTCCAGAGTGATATTATCACATATTCACATTTTGCTACTTTATGGTTAAGTTGAATAAATATGGTTTCTGTGACCTGAAAATGCAGCATTTCCACATGCTTGTTCTGGCCATGTGTAAGAGTATAATATTGCCAAAGGTCTTGGATTGATTTCTTTAACTTGCTATCATATTGTTTTTGAGATTATTGTGCCGGGCGCCCGGGCCACATTGTTCTTCACCTTTAATTTTGACAATACTCTCATTTCAGGCAGAAACTACTGTTATCAATCAATGCAACCAGCTACTGTCACCATCCGCTGAGCCGAACTATGTCATGACTTATTTGAGCCATAGTTTCCCTCAGCATCGTCGATATCTATGCGCTGGTGCTTGGATGCTAATGAATGGACATCCTGAGATCAACAGCGCAAATCTTGTATGATTTTATTTTTTGTGATTACTTCCATACGAGGGTTGTCAGTTACTCTATACATGTGCTGCTTGATCTTATCGCAGGCTCGTGTCTTGAGAGAGTTTTCACCTGAAGAAGTTACGGCAAATATTTATACAATGGTTGATGTTCTTCTGCATCATATCCAGCTTGAGCTTCAACGGGGGCATCTAGTGCAGGTGACACAAGATTATTTTTTTTTGGTTACAAGAGTTGTCTCTTTGCCTTTTTGTTTTTTGTGGTTTTCCTTTTCCAGTAGCTTGCGTCTAAATTTTTCTGGTCGCTTATTTTTTGCAGGATTTACTTTCCAAAGCAATCACGAATCTTGCATTCTTTGTCTGGACACATGAGTTAGTTCCACTGGACATTGTGCTGCTAGCTCTTATTGACAGGGATGATGATCCTTATGCTTTACGTCTTGTGGTAAGTCCTCTTAAAAAAATTAGGTTTGAATCCCATATTTCTGTTACATTATTAGTTCGATAACCACTATTTTGTTACCAACTGACTGTTTCCCAGTTGTTAGATAGCTTTAAACATTCTACTAAAAACCAGTTCAACAGCTGTTCATGCAAATATTGAAAGCAGCTAATCTAATAGAATGGTTTTCAAGTTCAGGGTTGATAAGTAGACTCTCGCAAGAGTTGAGGGTTGAAAACCAGACACTTTTTGTATTCTATTTGCAATTTTTAAAGCTTGCACAAGTTGTTTAATGCATGGATATGGTAACACGTTACAGTTTTTGTATTAGTCATTAAAAGAGTAACAGAGGGCAGCATATGGATGCCTTTTGGTAACACATTACTATTATCAAAGTGTCGTAGGAATAGACATAGAGTACCCTGCTGTATATAGGAGGGCAGCACAAGGGCACCACCGTACGGGGCCAGAGATCTGGCTGGTCACCAGTGGTTGAGCTCCAGCTCTGTGGAGGGCGCGGAACTTGAGGAGCTCGGGGATGATGTGTGGGTGCGAAGGGCATCGTAAGCTATCAGGGGCTCGCGGATGGCTGTAGAGGGGAGCTCTCGGGCCATTGCCGCTGTTTTCTCCCAAGTCTAAGACACCTTCACCGGGAGATGGGAGGAGATTAGACTGGGATGGGGAAAGTGGAAAACTACAGAGGATCTCCTTATGTATATGCGCTGGCAGTTTGCTTGTAAATAATGTGTATTGCGGGGAAGTCTCCTGTGGAAGGTTTGGCAAGGGGCTGCAGGAAGCAACTCTGGTGGCGCTTCTCCACCCCAGTGTAAAGCCGACAGGTGTTTGTTGAGTGTGTGCTTCTAGAGGGTTAGAAACACCACAAGCTGAAGCACAAGCCCAAACAAACAGGGTCTTTTGAGTACCAACCAGTGCCTGAGCTGGCTAATTTCTACTCTAAGTAACAACTAGATTTTCGTCTGTGTATACCAAAGTAATTAGAAAGCATTGTACTCAAACAGATTTGATGTTTTAAAACTGAATAGTTGCTTCATCTGTGCATGCTAAAGCTTGGACTTGCTTTGATGATAAATTTAACATTACAGATAAGTCTGCTTGAAAGACCTGAACTTCAGCACAGAATTAAAGCATTCTGCAGTTCTCGTTCTCCTGAGCATTGGCTAAAAAATCAACCTCCAAAAAGAGCTGAGCTCCAGAAAGCTCTTGGTAACCATCTTTCATGGAAGGACCGGTAAGTGCAATCTTTTAATTGATATTCAAGTCCAGTGTTTTAGTTAAATATGCAATTATGCATTTGGAATTTGAATGATATATAACATATTCTTGAAAACATGCGTAAAGCAGGTTCATTTTTAACCTTAGTTGTCTTTTGAATAGCAATACCAACTAGCTATTTGATTGAAAATTTGCTTGTTAATCTGATTGCCTGGTACAGTCTGATATATTTGGATCTGTACATAAATTCGAGCGTACTGTGCTTAGTTCATCTTTAGTCAGTGGCGTTTCTGGGCATGCCTGATAAGTACTTGTCCATTTATTTCTCAGCCTTAAATTGAACCATCCCTGTTTTTATCTGAATCTCGCTGGTTTGGGAAACCCTTGTCCTATTCCCAACCATATATGGCCACTAGTAATAGACTTCCTGAACATTCTTAAGGGTGGATGTAAGATGCCTTTTTCTACGTATTGCTGTGATTAGATTTTACTTTAGCAATGGATCATATATCTACTTTACCCGGTAAAAGAACATATCTACTTTTTTCTGCATTTGTTTTTTGTTTGTAAAATCATCTTGATGTTTTAAGTGGCGTGCATTTTTCATGATTCAACTTTGTAAGTAACTAATAAAGCAAGGTTTAGTGGTAGAAAAGCAATACATTGTAATGAAATTGATCAAAGTTTAGTTTTGAGTTTTCCGACAATTCTTCCAATTTGCTGCTCGGGCCAGTGCCAATAGTCTCAATATGTAGGGTGGAAACAGATCGGATGCTGACTAGATGGTACTCTTCCCAGTTTCTTGTCCATAATTTTAAAACGAGTACAGATGCAAATTCGGATGTTGTCGAACACGAGGACAGCTCGGGTGCTACTTGAATACAAATATCCTATTTTTTTGCGAGGTTAAATATCCTAAAACTTTGACGACACACTATAGGGCACTTGATATTGCTGTTGATTGATGACATATGATGAACAGTGGTTCACTTGATCTCTTCTTTGGTTGTTCAAGGCTTCCAGCGGCACAATATACCAGCTAACAAGTCTTAGAGCTAGGCAGCAAACTAGTTTGGCATTTGTGGGTCATAATTAAGCGCATGGTAGATTTTTGTCCAGCTCTTTACGCATGCATCTTGATTCCTGAAAGCAACACCGCGACGTGATTGATCACTACTGTATGGTCATGTTATTACCGTGCGCGATGGAAGCTGAAAGGAGTAGGAGCGTGCCTGCGTGGAGAAGAAAGCGGAAGAGTCGCATGGAGGGCACTAGTGTGAAAGGGCGACGTGCAAGTTGCTTGGCAAGGGATGCGACTGAGGTGTCTGATGCCAGAGCTTTGGCACTTGACTTTGTTTATTGGGCTTTTCCTTGCTAAATGGGCTGAGATCTAAGGGGACAGCCGCACCGGGTCAGGGAGCTGGATAGTTTTTACTCCGACACTGATACATTCGATTTCAAAATTAGTATCCTCATCTTTTTCCAATGCCACATCCGCATTTATATCTGGATATTATGTCCCCATATTGTCAGGATCCAGATTTGATTCTGATTCGGATGCAGATATTTTATCCCATAGTAGCCTTTTCTTGAATACGGACATCAGATAATTTGTATTATCTGGTGCTAGTTTCCACCCTTAACAATATATTGCTCCGGTTCAGAGGGGCTGATGCACCTACAGAAAAACCCTACAAAGTGAGCCCAATAATTAATTTGCAGTTTGGGGCGCAGGGGTAGTTAGAAGGGTGTGCTAGCCTCAATCCCCTGGCTGACATATACTCCCTCTGTCCAAAAAAAGTTGTCCCTCAAATGGATGTATCTAGCACCAAATTAGTGCTAGATACATCCATTTGAGAAACAAGCTTGGGACAAGTTTTTTCGGACGGAGGGAGTATCTCTTTACTTATGTTTATATTACCTTGTAGGCTTGTACCATGGCATATTATGTTGATTTGGGTATATTTGACTTTTTAAATCATATTTCTGTTGGTATATTTTGCCCTTTTGGGTTTCTGTGCAAAAGTTATTGAAGCTTGATTCACTATAGTTGTTTTGTGAGTGCAGCTATCCTCCCTTTTTCGATGACATTGCTGCCCGCTTGCTTCCAGTCATCCCACTGATAATTTATAGGCTTATTGAGAATGACGCTACAGATATCGCAGACAGGGTTCTTGCATTTTATTCTACCTTTCTCGCTTTCCACCCACTGAGATTTACATTTGTGCGGGATATTCTTGCATACTTCTATGGTCATCTTCCAAGCAAGTTAATTGTCCGGATCCTCAACGTGCTGGGTGTTAGCACCAAGGTAAACCCCTGTTTCTTTTCTGGAAACTCTTCTAGCTGTCCAGTTCTATTCATTCATACTAATGGTGATCATTTTACAGACTCCTTTCTCAGAATCCTTTGCTCAATATTTAGGGTCTTCAAATTCTTCTATTTGCCCACCACCAGAATATTTTGCCAACCTTTTGCTAGGCCTTGTTAATAATGTCATACCTCCTTTGAGTAGCAAGTCCAAATCAAACCCAGCAGATGCTTCTGGCGGACGCACAAATTTCAGCAAGCCTCATGCATCTACGCAAGCTGGTGGAAATAGTAACGCTGATGCTCAGAGGGCATTTTATCAAAATCAGGATCCTGGGTCATACACACAGCTTGTTTTGGAAACAGCAGCTATTGAGATTCTCTCACTTTCTGTGCCAGCTTCTCAAATAGTGTCCTCTCTAGTTCAATTAATAGCCCATGTACAAGCAATGCTTATACAGTCAAATACTGGTCAAGGAATGTCTGGTGGTTTGGGCCAAAACTCTGGGCTGCCAACTTCTCCTTCAGGTGCGGGTGCTGAGTCGGCAGGTGCCAGCCGAGGAAACACTTCAGCAAGTGGAATCAGCGCGAACTTTGTTTCTAGAAGTGGCTACTCTTGTCAGCAGTTGTCTGTTTTGATGATTCAAGCATGTGGCTTCTTGCTGGCACAACTCCCACCAGAATTTCACATGCAACTTTACTCAGAAGCAGCTCGAATCATAAAAGATTGTCGTTGGCTTTCTGACAGTTCGAGACCTGTGAAAGAGCTTAACTCAGCTGTTGGTTACGCACTTCTGGACCCAACATGGGCTTCTCAAGACAGTACATCGACAGCCATAGGTACCGTAAGACATTTTTGTTTACTGTGTTTTTACCCCATTTCAGCTTAAACATTTGGGCCCATTCAGCTCAGTGTTAATTTAATACAGTTATACCATTTTGTGCTCTGGTTATATGTTTGTTCTGCCTTGATTGCAGGTAACATTGTGGCCCTTCTACACTCATTTTTTAGCAATCTTCCTCAAGAGTGGCTGGAATCTTCACATACTGTCATCAAACATCTCCGGCCAGTGACTTCAGTTGCCATGTTGAGAATTGCCTTCCGCATATTGGGCCCCTTATTGCCTCGTCTAGCCTTTGCTCGACCTCTATTCATGAAGGTATGCTTGGTTTTCCCTTTGTACTTCCTAGTTACTAAAAGAATGTATAATTTGGATTTTCAGCTGTTTTGAACAAATTTCTATGATATATGTTACACCTGTAATCTCAATAATCAAAGCAAGATCATGTTCCAACATGGCTTCTATTCTGTCTTCTGTTTCAGAAACTTCACACTGAAAAAAGCATTGCTAGCCTCTTTCCAATGTACTCCCTCCGATCCATATTACTTGTCGTTGCTTTAGTACAACTTTGTACTGAAGTTGTACTAAAGCAGCGACAAGTAATATGGACCGGAGGGAGTAGTATTTTTTGTCTATTTAAAGACTGCAATCCTATAGGAATGTTTTTCCTATATATATGTTTGGAACAGGGAATGAGTTTCTAGGATTCTTATGGAGTGACTCTCAACAGTTCCTCTCGTGCATTCATATAGGCTCGCAGTCATATATCATTAGGCCCTACACTTGTCTGATTTGCTCTGTTGTGTCTTCGACACAATTGAGCTGTAAGTGTGCCCTTGCTCTCTGAAGGAAATAAATGAATGCATGTTATTGATTGTTCCCCACGACCCAATGTTTTCATACATGGGAAGAGCTTCATGCAGGCCAAAGGTGTTCGGGACCCACAACATCCGCTCTTGCTATATCGCTAGTTTTCATCATTTTCGCACCAACAGAAACACCATTTTTCTTTACTCCACCAGCCCCTGCTCTGCTGGCTTCACCAGTGGTCCGATATATACGAAGTACAGTTTATTTGTTGTTCTGTACTAATTTTCTCGTGTCCTCCGGATCTGCAGACACTGGCTTTGCTGTTCAATGTGTTGGGGGATGTGTTCGGGAAGAACTCTCAGGCCTCACCTCATGTGCCGGCATCAGAAATTGGAGACATCATTGACTTCGTGTAAGATACTCCTAATCCTTGCTGAAAATTCTCGGGCATGGACTACATGTATCTTCCCATTATGTGCTCAATCGTTAATTCAATGTATAACTTCTCATATGAGCTACTTCATGTTCTCGTCGCGAAAACAGGCATCATGCCGTCATGTATGAAGGTCAAGGCGGCCCGGTTCAGAGTACCAGCAAACCTAAAGTGGAGATACTGACATTGTGCGGGAAATTGCTGGACCTGCTTCGGCCCGACGTGCAGCATCTCCTGTCCCACCTCAAGACCGATCCAACCTCGTCTATTTACGCGGCGACCCATCCAAAGCTAGCGCAACAACACCCATCCTAAGCTACAGCACAACATGGATGATGTAGAATAGTGTACACCTGGACTGCTGCGGCTCGGCTGATCTCGCTGTGCAGGCCTGAGCGCCAAGCAGGTTTAACCAGTTAACTTGCTGCCAGACTGGAACCTGGAGTTTGTCTCAACGGTTAGGGGCAGATTGTCCGTTGGATCTGTGTTGTAACCCCATATATATGTAGCAGTGGTGTAGATCGCGACGTTTATCATCTACGAGTAAAAGTTAGCTTGTCTGTCAAAGCATATTTACTGTCAACTCCATGCAAGCGCTTGTGCATTTCGTTCGTCGCTTCATGGCTGCAACTCATTGGCTGGAGTTGGCGGTACCAAGTACTGCCCCTTTTCCTCTGATGCTGCAGTGCAGGACACGGCTCGTTTGGTCGATGGTCACGGTCAGGGGTTACCCGTCGTGACACCGATCTGAGCCGAGCAAGCAAGAGTGCATCGCGTGCTTGCAAGGTTTGTCACGGAGCAGGCGCCAAGGACGGACGGACCCTTGTCGCCGGTGGCCATCAGACGCTCGCTGGTGTACCTGTGTTCTGAACCGAGGACATCGCGTCACAGTGGCGCGCAGCGTGCAAGACAGCTTCTCTCCGGTTGAGGCGGTCCGGAAAATTTCGTTCTTTTCCACGTTAACATAGCCCGCACTCCCACGGTTCATTCAGCCTCTTTCTTTTCCGATAGATAGATCCGCGGTGATTAGCAAGCAAGGTCCACGTAGTACGTGCCTGGTAATCCGTGGCCCGTCTTCTCCTGCTGCTAATCCGTGGTCGGGTGCACCGCCCTAGCAGAAAGAAACACCATGCATATATGCATGGCATGCATGGTCCACCCGTGTGGGTGAGGCCGAGGCCGGTTGATGAGATTCAGAGCGAGCAGAGGCCGGCTCACACGTACTGGGGCTCTGCTCGCCACGTGCGCGTGGCCCCTTTCCACTTCCGGCCGCACCTATTAATCCCCCGCTACGCGCCTCCGCTCGCACATTAAGGCCAAACTTCCTCCTCCTGGGACTGACTGATTCCCTCGAGACCCGAGCGAGCGCCTGCCCCTGCCGCCTCCCTTCCCAGCCCAGCTCGCTCACTCACTGCTTCACTGGTGCTCGCCCGGCTCGATCGGCAGAGATGGGCAGGCAGCCGTGCTGCGAGAAGGTGGGCCTGAAGAAGGGCCCGTGGACGGCGGAGGAGGACCAGAAGCTCGTCACCTTCCTCCTCTCCCACGGCCATTGCTGCTGGAGGCTCGTCCCCAAGCTCGCAGGTCAGCAACGCTTACACTCGTATATGCATGGCAACGATTCGATCAGGCCATTCTTGCAAACGCATTTGGTCTCAATCGCGTGCGTGGATTCGTTCGCAGGGCTGCTGAGGTGCGGCAAGAGCTGCCGCCTGAGGTGGACCAACTACCTGCGGCCTGACCTCAAGCGGGGCCTGCTCTCCGACGACGAGGAGAAGCTCGTCATCGACCTCCACTCGCAGCTCGGCAACAGGTGCGCCTCCATGCTAGTGTCCAGCTCGACGACGATGAGTAGTATGCATGTTCGCGTCGTGAATTTCTGTTTTGATGTTGCGCCACAGATGGTCCAAGATCGCGGCGCGGCTGCCGGGCAGGACGGACAACGAGATCAAGAACCACTGGAACACCCACATCAGGAAGAAGCTCAAGAAGATGGGCCTCGACCCCGTCACCCACCAGCCCGTCGCCGCCTCCCGCGCCGACCCCCTCGAGGACCCGCGGCAGCAGGACCCCCACTGCGACGGCAAAGCCTCGTCCCAGGAATCGGCCGGCTCCGGCACCGAGGAGGAGGCGCCGACGAGCGCCGAGCCGAAGCAGCGCGCCGCCTGCTCTGCCTCCACCGCGTCGGCCGTGTCGCCGTCCCCCTGCTCCTCCTCGTCCGCCTCGGCCTCGGCCTCCGTCGCCACGCCCGGCGGCGCCGACGTGGACTGGCCCGACCCCCTCGACCTCTTCCAGGTCGACGCCATCATCGACATGGACTGGGCCAGTATCCTGTCCGGTAGCGGCGGCGGCGGCGACATTGGCCTCGATCTCTTCGACCAGTGCTCCGACGTCGCCTTCGATCAAGAGGTGTGGATGTGATCCAGCGGCTGTTAGTGTTCGGATCGAGGGTTAGAATTAGATTGCGTCACCCACTCAGAGTCACCTCCTTCTGTTTTCCACTCTCTCCGTGCTCTGTTTTCTTTGGTTTCTTGGGAGAGAATTCGTCCATGTTCATGTCCGTGCATGCATGCTTGTTGATAAGGAATGAGAAAAATGTTGAAAGTGCTTATGAAAATTGATTATATGCGAAGAAAGTGTCAAGAAGCAGTTCACTGGATCATCGATCACGGTATGATCTTTGGTTCAACGCGCTCATGCACAAGCACAAAAGAACAAACATTCCCACCCATACCCCCTATAAACATATTCAATTCTGAAAGCGAAAAGCTAAGCCTTTTGTCAAAGAAAAATGTTTTGTTTTATGAACATGGCTGAATAGTATTTGTGCATGCACGCTCCAATGATGGACTGCGGCAGAGACTCCCTGGAACGAAAGCTCAGTGCTTCCGGGACCAGTTCGGAAGTGTGAGGAGTGCTTTAGCAAATAGTAGTGGAGTACTTAAGTTCAAGATGTCTGTTGCTAATATAACCACACACAGATTAGTTAAATAAGAAAGGCTCCATGCACAAAAGCATCCTTGTGTAGATAATCCAAAAAAAAAAAAGATCATTCAAAAAACAGTACTCAAAGAAGGATCATTCAAAACTTTTATTGTCGCAGCCTTGTAAACCTTTTCTTTGCCAGGTCTTAGAGGCATCCTTCCAATCACCGGGAACATAATTCTCCTTGATTTGACCGTTAGGCTCTGTTTGAGATTGAGTGTGTTTTTTCGCGAAGGGCGTGGCTAGGTCTCAATGTCGACTGAGATTTAACTAAGTCTCATCAAGTGACATAACATTCAAGAAAAAAAAAGAAAAACTAAAAAAATGCATGGATCTTAATGTAAAATCTTACGGATATAGCATTAACTGACACTTAACCAAGTCTCAGACGACTAACATTTAACAAGACTATTTTGCGAAATACCAAGGAGCACAAGAAAAGACCCCCAATAAAAGCAGGCCCTTTTTCGATAAATAAGAAAAAACAATAAAAAACAGGCCTTTAGATATACACTGTTTTGCTTGGTTCGTTTGCATCAACACCTAAATAATTACGTGAGTTAAATACACTATGAGTGCCTAAACTTGTCTTGTGCGGTCAGTTTAGTACCTAAAGTTGTAAACTACACGAAAGTGGTGCTCAAACTTGTCCTGTCGTGCAAATACGGTGCCTTCTACCGTATCCGGGCATTAAGACTGCCCACGTGGCGTGCCAGCATGGCAGCGGCCCGCATATAAGTGACTAGGAGCATTTTTTACAGCCAACCCCCTCAGATTTTATTTAACTACACATAATTGTATCGCATACGGTTGTGGGTCTTAGCATATGTTAGCGCAGGCGAGCGGATGAAAAGATAAGAAAGAAAAAAACATGCCTATAGGGATTGGAGCACTGGACCACACGAGCACACACGCGTCATATTTACCACCTCATCAACAACGGCCGTATGTGTAAATAAAAGATACAACTCATTTTATAATAATAATACTGTGTGAAATAATAAAGAGATAATAATAAGAAAGAAGAAGGAAATTAGAAGTTCGCAGGAGCTCATGTGCCAGCCTTTTAAGCTGGCCAGTAAACAATCAAGGTTTTTTTTTGACAAATTTAGAGAAACGCCATCCTGTATACAATATGAATTACCAATTTTTTTTGTGTTGTATATAAACATTTGTACTATTATTTTTCTCAATACTGAATCTCGTGTGTGTGGTATGCATCTGTGCATACCTCAATAACACTTTATTTGTTTGGTGCACCTAAATTCTTCACTTGTTACCGTATGTAACAATCTCATTAATGTATAAACCATATTTACCCCATTAGAGCATCTACAGTTGGAATTTTCCTACGGTTTTTGTACCATTGATTTTTCCCCTTAGGTTTGTCCAGGTGAGACCTTGGAAGGTCGTGGTTCGAACAATACTGTTCACCCGAGGACCTCTTGGTGCTACCAACGCGTGTGTGTGAGCTAACCAACAGACAAGACACCACTTGATGCCTTAATGAGATAATTTAATGAGGGAGATTTAGAAAATATGCCGTTGCATCTAAAAAAAATGTTCAAGATGTTTCTGAAAAAATGTTTCACATTTATTATAAATCTGTAAACATGTTTTTGAAAGACTTTTGACATGCATTCAAAAATTGACAACAAAAATGTTCAACGTGTATTGAAAAAATTATTGTGTACAACTATTTTACATTTCTACAAACACTTTTAACATGTTTTAGTACATTTCTAGAATTACTATTATTACACAATAATTTTTAATACACATTGAACAGTTACATTGTCAACTTTTTGTGATTGTGTATTTTAAAAATACAATGAAGATAGGCAATAATTGTCCGTGCTTGTGGTCTTGCATGAAGATACATAAATCAACACAAAAAAATATACATTGAACAGTAAATCCACATAAAATTTAGAAAAAGTTCATTTTACCTCTTCAAACTACACAATAATGAAAATAGAATAGATTATCAAAAATGAATATAGAATAAAGAATTTTTTTAATATAGAATATTGAATTAAAATACACAATATTTGCATACTGATAATTATTATATTTTTATATGGTAAAATTTCCATATCATGAAAACTAAGCAGGAACTTGAAAAAAGAACATGAAGAAAATGTGTCCAGGGATTGCATGCACAGCGATATGCGGAATTGGTCTATATATGTTTCTGGCTAATACTACGATGCATTATTTAGATTGGCCTGGTGGCCATCTCGTGCCTACGTTATGCACTAAGCAATGCACTAAGCAGTAGTTCCAGGATCCCCGTCCCTGCAATTTATTTTAGTGATTTCTCACTCTTTCATACTGGCACATGGGACTCGCATTTATAATTTGAGAAGCCTTACTATGTATTTTCAAATAAAACATGAGGTGTTCTCTGTAAAAACAAAATCAATCGTCTACTTGCATACGGTAGACCATACGGCCGCATACGGGGGGAGGCACCGTATATGCGCAGGAGGACAAGTTACATCACAACTTTTTTGTATTCTACAAGTTTAGGTACCAAACTGACCGCGACGGACAAGTTAAGGCACCCGTGGTGTATTTAACTCTAATTACATACAATAAAACCTTCATGAACTGAATATTTTACTTTCATGTTACATTTGAGAACCCCTTAAATGCCTTCTCAAAGGGTTGTCAAAATTTTGAGATATATCTAATTAGACCTTTTTTCACTTATTTATGCTGGGAAGAGGGAAAAATGACATTGTGACACATGTCATGGGCACTGCTCCTTTAATTTGTCCCTCGAGGGAATTGTTGGGGCAGAATCTGCTTAACGCGCATGACCTTTTTACATGAGTAGGTCAAACGCATTTAGTTGTGACAAGAAATATATTCAGTTGATATCTACATCAAAATAGGGGTTTCTCCATGAAGTCCTTGTATACAATACTGGCACACCTAGGTGCTCGTTCTCAATCATTAAATCTGGAAAAGTAAAAGAATCAAAGGGGAGGGGTTATACTCACCAAGGATAATCTTTGCAACAAGCATTGGTCGAACAATCCAAAATGTTTCTTCTCTAATCAAAATAAAATATATAGAACACTTACTTTTGTAAGTCTGATAAGTCATTTTGCATGGCAAGTCATTGTCACACAACATAGGCAATGTCCGGTTTACGCCCCTCGTTAGTATATTGTTGACATGTTTAGTTTGGAAGTGTGAGTACTATACTATACTTTGGCACTAGTAGTACTTAATTTCAAGAAGTCCCTTGCTAATATAACCTACCACTGATTAGATAGTAAGAAAGGCCCTACTCAGAGAAGACTCATTTCGTACCTAGGATGGATCCTAAGTTCGGCTTCAAAAGACTGGATTGGTTGGGAGATACTTCCTCCATTTCAAAAAAGAACGCGTAACAACAACATGGGTACCAAGGAGGTGTTAAGAGTGTTCTTACAGCTTTATGCATTGACTCATAAAGTTACTAGTCATAAATGCTCATGTATGAATTGGTTTGCCATGGCTTGATTTCGTAATACAATTGTGACATGAAAAAAAGATAAAGATCAAGACATGCTCTATTATGAAAAAGATTAAAAGATTAACCACTCCACTCTTAAGAGAATATGTGTATTTTTTTAGCTTTAGAGGAGAAAAATTCACATTGTGACACACGTGATGAACATCACTCCTCTAGTTTGTCCTTAAGGGGAATTGTTGGGGAAAATCTTTCATTTTTCTTTTGCTTTTTGTGTGTCAACAATAAAGATAGCATAACTAGGAAAGAAATAAAACAAGCAAATAAGGTGTTTGTGTGCAGGTACCCGGTTTGTTTGGTGAAGCCTCCCAGGCAATGGCGCCATAAATTCTTATACTATTTATAATAGTGTTGGGATTCCTCGAAGAGTAAGGGTGATGTAGTATAGTAGCAGATAGTATTTCTCTCAGTTAAGAACCAAGAATTATCGAACCAATAGAAGATGGCACACAAACAACTTTAGCAGTACCTGCACACACACAAACAAATGTTTGCACCCAACAAAGACAAGGGGGCGTCACTCCCCTTGTTCTTGACAGTTGCAAGTATCAAATTTGATAGTGGTAGATATAATAAATAAGAATAAAAAATAAAAGTAAAGAAAACAGCTAGGAATTATAAGATTTGTTTTAAAGGTGAATGGACCCGGGGGTCATACCATTCACTAGAGGCATCTCTCTCATAAATAGCATCGGTGGATAAACAAACTAATGTTGCACAATTGACAGAAAAGCGCATAGTTATGATAATCATCCATGGCATAATTAATATATAGGCATTACGTCTGCGACAAGTAGACTATAATCCAACTGCACCTACTACTATTGCTTCACGCTATCTAGCATGCATCTCAAAGTATTAAGTTAATAACAAACAGAGTAACACATTAAGCAAGATGACATAACGTAGACAGAATAAGATCATGCAATATGTTCAAACCCCCCCTTTTATCATTAGCAGCAACAATATAATATGTGCCTTGCAACCACTCCTCTCACAGAGTAAGGACACCGTAAGATTGAACTGATAGGGAACGTAGCATGCAATTTCAAAAAATTTCCTACGATCACACAAGATCTATCTAGGAGATGCATAGCAACTAGACGGGAAGAGTGTGTTCACGTACCCTCGTAGACCGAAAGCGGAAGCGTTATGTTAACGCGGTTGATGTAGTCGAACGTCTTCACGATCCAACCGATCCATGTACCGAACGTACGGCACCTCCGTGTTCAGCACACGTTCAGCTTGATGACGTCTCTCGAACTCTTGATCCAGTAGAGGGTCGAGGGAGAATTCCGTCAGCACGACGGTGTGGTGACAGTGGTGGTGATGTGATCCGCGCAGGGCTTCGCCAAAGCACTACGACGCTATGACCGGAGGAGTAAACTGTGGAGGGGGCACCGCACACAGCTAATAGAATTCTTAGTGTGCCTTTGGGGTGCCCCCCGCCCCCGTATATAAAGGAGGGGAGGAGGAGGCCGGCGGCCAGGAGTCCCTAGTACAAGTAGGATTCGCCCCCCCTTTTCCTTTCTCCACTGGAGGGAAAAGGAAGGAGAGGGAGAGGGAGAGGGAAAGGGGGGCGCCGCCCCTCCCCCTAGTCCAATTCGGACTGCCATGGGGGGGGGCACCCCTTGCGGCCCTCCTCTCTCTCCACTAAGGCCCACTAAGGCCCAATATTCCCCCCGGGGTTCCGGTAACCCCTCGGTACTCCGGTAAAACACCCGAATCACTCGGAACCATTCTGATGTCTGAATACTACCTTCCAATATATGAATCTTTACCTCTCGTCCATTTCGAGACTCCTCGTCATGTCCGTGATCTCATCCGGGACTCCGAACAAACTTCGGTCACCAAAACACATAACTCATAATACAAATCGTCATCGAACGTTAAGCGTGCGGACCCTACGGGTTCGAGAACTATATATGTAGACATGACCGAGACACATCTCTGGTCAGTAACCAATAGCGGAACTTGGATGCTCATATTGGCTCCTACATATTCTACGAAGATATTTATTGGTCAAACCGCATAACAACATACGTCATTCCCTTTTTCAAGGAAATATGCCCTAGAGGCAACAATAAAGTTATTATTTATTTCCTTATATCATGATAAATGTTTATTATTCATGCTAGAATTGTATTAACCGGAAACATAATACTTGTGTGAATACATAGACAAACAGAGTGTCACTAGTATGCCTCTACTTGACTAGCTCGTTGATCAAAGATGGTTATGTTTCCTAGCCATTGACATGAGTTGTCATTTGATTAACGGGATCACATCATTAGGAGAATGATGTGATTGAATTGACCCATTCCGTTAGCTTAGCACTCGATCGTTTAGTATGTTGCTATTGCTTTCTTCATGACTTATACATGTTCCTATGACTATGAGATTATGCAACTCTCGTTTACTGGAGGAACACTTTGTGTGCTACCAAACGTCACAACGTAACTGGGTGATTATAAAGGTGCCCTACAGGTGTATCCGAAGGTACTTGTTGGGTTGGCGTATTTCGAGATTAGGATTTGTCACTCCGATTGTCGGAGAGGTATCTCTGGGCCCTCTCGGTAATGCACATCACTTAAGCCTTGCAAGCATTGCAACTAATGAGTTAGTTGAGGAATGATGTATTGCGGAACGAGTAAATAGACTTGCCGATAACGAGATTGAACTAGGTATTGAGGTACCGACGATCGAATCTCGGGCAAGTAACATACCGCCGACAAAGGGAACAACATATGTTATTATGCGGTCTGACCGATAAAGATCTTCCTAGAATATGTGGAAGCCAATATGAGCATCCAGGTTGTGCTATTGGTTATTGACCGGAGACGTGTCTCGGTCATGTCTACATAGTTCTCGAACCCGTAGGGTCCGCACGTAAAGTTTCGATGACGGTTATATTATGAGTTTATGAGTTTTGATGTACCGAAGGTTGTTCGGAGTCCCGGATGTGATCACGGACATGACGAGGAGTCTCGAAATGGTCGAGACATGAAGATTGATATATTGGAAGCCTATATTTGTGTTGGGGAACGTAGTAATTTCAAAAATTTTCCTACGAACACGCAAGACCATGGTGATGGCATAGCAACGAGAGGGGAGAGTGTCCGTCCACGTACCCTCGTAGACCGAAAGCGGAAGCGTTATAACAACGCGGTTGATGTAGTCGTACGTCTTCACGATCCGACCGATCCAAGCACCGAACGTCGGCACCTCCGAGTTACGCACACGTTCAGCTCGATGACGATCTCCGGACTCGATCCAGCAAAGTGTCGGGATGAGTTCCGTCAAGACCACGGCGTGGTGGCGATGTTGATGCTCCACCGACGCAGGGCTTCGCCTAAGCTCATGACGATATGACTTCTCCGGCGCGGGCTTCGCCTAAGCTCATGACGATATGACCGAAGTGGAATATGGTGGAAGGGGCACCGCACGCAGCTAAGGAAAGATCCATAGATCAACTTGTGTGTCATGGGGTGCCCCCCCCCGTATATAAAGGAGCAAGGGTGGGGGGGGGGGTGCGGCCGGCCCTAGAGAGGCGCGCCTGGAGGAGTCCTACTCCCACCGGAGTAGGACTCCCCCTCTCCTAGTTGGACTAGGACTTGAGGAAGGGGGAAGAGGGAAGGGGTGCGGCCCTCCCCTAGTCCAATTCGGACTAGGCCATGGGGCGCGGCCTGCCCTAGGCAGTCCCTCTCTCTTTCCCAGGGCCCAATAAGGCCCAATACTTCTCCCGGCGAATTCCGTAACTCTCCGGTACTCGAAAATACCGAATCATTCGAACCTTTCCGAACTCGAATATAGTCGTCCAATATATCGATCTTTACGTCTCGACCATTTCGAGACTCCTCGTCATGTCCCCGATCTCATCCGGGACTCGAACTCCTTCGGTACATCAAAACTCATAAACTCATAATATAACATCATCGAAACCTTAGCGTGCGGACCCTACGGGTTCGAGAACTATGTAGACATGACCTAGAACTATTCTTGGTCAATAACCAATAGCGGGACCTGGATGCCCATATTGGCTCCTACATATTCTACGAAGATCTTTATCGGTCAAACCGCATAACAACATACGTTGTTCCTTTGTCATCGGTATGTTACTTGCCCGAGATTCGATCGTCGGTATCCAATACCTAGTTCAATCTCGTCACCGCAAGTCTCTTTACTCGCTCGTAATGCATCATCCCATAACCAACTCATTGGTCACATTGCTTGCAAGGCTTATAATGATGTGCATTACCGAGAGGGCCAGAGATACCTCTCCGACAATCGGAGTGACAAAACCTAATCTCAAATACGCCAACCCAACATGTACCTTTGGAGACACCTGTAGTACTCCTTTATAATCACCCAGATTACGTTGTGACGTTTGGTAGCACCAAAGTGTTCCTCCGTAAACGGAGTTGCATAATCTCATAGTTACGGGAACATGTATAAGTCATGAAGAAAGCAATAGCAACACACTAAACGATCAAGTGCTAGGCTAACGGAATGGGTCATGTCAATCAGATCATTCTCCTAATGATGTGATCCCGTTAATCAAATGACAACTCATGTCTATGGTTAGGAAACATAACCATCTTTGATTAACGAGCTGGTCAAGTAGAGGCATACTAGTGACACTCTGTTTGTCTATGTATTCACACATGTATTATGTTTCCGGTTAATACAATTCTAGCATGAATAATAAACATTTATCATGAAATAAGGAAATAAATAATAACTTTATTATTGCCTCTAGGGCATATTTCCTTCAGTCTCCCACTTGCACTAGAGTCAATAATCTAGTTCACATCATCATGTGATTCAACACTAATATTCACATCTGTATGTGATTAATACCCATAGTTCACATCGTCATGTGACCAACACCCAAAGGGTTTACTAGAGTCAATAATCTAGTTCACATCGCTATGTGATTAACACCCAAAGAGTACTAAGGTATGATCATGTTTTGCTCGTGAGAGAAGCTTAGTCAACGGGTCTCATCACATTCGAGCCGTATTTATTTTTGCAAATATTCTATGTCTACAATGCTCTGCACGGAGCTACTCTAGCTAATTGCTCCCACTTTCAATATGTATCCAGATTGAGACTTAGAGTCATCTGGATCAGTGTAAAAAGCTTGCATCGATGTTACTCTTTACGACGGGCTCTTTTATCACCTCCATAATCGAGAAATATTTCCTTAGTCCTCACTAAGGATGTTCTTGACCAATGTCCAAAGATCTACTCCTAGATCACTATTGTATTCCTTGCCAAATTCAGAGCAAGGTATATAATAGGTCAGTACATAGCATAGCATACTTTATAGAACCTATGGTGAGGCATAGGAATGACTTTCATTCTCTTTTCTATTTTCTGCCGTGGTCGGGATTTGAGTCTCACTCAATTTTACACCTTTGCAACACAGGCAAGAACTTTTCTTTGACTGTTCCATTTTGAACTACTTCAAAATATTGACAAGGTATGTATTCATTGAAAAACTTATCAAGCGTCTTTGATCTATCTCTATAGATCTTGATGCTCAATATGTAAGCAGCTTCACCGAGGTCTTTCTTTGAAAAAACTCCTTTATGCTTTGCAGAATAATTCTACATTATTTCCGATCAACAATATGTCATTCACATATACTTGTCAGAAATGCTGTAGTGCTCCCACTCACTTTCTTGTAAATACAGGCTTCTCCAAAAGTCTGTATAAAACCATATGCTTTGATCAACTCATCAAAGCGTATATTCCAACTCCGAGATGCTTGCACCAGTCCATTGATGGATCGCTGGAGCTTTGCACATTTTGTTAGCTCCTTTAGGATTGACAAAAACTTCTGGTTGCATCATATACAACTCTTCTTTAATAAATCCATTAAAGAATGTAGTTTTGCCATCCATTTGCCAGATTTCATAAAATGTGGCAATTGCTAACATGATTCGACAGACTTAAGAATCGCTACTGATTGAGAAAATCTCATTTGTAGTCAACACCTTGAACTTGTCGAAAACCTTTTTGCGACAAGTCAAACTTTGTAGATAGTAACACTACTATCATCATCTGTCTTCCTCTTGAAGATCCATTTATATAATATGGCTTGCCGATCATCGAGCAACTCCATCAAAGTCCATACTTTGTTCTCATACATGGATCCCATCTCAGATTTCATGGCATCAAGCCATTTCGCGAATCTGGGCTCATCATCGCTTCCTCATAGTTCGTAGGTTCATCATGGTCTAGTAACATGACTTCCGAACATGATTACCGTACCACTCTGGTGCAGATCTTACTCGGAAGACCTACTAGGTTTGGTAGTAACTTGATCTGAAGTTTCATGATCATCATCATTAACTTCCTCACTAATTGGTGTAGGAATCACTGGAACTGATTTCGTGATGAACTACTTTCCAATAAGGGAGAAGGTACAACTACCTCATCAAGTTCTACTTTCCTCCCACTCACTTCTTTCGAGAGAAACTTCTTCTCTAGAAAGGATCCATCTTAGCAACGAAAAACTTGCCTTCGGATCTGTGATAGAAGGTGTACCCAATAGTTGCCTTTGGGTATTCTATGAAGACGCACTTCTCCGATTTGGGTTCGAGCTTATCAGGTGAAACCTTTTTCACATAAGCATCACAACTCCAAACTTTAAGAAACGACAGCTTAGGTTTACTGTTAAACCATAGTTCATACGGTGTCGCCTCGATGAATTTAGATGGTGCCCTATTAAACGTGAATGCAGCTGTCTCTAATGCATAACCCCAAAACGATATTGGTAAATCGGTAAGAGACATCATTGATCGCACCATATCAAAATAAAGTACGGTTTTGACGTTCGGACACACCATTACGTTATGGTGTTCCATGTGGCGTGAGCTGTGAAACTATTCCACATTGTTTTATATGAAGGCCAAACTCGTAACTCAAATATTCTCCTCCACGATCAGATCGTAGAAACTTTATTTTCTTATTACGATGATTCTCCACTTCACTCTGAAATTATTTGAACTTTTCAAATGTTTCAGACTTGTGCTTCATTAAGTAGATATACTCATATCTGCTCAAATCATCTTGTGAAGGTCGAAAATAACGATACTTGCCGTGAGCTTTAACACTCATCGGACCGCATACATCGGTATGTATTATTTCCAATAAGTCATTTGCTCGCTCCATTGTTCCGAGAACGAGTCTTTAGTCATCTTGCCCATAAGGCATGGTTCGCAAGCATCAAGTGATTCATAATCAAGTGATTCCAAAGTCCATCAAGATGGAGTTTCTTCATGCGTTTACACCAATATGACCTAAGCGGCAAGTGCCACAAATAAGTTGCACTATCATTATTAACTTTGCATCTTTTGGCATCAATATTATGAATATGTGTATCACTACGATCGAGATCCAACAAACTATTTTCATTGGGTGCATAACCATCAAGGTTTTATTCATTTAAATGAACAACGATTATTCTTTGACTTTAAATGAATAACCGTTTTGAAAACTATTTTCATTGGGTGTATGACCATTTAAGATTTTATTCATGTAAACAGAACAACAATTATTCTTTGACTTTAAATGAATAACCGTTTTGCAATAAATATGATCAAATCATATTCATGCTCAACGCAAACACCAAATAACATTTATTTAGGTTTAACACTAATCCCGAAAGTATAGGGAGTGTGCGATGATGATCATATCATTCTTGGAACTACTTCCAACACTCATCGTCACTTCCCTTCAACTAGTTTCTGCTTCATTCTGCAACTCCTGTTTGAGTTACTAATCTTAGCAACCTAACAGTATCAAATACTCGGGGCTACTATAAACACTAGTAAGGCACACATCAATAACCTGTATATCAAATATACTTTTGTTCACTTTGCCATCCTTATTATCCACCAAATATTCAGGGCATTTCCGCTTCGGTGACCATTTCCTTTGCAGTGTAAGCACTTAGTTTCAGGCTTTGGTCCAGCTTTGGGCTTCTTCAGGGAGTGACAACTTACTTGTCTTTCTACTTGAAGTTCCTTTCTTTCCTTTGACCTTCTCTTGAAACTAGTGGTCTTGTCAATCATCAACACTTGATGCTCTTTCTTGATTTCTACCTTCGTCGATTTCAACATCACGAAGAGCTCGGGAATCGTTTTCGTCATCCCTTGCATACTATAGTTCATCACGAAGTTCTAGTAACTTAGTGATGGTGACTAGAGAATTCTGTCAATCACTATCTTATCTGGAAGATTAACTCCCACTTGATTCAAGTGATTGAAGTACCTAGACAATCTGAGCACATGCTCACTAGTTGAGCGATTCTCCTCCATCTTTTAGCTATAGAACTTGTTGGAGACTTCATATCTCTCAACTCGGTATTTGCTTGAAATATTAACTTCAATTCTGGAACATCTCATATGGTCCATGACGCTCAAAACGTCTTTGAAGTCCCGATTCTAAGCCGTTAAGCATGGTGCACTAAACTATCAAGTAGTCATCATATTGAGCTAGCCAAACGTTCATAACGCCCGCATCCGCTCCTGCAATAGGTCTGTCACCCAGCGGTGCATCAAGGACATAATTCTTACAGTGCAGCAATGAGGATAAACCTCAGATCACGGATCCAATCCGCATCATTGCTACTAACATTTTCAATACAATTTTCTCTAGGAACACATATAAAAACATAGGGAAGCAACAACGCGAGCTATTGATCTACAACATAATTTGCAAAATACTACCAGACTAAGTTCATGATAAATTTAAGTTCAATTAATCATATTATTTAAGAACTCCCACTTAGACCGACATCTCTCTAGTCATCTTAAGTGATTACGTGATCCAAATCAACTAAACCATGTCCGATCATCACGTGAGATGGAGTAGTTTCAATGGTGAACATCACTATGTTGATCATATCTACTATATGATTCACGCCGACCTTCGGTCTCCGTGTTCGAGGCCATATCTGTTATATGCTAGGCTCGTCAAGTTTAACTGAGTATTCGCGTGCGCAACTGTTTTGCACCCGTTGTATTTGAGCGTAGAGCCTATCACACCGATCATCACGTGGTGTCTCAAAGACGAAGAACTTTCGCAGCGGTGCATACTCGGGAGAACACTTCTTGATAATTTTGGTGAGAGATCATCTTATAATGCTACCGTCAATCAAAGCAAGATAAGATGCATAAAGGATAAACATCACATGCAATCAATATAAGTGATATGATATGGTCATCATCATCTTGTGCTTGTGATCTCCATCGCCAAGCAACGTCATGATCACCATCGCCACCGGCGCGACACCTTGATCTCCATCGTAGCATCGTTGTCGTCTCGCCAACTATTGCTTCTCGACTATCGCTACTCCTTAGTGATAAAGTAAAGCAATTACATGGCGTTGCATTTCATACAATAAGCGACAACCATATGGCTCCTGCCATTGCCGATAACTCGGTTACAAAACATGATCATCTCATACAATAAAATATAGCATCACGTCTTGACCATATCACATCACAACATGCCCTGCAAAAACAAGTTAGACGTCCTCTACTTTGTTGTTGCAAGTTTTACGTGGCTGCTACGGGCTGAGCAAGAACCGTTCTTACCTACGCATCAAAACCACAACGATACTTCGTCAAATAGACTCCGTTTTAACCTTCTCAAGGACCGGGCGTATGCACTCGATTCAACTAAAGTGAGAGAGAGACACCCGCCGGTCACCTTTAAGCAACGAGTGCTCGGGCGGTGAAACCAGTCTCGCGTAAGCGTCTGCGTAATGTCGGTCCGGCCGCTTCATCTCACAATACCGCTGAACCAAAGTATGACATGCTGGTAGGCAGTATGACTTGTATCGCCCACAACTCACTTGTGTTCTACTCGTGCACATGACATCAACGCATAAAACCAGGCTCGGATGCCATCGTTGGGGAACGTAGTAATTTCAAAAATTTCCTACGAACACGCAAGACCATGGTGATGGCATAGCAACGAGGGGAGAGTGTCCGTCCACGCACCCTCGTGAGACCGAAAGCGAAGCGTTATAACAACGCGGTTGATGTAGTCGTGCGTCTTCACGATCCGACCGATCCAAGCACCGAACGTCGGCACCTCCGAGTTCTGCACACGTTCAGCTCGATGGCGATCCCGGACTCCGATCCAGCAAAGTGTCGGGATGAGTTCCGTCGACGACGGCGTGGTGACGATGTTGATGCTCCACCGACGCAGGGCTTCGCTTAAGCTCCGACGATATGACTTCTCCGGCGCAGGGCTTCGCCTAAGCTCATGACGATATGACCAAGTGGAATATGGTGGAAGGGGCACCGCACACGGCTAAGGAAAGATCCGTAGATCAACTTGTGTGTCATGGGGTGCCCCCCCCCTCGTATATAAAGGAGCAAGGGGGGCGCGGCCGGCCCTAGAGAGGCGCTGCTGAGGAGTCCTACTCCCACCGGAGTAGGACTCCCCTCTCCTAGTTGGACTAGGACTTGAGGAAGGGGAAGAGGGAAGGGTGCGGCCTCTCCCTAGTCCAATTCGGACTAGGCCATGGGGCGCGCGCCTGCCCTAGGCAGTCCCTCTCTCTTTCCCGCAGGCCCAATAAGGCCCAATACTTCTCCCGGCGAATTCCCGTAACTCTCCGGTACTCGAAAATACCGAATCATTCGAACCTTTCCGAACTCGAATATAGTCGTCCAATATATCGATCTTTACGTCTCGACCATTTCGAGACTCCTCGTCATGTCCCCGATCTCATCCGGGACTCCGAACTCCTTCGGTACATCAAAACTCATAAACTCATAATATAACTATCATCGAAACCTTAAGCGTGCGGACCCTACGGGTTCGAGAACTATGTAGACATGACCTAGAACTATTCTTGGTCAATAACCAATAGCGGACCTGGATGCCCATATTGGCTCCTACATATTCTACGAAGATCTTTATCGGTCAAACCGCATAACAACATACGTTGTTCCCTTTGTCATCGGTATGTTACTTGCCCGAGATTCGATCGTCGGTATCCAATACCTAGTTCAATCTAGTCACCGCAAGTCTCTTTACTCGCTCAGTAATGCATCATCCCGTAACCAACTCATTGGTCACATTGCTTGCAAGGCTTATAATGATGTGCATTACCGAGAGGGCCCAGAGATACCTCTCCGACAATCGGAGTGACAAAACCTAATCTCAAATACGCCAACCCAACATGTACCTTTGGAGACACCTGTAGTACTCCTTTATAATCACCCGATTCGTTGTGACGTTTGGTAGCACCAAAGTGTTCCTCCGTAAACAGGAGTTGCATAATCTCATAGTTACGGGAACATGTATAAGTCATGAAGAAAGCAATAGCAACACACTAAGCGATCAAGTGCTAGGCTAACGGAATGGGTCATGTCAATCAGATCATTCTCCTAATGATGTGATCCCGTTAATCAAATGACAACTCATGTCTATGGTTAGGAAACATAACCATCTTTGATTAACGAGCTAGTCAAGTAGAGGCATACTAGTGACACTGCTTTTGTCTATGTATTCACACATGTATTATGTTTCCGTTAATACAATTCTAGCATGAATAATAAACATTTATCATGAAATAAGGAAATAAATAATAACTTTATTATTGCCTCTAGGGCATATTTCCTTCAATTTGGATATCGGAAGTGTTCCGGGTGAAATCGGGATTTTACCGGAGTACCGAGGGGTTACCGGAACCTCCCGAGGGCTTAATGGGCCATAGTGGGCCTTAGTGGAGAAGAGGAGAGGCGGCCAGGGTAGGGTCGTGCGCCCCTCCCCCTAGTCCGAATAGGACAAGGAGAGGGGGGCGGCGCCCCCCCTTTCCTTCCTCTCTCCCTTCTCTTTCCCCCTCCACTCCTAATCCAACAAGGAAAAGGGAGGGAGTCCTACTCCCGATGGGAGTAGGACTCCTCCTGGCGCGCCCCTCCTGGCCGGCACACCTCCCCCCTTTGCTCCTTTATATACGGGGGCAGGGGGGCACCCCAAAGACACAACAATTGAGTTGATCTTTTAGCCGTGTGCGGTGCCCCCCTCCACCATAGTCCACCTCGATAATACTGTAGCGGTGCTTAGGCGAAGCCCTGCGTCAGTAGAACATCATCATCATCACCACGCCGTCGTGCTGAAGAAACTCTCCCTCAACACTCGGCTAGATCGGAGTTCTAGGGACGTCATCGGGTTGAACGTGTGCTGAACTCGGAGGTGCCGTGCGTTCAGTACTTGATCGGTCGGATCGTGAAGACATACGACTACATCAAACGCGTTGTGCTAACGCTTCCGCTTTCGGTCTACGAGGGTACATGGACAACACTCTCCCCTCTCGTTGCTATGCATCACCATGATCTTGCGTGTGCGTAAGAATTTTTTGAAATTACTACGTTCCCCAACAGTGGCATCCGAGCCTGGTTTTATGCATAGATGTCATATGCACGAGTAGAACACAAGTGAGTTGTGGGCGATATAAGTCATACTGCTTACTAGCATGTCATACTTTGGTTTGGCGGTATTGTTGGATTTAGCGGCCCAGACCGATATTACGCGTACGCTTACACGAGACTGGTTCTACCGACGTGCTTTGCACATAGGTGGCTGGCGGGTGTCAGTTTCTCCAACTTTAGTTGAACAGAGTGTGGCTACGCCCGGTCCTTGCGAAGGTTAAAATAGCACCAACTTGACAAACTATCGTTGTGGTTTTGATGCGTATGTAAGAACGGTTCTTGCTAAAGCCCGTAGCAGCGACGCAAAATTTGCAACAACAAAGTAGATGACGTCTAACTTGTTTTTGCAGGGCATGTTGTGATGTGATATGGTCAAGGCATGATGCTAAATTTATTGTATGAGATGATCATGTTTTGTAACCGAGTTATCGGCAACTGGCAGGAGCCATATGGTTGTCGCTTTATTGTATGCAATGCAATCACCCTGTAATGCTTTACTTTATCACTAAGCGGTAGCGATAGTCGTAGAAGCATAAGATTG
Organism: Aegilops longissima; assembly: GCA_021605205.1. Classification (NCBI taxonomy): domain Eukaryota; kingdom Viridiplantae; phylum Streptophyta; class Magnoliopsida; order Poales; family Poaceae; genus Aegilops; species Aegilops longissima. Next base: position 533,373,301 of record CM038681.1, on the reverse strand, counting down.
GCGAGACGACAACAATGCTATGATGGAGATCAAGGTGTCGCGCCTGTGACGATGGTGATCATGATGGTGCTTCGGAGATGGAGATCACAAGCACGAGATGATGATGGCCATATCATATCACTTATATTGATTGCATGTGATGTTTATCGTTTATGCATCTTATCTTGCTTTGATTGACGATAGCATTATAAGATGATCTCTCACTAAATTATCAGAGTGTTCTCCCTGGGTATGCACCATTGCGAAAGTTCTTCGTGCTGAGACACCACGTGATGATCGGGTGTGATAGGCTCTACGTTCAAATACAACGGGTGCAAAACAGTTGCACACGCGGAATACTCAGGTTAAACTTGACGAGCCTAGCATATAACGTATATGGCCTCGGAACACGGAGACCAAAAGGTCGAGCGTGAATCATATAGTAGATATGATCAACATAGTGATGTTCACCATTGAAACTACTCCATCTCACGTGATGATCGGACATGGTTTAGTTGATTTGGATCACGTGATCACTTACAAGATTAGAGGGATGTCTATCTAAGTGGGAGTTCTTAAGTAATATGATTAATTGAACTTCAATTTATCATGAACTTAGTACCTGATAGTATATTGCTTATCTATGTTGATTGTAGATAGATGGCCCGTGCTATTGTTCCGTTGAATTTTAATGCGTTCCTTGAGAAAGCAAAGTTGAAATATGATGGTAGCAATTACACAGACTGGGTCCGTAACTTGAGGATTATCGTCATGGCTGCACAGAAGAATTACGTCCTGGAAGCACCGCTAGGTGCCAGGCCTGCTGCAGATGCAACTGACGACGTTAAGAACGTCTGTCAGAGCAAAGCAGATGACTACTCGATAGTTCAGTGTGCCATGCTTTACGGCTTAGAACCGGGACTTCAACGACATTTTGAACATCATGGAGCATATGAGATGTTCCAAGAGTTGAAGTTAATATTTCAAGCAAATGCCCGGATTGAGAGATATGAAGTCTCCAATAAGTTCTACAGCTGCAAGATGGAGGAGAATAGTTCTGTCAGTGAGCATATACTCAAAATTTCTGGGGTATAATAATCACTTGATTCAACTGGGAGTTAATCTTCCGGATGATGGCGTCATTGACAAAATTCTCCAATCACCGCCACCAAGCTACAAGAGCTTCGTGATGAACTATAATATGCAAGGGATGGATAAGACAATTCCCGAGCTCTTCGCAATGTTAAAGGCAGCGGAGGTAGAAATCAAGAAGGAGCATCAAGTGTTGATGGTCAATAAGACCACCAGTTTCAAGAAAAAGGGCAAAGGGAAGAAGAAGGGGAACTTCAAGAAGAACAACAAACAAGTTGCTGCTCAAGAGAAGAAACCCAAGTCTGGACCTAAGACTGAGACTGAGTGCTTCTCTGCAAGCGGTCGGTCGATGGAAGCGGAACTGCCCCAAGTATTTGGCGGATAAGAAGGATGGCAAGGTGAACAAAGGTATATGTGATATACATGTTATTGATGTGTACCTTACTAATGCTCACAGTAGCACCTGGGTATTTGATACTAGTTCTGTTGCTAATATTTGCAACTCGAAAACAGGGACTACGGATTAAGCGAAGATTGGCTAAGGACGAGGTGACGATGCGCGTGGGAAATGGTTCCAAAGTCGATGTGATCGCGGTCGGCACGCTACCTCTACATCTACCTTTGGGATTAGTTTTAGACCTAAATAATTGTTATTTGGTGCCAGCGTTGAGCATGAACATTATATCTGGATCATGTTTAATGCGAGACGGTTATTCATTTAAATCAGAGAATAATGGTTGTTCTATTTATATAAGTAATATCTTTTATGGTCATGCACCCATGAAGAGTGGTCTATTTTTGTTAAATCTCGATAGTAGTGATACACATATTTATAATATTGAAGCCAAAAGATGTAGAGTTGATAATGATAGTGCAACTTATTTGTGGCACTGCCGTTTATGTCATATCGGTGTAAAGCACATGAAGAAACTCCATACTGATGGACTTTTGGAACCACTTGATTATGAATCACTTGGTACTTGCGAACCGTGCCTCATGGGTAAGATGACTAAAACACCGTTCTCCGGAACTATGGAGCGAGCAACAGATTTGTTGGAAATCATACATACAGATGTATGTGGTCCGATGAATGTTGAGGCTCGCGGCGGATATCGTTACTTTCTCACCTTCACAGATGATTTGAGCAGATATGGGTATATCTACTTAATGAAACATAAGTCCGAAACATTTGCAAAGTTCAAAGCATTTCAGAGTGAAGTTGAAAATCATGGTAACAAGAAAATAAAGTTTCTATGATCTGATCGTGGAGGAGAATATTTGAGTTACGAGTTTGGTCTACATTTGAAACAATGCGGAATAGTTTCGCAACTCACGCCACCCGGAACACCACAACGTAATGGTGTGTCCGAACATCGTAATCGTACTTTACTAGATATGGTGCGATCTATGATGTCTCTTACTGATTTACCGCTATCGTTTTGGGGTTATGCTTTAGAGACGGCTGCATTCACGTTAAATAGGACACCATCTAAATCCATTGAGACGACGCCTTATGAACCGTGGTTTGCCAAGAAACCAAAGTTGTCGTTTCTTAAAGTTTGGGGCTGCGATGCTTATGTGAAAAAGCTTCAACCTGATAAGCTCGAACCCAAATCGGAAAAACGTGTCTTCATAGGATACCCAAAAGAGATAGTTGGGTACACCTTCTATCACAGATCCGAAGGCAAGACTTTTGTTGCTAAATTCGGAATCTTTCTAGAGAAGGAGTTTCTCTCTAAAGAAGTGAGTGGGAGGAAAGTAAAACTTGATGAGGTAACTGTACCTGCTCCCTTATTGGAAAGTAGTTCATCGCAGAAACCGGTTTCTGCGACACCTACACCAATTAGTGAAGAAGTTAATGATGATGATAATGAAACTTCAGATCAAGTTGTTACTGAACCTCGTAGGTCAACCAGAGTAAGATCCGCACCAGAGTGGTACGGTAATCCTGTTCTGGAGGTTATGTTGCTAGACCATGACGAACCTATGAACTATGAAGAAGCGATGGTGACCCAGAATCCACAAAATGGCTTGAGGCCATGAAATCTGAGATGGGATCCATGTATGAGAACAAAGTGTGGACTTTGGTTGACTTTCCCGATGATCGGCAAGCCATTGAGAATAAATGGATCTTCAAGAAGAAGACTGGCGCTGATGGTAATGTTACTGTTTATAAAGCTCGACTTGTTGCGAAAGGTTTTCGACAAGTTCAAGGGATTGACTACGATGAGACCTTCTCACCCGTACCGATGCTTAAGTCTGTCCGAATCATGTTAGCAATTGCCGCGTTTTATGATTATGAAATTTGGCAAATGGATGTAAAAACTGCATTCCTAAATGGGTTTCTGGAAGAAGAGTTGTATATGATGCAACCAGAAGGTTTTGTCGATCCAAAGGGAGCTAACAAAGTGTGCAAGATCCAGCGATCCATTTATGGACTGGTGCAAGCCTCTCGGAGTTGGAATAAACGTTTTGATAGTGTGATCAAAGCATTTGGTTTTATCTGACTTTTGGAGAAGCTTCAGATTTACAAGAAAGTGAGTGGGAGCTCAGAGCATTTCGATATTATATGTGGATGACATATTGCTGATTGGAAATGATATAGAATTTCTGGATAGCATAAAGGGATACTTGAATAAGAGTTTTTCAATGAAAGACCTCGGTGAAGATGTTTATATATTGGGCATCAAGATCTATAGAGATAGATCAAGACGCTTAATTGGACTTTCACAAAGCACATACCTTGACAAAGTTTTGAAGAAGTTCAAAATGGATCAAGCAAAGGAAGGGTTCTTGCCTGTGTTACAAGGTGTGAAGTTGAGTAAGACTCAATGCCCGACCACTGCGGAAGATAGAGAGAAGATGAAAGATGTTCCCTATGCTTCAGCCATAGGCTCTATCATGTATGCAATGTTGTGTACCAGACCTGATGTGTGCCTTGCTATAAGTCTAGCAGGGAGGTACCAAAGTAATCCAGGAGTGGATCACTGGACAGCGGTCAAGAACATCCTGAAAACATGAAAAGGACTAAGGATATGTTTCTCGTTTATGGAGGTGACAAAGAGCTCATCGTAAATGGTTACGTTGATGCAAGCTTTGACACTGATCCGGACAATTCTAAATCGCAAACTGGATACGTGTTTACATTGAACGGTGGAGCTGTCAGTTGGTGCAGTTCTAAACAAAGCGTCGTGGCGGGATCTACGTGTGAAGCGGAGTACATAGCTGCTTCAGAAGAAGCAAATGACGGAGTCTGGATGAAGGAGTTCATATCCGATCTAGGTGTCATACCTAGTGCATCAGGTCCAATGAAAATCTTTTGTTACAATACTGGTGCAATTGCCTTGGCGAAGGAATCCAGATTTCATAAGAGAACTAAGCACATCAAGAGACGCTTCAATTCCATCCGGGATCTAGTCCAGGTGGGAGACATAGAAATTTGCAAGATACATACGGATCTGAATGTTGCAGACCCGTTGACTAAGCCTCTTCCACGAGCAAAACATGATCAGCACCAAGACTCCATGGGTGTTAGAATCATTACTATGTAATCTAGATTATTGACTCTAGTGCAAGTGGGAGACTAAAGGAAATATGCCCTAGAGGCAATAATAAAGTTATTATTTATTTCCTTATATCATGATAAATGTTTATTATTCACGCTAGAATTGTATTAACCGAAAATATAATACTTGTGTGAATACATAGACAAACAGAGTGTCACTAGTATGCCTCTACTTGACTAGCTCGTTGATCAAAGATGGTTATGTTTCCTAGCCATTGACATGAGTTGTCATTTGATTAACGGGATCACATCATTAGGAGAATGATGTGATTGACTTGACCCATTCCGTTAGCTTAGCACTCGATCGTATAGTATGTTGCTATTGCTTTCTTCATGACTTATACATGTTCCTATGACTATGAGATTATGCAACTCCCGTTTACCGGAGGAACACTTTGTGTGCTACCAAACGTCACAACATAACTGGGTGATTATAAAGGTGCTCTACAGGTGTCTCCGAAGGTACTTGTTGGGTTGGCGTATTTCGAGATTAGGATTTGTCACTCCGATTGTCAGAGAGGTATCTCTGGGCCCTCTCGGTAATGCACATTACTTAAGCCTTGCAAGCATTGCAACTAATGAGTTAGTTGCCGAATGATGTTTTACGGAACGAGTAAAGAGAGCTGTCGGTAACGTGATTGAACTAGGTATTGAGATACCGACGATCGAATCTTGGGCAAGTAACATACCGATGACAAAGGGAACAACGTATGTTGTTATGCGGTCTGACCGATAAAGATCTTCGTAGAATATGTGGGAGCCAATATGAGCATCCACGTTCCGCTATTGGTTATTGACCGGAGACGTGTCTCGGTCATGTCTACATAGTTCTCGAGCCCATAGGGTCCGCACGCTTAAAGTTTCGATGACGGTTATATTATGAGTTTATGAGTTTTGATGTACCGAAGGTTGTTCGGAGTCCCTGATGTGATCACGGACATGATGAGGAGTCTCGAAATGGTCGAGACATGAAGATTGATATATTGGAAGCCTATATTTGGATATCGGAAGTGTTCCGGGTGAAATCAGGATTTTACCGGAGTACCGAGGGGTTACCGGAACCCCCAGGGGCTTAATGGGCCATAGTGGGCCTTAGTGGAGAAGAGGAGAGGCGGCCAGGGCAGGGCCGCGCGCCCCTCCCCCTAGTCTGAATAGGACAAGGAGAGGGGGGCGGCGCCCCCCCTTCCTTCCTCTCTCCCTCCTCTTTCCCCCTCCACTCCTAATCCAATAAGGAAAAGGGAGGGAGTCCTACTCCCGGTGGGAGTAGGACTCCTCTTGGCGTGCCCCTCCTGGCCAGCCGCACCTCCCCCCTTTGCTCCTTTATATACGGGGGCAGGGGGGCACCCCAAAGACACAAAAATTGATTTGATCTTTTAGCCGTGTGCGGTGCCCCCTCCACCATAGTCCACCTCGATAATACTGTAGTGGTGCTTAGGCGAAGCCCTGCGTCAGTAGAACATCATCATCGTCCACCACGCCGTCGTCTTGTGAAACTCTCCCTCAACACTTGGCTGGATCGGAGTTCGAGGGACGTCATCGGGCTGAACGTGTGCTGAACTCGGAGGCGGTGCCGTGCGTTCGGTACTTGATCGGTCGGATCGTGAAGACGTACGACTACATCAACCACGTTTTGCTAATGCTTCCGCTTTCGGTCTACAAGGGTACGTGGACAACACTCTCCCCTCTCGTTGCTTTGCATCACCATGATCTTGCGTGTGCGTAGGATTTTTTTTGAAATTACTACGTTCCCCAACACTTTTTTCATCGGTATGTTACTTGCCCGAGATTCGATCATTGGTATCATCATACCTAGTTCAATCTCGTTACCGGAAAGTATCTTTACTCGTTCTGTAATGCATCATCCTGCAACTATCTCATTAGTCACATTGCTTGCAAGGCTTATCATGATATGCATTACCGAGAGGGCCCATAGATACCTCTCCGATACTCGGAGTGACAAATCCTAATCTCGATCTATGCCAACCCAACAAACACCTTCGGAGACACCTGTAGAGCATCTTTATAATCACCCAGTTACGTTGTGACGTTTGATAGCACACAAGGTGTTCCTCCGGTATTCGGAAGTTGCATAATCTCATAGTCAAAGGAATATGTATAAGTCATGAAGAAATCAATAGCAATAAAACTGAACGATCAAAATGCTAAGCCAACGGATGAGTCTTGTCCATCACATCATTCTCCTAATGGTGTGATCCCGTTCATCAAATGACAACACATGTCTATGGTCGGGAAACTTAACCATCTTTGATTAACGAGCTAGTCAAGTAGAGGCATATTAGGGACACTTTGTTTTGTCTATGTATTCACACATGTATCAAGTTTCCGGTTAATACAATTCTAGCATGAATAATAAACATTTATCATGATATAAGGAAATATAAATAACATCTTTATTATTGCCTCTAGGGCATCTTTTCTTCAGTCTCCCACTTATACTAGAGTCAATAATCTAGTTCACATCGCCATGTGATTTAACACCTATAGTTCACATCGTCATGTGATTTAATACTCTATAGTTCGCATCTCGATGTGAACAATACCCAAAGGGTTTACTAGAGTCAATAATTGCCATGTGATTAACACCCAAAGAGTACTAAGGTGTGATCATGTTTTGCTTGTGAGAGAAGTTTAGTCAACGGGTCTGCTAACTTTCAAATCCGTATGTATTTTGCAAATTTCCATGTCTACAATGCTCTGCACTGAGCTACTCTAGCTAATTGCTCCCACTTTCAATATGTATCCAGATACAGACTTAGAGTCATCCGGATCAATGTCAAAGCTTGCATCAATGTAACCCATTACGACGAACTTTTTGTCACCTCCATAACCAAGAAACATATCCTTTTTCAACTAAGGATAATTTTGACTGCTGTCGAGTGATCCACTCCTGGATCACTATTGTACCCTCTTGCCAAACTCATGGTGAGGTACACAATATGTTTGGTACACAACATAGCATACTTTATAGAACCTATGGCTGAAGCATAGGGAATGACTTTTCATTCTCTTTCTATTTTCTGCCATGGTCGGGTTTTGAGTATTTACTCAACTTCACACCTTGCAACACAGTCAAGAACTCCTTCTTTGACTCTTCCATTTTAAACTACTTAAAAATCTTGTCAAGGTATGTACTCATTGAAAAAACTTATCAAGCGTCTTGATATATTTCTATAGATCTTGATGCTCAATATGTAAGCAGCTTCACCTAGGTCTTTCTTTGAAAAACTCCTTTCAAACACTGCTTTATGCTTTCCAGAAAATTCTACATCATTTCCGATCAACAATATGTCATTCACATATACTTATCAGAAAGGTTGTAGTCCTCCCACTCACTTTCTTGTAAATACAGGCTTCACCGCAAGTCTATATAAAATTATATGCTTTGATCAACTCATCAGAGCGTATATTCCAACTCTGAGATGCTTGCACCAGTCCATAGATGGATCGCTAGAGCTTGCGTATTTTGTTAGCACTTTTAGGATTGACAAAACCTTCTTGTTGCATCATATACAACTCTTCTTTAAGAAATCTATTAAGGAATGCAGTTTTGACATCCATTTGCCAGATTTCATAAAATGTGGCAATTGCTAACATGATTCGGACATACTTAAGCATCGCTACGAGTGAGAAAATCTCATAGTAGTCAACACCTTTAACTTGTCGAAAACCTTTTGCGATAAGTCGAGCTTTGTAGATAGTAACACTACCATCAGCATTGTCTTCCTCTTGAAGATCCATTTATTCTCTATGGCTTGCCGATCATCGGGCAAGTCAACCAAAGTCCATACTTTGTTTTCATACATGGATCCCATCTCAGATTTCATGGCCTCAAGCCATTTTACAGATCTGGGCTCATCATCGCTTCCTCATAGTTCGTAGATTCGTCATAGTCTAGTAACGTGACGTCCAGAACATGATTACCGTACCACTCTGGTTCAGTAGTAACTTGATCTGAAGTTTCTTGATCATCATCATTAACTTCCTTGCTAACTGGTGTAGGCATCACTGGAACTGATTTCTGTGATGAACCGTTTTCCAATTCGAGAGAAGGTACAACTACCTCATCAAGTTCTACTTTCCTCCCACTCACTTCTTTTGAGAGAAACTCCTTCTCTAGAAAGGATCCATTCTTAGCAACAAATGTCTTGCCTTCGGATCTGGATAGAAGGTGTACCCAATAGTTTCTAATGGGTATCCTATGAAGACGTACTTCTCTGATTTGGGTTTGAGCTTATCAGGTTGAAGCTTTTTCACATAAGCATCGCAACCCCATACTTTAAGAAACGACAGCATGGGTTTCTTGCCAAACCACAGTTCATACACTGTCATCTCAACGGATTTAGATGGTGCCCTATTTAACGTGAATGCAGCTGTCTCTAATCCATAACCCTAGTGGTTCATAGATCGCACCATATCTAATAAAGTGCGGTTACGATGTTCGGACACACCATTATGCTGTGGTGTTCCAGGTGGCGTGAGTTGCGAAACTATTTCACATTGTTTCAATTAAAGACCAAACTCGTAACTCAAATATTCGCCTCTGCGATCAGGTCGTAGAAACTTTATTTTCTTTTTACGATGATTTTCTACTTCACTCTGAAATTCTTTGAACTTTTCAAATGTTTCAGACTTATGTTTCATTAAGTAGATATACCCATATCTGCTCAAATCATCTGTGAAGGTCAGAAAATAATGATACCCGTCGCGAGCCTCAACACTCATCGGAGCGCATACATCGGTATGTATTATTTCCAATAAGTTAGTGGCTCCCTCCATTGTTCCGGAGAACGGAGTCTTAGTCATCTTTCCCATGAGGCATGGTTCGCAAGCATCAAGTGATTCATAATCAAGTGATTCCAAAAGCCCATCAGCATGGAGTTTCTTCATGCGCTTTACACCAATATGACCTAAACGGCAGTGCCACAAATATGTTGCACTATCATTATCAACTTTGCATCTTTTGGCATCAATGTTAGGAATATGTGTATCACTATGATCGAGATTTAATAAACCATTCACATTGGGTGTATGACCACAAAAGGTTATATTCATGCAAACAGAACAACAATTATTCTTTGACTTAAATGAATAACTGTATCGCAATAAAAATGATCCAATTATATTCATGCTCAACGCAAATACCAAATAACATTTATTTTGGTTCAACACTAATCTCGAAGGTAGAGGGAGTGTGTGATGGTGATCTTATCAACCTTGGAATCACTTCCAACACACATGGTCACCTCGCCCTTAACTAGTCTCTGTTCATTTTGCAATTCCTGTTTCGAGTTACTAATCTTAGCAACTGAACCGGTATCAAATACCCTGGGGTTACTATGAACACTAGTAAAGTACACATCAATAACATGTATATCAAGTATACCTTTGTTCACTTTGCCATCCTTCTTATCTGCCAAGTATTTGGGGTAGTTCCGCTTTCAGTGACCATTCCCTTTGCAGTAGAAGCACTTAGTTTCAGGCTTAGGTCTAGCTTTGGTTGCTTCACGGGAGTGGCAACTTGCTTGCCATTATTTCTTGAAGTTCCCTTTCTTTTCCTTTGCAGCCCTTTTGAAACTAGTGGTCTTGTTAACCATCAACACTTGATGCTCTTTCTTGATTTCTACCTTCACCGATTTTAGCATCGGAAGAGCTCGGGAATCATTTTTGTCATCCCTTGCATATTATAGTTCATCATGAAGTTCCAGTAACTTGGTGATAGTGACTAGAGAACTCTGTCAATCACTATCTTATCTGGAAGATTAACTCCCACTTGATTCAAGAGATTGTAGTACTCAGACATTCTGAGCACATGCTCACTGGTTGATCTATTCTCCTCCATCTTGTAGGCAAAGTACTTATCAGAGGTCTCATACCTCTCAACTCGGGCATGAGTCTGAAATACCAATTTCAGCTCTTGGAACATCTTATATGCTCCGTGGCATTCAAAATGTTTTTGAAGTCCCGGTTCTAAGCCGTAAAGCATGTCGCACTAAACTATCAAGTAGTGATCATACCTAGCTTGCCAAGCGTTCATAACGTCTGCATCTGCTCCTGCAATAGGCCTGTCACCTTAGTGGTGCATCAAGGACATAATTCTTGTGTGCAACAATGAGGATAATCCTCAGATCACGGACCTAGTCCGCATCATTGCTACTATCATCTTTCAACTTAGTTTTCTCTAGGAACATATCATAAATAAAACGAGGAAGCTATACGCGAGCTATTGATCTACAACATAGATATGCAAATACTATCAGGACTAAGTTCATGATAAATTTAAGTTCAATTAATCATATTACTTAAGAACTCCCACTTAGATAGACATCCCTCTAGCCATCTAAATGATCACGTGATCCATATCAACTAAACCATGTCCGATCATCACATGAGATTGGGTAGTTTTCAATGGTGAACATGTTGGGGAACGTAGTATTTCAAAACATTTGCCTACGATCACGTAAGATCTATCTAGGAGAAGCATAGAAACGAGCGGGGAGAGTGTGTCCATGTACCCTCGTAGACCGAAAGAGGAAGCATTTAGTAACGCGGTTGATGTAGTCGAACATTTTCGCGATCCAACCGATCCAAGCACCGAACGTACGACACCTCCGCGTTCAGCACACGTTCAGCTCGATGACATCCCTCGAGCTCTTGATCCAGTTGAGGACGAGGGAGAGTTCCGTCAGCATGATGGCGTGGTGACGGTGATGATGAAGTTACCGGTGCAGGGCTTGGCCTAAGCACTACGACGATATGACCGATGTGTGTAACTGTGGAGGGGGGCACCGCACACGGCTAAGACCAATCTTGGAGTGCCTTTGGGGTGCCCCCTGCCCACGTATATAAAGGAGGGGGAAGAGGAGGCCGCCCTAGGAGGGGCGCGCCTAGGGCTGGAATTCGAGCCGAGTCGAGCCAGCTCGGCTCGACTCGCTAGGGCTCGTTTCGTTAACGAGCTAGCTCGACTCGACTCGTTACTATAACGAGCTCAAATCCAAGATTGGCTCGACTCGTATAACTCGCGAGCTGGCTCGTTTAGCTTGTTAAGATCGTTAAAGATATAAACATAAAGCCCTCAAATATTATAAAAATAATTATGTATATATATTAAACATATACTCCCTCCGTTCCATAATGTAGTGCATATAGATTTTCTATAAAGTCAAACTTTATAAACTTTGACCAAATTTATAGAGAAAACTATTTATATTTACAATACCAAATGTATATAATATGAAAGTATGTCTTGTGATGTATCTAAGCACATGTATTTGGTATTCTAGATGTATATGATTTTCTCTAAAAACTTGGTCAAAGTTTATAAAGTTTGACTTTTAGAAAAATCAATATGCGCTATATTGTAGAACGGAGGGAGTATATTACTAAACAATTGTAATTTGCTTGTAACACATGAGTCTCCTAGGAAGCTAGGCCTTCCACGGCTGGGCCTTGTGTTGTGCGCCTGGGACGTAGGCTGTTTAGTGACTGATCTTTCTTTGTATTGGGAGTGGCTGATCTATTGTATCGAGCCTAACGAGTTACACAAGTACTCGTGAGATTGGCTCGTTTAACTTGGTCTATAAAGGACCTTAAACTAAAGCTCGGCTCGACTCGTTATTCTTCGAGTTCGAGTCGATTCGAGCCGAGTCACGAGCTACTTGTTTAGCTCGCGAGCTTCGAGCTTTTTTTCCAGCCCTAGGCGCGCCTATAGAGGGAGTCCAACTAGGATTCCCTATCCTAGTTGGAGTCCCCTTCCTTTTCCAAGAGGGGAGAGAGGGAAGGAGTAGGAGAGGGAGAAGGAAAGAGAGGGGGGGGGGGCGCCGCCCCCTCCCTAGTCCAATTTGGACCTGCCCATGGGGGGGGGGCCTCCCCTTGTGGCCCTTCTCTCCTTTCCACTAAGGACCATGAAGGCCCAATACTTCCCCGCGAATTCTCAGAAACTCTCGGTACTCAAAATACCGAACCACTCAGAACCTTTCCGATGTCCGAATATATCCTTCCAATATATCGATCTTTACGTCTCGACCATTTCGAGACTCCTCGTCATGTCCGTGATCTCATCCGGGACTCCGAACAAACTTCGGTCATCAAATCACATAACTCAAAATACATATCGTCATCGAACGTTAAGCGTGCGGACCCTACGGGTTCGAGAACTATATAGACATGACCGAGACACATCTCCGGTCAATAACCAATAGCGGAACCTGGATGCTCATATTAACTCCTACATATTCTACGAAGATCTTTATCGGTCAAATCGCATAACAACATATGTTTCCCTTTGTCATCGGTATGTTACTTGCCCGATATTCGATCGTCGGTATCATCATACCTAGTTCAATCTCGTTACCAGCAAGTCTCTTTACTCATTCCGTAATGCATCATCCCACAACTAGCTCATTAGTCACATTGCTTGCAAGGCTTATAGTGATGGGCATTACCGAGAGGGCCCAGAGATACCTGTCCGATACACGGAGAGACAAATCCTAATCTTGATCTATGCCAACTCAACAAACACCATCAGAGACACCTGTAGAGCATCTTTATAATCACCCAGTTACGTCGTGACGTTTGATAGCACACAAGGTGTTCCTCCGGTATTCGGAAGTTGCATAATCTCATAGTCAGAGGAACATGTATAAGTCATGAAGAAAGCAATAGCAATAAAACTATACGATCATTATGCCAAGCTAATGGATGGGTCTTGTCCATCACATCATTCTCTAATGATGTGATCCCATTCATAAAATGACAACACATGTCTATGGTTAGGAAACTTAACCATCTTTGATTAACGAGCTAGTTCTAGTAGAGGCATACTAGGGACACTCTGTTTGTCTATGTATTCACACATGTACTAAGTTTCCGGTTAATACAATTCTAGCATGAATAATAAACATTTATCATGAAATAAGGAAATAAATAATAACTTTATTATTGCCTCTAGGGCATATTTCCTTCAGAACATATCTATGTTGATCATATCTACTATATGATTCACGTTCGACCTTCGGTCTCAAAGGTTCGAGGCCATATCGCATATGTTAGGCCTGGTCAAGTTTAACTGAGTATTCTTGACGTGCAAAACTGGCTTGCACCGCTTGTATGTGAACGTGAGAGCTTATCACACCCGATCATCACGTGGAGGGGGGCACCGCACACGGCTAAGAGAATTTTTGGTGTGCCTTTGGGGTGCCCCCCGCCCTCGTATATAAAGGAGGGGTGGAGGAGGCCGGCGGCCAGGAGGGGCGCGCCATGGGGGAGTCCTACTTGGACACCTAGTCCAAGTAGGATTCGCCCCCCTTCCCTTTCTCCACCGGAGGGAAAAGGAAGGAGAGGAAGAGGGAGAGGGAAAGGGGGGCGCCGCCCCCTCCCCCTAGTCCAATTCAGACTACCATGGGGGGGGCCCTTGCGTCCCTCCTCTCTCTCCACCAAGGCCCATGAAGGCCCAATATTCCCCCCGGGGGTTCTGGTAACTCCTCGATACTCCGGTAAAACACCCGAATCACTCAGAACCATTCTGATGTCCGAGTACTACCTTACAATATATGAATCTTCACCTCTCGACCATTTATAGACTCCTCGTCATGTCCGTGATCTCATCCTGGACTCCGAACAAACTTCGGTCACCAAAACACATAACTCATAAAACAAATCGTCATCGAACGTTAAGCGTGCGGACCCTACAGGTTCGAGAACTATGTAGACATTACTGAGACACACCTCTGGTCAATAACCAATAGCGGATCCTAGATGCTCATATTGGCTCCTACATATTCTATGAAGATCTTTATCGGTCAAACCGCATAACAACATACGTCATTCCCTTTTTTCATCGGTATGTTACTTGCCCGAGACTCTAGCGTCGATATCATCATACATAGTTCAATCTCGTTATCGGCAAGTCTCTTTACTCGTTTTGTAATGCGTCATCCTGCAACTAACTCATTAGTCACATTGCTTGCAAGGCTTATCATAATGTGCATTACCGAGAGGGCCCAGAGATACCTCTCTGATACTCGGAGTGACAAATCCTAATCTCGATCTATGCCAACCCAACAAACACCTTCGAAGACACCTGTAGAGCATCTTTATAATCACCCAGTTATGTTGTGACATTTGGTAGCACACAAGGTGTTCCTCCGGTATTCGGGAGTTGCATAATCTCATAGTCAAAGTGAAAGGACCGAGAAGAGGTGTCTAGAGGGGGGGGGGGGGGGGTGAATAGACTCTAAGAAGAAAAGTTGCAGTTTTTTAATTTCCTTAAGTTGATGTGGAGTTTTGGGACAAGTTTAACCATTCACAATACATATCAAGCAAGCATGACAAGAGTATATGAGCAACGGAAAGTAAAGCATGCAAGTTGCAAGAATGTAAGGGGATGGGATTGGAGTGTGCAAACGCAATTTGGAGACACGGAGATTTTTTATCCGTGGTTCCGGTAGGTGGTGCTATCGTACATCCACGTTGATGGAGACTTCAACCCACGAAGGGTAACGGTTGCGCGAGTCCACGGAGGGCTCCACCCACGAAGGGTCCACGAAGAAGCAACCATGTCTATCCCACCATGGTCGTCACCCAAGAAGGACTTGCCTCACTCGGGTAGATCTTCAGGAAGTAGGCGATCTCCTTGCCCTTACAAACTCCTTGGTTCAACTCCACAATCTTGACGGAGGCTCCCAACTGACACCTAGCCAATCTAGGAGACACCACTCTCCAAGAGGTAACAAATGGTGTGTTGACGATGAACTCCTTGCTCTTGTGCTTCAAATGATAGTCTCCCCAACACTCAACTCTCTCTCATAGGATTGGATTTGGTGGGAAGATGATTTGAGTGGAAAGCAACTTGGGGAAGGCTAGAGATCAAGATTTATGTGGTTGGAATGGAATATCTTGATCTCAACACAAGTGTAGGTGGTTCTCTCTCCGAAAATGTATGTTGGAAGTGTAGGCATGTTCTGATGGCTCTCTCCACGAATGAAGAGTGGGTGGAGGGGTATATATAGCCTCCACACAAAATCTAACCGTTACACACGATTTACCAAACTCGGTGGGACCGATTCAGAGAACTCGGTCGGACCGATTTGGTTCATAATGTGTCCGTTAGGGTTTTCGGTGGGACCGACTCGTCAACTTAGTGAGACCGATTTCGTTAGGGTTAGGGCATAACGTAATCTCGGTGAGACCGATTACACAAACTCGGTGGGACCGATTTTGGTAATAGACAAACAGAGAGTTGGTCATGCAAACTCGGTGGGACCGATTCGCTCATCTCGGTTGGATCAAAACGTTACGAAAGGGTGACAAAGAGTTTGCATTGCAATCTCGGTGGGACCGATTGCGTATTTCAGTGAGACCGAAATTGTTACAATAGGCAATAGAGAGTTTGCAATCCCATCTCGGTGATACCGAGATCCCTATCGGTGAGACCAAATTGATTAGGGTTTCTTGCAGTGGCTATGTCAAGAGAACTCGGTGGCGCCGGATAGGAAGTTTCAGTGGGGCCGAGTTTGACTTTTGGTTTGGGACATATGTGGATGCGAGAAAGTGGTTGAGGGTTTTTGGAGCATATCACTAAGCACTTTGAGCTAGGAAGCCATTAAGCAACACCTCATCCCCTCTTAGTAGTATTGGCTTTCCTATGGACTCAATGTGATCTTGGATCACTAAAATAGAAAATGTAGAGTCCTGAGCTTTGAGCTTGAGCCAATCCTTTGTCCTTAGCATCTTGAAGAGGTTCCACATCCTCTAGTCCATGCCACTCCATTGTTGAACTTATCTGAAACATACTAGGTAGAAGCATTAGTCCAACAAGAAATATGTTGACATTAATTACCAAAATCACCCAGGGAGCACTTGTGCTTTCACAAAGGAATATGTATAAGTCATGAAGAAAGAAATAGCAATAAAACTGAATGATCAACATGCTAAGCTAACGGATGGGTCTTGTCCATCACATCATTCTCCTATTGATGTGACCCCGTTCATCAAATGACAACACATGTCTATGGTCAGGAAACTTAACCATATTTGATTAACGAGCTAGTCAAGTAGAGGCATACTAGGGACACTTTGTTTTGTCTATGTATTCACACATGTATCAAGTTTCCGGTTAGTACAATTCTAGCATGAATAATAAACATTTATCATGATATAAGGAAATATAAATAACATCTTTATTATTGCCTCTAGGGCATATTTCCTTCATGAACCTACCGTTAGGCACCACTCCCTCTGAAGATCTAATCATTAACTTGCCCAAAGAAAACTCATAGATAAAAAAGCATAGATAGCTATAAAATGACACATAAAAGAACTTCAAAGAGATTCAAATACTTCAATGAATAATCTGACCATAAACCCACAATTCATCGGATCCCAACAAGCATACATCAAAAGTTTCGTCGGATTGATCTCAAATGAGATCATTGTATTGAAGATCAAAAGAGGGAGGGTGAGCCATCTAGCTATTGCCATGGACTCGTATGTCCTGTGAGAACTACTCACACATCATCAAGGAGGCAACAAGGTTGATGAAGATTGCATCCCCAATGGTATCCTCCTCCGGCAGAGTACCGAAAATGACCTCCAGATGGGATCGCAAAAGAACAGAGGCTTGCGGCGCCAGAAGAATTGTTTCCAGTCTCTCTTTGGGGTTTTTTGAATATTACAGAATTTATAGGCCAGGAATTAGGGCAATCGGAGCCACGAGTGGGCCACAAGGCGCCAAGGCGCGCCCTACCCCACCCCCCGGGGACGCCCCCTGCCTTGTGGCTCCCTCGTGCATCGTCTGCTCTCCTCCCAAAGTGAGGGAGTCCTGGACTAGGGGGTGTCCGGATAGCCGAACTATCATCACGGCCAGACTCCAAGACTATGAAGATACAAGATTGAAGACTTCGTCCCGTGTCCGGATGGGACTTTCCTTGGCGTGGAAGGCAAGCTTGGCGATACAGATATGTAGATCTCCTACCATTGTAACCGACTCTGTGTAACCCTAACCTATCCGGTGTCTATATAAACCGGAGGGTTTTAGTCCGTAGGACGAACAACAATCATACCATAGGCTAGCTTCTAGGGTTTAGCCTCCTTGATCTCGTGGTAGATCTACTCTTGTACTACCCATATCATCAACATTAATCAAGCAGGAGTAGGGTATTACCTCCATCGAGAGGCCCCAACCTGGTAACAACATCGTGTCCCTTGTCTCCTGTTACCATCCGCCGACGCATTACGATTGGGACCCCTACCGAGATCCGCGGTTTTGACACCGACATTGGTGCTTTCATTGAGAGTTCCTCTGCGTCATCACCGATAGGCCCGATGGCTCCTTCGATCATCAACAACGACATGGTCTGTGGTGAGACTTTTCTCCCGGACAGATCTTCGATTCGGGCGGCTTTGCATGCGGGCAATTAAGCAGCCATCCGGAGCAGATCGAAGCTACGCCCCTAGCCATCAGGTCAGATTTGGAAGTTTGAACTATACGGCCGATATCCGCAGAGACTTGATCTTCGACGGATTCGAGCCACGCGAAGCGTGCCGCTTTGTCTCGATGGGCAAGATCTAGCTCGCAGCCGCAAAGCCACTCGAGGCTGCACCAAAGATCCGCTCCGACCCTTAATCCGGGCCGGATTCCCGATCGAGGACGAGTGGTTGGACACCGCCTCGGGGCTACAATCTCTACGGCGATTGAGCCAATTCCATCCTCGTCCTTTGCGAAAACCTCGACCTGTGGCGCCGGACTACTCTCCGGACTCAACCCTCCGCGCCGCCAATCGAATCCGATTGGGCGCCGGTCATGGAGTTCACTTCATGGACATCTTTCAAAGACTCGCCTTTGGCGACATCCTGAATTCACTAAAGTCTCTCTTATCCGGAGAGCCTGGCGGACTACGGACAGAAGGATGGGATGCGACGACGAATAAATTCAACGCCCACCCACCACCCACTTTGTAGCCATCGCCGATGATTTAACCGACATGCTCGACTTCGACTCAAGACATTGACGGTATGGACGACGATGTCGGAGACGACCAAGACCCAGCGCCACAGAGGCATCGAAGGCCACCTCATCATACGACATATACATGGTGGATATCCCAAAAGATGGGAACGGCAATGGAACAACGGAGGATGACCCTCCAAAAAGCAACCAAGCGCCCGGCGTTAAGCGGCGCCGCTCTAAATCCCGCCACAGCAAAAGCGGTGATTCCGTGCGGAGATAATAACACCGGACAAGATCAAGACAACCCTCCAGCAGGACTCAGCGCGAGGAGGAGGAGAGCAGTCCGCACGACGGTCTGGCGGCAGAAAAGAGAGGTCGAGGACGATAATTACGCCTCCTCCGAAGATGAGGCAAGCCTCGACGACGACGAATTTGTCGTGCTTGAGGATCCCACCCGAACAGAGCTGCTTTCAAACGCAGGCTTATAGCCACGGCAAGCAGCCTCAAGAAAAAGCAACAACAGCTTAGAGCTGACCAGACCGCTAGGCGGCGGATGGATCAAGTCCTTGCAGCCAAGAGTATGAACTCGAACGCCCTCCAAAAGCTACCCCAAACGAAGGCCGTTGCCTCGATCGAGGAGGAAGCACCCAAGTCACCAACAGACGACATGGCAGACCGGCCACCCGTGGTCAGCGACAGAGAAGCCTCTCGCCCTCCGCTCAAGCCACACCCCGCGCGCCAAAAAGTACCAAGGCACGGAAAGCGCGCGGACTTACGAGATATATTGTAGGATAAGGCAAAACATACAAGATCGATCTACGGATCGCGTACGCCCAACGACGCGGATGATTACCGTCGCGCGGATACAAAGAAACCCGGCCGGGCGAACACGAGAGACAAAGCTCATACGAGCTACGTCGTGATATAGCCCAATACAGAGGCGCCACACACCCACTATGCTTCATAGATGAAGTAATGGATCATCAAATCCCTGAGGGCTTCAAACCCGTAAACATCGAATCATACGATGGTACCACAGATCCTGCGGTCTGGATCGAGGACTATCTCCTCCATATCCACATGGCCCGCGGTGATGATCTACATGCCATCAAATACCTCCCACTCAAGCTTAAAGGACCAGCTCGGCATTGGCTCAACAGCTTGCCAACATAATCAATTGGTTGTTGGGAGGACCTGGAAGCCGCATTCCTTGATAACTTCCAGGGCACATATGTGCGACCACCAGACGCCGATGACCTTAGCCACATAATCCAGCAGCGGAAGAATCGGCGGACAATTACGGACACGGTTCCTAACAAAGAAAAATCAAATCGTTGATCGTCCGGATGCAGAGGCCCTTGCAGCCTTCAAACATAACATCCGCGACGAGTGGCTTGCCCGCACCTAGGACAGGAAAAGCCAAAATCCATGGCAGCCCTCACAACACTCATGACCCGCTTTTGTGCGGATAGGACAACTGGCTAGCTCGAAGCAACAACTTGGCGGACATCCCGATAGTTCGGATACCAAGGACAGCAATGGCAGGTCGCGTCGCAACAAGAACAAGCGCCGCGTAACGGTGATAACACCAAGATAGCCCGTCAATGCCGGATTCGAGGCTCTAAACCCGGTCAGCGGAAGAAGCCATTCAAAAGAAATACCCAGGTCCCGTCCAACTTGGACCGAATACTCGATCGCTTGTGCCAGATACATGGCACCCCTGAAAAACCAGCCAATCACACCAACAGGGACTGTTGGGTGTTCAAGAAAGCAGGAAAGTTAAGCACCGAACTCAATGACAAGGGGCTGCATAGCGATGACGAGGAAGAGCCCCGGCCGCCGAACAATAGAGGACAGAAGGGTTTTCCCACGCAAGTGCGGACGGTGAACATGATATACGCAACCCATATACCTAAAAGGGAGCGGAAACGTGCACTAAGGGACGTATATGCGATGGAGCCAGTCGCCCCAAAGTTCAACCCATGGTCTTCCTGCCCGATCACTTTCGATCGAAGGGACCACCCCACTAGCATCCGTCACAGTGGTTTCGCCGCACTGGTTCTTGACCCAATTATCGACGGATTTCACCTAACTAGAGTCCTGATGGACGGCGGCAGCAGCCTGAACCTGCTTTATCAGGATACAATGCGCTAAATGGGCATAGACCCCTCAAGAATTAAACCTACAAAGACGACCTTTAAAGGCGTCATACCGGGTGTAGAGGCCAGTTGTACGGGCTCGGTTACACTCGAAGTGGTCTTCGGATCCCCGGATAACTTCCGAAGCAAAGAGTTAATCTTTGACATCGTCCCATTCCGCAGCGGCTATCATGCACTGCTCGGACGAACCGCATTTGCAAAGTTCAATGCGGTGCCGCACTACGCATACCTCAAGCTCAAGATGCCAGGCCCTCGAGGAGTAATCACGATCAATGGAAACACCGAACGCTCTCTCCGAACGGAGGAGCACACGGCGGCTCTCGCGGCGGAGGTACAAAGCAGCCTCTCACAGCAACTCTCGAATCCGGCCATTAAGCGTCCGGACACCGCTGCGCGCCGGAGTAACCTACAACAAGATCGCTCGCACGATTCAAGCACGCAGCGTAGTAATCCGCCCCAACCCCAGCCCTCGCGAAATCGCTGGTTAGTGTTACGCTGTACATAACTACGCTCTGGAGATACCATGGGCATATGGGGAGGGGCAAGACCACGTCACGCTAAGAATGTGGCTCGACCGCACCAGGGGCTCCCGATTGTGTCATTCTTTTCCTTTTTCCTTTTTCTTCCTTTTTCTTACTTACAGGACTCAGTCTTTCAGAAGTCCTGTCCGGCACTAGAATCGCCGAACCCACGATGCAACAGCCAGGGAAGCAGAAAGCCACGTCGAGTGTTCAGGTGGTCTCTATTACGAGCATTATACCTATTTTACATACAATGCATAGCTTACCCCTCGGAGGGGACATGTTAGATAGTCCCATCCCTTGCTTATTGCACTATTTGTATCGCTCGCTTTCATTGCAGTACCTTTTTGAATAAACAATACATGGCTCTTGCTTATTATTGCTCTACTTACTTTATCTATACATATGTTCATTTCATGACATGTTGCAACCGTACACTTTGGTACGGCCAATACACCAGGGGCTTAAGTATCCCAAAATTATGGTGTGATAAGTCCGAACACTTTCACAAGTGCGGCACCCCGAACTTATAGCATTATATGAATCGGCTCCGAATCATGTCTTGGGTCAATAGTTGGGTTTGCTGGCTCCCCTGTTTTGGTACCTTACGTTCCGTTATATCGCTAAGGTAGCACAGGAGAACCATCGCGATTGTGCCCCAGCTTGAGCTGGGTCGAGCACCTCGATGGAGAAAGCTAAAACTGACCGTCATGATAGGGCGAGAGCCGGTCGCTGTTCGAGAGGTTTTTTCGGGTCCCTAAAGACTTATGCCGCTTAGAGCGAGGAACCGGAATTGTTCGGCCAAGGCGTGGATAGCGCCTCGAACTCGGTCTTCCGAATACTAGGGGCTTCGCCGAAATTTAAAATTATAGAATAATATGGCTAAGTGAGAGTGTTCAAGCATTATAAGTCCGGTTGCCTTGTTCGTTGTGTTGAGCGCCTCCCTAGATGGACCCAAGAATGGGAACAAGAGTGCTCAAGTTTATCCCTAACACCCCAAAGACTGTGGCATGGGGGCTGAAGCCAACGACTTGCCATCTCTCAAATTTGATAAACGGCCGCATGAAGGTAATATTTTAAATTAACAAGCGTTGCTTAGCGCATATGAACAAGTTTTCAGCATACAAGATAACAAATGTGAGCCTATTCAAAAAATACATCTTTGGAGCACTCATCCGCTATTCGGCGGGCACCCTTCAGGAGGCCCTCATAGTACATTTCGGGCGTGCGATGCTCATGGCCCTTCGGTGGCCCGTCCGTCACAAGCTTCTCCGCATCCAGCTTGCCCCAAAGCACTTTAGCATGTGCAAGGGCCCGACGGACACCTTCAATGCAGACGGAGCGCTTGATGACTTCAATCCATGGACAGCATCCACCAGCCGCCGCACCAAGCAAGTATCTCCCGGCATGGCCTCCAATGGCCACACCGCACTATAAGGCCCTTCATGGCCTGTTCGGCGACCTTGTGGAGCTCGACCAGCTGCTTCAGCTGGTCGCCAGGCACCGGATGTTCGGCCTCAAAGATACTGAAACCGAACACCTTTTCCGTCGAGCTCCCTCCTTGGCGCGGTAGAATGCGGCAGATCGCACACCACGGGCAAATCTGCGAATGCTCCCGAGAGCTCGAATCCGGGTAAGTAATAGGTAATTCACTTTCACATGCTTGCTTTGCATAAAGAATGCCTTACCGCCGCTATCTTCTTTAACGACTCAATTTCTTGAGGGCTTTTTAGGCCTCGGCCTTAGCAGCTTTGGCACTCTCAAGAGCCGAGGCGAGCTCGGACTCGAGTCTTCGAGTCACGCCCAAACTCTCGTGTTTTTCCATGAGAGCTTGGAGCTCTTGCCGCACTTTAGCCAGCTACGCCTCCCCTTCTCTCGCTCGGTGCGTCCCTTGCCATGAGCCGCCACGGACACGCTTCCTTCTGTGGTCGCCACCTTGTTCGTGGCCCCGCAGTACTCCATGTTATTCCTGTTATCTTTTGCAACCAAACCTTTCTATATGGTATTTCTTTAATAAGGTACTACGTTACCTTCCTTGTCCTCGAGCTGCTTCTTGGCTTGGCCGAGCTCGTTCTCGGACCGCCGAGGCTCGCTTTAACGCATCGACCTCCGCAATCGGTCGGCAGAGGTCAACAACGCAGCCTGCATTCCCATATTGACATACTTATGTTAGACTCCTCAGATATCTTTTAGATCCTTAGTCCGGCTTTTCTTTCCGAACACCGAACTAAGCATCGTGGGCTACCGTCTGCATGCAGTAATATTTTTACATATTCTAAACTTACCTCAAAGCCCATTAGAAGGCTGGTACGAGCTTCGGTCAGCCCGCTCTTGGCGGATCGAATCTGTCCGGATCACCGCACTCATAACAAGGCGGTGCTCCTCCTCGATGGAGGCGCCGTGAGCGCCTCTAGTAAGCTATCCGTGCCTCCGGTTGGACGGAGGACACGGCGCCTTACCTTTCTTATGAAGAGACCGCTTGCGGACTCGGAACTCACTGAAGGTTCCGGCATGGAGTCCGGACAAGGGTCGGGCTTAGAGCCCCTGGGGGTCTTGCCCCCCACGCGCTTGGAGTCCGTGAGGTTGCCTTGTGGCACCTCCTGCGCCACCTCCTATTCACCAAGCCCCCCTTGGGGCCCCACCGCGGCGTCGTCCGCAGCGTGAGGCGAGGAGGCGGTCGGAAGCGAAGCACTTCCATTTCCGACGAGCCCGTGGACCCGCCGATGAATCGGCGAACTCGCCCTTGGGCGGGCTGCACGATTGTTCGACATTAGAGAACACTCTGCAATAATAAAAAGCCATGGGTATCCGGACACTTACGATCTGCCAGGCTTGGCCCTTGTAGGCCAATCCTCCTCGCTGCCGCCGACGTTGGTGGAGAAGTCCGTGGGAAGGGTTCTTCCTTCTGGACCCTCCGGCCTCTCCAATTGGGGCGGCCTTCCTTTTCCTCTCCTCTCACCGGGGAGAGGCTTCTTCTTCCTCCTCCTCGTCTTCAGGAGAAGATTCTGCTTCGAATCGACAAGACTGGCGTCGGGAGCTCCTTCGAGTTCCCGTGGCCTCCTTCTTGGCCTTCTTCTCCGGCACCACATGGGGTGCCGGAGCCAGCAGCCCCGTCAATCGGGCGTCCGCTGGGTCTTCTGGCAAAGGAGCCGGACAGTTAATCTGTCCGGACGTCTTCAGCCAGTCCTGTCAAAGAATAGGGAGTTTTTAGATCCCACGTAGAGTCAATCTATGAAAAAAGAGTCCCGTAAAGGGTAAAATAACTTACCTCGCCGGCTTGACGCCGCGAGCTGTATCCGCGATCTTTGTTAGCGGATGCGGGGGCTTCGGCGCCCTTGAACAGCACCTTCCAGGCATCTTCGTACGTAGTATCGAAGAGCCGGCTCAAGGTTCGGTCTTGTGGCCGGATCGAACTCCCACAAATTGAAGGCCCGTTGTTGGCATGGGAGAATCCGCGGATGAGCATCACTGATTACGCCGACAAGCCCGAGATTCTTGTCCACTAGGTTTCGGACGCATGTTTGGAGTCCGGATAGCTCGTCCAATCCCCCACTTCAGGCCCGCCTCTTTCCATGACGAGAGCCGTGTGGGAATCCCGATCTGAATTCGGGGGCCGCCACCCATTCAGGGTCGCGTGGCTCGGTGATGTAGAACCACCCCGATTGCCACCCCTTTATTGTCTCCACAAAGGAGCCCTTGAGCCATAGGACTTTGGCCATCTTGCCGACCATGGCGCCTCCGCACTCCGCTTGACGGCTGCCCACAACCTTCGGCCTGACATTAAAGGTCTTCAGCCATAGGCCAAAGTGGGGCGGGATGCAGAGGAAGGCCTCGCACACGACGATAAACGCCGAGATGTTGAGGACGAAATTCGGGGCCAGGTCGTGGAAGTCCAGGCCGTAGTAGAACATGAACCCCCGGACAAATGGGTGAAGTGGAAAACCTAGTCCGCGGAGGAAGTGGGGGAGAAACACCACCCTCTCATGGGGCCTGGGGGTTGGAATGAGCTGCCCTGCGTCGGGCAGCTCAGGCGCGATGTCGCCGGACAAATATCCGCCTCCCGCAGTCTTGTGATGTGCCCCTCCGTGACGGAGGAGGCCATCCACCTGCCTCCCGCTCCTGACATGGTTGGAGAAGGTTGAGGTGGGATGTGCGGACTTGGGCGCTGGAGCTCGAGTGCGCGGAAATGAAGGAGCAAAGGAGGAAGAAGGCGTAGGTGAAAAGGTGGATCCTTATCCCCTTATATGGACGGACGAAGCTATGCGTCCCCCACCAGCCTGGTAAAACTCGCTTATCTCCCAAGCGCCGTAATCAATGGCGCGGATGGGTTACCCACGTCCGTATTGATGAGAATCCCGAAATAAGGGGGCACGATCTATGCTTTGATAAGACGTGCCAAGTAAACCGCCTCGCTAAACGCGCTAAGGCGGAACGGTAAAAAACGATTCATAAAAAGGCCTAGCCGTGGTGTGATGTCACGCCGCGGAATACGACAGCGGATCTGTGCAAAAGTTATTCTCTCTACGGTGGTATGTGGAACTTGTTTTGCAGAGCCGGACACTATCCTGGTGTTCAAAACCTTCCATGAAGTATTTGGAGGAGGAACCTGCCTTGCAATGCCGAAGACAATATGCGCGCCGGACTCGTCGTCATTGAAGCCTAGTTCATGGGCTACTGAGGGAGTCCTGGACTAGGGGGTGTCCGGATAGCCGAACTATCATCACGGCCAGACTCCAAGACTATGAAGATACAAGATTGAAGACTTCGTCCCGTGTCCGGATGGGACTTTCCTTGGCATGGAAGGCAAGCTTGGCGATACGGATATGTAGATCTCTTACCATTGTAACCGACTCTGTGTAAACCTAACCTATCCGGTGTCTATATAAACCGGAGGGTTTTAGTCCGTAGGACGAACAACAATCATACCATAGGCTAGCTTCTAGGGTTTAGCCTCCTTGATCTCGTGGTAGATCTACTCTTGTACTACCCATATCATCAATATTAATCAAGCAGGAGTAGGGTATTACCTCCATCGAGAGGGCCCGAACCTGGGTAAAAACATCGTGTCCCTTGTCTCCTATTACCATCCGCCTAGACACACAGTTCGGGACCCCCTACCCGAGATCCGCCGGTTTTGAAACCGACACAAAGCTTCCAGGGTATATTTATATCAAGAAAAAAATCGTCAATTTTTTTGTCATGTTTGGACTTCGTTTGATATGGAGTTCCTGGAATACCAAAAACATGCAGAAAACAAGAACTCACACTGGGCAATGAGTTAATAGGTTTGTCTATAAAAACAATATAAAATGGCATATAATGTTTAAAAAAGTGACAATTTAATAGCATGAAACAATCGAAAATTATAGATATATTGAAGATGTATCACACGCCAGCCCGAACGTAGGCAAGCAAAGCCGGACAGACAAACCACCCGTAGCACGACACAGCTACACCGGGCGTGTGGACGGGCCAGCCGCAGCTGGGGATACCACTATACTACTAACCATTCAAATGACGTTTTTTTTGCGAGGCATTCAAATGCCGCCTTAGTTAGACACAACATCTTCATCTAGAAAAAAAGTGAAAAAATGATAAGACACTACATGAAGATAAAATAAAGTGAACCAACCTGTATTTGGATGGTTAGAGGGACAGTGGTATCCGCAGCCCATCAGGATTCAAGTCCTGGTGCTCGCATTATTCCTGGATTTATTTCGGCTTCGTAAATCTCAAGATGATATGCCGGCTCAGTCTCTCGAATATGCTCATACGGGTAGAATGTGCATGTGTGTGTTCATAGGGGTAAGGTGTATGTGCGTATGTATGAGCGCTTGCGTCTGTACTGTATTAAAAAGATAAAATAAGCATTTCCGTTATCTAAAATAACCTAGATGCACGGTTCCCCGGCCGATATATCGGTGTCAACCTTTTGCGATACCCAGCCGTCAGGCGGTAGGTGCCCGGTCACCGGCGCCGTGCAGAGCCCGGGAGGGACACCACCACCGTATCCGCATCGTCGTCGTCCCGCCGGCTTGCTTGGGTCACTTGGCACGCACGCACGCGCGCCGGACGGACAGATATGCCCGACGAGAGGGCGATGTGCCGGAAGTGGTGGGCTTCGGGTAAAGCTGACGTGCCGCCGTTCCATCGGCGTCGGTCGGTCTCTCTCCTCTCCACAAAGCTAGAGTAGCTAGCTGCCCCCACATCTGCTGACCGTTGCAGCAGTACTGCATGCACCCGCGTTGCGCGAATGTTTTTTCCCTGTCGGCGTCGTCCGTCACCCTGACCTCAGCATGGCGTAATCACCACGTCACATGCTACCATATTTTGCATGGGAAGCTGGGCGCGTGTCAATTAATCAGTGTCCACGGGTTCAATCACGACATGTGTTTATAGATCATTTATCTTCTTTCCTCTAGCACATACATTTCCTTCTTAGAACGTTTTTTTTTTCTTATTGTTGACTGGGATTTGTATCAAATGCATTGCATTATTCATGTAGTAGTACATCGCAAATAATGTGTGATGTGAGGAGATGAGGCCGATAGCCCCATGTCCATGTTTATGTACCACCACCCTGCTTTTCTTTTCTTGAACAGGACAATGCACCCGCCAACTCGCTCAGCTTGGCGCGGAGGCGAGACACGTGTCACTTCGAGGGCCTCAGCTTAGCTCCCGGTGGAGCCTGATGGCAACACATGACGCAACCGCACTACTACACTTTTGAGTTTTGAGCCAACCCATCTATAACCAGAATATGTGCATCTTCAGACTAGCTGACCAATAGGAGCTCGACAATTCAAGCAATATTGCATGCCCCTCTAAACTTGGCACCACAAGTTAGACATACACACATATACTCCTTGGAGATATACATCTGCATGTTGTCGATGTCGATGATCTGTAAAGAAAAGCAGCAGGCCACATCATTCACATCTCGAGCGCTCTGCAAAGAACAGCACGATGCGGCCAGCCGGACAGAATGTGGATGATGCTGATCGATCGACAACCTATGATGCTCGAAAATACGCCACACATGCACGCATCGATGCGTACGCAGTCGCGGCGAGCGCGATCATGGCGTGTGCCAGGCGGGCTGCCGCCGACGAGCGGCCGGCATGGCGCCAGGTGGCTGGCGGCGGCCGAAGCGGCGGTCCTCCACCGCGCGCGCGCTCTCTCTCTCCCTCTCTACCATGGCCGGGGGGCTCACGCGCACACTGTCACCGCACAGCGCAGGCGGAAAAGGGCCGATCGCTGGCCGGCCTTTCTCTACGGGCATGCAAAAATAAAGCGTCGCGGCGGCATGTGTCAAACGCTGCAATGATGCGACAACGAACTCGGATCTAATCGTGCCCGGGATCCTGGGCCACACCGCATCGCAATTCACAGGCCTCTCTGCCCTTTTCCCTTTTGTTTCTTTCTACTACTCTTTCTGCTACTACTCGCAAGCAAGATGGTGCATCCATGGAGAAGCTGGATTGTATTGGTAGAAGAAAGTGAGAGAGAGTGCAAGGTTTTGGGTGGAACCGTGCGCTGGTGTTGCCTGCGCCCAAAGTTGGCTGCCGTCTTTCATGGGGCGGTGCTCGCTCATCCTTAATTTTGCCGTGCCAGTCCGACCGGTGTCCTCCGTCCCACCCAACGACTCCTCCTCTAGCTTAGATAGTGTTAACTAATCACAGGTATGATTAAAGTGCACCCAGGTGACCACCGACGAGTTCAGTCAACTGCATAACTTGCCACATTCTTCCTCCTTTTACCTTTCCTTCGCATATTGGTTTTATCTTGAGCTAAGCTTTTCAAAACTTGGCTAAATTTATATTCTTCAAACAAGCTTTTGCCCAGCTTTACATATAAAGCTCAAACGGCCGGACAACTACAAAGTAGTGGAGAAACCCTCGTAGAAGCTGATATTTTTTTCTATAAACTGGACCAGACTTCAGTAAGATTGACTAAGTAAAATAATGGTGACTGAGATCGAAGGACCAGTTAGATGGACGAAGCCTTCGGGCGATGGAGTCAGGCGGTAGCACAAGAGGAATTCATTTTTGGTGGTGCTTCTCGGATGTCGAGCCGTGCCTTTCAGGATGGAAACCTAAGGTCTGATCTTTATTGGTTGTGCCTCATAATTGCCTTGCTGAAGAAATTGTTTTAAGAGCTCGGACTTCTTCAGGGTAAAAACCTAAGATTTGGGATCGGGCAACGATGATGCTTGTGCACTATTTCCTTCTTGAAGGCGTTGCTTTTGGAGATCTTTTATATTTTCCGGGTGTTGTATTTGGTGGGAGTTTATGTGCAGCTAAAGAAGTCGATTGCTGTGGCGGGACCTTTGTTTTTTCCCTTTCTTTTCTATTTTTTCTTTGGTTGTGTGCATCCTAGATGTCATTGTTACATCTTGTAGGTGCAGAGCCTGGGTGTAATTGGTATCTGCGCGATATTAATATGTTCCTCTTTCCAATCAAAAGTATATGTTAAAAAATAATATCTAATAATACTAAATAAATGTAATGTGAAAACATATTTCATGTCTAATATAATGATATTGATTTGGTATTGTGCAAGCTGATATTGTCCAATAAACTTGACCAAAACTTTAAGAAATTAGATTTAAGACAAGTCCAATATAATAATATTCAAAGTAAAAAAGAAACGAAGGAAATATGTAGGCCAAAAAAAGAAGAGAAGGGAATACAAAATTACTGAAATAGTAGCAGTAGTAATTTCGACCAAACAACATCACTATGTGTATGCATGTTGTCAGAGCATTTACAACCAGGCACCTCAAACCTACCTTATATGCCGGAACAGAGGGCTAGGTCACTGACCGGTCAAAAAAAGGGACCCAGACGGGCCTCATACTGGCCCTAAATGTCCGGGCTGACCGGCACCCCTCATATCCAGTTCAAATCTGGGGCGGATATAGGGAGGCCCAGGCGCGTCCCTACGTCGGACCAGACGGGACGACCCTACCCCAAATTGCACCAAATCCTCTTCCCCCACCTACCCGATTCAACTTGTTCCTCTCATCTCTTCTCCTTCCATTATGCCGGCCCTCCCCTAGCTCCACAGCCGTACTGAGCCCTCAATGCCACCGGCACCGCTACAGCAGTCCTCCCGTCCGTTCTCGCCACAGCGGACATCGTCGTCGGCCCGGACGCCACTGGCGGTAGGTTTGGCGACCCTCGGCTGCACCTTACCCTCTAAGTGTTTGACACATTGTCCGACCAGTTTTTTGGTGAATGTTTCATAGGCAAAACGATGGATTCCAATAGTTCATCGAGTGCTGAGTATGGACCAACGAAGCTTGATGAAATGATTCAAAATGAGCTCTTCAATTCGTCGAATTCGGACGAAGAAGCCAAAATGATCATGAGCATGAGCATCCAACAGGAAATGGACCAAGAGGTGGAGCACATTCTCAACTTCAAGGGCTCGATCAAAGGGGATGGATTCTGGACCGGGATAGGGTCTCTGGAGCACAGCTACTCTACAATGACTACGTTGCTCCCAATCTAACTTCCACTAGTGAACCATGGTTTCGTCGACGGTTTCGTATACACGAACCATTGTTCTTCCGCAAGGTGGAAGGAGTGGAGGCACATGATCCCTACTTCAAGATCACTGGGGATTGTTTTGGACAACTATCATTCTCTACTAACTAGAAATGCACGACTACTCTGAGGATACTTGCACATGGTACCGCCGCCGATGTAGTTGGTGAGATGGTCTGGATGGGGGAGAGGACATGCCTAAAAACAACTATCAAGTTTGTCCGCACCATAGTGCAGGTGTTTGGACTAGAGTATCTGAGAGAACCAAATGTGTAGGATACACAAAATTTGCTGGCTATTGGAGAGGCAAGAGGTTTTCCAGGTATACTCGGTTAAATTCATTGCATGCAATGGTAATGGAAGAACCTCCCCAAAAGTTTGCGCATATGTGGACCCACAATGAAAACCAAAAAGGCAATGTTTGAATTGTGCACTTAAAATATTTTATGTTCGAACTATGTATTTCCACTACTAACAAATGTTATTTATATGCGACATTCACATGTTTGAGAGTTCAGATTTGAGCTGTGTGGCTACCAACCATGACATATGAGGGGCTATCCGACAACATCCGCCGGCTTGCTCGGACGCATTCGTGGGCGTATAGGGGGCAGATTTGCAAGTCCAATTTAGATGCTCTTATTCCTATAAAGGATGCTGGAGTACCCACTTATATTGATGTAACTCCTTGCGACAATCTTCATTTTCTCTGTATGCGAAAAACATGTCGTCATTGCACTTAACGATATTTTTACTTTTGTCCTATGATCAATACACTACTGCAGGATGCTGCTAACGCGACACTACGATCAGAGACCCTTTGACGAAACTGTGTGTGATGCATTAATCGCAAACGGTGATGTAAAAAAACCGTAAAAAAAGATGCAAAACGTTTGCGATGAATGATACATCAAACACGGTTCAGATTTTAGTTGCGTGTGCGATGAGGGGCATACGGTTGATCTCTATGAACTGTTTGCGATGAGACAGAACAACAGAAACGGGCAACCAGATCAAGGTGTGTGCGATATACGGCATGCAGTTCACTCCGATGAACCGTTTGAGATGATTGAGGTGAAGACAAATGATTCGGCGTAACAAGATGTGTGTGATACCCGGCAAACATGTCGGTAATCAGAATTGTGTGCGATCATTATAGACAGTCCATACGGTCTTTTTTGTGAATTGTGTGCTCGTCAGGGCACACAGTTCAACAAACCAACCTATGGGCGATAATGTAGAAGATCTCTGTCGAATATATATTACTAACCGTCTGTGATGAGATTGACAGGATAAACAGAGATATATACAGTCTACTTAATTTAGTCCTTCTTGTTGTTGTTGTTGTTGGATGGCCCTGCGACATCGTCTTGGCGAGGACGCTTCTTGCCGCTGACCACTGGCTTTTCATCGCCGCCACTGTCGTCATCGTCATTGCTGTCGTCGTCGGCCTCCTCCTCGTTCGACCATTCCTCATCATCATCATCGTCGTCCTCCGACGGCTCCTCGTCCGTCTGGTTGTCGTCTGATGACTCAGGAGGCGGCGTCCCTTCCATGAACCGGATATAATCAAGGTCTGGGCTCGACGCCGGACTCATGGAAGACGAGCGGGATGATTCCGACGTTGACCTATCATCGGGCGCCAGACTACTGGCTGAACTGATGTCCTCACTGTCGCTCGACATGGCTGCAGAGTGTGTGCCAGTGTGTAGTGCGGCCTGCCGGGGACGATGAAGATGGTGGATACTTAAGCGGGGTATGCAGAGAAGAGGAACTGCCAATTGAAGCGGGGACTGAAGCGGGGGTTGGCGTATTATCTAACCGCTGATATAATCAACCACAATTATTTGTACACAGTCGCTCCAAATTCCCGGGGTTGCGCAGGACTCCTATTGGCTATTTGGCTGGTTTCCTTTTTCAGGACAAAAAGAAGGAACGAGTTTTGGGATTATGCATCGGTACTGGTACGAATGGAGTAGGACAGTTGGCAAGCTATACATTGAGCTCTTTTTATTGATAAAGCCAGTAATAATCAAACTAGAAAGGAAAAGAAAAAAGACAAAGAAAAATATTTGCACGAATCTTCGTGTAACATCAATGGCATAGGACCTAGATGTGCATTACTTAGAGCACATCTAGATGTGCTTTAGCAATATTGTCAAACAAAACCCCTAATCATCATTGCAAACAGAGCATAGAACATGGCTAATGCGACAACCACAACTACACATGCTAGTTCCTTCTTGTCTCTTTCTTTCATCTGTTGCCTGTGATTGATTATTTCTTACTTCATCGTACTGATTGTACATTCCAGATCAGCCAGTTTCTTCTTTAGCTTTACATTATCTTCTGCGAGCTTGGTGATAACACTCCGAGCCCTGCCATGCCATTCTTCATGCAGCCAGTTAACAAAGGCACAAGCCTCATATCCCTGCCAATGTTAAATAGTATTCTGGATGAGCGGTGGCATTAACTGAAGTAAAATGATGAACTTAATTAGCACTAACCTCTAAGGGGCAACTGAGAAACCACCTGCCAATGTCGAATCCCTCCGTGGATACACGTCGAGCGGGAGTGTGCCCGTGCACACAACTCAGGTTTTGGTACTTCTCGATGGCGCAAAACTCGGAGTCGAACTCGTGTTGCGGGAGTTTGGAGTCAAGCTCCGGATCCGGCGGCAGATCGCTTTCCTGGGGGGTCATTCAGGACGGATTCAACAAGGATCTATACTTTGGACATGCTAAAAAAGATCGGGATAGATTGGAACCCGACAGGACGATTCGGATCCGTAGTACACCTGCCTTATGATGACCTTAGGCAAGTGCTCGGCGGCGACCGCCGTCGTGGCGGCGATACGAGCAGGAGCAGCCGCACCGAAACCATCAGCACCACTCGTCCGCATTCCCCCAATGTCAGCGCCACGCGAGGGAATTTGGAGGCTATGTAGGGATTTGGTGCAAATGGGGAAACTGTGGAGATAAGCTAACGGTCGGGAACTACTAATTGCAATATATACATACATACATATATATATATATATATATATATATATATATATATATATATATATATATATATATATATATATATATATGTGTGTGTGTGTGTGTGTGTGTGTGTGTGTGTGTGTGTGTGTGTGTGTGTGTGTGTGTGTGTGTGTGTGTGTGTGTGTGTGTGTGTGTGTGTGTGTATACGTACACTGTTTATACATGTCGTTTGTGTTAGGTATTACAACGTGTGAGAAGACAACGTATGTTAGACACGGTTGCCGTTACATAACCGTATGTGATGTACACTACAAAAAAATACACTTCCGTGATGATACGTGTTTGTCACAGTAGGTCGCGTTTTTGTCATGCATGTACATCCATGACAAATTTATGACAGAATCAAGATAGTCATACATGTGTTTGTCGAGAAGTGTTCCATGACATTACCAAAATTATCATCACGAAGTGTCCACTTCCATGACGATAAATCGCGCGTCACAGAAGTGCTTTCGTCAAGGGTGACCGACATGTGGCATCCACCGTAACGGAACGCCGTTAAGCTATCGGGTCGGGTTTTGGATTCAATAAACCGTTAACAGCCTCGACCAATGGGAAATTTCCACGTGTAAAATTCTTATTAGCCGGACGAAACACGTGTCAGCTCGTCAATGGGTCAGATAGGCGCCTATGATACGTCGACACGTGGCACAGCCCAACAGAGGCCCATTCCTGTGAAAAGGCCGGCCCGTTTCACTTGGTCAAAAGGTGGCGGGCCGGCCCATGGAAAGCCTGCTAACGGCCTGCTCGCATATAGCCCATTTACAGCCCGCTAACCCAAGGCCCGTTACGCCCTATCTGAATTAGGCCCAGTAGCGTCATCTGGGCCATCCAATATGATTCCAGCCCATTTTCACTTCTGGCCCATGTATGGCCCATGACGTCTTTCGACCCATATGAGGCCCTTTGTAACTCTGGGCCCATTAGCGGCCCGTGCTGAACTGGCCCGTAATGAACAGTGTATTACTTTACACCCATTAACGGCCCGTGGTGAAACTGGCCCGTAATGAACAGTGTATCACTTTATACCCATTAATGGCCCGTTATTCCGTTGGTCCGTTTCCAGCCCAAGTTAACTTTCGGCCTTCTGAGGGCCCATTTATTCTTGGGCTCATTTACAGCATTCGGTTACATACGCCCGTTCTCGTCAATTTCGCCAGGGCCAAATTCAGCCCGTCGTTACAGTACGACCCATGATTGGCGAAATGATGATACGCCCCGTAGAAGGCCCATGGATCCTATGGCCCGTATGAGGCCCATGGATAGTATGGCCCGTAGAAGGCCCATGGATCGTACGGCCCGTAGAAGGCCCATGGACCCTACG
Source organism: Aegilops longissima (assembly GCA_021605205.1). Lineage (NCBI taxonomy): Eukaryota > Viridiplantae > Streptophyta > Magnoliopsida > Poales > Poaceae > Aegilops > Aegilops longissima. The sequence goes on along the minus strand of CM038681.1, from coordinate 533,338,097 downwards.
GCCCGTAGAAGGCCCATGGACCCTAAGGCCCGTATAGAAGGCCGATGGATCCTACTGACGGACGAAGGCCCATGGATCATATGGCTGCAGGAGGCCCATGGTTACAACAATCGTGTGTTGCCATGATTATTTTGGCCTAGTTACCAAAAATAGGCTATTGTGGCCACTAGAAAAAACAGAAAAAGAATCGGAGTGACTACAAACAAACAACTAAACAAGACAATAAGGAAATAAATAAGCAATCAATTAACGCTAGCCTATTATCGCTATTACATATATTACATCCACTGGGCATCAAAGTTCGCCACCAAAGGCAAATATAGGGAACAAAGCAGCACATTACATACATCGTCGTCAAAATTGGCCACCAAAGGCAAATAAACGCAAGAAAAACAAGAGCATAATCGAAACAAGTTCGAAGAGCTCAAGAAACGTTATCTGGGTATCCACCATGCTGGCCATAAGCTTAGCAAGTTGATTAGCTTTGTCCTATTTGGCGCTAAAATCCTCCAACGCTTGTGTTGCACGTAAAGTATGCATCCGAATGCTCCAGGGACTTCCATGATCCTTCCGCTTCTTGTCGCAAAGACAACGATCGATGTCTTTCAGCTTGTAGTTGAGACTCAAGAAACCGAACTGATTCAGACGGTGAGTTTGAATAGCTTGTGCAAGCGGTAGTGGCCATAATCGAGCACTCAACCAACACAGACTTTGGGGTTGTCTCATTGTCTTCAAGATAGTCTTCCTTAGCTGTTTTATCAGCTTTGTTGCGAACCAACAAGGATGTGCCACTATCCTGAACCTTATCTGCATTACTTCCTTTACCATTGCTTAATAAGGCACTCTTCCCCAATATTCATCAAGATTCTAAAAGAAGAAACAAGCAGACACATAACAAGTTTAGCATTTACTAGTATATGAAACTCATTTCGGTGAACCAGTTCATTAGTAAGGTGGACAGGATGAAACTACCAAGTCTTCTATTGCCAAGTACTAGTACATAATAAAAGCATCAAACAAACATATATCTATGTCCTATGGTCACTGCATTGTCTTGCCAAATCAAAATAGAGACACGGTTCAAATCATATCAATTCAAGACAAAGCAACAGTGAAAGAATACAAAGCGTGGGAAACTACACAGCACAACAACATTTCAGATGGGTACCACAGGTCTACATGTACAACAACACTATTGGCTCTGTTGTGATCCTAGTAATGTGCATAATATGAAAGTCAACTGTATACACAATTGAAATTGAAATCAACAGAGCTATTGATAAGAGCAAACCTGTTAAAGAAACATGCATGAACATACCTGCTGTGCCATTGGAGTTTCGATTGGACCCTTCAATTTAAAAATAAGTTTGTATGAGTAAATACAGTGATGCAAGAGCAAAGAAATCATAGTTAAAAAAGGCGCGCCTAAGCGAGCGCTTAAGCGCGCCTAGGCTCTAGGCATTGGCAAAACGCATTGCGCATAACTACGCATAATCTATGCATAACTGCGCATAAGCATGCACTTTGGTCAGTAAAGCGCAAGGCGGTGGCAAAACACACAATTAACGCCTAGCGCTTTTTTGAACTATGATAGCAATGAAATCTTAAATTAGAACAGTTGTTCTTCAGGTTTAGGCACTTGTTCTACATGAACAGAGTACAGTAAGACGCAAGAATATAATACTTAAAAATAGAAAATGAGCTCATAGACCTTACCACATTCTTGGTTCGGGACCAAGATGAGAACAAAGCGTTCCCGATCATCGTCCGAAGAATGTGTCTCGGAGAACGTAAGGGAATTTGATGAGTTTCTTTGCCGGTGAAGTACGTTTTCTTGTGTAATTATGATATCGCCACCAAGCATTCTTGAAGATAGCAGAGGTATTAGCACAGGTTACCTCATCTTGTGTTTCCAAATTGGTCCTTCTCTATAGAGAAAAATGGGAAAATTTGCTGTATTATAACCATCATGGAGGTAGGATGTATGGGACGAAGCAAAGTAATTGCTATGAATAACATTACTTACACATAACTCCCGGACAAACACACAGAATCGGCATTTTCCTTCATCTTCATATAATATTTCCAAGATGGGAAGATACACACATACAATTTAACAACATCAAATGGGATAGATGCTAAACTACGACTAGCTGGTTGTGCTTCCTCCACAGGAATAGGCGTACTAACTGGTGGAGTTGGGTTCGCCGTGATAGTACTGGCCCTTTGGGCACTGGAGCTGCCTTACTAACTGCTCTTGTTTGGGATCTCTGTGGTGGAGATGGTGCTGTGTCAACAGGAACTAGGTTACTATCGGCTGGGGTTGGGGTTAGATTGGGTGAAGCTGGTTCTCTGTCCATCGCATTAGGGGTACAATCTGCGAGAGTTTGGGTTATGTGTGGTAGGGCTGGTTCTTGTGCATGTACAACCGGGGTGCTATCTCCACCAAGAGGTAGCACTGTTTTATTTGAAGACCGTGTTTTTAGTCCGCTAGATACTGGCATCACCCGCTCCAATTCAAATGGCTGATAAACAGGAAACATAGTTGAACATACAGACATTGTATGAGAGACAACTGCAATAGATAGTGTGGAAAAAAGAGGGCATGAAATAGTTGACATGTATATTGTTTAACTAAAACGGATAGCATGACATAATTTCACATATATGATGTCTATATAAACTGGATAGCATAACATAACATAATTCAAAGAAATGATGAATAACTAAACATGATCGCATGACATAATTCACCTACATGTTATCTAAATAATCAAGATCGCATCATTTAATTCACATATGTGATTTATATGCTAAACAGAGGGCATTCGATATGATGTCTGAACTAAGAACATGGTGTTGAATATTGTGTATATGATGTCTAAACTATGCAATGCAAGACACCGTATGCATGATATGAACAGTATAACTGCCAAGTTAGAGCATACACCTCGGTGGGGAATAGGACTGGTCATCTGTCTCTAATCCATCTCGAGGAGCTATCGAGACCCAACAAGAGATCTGCTTGACGGTAGCAGCAATCGCTCTCAAGGCCTTGTTTTCACTCCAGATTTTTCCATCTCCCACCCAAATGGCTGATTCACAGGAAGAGTAGTTTAATGTACAAACATTGTCGACAAATGGAAATGTAATGAAGAAAAGGATGGGCAATATATCATTCAAATATATGATGCCTGGTTAAACAGGATGACATTGCACATTGCACATATATTATGGCTGGCTAAAAGACATGAGACTGCATAATTCCCATATATGATATAGAAACTAAACATGTGGCATTACAGAACATGTCTAAACTAAGCAGATGACATATATGATGTCAAAAGTAGGCACTGCAAGGCAGCATATGCATTATATGACTAACATCATCATGCCAAGGTAGAGCAAACACCTTGGGGGTAAATAGGAGTGGTCACGGCCCAATCCGCCTCGAACAGATATCTTCCTCTGGATTACAACTGGAGAGGGTGGGGAGGGTTTGCCATTGAACCCACCATGGAGCGATGTCGCATGACATTGTATTGCCATAAAACTCTTCTCTTTTTCTCTACATGTTCAACATGACTGTGTACAATATCTGACATGCATACGGAAAAAATATGGTGAGATTATGTAAGGAGAGCATGCAAAAATTTAGAGTGATGGTAACAACCAGGTGGATCGACGTTTTCCGTTGAACCAAAATAGCCCTAATGGATCGGCGTAAATGTATAGTAATAAGTGATGCAACAAGTGTACAACCTCTTTGCCGTAGCCGTGTTGACCTCAAAGATCATTGGGTTGGTCATTTGAAGCGCTTGAGGCAGAGGTGGCTGTCGGAGGTGTGGAGGAAGATCTGAGGAATCAGAGACGGCGGCGTCCGTGGCACTGCTCTGTTGTGATGGATCGCTCGTCGTTGGAGCAGCTCCGGTGAGCCGTAAGACGTCAAGGCTGAAGCAGCACAAGATGTACATCGTCAATCTCAAGTGAGATTCTAATAGCATCTCCAATAGATGATGTAAAATGGATGTAAAATTAACATCACCAAAACCACCGACTACAACAGATGAGGTAAAAACTGTTGACTCGAACTTAAGCTGTCGAAACTGAAATTTCTTGTGGAATCTGAATGCTACTTTCGAAACTAAACGCAATGGTAGCAGAGAGGCACTTGACATGTAGTTTAGGGAGGGCTGCAGTTCATCTTCAACCCAAAACCCCGAGCCGCCAGCCACCACCGGCCTGCCGCCATGGCCGCCAGTGCCGCCTCGCCGCCTCGAAACAACTCGCCACCGCCGCCTGCCAGCCCTCTAGGCCCCCCCCCACCCCGAACCCTAAGATAGATAGTGGGTACCTCTTGGCGAGCCCCTGTCCCCTTCTTGGTGGTTCTTCCTTAACTCCGGCGAGCCCCCCCAACCCCTGAAAATAGACTGACCCAAAAGTCAATTCAGTTGACTGAAGTGTGGCTTAATCGGAGCAGAGCAGCAGCACGAGCGAGGGGGAGAGCAGCAGCAGCAGCTGGGCAAGCGAGCGATCGAGCGAGAGCCAGAGCAGCAGCAGCAGATCCGACTGGTATGGACGCTGCCGCTGAAGGGGCCTCGCACTGGGGGAGAGCCGCCGTGGAGATGTCGCCCGCGGCGCCGGCTTCAAGGTAGCCGCTCCATGGGGGTGCGGGATGGAGCACTGTCGGCGCCGGGAGGTCGAGTTAAGGAGAAGGTGCAATGCGATGAGTGTACAACCTCTTTGGTGGCGCCGAGTAGGCCTCGGCTTCGTCCGAGGAGTCGGTGAGGATGCTGCGGTTCTGGTGGAGCAGGTTAAGGCGGCGCTATGGGGATGGAGCAGCCACGATATACGAGGCGATCATCAGAGCAGCTCCTTGGAGGTGGAGGACGGGGCGGCTGAACCGGCGGGACGGTGAGATGGACGACGGATCCTCATCCGGGGAGGTGGACGAGGGACGTCGAGCTATTGCGGTGGACGACATCGTCGGGGAAGAGGCTCCGGCTGGGCAGCGGTGACATGGCGGACGGAGGAGGGTGGGGTTTCGCGGATGGAGCGGAGAGGTTATGGCGGCCTGGGATTTCGAATGGCGAAAAGGGGGCGATGGGAGGGGGTGAAGCATGACTTAGGGATGCGCTTGTCCAAAATATAGGGTGTGTTACAAAAGTACCCCCCATCAATTTGAACTAGCGGCCCTTTCGGCTCAGGGTTAGAAGGGGGATTTTGCGTGTCGGGATTTGGCAGCTAGAGGGAGTTTTCGCGCGCGTTGTAATTTCGGGATAGTAAGGCGCGGGTTGTGAAGATGCCAGTTTTGGGAGCACGATATCTGAATTTTCGGGATATAACAAGACGCGGGTTGAATTTTAGGGACAAGCCTAACGTGTAGTAATATTGTACTTGTACGTACCAAATCAATTCGCACTTCCCTCAACCAATAAGAAAACAAAAAAATGAAACTATTCACACCACACAAAGAGAGAGTCTTGCCCCGTTTTACTATACAAATGTTATTCAAAGTTACTCCTCCTTCCATCTATATAGGGCCTAATCGTTTTTGATGCTAACTTTGACCAAATATTAGAGCAATGATATATGACATGCAACTTACACAAAGCACACCGTTAAATTAAATGCATGAAAGGTTCTTTCAGTGATATAATTTTCACATTGTGCATGTCATGTACTATTAATCTTGTCAATAGTCAAAGGCGGTCTTAAAAATATCATTACGCCCTATATAGATGGAAGGAGGGAGTATGCATCCATGTTATGTCTGATTAAATTTTTTCGCTTGATGTATAATGCATGTAACCTACTCATACCAACATTTTCGTGCATTCCAAATGTCTATACTACCGCTGCAATTCGAACTAAATTTGAATTCGTTTCTCTATTTCAATAAGAATCTACAATCATGATTGTTGCCAACTTCAACCATCATAGTTTCCTTGCTATCCGCCAGATATAAATCGGACGGCCTATAATGCAGGATGGCAGGCACACCATCATCAACAACTCAGTTTTTTTATAATAGTAGAGTTAAAATATATTAAATGTAGTATAACATGTTCATAACCACACCATGTGTATCACCGTTATATATATTCACACGTGCATCGTTTTGAAACACTATGATAAATTCTTCAAATATCCGAATTCGCTTTTTATAATGAAGTATATATGATCTCTATTCGTCTTTTACACCCACACAACCCTCTTATCTTTGTAGCTAGCACTAACTTTCTCTTGTGCATGCACACGCCCGCATCCCTCTCACCCTCCCTCAGCATTCTCTAGCTCCATCACGCAAATTCGTCTTTTCACTTTAGGTTGTTCACCCATGGTGTGTGTAGGCCCCCAGCTCCTTCTTTACGGCACACATCGATCGATATGCCTCTCTAGCCAGGTGTGCCTAGCACAAACACAAGCTTCCCCTCTTCTCTTGTCACCGTCCATGCCTCACTCCCACCACTCTTTTCATCGTTCTCGTGCTACTTTACTCCCCCCTCGATATAGTATGCCTCTCGTACTACCTCCTACATGCATCCCTCTCTCTCTATCCTTCTCCTCGTGCCTCATTTGCTTCTAACACACACATGCATGTATACTGATCGATCTCCCAACATATACCTAGATTGACTTTAGCTACCCCCCATCGATCGACGTACCTCACAAGTTATGTCTCTCCTTTCTCTTACAAAGGGCGATTGATCTTCCTATGTAGTTATGTCTGCTTACCACAGCCACATCGTCCCCCCTCATTATTCGTGCATGCCTCCTGACCCGTCTCTCACACACACGTGCAAGACAACAAGCAGTCATCTCCTCTCTTATTGATATTGCGGGCGTGCCCTCCGTTTGTCTAGCAAGCCTATCCCACCATTTGTTGGAAGCAACTCCACTACCACCCCCTCCAACACTCTAGCTCCGTCTCTCTCCCAACCTTATTCCTCTCCTTCACATATGCATGGATGCCAATCGATCTCCCTTAATACATGAGGCAGATCAGTCTCCTTAATACATGAGGTAGGCCTCTCTCCTCCTCCACACATATACCAGCCATTGTACCTCTATAGTTAATTGGGCCTCCCTCTTCCCCCACCACACACCGATAGTCGAGCGCTGCAGGTAGGTATCCATGCCACAGAGACAAACTGCACATGTCCCATCTCACGTTCCAGTAGGCCAACCACTCTATATCTTTGACATGGGCACACACAAATTCGATGGCACTCTTTATCGATCGCGCATGCACACACACACACATCATCCCTCTCTTCGATTCTATGGACACCTCAAGCCGATGATACCTCCACTCTCTTCTCGTGGATCGCCCCCTCTATATATATGTTATACCCAGGACTCTATTTCACACACATTGCATATGTTACATTTTTGATTGACCCCCCTAAAAAACTCTCAAGAACCCACACACTATATCTCTCTAGGTTTGTATATCTCTCACACAACCCCACGTAGGTGGTGTACGTATACAAGTAGAGAATAGGTGCATCGTGCACGTACTCACGCTTCGTGCCCAGCCACACCCGCGCGGGTACACAGTGGAGCTCATTTCTTTAAGAAATGGCAGCCCACGTGCTAATTTGAATGCCTGTAGCGGTTGTTTACCTAGAGAGGTCATGTACCACGCGTGCACGAAACAAAGTTCGACTTGACTCGTTGCCGCGTTATTTTTAAATAAAGTTATAGCGCTCAATGGCACGTGCACAGAATATAAAATGATTTTTATGGAGAAAAAGGTAGTCCTCTCACTATATACAATGGAGCCTGCCTGCCTAGTTTGTCGCTCTTCAGAGTATCTCACACAAGGCTGCGGTGGCCTCTCTCTCTCTCACCGTTGGTCACTGATCCGGCCGCATCCCGTCCGCAGGGGGAAAGGGAGTGCGGTGGCCTCTCTCTCTCTCTCACCGTTGGTCACTGATCCGGCCACATCCCGTCCGCCAGGGGAAAGGGAGGAAGTGCATCGTTTCTCTGTTTGACGGCGTCGAGGCAGCACGTCCCGATCTGCGGTACACGCCATTCTCTCTGACCAAGCTCCCGCGCGGCAGGGCCTACGCCACCTGCTCGCAGATTCCGCCCGTCGCCGCTCACCTAGTTACATCCTGACGACCTCCAGGTATCCCCTCCGGCATTGCTCCACTGCCCGTCTTCCCACGTCGCTGCATGTGGATCTTCCATAGTTCTTTGCCCAAAACGTAGCTCGTCCGCCGTACTTTCCATATTGCATTCTCGTCCTCACACCGTTTTAGACAAACACAACCGTGTTGTTATCTTCCATTAGGACAAGGAATATGCTTCTTTTTTGTCGTCGCATGTGTCATCAACTGTTATTGGCCAGTAATTGTTTCCTTTCTACCTCTTTTTTGCAAACAGGGCTATCCATTTCACCTCGTTGCTATTGTGACCTTTTAGTGAACTACACAAATCACTTTTTTCTTAAGAGTGTTTTGTGTAGTTGTACTAAAATGTCACACGGGCAACGTCTCTACATGTCAGTGCGACTGCACAAAGGGAGATTGGTTTTGCTCTATCCTCCTCATCCAACTCCGAGCCTAATCTTCTCCAACTAGTTAGTCTTAAGAGAGACTGCAAAGGTGACCGGATTCTATTTGTGTGTTTATTGTTTCATCAGCAGTCCTCTATTATCGTAATCACACTTAATATCTTTGGAACAGGGACGCTCAGCTCTATTTTAGTGGAACTGCACAAAATGATCGGAATGTTGCATGCTCCAGACAGCTACTTTTTTAACCCAACATGCCTTGTTGATTTAGACAGAGCTAGGGGGACGTTGCTGCCAATGAAAGCATGGATCAATTTTAATTTAACACCTTCTCACAACTCTGTCTTCAGTTGTGATGTAATTGTTAGCTCTGATCTGCTAATAATTGACATGCATTAGCAAGGAAGTTAGTTTTTTATTGTTTCCGAAAGAGCATCGATGGCAAGACACGCGAAACAAAAGCTGAAAGCTCACACCTTTGTACAATTTCATGTCGCTGGAAAATTATTTGTATAGTACGTCAATTATGTAAACAAATGATGGAAGCTTGATAGAATTGCCAGAAGCCTCTTCATCATCCGGGTCCATGTGCCATGCACAAAATTATACTCCTTCGTTCCTAAATATTTATCTTTTTACAAATTTCAAACGGGCATATTTTAGAGTGTAGATTCACTCATTTTGCTTCAGATGTGTACTCCTCCGTTCCTAAATATTCTATTCGTCTTTCTAGAGATTTCAACAAGTGACTACATACGAGCAAAATGAGTGAATCTACACTCTAAAATATGTCTATATACATCCGTATGTGCCAGTCCATTTGAAATCTCTAAAAAGACAAATATTTGAGTAGTCACTCGTTGAAATCTCTAGAAAGACAAATACTCCGGAGTATATTTAAGAACCGAGGGGGTAGTGCACAACCGCATGGGAGACTCAGCCCGGTCGTTGCGCCGCATTAATAGTGAGTAATGAGCAGTCAAATCATAAGCCCCAACTTTCCCACTGTAAGTTGCTCTAAAGAAGCAACCATCAATACGAATCCGCTCATACTACTCCATCCGTCACTGTTTATACAACGCGCTTCAGAAAAAAGAAAAAAAATCTATGGGACCAAGGCGACTAGCGATCGGCCTGAAAAATAGCATTGGTAGTTATAGCACGGCGTCTATTACTAGAAGGAATAATGCGTACACACATGCATGCAGTGCTTCCACCCCGGGTACACACATGCATGCACTTACTCCACTCCGTAGTAGTACAGTACATGGAGAGAAAATTGTGGACTTGATTACGGTTACCACGCCCTAATTAATTGAGCATTAAATCAAACGCGTCTAAAATCTCTCTGGTGGTGGAAATGCATTGAGAGAAATGCATCATAATGAAGCACGCCTGTAAACTGTGACGGAGGGAGGAGTAGTATGAAGGTGCAAAACCAAGTACGCATATGGCCAGTCGGTCAATGCACCTCCTCTTGGCATATCACTGACATGTGGGACAGGAGTGTGAGCAAACCGAACTCAATTGACGGCAAAGAGCCAACCCGCCGTTCCTTGAGAGATACGAGGAGCGAGAACACACAGACGGGCTCGCACGGATGCCAAGATATATACGAGCATGGTTGGTTGATCGATATACTTCATTACATGTTGGGCTGCCGTTTTCCGCCCTTCTCCGGAATAAACGTGTACTTTATCAGAGATAAAAAAATAAGAGTACAGATGCTCCACCATGCGGTTCTAATAGTAGTACTACTCGTACTACTGCGCTTGGCTCTTCGCCTCTTTGTGAAGTCGAACAATGATGGTACTCCGCATGTTGGGTACTATAGTGTATGCCTCTGACAATCTGACATCGAATGGACTGACGCATGTCCACCGAGGGTAGGTTGCATTAGTCAAAAAGCGTAGCGAGCTTCACCTTGTCATGCAAGCTTCTCCTCGTTCTGAAGTTGACGGGACACACCAAAAGTAGTGCTAGTCCATACTCCTCCTTTCCGGTTAATATGGCTTAATCTTTTTATGGGTAAATGAGAGAGCTTTATTCATATATATGCATTCTTAGGACGATCAGCCAAGACACTGGTCACTAGGAAGCGAGGTACCCATAAAAAAGAAGTAGGAAGCGAGGTGTTTCATCAAGCCAGCTCTCGCCACATTCAAAGTGCAGCGAAGCACGGTTCAGACGAAGATGCGCCAAGGTTTGCTGACCTGTTTACATGCTGAATAACAAAAAAAGAGGAAATATTACCGAGCGCTACTATTTGTAACAGGATATGAGCCAGAATTAAGCGAGAATTATGGCGAGTGTTCCATGCAATCAACTTCCATTATCACATGCGAGAACCCTCGAAGAGAACCAAATGTGTTGAAGATTGCTTTATCACATTTTAAAATTATAATAAGAGTGCAGACACTCCTCCATCCGGTTCCTAGTACTAGTATAGTACGTACCTTTATAGACTATAGTAGTAGTACTAGTAAAATTTGCGCTTGGCTGTTCGCCTATTCGGGAAGTCGAACAATAATAGCACTAGTAGTATAGTGTATGCTTCGGCAATCTGATACCAATTAATCTGTTGCACGCCCACCGCCGAGCGAGGGAGAGCTTGCATTAGTCAAAAGTTTCTCCTTGTCCTGCGAGCCACCATGCAAGCTTCTCCCGTCCTGCAACCTTCTCCTCGTTCGCAAGTTGACGGGACACAGCAAAGTAATGGTAGTCCATACTGCCTCCTCTCCGGTTAATATGGCTTAATTTCAAACGAGATAAATACACTGTATGTCACTGTATATTTGTAAAAATACGGTCAGTGGACTTCATAATACGCTCATTGCGCTCAATGTATATATTTCCCAGTGTTTATACGGTCACTAGCTCACCCTGACTGAGTATGTGTGTGCATGCACGTGTAGGTTGAGCACTTGAGCGTGACCGTATGTGTTCCGTCGTCTGCTCGGACATGCATGCATTAGGGCGTTGCGCGCGTTTTTGCGTCCATGTGTACATGTGACTGTTGCATACACGTAGGGGGAGTACGTGTAGGGGCCACTATGGAGCAGTCAAATCACATAGTAAGTTAGTCGGAAGAAGCAACCATCATTTCACTCTTGAATGACACGTACGCAATATAAAATGGTTGATATGGAGAGAAAAAGAAAACCACTATATATACACTAGCAGGAGCCTAAGCTACAAGCCTGCTTGCTTAGGTTGCTCTCTTCACAAGCATAGAACGACGGGCCTGATCCCGCAGCTGGGGGAAGGGAACAATGTTCTGCGATACGCTGTGATCGACATCGGCGAGGAGAAAACCCACACCAGTGCGTCCCAATCGGGGTTACAGCGGTATGGGCCGATGCAGCGTCCCAACCGCCCTTCTAGCTACAGCCCGACGTCCCAGGTAGTCCATCTTCCTTTTGGAGCCGGCTTGCTCCACTGCCGTAGCTCCATCTCCATGTCGATCTTTCTCTCTTCTACCGGCTTCTACTTGTGATGAGTTTATGTCTCATGAACTAGTGCCAGTACTATTATTCTAATCACACTTCTTCAATATCTTTGCCACCAGGGATGCTCAGGTCGATTTTAGTGGAACTGCACAAAAGCATCGTATGATCCAAGGGTGCCAGCCATCTTTCCTTCGACAGGTTCTACCTGGCCAGGAAATTAAATCATGTTTAGGGTTTAGGGTTTAAGTCGTAATGACCCAATCAGTAGTTTTTCTTTCGTACACGCTCTCACAACTTTTTTCTTTAGTTGTGAAGTAAATATTGGCTATGATATGTGAATCATTGAGATGTATCAGCATGCGTGTTAGTTTTCCTTTGTATTTGATGGAATGTTGTAACGGGGCAACCTTGGAATAGGAATGAAAATGGAGTGGAAAGTTTCCATTTTTCCAGAGAAAAAATGGAAACGGAGAGAAACCAACGTTTCATTTCGTTGGATCGCGCCATCGAGCAAAACCAACGTTTAAATCAAGTGTGTCGTGTTCGTGTCTCACCCTCCTCCACGGCTCGACCGCACACGGTCGCTCGGCATGCCACTCACCGCAAACCGAGTATACGATAACTTTCCCGCCTGCTTGTCGATGGATCGCGCCATGGAGTACTAGCACTACTGGAAGAGATTGACGAGTTGGGGGAGGACAGCTAGCTGTAGCACGGACTCCCATGAACTTTTTACATGCATGTTGTAGCCGGCTATTGCGACCTTTGAACGCGGAGCAGCCGCTACACCCGGAAGCGGCACGGGAAACGCTCTCTCGGCCGGCGCGCCGCTTCAATGCCGGCGCCAGTGAGAGGTCGCGTCCGCTCTGGCCGGGCATGAATGCGGCACTGACCGTTTCGGGCGGGAAGCACGCGCGGGTGATGAAGATGGTTCGGGTTGGTCAGGACCGGCCGTGGCAGCGGTCCGGACGTGCGCAAACAAGAGATGATGTACGATAATATTGCTGCGTATATAATTAACAACGTAAATAATGTGCCAGTTGGACAAATATGATTGAAGATGGCGATGGAAATGGAATTTTACGTAAACATGAATATGCATGTCTATGTCTATGTGTGTGTGCGCGACGACTCTAGCGACCTGGAAGTGGGGGCGTGTTTTTGATCGAGTTTTCTTTCTTGGTACGTTAGAAAATCAGTTTGTCTAATTCACATCTAGATGTTATTTAAGGATATCACATCTAAGCTCCCACAAATATATAAAGTAGCAACAATAAACAAAAAAAATAGGAAAAAAATAGACCATAAACAAAGTGGACATCAACTTAGATGTGACATAACTATGTCACATCTAGATGTGTCCTAGACAGACCCTTAAAAAATTGTCCGCCAGTTTTCGTTTCTTTTTTCCGGGAACGCGCGTATTCTATTTAAAACAACTGCTATGGAGAGATTTTTTACTCCATTATAGCCTCTTGTTTGATAGTGTTTCTCGCGTCTCGCTCTCTCACCCTCCCCTGTAATTTTATTTGTCCAGTTATTAACTTTAATTTAAAAAATGGTGTGGACTAAAAACCCGGATGGACGTAGTAGCCCTCCATTTTTATTTACTCCGCATATTAGATTTGGCTGAAGTCAAACTTTGTAATACTCTCAAACCTTTCCGATAATTGAAATTAAAATTCTTTATTTGTACACACTCTCACACGTTTTCGATAATTTGGCGCATGTGTGGTTGTTCACTTAAGGGAGGGTAGTGTACCACACGTGAAGGACAGGAAGTGCGACCAGGACGCGTGGGCGTGGATCGTTAGTTCATCAGAGTACTAGTTTTCTTCACTGTACTTTAAATAAAGAGATGCAGTGAAGGCACCAGAGCTCAATCCGTACTACAGTAGTATATATATAAGCGGGAGCCTCAGCGCTTGTTCGCTAGGGTTTGCACTCTCCACACGCTCGCCACACTACATATATGTTACACGCTGGAGGCTCAGCGTTCGTTTGCTAGGGTTTGCTATATTCACAGTCTCTCACCCTCTCTTCACCAGATCTAAACAAGATTGCGTTGGCCTCTTGTCTCTCTCTCCCCCCTCACAGCTGGTGAAGGAGGCGTCCGTATCCCGTCGCACCGGGAAGGGGAGGAGGTGCAGCGTTCACTCTATCGCCTTCGGCGAGGGAGGCAATCCACTGCCGGCTGCGCTGTTCTCTTTCACCCAGCGCCTGTGCGGGAGGGCCACCGACCCCTTCTTCCTCGCTGTCGTACGTAGTGTGGGCAGATCCGGCCTCCCGCCGCACGCCTTGCCACATCCCGACGACCCTAAGTTATAAGTTTCTTTGAAACCTTCGTTGCTCTAGCTGCATGTGGATCTTTTCCGATCTGTAGTCGAATCTAGGTCTTGGTTCAAAGAGGAAAGAAGGGTGCGGTGGGCTGGATCAAGAATCTAGGACATGGTTCAATGAGGAAAGGAGGGGCGGAAAGTAGTATAGACTGGCTATCCAGCCGCTTTGTAGGTCGAAAAGGGAAAAAGGGGGTAACCCAGTACACACATCTGTAAGGAACTGATCTCTTTGTTGAAAAGGGAAAGAAACTGGGGGTCGGGTAGTTTGCGCAGGACTAGATTTGCTGCCCTCACATAGGAAAAAGGTTCAAAGAGAACAAATATGGGACCAGCGCATATATGCTGCTTGGCTACATACTCTGCATCACCCATTTATACATGTGGACGCACATGGTGCCGGCATGTTGAAAGCACAAGTGCTCCCTGGGTAATTTTGGTAATTAATGTCAACATATCTCTTGTTGGACTAACACTTTTACCTAGTATGTTTCAGACAAGTTCAACAAATTAAGTGGCATGGACTAAAGGATGTGGAACCCCTTCAAGATGCTAAGGACAAAGGATTGGCTCAAGCTTCAAGTACAAGACACTACATTTTATATTTTAGTGATCCAAGATCGCATTGAGTCTATAGGAAAAGCCAATACTATCAAGAGGGGATGAGGTGTTGCTTAATGGCTTGGTTGCTCAAAGTGCTTAGTGATATGCTCCAAAGCCCTCAACTACTTTCTCACATCCACATATGACCTAAACCAAAAGTCTAACTCGGCCCCACCGATTCTTTCTATCCGGCGCCACCAAGTTCAGATGTCATAGCCACTGCCACAAACCCTAGGCAAATCGGGCTCACCGATAGGGATCTCGGCCTCACCGAGATGGGATTGTAATCTCTCTGTGTATGTCCATTACCAAAATCGGTAGCATCGAGTTTGAGCAATCGTGTAGCGACCCGACCCAAAATCGGTCAAGTCTCTGTGTCTGTACCATCCCAAGATCATGCTGGCACACACAGTACATTGATTAAATAATCAAAGTTCAATCACACCTGAATTTATTACACGATTCTCATATCGAGTCTTTATTACAATAGAATAAATTCGGCCGGAAGCCAACTCATGAGAAATAAACTAAGTAAAGCTGCGGAAGCGTAGAAGAATAGCGAGTCCATCCGACTCCATAGGGCAATCGCCAAGCGCGGATCGTAGCCTCACTCCTGATCGGAATACTCCTCTGCAACATAAGACGTTGCAGCCGTGTAGGTCAGCATTTTGAATATGCCGGCAAGTCATGAAGAGAGAACAATAATAAAATTTCTAACACTATATGCAATTTGGCTGTGGGGCTCTAAGTTTCATCATTTTGCGAAAAGCCAGTTTTTCCCTACAATAAGGACTTGTTTGCAATTACTACGAAATTGTTGGTAGTTATTGAGATGGTTCCGCCAACCAATGTCTCATTCCCAAATTATTAAATAATAACCCCTCAATTAATTTATAAATTTTAGTGTTGAGATTTCCGAAATACTTCCAAGTTCCAGAGGCTCAAATTGTCCGTAACCGGGGACACGGCTAATCGATTAGATCTTTTCTCTGCAGAGGTTTGCGCACTTTACCCGCAAGAATCGTTCCCTCCTTTTAAGTCTTCGCACTTCATGGTGTTTGAAGACGGGACGAACTAAACATGGTCTTCCAAGAGTTCCTCCGCCACCGCCGTACCCATCCAATCCTACCGTTCTTCTACATCTCGTAGCACCGTCCGGCCAGAGTCACAACTAGGGTTGACCAAGCCAGAGCCCATAATGGCTTGCGGCTGCACAGGTAAGCTTCCGGTCAATGGGTATACATCCGTCTCTTCGTGGCTGGGTGAAGCTTTCCGCAAGATGTCATGGCACTTCTCGATGCATCCCGCCAACCACTGGGTTCTCCAGGTGCCCACAACCGCCCTCCACCCAAGAGTGAATTTTGAAGTACATCTTGATCTTGAAGTCATGGGGTTGTCATCATCTTTGACTCTCACATCTCCCTTATGATTCACTCAACCAACCCCGTCTACGAGCATAGCAAAAACAAACTACTTCATCCCGGGCAATGGTAACAAGGGGGATTGGGTTCATCCTACCTCATGATACTACTCAAGAACATAACTTCAAATTTCTCCTACTGCATGCATGGTGGGGAGGTTTAATTCTAATGCAACAAAATCATAGGCATAGTAAAAAGAAATATGATCAATGACTTGCCTTGCTGACGATCTTCGAAAGCTAGGGACTCGTGGTAGCAAGCTTCGCACCCCGGAAATTCTACCGAGGCAAACAACAATCATAATAAGCATATAGCATATGATCACTTAACATAATAGCATGCTAACATAACACACAAAGCAATGGAATCAAAACCCAAAGAAAACTCGAAGAACTCCAAATCAATGTTTTCACCACATCATACAACAACCATGAAGTAGTTTTGCATAACAAAATTTTTCTTAACAGAACCTACGCATGGGTTTTTGCTAACTAACGAGAAAAGAATTCATCATGCAACTAGGAGCAAAAAGAATCACCTTAAAAGCCATTATAAAATTCCTATTAGGCCTAAAACAATACTAGTAAGAAAAACTAAAATAAAAGTTTTATTTATTATAAATAAAAGTTCATGCTCTAAAGTTACAGAAACTAACCTAGAATAAACTATCACATAGGAAAAATAAATTTATTTGCTAATTAAAACAATAGGAAAACAGTAGCTAGTTAAATAAATAGGAATAACATGATTCTGATTAAAACTAATTTTTTATTAATTCTAAAATACCTAAATAAATTCCTACGGTTAGGTAAGGTCAAAACAAAGTTGTGACAAAAGAATCACTAAAAATAATATTCCTAACTCACTTTATAGCAGAATTACTATTCTGTCTAAATCTAAAATAAAACAATTTTAAATAATTTTAACATGACTAATTATATTTTCTACAGAAACTACAATAAATTTGCAAACCAACAAAAAAGAATCACTTAAAAATATTAAGTAGATTAAAAGATATGAATTTTCAAAACTGAAACTATTCTGTTAAAAACAGAAACGAAAATAAAATTAAAAGAAAAATCGGCGCTAATGGGCCTATCTAACGATCGGCGTTAAATAACTAAACTACGCACGCGGAATAAAACCGAGTCGGGCCGGTCTAATAAAAACCCTAACTAAAACCAAAACTAAACCGGAACGAAACCGGTTCACTTAAATTAAACCGTACCCCTTCGGGGGATATAACCTAAACCCTACGATCTAGATCGAACGATGACGGGGAGCTCCGGCGACTTACCGAGGGTCGACGGCGACGGCGGCTCGGGCGGCGACGGCTCCGGTGGTCTCCGGTGGTCGGGGACGACGGCGGAGAGGTCCGGAGGATTCGGCGAACAAGGGGGGGCTCGGGGTGGAGTCGGGCGAGGTCGAGGTGGTCGGGGTGGCGGAACGGGCTAATGGCGCAAGGGCAGCGTCTGGTCTCCGCGACGAATCATGCGAGGGAGGGGTTAGGCGAGGGGCGAGGGAGAAACGGGCGAGGTGAGGTTTATATAGAGGGGGGATGACTTGGACGAGGGGGCGATCGCGGGAGGGGATCGGGATGAGATCCCGGGGATCTCGGGATTCCGGCGGCGGCGGCGCGGGGCGTTGCTTGGGCGAGGGAAGACGACGGGGTGGGGCCCGGTGTCGGCGAGAGGGAGAGAGGGGAATCGGGTCGGTCGACCGATCCGGAGGGAATCGGCGCGGGGGGTTCGGTCGGCTCGGGCGTGGGCCGGCTCGGCGTTGGTGAGCAGCGCTGGCAGTCACGCCTAGCCGCTGGTGGGCAACCGGCATGGCTGGGCAGTGCTTTGGTGGCGCTGGGTCCTTTCTTATTTTTTTGAATTCTTAGAGAGAAAAATATATAAATATAAATATTTTATATAGGACATATATATATATATATATATATATATATATATATATATATATATATATATATATATATATCAAAATGATCAGGGAATATTCCTACAATTTGAGCATTTTTCAGGGCAAATCTCAAACTTTATAAAATCATTTTTTCTAAAATTCCAAATAAAACTCAAATTTGAATTCAAACTTTTTGGCAATGTTTTCTTCTGACATTTTTGGAGTGTCATGTTTACTCCTCTCATACTTTGTCTCAAGTATTGTCAGGCATTGGTTTTTGCAATAAATTTTCAAATGCCCAGTTGAATTCAAATTCCAACAACTCCAAAATCTTCTGAAACTTCAAATGCCATTCAAATTCAAACAATATGCATAGATGCTTAGCTAATATTGTAAAACATTCCAAATAGGAAATTTGGGATGTTACAAACCTACCCACCTTAAGATGAATCTCGCCCTCGAGATTCGGGTTGGCTAGCAAATAGGTGCGGGTGGTCTCGAAGGAGGTCTTCTTCTCGCTCCCAGGTGGCTTCCTCCTCGGAGTGATGACTCCACAGCACCTTGCAAAACTTGATGATCTTGCTGCGGGTGACTCTGTTCGCAGTCTCGAGAATTCGGACGGGTTTCTCCTTATAAGTCAGATCACTGTCGAGCTGTATGGCCTCTAGGGGCACGGTGTCTCTCAACGGAATATTGGCCATGTCAGCTGAGAAACATGGAAGACATCATGAACTCCGGACAATCCTTCCGGCAATTCCAACTTGTAAGCAACTTCTCCACGACGTTCGAGGATTTTGTAGGGGCAAAGAACCGGGTGCTAACTTTCCTTTAACACCGAACCTCTTGATTCCACGGTGAGGACACACGAAGATATGCTCGGTCTCCCGCTTGTAAGTTACTTCCTTGCGTTCTTCGTCGGCATAACTCTTACGCCTCGATCGAGCTATCTTGAGCCTATCTCGAATCAGCTTGACTTTCTTTTGGAATCTCGATAAGATCGGAACCGAAAAGTGTTCGATCTCAACACCATCCCACAATGGTGTTACGCACCTCCTTCCGTATAGAGCTTGAAAGGAGCCATCTTCGATCTGGTCTCGATAACTGTTGTTGTATGAGAACTCCGCGTATGGCAAATTATCATCCCAGCTAGACCCATAGTCTAGCACACAAGCTCTCAACATGTCCTCCGATCTGGTTGACTCTCTCGGTCTGTCCATCTGCTCGGATGAAAAGCTGTCTTGAACTCCAGCCTCGTACCCAAAGTTTCATGCAACTGATTCCAAAACTTTGAGGTAAATTGTGTTCCTCTATCTGACACGATACTCCTCGGAACTCCATGCAGACATACGATCCTGGTCATGTATATCTTGGCCAACTTAGCACTAGTATAGGTAGTCTTCACGGGAATGAAATGAGCTACCTTGGTCAATCGATCAACCACTACCCAGATGGAATCATAACCTGAACGGGTCCTGGGTAATCCTGTGATAAAATCCATTCCAAGTTTTTCCCATTTCCACTCGGGAATCGGCAAAGGTTGAAGTAACCCTGCTGGCTTCTGATGTTCTGCCTTTACTCGTTGACAAACATCGCATACTGCTACGTACTCGGCAATATCCTTCTTCATTCCTGTCCACCAGAAACTTTCCTTCAAATCCAGATACATCTTAGTGTTACCGGGGTGAATCGAGTACGGTGAATCATGAGCCTCCTGAAGAATTAGCTTCCTGAGTTCGGGATCATTGGGTACATAAATACGATCCTCAAACCATATAGCTCCGTATTCGTCCTTACGAAACCCTTTAGCTTTTCCTTCATTCATCTTTTTCTTTATCTCATCAATTTCCTTGTCCGAGTTCTGGGCTTCACGAATTCTTTCGGCCAAAGTCGACTAAACTTCCAGAGTTGCAACATATCCTCTCGGAACTATCTCTAGTCGGAGATCTCTGAGGTCATCGACTAACTCCTGGGGTAATCCTCCCGCTATAAGAGTATTCACATAACTCTTACGGCTCAAGGCATCTGCTACAACATTAGCCTTTCCTGGGTGGTAATGCAATCTCATGTCATAGTCCTTGATTAACTCTAGCCATCTCCTCATGCGAGGTTCAACTCTTCTGCGTGAAAATACACTTCAAGCTCTTATGATCAGTGTAAACATCACAACGGTTTCCGATAAGGAAATGTCTCCAGGTCTTAAGTGCATGCACTACGACTGCTAGCTCCAAATCATGTGTGGCATAATTCATCTCGTGTGGTCGTAGCTGTCTGGAGGTATAAGCTACAACTTTTCCTTCCTGCATGAGTACTCCTCCGAGTCCACGACGAGAAGCGTCACAATATACCGGTAATCCTTGTGTATGTCCGCAAAATCAGTCTTGGGGCTGTAACCAAACGTTTCTTCAATTCACAGAAACGGCTTCACAATCCTCGGTCCAAATGTACTTGGCATCCTTCTTAAACAGCTCACCATGGGCTTGGCAATCTTCGAGAAATTCTCAATAAACCTCCAATAATATCCTGCGAGTCCGAGAAAACTGCGGATCTCCTTGATCGAGGTGGGCGATCGCCAATCGGTGATGATTCCACCTTGGCGGGTCAATCTGCTATTCCTTCTCCTGAAATAACATGTCCGAGAATCCGACTTCCTTCAGCCAAAATTCACATTTACTGAACTTGGCATACAACTGATGTTCTCGGAGTTTCTCCAGAACTAGACGCAAATGTTCCTTATGCTCTTCCTCGCTCTTGGAGAAAATCAGTATATCATCGATGAACACCACGACAAACTTGTCCAGATATTCCATAAATACCTTGTTCATCAAATTCATGAAGTATGCAGGGGCATTAGTCAATCCAAATGACATGACGGTATACTCATATAAACCATACCTGGTGGTGAATGCTGTTTTGGGTATATCCTTTTCACGGATCTTCAACTGATGATACCCTGATCGAAGATCGATCTTGGAGAATACCTTGGCTCCAACTAGCTGATCAAATAGATCATTAATCATCGGCAGAGGGTACTTGTTCTTGATGGTCACGTCGTTTAGCGAACGATAATCCACAACCATTCTCAGGGTTCCATCCTTCTTTTCTACCAAAAGAACTGGGGCTCCCCAAGGTGACGAGCTTGGCCGAATATATCCTTTCTCCAATAGCTCATTAATTTGGTTCTTGATTTCTTTCAAATCGTTCGGTGGCATCCGATAGGGTCTCTTGGATATTGGGGCTGTGCCGGGCAATAACTCAATCAGAAATTCAATGTCTCTGTCCGTGGCATTCTGGTAATTCCTCCGGAAACACATCGGAAAATCTTGTACTCTCGGTACTTCCTCCCGAACAACTCCGTGAGGGAATTCACCGATTCTTCATCCGCTACGTCTCGATACATACTTGATCCTCTTACGCTCCGGTGGTGAGCGAATCGACTTGTGGGCACAGTCTATGTTTCCTTCAAACTTCGTCAACCAATCCATGCCTAGGATTACATCCAAGGTCCGGGTTTCCAATACTATGAGGTCTGCGGAAATTTATGGTTTCGATGTTGAGGGTTGTATGACAGCCTAAGCCTGCCATCATTTCTCCTCCTGCGGAACTGACGTGAAGAGGGCTTCTAAGGGTTCTAGTGGGCAACCCGTACTTTTCCACAACTACCCTTGATATGAATGAATGCGTTGCACCAGAATCAAAGAGTACCAATACTGGATGTGAATTTAATAAAAACTTACCAACCACAGTGTCTGGCTGATCATAGACGTCCTCCACGTCAATGTGGTTCACCTGAGCACGAGGAAAAGGGTTGGGCTTCTTGGCTGAGCTTCCATTGCCGTTTCCATTCCTCTGCTTGGCCTCCGGGCAGTCGGTGGCATAGTGCCCTGTTTTCTGGCACTTGAAACAGGTGATGTGACTCAGATCTTTCTGAGCTGGGGCAGGACGATGCTGGTTGCCATTGCCGTTTCCATTGCCTGACTTGTTGTCCTGGTTGCGGTTGTTCCCATTTCCTCCATGGTTATGTCCTCCATGGTTATGATGGGTATGCCCTCCCGAGTATGGGGCATAACGGGGCTTCTGCTGAGCTCCAGAGTTGTACTTCCCCTGGCCATACTTTCGCTTGCGGCTATCAATCTGCTGCTGCTTGCCTTCAAGTATGGTGGCCTTGTCTACCAGCTCCTGGTAGTTGGTGAAGGTAGCCACCATTAGCTGCATACCCAGCTCGTCATTGAGTCCTCGAGAAACTTTTCCTGCTTTGCGGCATCTGTGGCCACATCATCGGGGCGTGCGAGCTAACTTGCTGAACTCATCCACGTCTTGCCCCACAAGACGGTTCCCTTGGCGTAAGTTGCGGAACTCACGCTTCTTCGCACTCATGGCTCCAATTGAAACATGAGCGGTGCGAGAAGCCTCTTTGAACTGATCCCACGTGATGGTGGCGATGGGATAAGTGGCGGTGTAGTTCTCCCACCAAGAGGCTGCAGGTCCATCAAGTTGATGTGCGGCAAAGCGCACCTTCTCTGCATCTGTGCATCCAGCAGTGGCTAACTCCCTTCCGACCTTGCGGAGCCAATCATCGGCCACAATCGGCTCAGTGCTGCTAGAGAACACTGGCGGATTCAGCCTTAGGAAGCGGGTCAAGTTGTCAACATGGGGTGGTGGCGGTGGATTGTTGTTGTTGTTGTTGTTGTTGTTCTGATTCTGGATGAGCATCTGCATGAGGGCATTCTACTGCTGGATCAGCTGGGTGAGCTCCGGCGGAAAGTTGAAACCGGGTTCACGTCTCGGAGGCATCTGGTGTTTTGGAGTGGATGAGAAAATTAGAATAGAACAAGGGTCTAATGAGAAAATATCACTACCCAAATGAATGCACAAACATAATCACACCAATCATTTATTCAATCCACTCAAACATGGTTCAATCTCGATTACAAATATCTCACGACTAATCGAAAATAACGACCTAACTGATCGACGAAAATAAAATAACGTGGAGGTCGACTAAATGTCTTCATCAATAATCCTTGCGTCCTCTGGTGCGGTGTCCTCCGGTGTGGCGTCCTCTGATGCGGCGCCTCCTCTTGCGGCTTTCTTCAGTGGAGCTCCCTTCATAATCCTGATCATTGCTCACGAGAGGTCCGTCATCTCCACTCGGAAAAAGGTCTTCTCCCGAGTCCATCTTTTCCTCTAATGCGGCGACATCCATCTTCAGCTTGTCGACTCTCTCCATGAAATCCGCGATTTCTTCCTCATGGTCAAGGAAGTCTGCGTGTGCCTTCTCCTCCAGTTCCAGTTCACGGAACAATAGCCTCCTGTGTACCTTCGAGTTACGGCGAGTCTGGATCTCCCGTTTCCTGAGGAGACACTCCAAATCTTGGACATATGAGAGAATGGAGTCGTCCTCTACGGTACGGATGATATCTCCATTCCTAGCTCTGCGAGAAATCATGGCGACGTCTGATGGATCGAGCTCGGCCCTGTACTCTTCTCGGAGATGTCCAAGTGCATGATAAATCGCCCTGTCTCTTCCGAGGATCCAATTGAAATCAGTAAACTCAAAGTCAATAGGCTCTGTATGTCCTCCGAAGGTTCTCCCTGGAATGTGCACCTCAATCCTGTAGCGGGTATCCGTCAGAAGCGCATTGGTAGGCTTCCCGGTGATTGAGGGCAGAGCAATCTTCAGCTTCTTCACGATCTGCACCAGCTTCTTGCCGAAAGGCATCGTCTCATCTGGCTGGCAAAACTCCGGTAGCAAAACTGGGGTGAACTCGGCGGCCATCTAGAATGTTGAAAATCGGAGAGAAGTCAGAAATGAACAGAGGAGAATTACGGTATGATAAGGACATAAAATAAATAGTCTATTCCTATGGCTTTCCGATCCTAGGGGTTACGTCCTACGGTCAGCGTGTGCTCTGAATACCATCTCTGTAGCGACCCGACCCAAAATCGGTCAAGTCTCTGTGTCTGTACCATCCCAAGATCATCTTTGGCACACACGACATTGATGAAATAATTAAAGTTCAATCACACCTGAATTTATTACACGATTCTCATATCGAGTCTTTATTACAATAGAATAAATTCGGCCGGAGGCCAACTCATGAGAAATAAACTAAGTAAAGCTGCGGAAGCATAGAAGAATAGCGAGTCCATCCGACTCCATAGGGCAATCGCCAAGCGCGGATCGTAGCCTCACTCCTGATCGGAATACTCCTCTGCAACATAAGACGTTGCAGCCGTGTAGGTCAGCATTTTGAATATGCCGGCAAGTCATGAAGAGAGAACAATAATAAAATTTCTAACACTATATGCAATTTGGCTGTGGGGCTCTAAGTTTCATCATTTTTGAAAAGCCGTTTTTCCCTACAATAAGGACTTGTTTGCAATTACTACGAAATTGTTGGTAGTTATTGAGATGGTTCCGCCAACCAATGTCTCATTCCCAAATTATTAAATAATAACCCTCAATTAATTTATAAATTTTAGTGTTGAGATTTCGAAATACTTCCAAGTTCCAGAGGCTCAAATTGTCCGTAATCGGGACACGGCTAATCGATTAGATCTTTTCTCTGCAGAGGTTTGCGACTTTACCCGCAAGAATCGCTCCTCCTTTTAAGTCTTCGCACTTCATGGTGTTTGAAGACGGACGAACGCAAACAGGGTCTTCCAAGAGTTCCTCTGGCCACCGCCGTACCCATCCAATCCTACCGTTCTTCTACATCTCGTAGCACCGTCCGCCAGAGTCACAACTAGGGTTGACCAAGCCGAGCCCATAATGGCTTGCGGCTGCATGTAAGCTTCCGTCAATGGGTATACATCCGTCTCTTCGTGGCTGGGTGAAGCTTTCCGCAAGATGTCATGGCACTTCTCCATGCATCCCGGCCAACCACTGGGTTCTCCAGGGTGCCCGTCAACCGTCCTCCACCCAGTAGTGAATTTTGAAGTACATCTTGATCTTGAAGTCATGGGGTTGTCATCATCTTTGACTCTCACATCTCCCTTATGATTCACTCAACCAACCCCGTCTACGAGCATAGCAAAAATAAACTACTTCGTCCCGGGCAATGGCAACAAGGGGGATTGGGTTCATCCTACCTCATGATACTACTCAAGAACATAACTTCAAATTTCTCCTACTGCATGCATGGTGGGGAGGTTTAATTCTAATGCAACAAAATCATAGGCATAGTAAAAAGAAATATGATCAATGACTTGCCTTGCTGACGATCTTCGAAAGCTAGGGACTCGTGGTAGCAAGCTTCGCACTCCGGAAATTCTACCGAGGCAAACAACAATCATAATAAGCATATAGCATATGATCACTTAACATAATAGCATGCTAACATAACACACAAAGCAATGGAATCAAAACCCAAAGAAAACTCGAAGAACTCCAAATCAATGTTTTCACCACATCATACAACAACCATGAAGTAGTTTTGCATAACAAAATTTTTCTTAACAGAACCTACGCATGGGTTTTTGCTAACTAACAGAAAAGAATTCATCATGCAACTAGGAGCAAAAAGAATCACCTTAAAAGCCATTATAAAACTCCTATTAGGCCTAAAACAATACTAGTAAGAAAAAACTAAAATAAAAGTTTTATTTATTATAAATAAAAGTTCATGCTCTAAAGTTACGGAAACTAACCTAGAATAAACTATCACATAGGAAAAATAAATTTATTTGCTAATTAAAACAATAGGAAAACAGTAGCTAGTTAAATAAATAGGAATAACATGATTCTGATTAAAACTAATTTTTTATTAATTCTAAAATACCTAAATAAATTCCTACGGTTAGGTAAGGTCAAAACAAAGTTGTGACAAAAGAATCACTAAAAATAATATTCCTAACTCACTTTATAGCAGAATTACTATTCTGTCTAAATATAAAATAAAACAATTTTAAATAATTTTAACATGACTAATTATATTTTCTACAGAAACTACAATAAATTTGCAAACCAACAAAAAAGAATCACTTAAAAATATTAAGTAGATTAAAAGATATGAATTTTCAAAACTGAAACTATTCTGTTAAAAACAGAAACGAAAAATAAAATTAAAAGAAAAATCGGGCGCTAATGGGCCTATCTAACGCATCGGCGTTAAATAACTAAACTACGCACGCGGAATAAAACCGAGTCGGGCCGGTCTAATAAAAACCCTAACTAAAACCAAAACTAAACCAGAACTAAACCGGTTCACTTAAATTAAACCGTACCCCTTCGGGGGATCTAACGTAAACCCTACGATCTAGATCGAACGGCGATGGGTAGCTCCGGCGACTTACCGAGGGTCGACGGCGACGGCGGCTCGGGCGGCGACGGCTCCGGTGGTCTCCGGTGGTCGGGGACGACGGCGGAGAGGTCCGGAGGATTCGGCGGAGCAAGGGGGGGCTCGGGGTGGAGTCGGGCGAGGTCGAGGTGGTCGGGGGTGGCCGGAACGGGGCTAATGGCGCGGCGGCGGGTCTCCGGCTTTAATCGCGGGCGAGGAGGGGTTAGGTGAGGGGCGAGGGAGAAACGGGCGAGGTGAGGTTTATATAGAGGGGACGACTTGGGCGAGGGGCGATCGCGGGAGGGGATCGGGATGAGATCCCGGGATCTCGGGATTCGGCGGCGCGGCGCTGGCGTTGCTTGTCGAGGGAAGACGACGGGTGGGGCCCGTGTCGGCGAGAGGAGAGAGGGAATCGGGTCGGTCGACCGATCCGGAGGAATAGGCGGGGGGTCGGTCGGCTCGGGCGTGGGCTGGCTCGGCCGTTAATCGGGCAGCTTTGGCCAGCTCTTGCTGCCCGCTGGTGGGCAACCGGTCTTGCCGGGCAGTGGCTGGCTGGCGCTGGGTCCTTTCTTATTTTTTTGAATTTTAGAGAGAGAAAAATATATAAATATAAATATTTTATATAGGACATATATATATATATATATATATATATATATATCAAAATGATCAGGGGAATATTCCCTACAATTTGAGCATTTTTCCAAGGGCAAATCTCAAACTTTATAAAAATCATTTTTTTCTAAAATTCCAAATAAAACTTAAATTTGAATTCAAACTTTCTGGCAATGTTTTCTTCTGACATTTTTGGAGTGTCATGTTTACTCCTCTCATACTTTGTCTCAAGTATTGTCAGGCATTGGTTTTTGCAATAAATTTTCAAATGCCCAGTTGAATTCAAATTCCAACAACTCCAAAATCTTCTGAAACTTCAAATGCCATTCAAATTCAAACAATATGCATAGATGCTTAGCTAATATTGTAAAACATTCCAAATAGGAAATTTGGGATGTTACAAATCGGTGCTACCGAGATTACAATGCAAACTCTCTGGTTAGCTTATTACCAAAATCAGTCCCACCGAGTTTGTGTAATCGGTCACACCAAGTTTGCCTCACCAACTCTCTGGTTAGCTTATTACCAAAATCGGTCCTACCGAGTTTGTGTAATCGGTCTCACCAAGACGCCCTAACCCTAACCATATCGGTCCTACCAAGTTGCATGTCGGTCCCACCGAAAATCCTAACGGTCACTAGATTTGCTGAATCAGTCCGACCGAGTTTAACAATTCGGTCCCACCGAGTTTGGCAAGTTGTGTGTAACAGTTAGATTTTGTGTGGAGGCTATATATACCCCTCCACCCCCTCTTCATTCCTGGAGAGAGCCATCAGAACGAACCTACACTTCCAATACACATTTTCTGAGAGAGAACCACCTACCCTTGTGTTGAGACCAAGATATTCCATTCCTACCATATGAATCTTGATCTCTAGCCTTCCCCAAGTTGCTTTCCACTCAAATCTTCTTTCCACCAAATCCTAATCCTGTGAGAGAGAGTTGAGTGTTGGGGAGACTACCATTTGAAGCACAAGAGCAAGGAGTTTGTCATCAACACACTATTTGTTACTTCTTGGAGAGTGGCGTCTCCTAGATTGGCTAGGTGTCACTTGGGAGCCTTCGACAAGATTGTGGAGTTGAACCAAGGAGTTTGTAAGGGCAAGGAGACCGCCTACTTCGTGAAGATCTACCGCTAGTGAGGCAAGTCATTCGTGGGCGACGACCGTGGTGGGATAGACAAGGTTGCTTCTTCATGGACCCTTCGTGGGTGGAGCCCTCCGTGGACTCGTGCAACCGTTACCCTTCGTGGGTTGAAGTCTCCAGCAACGTGGATGTACGATAGCACCACCTATCGGAACCACGACAAAAACATCCGTGTCTCCAATTGCGTTTAAATCCTCCAAACCCTTCCCTTTACATTCTCGCAAGTTGCATGCTTTACTTTCCGCTGCTCATATACTCTTTGCATGCTTGCTTGTTATGTATTGTGATTGTTAAACTTGTGCCAAAACTCCACTTGAACTTAAAGAAGTTAAAAACTGTAACTTTTGGTACTTAGTGTCTAATCACCCCCCTTCTAGACACCTCTTCTCGATCCTTTCAATCAGTATTAGAGCTTTGGTCTCCATTGCATTGGTTTAAACACCTTTGGAGGAAGATGGATGTGTCTAGTTTAGGGAGTCTTAGACATAGAGTGCCTATTCTTGACGGAGAATATTTTCTTGAGTGAAAAAATGAAATGCTTGAGATTTTCAATTAATATCATTTGAACAAGTACATTGCTAGCCCTTGTGCACCTCATATTGATCCCTTGCATCCCACACCAAAGAGGATCTTGACATGATTCGCAATCTTAGAACCATCAATCTTATCATAAGAGGATTGCCCAAAAATTTGATTGCTAGTTTGCCTACTGTTGATTGTGCCTATACTATATGGAAATTTCTTGAGGAACGATTTCCAGATTATTCCTTGAAAAATTTAGATGAAATTCTCCATAAGTCTATTGCCTTGAGTAAGATGAATTCTTGTGATCCTAGCTTTGGTGATTGTCTATTTGAGCTTACAAATCTCATGCGTGCCATAGGAGATGTTGGAATCATTAGCAATATTATTTCCGAAGCTATTAGAATCCATAAAGACAATCATAGAAATGATCATTTGTTTAATGAATTACCCTCTCTAGGAATTCATCAATCACAAGATGATGTTGAACATGGATACTATGATGAGGATGATGATAGTGTATATGATCTTGACGATGCAATGAGACACTTTGGTATTATGGAAAATCTTCGCGGCTACATGGCTGGAGGAAAGGAATGCGTCCTTGATAGTGGATGTACTGATCATATGACCGGAGACAAAGACATGTTCCGTGAGCTTGCCGAAAACGACGGCCCTCGAAAATATGTCACTTTTGGTGATAATTCAAAGGGTAAGGTGGTTGGCCTTGGTAAGGTGGCCATCTCACATGATAGCTCCATACAAAATGTCATGCTCGTTGAATCTCTTGGCTACAACTTACTTTCAGTATCTAGACTTGCTGATTTTGGTTTCAATGTCCTATTTACTGAAGTAAATTGCCAAGTGTTTCGTAGAGATAATCATAAAATGGTCTTTACCGGTGTACGTAGAGGTGATATCTACATTGTTGATTTCACTAAAAAGGCTCAACCTAGAACTTTCTTTATTGCTAAATCTTCTAAAGGCTGGTTGTGGCATAGAAGACTAGGTCATGTTGGTATGCGAAAAATTGACAAGCTTATTAAAGGAAATCATATCCTTGGCGTTAACGATGTCATATTTGATAAGGATAGACTTTGCAACGCTTGTCAAGCAGGTAAACAGGTTGGAGGAAGGCATCCCGTGAAGAACATCATGACCACAAGGAGGCCACTCGAGCTACTTCACATGGATCTTTTTGGTCCTAACGCTTACAAAAGTCTCGGTGGAAATTCTTTTGGTCTAGTTATAGTTGATGATTTTTCAAGATTTACGTGGGTGTTCCTTCTCGATGATAAATCGCAGGTGCAAAAGATCTTCAAAAACTACGCTAGTAAGGCCCAAAATCAATTTGACGTGTGAATCAAGAAGGTTCGAAGCGACAACGGAACGGAGTTCAAGAACGCAAATGTGGATACCTTTTTTGATGAAGAAGGGATTTCACATGAGTTCTCGGCTACGTACACACCTCAACAAAATGGAGTCGTTGAGAGGAAGAACCGGATTCTTATCGAGATGGCAAGAACGATGCTTGATGAGTACAATACGCCAAAGCACTTTTGGGCGGAAGCGGTTGAGACAGCTTGTCATGCAACAAATCGCTTGTATCTTCACAAGCTACTCGGCAAGACGACATACGAGCTCCTCACCGGTAACAAAACCCAAGTTGGATACTTTTGAGTATTCAGCTCAAAGTGCTACATTCTTGATAAGCATCGTCGTTCTAAATTTGCTTCTAAGTCTCATGAAGGTTTCCTACTTGGTTATGGCTCAAACTCTCACACATACCATGTCTACAACAATTTCACCCGAAAGGTTGAAGAAACGGTAGATGTGAAGTTTGATGAATCTAACGGCTCGCAAGTAGAGAAATTTCTAATTGATGTAGGAGACAAAGATCCCTCGGAAGCAATCCAAGACTTGTCTATTGGCAAGATTCGTCCAACGGAGGTGAAGGAGAGTACCTCGTCTGTCCAAGTGGAAGCTTCTACCTCATGACAAGGTGAACCAAGAGTTGATACGGAGGCATCCACATGTGGGACACACCAAGATGAAGAAAACGAGGAAGTGCACCAAGACGAACGCCAACAACCTCCTTCTCCACCACTACAAGAGAACGCCAACGCCAACAATGAAGAAGGCCAAGAAGAAGAACAAGATGAAGAAGATGTTCAACCAAGACCCAAGCAAAAGCTTTCGCGAGTTTGAGCAAGAATTGCTAAAGACCATCCCATCGAGAAAATCTACAAAGATATCCAAACCGGGAGAATCACTCGCTCTAAAACTCGTTTAGCTAACTTTTGTGAACACTATTCATTCATCTCTAGCATTGAACCTATGAAGGTTGAAGAAGCATTGGAAGATCCGGACTGGATAAACGCTATGCATGAAGAGCTACACAACTTTGAGAGAAATCAAGTGTGGACATTGGTTGAGAAGCCCGACAACAACCACAACATCATCGGTACCAAATGGGTGTTTCGCAACAAGCAAGATGAAGATGGACAAGTAGTCCGCAACAAAGCATGTCTCGTCGCCCAAGGCTACACACAAGTAGAAGGTATGGACTATGGTGAGACTTATGCTCCCGTTGCTAGACTTGGGTCCATACGCATCTTACTTGCTTATGCTAATCACAATGATATCACCTTGTACCAAATGGACATTAAAAGTGCTTTTCTAAATGGTGAAATTGAGGAGGAAGTTTATGTTAAGCAACCTCCCGGCTTTGTCAATCCTAAGAAACCTGATCATGTCTACAAACTTCACAAAACCCTTTATGGTCTTAAACAAGCTCCTAGAACATGGTATAAATGCTTGACCAAGTTCCTTATTGAAAAAGGCTATGAAATTAGAAAAAATGATTCTACTCTTTTTACAAAAAGGGTTAATGGGGAACTATTTGTATGCCAAATTGATGTTGATGATATTATATTTGGTTCTACTAACCCTCATTTTAGTGAAAAGTTTGTGAAGCTAATGTCGGAGAAGTTTGAGATGTCTATGATGAGTGAACTCAAATTCTTTCTTGGTTTGCAAATCAAGTAAACTAAGGAAGGTACCTTTGTCTCTCAAACGAAGTA
The DNA here is from genome assembly GCA_021605205.1 of Aegilops longissima. Taxonomy (NCBI): domain Eukaryota; kingdom Viridiplantae; phylum Streptophyta; class Magnoliopsida; order Poales; family Poaceae; genus Aegilops; species Aegilops longissima. The sequence goes on along the minus strand of CM038681.1, from coordinate 533,306,214 downwards.
CACCAAGGACTTATTCAAGAAGTTCAATATGCAAGAATGCAAAGGTATGACTACACCCATGCCTACTATTAGACATCTTGATTTGACCAAAGATGGTGAACCGGTTGATCAAAAGGTTTATCGCTCTATGATTGTTTCATTGTTATATCTATGTGCTTGACGTCCCGATATCATGCTAAGTGTGTGCATGTGTGCACGATATCAAGCTGCTCCTAAGGAATGTCATCTTAAGGCCGTGAAAAGGATAGTGAGATACTTAATACATACACCAAATTTTGGCATTTGGTATCCTAAGAGGTCTTCTTTTGATCTTGTTGGCTACTCCGACTCGGACTATGCGGTGACAAGGTTGATAGAAAGTCCACTTCAGGTACTTGTCAATTTCTTGGTAGATCTCTTGTGTCTTGGTCTTCCAAGAAACAAAACTCGGTATCCTTATCCACTGCCGAAGCGGAATACATTGCTGCTGGTTCATGTTGTGCTCAATTACTTTGGATGACCCAAACTCTTAAAGATTATGGGATATATGTGAAACATGTTCCATTACTTTGTGACAATGAAAGTGCTATCAAGATTGCTCACAATCCCGTGCAACACTCTCGAACTAAGCATATTGAAGTTTGTCATCATTTCATTCGAGATCACGTTGCCAAGGGAGACATTAATCTTAAGAGTGTTCGCACCGACAAGCAATTAGCGGATATATTCACCAAACCACTTGATGAGAAAGTGTTTTGCAGGTTAAGAGGTGAATTGAACATCATTGATGCTTCAAACTTGGAGTAGGAACTCCATTGGATACATGCAAGACTTGAGCTTATGACTAACCCTTGATATTTCTCTTATGATGATTATCTTATGTCCTGGATATATTTGCATCTTGCATGTTATCTAACCCTTGTAGGTACTTGGATGAATCTAAATCTATGAGATCGCAACTCACTCTCATCTTGATCAATCTCTACATCACCAAGTCTCTACACAATGGTGGTTGAAAACAAGGAAGCACGAAACCATTCAAACATATCCTTTGACAAATTCTATGTAGAGTTTCATGATTTTCATTTTGGATACACAAGTGCTCTTCCTTGCGAAAACTAACCCATGTAGGTAAATGAACTCAAATTCCAAGTGGTGCTCACAACTCTTGATGAGCTACATCAACCTTGAGCAACCCACACAAGTTCAACTACATGATCACGATCAACACCACCACCCAAGGTATGTTATTCCATCTTAGAGAAGCTTCACTCCAAGTCATGAGTCAAAGCAACTCGACAAGATGTGAATACATCAAGATGCTTAAACGAGAAATGGCAACCCCATTTTTGAGCTCAAATGATGAGTATAACCTATGATCAAGTGATCCCACTTGACTCCTAAGTCAATATACTCTAACATAGGTGACTTTGTCACCGACCATCTCTAGATGAAGTTTTCTTGTGTTCTTTTCTGTGCCCTTGCATTTGTCTCATGCATATTTGTTTCCCCTTTCACAAAAAAACTTCATCTAGATTTCCTTCCTTTTCTTTTCTTTTCGTTTCTATTTGTTCTGCATTCCCTGCATCCAATTCCTTGCAAATCTTTCAGTTAATTCCTTGCAAATCCTTGTGAGATCTTACTTGTCTCGTGAGCTGAAGTGACAAGTGCTTTTCTCTGTGATGAACTCGGTCCCACCGGTTTCTTGTTCTCGGTCTAACCGACGTTTTTCGGTGCAACCGAAGCATACAACTCGGTGCCACCGATTTCACTACACGAAAAACATTTTTCCATTTGTTCCTGCTTTACTCTTGATCCAGCTCCACTCAATGAATCTTGTCCTCTACAAGCATCACATTTACCTTAGTGCTTTGTGGTGTGACTCAAGGACCAAACCCATTCACGACAAATTCTAGAAGACCCTTCTTCGAAATTCATGTCAAATGGGGAGAGAGAGATCACATCAAAGCTTAATCATATCTCTAGGGGGAGAGAATACTCACATCTCTAAGGGGAGGGAATACTCAAGGAAAGAGTAATCTTCAAGGATCCCAGGTGCTTGGTGTTCAAGAGGAGAGATGCCACATGTCTTCTTGAGGGGAAAGACATGTTCATATGTGCTTATTTGCATTAGCTCTGTTCATTTGTTTCTTTGAGCTCTGATTTTCTGTTCCCTATCTTCTCCCAGTATCCCATGCTAGATTCAGGGGGAGCAAGACATCTAAGGGAAAGAAATTTCGTAAATTTATTGTACATCTTTACCTTTGGGGACATGTCAATATCTATTGTGGTACTTAGTACTCACTCTACATGTCATCCCAGTCTTGGTACTCTTGTGGTTTCTTTCTGTCTGGTCTGGCTAGTAGGTGCATCTGTGTTATCTAACCTTATTTCCACAGGTTCATTCCATCCTAAGCCAACTCAAGACCACAAGGTAAGTATATGCATCACAATCATGTCTATGAGGAATTCTTGCTGATGTACATATTGTTTGCAAGAAGGACTCATGAGCATGAAGGTACATTTACCATATTCACATCTTCTGCTCTGATGCATATAGCCAAGTTACATGTAACACATTGCCTACTATGTCATGGTTATGCTCTCACATGCTTCAATATTCCATATTCACATGATTGCATACATGTAGGGGGAGCCTATGCATGTTACATGTCTTTCCAAAGCATTACTTGCTATTCTCTATATCTTTATCTAAAGCTTTGATGTATGTTGCCATCAATTACCAAAAAGGGGGAGATTGAAAGCACAAGTGCTCCCTGGGTGATTTTGGTAATTAATGTCAACATATCTCTTGTTGGACTAACACTTTTACCTAGTATGTTTCAGACAAGTTCAACAAATTAAGTGGCATGGACTAAAGGATGTGGAACCCCTTCAAGATGCTAAGGACAAAGGATTGGATCAAGATTCAAGTACAAGATTCTACATTTTATATTTTAGTGATCCAAGATCACATTGAGTCTATAGGAAAAGCCAATACTCTCAAGAGGGGATGAGGTGTTGCTTAATGGCTTGGTTGCTCAAAGTGCTTAGTGATATGCTCCAAAGCCCTCAACTACTTTCTCACATCCACATATGACCTAAACCAAAAGTCTAACTCGGCCCCACCGATTCTTTCTATCCGGCGCCACCGAGTTCAGATGTCATAACCACTGCCACAAACCCTAGGCAAATAGGTCTCACCGATAGGGATCTCGGTCTCACCGAGATGGGATTGTAATCTCTCTGTGTATGTCCATTACCAAAATCAGTCTCACCGAGTTTGAGCAATCGGTACTACCGACATTACAATGCAAACTCTCTGGTTAGCTTATTACCAAAATCGGTCCCACCGAGTTTGTGTAATCGGTCTCACCGAGTTTGCCTGACCAACTCTCTGGTTAGCTTATTACCAAAATCGGTCCTACCGAGTTTGTGTAATCGGTCTCACCGAGATTACGTTATGCCATAACCCTAACCATATCGGTCCTACCGAGTTGCATGTCGGTCCCACCGAAAATCCTAACAGTCACTAGATTTGCTGAATCGGTCCGACCGAGTTTAACAATTCGGTCCCACCGAGTTTGGCAAGTTGTGTGTACCGGTTAGATTTTGTGTGGAGGCTATATATACCCCTCCACCTCCTCTTCATTCGTGGAGAGAGGCATCAGAACGAACCTACACTTCCAATACACATTTTCTGAGAGAGAACCACCTACCCTTTTGTTGAGACCAAGATATTCCATTCCTACCATATGAATCTTGATCTCTAGCCTTCCCCAAGTTGCTTTCCACTCAAATATTCTTTCCACCAAATCCAAATCCTGTGAGAGAGAGTTGAGTGTTGGGGAGACTATCATTGGAAGCACAAGAGCAAGGAGTTCATCATCAACACACCATTTGTTACTTCTTGGAGAGTGGTGTCTCCTAGATTGGCTAGGTGTCACTTGGGAGCCTCTGACAAGATTGTGGAGTTGAACCAAGGAGTTTGTAAAGGCAAGGAGATCGCCTACTTCGTGAAGATCTACCGCTAGTGAGGCAAGTCCTTCGTGGGCGACGACCGTGGTGGGATAGACAAGGTTGCTTCTTCGTGGACCCTTCGTGGGTGGAGCCCTCCGTGGACTCGCGCAACCGTTACCCTTCGTGGGTTGAAGTCACCATCAACGTGGATGTACGATAGCACCACCTATCGGAACCACGACAAAAACATCCGTGTCTCCAATTGCGTTTGAATCCTCCAAACCCTTGACTTTACATTCTCGCAAGTTGCATGCTTTACTTTCCGCTGCTCATATACTCTTTGCATGCTTGCTTGTTATATATTGTGATTGTTAAACTTGTGCCAAAACTCCACTTGAACTTAAAGAAGTTAAAAAATGCAACTTTTGGTACTTAGTGTCTAATCACCCCCCTCTAGACACCTCTTCTCGATCCTTTCAATTGGTATCAGAGCTTTGGTCTCCATTTCCTTGGTTTAAACACCTTTGGAGGAAGATGGATGTGTCTAGTTTAGGGAGTCTTAGACATAGAGTGCCTATTCTTGATGGAGAATATTTTCATGAGTGGAAAAATGAAATGCTTGAGATTTTCAATGAATATCATTTGAACAAGTACATTGCTAGCCCTTGTGCACCTCATATTGATCCCTTGCATCCCACACCCAAAGAGGATCTTGACATGATTCACAATCTTAGAACCATCAATCTTATCATAAGAGGATTGCCCAAAAATTTGATTGCTAGTTTGCCTACTCTTGATTGTACCTATACTATATGGAAATTTCTTGAGGAACGATTTCCAGATTATTCCTTGAAAAATTTAGATGAAATTCTCCATAAGTCTATTGCCTTGAGTAAGATGAATTCTAGTGATCCTAGCTTTGGTGATTGTCTATTTGAGCTTACAAATCTCATGCGTGCCATAGGAGATGTTGTAATCATTAGCAATATTATTTCCGAAGCCATTAGAATCCATAAAGACAATCATAGAAATGATCATTTGTCTAATGAATTACCCTCTCTAGGAATTGATCAATCACAAGATGATGTTGAACATGGATACTATGATGAGGATGATGATAGTGGATATGATCTTGACGATGCAATGAGACACTTTGGTCTTATGGCAAATCTTCATGGCTACATGGCTGGAGGAAAGGAATGGGTCCTTGATAGTGGATGTACTGATCATATGACCGGAGATAAAGACATGTTCCATGAGCTTGCTGAAAACGACGGCCCTCGAAAATATGTCACTTTTGGTGATAATTCAAAGGGTAAGGTGGCCATCTCACATGATAGCTCCATACAAAATGTCATGCTCGTTGAATCTCTTGGCTACAACTTACTTTCAGTATCTAGACTTGCTGATTTCGGTTTCAATGTCCTATTTATCAAGTAAATTGCCAAGTGTTTCAGAGAGATAATCATAAAATGGTCTTTACCGTGTACGAGAGGTGATCTCTACATTGTTGATTTCACTAAAAAGGCTCAACCTAGAACTTTCTTTATTGCTAAATCTTCTAAAGGCTGGTTGTGGCATAGAAGAGTAGGTCATGTTGGTATGCGAAACCTTGACAAGCTTATTAAAGGAAATCATATCCTTGGCGTTAATGATGTCATATTTGATAAGGATAGACTTTGCAACGCTTGTCAAGCAGGTAAACAGGTTGGAGGAAAGCATCCCGTGAAGAACATCATGACCACAAGGAGGCCACTCGAGCTACTTCACATGGATATTTTTGGTCCTAACGCTTACAAAAGTCTCAGTGGAAATTCTTTTGGTCTAGATATAGTTGATGCTTTTTCAAGATTTACGTGGGTGTTCTTTCTCGATGATAAATCGCAGGTGCAAAAGATCTTCAAAAACTTCGCTAGTAAGGCCCAAAATCAATTTGACGTGAGAATCAAGAAGGTTTGAAGTGACAACGGAACGGAGTTCAAGAACGCAGATATGGATACCTTTCTTGATGAAGAAGGGATTTCACATGAGTTCTCGACTACGTACACACCTCAACAAAATGGAGTCGTTGAGAGGAAGAACCGGATTCTTATAGAGATGGCAAGAACGATGCTTGATGAGTACAAGAAGCCAAAGCACTTTTGGGCGGAAGCGGTTGAGACAGCTTGTCATGCAACAAATCGCTTGTATCTTCACAAGCTACTCGGCAAGACGGCATACGAGCTCCTCACCGGTAACAAACCCCAAGTTGGATACTTTTGAGTATTCGGCTCAAAGTGCTACATTCTTGATAAGCATCGTCGTTCAAAATTTACTTCTAAGTCTCATGAAGGTTTCCTACTTGGTTATGGCTCAAACTCTCACACATGCCGTGTCTACAGCAATTTCACCCGAAAGGTTGAAGAAACGGTAGATGTCAAGTTTGATGAATCTAACGACTCGCAAGTAGAGCAATTTCCAATTGATGTAGGAGACAAAGATCCCTCGGAAGCAATCCAAGACTTGTCTATTGGCAAGATTCGTCCGACGGAGGTGAAGGAGAGTACCTCGTCCGTCCAAGTGGAAGCTTCTACCTCACGACAAGGTGAACCAAGAGTTGATACGGAGGCATCCACAAGTGGGACACACCAAGATGAAGAAAACGAGGAAGTGCACCAAGACGAACGCCAACAACCTCCTTCTCCACCACTACAAGAGAACGCCAACGCCAACAATGAAGAAGGCCAAGAAGAAGAACAAGATGAAGAAGATGTTCAACCAAGACCCAAGCAAAAGCTTTCGCGAGTTCGAGCAAGAATTTCTCAAGACCATCCCATCGAGCAAATCTACAAAGATATCCAAACCGGGAGAATCACTCGCTCTAAAACTCGTTTAGCTAACTTTTGTGAACACTATTCATTCATCTCTAGCATTGAACCTATGAAGGTTGAAGAAGCATTGGAAGATCCGGACTGGATAAACGCTATGCATGAAGAGCTACACAACTTTGAGAGAAATCAAGTGTGGACATTGGTTGGGAAGCCCGACAACAACCACAACATCATCGGTACCAAATGGGTGTTTCGCAACAATCAAGATGAAGATGGACAAGTAGTCCGCAACAAAGCATGTCTCGTCGCCCAAGGCTACACACAAGTAGAAGGTATGGACTATGGTGAGACTTATGCTCCCGTTGCTAGACTTGAGTCCATTCGCATCTTACTTGCTTATGCTAATCACAATGATATCACCTTGTACCAGATGGACATTAAAAGTGCTTTTCTAAATGGTGAAATTGAGGAGGAAGTTTATGTTAAGCAACCTCCCAGCTTTGTCAATCCTAAGAAACTTGATCATGTCTACAAACTTCACAAAGCCCTTTATGGTCTTAAACAAGCTCCTAGAGCATGGTATAAATGCTTGACCAAGTTCCTTATTGAAAAAGGCTTTGAAATTGGAAAATTGATTCTACTCTTTTACAAAAGGGTTAATGGGGAACTATTTGTATGCCAAATTTATGTTGATGATATTATATTTGGTTCTACTAACCCTCATTTTAGTGAAAAGTTTGGGAAGCTAATGTCGGAGAAGTTTGAGATGTCTATGATGAGTGAACTCAAATTCTTTCTTGGTTTGCAAATCAAGAAAACTAATGAAGGTACCTTTGTCTCTCAAACGAAGTACACCAAGGACTTATTCAAGAAGTTCAATATGCAAGAATGCAAAGGTATGACTACACCCATGCCTACTAGTGGACATCTTGATTTGACCAAAGATGGTGAACCGGTTGATCAAAAGGTTTGTCGCTCTATGATTGGTTCATTGTTATATATATGTGCTTGACGTCCCAATATCATGCTAAGTGTGTGCATGTGTGCATGATATCAAGCTGCTCCTAAGGAATGTCATCTTAAGGCCGCGAAAAGGATAGTGAGATACTTAATACATACACCAAATTTTGGCATTTGGTATCCTAAGAGGTCTTCTTTTGATCTTGTTGGCTACTCCGACTCGGACTATGCGGTGACAAGGTTGATAGAAAGTCCACTTCAGGTACTTGTCAATTTCTTGGTAGATCTCTTGTGTCTTGGTCTTCCAAGAAACAAAACTCGGTATCCTTATCCACTGCCGAAGCGGAATACATTGCCGCTGGTTCATGTTGTGCTCAATTACTTTGGATGACCCAAACTCTTAAAGATTATGGGATATATGTGAAACATGTTCCATTACTTTGTGACAATGAAAGTGCTATCAAGATTGCTCACAATCCCGTTCAACACTCTCGAACTAAGCATATTGAAGTTCGTCATCATTTCATTCGAGATCACGTTGCTAAGGGAGACATTAATCTTAAGCATGTTCGCACCGACAAGCAAGTAGCGGATATATTCACTAAACCACTTGATGAGAAAGTGTTTTGCAGGTTAAGAGGTGAATTGAACATCATTGATGCTTCAAACTTGGAGTAGGAACTCCATTGGATACATGCAAGACTTGAGCTTATGACTAACCCTTGATATTTCTCTTATGATGATTATCTTATGTCCTGGATATATTTGCATCTTGCATGTTATCTAACCCTTGTAGGTACTTGGATGAATCTAAATCTATGAGATCGCAACTCACTCTCATCTTGAGCAATCTCTACATCACCAAGTCTCTACACAATGGTGGTTGAAAACAAGGAAGCATGAAACCATTCAAACATATCCTTTGACAAATTCTATGTTGAGTTTCATGATTTTCATTTTGGATACACAAGTGCTCTTCCTTGCGAAAACTAACCCATGTAGGTAGATGAACTCAAATTTCAAGTGGTGCTCCCAACTCTTGATGAGCTACATCAACCTTGAGCAACCCACACAAGTTCAACTACATGATCACGATCAACACCACCACCCAAGGTATGTTATTCCATCTTAGAGAAGCTTCACTCCAAGTCATGAGTCAAAGCAACTCGACAAGATGTGAATACATCAAGATGCTTAAACGAAAAATGGCAACCCCATTTTTTAGCTTAAACGATGAGTATGACCTATGATCAAGTGATCTCACTTGACTCCTAAGTCAATATACTCTAACATAGGTGACTTTGTCACCGACCATCTCTAGATGAAGTTTTCTTGTGTTCTTTTCTGTGCCCTTGCATTTGTCTCATGCATATTTGTTTCCCGTTTCAAAAAAAACTTCATCTAGATTTCCTTCCTTTTCTTTTCTTTTCGTTTCTATTTGTTCTGCATTCCCTGCATCCAATTCCTTGCAAATCTTTCAGTTAATTCCTTGCAAATCCTTGTGAGATCTTACTTGTCTAGTGAGCTGAAGTGAAAAGTGCTTTTCTCTATGGTGAACTCGGTCCCACCGGTTTCTTGTTCTCGGTCTAACCGAAGTTTTTCGGTGCAACCGAAGCATACAACTAGGTGCCACCGATTTCACTACAGGAAAAACATTTTGCCATTTGTTCCTGCTTTACTCTTGATCCAGCACCACTCAATGAATCGTGTCCTCTACAAGCATCACATTTACCTTAGTGCTTTGTGCTGTGACTCAAGGACCAAACCCATTCACGACAAATTCCAGAAGACCCTTCTTCGAAATTCATGTCAAAGGGAGAGAGAGAGAGAGAGAGAGAGAGAGAGAGAGAGAGAGATCACATCAAAGCATAATCATATCTCTAGGGGGAGAGAATACTCACATCTCTAGGGGGAGGGAATACTCAAGGAAAGAGTAATCTTCAAGGATCCCAGGTGCTTGGTGTTCAAGAGGAGAGATGCCACATGTCTTCTTGAGGGGAAAGACATGTTCATATGTGCTTATTTGCATTAGCTCTGTTCATTTGTTTCTTTGAGCTCTGATTTTCTGTTCCCTATCTTCTCCTAGTATCCCATGCTAGATTCAGGGGGAGCAAGACATCTAAGGGAAAGAAATTTCTTAAATTTATTGTACATCTTTACCTTTGGGGACATGTCAATATGTATTGTGGTACTTAGTACTCACTCTACATGTCATCCCAGTCTTGGTACTCTTGTGGTTTCTTTCTGTCTGCTCTGGCTAGTAGGTGCATCTGTGTTATCTAACCTTATTTTCACAGGTTCATTCCATCCTAAGCCAACTCAAGACCACAAGGTAAGTATATGCATCACAATCATGTCTATGAGGAATTCTTGCTGATGTACATATTGTTTGCAAGAAGGACTCATGAGCATGAAGGTACATTTCCCATATTCACATCTTTTGCTCTGATGCGTATAGCCAAGATACATGTAACATATTGCCTACTCTGTCATGGCTATGCTCTCACATGCTTCAATATTCCATATTCACATGATTGCATACATGTAGGGGGAGCCTATGCATGTTACATGCCTTTCCAAAGCTTTACTTGCTATTCTCTATATCTTTATCTAAAGCTTTGATGTATGTTGCCATCAATTACCAAAAAGGGGGAGATTGAAAGCACAAGTGCTCCCTGGGTGATTTTGGTAATTAATGTCAACATATCTCTTGTTGGACTAACACTTTTACCTAGTATGTTTCAGACAAGTTCAACAAATTAAGTGGCATGGACTAAAGGATGTGGAACCCCTTCAAGATGCTAAGGACAAAGGATTGGATCAAGCTTCAAGTACAAGAGTCTACATTTTATATTTTAGTGATCCAAGATCACATTGAGTCTATAGGAAAAGCCAATACTATCAAGAGGGGATGAGGTGTTGCTTAATGGCTTGCTTGCTCAAAGTGCTTAGTGATATGCTCCAAAGCCCTCAACTACTTTCTCACATCCACATATGACCTAAACCAAAAGTCTAACTCGGCCCCACCGATTCTTTCTATCCGGCGCCACCGAGTTCAGATGTCATAGGTGCTGCCACAAACCCTAGGAAAATCGGTCTCACCGATAGGGATCTCGGTCTCACCGAGATGGGATTGTAATCTCTCTGTGTATGTCCATTACCAAAATCGGTCTCACCGAGTTTGAGCAATCGGTACTACCGAGATTACAATGCAAACTCTCTGGTTAGCTTATTACCAAAATCGGTCCCACCGAGTTTGTGTAATCGGTCTCACAGAGTTTGCCTGACCAACTCTCTGGTTAGCTTATTATCAAAATCGGTCCTACCGAGTTTGTGTAATCGGTCTCACCGAGATTACATTATTCCATAACCCTAACCATATCGGTCCTACCGAGTTGCATGTCGGTCCCACCAAAAATCCTAACGGTCACTAGATTTGCTGAATCGGTCCAACCGAGTTTTACAATTCGGTCCCACCGAGTTTGGCAAGTTGTGTGTAACGGTTAGATTTTGTGTGGAGGCTATATATACCCCTCCACCTCCTCTTCATTCGTGGAGAGAGCCATCAGAACGAACCTACACTTCCAATACACATTTTCTGAGAGAGAACCACCTACCCTTTTGTTGAGACCAAGATATTCCATTCCTACCATATGAATCTTGATCTCTAGCCTTCCCCAAGTTGCTTTCCACTCAAATCTTCTTTCCACCAAATCCAAATCCTGTGAGAGAGAGTTGAATGTTGGGGAGACTATCATTTGAAGCACAAGAGCAAGGAGTTCATCATCAACACACCATTTGTTACTTCTTGGAGAGTGGTGTCTCCTAGATTGGCTAGGTGTCACTTGGGAGCCTCCGACAAGATTGTGGAGTTGAACCAAGGAGTTTGTAAGGGCAAGGAGATCGCCTACTTCGTGAAGATCTACCGCTAGTGAGGCAAGTCCTTTGTGGGCGACGACCGTGGTGGGATAGACAAGGTTGCTTCTTCGTGGACCCTTCGTGGGTGGAGCCCTCCGTGGACTCGCGCAAACGTTACCCTTCGTGGGTTGAAGTCTCCATCAACGTGGATGTACGATAGCACCACCTATCGGAACCACGACAAAAACATTCGTGTCTCCAATTGCGTTTGAATCCTCCAAACCCTTCCCTTTACATTCTCGCAAGAGTCTTGCTTTACTTTCCGCTGCTCATATACTCTTTGCATTCTTGCTTGTTATGTCTTGTGATTGTTAAACTTGTGCCAAAACTCCACTTGAACTTAAAGAAGTTAAAAACTGCAACTTTTGGTACTTAGTGTCTAATCACCCCCTCTAGACACCTCTTCTCGATCCTTTCACACGTCCCATACAACTATTTTGCTGTTGTTAATCTAAGAATGCCGCCGGAAAATTGAAGCAATGCCACTATTAAAAGTAAATTACATTTTTAACGAATGTTGTTTCAAGAGAATGTCTCTGTTAATATGAATCAATGCAACCGTTTTAGAAATGCTACTGTCCTACTTTGTTTTCCATCCATGATAAGTTAGATGCTTCTTTCTGTCACCGCTTGTTTCATCCTTCTTTATCAGCAAGTAACTGTTTCCTTTTTTGCCTCTGTTTAAACAGGGGTATCGATTCAACTTGTTGCTATTGCGGCATTTTGCTTCGCTACTCAAAACACTTATGTTTTAAGAGTGTTTTGTGCAGTTCAACTTGAATGTCACACCGGTGACTTTGCTTAATTTTGGTGGAACTGCACAAAAGGAGATCGAGATTTGTTTCCAGTCTTCATGGGGAGTTGTTTCAAATCTTGGTCTCAACCACACGATGTGCAGTGTGCTTTGAGATGTTGTGCTACTTGTTTTGGTACTGTTTTAAATAAATGTTGAATTGAAGCTATTGTATTGCTGTCTTTTCCCATTAAGTAGTGAACAAAAATTGGACCAACCTAGACATGATGCTTGTTTCTTTGTTACAACAAATTCAACATCACCCCCTTTATAAGCCCGTAATTGATGCCACTCTCAGAATTAACTACTGAATCTTATTTCAAAACTGCAACACTTGTTAGGGATTGGCGGGATTACCATTTTTGTGGCCGCATGTTTCATCCTCCTTTATTAGCCAGTAATTGATTCTTTTTTTTCCTCTGTTTAAACAGGGATATCTATTCAACTTGTTGCTATTGTGAAATTTTTCTTTGCTTAATTTTGGTGGAACTGCACAAAATGAGACCTGATTTCCATATATGTGTTGAGATCTCTTTGAGATCTTCCTCGCGAGTTGTTTCAAATCTTGGTCTTGAAAGGTCAGTACCAACTTTCCTCAGAATTAACTACTGAATCTTAGTTCAAAACTGCAACACTTTGCTTGATTTCAGTGCAACTGCACAAAACGAGATTTGATTTCCTATTCGTGTTGGCAGATTCGTATTTTATCATGGCCGTCTCATGAAAGGTCAGTACATGCCTTCATCCACATGATTGTGCAGTGTGCTTTGAGATGTTGTGCTACTTGTATTGGTACTATTTTAAATAAATGTTGAATTGAAGCTATTGTATTGCTGTCTTTTCCCATTAAGTAGTGAACAAAATGGGACCAACCTGCACATGATGCTTGTTGCTTTGTTACAACAAACTCGCATCACCCCTTTATAACTAGATGGAAGCACATAATGTTGTTGCGCCCACTCTCCCCTGGAACTGTTTATGCTTTTCGTTAATCTAATGCCGCTGGTAAAATTAAGCAATGCCACTCTTAGAATTAATTAACTACTGAATCTTAGTTCAAAACTGCAACACTTGTTAGGAATGGTACTATCCTGCTTTGTAGTTCTTTCTACATGTTTAACCAAGGTATTGTTAAGATAATGTCTCTGTTAAAATGAATCAGTTGCATTGTTTTAGGAATGGTACTTTTCTGCTTTGTCGTTCTTTATACATGTTGAAACAAGGCATTGTTAAGATAATGTCTCAGTCAATATGAATGAATCACACTGATGGAGAATTGCTACTCTCCTGCTTTGTTTCCCATTAAGATAAAGTAGATCAGTAGATTCTTTTCTTCTGGGAGTACAAGTCATCAACCGTTATTTCTCAGTAATTGTGTCACTTATACCTATTGTTGCTTACAGGGATATCAAAATTAAAGCTTGGTTTTATTCCGTCTTCGATTTTAGTTGAACTGCACAAAAGGAGCCAATGTGTCCAAGGCAAACTGCTGCATTACTGGGTCCAGCTGGTCGTTCCACTTTGCAGAAAGAAGCAGTCACTGTTTGTGCTACATTACAAAAGGAATGACCGAGAAGCTTTACAGAGTATTATTAGACACCGGTGACATGACTAGTCTGCAGAGACCATTGGCAATTTAACAACATGTGGAGTGCCCTGGGTAAAACACGTGGAGTGCCCACGATCATAGGCATTACATATTTTGAATGAGAAAAGCTTGTCAAAGTTTAATCATTGATGTTAGCAAGAAGACGTTAGTTTAATATATTGGAATTGGAAAACCTTGTCAAAATTTGCTCATTGATGTTAGCCAAAAGACATGCATTTGATATTTTTGAGTGGGACGCCCTTGCTGTGAGCAGCGTCGAGTGTTTTTTCCTATTCCTGTGTTCTATTTAGAAGTAAATAGTTACTCTGCTGAGATATTCCTGTGTTAAGAGTTTGTTCTGAATATTGTCTATGTAATGCCAGGCCTTGTGTTTGATTGCAAAGTTGAGCTTGGAATGTTGTGGCATGCGGCATCACGAGCTGTTCACCGTGCCTCCTGAGAATAATGCTTCGTATTGTTTTGCATGTTGATCTAATGCCAGTGATTTGCTTGTTAATAACATCATCCTCTTCTGTTGTTTCCGTGCTTAAGAAGTTCATCATCTGATGTTTCATTCATGGCCTATACGACAAGTCGGGTAGGTTAGACGTGAAACCATATGATCTTCCGACCAACTCATGATATTAGGTCATGATTGGATCGTTGTTTTCCAACCAAAACCGCTTGTAAAACTGACGCTTGTAAATTAAAGCAGATGGTCTCGGGCGAAGGCGCTTGGTTGGTCGATTTCGACTAGTAAAATATCGGAAGTACTTCACACACGATAAAAACGCTGAATGACACTCGGACGATTGCTAATCCAGCCGTTAGCTGCTGTTTCAGCCTTGCCCATGGATGGCATGATACGCACGTCGTGCATGTATCGTCCGGTAATGTCGCCCATATAGCAGTGCTCAGAAAATATACACCGGTCTCTCAAATTACACGCGTAACCCGCCGGTTTTACTTACAGACCTCGGCCCTCGGTTTCATTACGCCGTATTTTACGCGTTGTTTCGATGACGAGTAAATTACACTTGTATGTTAATACAGGTTTGAAATAAACCAGAGCTCCCAAGCGCCGCCTTACCGCTTCATGCCGTCTCGGTTTCAAGGTGCTCATAGGTGTCTGATGATCCTGGCTTCCTGAATGAGCAGCGGGCGCTGTATCAGACCATCCGTAGGGCCCGCGAGGCCCTCTCCATTGTCCTTCGAGTTATTGCGCTCGCCGTGGCGCCGAGCATTGTTAACATTGTCAACGAACATGAGGATTCAGGAGATGACTTTATTTTGACTGGATGACACTAGGGACCCACTAGGGCCATAGCCATACCGTACGCAAGTGCCTCCTTATTATGTACAACTATATATTTTTGCTTTCTCCTAGTTTCCTGACATCACGGTCCCACACCATTGTCAAGCTATGTAGTCAATATAAACAAGAGAATTGCACAAGGTGTGGCCGACAACTGGGACCAAGCAGCTCGAGCAGTATTTGTGTTTTTGAGACGTGAGCACTGCAGAGTTTTTCTTGGCGATGATTTCGTTGTTGTTCGAGAGAGAGCAGGGTATTAATCAAGGGCTGTGGCCCGCCTAGCCCAAAGCCGATATCCAGCCCATATACTATTTTTTCAAGATGAAAATGGCTAGCCCAGCTATACGTCTTTTTGAGGAATACCCAAGCAAGGTCAACTTGTTATTCTCCGCCCCGCTGGGCTGCAAATCTTTCGTAGGAGGGATGCATTAGGTTTAGCAGGAAAATGGGCTTTAAAAATAATAAATGGGATGTAATTATAAAAAAACTGGGTAGTAACTATAAAAAATGCACCAAACACGAAATTAGTTTATAAAATATTATTTATGGATTTTGAAAATCTTAAATTTTCACTATTGCGCGCGCAATGTTTCGTTGGATTGTTACGTAATACAAATTTATATTTAATCTAACTAGAAATTTCGGGATAAAAATATTTCGGATCCCATCAAAATGTGGGAAATTTTATTGAATTCTGTCTTCAACGGTTGGTTGAAATTATTAATCGTTTTCCTAGCTAGAAAATGGGCCGTACTTTTAACCAACTATAAATGGGCTGTTGTAAATTCCATTAGAATTCAAAAATGGGATGTACATTCTTACAAAATGCAGATGGGCTATAAGTTCTCTGCCACACACTTGTGGACCTACTAAGTGACGCGTCCCCTAAAAAAATAAGTTGACACGTATGCAAGGCTTTGTCAACTTATTATAGTCAACACACGGTTCTAGCAGCAGTGGCCGTTGGATGTCTATCCAACGGATGTCGTGCTTCTTCTTCAATCTCGGATATTCTTAGCTTCGCCGCCTAAAAATGATTCCTCCCCGAAATCTGGGCGCAGCGCTTGGAGGCTAACTCAGGGCATTTAAGTTGGAGCGCATTAAGGGCTTTATCAACTTAGTCAATATAAACGATTCTAGCTTGAGGACCGTCGATGTCCATCCAACGGCCGAGTGCTGCTTCAACCTCTGGTCTTCTTGGTCCAGCCCCAAAGCAGCGCCGGTCGTGCCGCCTCTCCTGCCTCCGTGGCCAGCTGTCTGCCGCTGGAGGCCTCACCGCCCCATACTACTCCCACCGCTGGCCAGGCCGTCCCTCCACTCACCCACACCCCTGTTATTCTGCGGCGACGGCAGCCTCACACTGCAGCTGAACCAGTGAACCCTCGTACTCCTCTCCGCACGGGCTTCCACTGCTGCGTCTTCCCCGGCTCCACGTCGTCCCCTTCCTAGGCCTTGTCGTCGTCCACCACCCTGGTGCTCTCGGCGCGGCGTGGTCAACATGGTCAACGACCGACTTCCATCGGAAGAGTACTGAGGGAGTCCTGGATTAGGGGGTGTCCGGATAGCCGGACTACCATCATCAGCCGAACTATCATCGACCGGACTCCAAGACTATGAAGATACAAGATTGAAGATTTCGCCCCGTGTCCAGATGGGACTTTCCTTGGCGTGGAAGGCAAGCATCGGATATGTAGATCTCCTAGCATTGTAACCGACTCTATGTAACCCTAGCCCTCTCCGGTGTCTATATAAACCGGATGGCTTTAGTCCGCAGGACTAGAAGAACAACAACCCTTACAATCATACCATAGGCTAGCTTCTAGGGTTTAGCCTCCTTGATCTCGTGGTAGATCCACTCTTGTAAACATCCACAATATCAATATCAATCAAGCAAGACGTGGGTTTTACCTCCATCAAGAGGGCCCAACTCAGGTAAAACATCGTGTCCCTTGTCCCCGTTACCATCCGCCTAGACGCACGCTTGGGACCCCCTACCGAGATCCGCCGGTTTTGACACCGACATTGGTGCTTTCATTGGGAGTTCCTCGTGTCGCCACCGATAGGCTTGATGGCCTCTTCAATCAACAACGACGCAGTCCTCGTGAGACTTTTCTCCCGGACAGATCTTCGATTCGGGCGGCTTTCAGATCGCGGGCCAACTCACTTGGCCATCCGAGCAGATCGAAGCTACGCCCGCCGTCAGTCAGGTTTGGAAGCCTAAACTTCACAGCCGATATCCGCGGGACTTGATCTTCGATGGATCTGAGCTGCAGCCAAGCGTGCTGCGGCTGTCACGATGGGCATGACCTAACTCGCCACGGACAGCACTCGAAGGTCAAGACACGAATTCGCTCCGACCCATAGTCCGGAGCCGATCGCTCGGATCGAGGACGGATGGCTGGACACCGCCTCGGGAGCTGCAACTTCTACGGCGATGGAGCCGAACACTTACCTTGTCCCGCATCAAGCTCGTGACTCCGACGTGCCGGACTCTCTGCCGGACTCCGAACCTCCTGCGCCCCTGCCAGTCGAATCCGATTGGGAGCCGATCATGGAATTCACCGCTGCGGACATCTTTCAGCACTCGCCCTTCGGTGATATCATAAATTCACTAAAGCATCTCTCGCTATCCGGAGAGCCCTGGCCGAACTACGGCCAGGATGGTTGGGACGCGGACGACGAAGAAATTCAGAGCCCACCCACCACCCACTTCGTAGCCACCGTCGACGATTTAACCGACGTACTCAACTACGACTCCGAAGACATCGACGGTATGGACGATTTATGTCAAGACTACAAGAACCAAGTGCCTACAGGACACCGGAAGACCACCTCGCCATACGACATATACATGGTGGACACCCCAAAGGGAAGCAATAACGAGGAACAACGGACGCGCGCAGAGGATAATCCCGCCGATAAAGAACCAAACGGCGACGTAGACGCCGCCTAAGTCCCGCCGATCAAAGCAGCCTTCCTAACGACCCAGCGATAGAGCAGGGCAAACCAGCGGACGAGCCGGATAATCAACCCTTCACGGAGTAATCAACAGTCCGGCACAACACCGAGCATAAGAACATACACAAAAACTCATCGCCATCGCAAGAAGTTTAAAGAAAGCGAAACGGAAGCTCGTAACAGCGTAAGACACGCCGTAATGAAGTGGAGCAAAGTATTCAAGACTGCGCATAAATATGGCAATGGCCATCAAACTAAGAGCTACCCGGCGCAAGTTGCTGCCAGAATTTGACGAGAAGCCATAGAGCCTTCACAAAAAATAAAGAGGCCACTGGCGGATAGACGGCGATGACAGCCAAAAGCGACAAGCGGGCTGCGCACAAGCGAATTATATTCTCGGGAAAACAGACGGCCCAACTAGGTCCATCTACAGGCCAAAAAGAGGGCCCCAGAAGTAACACAACACAACAAGTGTTCAAGACAGCGGCACACCCAAATACAGGGCGCCAGACACCCGCTATATGTTTTACTGATGAGGTGCTGGATCATGAATTTCCAGCAGGTTCAAACCCATGAAGATAGAGGCATATGACGGCACAACAGACCCGGAGTCTGGATAGAAGATTACATACTACACATACACATGGCCGGAGGAGATGATCTCCACGCCATAAAATACCTACCCTCAAGCTCAAAGGGCCAGCTCGGCATCGGCTCAAAAGCCTCCCGAAAAACACATTGGAAGTTGGGAAAATCTTGAGGACGCGTTAGAGCAAATTTTCAAGGACTTATGTCCGCCCTCCGGATGCGATTTATCTAAGTCATATAACCCAACAGCCCGGAGAGTCAACAGGCAAATTCTCGAACAAGTTCCTTACCAAAAGAACCAAATAGTCGATCGTCCGGACGCGGAAGCCTTAGCAGCTTTTAAACACAACGTCCGAGACGAATGGCTCGCCAGACACCTCGCCAAGAGAAGCCAAGAACAATGGCCGCGCTAACAAGCCTCATGACGCGCTTTGCGCGAGAGAAGACAGCTGGCTAGCAAGATGCAGCACCAGCGACCAGTACATCTGAGATCGAGATGGAACGGAAAGTCACGCGCAGGAAAGATCAGCGCCGGAATAAAGAAAAAAGCCCAAAAGGCACGGCGGTCAACACCGGATTCAAAAGCTCGCGGCCAAACATTAAAACACGGCCTCTTAAGGACAACAGAGACGAGCTATCAAATTTAAACAAAATTTTAGATCGGATATGTCAAATCCACAAGACTTCGAAGGCCTACAAACCATACCAACCAAATTGTTGGGTTTTCAAACAGTCCGGCAGACTCAACGCCAGACACAAGGGGCTCGATGCGCCAAGCGAGGACGATGACGAACCCCACCAGAGGAGCACCGGAAGTCAAAAGACTTTCCCACAAGAAGTCAAAACAGTAAACTAGCTTCACGTGATAGTACGGAAAACCAACACGGCACTCGCTAAGACAAGTGTCGCACGGTCCACCTCAAGGAACACCGAGATTGATATCAAAACCAATCACTTTCGACCATCCGGATTAGTCCGTATATCCAAACGCAGGATAGACTGCCCGATATTGATCCCATAATGACGGACTGCATTTCACGCAGGTTTTGATGGTCGGCGGCAGTGACTTAAACCTGCTATATCCGGACACAATCCGCAAGTTGGGATAGACCATACTGCAATTCAGCATAGCCGCACTTCCTTCAAAGGAGAGGCGCCAGGCCCTTACGCCAGGTGCACAGTTTCATTATTACTAGAAGTTGTGTTCGGGTCACCTGACAACTTCCGACGAGAAAATCTAACCTTTCATGTCGCCCCATTTAAAAGTAGCTATCAAGCATCATCGACGGAAGCTTTCGTCCGCTCCAATGCAATACCACACTACGCTGCTCTTACGCTTAAAATGCCCGGTCCACGAGGCATCGTTTCATTAAAAGGTCGCCTGAGACCCCGGACACGGCTGGACGAGTCCGGAATAAACAAGCTAGGGGCTACCTAGCCGCACATCCCTTCACAATAAGCTAGCATAGGCTCAACTTTCTTAATCTATATTTCAATTTTTTATGCACTTTCTCGCACGATTTCTTTTCCAACCAAGTTCCTCTCTTTTTACAGATGAACAGCGTGCACACCCGTCCAGGATACGACACAACGGAGACACAGCGGAGACGCAGAGGGACCCGCTGTAAGGACTCTTTTCGACTAAGACCCTACGTAAACCTTTCTTATCGCTCTTGTTGCTATAATCCCTGGTTTATCATTATAACCAGAGTGGAGATCGGCGTTTTGGCATCGGCCGCCGAAGAATCTGCCTGCACTGGACACAAGGGGCTTAGGGCTTTATTTTGCCCGCTATTATAAAGACCGAACACCTTCGGAGTGTTCGGCGTCTCGAGTTAGGCCTTATATGCATCAGCTCCGAATCATGTCTTTGGTAAAATGTTGGGTTTGCCCGCCCTGTGTTTTGCTGCCTTACGCTCCGTATCATCGCTAACGCGGCTCCAGGAGAACTACTGCGATTGTGCCCCAGTTCGGCCGGGCGAGCACCTCAAGAGAGAAAGCCAAAACTGACTATCATGATATAGCGAGAGACTGGTCAACCACTTGATCGACCATGGAATGTTTAGGATTCCTCCGCTTTGACGAAGGGCCGCTTCCGCCAGTACATACGCCGCCCGAATTCGGAGAGCGCTGTGCCCCATGGGCTATGTCGAGCCCCACCCTCGAACTCCATGGCTAAGTGAAAGTGATAAAGCATTATAGTCCAGTTGCCTCGCTTGCTACGCTACCACCTCCTTTACAGACCGAGACGCCGGATTAAGTGTGAAAACACGCTATTTTTGCGAACACCCCGCACCTTGTGCGTGGGGGCTGAAGCCGACGATCGCCATCTTTCGTGTTATACACACGTATACATGAACGGCCGCATAGGAGATATTCTATTACTTGAACGCACAAGTATAAAAGGCGCTTACATCATAAATATCGTTTTTCATCATATAAACGTTCATTCGAACGTAACATTTTTTGAGCACTGCGACTCTATTACACGAGCACCACGCAGCACTTCGCCAAAATAGTGCTCGGCGGGTAACCGGTTATCACCTGAACCCGGGGTCGCAACAGCGGTGGCATCCATCTCTGTCCAATATGTCTTCACACGGGAGAGCGCCATCCGCGCACCCTCTATGCAGGCCAACCGCTTCATCGCCTTGATATGCGACACCGCCCCAAGAAATTGCTGCAATAAGCCAAAGTAACTCTTCGGCTGGGGCCTATCCGGGCGGATATGGGTCACTATATCTGTCATAGCAAGCCCGGACAACCTATTTAGCTCAGCCCACTCAGCCAAATGGTCGGTCAGCGGAAGTGAACGCTCCGGACTATGGAATTGAGACCAAAACAGCTCTTCCGCCTTGTGATCCTTCCGCTTTGAATGCACAACGGCATCCGCCGCACTCGCTGTTAAGTCCATATAAGGTCCTCCGGACACCACAGCTTGGTCCAGCTGAGCATATTTTGGATCCGTGAAACTTCGCGCAGCGTAAAAGGCTTGCCAGCTACAATATCTCCGCCCGGCGCAGTTTTCCTTCATAGCCCGCATTGCAGAGCGGGCATCCTTGGCTTCGCGGTGGCCTTCCGCAGGTCTTCTTTCCCGCTTAGGCGCCCTTCCCAAGAGCCTCATTGTGGTCGGTAGCATCTTTAACTTCACGGCCATTTCGCTATCTCTTCCCTGCTCCGCAGTGTGCGACCCTTTCGCCGCTTAACTCCTGGACGCCTCGAGGTCAGCCAGATTACTCCTTCCGCCTGCTCCTTGGCTTGAGCAAGTTCGCCCAAGGCTCTCCACGGCAGCTGCACTATCTGCATTTCACGACATGTTGTAAGGAGATGGCTTCGCCCTTACCAAGTGACCGCTACGGTAACACTCACCTTGCGACTCATCAAGTCGCTGCTGACCAGCGTGATGTCCGTGATCCGCAGCATCGAGTTGCCGCTTTAGTTCAGCAACTCCATCAGTCCGGCTGGTCACGGACGACCCCACCTGCATCGGCACGACAGGAATTTAAACCTGCGATTTTGATCCTCGACACCGTCGATTTCGACAACCTACCGAGTCTCGGGGCTACTATCTATACAGTATGCGATTCTATATGCAAAACTGTTAAAAGGTGTGTCATTTTTACGCACCTCAAACCCCGCCAAAGAAACTCCCGACGACATCAGGTAACGCCTTCGGGACGAAATCCTTTCAATCACCATGCTCATCAATGCGTGCTGATCTTCCGAGATAGACGCCTTCTCAAGCAGATCCTTCACCAGCACACCAGCTTGGCGCCGAACTATCCGGCTTTGCCAAACCCGGGCTCCTCCGTGATAACACTTTAGGCTCGTCCGCCCTATACGACGGCGCCCGGACGGAGGCGCTCGCTCTCTATCATCTCCGGACGAAGGTCCCCAAGACGAGCTCATTTATGGCGGGCGGAGATCCGAACTACAAGGTAAAAACTTTAGTTATCCTCGAAGCACAAATAGGGATGTCCCTTATTATAAAACTCCTTTCTTTCTACTTACGGCTCGTTGGAGGGCTGACTCATTAAGGGAGATTGTGCGGCCGGGCCTCCCGGACGCAGGACCTCCGGCGAAGATTTCTTCCCCGCTTAGGGCTTTTGCCCCGGTCCTCGGAGGCAGTCCTCTTCTCCCTTGGGGAGGGATTCGCCCCCTCTTTCAAGAGCCTCCTTAGGCGAGGTAGTAGCTTTCCCTTTCCCTTCACCTTCCTCTCAAGGCGCAACTCAAGCATCCGGACCAGCACGGATCCGCGCGCGTCTCGGAGGGGGCCGACACCGATCAATTTTGCTTCCGCTTATCCACTCCTGTGTAGAAGGAAGTTGGTCATAAGGCAAGTCATCGAAGGCAAACAAACGGTATGTCCGGACTCGAACTACTTACTTGAGTATCCGGCGATTGCAGCTTAGGCCAGCATCGTCGGTCAATTCCGGACGCACTCTTGCGATCCGAAGAATAATTTGTACATCTCCGGGGTGTCATACCCATGAAGTGTTGAAGAATCCGTGGCCCTCCGGATTGAACTCCCATAGCCGGGAGGGCGGCATTTGCAGGCAGAGACGCCTAATCAGCATAACTCTGCATCACCACCACCATATCGATCTCCCTCGTTAGGAGATCTCGAACTGCCTCGCAAGAGGGGCACGCCCTTTGACGGCCCCAGCTGAGCCTTGGTTGACCCACGACATCAACCGTCGTGGAGGTCCCGGCGGAATAAGGGCGGCGGCTTTTGCTGCGCCCTCGAACGGTAATATAGAACCACTTTGCTGCCACGGGCCGAGCTCCTCTTGAAGGAGCCGGCGGCCACGGGCATCAGCCCTCTTACTTATGGCGCCCGCCACACTCCGCTTGACGCCCCCCGATCATCTTCGGCGCCACATTGAAGGTCTTCAGCCACAGGCCGAAGTGAGGGGTGACGCGGAGGAAGGCTTCGCAGACGACAATAAATGCGGAGATATGGAGGATGGACTCCGGAGCCAAATCGTGGAATTCCAACCCATAGTAAAACATGAGCCCTCTCACAAAAGGATCCATCGGAAGCCTAAACCCGACGGAGGTGGGATATGAAACGACATACTCGCCGGGCTCGGGGTGGGGATGGCCTGCCCTTCGGCAGCAACCTGTCGTAACTCTCATAAGCCAGTACTTGGCCTCCGCAGCTTTAGCACGCCCTCCTCCGTGACGGAGGAGGGCATCCACCGCCCCGAGGTCGGAACCGACATCGCTGAAAGTCCGCGCGCTCAACTGGAGCTCTAGGTGCTGGAACTTGGAGCGGGAGAGGATTCGATGGAAGATTGAAGAAAAGAAACGAGCCTTGGTCCCGTTATAAAGAGGAGAATACCAAGAGCCGCCTCCGTGACCATTTGGGACTCGCCGATAGAGGGCGGGCGAACGGGCGCGTTGGGTTACCCACGTCCGTATTAATGAGAACCCGGTTAAGGGAAACACGATCTCGCTCGACAAGACGTGCAAGGAAACCGCTTCGCTAAATGCGCTGAGGTGGTAAAGTAAAAAAACGATTTAAATAATGGCTTGGTAGTGGCGTGACGTCATGCTACAGAAAACGTCAGCAGATTGAACTTGTGTATATATTATTCTCTCTACGGTTGAATGTGGAATTTATTTTGCAGAGCCGGACACCATCCTGGTGTTCACAATCTTCTATCATTCGGAGGAGGAACCCGCCTTGCAATGCCAAGCAATATACGCGCCGGACTTCTCGTCATTGAAGCCTGGTTCAGGGGCTACTGAGGGAGTCCTGGATTAGGGGGTGTCCGGATAGCCGGACTACCATCATCAGCCGAACTATCATCGACCGGACTCCAAGACTATGAAGATACAAGATTGAAGACTTCGCCCCGTGTCCGGATGGGACTTTCCTTGGCGTAGAAGGCAAGCTTGGCGATACGGATATGTAGATCTCCTACCATTGTAACCGACTCTATGTAACCCTAGCCCTCTCCGGTGTCTATATAAACCGGATGGCTTTAGTCCGTAGGACTAGAAGAACAATAACCCTTACAATCATACCATAGGCTAGCTTCTAGGGTTTAGCCTCCTTGATCTCGTGGTAGATCCACTCTTGTAAACATCCACAATATCAATATCAAT
The DNA here is from genome assembly GCA_021605205.1 of Aegilops longissima. Classification (NCBI taxonomy): domain Eukaryota; kingdom Viridiplantae; phylum Streptophyta; class Magnoliopsida; order Poales; family Poaceae; genus Aegilops; species Aegilops longissima. The sequence goes on along the minus strand of CM038681.1, from coordinate 533,281,231 downwards.
CAAGCAGGATGTAGGGTTTTACCTCCATCAAGAGGGCCCGAACCTGGGTAAAACATCGTGTCCCTTGTCTCCTGTTACCATCCGCCTAGACGCATAGTTCGGGACCCCTACTCGAGACCCGCCGGTTTTGACACCGAAAGCATCAGACGCGGAGAGGTCGATAGCCGGGTCCGTATGCGCCGCAAGGAAGTGCCTCCTTATTACACGGAAAATAATTATTCCTCCACCGACAGCGGGACCCACCGGACGGGCCACCTTATTTCACGAAAAAACGCTTCCCGACCGCTGGGACCCACCGGACGGGCCACCGATTTCGTGAAAAAACGCTCTCCTCACTGTCACCGGACCCAATCGGAAGTGTCTCCTTATTACGCACAAAAAATGAATACTCCCCGCTAGCTGGGACCCACCTTGGTGGAGGCTGACTTAGGGGCCTACTAAGTTGACGGGGATGGAGGGCTTTGTCAACTTAGTCAATGTGAACGATTCTAGCTCCAGTGACCGTATGATGTCCATCCAACGGCCATAGTGCTTCTTCAACCTCTGGTCTTCTTGCTCCAGGTGCCCAAAGCAGCGCCGGTCGTCCCGCCTGCTCCTGCCTCCCGTGGCCAGCTGTGCTGCCGCGGAGACCTCACCGCCCCCTACTATTCCCACCGCTGGCCAGGCCCTGCGGTGATGGCAGCCTCACACCGCAGCCGAACGAGTGAACCCTCATAGTCCTCTCCGCGTGGGCATCCACCGCCGCGTCTTCACCGACTCCGTGTCATCCCCTTCCTAGGCCTCGCCGTCGTCCACGGCCGTGGTGCTCTTGGCGCGGCGTGGTCAACGTGGTCAAGGAACGACTTCCATAGGACGCGAACTGTATGTGGAGAGGCTGACAGCTGGGTCCATGGGGGAAGCAAGGAAGTTGTCGGCGTTCTGGGAACGGGGGTCCCCAGACTTGCCTGCCTGCGGCCTGCGGCGTGGCTCAAAGGAGGCCCAGGATGGCCCATCTTCATCAACGCAGCTCAAGACCTCGCGAGGGGCCAGATTGGGGCGGACGACAAGTAGCTTCTCGTGCACGGCCTCATCAGGCTGGCTCATGAGGAGGCGGAGAGTTCAAGGCAGGGTACCTCACGAGGTGCCCGTGATGTAAGCCATGATTTACCAAGGGCGCCAGCCGGGCGCCAGCCAGCAGAAGGTCCTCCTTTCCTCTTTGGTGCAAAGGAGCAAGCGCAGCGAGAGCATCAAGCAAAGGCATCCGCTTCGTGCAACAAGACCAAGACCAGCCCCAACGGCTGGAAGGGAGTCATCGTGAGCCCAAGCAAAGGCCATCACCAGAGCCTTTGGCAAAGCGAGGACCAACTTTAGTCAGATAAGTGTACCATTGTTCCCTTCAAATGGCTAATTGTTGGCGCCCTTCCCACTCAATATTTGGGAAGAGGCCCAGGGCCTTAGCCTATATAATTAGAGCTAGCCACCATAGTAGGGACGGACCGATCTGGCATCTGGAATCCAGAGAGAGATAGAGACCCGATCCTCAAGCTAGAGCGACGGAACACCACCTAGCAGTTCATCTCACCCGCCAAGAATGCACTCGCTAAGTTGTTCTTCCTTGTACTGTTCTTCATCAGCCCAAGAGGCAATCCACCACACCACAAACTAGAGTAGGGTATTACACCACAAGGGTGGCCCGAACTAGTATAAATCTCGTGTCTCTTGTGCTGTTTTGTTTAGTAGTTTAGGTCCCAGCGATTTCGGCGAGGAGCGAGACGGTGGAGGGTTTGATCTCCGCGCGCACCCCAGTGTTTGAACCTCAAGGGTCTGTCGGAACCTGAAATCCGACATTTGGCGCGCCAGGTAGGGGTGCGCCGGAATCCACCTTATGCCACCTCGTGTCCCGTCGCATCGTCATCACCATGTCCGCCACTGCGGGCAACCCAGATCCTTGGGCGGGCCTACCACCCGCTGAGCCGCCGCTTTGGGCGACCTAAGGTTCTGTGCAGCTCAGGGTCCGCAGGGCGCCGCGGACGCGGGCGGCGCGACAGACTTCGACGCTCTCACGCCAGGCAGCGCGACGGCAGGAAGGGCTCCAATCACGCCGCGATCACGCCACCGTGACACCCGCCGAGCAGGCGAACCGAGGGCCGCGCCACGGTGGACCGAGAGCTGCTGCAGTGCAAAGGCCGGAGAGCGGCCGGACGGCGTCTTTCCGGAGCGAGTGGCGGAGCTCCGGCTTCGCCGCCTCGGGCTCACCCCATCTGCACCAGCTTCCATCTCAGTGCACAGGCGGCCCGCACGGGGCCCCACGCGTCGCTGGCTCCAAAGCTACTCCAACACCGGGCGGTTATCAGACTGGCCGGGCGGCGAGGTTGCCCCACCCCGACCCGTGGAGAAGAAGGACTCGACGTTACCCACGGCCTGTGGGACCGCCGCCACCACCCCACGGTGGGCGATCAAGCAAGCAGCATGGCACGCCAGCACTACGGCGTGGCCTTCGGGATGACGGCGCCAGAAGAATACGTGCCCCACATGGTAGACCAAGGGCACCCGCATGAGGGAGAACAAGGCTCGCTCCTCAGCCCGAGCTGGGGAGATGAGGTGCCGGAAGCCGAGCTCTTCCAGGAGCCTCGAGACGGTCCCACTGGTCACGCCGGGGGCGACGATTATTGGGTACCGCTACTTCCTCAAGAGCAAACATACGCTAACCATAGGTCGCAGGAGGTACAGGTCGCCACGACGCGCGGCTGCCCCGCTCCCGCAATCTCCTACCCCTCGGGAGGAGGGTGCAGGGGGCTACCGGAGAGGGGCAGAGATCCGACATCACCACCGCGGCGTTCGGAGCAAGGCGTTCTCGGGAGGTAGGCCTCTGCTGGGAGGCGCCTGTGGTCTGCCTCGGCGGAGGACCCGTGGTCGCTGGGGAACTGGCGACCGCTTTACCCCATCGGCGGCGCCCTAGTTTCCGGTCGCTGCTGATGGCACTAGAGTGTGGCGCAAGGGGGCCTCGTCTGGCGATATGAAGCAAGGCCGGTACTGTGAAGAAGGCCCAAGGCTCGTGAAGCTCGCCGCCTGTGATACTCTCACGTAATAATGAGTGGGCTGTACACGCCCGAGTCTCAGGGGTGCCGCCCTCAGCCTTGGGGCTCCCTCCCACGCCCAAAGGGCAGCACTTAGCTCATACTGTGAGAAGACGCCCAAGACTAGACTAGGTGCCTGGACGCTGCCTATTCTTCTGCTTTCTTCGCTTTTCCATTTGGCTGTTGCTTTCCCCACTAGATTTAAGTTGGATTCGAATTTGAGATTTGCGGTGTTCGGGAAGGGGTGCTTAGTCTCGCTCGAGCAAATCTCTCGCTTCGTTACCACTCCGCCTCCTGCCTCCCTCGCGAGACCCTCGCGAGCCGGGCCAGCCTAGCTTGCGCCAAGAGCCCAGCCTGTCGCCGCCGCCCCCTCTCTCGGAGGGTTTTACTGCAGATCCTACGGATTCGATCAGAGACACTCAGATCGCCGCAGCCTCCCACAAAGTTATCTCGTGGCTCAGACGAAACAAAGGTAAACCAGCCAACCAGCACGCCGCTTAGCCAACCACTTGGCGCGGGCGTATGGGCGATATAACACCGCTAATACGATGAACACAAGTTTTACATGAGGGCTCCTCCCAAAATGCTCTCCCAGCCATCATGCCAAAACCTGAGTTCTATTCATGCAGGTAACGGAACAGGACAATACATAATCAGTCGGATAAATCCCCAATGCGCCCTCGTGAGCACCTCCCGAGCCGTTGTCGGGCGTTGTCGGGCCTCGGCTGCCACATCGCTCGGCGGCCATCGGGCGCGCTCGGCTTGTTCACCATGCCGCCTCATCGGGCGGCCATGACCACGCCGCCGTTGTCCGGGCGAAGGCCCCGACGAGCATCCACATTGTCTTCCACCCAAGCAGCCAAAGTTGCCCCGGATGGCCCGGGAACTTGGGCGATGGCTACGCTAAAGTCGGCGGGGGTCCGTGGTCCGGAGATGGTGAAGACACGAGAAAGGCGCGCCAAGCAGCGCGTGGCTCCTCTCTCCACCAACCTGTTGGCCCTAACCGATCAGCGCTTCTCCAGCCAAGGCCACCACGCGATGAAGAATCAAGGTTGCCGCCTAGTTAACCGCGGCGGCTCGCCAACAGCCGCCGCAGATGTTACCTAAGGCTGTATTGGCTCTTCCCGAGCGTGGCGAGCATGGGGCCGTGCTCATGCTCCAGATTCGCCACGACGATCTCGTCTGTGATTCTCGGCGCGAGACGGCCTCGGCCTCCTCCACTGCTGGCGAAGGAGCGCCGGCCCGAGAGGTGGATGACTCGCGCCACCTCGAGGGCGGCCCAAGAGCATCGGCCCGCCGCGACGCCTCCTCCAGCTTGGCCCTCAAGGCAGCAGTCCTGCCTTTAGCCTCGGCCTTGATCAACCCCAGCCTCTCCTCTACCTCGAGCGCGCCGTCTCCACTCGGTGTCCGACCTCCTCCAGACGCTGGCTTCCTGCAGCGACCTCATCCTTCCCCACGCCGCCAAGCGCCTCGCTCCAAGCGCCATACTCAGACGCACGCTCGGGCGGCTCAAGCGCCGCCGCCTCACGCTTCGAGCTCCGCCGGTCGCCAAGGCCACCTTCATCGACGCAAGGGCTGCCTCAGCAGCTCCACTTGCTCCTCAAGTGAGTGACACCGGGCCAGGAGTTCCCGTGCCCGCCTCCTCCGCCGCCTTGCCGCCGTTAGCTTCCCCGGCCTCCCCGACGGCCCGAGAACAGCCTCCCGAGAGGCTGCCAACGACGCCTTTGGCCTCTTCATCATCAAGATCGCGCTGGTGGCGCGCAAGGGCGACAGCGCCTCCACCACGCCTCGCGCCAGCGAAGGCCCTCGCGCCAAGGCACACATCTTTGTCAAGAAGTTTTCACCAAGAAGGCTCACCGCCACCGCCTTCAAAGAAATCTTGGCGGCGCGCGGTGCTCCCGGCACGCCGCACGCCCTCCACACCATCAACCGCCAGCGGGCGCCAGAGCCACGAATCAGCACTCCTCCGGCAGGGGGCTGGGGCTGGCACTCGCGACGGCCGGGCACGCCGCGCTGTGGCCCGCCCGGAGCCAGCCCAACCCTGCATTTAGGGCGCAGGAAGCGCCTCAGCCAATCGCCGTCCACGACCAGGCGAGAAGCCCACGGCAGGCTTGCTATGCCACGAGAAGGCTCGCGAGGAAGGATCGCAGGGCGCGCAGGGCCACGACGCGCCTCGGGACGGTTCGCCTCCCCGTCCTTGAGTGCTCCAAGCAGTGGAGCCCTTGTGGTGAGGGCGACGGGGGAGGGGCGAAGCCGGGGGGGACGGCTCCTCACCCGTCTCCGTGAGCTCGGCAGGAAGGGGCCTGCAGGGCAAGGATCAATACAGGCAGAAGAAGAATCAGGAGCCGGAGAATGAGAAGGCTTACTCATCAGTGGCAAAGTACTTCCTGCGCTTCAAGAAAGCGACAAGGGTAATCATCGCCAGTGGCCTCCCTTCTCTTCCGGAGGGCCTCAAGTCCACGCGAAGCGACTCCAAGATTTGAGCTGCCAGGGTCAGCCTGCGCGAGGAGAAGCATCAAGGCGACACTGTGTCGTGGGCATCCGCCGACGCGGCCGCTGGTCGCCTCACCAAGAGAAGCACCAGGCCTGGGGCTCCATCCGCAGCGCGCGGGCGGCTGCTCACGCCTCAACCGCGGGCGGCATGAGCCTCGTGGAGCTGCTCCTCACGAGCGCCGCCTGGCGCTGCACCCCGGGCGGGGTCCTTCGGCCTCGGGCGGCTCAGGTCTCCCTCGCCCGCCACTTGAGGAGGAGCCGCCTTGGCCGACTAAAAGGGCTGTCACCATCATCGATTCTCGCGAGGCCCCGGAGACCAGGGCGCGCCCCATTCATCAAGATAGGCATCCGTTCACAAAATCACCCCTGCTTTTGGCAGAGGTACAAGCAAGGCCCTCCATGCCGGATGCCATCGGGTTGGGGTCGCCAACAGACCAGAGCACTTTCCTTAGCGCTTCAGCGCCAGTCTTCTTCCGGAGCCTCATACGATCACCAGGCCCACCAAGGCCCATATCCGTGGGAATGGCGTTGAGAGGAGCAACGCGCACATCAGGAACTCCTTCACCACCTTGGGCTGCCATGCCAAGCTTTTCAGAACTCAAGCGGTGCTGCATAAAAATGAGCCGAGGGCTTTAAAGCGCCTCCTGCCCCACCTGAATTGGGGACAAGAAAGCAGGTTGGCTCGATAGCAGGGGGCTGGGCACCCCACATCCACGCATAACCACCTCTCGTGGAACTCAGCCGCGGGCAGAGGCAGGCTGAAGTCAATCCCTGAGGCCGCTGTCTCGGGCGCGGCGACAAAGCTCACGCACGCCGAGCATTGGGTGGGGTCGACAAGGCGCAGAGAGAAGAAGTGGCGCAGCAAGGCAACCGACGGAAGGATGCCCATCATTGCCTCACAAACAAAAGAAAAGACCGAGAGGAGAGTGATGGACTCAGGACCCAGATGCATCATGTGGATCTGATAATGGGAAAGCACGGCATTGAAGAAATCGTAAAAGGGGGAACCAGCCTCACCTACGTATGCCAAGAAAATACCGGACCTCGTGACTATCCTGTCGATGGAAAAGTGGGACGCGGGCCAGCCGCCGCCCTCCCGCATTGGTTGAAGGTGGTGGCTGAGCCGAACCGGCCTTGCCCAAGCCTCTAGATTGAGTATGATCGACGGGTCGACAATGAGGTTACGCCAAGCCGCGAGCGAGGCGGAGGCACAGGTTTCTTCCTTCCCTTCTTCGCCGGAGCCATGGCGATTGAAAGGGGAGGATATTCGAGATTGGATTGAAAATGGAAGCCGGAGTTCGAGAGGGGAAGGACAGGCGCAAGCAGCAGAGAGAGGGAACGGATGTGTATAGCAGCGTGTCCGCCTAGCAAGGAACGAAATGAGGAGGCATGGGGAACAAAGTCGCCCACGCCCAATCAACCGCCACGCGACGCCCAAGGCCGCAGGCTGTTAGGGCCCACGACGCCGCACTTGCCCTTTCGCCTCTCGCCGCTGCCAAGCCCGGGCGCTTCCAGGCTCGGGGCTACTGCCGGCGTTCGGGAACGGGGTCCCTGCACTTGCGGCTCGAGGCCTGCGGCGTGGTTCAAAGGAGGCCCAGGATGGCCCATCTTCATCAACGCAAGCTCAAGACCTCGCGAGGGGCCAGATTGCTGGGCGGACGACAAGTAGCTTCTCAGCACGGCCTCGCCAGCTGGCTCATGAGGAGGCGGAGAGTTCAAGGCAGGTACTGCAAGGTGCCCATGACGAAGCCATGATTTACCAAGGGCGCCAGCCGGGCGCCAGCCCACGCAGGTCCTCCTTTCCTCTTTGGTTCAAAGGGAGCAAGCGCAGGCGAGAGCATCAAGCAAAGGCATCCGTTTTGGTGCAACAAGAGCAAGACCAGCCCCAACGGCTGGAAGGGAGTCATCGTGGATCCTAAGCAAAGGCCATCACCGAGCCTTTGGCAGGTGAGGACCAACTTTAGTCAGGATAAGTGTACCCGCTGTTCCCCTTCAAAATGGCCAATTGTTGGCGCCCTTCCCACTCAATATTTGGGAAGAGGCCCAGGGCCTTAGCCTATATAAGTAGAGCTAGCCACCATAGTAGGGACGGACCGATCTGGCATCTGAAATCCAGAGAGAGATAGAGACCCGATCCTCAAGCTAGAGCGACGGAACACCACCTAGCAGTTCATCTCACCCGCCAAGAACAGACCCTCGCGAGGCTGTTCTTCCTTGTACTGTTCTTCATCAGCCCAAGAGGCAATCCACCACACCACAAACTAGAGTAGGGTATTACACCACAACGGTGGCCCGAACTAGTATAAATCTCGTGTCTCTTGTGCTGTTCTGTTTAGTAGTTTAGGTCCCAGCGATTTTGGCGAGGAGCGAGACGGTGGAGGGTTTGATATCCGCGCGCACCCAAGTGTTCGAACCTCAAGGGTCTGCCGGAACCCGAAATCCGACAGAAGTGCCTCCTTATTACACGGAAAATAATGATTCCTCCACCTGACAGCAGGGACCCACCGGACGGGCCACCGTATTTCGCTAAAAAAAGTTTCCCCCTTGACTGCTGGGACCCACCAGCTACACCTTCGCATGCAAGGAAGTGCGTCCGCAAAAAACGATTCGCCTCGACCATCGGGACCCACTAGTTACATCTTCGCACGCAAGGAAGTGCGTCCGGCAAAAACGAAAAGATTCGACTCGATCGCTGGGACCCACCAGCTACATCTTCGCAGTAAGGAAGTGCTCGATACCGACCCACCTGGTCAAGCGCACGAAGCGCTTGTCATTCTGGTCGCGAACGTACGCATATATATACCGGTCGATGTAGAGGCGCCGCACGGTCGTAGTAGAGGCGCCAGACATGTCATAGTAGAGGCACGCACGTAGCATGTACATGTACGCATAAACGCCGTGGTGCAAGAAAGAAAATACGCCACGCGTCACATACATGTGCAGGGTCTCGAACGCCACTCGCAGATACGCACGGGCGAGGGCTCGTGTACATGGCTGGGTCGGAACGGAGAAACAGCGTCGTCATCGTGTTCATGGGGAGGCAACTGAATGCGCCGTGTTCATGGGGAGGCAATGAAATGCGCCGTGTTCATGGGGAGGGGTGTGGCGTACCGCAAAACAGAGGAAATGGACCTCCTACGGTCAAAACGGGGGTCCTGTTGATCGGGAGGAGTGTGGCGTACCGCAAAACAGAGGAAACGGATCTCCTACGGTCGAAACGGGGGTCCTGTTGATCGGGAGGGGTGTGGCATACCGCAAAACGGAGGAAACGGACCTGCTACGGTCGAAACGGGGGTCGTGTTGATCGGGAGGGGTGTGGCGTGCCGCAAAATGGACGAAATGGACCCCCTACGGTCGAAATGGGGGTCCTGTTGACCGGGAGGGGTGTGGCGTACCGCAAAACGGTACTCCACGGGATACTGTTCATCTCCACCGTCGACCTCCTCCAGCCTCCACGGGCTACCGTCGACCTCCTCCACCTCCACGGGCTCCTGCTCATCCAACCGCCACCGCCGCTACTCCACCGGCCACTGCTCAACCACCCTCCACCGCTCACTGCTCATCCAGCCCTCCACACCGCTGGGTCCAATTCAACCACCCTCCACGGGCACCCCTCCACCGCATACGCTCATCCAGCCTCCACACCATAGGGTCCTGCTCAACCACCCTCCATGGGCACCCCTCCACCGCTCATGCTCATCCAGCCTCCAACACACCACGGGTCCTGTTCATCCAAAGGCAATGCCACCGCCACTATTCATCCAACCCTCCCCCCGCAACGCCACTGCTCATCCCAGAGGCAGCATCGATTGGCTTCAGCTTAGCAGCAGAGCGGCGAATCGCCGATCGGGTTCGCCTTAAGCCATCGATCGATCGCCGGGTTCGTGAACACGTAGCTCGCAGCGGCAATCGCCGGGTTCAGTTAGAGCCCAACGCCGCCAGTTTCGATTAGAACCAACGCCGCACACATGCGCCAGACGCGTACGAGAGAACGCTGATCGCTTCGCCCCGACCTCCCACCGTAACCGGAACTCCTCAAATTTTCCTCCCTCGCTTCTACCACGATTTTTTCCATCATGGACGGCCCAAAGAATGTCATGCAGCTGCGCTTCCGCCCGCCCTGTGACTTAAAAGCCCATTTTTGTTATGATTTTTTGTCATAGAAGTAGGAGCCCACCACATCTATGATGATACCGGGTTTTGTCACAATTATCGTCATAGAAGTGTCATATGTATGACAGAAAAAAAATTCGTTCGGCCCAAAATGTCACGGATTTTTCTTTTTTTGTAGTGGTACTGCCCCGTCCATATAATTGAGTTACAGTGAGATACCGTGTAAACAGCCGCTCCGTGGATATCCGTAAAAAAAACAGCTGCTCTGCATATAGAGATGGCGGCGGCGGCCTAGGCAGCGGCTACCGGAGAAGAGGTCAATACTCGGTCGATGGGCGGTGGTGGCGTCATAGGAGGTCAATCCTCGGTCTGCGGCAGGAGATAGGAGGAGCTCAACCATCGAGGTCGGCGGCGGTGTGATTCGAGCACATCCATCGCGGTCGATGGCGGGATAGTGGAGGTCGAACTCAGCGGCAACAAGATTAAGCTTTGCTCTCGACCTGCTTGTCTCGTCGTGCCGCCACATCGCGCTTTGTCTGTCTGGCTGGTGGAGGTTGCCGCGCGGCTAATTAATTAAGGTATTCATTTTGTGAGTGGCTTAATTAAGGTATTCAATCCCTAAGTGTAGTGTTGTACTAGTACTCTGCGTGTAAATTGGCTGGCCATTAATTTTTGTCATTGCATGTCTGGATAACAACATGGAGCGCCCTCAGTAATTATTAAAATGAAACCTTATGATTTATGCACGCATCTTTGGGCAGCAGTTAATCCGTGTATTAATGTTGTTGTTTTGTTTTTAATTACCATTATTGTGCTGCAGATGGAACAATCTCGATGGATGAAGAATCGAAAAACCGCAGATTTTATCAGTGGCGTGACAGAGTTCATGAATTTGGCTGAAAGTACAAAGAGGAGAAATGGTGACGCGGATTACATCCTGTGTCCATGTACTGATTATGCCAATACAGAGTCACATGCAGTTGCAGATGTCCAGATGCACTTAGTCTCTAGGGGATTCATGGATGGATATACACATTGGACCAGACACGGCGAAGAGGAGGTCATGGATGAAGATACCCAGGGCAGCGAGATGCCAAACTCCGATTAGTGTCACATGGATGTTGAATCTAACATCTGGGCAGAGGCGTCAAGCTACCAATGGAACACCGGAAAGCCGAAACGCCCACTGGAAAACCAAGACATCGACGCAGATGACGACGATCTTGATATGCCAAATTTTGCTTCTATGCTTGCAGATTTCGAGGGCCCAGATAAGGATATGATTGGGTACAAGGATCTGCCAACCATTGATGCGGACTCCAAGAAAGAATTGTATGCCGGATGCGAAAAGAAATATTCCAGGTTGAGTGCCACCCTGGCGCTTCTCAGATTTAAAGCAGCAAATGGTCTATCAAACAAGGGCTTCACAGAGATGTTAGGTATTTTCAAAGAAATTCTTCCGGAAGATAATGTGCTCCCCAGAAGCACGAATGAAGCGAAGAAAATTGTTTGCCCATTGAAACTTGAAGTATAGAAGATACACACTTGTGTGAATGATTGTATATTGTACCGTGGTGAGTACAAAGATTTGTGTGCATGTCCCACATGCAAGCATGCATGATACAAGCGCAGGAGAGCAAAGGACAAGTACAAATTGGATGACGAGATCAAGACAGGAATCCCGTTCAAGTTTGTTTGGTATTTGCCTTTAATTCCAAGGTTGAGGCATTTGTTTGCAAACCCTGGAGAGGCAAAGAAGTTGCAGTGGCATCATGATGAGCTTAATTATGGATAGGTTTATGAGGCACCAAAGATGGGGCTCAGAGGAATTAATCGACAAAAGTTTGAAAATTTTGCCAAGGATCCTAGAAGTATAAGGCTCGGGAGTGTAATCGACGGGATAAATCCTTTTGGCGATATGAGCACCGATCACAAAGACATGGCCGGTGCTTCGTGCATATATAACCTAGCTCCTTGGTTGTGTATGAAGAAAAATACATTATGATGTCAATGATTATCCAAGGCCCGAAGCAACCTGGAAATGACATCGACATTTACTTTCAGCTATTGGTAGAAGAACTGCTGACAGTGTGGATAGATGCGCCTGGTGTAAAATGTTATGATGCTTACAGAAAGGAGATTTTTGATCTACATGCGATGCTGGTGCACAGCATTCAAGATATGCCGGCATTAGGCAACACATCGGGGCAGAAAACAAGGGGAGATGTAGGGTGTGTCTCATGCATGGATAGGACAGCTAGCAGAAGATTTCCCAACTCACGCAAAACAGTGTATTTGCGTCATCGTAGGTTCTTACGGAAAAATCACCCATACCGAAAAATGAAAGCTGAATTTGATGATATGGCAGAGGCAGGTGAGGGCCCAAGACCCTATGACGGGGATGTGGTCCACAACATGGCTAAAAAAATTAATGTTGTGCTTCGCAAGAACCACCCTTTGACGGTGAAACTAACACCCAAGGATCAAGTGTTTAAGAAGAAATTGGTGTTCTGGAAATTACCTTACTGGGAGATTCTACGTGTACATCACTGCATCGATGTCATGCACATAGAGAAGAAAGGATGGTGACGGTTCACGGCTCGATATGCTTGTTGACAAATCACAACGCAAGAGTGAAGCAGAAGATGATGAAAAATTCATCAAAGCTCGCCAGAGTTACAATTTCAGTACAAAAGAAGCAACAAAGTTCTTCACCTATTTGTTGTCGCTAAGACACCCTCTTCCCATCAAGCAAACATCAAGTCTCGTGGATGTGAGCTCAGGTAAAATGAAGTTGGGACACATGAAGTCACATGATTGCCACGTAATGTTGACATAAATCCTCCCGGTGGCCATCAGGAATTTGATGGACAAAGATATAAGAAACACACTCATTGACCTCTGTGATTTCTTCAACCAACTATGGCAGAAAGTTGTAAATCATGAAGAGTTGGATCATATGCAAGATGATATTGCAAGAATATTGTCCAACCTAAAGATGTTTTCCCACCATCATTCTTTGATGTCATGGTCCATCTCACTTTGCACCTTGTCGACGAGATAAAGTATTGTGGTCCTGTGTTTCTTCGCAACATGTATCCCTTCGAGCGGTTCATGGGAATACTGAAGCGCTTTTGTCGGAACCGAAACCATCCAGAGGCAAGCATCCTACAAGGTTATACCGCGGAGGAGGTGGTTGAGTTTTGCACCGAATACATGAAACAAAGACCTATAGGTTTGCCCCTCTCTCGCCACGAGGGAAGGCTGAAAGGTAAGTCGGTCCTTGCTGGCCCGCAAATGGCTGCACCCGGAGAGTTGGCAGAGAAAGCCCATTTGACGGTACTGCTTAATAGCCCAGTTCTCATCGCTTATGCCGAAGAACACTTGGCAGAGATACGCCAAAGGTTCTTACCAATGGTGCCATCATCAAATGTGGAGATGAAGGAGCACACTATGAACTACGCCGAATGGCTGAATAATCGTTTGGCACAAGGATCCATCGATGACATTGCTACGTGGTTGGCACAAAATCCATCACCTACGGTGTTGACGTACCAAGCATATGACATAAATGGATACACGTTCTACACCGAGGAACTTGATAAGAAGACCTCGTATCAGAACAGCTCTGTTCGAATAGAATGCATGACTGTAAATGAAGCTGATAAATGAAGCTTGACTATGTGAAAGTTAAGGTGGCATTATTGAGGTGCGCATGGATCCCTCTTAGTCAGGTAAGGATTGATTAGTACAGGAAGACCTGTGTTAATAGGACAACGATGGCATATCACGCGGACCCATTCATTCTTGCCAGCGATGCTACCAGATTTTCTTTGTGGAAGACCCCTTGCATAAGAACGGCCATTAGCGATGCATGGGAAGAGAAGGATACTGGGTGTCGACGATGTTGCCGATGAGGACGAGTACGATGAATTTGACGAGTTGCCAGCCAAGGGATCATGCACTTGTGCAACAGAGCAGCGTAAAATCATCAAAAACCTCAAGTTCATTCGGGGTCAACTTAATGATCCCAGTTCCCCCATGTACATGGGAATTAAGCCATAAGACTAGTCTTTATGCCTACCCTGCAACTTAATTCGTCCAATTTAGAACTGTCGCGTGTACTGAATTTGTGAGTTATGCCCGGTTTTCTGTTGATGTAAGAACCGTTAATATGTTGACCTTGATATGCTGTCAGCTTAGGCAATGAATATGAACTGTTTTTTGTTGTTATTATTATTATTATATCATAGAGGCAGCACACTCAATTGATCTCACTACAGTATGTGGGAACAAAAATATGCAATCTGGTTTGCGAATAGCACACGGTTCGTCGATGAAAGCCGTTTGCCGACCAAACCCCGCCACCCCGCCCATGATCTGAGTCGTGCTTTCTGGTTGGCCAGAACCCAAACCCCACGGATCGTACGTCTGCACCGTTGGATGCTCCCAGATTGAACGGCGATCCTCATCCCTTTCGACAGCACATGCGGTTCCGGTTGTAATTTTATTTTTATGCACAAAATGCACGTTAATCTCGAAAAAATGTCTTAAATATAGCTAACGATACCTGAAATGCGCCAGAATATTAAACCTGTGGTATAATGGTGATTGCGTACCGTGGAAATTTTTATGAGGCCAAACGATGAAGTCACCGGCCACAGGAGTTCGAATTGACACGTCTCCTTTTGGAAAACCATGATCCTTCATGTGAGATGCTCCGGTTTGGAAGGAGCGGTCATCAAAACTTGTGCCAAACTTTACCAATTTTTTCCAGGGTGTCGTGAGAGCACGCCACAAGCACACATCGATTTTGATGATGTCCGAACTCCATCTGAATTTCTTGTAATTAAAATACCAACTAGGATGATCTGGTGATACCCTGAGAACACATCCAGGAAGCACAGCAGGTCGCACTCGGTGGTGGAGTCGATGATCTGATCGATGCGTGGGAGCGGGAACGGATCTTGGGGACAGGCTTTGTTGAGGTAGGTGAAGTCGAGGCACATCCGCTCCTTTCCGCCTTTCTTCGGCACTATGACGGGGTTCGCCAACTATTTGGGGTATCGAACCTCGCAAATGGCACCCGCCGCCTCCAACTTGCGGGTCTCTTGGACGATGAAGGCCTGCTTCTCCATGGACTGCCGTCTTGCCCGCTGCTTCACAGGGTGCACATTGGGGCATATCCTTAAATGATGCTGAATCACCTCTCTCGGGACTCCCACCAACTGATTGGGCTCCCATGCGAATATATCCTTGTTTGCGCGCAGGAACCGCACCAATGCTTCCTCTTGGCTTGGGTCGAGGCCGACGCCTATGGTAAAGGTGGCTCCTGAGGACCCATCCTCATTGACCTGCACCCGCTTGGTTTCCGCCTTGTCTTGTGTGAACAACTGCTTCTTCTTGGTTGGTGCGGCTCCCTTGGGCTCGGAGGTGCCCGCGTCGGCAGGCTATGCTGCCGCAGTGGTCTTGAGGGCGAGCTTGAGCGCCGCCAGGGCCTCCTTGGCGTTCCCCCTGATAGTGAGGACGCCTTTGCTCCCCGGCATCTTCATAAGGTTGTAGGCCGGATGAACTGGGCCAGAGCTGGGTACCCAAGAATGGCGTTGTACGGGAGGCTGATGCGAGCGATGTCAAAGTCGACCAGCTCGGTGCAGTAGTTGTCATGCGTGCCGAAGGTGATGGGGAGGCGGATCTGCCCCAGGGAGCGGGCGGTGCCGTCACCGACTCCTAAGTAAGGCTTGCTGAGGCTGAGCCGCTCGAGCGACACATGAAGAAGGCTGAAGGCCTCCACGGAAAGCAAGTTGAGGCCGGCACTGCCATCGATGAGGGTCTTGGTGACGGCCACGATGCAAATGGTGGGCATGTAGAGCATCAGAGGCATGCCTGAGCCGGTGGTGGTGATGGGGTGGTCCTCTGAGCTGAAGGTGAGGTCGGCCTCGGGCGCAGCCCAACCCGGCGGAGCCCCCGAGCGCTTGGAAGTGGCACCAATCCAGCGGAGGAATGGCTTGATGTGGCGATCTGAAGGCGGCGCTTGAGAGCTGCCAAGCAGGGCCCACTACAAAAAAACGACACATCCGTGACATTTTGGGCCGAACGAAATTTTTTCTGTCATACATATGACACTTCTATGAAGATAATTGTGACAAAACCCGGTATCATCATAGATGTGGTGGGCTCCTACTTCTATGACAAAAAATCATGATAGAAAATGGGCTTTTCATCCTGGGCGGGCCAGAGACGCAGCTGCATGACATTCTTTGGGCCGTCCATGACGGAAAAAACCGTGGGAAGCGAGGGCGAGGAAAATTTCGGGGAGTTGCCGGTTACGGTGGGAGGTCGGAGGCCGAGCGATGCGCTGCTTTCTCATACACGTGCTGCTGCAGCGTAGGCGCTCGCTTCTAATCAACCCGAAGCGAGGCGTTGGGCTCTAATCAACCCGAGCGATTGCCTCGCAGGCTACGCTACATCGAACCCGAGCGATCGATCGATGGCTGTTAATCAACCCGACGAGCGATTCTTCGCTATCGCTAATCAAGCCGATCGATGCTGCCTCGATGAACAGGAGCGCTGCGTGGGAGGGGGGGTTTGGATGAACAAAGGAGCGTGGTGTTTGCCTCGATGAACAGGACCACGTGGTGTGGAGGGCTGGATGAACAGAGACGATGGAGGGTGCCCGTGGAGGGGTGGTTGAACAGACCTGTGGTGTGGAGGGCTGGATGAACAGTACACGGTGGAGGGGTGCCCGTGGAGGGGTGGTTGAACAGGAGCCGGTGGAGTAGCGCGCGGTGGAGGCTGGATGAACAGGAGCCCGTGGAGGCTGGAGGAGGTCGACGGTAGCCTGTGGAGGCTGGAGGAGGTCGACGGTGGAGATGAACAGTATCTCGTGGAGTCCTGCTTATGCGTTACGCCACACCCTCCCGGCGAATAGGACCCCTGCTTCGACCGTAGGAGGTCCGCTTTCATCCGTTTTGCGGTACGCCACACCCCTCCCAATCAACATGACCCCCGTTTTGACCGTAGGAGGTCCGTTTCGTCCGTTTTGCGGTACGCCACACCCTTCCCGATCAACAGGACCGTTGGAGGTCCGTTTCCTCTGTTTTGCGGCACGCCACACCCCTCCCGATCAATAGGACCCCGTTTCGAACGTAGGAGGTTCATTTCCTCCGTTGTGTGGTACGCCAGGCCTCGTTTCCATCGCCTGTTCCGTCCAAGCCCTCCCGATGAACACGACCACGCATTCCGTTCCAACCCAGCCGGTTGGCTCCCCATGAACACGACGACGACGCTGTTTCTCCGTTCCGACCCAGCCATGTATGTATGCGCGAGTAGGCGTTCGAGACCCCGCCCATATGTACAAATACGTGGCCGTATTTTCTTTCTTGCACCCTGGCCACTGTACGTACGCGTACATGCTAAGTGCATGCCTCTACTACGACACGTGCGCGCCTCTACTATGACACGTGCACGCCTCTACATCGACCAGTATGTACGTACACATTCGCAACCAGGATGACAACGCTACGTACGCTTCGACCAGGTGGGTCCCGACTGTCAGGCACTTCCTTGCCTGCGAAGATGTAGCTGGTTGGTCCCACCAGTCAGGGGGGCGAATCGTTTTGTTTTTTTTTTGCCCGGACGCACTTCCTTGCGTGCGAAGGTGTAGCTGGTGGGTCCCAGCAGTCAGGGGGGCGAATCATTTTTTTGCCCGGACGCACTTCCTTGCGTGCGAAGATGAAGCTGGTGGGTCCCAGCAGTCAGGGGGAAATGTTTTTTCCACGAAATACAGTGGCCCGTCTGGTGGGCCCCAGCTGTCAGGTGGAGGAATCATTATTTTTCGCGTAATAAGGAGGCACTTCCTTGCTGCGGCCGTGGACCCAACTGTCAGCCTCTCCACGTACAGTCCACGTCCGATGGAAGTCGTTCCTTGACCACGTTGACCAGGCCACGCCGAGAGCGCCACGATGGTGGACGACGGTGAGGCCTAGGAAGGGGACGACGCGGAGACGAGAAAGACGCGGTAGTGGAAGCCCGCACGGAGAGGAGTACGAGGGTTCACTGGTTCGGCTGCGATGTGAGGCTGCCATCGCCGCAGGGCCTGGCCAGCGGTCGGAATAGTAGGGGCGGTAAGGCCTCTCGCGGCAGACAGCCGCCACGGAGGCGGAGCATGCGGCACGACCGGCGCTGCTTTGGGCGGCTGGAGCAAGAAGACCAGAGGTTGAAGAAGCACTACGGCCATTGGATGGACATCGTACGGTCACTGGAGCTAGAATCGTTCATATTGACTAAGTTGACAAAGCCATCCGTCCCCGTCAACTTAGTTGGCCCACAAGTCATCCTCCCACTATGGTGGGTCCCAGCTAGCAGGGTGGGTATTCATTTTTTTTGTGCGTAACAAGGAGGCACTTCCTTGTGTGCGAAGATATAGCTGGTGGGTCCGACATGTCAGCGGGGGGAACATTTTTTTCGTGAAATACAGAGGCCCTTCTGGTGGGTCCCAGCTGTCAGGTGGAGGAATCATTATTTTGCGCGTACAGTCCACGGCCGATGGATGTCGTTCGTTGACCACGTTGACCAGGCCGCGCCGAGAGCACCATGGCGGTGGACGACGGCGAGGCCTAGGAAGGGAACGACACGGACCCGGGGAAGACTCGGCAATGGTTGCCCACACGGTGGGGAGTACGAGGGTTTACTGGTCCGGCTGCCGTCGCTGGAAAATAACAGGAGGTGTGGGTGAGTAGAGGAATGGCCTGGCAAGCAATGAAGTAGGGTGGGCGGTGCGGCTCAGGCGGCAAAGACAGCCGCCCACGGAGGCGGAGCAGCAGTCCCACCGAGCTGGTTTGGGCGGCCGGAGCAAGAAGATCGATAGTTGAAGAAGAAGACGGCCGTTGGATTAACATCCAATGGTCACTGCTGCTAGAATCGTTTGTGGACTAAGTTGATAAAGCCAAAGGACACGTAAACCTAGTAGACCCACAAGTCAGCCTCCAAATCTGTCCCAAACAACATACATCCTGAAATTTCTAGCCAGATTCAAATTAATTTTAAATCTAAATATACCTTAATTTAAATTCAATGAAATTTTACCCGCACAAAAACAATGAAATTTAAAATATCAAAATCCGAAAGAAAACAATATTTTGGAACTAATTGCCTGTTTGATGTATTTTTTCATTTTACAACCCATTTATTATTACTTATAGCCCATTTCTTATTACTTATAGCCCATTTCTTATTACCTATAGCCCATTTTCTGGGCAAAATGCATCCTCCTCGCCTTGAAAGATTTCCGGCCAAAGAGGCGTAGAAAATCAAGTAGGCCTATGTTGGTTATTCTGCAAAAAACAAAATAGCTGGCTAGCCATTTTTCAGAAAGGAAAAAAACAAACTGGGCTGGTCATGTGCTAAACATATGAAATAAAAGCCTGGGCTAGATGGGCCACGGGTCCCGCACAATCCAGTTGATACCCTTCTCCGTCCCGAAAAAACAAAATTACTGCACGCTGCTGGGTCCCTATTATCATCCTCACCATGTATAGTCATCTCCTTATTCCTCTCGGTTGTTGACCATGTTAACAACACCGGAGGGCGGCGCCGTGGCGAGCGAACCAAGGCAGAGGACGATGGTGAGGCCTCGAACGGGAACGAACAGGAGCCGGGGAAGATCACAGCCAACTGTGGGAGGCGGGAGAAGGCGGTCCCGCCGGCGCTGGTTTGGCTTTGGCGGCTCGAGGAAGAAGAGATTGAAGAAACGCGACAGACGTTGAATGTCAATCCAACGGTCAAGGTTGGCACAATCGTTTTTTGACTAAGCGGACACCAAGTAGCATACTTTTTTATATATAGGAAGAAAACTGCAAGGAAAATGCGTTCGTCTGCCGTCCTCCTCACAGGGAACGTTTGCCACATAAGTGACTAGCACCCTTGGTTTTCAACCGAGAGGTCTTGGGTTCGAGTCTGAGGAACTCTCTATTTTGTCCTCCTTTCTTCCTCGCAAAAAAAGGGAAAGAAAATCAAAGACTTGGGAAGGCGTACAGAACAAGCTAGTGTACCAGTAAAGAGACGTTGCCGACTTTTAGAAATAAGAAAGACGTGCTCCTGTAGCTGTTTCGAATCCAAACCTAGACTATGACTATATATGGTGCTATGCTACTCTGCAAGTAATGAAACTGACATATCCAACGTCCGCTTCTCCTCTTCTCTACTTACTCGCTTAGCATCGAAGCTCGCCGCAGCAACCATGTCCGATGGTTGCTCGTCCACCGCTTCTTCAAAGCAGTAACAACCAGATATGCACCAAGTCGCCACCCGCATTCATCGCTCGTGGGTCTCATCACACCCCGTCGGCACGCGCACCGCAGCCGATTGCTCATCGCAACCCGCTATCGCAGGTGTGGTGCCACCGCTGCAAATCACGCAGAGTCATCCGTCGCGTCTCAACCACAATCCGCAACCCTAGCCGAAGTCTTCTACAATTGCCCGAATCATGGGGTAATAATATGTTTAAGTGTTGTTCTGCTGCTTTCAGTTGCTGATTTTTTAATAGTTTGGTTGATGATCTTCCAATTTGATTCGTGCGTAAAAGGGAAGATTCATGTGATTTGTATTTTGGGAAGTTGATGTGGGGAATGCAACTACGCTGATTATTTGGTTAGTCGAGGAATCCCAATACCGCGGGTTGGGGTGTTGGACAAGTAATCAAGGAACGGCGAAGAGGAAGATGCAGAGCGTAAGGTTAAAGATGCGTTCCTCCGATCATGGCCAAGCAACAGCTTCTGAACGGCCTTGACAAAGAATGAGGAGATGAAAGAGCTTGTGAAGATAATGGGCAAAATCGATGTGCTCAGAGGATGATTGTCTCTTTATTTGACTGTATGTAGCACTCGTGATGTATTTAGTGGCTACGACATGAGCACTTTGCTGAAACTAGTAATGAATGAAACCTGTAGCAGCAGCTGGGTGTAGTGTTGTGAACATCTAATGATTTCTATTAACAGAAATCAGGGGGTATCCCCTTTTGCTCATATAAATAAATAAATAGGAGAGGCCCTGTCGGGTCAGCTTTGTTCTCATTCGAAGACGTCGAACAAATTGCAGTCCAACAACAAACTATGTCATCAAATTCAAGTTTCACAGCCAAATATGAGTACAAGTAAACAACAATGTCATCATGTTTTAGTTTTCATACAATCGCCAAACACAAATCAGCATACATAACAACTGATGTTCTCACAGCAAAATACTAAACAACATGTTCATCGGGTTTCAGTTGTCATAGCAAACACAATTTCACATAGTAGATAAAAAAACGTCTTCTTACAGGAAAATACGACAAAAGCAATGTAATCATCATCCGCAGCAGCAGCGTCAACATCTTCGCCATGTGTATCAGTCTGAATCGTAATTCCCCATGGTGTCATCTTCTTCTTCGTCTTCAACATCCTCGAACGTTGGCTTCTTCTTGATCAACTCTTGTATGTCCACAGCACGACAGGCAATCTTTTCACCGGCGTCATTGACGTGATGGTTCTCAAAGATATTAGGAACATATGTGTTATCTTGTACATCCGGAGCAGTGTAAGCATCATCTTGTTGTGCAACTTCATTAAACGAATTCCTCTGCTCAAACCTTTGCAATACTCTCCACTCATCGCTACGTGCAAATGTGTCTTCCAAGAAAAATATCTGTGTTGCTTGATTTGCCAAAATAAAAGGCTCGTTGGTCTGGTACGCTGCCTTGACATTGATGGATTTGAAATAATCATCAGCTCTGGGTTTTGCGATCCTGGAAAACAGGTTATACCAACGACAGCACAACATAACCACACACCGATGAACACCGAAACTAGAGATATACTGCAACTGAACAATGTCTGTTATGTTAGCATATATTTCAGTTGTATCTTTGTCATACGTATCCGTGCTCATGATGGCACTGTTTTGTGTCTTCCTGCCTTCGTCTCGTGCAAGGGTGTTGTAGCGCACATCTCCAACAACGCAAGATTCATAATGTCTTACCCGAGTATCAGGACCCATTGCTAGTGAGTAAAGGGCGTCATCAACTTCCTTCCCATCCTCCCGCATCTTCTTAACCTATGGTTAGAAAATAGACAAGCTGATCATCTTATGTACTCAATATATTTAAAAAATTGACAGTGCACTTCAAAAGCTTACATGGTTCTTGAACCATTTCGCAAATCCTGCCATAACCAGTTTGTCAATGTTTCTTGGATTTTGCGGTAGTAACTCCTCTTTGTAGATGCTGCACAACATAGTGATCTCGTCAAACATCTAAATATATAAGAATGTGCTGCAAGTTTAGTAGATTACGATGTATAAGCTACAGTACTGCACTTACTTGATATAAGGTAGTATCTCGTGACGCTTATTCAACACATACCAAACCATTTTGTCCAAATCTTTAGGTTTGTCCTCTTGTCGACTCTTCCTCGTAACTCGAATGTAATAATCGAAAACATTGAGCCTGGGATTGTCTTCACCCACCTCTTTGCTAAGCTGATCAGCTGTTTCAATGTATTTTGAGCAGAATGTCAACGCTTCTATAGCAATGTAGGCCTCTGCAATGGAACCCTCGGGTCTAGCTATGTTCCTAACATAGCCCTTGAAAGTGCCTATCCGCCTTTCAATAGGGTACATCCATCCATACTGTACTGGACCTCTAAGTAGTGCCTCATCAGGTAGATGAACAGCCAAATGCACCATCACATCAAATAAGGCTGGAGGATATATCTTCTCAAGGTCGCATAGTATAGTTGGTATCTTGTCTCTAAGACGCTCCAAAGCATCTATCCTGATATTTTTACTGAAGAGTTCCCTGAAGAATTGTCCAAACTCGCAATCGCTCAGTATAAGTCGTATGCCCAATCCTCTAAGGATAACAGTAAAACCCTTTGAAGTAGGACGTGGCAGTCATGAGTTTTCAACCCTTGTACCTTGTTTCCATCTCAGACCGACTCTCCTTTCGTGGTTGGAAGAAAATCCATGTGGAATCTCACACGTGACAGACCTCGCAGAATTCTTTTCTTTTACCTTGTCCAAGACGCATACACCTGGTGCCATATCCCGTGGTTTAGCTTCATCTTGCACCGCAAATCCTTTCGATACCTGTGTGTCAAATCAATCCTAGATTTTAAGGTATCTTTCGCCTTGCCTTCAATGTTAAGAAGTGTGCCGATAATGTTGTCACATATATTTTTCTCGATGTGCATCACATCAAGATTATGCCGCAGATCCAAATCTTTCCAATACTCCAAGTCCCACAAAGTGGACCTGCGGGTAAACAATAATCTCTCTTCTACCGTACACGCTTCCTTTTCCGCTACCATTACCGTGATGGTTTCGTGTAATATGCCCGACCTTCTCTAATTCCACTTGCAACTCATCGGCGGTGAGCCTCTTTGGCGCATCATGGTTTTCGTGCTTTGCATTGAACACATGTCCTCGGTATTTTCTAGGATGCGGCTTGTCCTTGGGAAGGAAACGGCGGTGTCCAATGTAACAGATCTTGCTAAGTATTGCGATGACAATGATTCTGTCACAAATAACACATGCATTGTAACCATGTGTCGTCTGCCCTGACATAGTGCCCAAAGCCGGATAATGATGGATGCACCAAATTACAACAACACGCAGAAAGAAATCAGCTGGTGGGCTGCTATATAGGTCTCGAGTGAGAACACCCTTCCATAGCTGTTGAAGTTCCTCCACAAGAGGCTCCATGAACAAATCAAAATCCTTTCCAGGACTTTTTGGACCTGGGATGAGGAAGGCCATCATGTAGTTTGATTATTTGGTGCGTACATTTGGAGGCATGTTGTAAGGATAACAAGCACTCGCCACATTCTATATGTGGCGCCTCGGAGGCCAAATGGGTTAAATCCATATGAAGCTAAGCCAAGTCTAATGTTTCTCGGTCAGCAACAAACTCTTTGTGTTTATCATTGAAGCTTTTCCACTCACTACCATGAGATGGATGGCTCATTACATTCTCGATCTCTGACTCTGGTTCCTAGAATGCCACAAGACATCTTCTCTTGTTTCAAAGATCATGAAACAACCTCTCGCAATCTTGGTGTAATTGGAAAATGTCTCGTAACATTATGAGGAATCCTCTTCACAAATCGCCATCTTTCCATCTTGATGATTTGCATTTCGGCATTCACTTGTTGGCATAATCCTTCCTAATGAACACAATTATTCTTACAAACATGGATCATATCATATCCAATTCCAACTGCACGAAGGAAATTCTTCATTTTATCAGTAGGTGTGTGGCACCTCGACGATCTCGGGAAAGATTTATGAAAGCAGCCAACATCGCATCGAATGATTTGTTGGTCATCAGCTCGATGTCTTCACCAAGAAAGGTGACCATAGCTGAGAATATCGACAGCTTATTTCCGGGTGACAAAGAACGTTGCATTGTTCCAACATGCGGGCCCACCGCTTTTCTTCTCGCAGTGAAAGTTCACGGAATGCACGAGCATTTCGTAGCATTATTTCAATGTTGGTCAAACTCACTGGCTCCACCACCACCACCTCCTCCTCCTCTTCCACCTGAGCATCAGCAGATCAAGATGGTGATCTGCTGTTTCCACGTAGTCAATAACATTGATGTTCACAGCTTCACCATGATGAACCCACCTAGTATATGTGACCGACATCCCATACAAGTGTAGATGGTTTTGCATAGTTGACTGGGGTCTTGTAACTGAATTCATACAACTGCTACACGGGCAGAGCACATCTCATTTCGGACCACCGTACTCAGCTCTGATAAATTTCATGAAGTTTTCAACCCCCTCGACATATGCAGCGGAGAATCTTTGAGCAGAAGTTATCCAAGTCTTGTCCATCTATTAGACATACAAATTAGTTCTTCTACTAGATATTACAGGAAAAACATATATGCTTTTTTATGAAGTCAAAAAAAAAATACCTAGGTCGATGTCTAAAGCTATGGCAAGATATTTGGATGAGCAGATCTAAGTAAGAAATATATGTAAAGCTAATTCAGCAAACAGATTTGAGTGCTAAATTATTGCAGGCTGTTTCAGCAGTCAATGAGGCCGAGCACACAGCCATCGAACTATCGAAGGCCATCGCAGCAACAAAGATCGAGTATAAAACGGTGTAGAGCTATTTCACCTAACAGATTGGCTACTAGACCATGGCAATCTACGTCACAATGAATATATGGCAAGATATTTTAGCAACTAATCGGCCTTGGCATGCCATCTCAGCTAAGAAGATTGAGTGCAGAACAGGGCAAGGAAGCTTCTTAAGCAGAGCATATTGATAGTAAACTACTTCGGCAAACAGTGAGATTAACAGCGTCTATCAGCTAACATTCAGCGCTACACCGACATGAACGGGGCCTCAGTCTAGAATGTGCGTGTCGTGGGAGAAGCTGACTGCCATGCGTCTCCACAAGAACGTCGCCAGCAGTGGCGGCGCTGACCACCGTGCGCCTCCATAAGAACGTAGCTAGAGGTGGCGGCGCGGCTAGAGGACGACAGACCACGAGCGCATCAGGAGCGAGAGGATCACCGTCGTCCCTCGACGAACCGCTGCACCGACGACGGCGCGGCAGGGAGGGCGGCTTTGGCGGAGCGAATGGAGTGGAGGGGGACGGGGGGTGGAGGGGTTCGGGAATATTTGGCAAGGGTGGTTGAATCGGATTTGGGGGAATTTTTGTGTGGGGGAGGATTTTCACGCGGTGGGCGGGGAAGTTTGGCGATGATCGGTTTCTCCAAGTGCAGTCCCACGTGTCGGTGAAGAGGCAAGCCGAAGCGCTGCCCGCTTTGCGTGAGCCGTGTGCAGGACCGAACGTGTGTGGGGTGCAATGTGACCGCGATAGGAGTGCTGTGAGTGTACCGCCTTTTTTCCTTTTAAACTGGTAGGTGCTTCGCCCCCTCAAAATTTTTTTTTTGCTTCACGCGATCTATCGATACTACTACTAGTAATCCGGTAATCCCGACTAAAACGGCGCGGTCGGGTCTTTTCCCGCGCGATATGCTGGGAGGTTGGCTTAGTTGGGTTTTTTAGATTTGTCTCGGTTCAATAAAAAGCAGAGTTGGTGATGATGGTGTGCCTGTCATCCTGCAATATAGGCTGTCCGATCTATATCTAACGGATAGGAAGGAAACTATGACAATTTACCCGCACTCCTCTCCACATTTGCAGATAAGGCTTTCCCTCGTTCATCCTTTTCTCCCACAAGATCTTGATCTTCCGTGCAACGCACGGGCATCTTGCTAGTACTCCCACAATATGTATATTATTGTGAAAGTTCCTATAGACCTGCCGAGATTAATGCAAACACGGCAGATTTTCATTACATTTCCAACTTTTATAGGACAGAAAAATAAAAGAAACCCGACTCTAAACCTATTCTACAGCGGCGACTGATGTCCTCCATCTGCGATCTCTATGTACGGGGGTGGGGTTCAAGACCGTGAAGTGAAGGTGCGGTCTCCGGCGAGGAAGAGTAGAACACGGGATACGGACCGGCCAGTTGGCACACCATGCCCTGCCGCCTCACATGCCCTACTCATCCTCGGAGGAGCCCCCGACCTAGGCGGTGCCAGACGTTGGACGGCGGCAAGTAGGACGCGTGGCTGACGGTGCTCCCGTCCTCGGCCGCCAGCGTGGCCACCGCCAGCGGTCGCGTCGCGTCCGGCTACGCCGCTATTGCGTCGCGAGAGGCGACTTGAGCGAGGGCGGAGACCTCGAGCTTCATCCCCGAAGACAAGCTCTCCCGCAGAGCGTTCACACTTGCGGTCATGGCGGATGTGGTGCCAGGTAGGAGGACGATGCGCTATGGTGTGGAGGTTAGCTAGGCGTTGTCGCTTTAAGTAGCGCATTCCAGTGAGGCCAAGCGTCCGGGTGCGTCATTAAGTCGCCGGAGTTGGTTCCTCGGGCACCGAGCCTCTTAACGACGACATACAAACGGACGGCATGAATGCAGGCAGCTGGCGCCGGCTGGGAACGCACCGCGCGACGGCGCGAGGGACGAGGGCTTTGGTGTGCCAGGGTAGTCAGCTGCGGTCGTGGCAACGTTGGAGATGCCCTTTGCTCAAATCCGATCCCCGCATGTCATTGAAAAAGCAAGACGACCCGGCATGGTCTCAGGTCCAGAGGATGCAGTTGGCCGCGCTACACCACTCCGCGGACGCGTCGCGGCGCCCCGTGCATCCTCGACGAGCCGGGTGTTGTGGTGTGTTTGGATTGTGGCCAAAGTGCACCTTACAAAAATTTTGGTCATACCCAAAGATTGGTCTTTGTTTGGATGGTTGCCATTTTTTTGGCATGCCAATGAACTCTAGCCAACTCTAGTTCATTCTTCTTGCCAATGTCAGCCAAATCATGGGTAACCTATACATCAACCAAAATTTTGGTCATGACCCAAAGATTTGTCTTTGTTTGGATGGTTACCATTTCATTGGCATGCCAATGAACTCTAGCCAACTCTAGTTCATTTTTCTTGCCAATGTCGACCAAATCATGGGCAACCAATACCTCAACCAAAATTTTGGTCATGACCCAAAGATTTGTCTTTGTTTGGATGATTGCTATTTCTTTGGCATACCAATGAACTCTAGCCAACTCTAGTTCATTTTTCTTGCCAATGTCGGCCAAATCATGGGCAACCAATACCTCAACCAAAATTTTGGCTACCCAATGCTTTGATGAGGCAACCTTGGGCACAAACCAAACATACCGTTGGTCGTGCCACAACACTAACGCCACCCTCGGCACACTGAAACCGACCGTGTCTAGCGACGATATGAGTGTGTCGCTCACCGCGGTCGCCGTGTCCAGAGGCGGTGCTGGAGCTGCGCCCCATTGTTGGCCCCAACGACCCACATGAACGGTTGTCGGTGGCGAGGAGGTCGTGGGCCAGCCCCTCCATTGGACTAGTCTGCGCTACATCGTCCCAACGGGTGTACCCCACATGTCGGTTTCCCTGTTTTCCCATCCATATTCGAGCGTCAGTGCTCCGCGTTGCGCATTAGGCCTTTCACTATGTAGGCCAAGCGAGACAACTTATTGTTTATTTGAGCCGTTCAAGTGTAATCATGTGGCGTTTGCTTATTTCTCATTCCTCTCCAACCCTCTTCTCCATCGATCATGTCGCCCTCCAGTCGAGTCCATCCTCCCGCATGCCTCATTTGAACATTCCGCCGAGTATCATTCACATGTACCCACCCTACTCCTCTTTCAATAAATCTCCGGACCCCGAGATGAAATCGAGAGGGAACGAGTGGGGGCACGTGATACCTAAGGCGGATTCAAAATTTTGAACCAGTGATCATAGCATCCGCAAATCATATATAAAGGGTATTCAATGTTCGTTTCATTTTTGAACGTACAATATACTCCCTCCTATCCTTTCTACTTTACATATAAGTTTTATGTGTAGTCAAAGTATCTCTACTATGATCAAAAAGGTATGAACATTCAACAACGCCCAATCAATATTGTTAGATTCGTACGTACTCCTAGATTTGTACTCAAGATGGTTTCCAATTTGACTATTGACAAGATTAATAGTACATGAGATGTATAATGTGAAAATTATATAATTGGAACCTCCTTTCACATACCAAATTGACCATATGCTTTGTGTAAGTTGCATGTCATATATTATTACTCTAACATTTGGTCAAAGTTAGCCTCAAAAAACGCATTAGACCCTGTATGCTTTGTGTAAGTTGCATGTCATATATAATTACTCTAACATTTGTGTAAGTTGCATGTCATATATTATTAATCTAACATTTGGTCAAAGTAGTATAGTGGAAGTGGATCCTCTGACGTAGGTATCCATGCCTTACCCTCCCTTTCGGTCACTTACTGGCGGACCCCAAGCTTGCTAGGCCCCGTATGTCAGTTACTCAATGGGTTCGGCCACATTAGGGGATCCTCATCCGTAGTATACTCCCTCTATTTTTATTTACTCCACATAAAACGAAGGGAGTGGTGGTATAATAAATGACGCGGGCGGGGGAGGGAGAGGGACGTCGGTTTGCTCTCAACTGCGGTCCCACAAGCGAGCGAAAACGCAAGACGAAGCGTGTTCCATTCGGTGAGCGACGTGGAGGGTCCAGCGTGCCGGGCTGCAACGCGAACGCGACAAGAGCGATGTACAGTCAAAACCGATTGACCGGTCATCACCGGAACCACTATTCACACCAGAACCTTCGCTGCCGCCCACGCCAGCCACGCCCTAAAACCAGACCAAATCTCCAGCCCATTCCCCCACCTTTCGATCCCCTAGCCCGCATCAAGCGTCCCCTAGTTCGCCGGAAAGCCATGGTGCGCCGCAAGATCACTTACTACAAGATGCTGACGCTAGAGCGCCGCACAAAAATCGCGGCAACGGTTGGTGCCACAGACCTCCGTTCCCAAGCTCGCTTTGAGGCAGGGCCAATCCCCGAGTTCTCTGGAGCCAAGCTACGAGGAGGAGGAAGCCGATCCAATGTTCACTGCGGAGGTCGCGGCGCAGAAGGCCCCCGATGGGTATGAGACGATGGACGCCGACTTCGTGCGCGTCTAGTCCCCATGGTGCAGGCGGACCAGCGGTTCAACATGGCGATACTAAAGGAGGACTGGGAGGCAGAGGCTCAACTCGACGCGGAGCACGCGCATGCCGCTGCCATCGAGGCTCTCCTGCAGGCGGAACCGGATGTCGTGGATGTGAACCGGGCGGCGGAGGCTCAACTTGAGGCGGAGCGCGCGGATGCCACTACCATCGAGGCCCTCCTGCAGGCGGAACCGGACGTTGAAAGTGCAACTATCCCTAGCTGGTTTTGGTAATTCCTAACAACATATAGCTCATTGAGCTAACATCATTCCAAGATGAATATTTCAGGAAAAGCTCAATGGATGGCATGGCATGGATGAGAAAAGTGGATCCCTCAAAATTCTAAGGATAAAAGGATTGGCTCAAGCTCAAAAGCTCAAGACTCTACATTTTATATTTTAGTGATCCAAGATCACATTGAGTCTATAGGAAAAGCCAATACTATCAAGGAGGGATGAGGTGTTGCTTAATGAGTTTCTTGCTCTACAGTGCTTAGTGATATGC
Organism: Aegilops longissima; assembly: GCA_021605205.1. Classification (NCBI taxonomy): domain Eukaryota; kingdom Viridiplantae; phylum Streptophyta; class Magnoliopsida; order Poales; family Poaceae; genus Aegilops; species Aegilops longissima. The sequence goes on along the minus strand of CM038681.1, from coordinate 533,251,459 downwards.
TCCAAAACCCTCAACTACTTTCTCATATCCACATATGACCTAAACCAAAAGTCTAACTCGGCCCTACCGATTCTTTCTACCCGGCGCCACCGAGTTCAGATGTCATAGCCACTGCAACAAACCCTAGGCAAATTGGTCTCACCGATAGGGATCTCGGTCTCACCGAGATGGGATTGTAATCTCTGCTTCGCCAGAACGCTTCGGTACCACCGAGATGAGCGATCGGTCCCACCGAGATTGCAATGTAAACTCCCTGTTTCCTTTTTGTAACATTTCAGTCTCACCGAAATGAGCGAATCGGTCCCACCGAGTTTACCTGACCAACTCTCATGTTAGCTTATTACCAAAATCGGTCTCACCGAGTTTGTGTAATCGGTCTCACCGAGATTACGTTATGCCCTAACCCTAACCACATCGGTCCTACCGAGTTGCATGTCAATCCCACCGAAAATCCTAATGGTCACTAGATTTGCTGAATCGGTCCGACCGAGTTTATCAATTCGGTCCCACTGAGTTTGGGAAGTTATGTGTAACGGTTAGATTTTGTGTGGAGGCTATATATAACCCTCCACCTCCTCTTCATTCATGGAGAGAACCATCAGAACAAGCCTACACTTCCAACTTGCTGTTTCTGAGAAGGAACCACCTACTCTTGTGTTGAGGCCAAGATATTCCATTCCTACCATATGAATCTTTATCTCTAGCCTTCCGCAAGTTGCTTTCCACTCAAATCTTCTTTCCACCAAATCCAAATCCTGTGAGAGAGAGTTGAGTGTTGGGGAGATTATCATTTGAAGCACAAGAGCAAGGAGTTCATCATCAACACACCATTTGTTACTTCTTGGAGAGTGGTGTCTCCTAGATTGGCTAGGTGTCACTTGGGAGCCTCCGACAAGATTGTGGAGTTGAACCAAGGAGTTTGTAAGGGCAAGGAGATCGCCTACTTCATGAAGATCTACCGCTAGTGAGACAAGTCCTTCGTGGGCGACGGCCATGGTGGGATAGACAAGGTTGCTTCTTTGTGGACCCTTCGTGGGTGGAGCCTCCGTGGACTCACAAGAATCTGTTACCCTTCGTGGGTTGAAGTCTCCATCAACGTGGATGTACGATAGCAGCACCTATCGGAACCACAACAAAAACATCCGTGTCTCCAATTGTGTTTGAATTCTCCAAACACTTCCTTTTACATTCTTGCAAGTTGCATGCTTTACTTTCCGCTGCTCTACTCTTTGCATGCTTGCTTGAATTGTGTTAAGATTGCTTGACTTGTGCTAAGATAGCTAAAATCTGCCAAAGACTAAAATTGGGAAAAGGATAAGTTTTTATTTTGTCAAGTAGTCTAATCACCCCCTCTAGACATACTTTCGATCCTAAAAGTGGTATCAGAGCTTTGGTCTCCATTTGTTTTGATTTCCATAGCTTTTGGTAGTCATAGCCTTGGTTTCACAACCTAGGAGTGTATGGCGTCTAGCGAGGGAAATTATCACCGTAGAGGTCCTTACTTTGATGATACTAATTTTTCTAGTTGGAAGCATAAGATGAAAATGCATATTCTTGGACATAACCCCGCCGTTTGGGCTATTGTGTGTATTGGCTTGCAAGGTGAATTATTTGATGGGAGAGAACCAAACCGTGAAGCTAGTGCGGAAGAGTTGAAGATGCTGCAATACAACGCTCAAGCTTGTGATATCCTCTTCAACGGATTGTGCCCCGAAGAATTCAACAAAATCAGCCGTCTTGAGAATGCAAAGGAAATTTGGGACACTTTGATTGATATGCATGAAGGTACCGACTCACAAGGAATCCAAGTTGATGTGCTCCAAAGTCAACTTGACAAGTTCAAAATGAAGGATGGTGAAGGTGTCGCTGAAATGTACTCTAGGCTTGCTCTTATCACAAATGAGATTGCCGGCTTAGGAAGTGAAGAGATGACCGACAAATTCATCATCAAGAAGATCCTAAGAGCTTTGGATGAAAAATATGATACCGTGTGCACATTGATCCAAATGATGCCCAATTACAAAGATCTCAAGCCAACGGAAGTCATTGGAAGAATTGTTGCTCATGAGATGTCGCTCAAGGATAAGGAGGAACTTCACAAAAAGTCAAGTAGTGCTTACAAAGCCTCATGTGAAGCCCCCACATCATCAAGTGAGAAACAAACCTTCAATTAAGAATTGAGCTTAATGGTGAAGAACTTCAACAAGTTCTACAAGAATAGAAGCAAAGAGAGAAGCTCCAAGTCAAGGTCCTACAATGACAAAAGATCTTCTAGTCGGGAGCGTAACTGCTACAATTGTGGAAGACCCAGACACTATTCCAATCAGTGTACGGCACCCTACAAAAGAAGAGAATATTCTCCAAAAAGAAGAAGTAGAAGAGAAGAATCACCACCAAGAGAGAGAAGGAGTAGAGATGATCGTTATGAACGAAGAACATCCCGGAGGAGCAAGGATTCAGAAAGGAAGGACAAGTCATCAAGGAGCTACACGCTCATGTTGGTGAATGGGTGTCCGGCTCCGACTCCGACAATCACTCCGAGAGAAGCTATCACTCCGAGTCCGAATATACTCAAGATGAAGGTGTTGCCGGTCTAGCACTTGTGTCAACCAACTCCTATGACATATTTGATTCACCTAATAAAGGAATTGGAAGATGCTTCATGGCTAAACGCCCAAAAGTAACACACCCCGAGTATGTTGAGTTCAATAGTGATGAAGATGACTTGCTAGGTGATGATGATTTACTTGTTGACAACTCTAGTGATGAATACTATGATGAAACATCAATTAATCATGCTAATCAAGATAAAACGAATGACAATGATAAGGAGAAGATTGAGCTTCTAACTAAAGAACTAAACACTCTTAAGTTAGCTCATGAAACTATCTTAGAAGATCATCGAGAACTTTTAAGGACTCATGAGAAGTTACGATTTGAAAAGCTCAACCTTGAGCAAGAGCATGAGTTCTTAAAGGCAATCAATGATGATCTTCGTAAGAAAAGTTCTTCTTACATTGCCAAGCGTTTACTCTTATCTACTTACATGCCTCAAGTCAAGTCCATTAACAAAAACAAGAAGGATTCTTCCTCTAGTAGTAACAATAATCATGCTAAATCAAATATTGTTGCTTATAGTAGTTCTCTTGATTCCACTAATGATTCTCTTAGCCAAGTTACACTTGAGCAAGAAAATAGCTTATTGAAGGAAATTATAGAGAAAGGTGTTTACAAGAGCCTTGCCGGGAGTAAGCAATTTGAGGAAATTGTACGCAAGCAAGGAAGACACCGGAAGAACCAAGGTGTTGGTTTTGAACGAAAGTTCAATGCCAATGGAGTTGAGTGGGAAGAAGATCAATATCCCAAGACGAAGTTTGTTCCTCAACAAGAGAAGTATGATCCTACTTCCTTCAAGGGGATACAAGCTCAAGATGATCTTCCACCACAAGACCACAAGCAAAAAGGCAAGGACAAGCTTCAAGAGGAGATTGATGCATTTGAAGAAGCTCCTAAGGCCTTTGTCAAGTGGGTTCCCAAGACTACGACAAGTTCTACTTCATCAAGTACGACTACAACTCCAAGGATTCCCATCAAGATGATGTGGATCCCGAAGAAGAAGAACTAGAGAGTTCTTGAGGGTGAATCCGCCAACATATTTCACTCATATCATTTTGGCAACAACAAGTGCAATCAACTTCCACATCTTACACTTGTTCAAGGAGTCACAAACCCTCTTGTTGGCAAGACAAGGGACAAGGTAACCTAATGCTTTCATAGACATCATCTTGTGTGTGCATCACTCTATGTCTATGGATATCCTTGTTTGTTCCTTGTGGGACTAACCCGTGTAGGTATTGAAAGTGCAACTCACTCCAAAGGATTGCTCCAAATGATCTTCATCAACATTGAGCATCCACATCTTCAACACCTACATGAAGTCATCATCGACAAATCCCAAGGTTAGTTCATCCCTCTAAGGGGGGATCTCACATCTAGGGGGAGCTTTAGTCTAAAGAATTGAACTATCATGTGATTGAAAATTAAGATCAAGATGACAAGTTTCATGGTTATCATTATTCTTTAAAGCATACGTGTCATCACAATAATCATCATAGATAGGAGGCATGCTTTCATCATAGTAAATTTGCTCATCAAAGCTTGGGGGACTAAAAATATCATATTCATCAAAAATAGCTTCCCCAAGCTTGTGGCTTTGCATATCATTAGCATCATGGATATTCAAGGAATTCATACTAACAACATTGCAATCATGCTCATCATCCACATATTTAGTGCCAAATATTTTAATGCATTCTTCTTCTAACACTTTGGCACAATTTTCCTTTCCATCATACTCACGAAAGATATTAAAAAGATGAAGCGTATGAGACAAACTCAATTCCATTTTTTTGTAGTTTTATTTTATAGACTAAACAAGTGCTAAAACAAGCAACAAAAAGATTCGATTGCAAGATCTAAAGATATACCTTCAAGCACTCACCTCCCTGGCAACGGCGCCAGAAAAGAGCTTAGTTGACGGGGTGTGAGTGTCGCTTACCTAGCCTCCCCGGCAACGGCGCCAGAAAAGAGCTTGATGTCTACTACGCAACCTTCTTCTTGTAGACGTTGTTGGGCCTGCAAGTGCACAGGTTTGTAGGACAGTAGCAAATTTCCCTCAAGTGGATGACCTATCCGTAGGAGGCGTAGGATGAAGATGGTCTCTCTCAAGCAACCCTGCAACCAAATAACAAAGAGTCTCTTGTGTCCCCAACACACCCAATACAATGGTAAATTGTATAGGTGCACTAGTTCAGCGAAGAGATGGTGATACAAGTGCAATATGGATGGTATATATAGGTTTTTGTAAACTGAGAAATATAAAAGCAGCAAGGTAACAAGTGGTAAAAGTGAGCGTAAACGGTATTGCAATGATAGGAAACAAGGCCTAGGGTTCATACTTTCACTAGTGCAAGTTCTCTCAACAATAATAACATAATTGGTTCATATAACTATCCCTCAACATGCAACAAAGAGTCACTCCAAAGACACTAAAAGTGGAGAACAAACGAAGAGATTATGGTAGGGTACGAAACCACTCAAAGTTATTCTTTCCAATCAATCCGTTGGGCTATTCCTATAAGTGGCACAAACAGCCCTAGATTTCGTACTAGAATAACACCTTAAGACACAAATCAACCAAAACCCTAATGTCACCTAGATACTCCAATGTCATCTCAAGTATCCGTGGGCATGATTATACGATATGCATCACACAATCTCAATTCATCTATTCAAACCAACACATAGAACCTCAAAGAGTGCCCCAAAGTTTCTACCGGAGAATCACGACGAAGACGTGTGCCAACCCCTATGCATAGGTTCATGGGCGGAACCTGCAAGTTGATCACCAAAACATACATCAAGTGAATCACGTGATATCCCATTGTCACCTCAAATACGCACGGCAAGACATACATCAAGTGTTCTCAAATCTTTAAAGACTCAATCCGATAAGATTACTTCAAGGGGAAAACTCAATCCATTACAAGAGAGTAGAGGGGGAGAAGAAACATAAGATCTAACTATAATAGCAAAGCTCGCGATACATCAAGATCGTGCCAAATCAAGAACACGAGAGAGAGAGAGAGAGAGAGAGAGAGAGAGAGAGAGATCAAACACATAGTTACTAGTACATACCCTCAGCCCCGAGGGTGAACTACTCCCTCCTCGTCATGGAGAGCGCCGGGATGATGAAGATGGCCACCGGTGAGGGTTCCCCCCTCCGGCAGGGTGCCGGAACAGGGTCCCGATTGGTTTTTGGTGGCTACAGAGGCTTGCGGCGGTGGAACTCCCGATCTATCTTCTGTTCTGGAAGTTTTACGATACGTAGGTATATATGGGTGCAGGGGGTACGTCGGTGGAGCTACGGGGGCCCCACGAGGCAGGGGCGCGCCCTAGGGGGGTGGGCGCGCCCCCCACCCTCGTGAGCACCTCCCGTATCTCCTGACGTAGAGTCCAAGTCTATCCGGTGGCTTTCCTTCCAAAAATAACTTCTCCAGTTGATTTCGCCCGTTTCGACTTCGCTTTGATATTCCTTTTCTTCAAACACCAAATAGGCATAAAACAAAGAAATCTGGGCTGGGCCTCCGGTTAATAGGTTAGTCCCAAAAGTAATATAAAAGTGGAAAATAAAGCCCAATATTGCCTAAAACAGTAGATAATATAGCATGGAGCAATCAAAAATTATAGATACGTTGGAGACGTATCAAGCATCCCCAAGCTTAATTCCTACTCGTCCTCGAGTAGGTAAATGATAAAAAAGATAATTTTTGATGCAGAGTGCTACTTGGCATAATTTCAATGTAACTCTTCTTAATTGTGGTATGAATATTCAGATCCAAAAGATTCAAGACAAAGGTTCATATTGACATAAAAATAATAATACTTCAAGCATACTAACTAAGCAATTATGTGTTCTCAAAATAACATGGCCAAAGAAAGTTATCCCTACAAAATCATATAGTCTGGCTATGCTCCATCTTCCCCACACAAAATATTTAAATCATGCACAACCCCGATGACAAGCCAAGCAATTGTTTCATACTTTAACATTTTCAAAACTTTTTCAATCTTCACGCAATACATGAGCGTGAGCCATGGATATAGCAATCGTAGGTGGAATAGAAGGGTGGTTGTGGAGGAGACAAAAGAGGGAAGATAGTCTCACATCAACTAGGCGATCAACGGGCTATGGAGATGCCCATCAATAGATATCAATGTGAGTGAGTAGGGATTGCCATGCAACGGATGCACTAGAGCTATAAGTATATGAAAGCTCAACAAAAGAAACTAAGTGGGTGTGCATCCAACTCGCTTGCTCACGAAGACCTAGGGCATTTGAGGAAGCCCATCATTGGAATATACAAGCCAAGTTCTATAATGAAAGATTACCACTAGTATATGAAAGTGACAAAATGAGAGACTCTCTATCATGAAGATCATGGTGCTACTTTGAAGCACAAGTGTGGTAAAAGGATAGTAACATTGTCCCTTCTCTCTTTTTCTCTCATTTTTTGGGCCTTTTTTTATGGCCTCTTTTTTTCGTCCGGAGTCTCATCCTGACTTGTGGGGGAATCATAGTCTCCATCATCCTTTCGTCACTTGGGACAATGCTCTAATAATGATGATCATCACACTTTTATTTTTCTTACAACTCAACAATTACAACTCTATACTTAGAACAAAATATGACTCTATATGAATGCCTCCGAAGGTGTACCGGGATATGCAATGAATCATGAGTGACATGTATGAAAGAATTATGAACGGTTGCTTTGCCACAAATACGATGTCAACTACATGATCATGCTAGCAATATGACAATAATGGAGCGTGGCATAACAAACGGAACGGTGGAAAGTTGCATGGCAATATATCTCGGAATGGCTATGGAAATGCCATGATAGGTAGGTATGGTGGCTGTTTTGAGGAAGGTATATGGTGGGTGTATGATACCAGCGAAAGGTGTGCGGTATTAGAGAGGCTAGCAATGGTGGAAGGAAGAAGGGTGCGTATAATCCATGGACTCAACATTAGTCATAAAGAACTCATATACTTATTGCAAAAATCTACAAGTTGTCAAAGTAAAGTATTACGCGCATGCTCCTAGGGGGATATATTGGTAGGAAAAGACCATCGCTCATCCCCGACCGCCACTCATAAGGAAGACAATCAATAAATAAATTATGCTCCGACTTCATCACATAACGGTGCACCATACGTGCATGCTACGGGAATCACAAACTTTAACACAAGTATCTCTCAAATTCACAACTACTCAACTAGCATGACTCTAATATCACCATCTTCATATCTCAAAACAATCATCAAGCATCAAACTTCTCTTAGTATTCAACACACTCATAAGAATTCTTACAAATCTTGTATGCTTAGCATATTAGGATTATTTAAGCAAATTACCATACTATTTAAGAATCTCAAAATAATCTAAGTGAAGCATGAGAGATAAATAGTTTCTATAAAACAAATCCACCACCGTGCTCTAAAATATATAAGTGAAGCACTAGAGCAAACGACAAACTACTCCAAAAGATATAAGTGAAGATCAATGAGTAGTCGAATAATTATGCAACTATGTGAAGACTCTCCCATTTAATAATTTCAGATCTTGGTATTTTATTCAAATAGAAAGCAAAGCTAAAGAAAATAAAATGACGCTCCAAGTAAAACACATATCATGTGGTGAATAAAAATATAGCTCCAAGTAAAGTTACCGATGAATGAAGACGAAAGAGGGGATGCCTTCCGGGGCATCCCCAAGATTAGGCTCTTGGTTATCCTTGAATATTAGCTTGGGGTGCCTTGGGAATCCCCAAGCTTAGGCTCTTGCCACTCCTTATTCCATAGTCCATCGAATCTTTACCCAAAACTTGAAAACTTCACAACACAAAACTTAACAGAAAACTCGTAAGCTCCGTTAGCGAAAGAAAACAAAACACCACTTCAAGGTACTTGTAGGATCTTGAGAAGAGGTGTCTAGAGGTGGTGTGATAAGACACTAAGTACCAAATTTGCAGTTTTTAACTTCTTTAGGTTTAAATGGAGTTTAGGCACAAGTTTAACATTCACAATACATAACAAGCAAGCAAGCATGCAAAGAGTATGTGAGCAGCGGAAAGTAAAGCATGCAACTTGCAAGAAAGTAAAGGGAAGGGTTTGGAGAATTCAAACGCAATTGGAGACACGGATGTTTTTGTCGTGGTTCCGATAGGTGGTGCTATCGTACATCCACGTTGATGGAGACTTCAACCCACGAAGGGTGCCGGTTGCACGAGTCCACGGAGGGCTCCACACACGAAGGGTCCACGAAGAAGCAACCTTGTCTATCCCACCATGGCCGTCACCCACGAAGTACTTGCCTCACTAGCGGTAGATCTTCACGAAGTAGGCGATCTCCTTGCCCTTACAAACTCCTTGGTTCAACTCCACAATCTTGTCGGAGGCTCCCAAGTGACACCTAGCCAATCTAGGATACACCACTCTCCAAGAAGTAACAAATGGTGTGTTGATGATGAACTCCTTGCTCTTGTGCTTCAAATGATAATCTCCCCAACACTCAACTCTCTCTCATAGGATTTGGATATGGTGGAAAGAAGATTTGAGTGGAAAGCAACTTGGGGAAGGCTAGAGATCAAAACTCATATGGATGGAATGGAATATCTTGGCCTCAACACATGAGTAGGTAGTTCTCTCTCAGAAATAGGATGCTGGAAGTGTAGGCTTGTTCTGATGGCTCTCTCCAAGAATGAAGAGGAGGTGGAGGGGTATATATAGCCTCCACACAAAATCTAACCGTTACACACAATTTACCAAACTCGGTGGGACCGAATCAACAAACTCGGTCGGACCAATTTAGCAAATCTAGTGACCGTTAGGGTTTTCGATGGGACCGATATGCAACTCGGTAGGACCGATATGGTTAGGGTTAGGGCATAACGTAATCTCGGTGAGACTGATTACACAAGCTCGGTGAGACCGATTTTGGTAATTAGCTAACCTGAGAGTTGGTCAGGCAAACTCGGTGGGACCGATTACTCAAACTCGGTGGGACCGATTTTGGTAATAAGTTAACCAGAGAGTTTGCATTGTAATCTCGGTAGTACCGATTACACAAACTCGGTGAGACCGATTTTGGTAATGGACATACACAGAGAGATTGCAATCCCATCTCGGTGAGACCGAGATCCCTATCGGTGAAGCCGATTTGCCTAGGGTTTGTGGGAGTGGCTATGATATCTGAATTCGGTGGCGCCGGATAGAAAGAATCGGTAGGGCCGAGTTTGACATTAGGTTTAAGTCATATGTGGAAGTGGGAAAGTAGTGGAGGGTTTTGGAGCATATCACTAAGCACATGAAGCAAGAGGCTCATTAAGCAAAACCTCATCCTTCTTGATTGTATTGGCTTTTCCTATAGACTCAATGTGATCTTGGATCACTAAAATATAAAATGAAGAGTCTTGAGCTTGAAGCTTGAGCCAATCCTTTGTCCTTAGCATCTTGAAGGAGTTCCCACATCCTTTAGTCCATGCCACTCCATTGTTGAACTTATCTGAAACATACTAGATAAAAGTGTTAGTTCAACAAGAGATATGTTGACATTAATTACCAAAACCACCTAGGGAGCACCTGTGCTTTCAATCTCCCCCTTTTTGGTAATTGATGGCAACATACATCAAAGCTTTAGATAAAGATATAAAGGATAGCAAGTAAAGCTTCGGAAAGACATGTAACAAGCATAGGCACCCCCTACATGTATGCAATCATGTGAATATGGAATATAGAAGCACGTGAGAGCATAACCATGATAGAGTAGGCAATGTGTTACATGTATCTTGGCCATATGCATCAGAGCAAAGAATATTAAAGAAAGTATCTTCATGCTCATGAGTCCTTCTTGCAAACAGTATGTACATCAGCAAGAATTCCTCATACACATGAGTGTGATGCATATACTTACCTTGTAGTCTTGAGTTGGCTTAGGGTGGAATGAACCTGCACAAACAAGGTTAGATAACACAGGTACATCTACTAGCCAGAGCAAACAGAAGAAACCACAAGAATACCAAGACTGGGATGAAATGTAGAGAGTGAGTACTAGGTACCACATTGGATTAGACATGTCCCCAAGAGTAAAGATATGCAATGAATTTAAATGATTCATTTCCCTTAGATGTCTTTCTCCCCCTGAATCTAGCATGGGATACTGGGAGAAGATAGGGAACAGAAAATCAGGGCTGAAAGATATAAATGAACAGAGCTTAATGCAAATAAGCACACATGAACATGTCTTTCCCCCAAAAAGACATGTGGCATCTCTCCTCTTGAACACCTAGCATCTGGGATCCTTGATAAGTACTTTCTACTTGAGTATTCTCTCCCCCTGGAGATCTCTTTCTCCCGCTTAATACTCTCTCCCTTTTGGAAGTGATAAGCTTTGATGTGATCTCTCTCTCCCCCTTTGACATCAATTTCCAAGAAGGGTCTTCTGGAATTTGTTGTGAATGGGTTTGGTCCTTGAGTCACAACTCAAAGCATTGGATAAAATTGTGATGCTTGTAGAGGACAAGATTCATTGAGTGGAGCTGGATTTAGAAGAAACACAGAATAAGTGGCAAACTGTTTTTCCTGTTATGAAATCAGTGGCACCGAGTGGTATGCTTCGGTTGTACCGAAAGGATTCGGTTGGACCGTAGACAACAAATCGGTGAAACCGAGTTCATCACAGAGAAAACACTTGTCACCTCAGCTCACTAGACTAGTAAGATCTGACAAAGATTTGCAAGGAATTTACTGAATGATATGCAATGAATTGGATGCAAGAAATGCAGAGCAATAGAAAAGAAAAGAAAGAAATCTAGATGAAGTTTTTCTTTTAAAAAGGGGAAACAAACATGCATGAGACAAATGCAAAAACTCAGAAAAGAACACGAGAGAACTTCATCTAGAGATGGTTGGCGACAAAGTCACCTATGTTAGAGTATATTGACTTAGGAGTCAAGTGAGATCACATGATCATAGGTCATACTCATCGTTTAAGCTCAAAATGGGGTTACCATTTTTTGTTTAAGCATCTTGATGTATTCACATCTTGTCGAGTTGCTTTAGCTCATGACTCGGAGTAAAGCTTCTCTAAGATGGAATAACATACCTTGGTTGGTGGTGTTGACCATGTAGTTGAACTTGTGTGGGTTGCTCAAGGTTGATGTACCTCATCAAGAGTTGGGAGCACCACTTGGAATTTGAGTCCATCTACCTACATGGGTTAGTTTTTGCAAGGAGTAGCACTTGTATATCCAAAAACGATAATCATGAAGCTCAACATAGAGTTTGTCAAAGGATATGTTTGAATGATTCCGTGCTTCCTTGTATTCAGCCACCATAGTGTAGAGACTTGGTGATGTAGAGATTGCTCAAGATGTGAGTAGATTACAATCTCATGGAATTTGTTTCAACCAAGTACCTACATGGGTTAGATAATCATGCAAGATGCAAATATATCCAAGATATAATATTTTCATTATAAGAGAGATATCATGGATTAGTCATAAGCTCATGTCTTGCATGTATCTAATGGAGTTTCTACTCCAAGTTTGAAGCATCAATGATGTTCAATTCTCCTCTCAACCTGCAAAACACTTTCTCATCAAGAGGTTTAGTAAATATATCCGCTAATTGCTTTTCGTTGCGAACATGCTTAAGATTAATGTCACCCTTAGCAACTTGATATCAAATGAAGTGATGACGAACTTCAATATGCTTAGTTCGAGAATGTTGTACGGGATTATGACCAATTTTGATAGCACTTTCATTGTCACAAAGCAATGGAACATGTTTCACATATATCCCATAATCTTTAAGAGTTTGGGTCATCCAAAGTAATTGAGCACAACATGAACCAGCGGAAATGTACTCCGCTTCGGCTGTAGATAAGGATACCGAGTTTTGTTTCTTGGAGGACCAAGACACAAGAGATCTACCAACAAATTGACAAGTACCCGAAGTGGACTTTCTATCAACCTTATCTCCGGCATAGTCCGAGTCGGAGTAGCCAACAAGATCGAAAGAGGCCCTCTTAGGATAAAAAATGCCAAAATTTGGAGTGTGAATTAAGTATCTCACTATCCTTTTTACAGCCTTAAGATGACATTCTTTAGGAGCAGCTTGATATCTTGCACACATGCACACACTTAACATAATATTGGGACGTGAAGCACATAGGTATAACAATGATCCAATCATAGAGCGATAAACCTTTTGGTCAACTGGTTTACCATCTTTGGTCAAATCAAGATGTCCACTAGTAGGCATGGGTGTAGACATACCTTTGCACTCTTGCATATTGAACTTCTTGAATAAGTCCTTAGTGTACTTCGTTTGAGAGACAAAAGTACCTTCCTTAGTTTGCTTAATTTGCAACCCAAGAAAGAATTTGAGTTCACTCATCATTGACATCTCAAACTTCTCCGACATTAGCTTTCCAAACTTCTTACTAAAATGAGGGTTAGTTGATCCAAATATGATATCATCAACATAAATTTGGCATACAAATAATTCTCCATTAACCCTTTTAGTAAAAAGTGTGGAATCAATTTTCCCAATTTCAAATCCCTTTTCAAGAAGAAACTTGGTCAAGCATTTATACCAAGCTCTAGGAGCTTGTTTAAGACCATAAAGGGCTTTGTGAAGTTTGTAAACATGATTTAGTTTCTTAGGATTGACAAAGCCAGGAGGTTGTTTAACATAAACTTCCTCCTCTATTTCACCATTTAGAAAAGCACTTTTAATGTCCATTTGGTAGAAGGTGATATCATGGTGATTAGCATAGGCAAGTAAGATGCGAATGGACTCAAGTCTAGCAACGGGAGCATAAGTCTCACCATAGTCCATACCTTCGACTTGTGTGTAGCCTTGGGCGACGAGATGTGCTTTGTTGCGAACTACTTGTCCATCTTCATCTTGCTTGTTGTGAAACACCCATTTGGTACCGATGATGTTGTGGTTGTTGTCGGGCTTCTCAACCAATGTCCAAACTTGGTTTCTCTCAAAGTTGTGTAGCTCTTCATGCATAGCATTTATCCAATCCAGATCTTCCAATGCTTCTTCGACCTTCGTAGGTTCAATGCTAGAGATGAAAGAATAGTTTTCACAAAAGTTAGCTAAACGAGTTTTAGAGCGAGTGATTCTCCCGGTTTGAATATCATTGTAGATTTGCTCGACGGGATGGTCTTTAGCAATTCTTGCTCGAACTCGTGAAAGCTTTTGCTTGGGTTTTGGTTGAACATCTTCTTCATCTTGTTCTTCTTCTTCTTTATCTTCTTCATTGTTGGCGTTGTCGTTTTCTTATTGTGGTGGAGAAGGAGGTTGTTGACGTTCGTGATGTTCTTCCTCGTTTTCTTCATCTTGGTGTGTTCCACTTGTGGATGCTTCCGTATCAACTCTTGGTTCACCTTGTCGTGAAGTAGAAGCTTCCACTTGGACAGACGAGGTACTCTCCTTCACCTCCCTTGGACGGACCTTGCCAATAGACAAGTCTTGGATTGCTTCCGAAGGGTCTTTGTCTCCTACATCAATTGGCAATTGCTCTACTTGCGAGCCGTTAGATTCATCAAACTTCACATCTACCGTCTCTTCAACCTTTCGGTAAGTGTGAGAGTTTGAGCCATAACCTAGTAGGAAACCTTCATGAGATTTAGGAGCAAATTTTGAACGACGATGCTTATCAAGAATGTAGCACTTTGAGCCGAATACTCGAAAGTATCCAACTTGGGGTTTGTTACCGGTGAGGAGCTCGTATGCCATCTTGCCAGTAGCTTGTGAATATACAAGCGATTTGTTGCATGACAAGCTGTCTCAACCGCTTCTGCCCAAAAGTGCTTCGGCTCTTGTACTCATCAAGCATCGTTCTCGCCATTTCGATGAGCGTCCGGTTCTTCCTCTCAACAACTCCATTTTGTTGAGGTGTGTACGTAGTCGAGAACTTGTGTGAAATCCTTCTTCCTCAAGAAAGGTGTCCACATTTATGCTTCTTGAACTCCGCTCGTTGTCGCTGCAAACCTTTTGATCTTCACTTCAAACTGGTTTTGGGCCTTCCTAGCGAAGTTTTTGAAGATCTTTTGGACCTACGATTTATCATCGAGAAAGAACACCCACGTAAATCTTGAAAAATCATCAACTATAACTAGACCAAAAGAATTTCCACCGAGGCTTTTGTAAGCGTTGGAACCAAAAAGGTCCATATGAAGTAGCTCGAGTGGCCTCCTTGTGGTCATGATGTTCTTCACGGGATGCCTTCCTCCAACCTGTTTACCTGCCTGAAAAGCACTGCAAAGTCTATCCTTATCAAATATGATATCGCTAACTCCAAGTATATGATTTCCTTTAATAAGCTTGTCAAGATTTCTCATGCCAACGTGACCTAGTCGTCTATGCCATAACCAACCTTTTGAGGATTTAGCAATGAAGCAAGTTTTAGGTTGTGCCTTTTTAGAGAAATCAACAATGTAAAGATCACCTCTACGTATACCGGTAAAGACCATTTTATGATTGTCTCGATGAAACACTTGGCAATCTACTTCAGTAAATAGGACATTGAAACCGAAATCAGCAAGTCTAGATATGGAAAGTAAGTTGTAGCCAAGAGATTCAACGAGCATGACATTCTGAATGGAGCTATCATGTGAGATGGCCACCTTACCGAGGCCAACTACCTTACCCTTTGAGTTGTCATCGAAAGTGACATACTTTCGAGGACTATCATTTTCAGCAAGCTCACGAAACTTGTCTTTATCTCCGGTCATGTGATCGGTACATCCACTGTCAAGAACCCATTCCTTTCCTCCTGACACATATCCCCGAAGATTTGCCATAAGACCAAAATGTCTCATTGCATCATCAAGATCGAAGTCACTATCATCATCCTCATCATAGTATCCATGTTCAACATCGTCATGTGGTGGATCATGTCCTAGAGAGGGTAATTCGTTAGAGTGAGTTTGACAATGATCTTGCTTATGAATTCTTATAGCTTCAGAAATAATATCACCAATAATTCCAACATCTCCTTTGGCACGCATAAGGTCGGTAAGTTCAAATAGACGATCACCAAACATAGGATCACTAGTATTCATCTTACTCAAGGCAATAGACTTATAGAGAATTTCATCTAGATATTTCAAGGAATAATTTGGAAAGCGTTCCTTAAGAAATTTCCATATAGTGTAGGCACACTCAAGAGTAGGCAAGATTCTAATTAAGTTTCTAGGCAAGCCTCTAGTGATAAGATTAACAGTTCTAAGATTTCTAGTCATGTCAATAGATTCATCAAGGGTAGAATGCATAGGATCAACATGAGGAGCACAAGGGCTAGCAATGTACTTGTTCAAATGATATTGGTTGAAAATTACAAGCATCTCATTTTTCCACTCATGAAAATACAATCCATCAAGGATAGGCACTCTATGTCTAAGACTCCCCAAAGTAGACTCATCCATCTTCCTCCAATGGTGATTAAACCAAGGCAATGGAGACCAATGCTCTGATATCACTTGTAGGATCTTGATAAGAGGTGTCTAGAGGGGGGGGGTGATTAGACACTAAGTACCAAAGTTGCAGTTTTTAACTTTTTTAGGTTTAAGTGGAGTTTAGGCACAAGTTTAACATTCACAATACATAACAAGCAAGCAAGCATGCAAAGAGTATGTGAGCAGCAAAAGTAAAGCATGCAACTTGCAAGAAAGTAAAGGGAAGGGTTTGGATAATTCAAACGCAATTGGAGACATGGATGTTTTTGTCGTGGTTCCGATAGGTGGTGCTATCGTACATCCACGTTGATGGAGACTTCAACCCACGAAGGGTAACGGTTGCACGAGTCCACGGAGGGCTCCACCCAGAAGGGTCCACGAAGAAGCAACCTTGTCTATCCCACCATGGCCGTCGCCCACGAAGGACTTGCCTCACTAGCGGTAGATCTTCACGAAGTAGGCGATCTCCTTGCCCTTACAAACTCCTTGGTTCAACTCCACAATCTTGTCGGAGGCTCCCAAGTGACACCTAACCAATCTAGGAGACACCACTCTCCAAGAAGTAACAAATGGTGTGTTGATGATGAACTCCTTGCTCTTGTGCTTCAAATGATAGTCTCCCCAACACTCAACTCTCTCTCATAGGATTTGGATATGGTGGAAAGAAGATTTGAGTGAAAGCAACTTGGGGAAGGCTAGAGATCAAGATTCATATGGATGGAATGGAATATCTTGGCCTCAACACATGAGTAGGTAGTTCTCTCTCAGAAATAGGATGCTGGAAGTGTAGGCTTGTTCTGATGGCTCTCTCCACGAATGAAGAGGATGTGGAGGGATATATATAGCCTCCACACAAAATCTAACCGTTACACACAATTTACCAAACTCGGTAGGACTGAATCAACAAAGTCGGTCAGACTGATTTAGCAAATCTAGTGACCGTTAGGGTTTTTGGTGGGACCGATATGCAAATCGGTAGGACCGATATGGTTAGGGTTAGGGCATAACGTAATCTCGGTGAGACTGATTACACAAGCTTGGTGAGACCGATTTTGGTAATTAGCTAACCAGAGAGTTGGTCAGGCAAACTCGGTGGGACCGATTACTCCAACTCGGTGGGACCGATTTTGGTAATAAGTTAACCAGAGAGTTTGCATTGTAATCTCGGTAGTACCGATTACACAAACTCGGTGAGACCGATTTTGTTAATGGACATACACAGAGAGATTGCAATCCCATCTCGGTGAGACCGAGATCCCTATCAGTGAAACCGATTTGCCTAGGGTTTGTGGCAGTGGCTATGATATCTGAACTTGGTGGCGCCGGATAGAAAGAATTGGTAGGGCCGAGTTTGAATTTAGGTTTAGGTCATATGTGGAAGTGGGAAAGTAGTGGAGGGTTTTGGAGCATATCACTAAGCACATGAAGCAAGAGGCTCATTAAGCAACACCTCATCCCTTATTGATAGTATTGGCTTTTCCTATAGATTCAATGTGATCTTGGATCACTAAAATATAAAATGAAGAGTCTTGAGCTTGAAGCTTGAGCCAATCCTTTGTCCTTAGCATCTTGAAGGAGTTCCCACATCCTTTAGTCCATGCCACTCCATTGTTGAACTTATCTGAAACATACTAGATAAAAGTGTTAGTCCAACAAGAGATATGTTGACATTAATTACCAAAACCACCTAGGGAGCACTTGTGCTTTCAGTACTGTAATGAACTCATTCTTTATTTATATTGGTGTTAGACCTACTTTATTCCAACTTCTCTATGGTTTATAAACTATTTTACTAGCCATAGATTCATCAAAATAAGCAAACAACACAATGAAAACAGAATCTGTCAAAAACAGAACAGTCTGTAGTAATCTGTAACTAACGCAAACTTCTGGAACTCCAAAAATTCTAAAATAAATTAGTGGACCTGAGGAATTTTTCTAGTAATCATCTGCCAAAAGAATCAACTAAATATCACTCTCCAGTAAAAAGTTCTAGCTAATCTCGTGAGCGCTAAAGTTTCTGTTTTTTACAGCATGATCATAAAGACTTCACCCAAGTCTTCCCAAAGGTTCTACTTGGCACAAACACTAATTAAAACATAAAGCCACATCTAAACAGAAGCTAGATGGATTATTTATTCGTAAACAGAACCAACAATCAGGAAACTAAAATAAAATTGGGTTGCCTCCCGACAAGCGCTATCGTTTAACGCCCCTAGCTAGGCATGATGATTTCAATGATGCTCACATAAAAGATAAGAATTGAAACATAAAGAGAGCATCATGAAGAATATGACTAGCACATTTAAGTCTAACCCACTTACTATGCATGGGGATTTTGTGAGCAAACAACTTATAGGAACAATAATCAACTAGCATAGGAAGGCAAAACAAGCATAACTTCAAAACTTTAAGCACATAGAGAGGAAGCTGGATATTATTGCAAATCCCACAGGCATATATTCCTCCCTCATAATAATTTTCAGTAGCATCATGAATGAATTCAACAATATAACCAGCACCTAAAGCATTCTTTTCATGATCTACAAGCATAGAATTTTCACTACTCTCCACATAATCAAATCTATTCTCATCAATAGTAGTGGGAGCAAACTCAACAAAATAAGTATCATATGATTGAAAATTAAGATCAAGATGACAAGTTTCATGGTTATCATTATTCTTTAAAGCATACGTGTCATCACAATAATCATCATAGATAGGAGGCATGCTTTCATCATAGTAAATTTGATCATCAAAGCTTGGGGGACTAAAAATATCATATTCATCAAAAATAGCTTCCCCAAGCTTGTGGCTTTGCATATCATTAGCATCATGGATATTCAAGGAATTCATACTAACAACATTGCAATCATGCTCATCATTCACATATTTAGTGCCAAATATTTTAATGCATTCTTCTTCTAACACTTTGGCACAATTTTCCTTTCCATCATACTCACGAAATATATTAAAAAGATGAAGCGTATGAGACAAACTAAATTCCATTTTTTTGTAGTTTTCTTTTATAGACTAAACTAGTGCTAAAACAAGAAACAAAAAGATTCGATTGCAAGATCTAAAGATATACCTTCAAGCACTCACCTCCCCGGCAACGGCGCCAGAAAAGAGCTTAGTTGACGGGTGTGAGTGCCGCTTCTAGCCTCCCGCAACGGCGCCAAAAAGAGCTTGATGTCTACTACGCAACCTTCTTCTTGTAGACGTTGTTGGGCCTGCAAGTGCACAGGTTTGTAGGACAGAGCAAATTTCCTCAAGTGGATGACCTAAGGTTTATCAATCCGTAGGGAGGCGAGGATAAATATGGTCTCCTCAAGCAACCCTGCAACCAAATAACAAAGAGTCTCTTGTGTCCCCAACGCACCCAATACAATGGTAAATTGTATAGGTGCACTAGTTCAGCGAAGAGATGGTGATACAAGTGCAATATGGATGGTAGATATAGGTTTTTGTAAACTGAGAAATATAAAAACAGCAAGGTAACAAGTGGTAAAAGTGAGCGTAAACGGTATTGCAATGATAGGAAACAAGGCCTAGGGTTCATACTTTCACTAGTGCAAGTTCTCTCAACAATAATAACATAATTGGATCATATAACTATCCCTCAACATGCAACAAAGAGTCACTCCAAAGACACTAATAGTGGAGAACAAACAAAGAGATTATGGTAGGGTACGAAACCACCTCAAAGTTATTCTTTCCAATCAATCCATTGGGCTATTCCTATAAGTGTCACAGACAGCCCTAGAGTTCGTACTAGAATAACACCTTAAGACACAAATCAACCAAAACCCTAATGTCACCGAGATACTCCAATATCACCTCAAGTATCTGTGGGCATGATTATACGATATGCATCACACAATCTCAATTCATCTATTCAAACCAACACATAGAACCTTAAAGAGTGCCCCATAGTTTCTACCGGAGAATCACGATGAAAACGTGTGCCAACCCCTATGCATAGGTTCATGGGCGTAACTCGCAAGTTGATCACCAAAACATACATCAAGCGAATCACGTGATATCCCATTGTCACCTCAGATACGCACGGCAAGACATACATCAAGTGTTCTCAAATCTTTAAAGACTCAATCCGATAAGATTACTTCAAGGGGAAAACTCAATCCATTACAAGAGAGTAGAGGGGGAGAAGAAACATAAGATCCAACTATAATAGCGAAGCTCGCTGTCGTGGTGGGCGCACGGCAGATGCCAAGGGATGGCTAAAGAGAGGAGGAGGCTCGAGGGCGCAGGTGGGCTTCAGAGGCGAGGTTGATATGCGCGGGCGCGGGACGCCGGACATACCCATGTACGGGGCTCTCCGGAGAGATAACACCCCTAGTCCTGTCGAGTTTAGTTGGATGGTGGATAGTACAATGTTGCTCCTGGAGCTGTTTGGAGGAGGAAGGAGACTGGCCAAGGCTCCGGCTGTTCCTTCTCCTAGGTGTTGCTATGTATCTGTTGAATATCTTGTGTCGTCTGTGCTCTCTATCTCGTCGTCTCTAGCGCGGACTCCTGAGGGGTTATATAGACCAACCCACCCAGGGTTACAATGGTAATATGCCGAGTCGGTGGGCCCGTATAGTCGGTCTCCGGGGTGCCGGGCTGGGTCCCGCTTGGGGGCTTTTGTTTCACCGGGTTCCCCTAGGTGCGGGCCCCGCGTGCCTAGGGGGACTGTGTGCCGTCTTGTCAATCGCCGTATGCGTGGTCGGTCGAGTCGCGCATGCTGTTCTCCGTCGGGCCTCCGCTTGTCGCCGCCGCCGTAAGGGCGGAACACTGCTGCCGTGCAGCCCTGGTCGCGGGTAGGTAAGGCACCGCTGTTGCGCCCGCTGACCGCGGATATGGGCGGGGCACCGTAGTCTTGGTCATCGCGATCGGGGTCTCGCCCCATCGCACGCCTGGATGGGACGGAGCTGACCCGCGGCTGGGTTGCCATGGACGCCACGGGTGGGTTGGCTTATCGGGAAGCCAAGGCTGTGCCGGGTTGACGATTTTGCCGAAGTCGAGGGTCTTGGCGGTCGCGCTTTGCCGGGTCGAGCGACCCGCCGGCGCGACACCGGCTTGCGAGGCGATGCGGCCCCGCTGTTTTTGAAATAGATCCAGTTCCGCTGCTGCCCGGGTTCATCCCCGGCAGTAGTCCCCGGTTATGAAGGTCCGCCGTCGTCGGATGAGTGGGCCTTCGCAGCTTCCCCCTTGAGCAAGGCGGAGTCTGCGAACGCCGGGTCCGGCAATACCCACTGTGTGTCGGTTTCCTCGGAAACCGGATCACGGCGTCCCGGTTGTTGCGGGAACCGAGGAGTCCGCCGAATCTTGAGGCGATCCGTCGGGCTTCGTGCTGGCGCCACGTGGCGCTCGGAAGCCGAAGGGGCCTGACAGGCAACGCGCGTGACGGGACCGGGCGACGGGCCGCGGGCCCGCCGTTGCGCGCTCTTGGCCACGCGTGCGGATTTATTGCGGTGTCTGGGGGCCGGTTGCACTTCCCCGCGCAGTTGGTGCGTGCGTACGTGCGCACTTATTGCGGGGTAGTGGAACGGGCGCGTGCAGACGATCCCACTTCCCCACGTTTGAACCAAGGCTTATAAATTGAGGGGGGCAAGGGTGCGGCGAGCATTATTCTCGCTCGCGCCCTCCTGTCCCCCTGCTCTCGCCCTGCTCCTTGTTACTGACGCACAGCTGCGCCCGCAGCCCCGAGCAGAGATCTTCTCTGTCGTCCTTCTTCCTTCCGCTTCCATCCATGGCGCTGCCGTCGGGCTCTTGGATGGGTTCCAATGTCACCGACGACGACATCACACAGCTTCGAGCTTCGCGGCGCTTGCCGCCGGAGACGGACGTTGGTGTCCGCCTGCCGCGCGGCGAGCAAAGGCCCCGACCCGAGGGGTAGGAGCGTGTCGTCTTCCTTATACACTTTGAGCGCGGGCTTGGGCTGCCGGCGAGCGCCTTCTTTTGCGCCTTTCTAGAGTTCTTCGGGCTTCAACCGCACCATCTCGACGCCGGCGCCATCGTCCAACTCTCCGCTTGACCTGTGCGAGGGTACCGGGGTCGAGCCACGATCGACCTCGCGCGCTTCTTCTCCTTGAAGCAGCAGGGCCCGCCGGCCGGGAGTTCGCCGACCGCGCGCCGCCGTCATCTCCAGCGGTCGGGGCAGACTTCCCAGATTCTGCTCGAGGATTCTGCCAAGAAGTGGTAGAATTCTTTCTTCTACGTCCGCAATCTTGGCGCGGACCACATCAATCTCCCTCCTTTCGCCATGGCGCCACCGCGGGCGAAGACAAACTGGGGCTACTCGCCCCGGCACCCGTCGCAGGAGATCGCCAGCCTCTGCAAGCGGGTGACGGTGATGAGGACGCAGGAGGGGCTCACCGGCACGGATCTTCTCGCCGCGTTCATCACCAGGCGGGTCCTCCCGCTTCAGAGGCGCTCCTGCCTTATCGGCGAGATGATCGGCCTTCAGGACCCCAACCGAATGGGGTCGACGTGGCTGTCTGGGGAGCAGGCCGCGCGCACTGTCAACGCCATCTCCAGGGCCAATCTTGGGGAGGATTGGCGATTCGACAAGGCGCCGTATAGCCAGGCGAACCCGGCGCCGCAGGTGAGCGTCTGGTCTCCTTACTTTGCCGCCGCGCATCTTCTTGTTCGTCCCGATGCGTCGTGGGCGTTCTTCTGAATGCGATCCGGCATCCTTACGCCCGGGATCCGCTACAGGTGGCGCCGGTGGCACCAGAGGAGCCCGCGCCCCAAGGCGGCGAGGAGGTGGCCTAGTCCGACGCCGGCGCTATGCGCCGAGCCGGTAAGCTTCGAGTCTTTCTCTTCTTGATTTTGTCTTGATTTGTTGCCCGCGTCGCGGTGAAGGCGATGCTGACGCGGGTTGCTTGGTGCAGCGGCGTTGGGCGGGGGAGGCGGCGCTGCAGGCGGAGCCGGGCCCTCGCATGGGGCGGCGCCGAGCCGCCCGCACGGCAAGGACAGCGTCGCGCCGCGACCCCGTGGATCAAAGCGCGCAGCGGACCCGGCCGAGCCCGGAAGGCCGGCCAAGAAGAAGCGCGCGAAGCCGATCCAGGTCCCGGTCTTGACGGGGTAAGTTCTGTTTGCCGCTTACGCCTAGATTTCCTGTCTTTTCTGCTTATTCTGCCTTCTTCTTCAGGTCGCCGATCGCGCTGGCGAAGGTGGCGGCGGAGGCCGCGGCCACCGAGGGGACCGTGTTCGGCAGGAGCCGGTCCGACCTTGCCGGTCTGGCCGGGGAGGAGGGGCGAGGCGACTCGGACCTCGGCCTGGACCCGGACAACGCCGAGGCCCTGGCCTGGCGTGACAAGAACCGGGCCGAGGCAGAGCTGGAGGCGGCGTCGGTCCGGGCTTGGACCGATGCGGCGGCGGCGTGGGCGCGAGGCGGCGCGGAGCCGGCCTGGCGCGAGATGCTGGAGGGCATGGTGGTGGAGGCGACGGTTTTTGAACCATCGTCGGTGAGAGAGCGCGGCCGTGGGGGCCGGCCCGAGGTGGTGCTCCTCGACCAAGAGGTCGTGGAGGTGGGGGGCGATACCCCGCCGCGAGCCGACATTGTCGAGCGCGCGGGGGCTGATGGTGGTGGAGGCGGCGTCCCGGAGGGGCGCCGCAGGCGGCGGCGCTGGAGGCGCCGTCGGCTATGGAGGAGGCACCGCAGGCGGCGGTGCCTGAGGTGGCGACGCAAGGCGCCCCGGTGTCCGGATCGCCGTCGGCGCCGGAAGGGGCGTTAGAGGAGGTGCTGGGCGCGTCGCAAGCGGCCAACGGGGGGCACGCCTTGGTGCCGCAGCAAAGCGGGCGCCGAGCTGCCACAGTGATAACCCACAAGTATAGGGGATCACAACAGTTTTCGAGGGTAGAGTATTCAACCCAAATTTGTTGATTCGACACAAGGGGAGCCAAAGAATATTCTCAAGTATTAGCAGCTGAGTTGTCAATTCAGCCACATCTGGAAACTTAATATCTGCAGCAAAGTGTTTAGTAGCAAAGTAATATGATAGTGGTGGTAACGGTAACAAAAGTAAAGATAGCAAAAGTAATGTTTTTGGTATTTTGTAGTGATTGTAACAGTAGCAACGGAAAAGTAAATAAGCGTAAACCAGATATGGAAAACTCAGAGGCACCGGATCGTGATGGATAATTATGCCGATGTGGTTCATCATGTGACACCATAACATAGGGTGACACAAAACTAGCTCCAGTTCATCAATGTAATGTAGGCATGTATTCGTAAATAGTCATACGTGCTTATGGAAAAGAACTTGCATGACATCTTTTGTCCTACCCTCCCATGGCAGCGGGTCCTAATGGAAACTAAGGGATATTAAGGCCTCCTTTTAATAGAGAACCGAACAAAGCATTAGCACATAGTGAATACATGAACTCCTCAAACTATGGTCATCACCGGAGTGGTCCCGATTATTGTCACTTGGGTTGCGGATCATAACACATAGTAGGTGACTATAGACTTGCAAGATAGGATCAAGAAAACACATATATTCATGAAAACATAATACGTTCAGATCTGAAATCATGGCACTCAGGCCCTAGTGACAAGCATTAAGCATAGCAAAGTCATAGCAACATCAATCTCAGAACATAGTGGATACTAGGTATCAAACCCTAACAAAACTAACTCGATTACATGATAAATCTCATCCAACCCATCACCGTCCAGCAAGCCTACGATGGAATTACTCACGCACGGCGGTGAGCATCATGAAATTGGTGATGGAGGATGGTTGATGATGACGACGGCGACGAATCCCCCTCTCCGGAGCCCCGAACGGACTCCAGATCAGCCCTCCGGAGAGAGATTAGGGATTGGCAGCGGCTCCGTATCGTAAAACGCGATGAAACTTTCTCTCTGATTTTTTTTCTCCCCGAAAGCCAATATATGGAGTTGGAGTTGGCGTCGGAGGGCCACCAGGGGGCCCACGAGGTAGGGTGGTGCGCTCAGGGGGGAGGGGCGCGCCCCCCACCCTCGTGGACAGGGTCTGGGCCCCCTGGTCTTCATCTTTGGCGAGGATTTTTTTATTATTTATTCTAAGATATTCCGTGGAGTTTCAGGTCATTCCGAGAACTTTTGTTTTCTGCACATAAGACAACACCATAGCAATTTTGCTGAAAACAGCGTCAGTCCGGGTTAGTTCCATTCAAATCATACAAGTTAGAGTCCAAAACAAGGGCAAAAGTGTTTGGAAAAGTAGATACGACGGAGACGTATCAACTCCCCCAAGCTTAAACCCTTGCTTGTCCTCAAGCAATTCAGTTAACAAACTGAAAGAGAAAAAGAAAAACTTTTACAAACTCTGTTTGCTCTTGTTGTTGTAAACATGAAAAACCAGCATTCAGGTTTCAGCAATTATTATGAACTAACCATACTCACAATAACACGTAGGTCTCACAATTACTCATATCAACAATATAATCAGCTAGCGAGCTATAATAATAAAACTCGGATGACAACACTTTCTCAAAATAATCATAACATGATATAACAAAATAGTATCTCGCTAGCCCTTTCTGAGACCGCAAAACATAAATGCAGAGCACCTTTAAAGATCAAGGACTGACTAAACATTGTAATTCATGGTAAAAGAGATCCAGTCAAGTCATACCCAATATAAACCAATTATAATGAATGCAAACTATAGTGTGCTCTCTAGCGGGTGCTTTTTAATAAGAAGGGTGGTGACTCAACATAAAAGTAAATAGATAGGCCCTTCGCAGAGGGAAGTAGGGATTTGTAGAGGTGCCAGAGCTCGATTTTGAAATAGAGATAAATTATATTTTGAGCGGCATACTTTCACTGTCAACGCAACAACTATGAGATGGCTGTATCTTCCATACTACATGCATTATAGGCAGTTCCCAAACAGAATGGTAAAGGTTTATACTCCCCCTCCTCCACAAGCATCAATCCATGGCTTGCTCGAAACAACGAGTGCCTCCAACATTCAACGGGTCCCAAGGGGAGTTTTGTTTAATTATTTTGATTTGCTTTGATCTTTTGGATCATGGGACTGGGCATCCCGTTACATCGCCCTTTCTCGTGAATGAGGAGCGGAGTCCACTCCTCTTGAGAATAACCCACCTAGCATGGAAGATATAGGCAGCCCTAGTTGCACATGAGCTGCTCGAGCATACAAAACAGAATCTCATTTGAAGGTTTGGAGTTTGGCACATACAAATTTACTTGGAACGGCAGGTAGATACCGCATAAGGAAGGTATAGTGGACTCATATGGAACAACTTTGGGGTTTAAGGAGTTTGGACGCACAAGCAATATTCCCTTTAGTACAGTGAAGGCTAGCAAAAGACCGGAAGCGAATTAATCGAGAGAGCGACAACAATCGTAAACATGCATTAAAATTAATTTACACCGAATATAAGAATTAGTAAGATATAATCCACCATGAACATAAATATCATGAAGGCTATGTTGATTTGATTCAACTACATGCGTGAACATGTGCCAAGTCGAGTCACTCAATTCATTCAAAGGAGGATACCATCCATCATACCACATCATAATCATTCTAATAGCATGTTGGCATGCAAGGTAAACCATTATAACTCATAGCTAATCAAACATGGCACAAACAAATATAATCTCTAAATGTCATTGCAAGTATGTTTACTTCATAATAGCTGAATCAGGAACGATGAATCATCATATTTACAAAAACAAGAGAGGTCGAGTTCATACCAGCTTTTCTCATCCCAATAAGTCCATCATATATCATCATTATTGCCTTTCACTTGCACGACCGAACGGTGTGTATAATAATAATAGTGCACGTGCATTGCACTAAGCTGGAATCTGCAAGCATTCAACTCAAGAGAGAAGACAAGTAATATAGGCTCTATGTTAGATAAACAATAATGCATATGAGAGCCACTAAGCATTATCAATATAGTCTTCTCGACCCCCAAAGAAAGGAAAAGAAATAAAAATTATTTACACAGGAAAGCTCCCAACAAGCAAAAGAAGAACGGGAAATATTTTTGGGTTTTCTTTTTAATTCTACTACAAGCATGGAGAGTAGACTGACTAATTTTTTTTGTTTTTTCTTAAGGTTTATCAAACACACAAGAAGAAAGCTAGAAAAAGAAATTTAAACGAACATGGATATTACAGTGAAAGAGTATGAGCACCGACATCTAGCAATGAGTGTGTGTGAGCACAAATGTAATGTCGGTGAGAAATACGATTCCCCAAGCTTAGGCTTTTGGCCTGTTGGTCTATTGCCGTGGATAGCCTGGCTGATACCCATAGGTGTAGCTGGGTCGATCATGCGATGAAGAATAGTTGGGATCATAATGTGATGAAGAGGACTCGATCACATCGACCGGCAACCGCCTCAGGATCCCAAGAATAAACAGACATTCATGGAGGCTCATCTTGTGGCTTCGGTTTCGGGGCTGGTGCAGGATTCCGATAGGCTTGAACAGCCGCCCATGGAACAATGTAAGGACCTATAGACAAGTTAAACAAAGAGGGAGCAGGCAAAATAATAGTCTCGGGGTGATGTTTATCAAAGTACAATTTATATTTGAGCTCCCCTTCACGACTCTTAACAAGAAAATCATGCGCTAGCATACTCTTATAATCTAAATAAGCACGGGGCAGCGCTGTTTCTTCTTTCTCCTCATGCCTAATAGGTATCTCAAAATATTCAGCTAGGCGTGAAGCATAAATGCCTCCAAAGATGGGGCCTTTAGTACGGTTCAGACTTAACCGTCTAGCAACAATTCCACCCATACTAACAGAGTTATTGCGGTATAGACCATGGAACAAAATTATAATATGAGGAATGCTAAGGTTTCCACAGTTCCCGTGGCCAATCAAACAACGACTAGCAAATAAGGCAAAGTAGCGCAAAACAGGAAAATGTATGCTAGTAATTCTTGCATCAGAAACCTTCCTGGTTTCTCCCACAGTGATAGTGTTAATAAAAGCTTCCACTTCATTACGGTATGGTTCATCTAAGGTGCCCTCAAAGGGTATTTTGAAAACCTCGCAAAATTCAGCTAATGGCATTTCCTTAACAACGTCATATAAATGAAACTCTACTGTTGGAGGTGATTTCTTAGGGAAAAAGTAGAAGTTCTGCACAAAATTATTTGTGAGTAAGAGATACTGATGACGTTGGTCGCGGAGGAAGTTGGTGAGGCCGGTGTTCTCAATTAATAGATAGAAATCCTCATGAATCCCGGCTCTCCTCAAGAAGTCATCGGAAGGCCATTCACACGGCCGAACCTCCGCGATGCGAGGCAAATGAAATCTGGGCTTCTGCTCTTCTTCCTTTTGTTTTTCCTTCGAGCTTCGACTCGACGAGCCCCTCAAAAGTCTCTTCATTATTTCTGAAATAATCTGAAATTTTTAGTAACTTCAAACAAAAGTGAACCAACTTCAATAAAACTGATAGCAACTACTCATACAAGTGCCTAGAGCATATATCAAGCATTAGAACTACTTGGAACCATATAAATTTGACATGCAAGCTCAAGAACATGGTCACCTATGCAGCACAAATTTGCAATGAATAAAGCACTAGAACAAAAACTAGTTGGACCAATGGAGGAGTCACATACCAAGGAACAATCTCCCCAAGCAGTTTTGCGAGAGGTGCTTTGAGCAAGGAGATCGAAAATCACAGCAAAAGCGGCTGGAACACGAGCTTGAGTTGGTTTTTCGGGTTTGTGTGAGGCAGAGGGAGGGAGTCCTGGATTAGGGGGTGTCCGGATAGCCGGACTACCATCATCAGCCGAACTATCATTGGCCGGACTATCATCATCGACCGGACTCCAAGACTATGAAGATACAAGATTGAAGAGTTCGCCCCGTGTCCGGATGGGACTTTCCTTGGCGTGGAAGGCAAGCTTGGCGATATGGATATGTAGATCTCCTACCATTGTAACCGACTCTATGTAACCCTAGCCCTCTCCGGTGTCTATATAAACCGGATGGCTTTAGTCCGTAGGACTAGAAGGACAACAACCCTTACAATCATACCATAGGCTAGCTTCTAGGGTTTAGCCTCCTTGATCTCGTGGTAGATCCACTCTTGTAAACATCCACAATATCAATATCAGTCGAGCAGGACATAGGGTTTTACCTCCATCAAGAGGGCCCGAACCTGGGTAAAACATCGTGTCCCTTGTCTCCTGTTACCATCCGCCTAGACGCACAGTTCGGGACCCCCTACCCGAGATCCGCCGGTTTTGACACCGACACAGAGGAAGAAGATGGGTGCAGGGATAAGTGGAGGAGGGCCACCGTGGGCCCACGAGGCATGGGGCGCGCCAGGGGTAGGCGCGCCTCCACCCTCGTGGCAGTGGCAGCTCCCCATGTAATTTTTGCACAAGAAATCCTCAAATATTCCCAAAAAATCATATTAAATTGGCATGGCACTCTGAGGACTTTTATTTTCATGATATTTTTGTATTGCACGGATAAATCAGGAAACAGACAGACAGATACTATTTTACTTTATTTCTACTAAATAACAGAGAATATAAAGAGGGTACCGAAGGTTGTGCTTCTAGTTTCATCCATCTCATGCTCATAAAAAAGAATCCACTAACAAGGTTGATCAAGTCTTGTTAACAAACTCATTCCGATAATCATGGAACCGAGAAATTTCAATAACACTATGTTACCTCAACGGGGATATGGACATCCCCAATAATAAGTATATCATATTTCTTCTTGACAGAGGGAGGGAAATTCAAAACCTCCAAATATAATCGATGGAATTTTTCCAATAGAGTTGATACTATGAACTTGAGGTTGTTTCCTCGGAAAGTTTACCGTATGCTCATTACCATTAACATGAAAAGTAACATTGCCTTTGTTGCAATCTATAACAGCCCCTGCAGTATTAAGGAAAGGTCTTCCAAGAATAATAGACATACTATCATCCTCGGAATATCAAGAATAACAAAGTCCGTTAAAATAGTAACGCTTTGCAACCACAACAGCACATCCTCACAAATACCGACAGGTATAGCAGTTTATTTATCAGCCATTTGCAAAGATATTTCAGTAGGTGTCAACTTATTCAAGTCAAGTCTACGATATAAAGAGAGAGGCATAACAGTAACACCGGCTCCAAGATCACATAAAGCAGTTTGAACATAATTTCTTTTAATGGAGCATGGTATAGTAGGTACTCCTGGATCTCCAAGTTTCTTTGGTATTCCACCCTTAAAGTGTAATTAGCAAGCATGGTGGAAATTTCAGCTTCAGGTATCTTTATTTTATTAGTAATGATATCCTTCATATACTTAGCATAAGGATTTGTTTTGAGCACATCAGTTAATCGCATACACAAAAAGATAGGTCTAATCATTTCAGCAAAGCGCTCAAAATCCTCATCATCCTTTTTCTTGGATGGTTTGGGAGGAAAAGGCATGGGTTTCTGAACCCATGGTTCACTTTCTTTACTATGTTTCCTAGAAACGAAGCCTCTTTTATCATAACGTTGATTCTTTGATTGTGGGTTGTCAAGATCAACAACAGGTTCAACTTCTACATCATTATCATTACAAGGTTGAGCATCATCATGAACATTATCATTAACATTTCCACTAGGTTGAGCATCATCATGAAGCCTCTTTTGGAAGAACTAGGTGCATCAATATTATTTCTCTGAGAATCTTGCTCGATTCTCTTAGGGTGTCCTTCAGGATACAAAGGTTCCTGAGTCATTCTACCAGTTCTAGTAGCCACTCTAACAGCATAATCATTTTTCTTACTATTCATTTCATTAAGCACTTCTTTTTGAGCTTTAAGTCCTTGTTCTACTTGAGTGGTAACCATAGAAGCATGTTTGCTAACAAGTTTAAGTTCACCTCTAATATTAGCCATATAATCACTCAAGCGCTTAATCATAAAGGTATTCTGTTTTAATTGTCTACCAAAATAAGCATTAAAGTCATCTTGCTTAAACATAAAGTTATCAAACTCATCCAAGCAATCGACTAGCAATTTTAGTAGGAAGGACTTCAGCTTTATCATACCTATAGAGAGAATTTACCTTTACTACCGTGTCGGGATATCGGGAGGTTCTTCAAGAAATAAGTAATTGAGATCATATACTTCTTCAACAAAGTGTAAATTAAGACCATGTATTTCTTCAATAGGAGGTAAATTCTTAACATCTTCAGCTTTAATACCTTTTTCTTTCATAGATTTCTTTGCCTCTTGCATATCTTCGACTGAGAAATAGAACACCTCTTCTTCGGAGTTGGTTTAGGAATAGGCTCAAGAATTGGCTCAGAGCTGGCTCGGAGTTGGCTCAGAGGTGCCCAATTATTTTCATTTGTCAACATATTATTTAATAAAATTTCAGCTTCATCCTGTGTTCTTTCCCTGAAAAGAGAACCAGCACAACTATCCAGGTAATCTCTGGAAGCATCGGTTAGTCCATTATAAAAGATATCAAGTATTTCAGGTTTCTTAAGAGGATGATCAGGAAAAGCATTAAGTAACTTGAGAAGCCTCCCCCAAGCTTGTGGGAGACTCTCTTCTTCAATTTGCATAAAATTATATAAATCCCTCAAAGCAGCTTGTTTCTTATGAGCAGGGAAATATTTAGCAGAGAAGTAATAAATCATATCCTGGGGACTTTGCACACAACCAGGATCAAGAGAATTAAACCATTTCTTAGCATCACCCTTTAATGAGAACGGAAATATTTTGAGTAAATAAAGGTAGCGCGATCTCTCATTATTAGTAAACAGGGCAGCTATATCATTTAACTTAGTAAGATGTGCCACAACAGTTTCAGATTCATAGCAATAAAAAGGATCAGATTCAACCAAAGTAATTATATCTGGATCAACAGGAAAATCATAATAATCCTGATCAGGAACACAAATAGGTGAAGTAGCAAAAGCAGGGTCGGGTCTCATCCTATCTCTAAAAGATTCTTTACTCCATTTAACTAGCAACCTCTTAAGTTCATATCTATCCTGGCAAGCAAGAATGGCTGCTGTAGATTCAGCATCGAAAAGATAGCCCTCAGGAATAGCAGGCATATTATCATCATTACTAACATCATCGTGTTCAGTTTCAATAATTTCTATTTCTCTAGACCTAGAAATTTGTTCATCTAGAAATTCACCAAGGGGCACAGTAGTATCAAGCATAGAAGTAGTGTCATCATAAGTATCATGCATAGCGTAGTGGCATCATCAATAACATGCGACATATCGGAACAAATAGCGTAGCAGGTTTAGGTGTCGCTAGCTTACTCATAATGTAAGGTGAATCAAGTGCGAGCTAGATGGCAGTTCCTTACCTCCCTTGTAGTTGAGGGATAAATTGTTGTCTTAGCGCCTTTCAAATTCTTCATAGTGTCCAGCAGATATAAATCCCAAGTGACTCAAAGAATAGAGCTATGCTCCCGAAACGGCGCCGTAAAAAGGTCTTGATAACCCACAAGTATAGGGGATCGCAACAGTTTTCGAGGGTAGAGTATTCAACCCAAATTTGTTGATTCGACACAAGGGGAGCCAAAGAATATTCTCAAGTATTAGCAGCTGAGTTGTCAATTCAACCACACCTGGAAACTTAATATCTGCAGCAAAGTGTTTAGTAGGAAAGTAATATGATAGTGGTGGTAACGGTAACAAAAGTAAAGACATCAAAAGTAATGTTTTTGGTATTTTGTAGTGATTGTAACAGTAGCAATGGAAAAGTAAATAAGTGTAAACCAGTATATGGAAAACTCAGAGTCACCGGATCGTGATGGATAATTATGCCGATGTGGTTCATCATGTAACACCATAACATAGGGTGACACAGAACTAGCTCCAGTTCATCAATGTAATGTAGGCATGTATTCCGTAAATAGTCATATGTGCTTATGGAAAAGAACTTGCATGACATCTTTTGTCCTACCCTCCCGTGGCAGCGGGATCCTAATGGAAACTAAGGGATATTAAGGCCTTCTTTTAATAGAGAACCGGAACAAAGCATTAGCACATAGTGAATACATGAACTCCTCAAACTATAGTCATCACCGGGAGTGGTCCCGATTATTGTCACTTCGGGGTTGCCGGATCATAACACATAGTAGGTGATTATAGACTTGCAAGATAGGATCAAGAACACACATATATTCATGAAAACATAATAGGTTCATATCTGAAATCATGGCACTCGGGCCCTAGTGACAAGCATTAAGCATAGCAAAGTCATAGCAACATCAATCTCAGAACATAGTGAATACTAGGAATCAAACCCTAACAAAACTAACTCGATTACATGATAAATCTCATCCAACCCATCACCGTCCAGCAAGCCTACGATGGAATTACTCACGCACGGCGGTGAGCATCATGAAATTGGTGATGGAGGATGGTCGATGATGACGACGGCGATGAATCCCCCTCTCCGGAGCCCCGAATGGACTCCAGATCAGCCCTCCCGAGAGAGATTAGGGCTTGGCGGCGGCTCCGTATCATAAAACGCGATGAAACTTTCTCTCTGATTTTTTTTCTCCCCAAAAGCCAATATATGGAGTTGGTGTTGGCGTCGGAGGGCCACCAGGGGGACCACGAGGTAGGGCGGCGCGCCCAGGGGGGAGGGGCGCGCCCCCCACCCTCGTGGACAGGGTGTGGGTCCCCTGGTCTTCATCTTTGGCGAGGATTTTTTTAATTTATTCTAAGATATTCCGTGGAGTTTCAGGCCATTCCGAGAACTTTTGTTTTCTGCACATAAAACAACACCATGGCAATTCTGCTGAAAACAGCGTCAGTCTGGGTTAGTTCCATTCAAATCATACAAGTTAGAGTCCAAAACAAGGGCAAAAGTGTTTGGAAAAGTAGATACGACGGAGATGTATCACACAGCCCGCGCGGAGCGGGGGCGCGACCGTCTTCGGGCCCCAGACCCAGGTGGAGGCGGTGCTGGATGCCATCAGCCACCGTCTGCGGGGCCAGGCGGAGCGCCTCGGGGTCTTCGCCTGGGCCGAGACGGAGCGAACGCGCGACCTGGAGCGCGCCATCCTAGTAAGTCCTTCTTCCTCTTGTTTTATTGTGATTTTATCTCTGTGGGGGCGCGCCAACGCACCCACTGGGTGTAGCCCCCGAGATTCGGGCCAACTGTGTAATAGTTGGGCCAAATCTTAGGCCTTGTGTTGACTTTGGTCTTCTTTTCAGCATCTTGACGCCTTCCGGATCGAGGCCTACAACCGGCTCCTGGGCAAGCATCGGGAGCTCAGGGAGCAGCTTGCTGCCAAGGAGGAGGAGCTTCGCGCCGCACTGTGTACTTTTGCTGAGCTTTCTTCTAGTGGGGCGCGCTTAGCGCACTCCATCGGTGTAGCCCCGAGATTCAGGCCAACTATGCAACAGTTGGGCCAAATCTTAGGCCTTGTCTTATTTTTTCTTCCTGCTGAGTTCTTCTTCTTTGCAGCCGAGGTGCTGTCTTGGCGGACCCGGCTGTTCCGGGCCGGTCATCACTATGACCGGCTCGTTGCTGATTCCGGGCGTCTCGGCATCGAGGCGGCGCGGGCGAGGGCGGAGGCGGCCGCGGCCCGGCGGTCTCTTGACGAGGCCAGCCGGCTGCACGAGCAGTTGGCGGGTCACAAGAGCCGCCTCGAGGCCGAGGTGGAGCTTCTTAAGGCAGAGGCCGCCAAGGCGGTGGAGGCGCAGCAGGCCCTGATTGAGGCGGACCAACAGCGCGGCCAGCTGGCTGACGATAAGGGGCGGCTCCAGGACGAGGTGGAGCGTCTGCGGGAGCAGGCCACCGCGGCGGATGAGGCCCGCCAGGCCAAGGCTCGCCGCGGTGAGGCGGCCGAGAAGGCGATCGAAGACAAGGACACCGAGCTGAAGGCGGCCCTTGCTAAGGCGGCCGACCGAGAGGGCGCCGGGAGCGGGACTGCGTTTTGAGAGGGAGCGACGTGGTACGTTGCTCGAGGCACAGCACCTGGAAGAGTCCTTCTCCAGTAAGTGTTGCTTCTTTGTTGTTTGCCGGGTCGGGACCCGGCCCTTTCTTCCTTGTTGCCCTTCTGACTTGCTTCGCCTTTGGCTGCAGGGGCCTTTCCGGAGATGCAGCGGCTGGCGAAGGAAGCCGTCCGCTATCAGCGTGACCCGACCGGTGTTGTCGGGTCCGGGACGGATCCGCTGACGGCTTGGACCTTCCCGGAGATCGTTGCCGCTGCTGAGGCCCGGCTGGGGGCCTTGGGAACGCAGATGGAGCGGCTGTCCCGAGCCAGTACCGTGATGACGCGACCTTGTGGCCGGGTTCCTTCCATCCGCGCAGCTTCTCGCGCCTTGCGCGCTGGTTGGAGATGGGCCCGGATCGCCTTAGCGACTGGCGCGTTTCTGCCGCCCGGGCCGGTGCTGAGATGGCGCTCCGGATCGCGCTGTCTTGGCATCCGGATCTTCAGCTGGACGCGCTGATGGGTCAGCGCGCTGGCTAGGAGTCGTTGCTGCAGGAGCACGCCGGCCGGATCGCCTCCCGGGCCAGCTACATCGCCGGATTCTCCTTCCACGACGAGTTCCATCCGGAACGGACGGAAGACGGAGCGGTCGTGGCTGTCGACAACTACGGCTTGCTTCTTCGCGACCCGGAGGACAGCTCGGAGGAGAAGGGCGTCTACGGCGACGCGGAGGTCGGAGAGGACACCGGTGCTTCTCTGGACCCGGAGGCCAGCCGGGGAGAGCCGTCGACGTCGCGGCGCGGCGCTGGGAATGCCTGAGAATCTTTTGTAGGAAATTCTGTTAAGTAGCAGGTCCACCCATCCACTGGGGGTTTTCAGGGAACTCGGGCCGTTGTCCTTTGCTTGAAACATTTATGTGTAAATGTTGTGAGTGTTTATTTGCTTTTTGCCTTCTTCTTTTTTCGAACTTATTTCATGCGTTGCTCCTCCCTGAAGCTTCCTCCCCCCCCCCCCCCGCGAGACAGACGGCCGAGGCTCCGGTCCGTGACAAGGGGTTCGGCTCTTCGAGAGGTGGCTGCAGGAGTTGGGTCCTTAAAAAACGTTGAGCGCGAGGGAAACACCCAATGGGTCGGCTGGCGGCAATCCGGCTTGGCCGGTTGGCGAGCAGCCGGTCGTGCGGCTAACTTAGTTGACGAGCGTCGGGCCGTGTTAGTCAACCCGGCGGCTTTGACTTAGTGTATGAATCGTAGGGGAGCTTTAGCCCGTTGTGCTTGGCCGCCGTCAGCCATAGCTGGATCTGCGGTTTTAGGGCGAAGTGGGGGGGGGGGGCGGCATCCTAACTTATCAGGAATCACTAAGCGAAGTGGCGGGGTGATGATCAAGCCGGCCAGCCCCCGAGCCCCCGGGTCGAGCCGGCGGCCGGGTTCGGTAGTAAGGTGGTGTGAAATATGGACGCAATAAATTGGTCGGCAAAAGGCAGCCCCCGAGTCTCGTTCAGGGACCCCATAGTTTCATATGCTTACAAAAGGAGTTGATACATACATTCATTCGGCTAACTGTAAAACGGACGAAGGAGTTCCGCGTTCCACGGCCGGGTCGTTTCTTCGCCGGTGGTGTCCCTCTTGCGCGCTCTTCGATTTGGCGGTGTCGATGAGGTAGTAGGCGCTATGGTCGCAAAGCCCTGCTCACGGCGAACGGGCCTTCCCATGGAGAGGACAGTTTGTGCTGGCCTGCTCGCTTTGGACGAAGTCGGAGGACGAGGTCGCCATGAATGCGAGAGGCTTGATCTTCTTGCTGTGGCAGTGCCTCAAGCCTTGCTGGTAGATAGCCGAGCGGCTAAGTGCCAGAAGGCGCTCCTCTTCGAGCAGGTCGATGCCATCTTCGCGTGCTTCTCTTGCCTCTTCTTCAGTGTACATCGTGACGCGCGGCGAGTCAAACTCGACATCGGTCGGGATGATGGCTTCTGATCCGTAGACGAGGAAGAACGGGGTGAACCCGGTCGACCGGTTTGGTGTCGTGCGCAGACTCCAGAGAACCGCGCGCAACTCGTCGAGCCAACTGCCGGGTGAGCGGATAAGTGGCTCGACGAGTCGCGGTTTGATGCCGGACAGATGAGTCCGCTGGTTCGCCGACCTGCCCGCTGGACTGCGGATGTGCCACGGAGGCCAGGTCGAGGCGGATGCCGGAGACGGAGCAGTATTGCTCGAGCGCGCCCTTGGCGAAGTTGGTGTCGTTGTCGGTGATGATGCTGTTCGGCATGTCGTAGCGCACCGCTATGTCTTTGACGAACCGGACGACTGTTGGCCCGTCCAGTTTCTTGATTGGTCTTGCCTCGATCCATTTGGTGAACTTGTCCACTGCCACCAGCAGGTGCGTCATGCCGCCTCGAGCGGTTTTGAAGGGTCCCACCATGTCAAGTCCCCAGACCACGAAGGGCCAGGCGATCGGGATGGTGCGGAGTGCTGACGCCGGCTGGTGGCTGCGTTTGCTGAAGCGCTGGCATCCTTCGCACTTGAGGACGAGCGACTCAGCGTCTTCGAGGGCCGTTTGCCAGTAGAAGCCATGGCGGAACGCCTTGGCCACGATGGACCGAGACGCGGCGTGGTGCCCGCACTCGCCCTGGTGAATGTTGAGGAGGATGTCGATGCCGCGGTCCTGCTCGACGCAGCGTTGGAACACGCCGGTAGAGCTGCGTTTGACGAGCTTGTTGTTTATGATGGTGTAGGCGGATGCCCGGCGCTGAACTTGCCGAGCCTCGGTCTCGTCCATGGGGAGAACCCCGTTCTCCAGCCATTCTGATATTGGCAGGGCCCAAGATGGGGCCGTGATGGTGGTGAAGACGGCCACCTGGGTGGGTTCCGAGTCGGCGGCTCCTGGGCCGGGTTGAGAAGCCCCCAGGTTGGTGGCGGCGACAGCCGGGTCCGGGGTGATGGTGGCCGGGTTGAGCTGAGCAGCCCCCGGGCCGGGTTGAGCAGCCCCCGGGCTGGGTTCGGTAGTCCCCGGGCCGGGTTCAACAGTCCCCGGGCTGGGTTGAGCAGTCCCCAGGCCGGCTTGCGGCGCGGCCGGGTCTTCTGGGATGTGGATGGACTCAGAGTCCGGCGATGGCTTGACGGACGGCTTGCGTAGGTGCTCAAGGGAGACGCCGGACAGGATGGCTTGACGTGACGAGGCGATCTTGGCGAGCGTGTTGGCTGCCTCGTTCTTCGCGCACGGGACATGGAGGAACTCGGAGCCATCAAAGGATCCGGACAGCTTCTGGATGAGGAAGCGATAGCTTGCCATGTTGGGGTCGTGGGCGTCCCACTCGCCGGAGCACCGCTGCACAACCAAGTCCGAGTCGCCGTAGCACAGGATGCGCCGGATGCCGAGTTCCTTGGCAAGTCGGAGGCCGTGCACAAGGGCTTCGTATTCGGCGACGTTGTTGGAGGCGGCGGCGGATCTGGAGGCGAGCGGAGTCGGTCACCCTTCGGGGATGACAGTACGATGTCGGCCCCTAAGCCGAGTCGCATCTTGGACCCGTCGAAGTGCATGCGCCAGTGCGTCGAGTCGGGAGGCGGCGGCAAGTACTGGGTCTCGGGAGACTTGATCGTGGTGCGGGGCTCGTAGAGGATGGTGTGGCCAGCTAGCTGGATCGCCCACTTGGCGACCCGGCCGGAGGCGTCCCGGCACCCGATGATTTCTCCGATAGGCGCCGTGCTGACGACGGTGACGACATGTTCTTGAAAGTACTGCTTCAGCTTCTTGGCGGTGAGGTACACGCCGTAACACATCTTCTGGTAGTGCGGGTAGTTCTGCTTGGAGGTGGAGAGCACTTCGCTCAGGTAGTAGACCGGACGCTGGACGGCCTGGATCTTGCCCTTCTCCGGTCGCTCAGCCGGCTTAGAAACCGGCTGACCGAGGCCAGGCAGCCTGTGAACTTCTGGACATCGCGCAGCCGGGTTGGCTTGCGCATGCGCTCGATGGCCTTGATCTTCTCCGGGTTCGCCTCGATGCCGCGTTCCGAGACGAGGAAACCGAGCAGCTTTCCGGTTGGGACGCCGAAGACACACTTTTCCGGGTTCAGCTTGACCTTGTATTCGCGGAGGTTGGCGAATGTTTCCGTCAGATCGTCGAGGAGCTTGAGGTAATGCTTGGTCTTCACCACGATATCATCCACGTACACGTGGATGTTCTTGCCGAGTTGCGGTAGCAGGCACTTCTGCATGCAGCGTTGGAAGGTGGCGCCAGCGTTCTTCAACCCAAACGACATGGTGATGTAGCAGTACGCTCCAAAGGGCGTGATGAAGGACGTCTTCAGGGCATCGGCCGGGTCCAGCTTGATCTGGTGATAGCCGGAGTAGGCGTCCAGAAAGGACAGCAGCTCGCACCCGGTGGTCGAGTCGATGACTTGGTCGATCCGCGGAGGGCGAACGGATCCTGGGACAGGCCTTGTTGAGGCTGGTGTAGTCGATACACATCGCCGTGTCTTGTTCTTCTTCAGATTTAAGACTGGATTGGCCAGCCACTCGGGGTGAAACACTTCCATTATGAAGCCGGCCGCCAAGAGCTTGGCGACCTCTTCACCAATGGTTCTTCTCTTCGGAAAATCGACGGAGGGATTGATGGACATGCTTGGCATCCTTGCGGATGTGGAGTTTGTGCTCGGCGTACTTCCTCGGGATACCCGGCATGTCTTTGGGGGTCCATGCGAAGATATCCCAATTCTCATGGAGGAAGTCGATGAGCTCGCCTTCCTATTTGCTGTCGAGGCGGGCGCCTACGACAACATACTTGCTGCAGCTGGGGTCTTCCGGGTTCAGCTTCACTTTCTTGGTTTCCTTGGAGGGCTTGAAGGCGGCCTCATCGGCCGGGTCCAGGGTTGGGATCGATGCGTCGGAGGCATCGCCGGCCAGGGCGACGATCCGGTCGAGCTGGCGCCGCTCCTCGGCAATGACCAGCGACTCGGCCAGCTTGGCGCTGTCTCGGGCGCACTCCAGAGACTTGCGGTAGTCACCGGTGAAGGTAATGAGGCCCTTGGGATCCGGCATCTTCAACTTCAGGTACGCGTAGTGGGGAACCGCCATGAACTTGGCGAGCGCGTGCCGGCCCAGCAGAGCGTGGTACGCGTTGGACAGGTCCAGCACTTCGAACCAGATTGGTTTGCGTCGGAAGTGGCTGCTGTCGCCAAACAGGACGTCGAGCCGGGCCCGACCAATGGGCGAACAGGAGAGGCCGGGTACGATGCCGTGGAAGACGGTCCGGGTTGGCTCTAGGTCTTCGGCCTTGAGGCCGAGCTTGGTCATCGTGTCGCGGTAGAGGATGTTGATGCTGCTGCCGCCATCGATGAGGACTCGGGAGAACTTGCAGGTGCGCCGCGTGACGATCACAGGGTTGAGGACGAGGGCGTACCCACCCGGACTCGGCATGACTGCCGGGTGATCCTCCCGGGTCCAGGTGATCGGGCGCTCCGACCAATGCATGAAGTCCGTCTTGGCCGGAACGACGGTGTTCACCTCCTGCCGGAGGAGGCGCTCGCTGCGCTTGTCGTCGCCGAGGCTAGTGAAGACGATGTAGGCCGCGTTCTGGTCCGGGTAGGCGTCGTTCCGCATCGCACCACCGGCGGGGGGCGGTGGTGGAGGCGGAGGCGGCTGTCCCCCGCCCGGAGCCGGAGCCGGATGAGGCGGGACGTCGCCCCTCATGAGGTGCTTGGTGATGGTGCACTGCCGAAGCGTGTGCGTGGAGGGTCTTGCCCCGCTGTGGTGCTTGCATGGAGCGTCGAGCATCTCCTCAAAGCTCATGGCGGGTTGCCACGCCATCTTGCCGGTCTGCCGGCGCTTCGCTGTCGGGTCCGCCGCGGGTTCGGCGGCCGCGACGAGCCGGTTGTCGTGACATTGCGCCGGCTGCTCGGCCTTGCGCTTGTTGTTCTGGTGGTGCTGCTGCCGGCTGCCTTTGTCGGCCGGTTTCTGTGGAGGGACCGGCTTCGCCTTGCCGGCCTTGTCCAGCGCCACTTGGATCTTCATGGCGGAGTCGGTGTTGGCGTACTTGTCCGCCGTCACCATGAGCGCGGCCATGGTGGACGGCTCGGAGTGTAGAAGCTTGTGCTTGAGGAGGGTGCCGTCTCGGCACCCGTTGACGAAGTATTGGATCGCCTGGACTTCATGGATGCCCTCACAGCTGTTCCGGAGCTCGGTCCAGCGTGCGAGGTACTCGCGGCCGGTCTCCGTCGGCCCCTGCACGCACATGGCGAGCTGACTGGTGCGACCGGGTCGCTTGTACGTCCCCGTGAAGTTGCGGACAAACGCTTCCTC
This sequence comes from Aegilops longissima, assembly GCA_021605205.1. Classification (NCBI taxonomy): domain Eukaryota; kingdom Viridiplantae; phylum Streptophyta; class Magnoliopsida; order Poales; family Poaceae; genus Aegilops; species Aegilops longissima. The sequence goes on along the minus strand of CM038681.1, from coordinate 533,210,161 downwards.
GAAATCGACCCATGCAATGATGCTGCCCGTCGGCAGGCTGTTCAACCATGTGCGAGCCGATCCTTGGAGCATGAGTGGTGCGTAGCTCACGGCGAGACGACAATTGGCACCGGTGATGCCAATGGCCGTGGTGTAGTCGGTGAGCCAGTCTTCTGGCTTCATGGTCCCATTGTACTTGGGGGTGTCGCGGGGGAGCGTGCATACCTTGGGGAAGGGCTCCTCCCAGATGCGTGGGCCGAAACACGCCGGCCCGATAGCGCCGCTCTCCTCCACCTCCATGGAGCGAGCGAGCTGATCGAGGCGGTGGCGCGCGTCGGCGTCGTCGATGGCGCACGGGCCGAGTCGACTGGCGGCCTGGCCTCGAGGGGCCGGGTCGGCTGGAGCCGGACGCCGGCCAGGCTGGCCGGGTCCTTGTTGGGTCTCTGGGGCGGGCTCGTTTCCCAGAGCGTCGGTGGCAGTGCCGTCCGGGTTGCGCCGGGTTCGGCCCCGACCGGAGTGCGCCTCGCTGGGCGGCGAAGAGGCCGTGTGCAGGAGTTCGCCGGGTCCGCCAAGGCGGGCGGAGCCGGACCCCGCCGGCTTGGCGAGCTGGTTGAGGCGATCCTACTGAGTGTTGGCAGCGTGGAGGAGCTCGCGCATCCGCCCGATGCGCTCCCTGAGCTCCTCGCCCGCGAGTTGGTCGAGGCCAATCGCGGTTGCCTCCGCAGCGTGCATTTTCTTGACTGGGGTCTCGTAGACGGTCCGGCCGGCCCCGAAAGCCCGGCCGATCGCTCCTCCCCGGGCGCGAGTATCAGCGGCCCGGCTGGGCTCGGCCGCGGCGGGCGTGAATCCGTGGGCGGCGTCGTGCTCCATCTGAGCAGCTTCCAGGCGGTGTCTAGTGGCGGCCAGCGTCTCGGACAGGTCCAGCATTTGCTGGCGCCTGTCCTCGAGTTGGTGGCGTCGACGTCGGTGCCGATGGGAATGCGGAGGCTCTGCATCGCAGCGTGCAGCGGGTCAGTCTCCGTCTGAGCCGCAGCGGCCGCGGCTTCGGCGGCTCTTCTCGTCTTGCTCGACGAGGAAGAGGCGCCATCGCCGGTGACTCGAGCTGCCCCACGGTGGACGCCAACTGTCGTGGTGGGCGCACGGCAGATGCCAAGCGATGGCTAAAGAGAGGAGGAGGCTCGAGGGCGCTGGTGGGCTTCGGAGGCGAGGTTGATATGCGCGGGCGCGGGACGCCGGACATACCCAGGTTCGGGGCTCTCCGGAGAGATAACACCCCTAGTCCTACCGAGTTTAGTTGGATGGTGGATAGTACAATGTTGCTCCTGGAGCTGTTTGGAGGAGGAAGGAGACTGGCCAAGGCTCCGGCTGTTCCTTCTCCTTGGTGTTGCTATGTCTCTGTTGAATATCTTGTGTCGTCTGTGCTCTCTATCTCGTCGTCTCTAGCACGGACTCCTGGGGGGTTTTATAGACCAACCCACCAAGGGTTACAATGGTAATATGCCGAGTCAGTGGGCCCGTATAGTCGGTGTCCGGGGTGCCAGGCTGGGTCCCGCATGGGGGCTTCTGGTTCACCGGGTTCCCCTAGGTGCGGGCCCCGCGTGCCTAGGGGGACTGTGCGCCGTCTTGTCGATCGTCGTGGCGTGGCGGGTCGAAGTCGCGCATGTGTTCTCCGTCAGCCTCCGCTTCTTTGTCGTCGCCGCCGTAAGCGGGAACACTGTTGCCATGCCAGCCCTGGTCAGCGGGTAGGTAAGGGGCACTGTTTCCACGCTCTGGCTGACCACGGGCATGGGCGGGGGCACTGTAGTCTTGGTCATCAGTGACTGGGGTCTCGTCCCATCGTACGGCCTAGATGGGACGGGAGCTGACCCGTGGCTGGGTTGCCGTGGACGCCATGGGTGGGTTGGCTTACTGGGGAAGCCAAGGCTGCGCCGGGTTGACGTACCTTGCCGAGTCGAGGGTCTTCGCCGGGTCATGCGCCTTGCCGAGTCGAGCGACCCGGCCTGGCGCATGCCGGTTTGCGAGGCGATGCGGGCCCCACTGTTTTTGAAATAGATCCGGGTTCTGTTGCCTGCCCGGGGTTCATCCCCCCGACACTCGCGATACATCAAGATCGTGCCAAGTCAAGAACACGAGAGAGAGAGAGAGATCAAACACATAGCTACTGGTACATACCCTCAGCCCCGAGGGTGAACTACTCCCTCCTCGTCATGGAGAGCGCCGAGATGATGAAGATGGCCACCGATGAGGGTTCCCCCTCAGGTGCCGAACAGGTGCCGATTGGTTTTTGGTGGCTACAGAGGCTTGCGGCGGCGGAACTCCCGATCTATCTTCTGTTCTGGAAGTTTTATGATACGTAGGTATATATGGGTGCAGGTGGTACGTCGGTGGAGCTACGGGGGCCCCACGAGGCAGGGGGCGCGCCCTAGGGGGTGGGCGCGCCCCCACCCTCGTGAGCACCTCCCGTATGTCCTGACGTAGAGTCCAAGTCTATCCGGTGGCTTTCCTTCCAAAAATAACTTCTCCAGCTTGATTTCGCCCGCTTTAGACTCGTTTGATATTCCTTTTCTTCGAAACACCGAAATAGGCATAAAATAGCAAATCTGGGCTGGGCCTCCGGTTAATAGGTTAGTCCCAAAAGTAATATAAAGGTGGAAAATAAAGCCCAATGTTGCCTAAAACAGTAGATAATATAGCATGGAACAATCAAAAATTATAGATACGTTGGAGACGTATCAGTCACACCGACAAGGTCGGGCTATATATACCCACGGGCAAAAATTTGGAAACTTTCTCCAAACTCTTTCACCCGCTGTAGCTCGCTTCCGCCTCCGGTCTCCGGATCGCCCTCCTCGCCGCCACCGCCTCCGATCGCTGGTCTCCGCCACAAACAGAATTCACCCCGCCGTTGCCGCCAGAGCGAGTTCATCGCCAAGCTAGGGTATGGACTCGATCACAGTGCTATCCCCGTCCGATTCCTAGCACATTGTGTTCATCATGATTCTTGCCACGATTGAAACTATTCTATCCAGTCAAAACACTCCGTAGATTAGAGGTGAATTGAAAATTTAGGGTTAGGTTTCCGCCGAAACCATCTCGGACCCACCGAGTTGCAGAACTCGGTTCCACCGATTCGGCTAAGGCCATTGCACAAGTGATTCTCGGTCTGACCGAGAATTGCGAATCGGTGTGACCGAATTCAGGACTTTGTGAAACCCTAGCAGTCTCGGTGCCACCGAACTGTGACTCGGTCTGACCGATTTCACTAGTTTAGGTTCCAAAAGCTGCTTCGGTATCACTGAGTTTGCAAATTGGTTGATCCGAAATGCTTTATGTGGAAAACTAAAACTAAGTTTTTGAATACTTTTGCAAAAACCTCTGTATTTTGTGATGCTCATCCACTCTATCTCATCTATATCTATTCACAGGGTCTGCAGTCAGTGTTTGCAACATGTCTGATCAAAGTGACAGCCAGAACAAGTCAGAGGAGCAGATTGAGATGAGTGGGGGCACTAGTCCCTCTAGCAGCTCTGATGAGGGTAGCAGGAGCACTCCAAGCAACTTGCCCAAAGCTTCCACCAGGACAAGAAAGAAGAGAACCTTAGAATCTGAGGATGAAGACTATGTGGCTGCTGAGGATGAGGCCATTTCCAAGAAAGTGCTCAAGAAGGAGTATGGCACAGCTGCTGCCACCAAGCCTGGTATGAAGACCAAAGTACCTGCCAAAATGATTCCCATGTCTAAAGCCAGAGCCTCCACTCAAGCACCTTTGGAATCTGAACCCAAAGAGGTTGCTGCTGAAGGGAAGAAAAGGAAGGAAAGGGTCAAGAAGACAATGGCCAGAGTTATTGGAAAGCCTTCCATGATGGAAGAGGAAAGAGAAGAAGAGGTTGCTGCACCAGCACCCAAGGCTCAGAAGCTTATGGGTGATGCTATTAGGTCAGGGGCTGCATCATCAAAGCCCAAAGAAGAACCTAAAGCTGCCTCCAAACCCAAGATTGCACCAAAGAGGAGTACTAGAAACATTCCAGCTGCTGAGAAGAACAAGGCTCCCATGCCTGAAATTGTTGCTGGGGAAGAAGATGATGAGACACATGTCTTGAGAAAATTGAAGCCAAAAATTCCAGATCATAATGATGCTCATCCTGTAGCTGAGAACATGAAGATCAGGAGAGACTCATGATTGAGGCTATGGAGAGAGTCAGATCCATATGCCACCAGAAGAAGAACTGTTGTGGATTACATGTTCCATACCAAGGAACAACAGGACTTCTATGAGACAATTTTTCTTGACAAGAAGCCAATAGTGTGTGACATGAGGTGGGTCGACTGGACCTACATGAAGGAAAATGAGGAACACTATCCTGGTGTGTATGACAGCTTTCAAAGGCATGTGGAGTTGCGACTTTGTTGGGCGAAGCTCGTAAAGTGGAATGAGGAGCTCATAATGTAATTCTACTCCACAACACACTTCTATCCAGATGGCAGGATAGTATGGATGTCTGAAGGTACAAGGTACCAATCAACTATTGAGGAATGGGCAAATCTGATCAATGCACCTAAGGAGGAAGAGGATGACTTGGATGTCTATGCCAAGAAGAAGATGGATCACAACTCTATGGCACATATGTACAAGGAGATCCCAGATGCTGCAATAGATTCACACAAGTTTGGATCAGTACATTATCTTTGTCAGGACTGCCAACTATTAACTGGATCCTCAGGCACACTCTCTTTCCCAAGTCAGGTGATCACAACATGGTCCGAGGCCATGCAATAAATCTGCTACACATATTTGATGTGCCACAGAAGTTCAAGGTCATGAGCCTTATAGTTGAGACTATCAAGAGGACAACTACTGACCAAAAGAGGAGTTGTGGATATGCCCCATAGATCCAGGAGCTGATTAACTCCAAGATGGGCACTGGCACATACCTGTTGGATAAGGAGCATATGCCCATCTATCCAGACTTTGAGGACAACCAAGTGGTTATGGATGAAGATGAATCATCTTCTGTGCATGCACAAGCAAAGAAGGAGAAGGCAAGGACAGAGAAGGCTGCCAAGATGCCAACAATGGAAGAGGCATCTCAGTACTTTTTGAAGAGCAAACAAGATCAGCTAGCCTACTTGATTGCATCCACTCTGAGGATTGAGAAGGGGCTGGCCACCTTGACTCGAAACCAGGAGAGCTTGGAGAGGATCATGGAGCAGAAGTTCTATGACATGGATGTGAAGTTCACAGAGATCCAGTCCGTTGTTGAGCAACTTCAGGATGATATGCGTGAGAGGAAGGAAAGTCAACCACTAAGGCATTTGCCAGAGTGCCTAGAGCTCAGAGATCAGCTGCAGTGCAAGTGATGTACACACGAGCCACTTCATCTGCACCAACTGCTACAGCTCCAGTACAACCAGCTTCAGCACCTACACCACCAGCTCCATCTACATCAACTGATGCTTTCGTCCTTGGCGTTCTGTCTACACCACCACCTGAAGATCAAGCCTGAGAGTCGATCTAGTGCTATGCATTTTCTATGAACTTTTTGGTAACTTGTTGCAAAAGGGGGATAAAAATGTATAGATCATAGGCTTCGAGAGAGAGTGTTGCTTTTTGTTCTCTCTTGCTTTGGTGGTTGAACTTTATTTGCTTGTTTGAGATACATTATGTCTGTGTGATACCTGGATGACCATGTGTTTGATCATATGCTACATTTATGCTTGTTGGATGACATTATCCTTTTTATCTCTATATGATCATTCACTTTGCTTGGTGATGAGTGCATGTATTCAATCATTATCATTTTGAGCGCTCCACCAAGATGTATGTGACATGGAAGAGTTACCCATGAGCCTAACTCCTTATGCATTTGCAGTCCAAAGCAAATCTTAAACTATGCACAGATTTAGGGGGAGCTCTTGCTTATCACATACTTCTCAAAGCGACAATGTTTTTTACTCTTATTATCATTTGCCGAAGCTTTGATCTATATGTTATCATCAATTACCAAAAAGGGGGAGATTGAAAGTGCAACTATCCCTAGGTGGTTTTGGTAATTCCTAACAACATATAGCTCATTGAGCTAACATCATTCCAAGATGAATATTTCAGGAAAAGCTCAATGGATGGCATGGCATGGATGAGAAAAGTGGATCCCTCAAAATGCTAAGGATAAAAGGATTGGCTCAAGCTCAAAAGCTCAAGACTCTACATTTTATATTTTAGTGATCCAAGATCACATTGAGATAGGAAAAGCCAATACTATCAAGGAGGGATGAGGTGTTTCTTTAATGAGTTTCTTGCTCTAAAGTGCTTAGTGATATGCTCCAAAACCCTCAACTACTTTCTCATATCCACATATGACCTAAACCAAAAGTCAAACTCGGCCCTACCGATTCTTTCTACCCGGCGCCACCGAGTTTAGATGTCATAGCCACTGCCACAAACCCTAGGCAAATCGGTCTCACCGATAGGGATCTCGGTCACACTGAGATGGGATTGTAATCTCTCTGTTTCCCTTCGTAACGTTTCGGTACCACCGAGATGAGCGATCGGTCCCACCGAGACTGCAATGTAAACTCCCTGTTTCCTTTTTGTAACATTTCGGTCTCACCGAAATGAGCGAATCGGTCCCACCGAGTTTATCTGACCAACTCTCTGGTTAGCTTATTACCAAAATCGGTCTCACCGAGTTTGTGTAATCGGTCTCACCGAGATTACGTTATGCCCTAACCCTAACCACATCGGTCCTACCGAGTTGCATGTCGGTCCCACCGAAAATCCTAACGGTCACTAGATTTGCTGAATCGGTCCGACCGAGTTTATCAATTCGGTCCCACCGAGTTTGGCAAGTTGTGTGTAACGGTTAGATTTTGTGTGGAGGCTATATATACCCCTCCACCTCCTCTTCATTCATGGAGAGAGCCATCAGAACAAACATACACTTCCAACTTGCTGTTTCTGAGAGGGAACCACCTACTCATGTGTTGAGGCCAAGATATTCCATTCCTACCATATGAATCTTGATCTCTAGCTTTCCCCAAGTTGCTTTCCACTCAAATCTTCTTTCCACCAAATCCAAATCCTGTGAGAGAGAGTTGAGTGTTGGGGAGACTATCATTTGAAGCACAAGAGCAAGGAGTTCATCATCAACACACCATTTGTTACTTCTTGGAGAGTGGTGTCTCCTAGATTGGCTAGGTGTCACTTGGGAGCCTCCGACAAGATTGTGGAGTTGAACCAAGGAGTTTGTAAGGGCAATGAGATCGCCTACTTCGTGAAGATCTACCTCTAGTGAGGCAAGTCCTTCATGGGCGACAGCCATGGTGGGATAGAGAAGGTTGCTTCTTCGTGGACCCTTCGTGGGTGGAGCCCTCTGTGGACTCGCTCAACTGTTACCCTTCGTGGGTTGAAGTCTCCATCAATGTGGATGTACGATAGCACCACCTATCGGAACCACGACAAAAAAATCCGTGTCTCCAATTGCGTTTGAATTCTCCAAACCCTTCCCTTTACATTCTTGCAAGTTGCATGCTTTACTTTTCGCTGCTCATATACTCTTTGCATGCTTGCTTGAATTGTGTTAAGATTGCTTGACTTGTGCTAAGATAGCTAAAATCTGCCAAATACTAAAATTGGGAAAAGGATAAGTTTTTATTTTGTCAAGTAGTCTAATCACCCCCCCCCCCCCTCTAGACATACTTTCGATCCTACAGACGTCCTGGACATGAACCGGGCAGCAGAGGCTCGACTCGACGCAGAGCGCGCGGATGCCGCTCTCATCGACGCCCTCCTGCAGGCGGAACCGGACGTCCTCGACTTGAACCAGGCTGTGCTCTCGTCCGTGCAGAGCGCCCGCACGCTCTGCTTGAATGAGTAGTTGGAGGCCGAGGACAACCACGGTGCGGAGACACATGTCGGCAGCGACGGCTGGTTCGCGTCGGCAGGCAAAGACGACGAGGCCATCTCTTTCCGCGAGCAGTGATAGTTTTTCTTTATGTTGTTGTTTTTATGGATCTTTTGCTGTGTAAAAACATAATATACTATATTTGTTATGCAAGTCGCCTGACTTGGGTCAGTCTACCATTTCAGGCGGTTGGATGAATATCCTACGTCTCCTAACCCTTCTTTCCTTCTTCCTCACCTCTTCTTCTTCCCCAACAGACCACCGCACGGGCGTTTGGTTTGTTCACATGCGACAGCACATGTCAGTGAGGGTGCGTTCCCTTGGTTGGGTTTGCGGCGTGCAGGAGCGACTGTGTGAGGGTGTGGTGCGACCGCGGCATGCAGGAGCGACCATGTGAGGGTGCGGTGCGGCCGCGGCAGCCGTGCGCAAGTGTACCTCCTTCTCATTTTGAAAACTTTAGGCAAGTTTGGCAAAAATGTGTGGCGAAGTTTGGCAATGCAAGGCCTAGACCCAAACAGGATAAGTACGTACGTACTAGGAGTACTAGTGTTAAAAAAGAAAGGCGGGGTTTTCCTTCGTGGGATTTAATCGATACAAATCCTCGTTTCACGTGTGAATTAATGCGTATTTTTTTCCAAAAGACCAAAGAGCTAACCATCTCACTCCTCATCGCTTGATTAATGCAGCGCCATGAAAACCAACCTTCTCACTTCCGCATGCGTGCAGGGGATATTAATGTCCTTGGTTGCTAACCGCATCAATTTTGCCTCGATTAGTGTTAGTGTCCCTTTGCAAATTGTAATTTTGATAATACTGGCCTTTTGTACAAAAAATGGAGGTAGTAACTATATTTGACTTCCTTCCCCATTGCGGTGACGTCGATGATTTTTTTTGTGGTTTGGCGAAGTGCGTTCGACGGAGAACACCATTGAGGGAGACCACAGTAAGTCGTTCGCAAGTGCCGCCGCAAGCCGAGACAACCGCCTTTATTTGCATCCGGAAGTCCTTTACTAGTACTACTACTAGGAGTACTAGTGCGGTGAGATGGTTTCTCAAGAAGACGATGGAGAAGCGGAGTCAGCGAAGAGTGAAATTATGGTTGCTTCGTCTGCTGCTTTGTGATTTGACTCCTCACCGCTTTGTGATTTGTGATAGAAGGGACAGGGAGTAGACTCAGGCTCTATACTGTACTACATGCGCCCAAGCATGGGAGAAAGAGGAGAGATGTTGCATTTTTCTATTCCTTCAATCAATCAATCGTGGAGCTTGGTTCCATCTTTTGGCTTTGGCAACACTGTCCACAATGGTTCCCACGATGCCAAAAGCTATTTTCACATTTGGCTACACATTGTGGATGCCCTTAACCGTACTCACTTGGTTTTGCTCCTGTGTGCTATCTATACAAATCTCAATTGTATTGATCTAAAAATTATAGAATCAAGATTAGTAAAAGGAGGTGATTTTGCCGCGGATGGCGGTTTGCTAACATGCGTCCCACGTGTCGTTGCTTTACCAAGCCGATCTGCGCCCCACGTGAGGCGTAACAACGACGAAGCAAAACGTGGTTAAGTTGAAGAAGATGAGGAGAAGCGGATTCAGCAACGAGTGAAATGATGGTTGCTTCGTCCCTCCAACTTCTTTTTTTAGCATTATTACTTCGTCCCTCCAACTTAACTGCGGGAAAGGTGCAGCTTTGTGATTTGACGCCTCATTGCTCATTACCACGCCGGCGCCATGACTGGGGTGCTTCACCCCGGCTGCTCTGCCTTGTATTCGGTGCAGCACGTGGACCCAGTAGCTTGATGTCCCACATGTCGGCGAAAGTGACTAGAAGATTTATGAAAGCGAGCGCTCCACTCTTACGACGGAGGAGTAGACGACACGACGGCCCAGTGAACTGTCACTTGTACTGTATAGTACTATAGTTTTGCTGTTTCGCATGATCCATCGATACAAACCCGATTAAACAGGAAAGAGCGGGATTTTTCCCGCATGTAGATGATAATCGCCATACATTTCAAAGGCAATTTTAATGTATGCAAACTGAATAATTATAAGTAACAATATGATATCTAGTAAAACTAAAAATACATATGATTTATTGTGTTAGAGTGTAGTAGTAGTGCTGTATTGCATAGTTGTTAGATGTAACATGCGAGAACTTGTAGAGATGTAGTTTTGGAGGGCCTACAGAGAGAAAAGTGTAATACGGTCACCGAACTTCAGAATAAGCTGATTACGGTCACTATATACGTTTTGCGGTGATTATCCGGTCACTTGCTCATAGTTCAGCTCGGATTGCACTATGTTGACCGGCCAAATAGTCTGCGTGGCGCCATGTTGACTAGTTAAATTGACCATGTTCCTTGTGGGTCCCACTTGTCAGTTCGCATAGGGAAAAGGTTAGATAAACACAAATTTACACAGGCGCGACAAGGCTCCAACCCGTGCGGGGGAATCACCTGGTTGTGTATGTGTCTGTCAGGGCCTGATGTGTGCGCATGCACGTGTAGGTTGAGCACTTGAGTGTGAGAGTGTGTGTTGGTCGTGTGGTGTACTGGTGTGTGCATGCATGTGTGCGTGTGTGCGTGTGAGTGTTGCGTGCGTGCGTGGCTGCGTGTGTACGTGTGAGTGTTGCGTGCGTGCGTGGGTGCATGTGTTTGTGTGAGTGTTGCGTGGATGCAGTTCGTGTGCATGCGTGCGTGTGTGTATAATCACCACACCAGCTCCTGTGTGTTAAAACAGACAGCTCAGCATACCAATACAAGGCCACCTTGTCCGCTGTGCCCATGGTCATGACTTCAACCACCGTCAAAATATTTTTTGTCGTTTGTTTTCATTCTTACTAGCAAGATGCCCGTCGCTGCACATAACATCAAGATGCATTTGTATGACTTGTTTATCTTGTGAGAGAAAAGGATGAATGAGGGAAGGCCTTATTTGCAAATGTGGAGAGGTGTGTGCGTACCTTTTTGCAAAATTGCCATAGTTTCTTTCCCATCCGTCAGATATAAGTCGGACGGCCTATATTGCAGGATGGCAGGCACACCATCATCACCAACTCTATTTTTTATAAGAGTGTATTTTATGTATTTTATAAGAGTGTAGATGTAGAGTAGATACAAGTCGACAGGTGGGCATGATGGTAGTGAGATAATGTGATGCAACACTACAGGTGCCACGTGGAGCGTTTAACTGGTCAACTAGTCATGTCATGAGCAAATACAGAGTTGTACGGTGAGTCCGTGACTGTATAATAACCATTAAAGGTAAACGGTGACCATAATGAGTGGATTATGAAGTCCAATGTATGTATCATGCTTTCGCTTCAAATACAATGATCATCATTGCATATATCGCGAGAGAAAGATGAAACACGCGTGAATTTTCTGGGGGCTTACTTTTAGAGGACCTGGAGATAGTTTTGTGTTCATACGTGAAAGGGGCGTACATGGGGGGGTGTATGCGATGGAGAGAGAGATGCTCTTCGTTTCTCTTTATTATCACTAACTTTGTATATAATATAAAAATATACAAATTCACAGTGTAGAATAAATATCATTGTGGGCACCATGCAATGCAAATTAGCGTCCGTACTCTTCCATATAACTTTGAAATGTTGTATATATGTAGAAACTCTAAAATAATTTTTTGGCCACACTTTATTCAAAAGGAATGTTGTATGCGAAATGAACGTGAAGAGAGGGCTCTTTAGATCAATGGGGTACGTGATATAACATGTGTGAATGTGTAGTTGATGCATTTGGCGGGGCCTAGAGAGGTATGTGTGTGTATTACATATTCGAGAGAGGCATGGATAGAGGGGCCGACGGGGGGGCGTGGGAGAGATAGCATGAGAAATGAGAGTGGTCTACAGAGAGAGAGACGAATATGACATCACGACAAGAGATTCCATTCCCTTGAGTGTGTATATGCAAGGGGGGGGGATAGAGGCACCAGGAGAAATTTTCTCTGTGTGTGGTGTTTGTGTTGGTATGTGTGGGTGTGAGAAGATAATGAGATGTGGGGGCAGAGGGTGTGTCACCGTGTGAGGTCCGGTGGGTCGAGGTGAGGCCCTTCATTCGGTTCCGTCCTACGCCACATTGGTCGGCCCATGACACATTTAGGAAGACCCATGGATGACTAGTCGTACAAGACAAAGATAGTAGAATTGTGAAGGACTCTGTGTCCACTGACAAAGCCGTCTAGGATTTTTAACCCTAGGTTCTCGGACTAAGGTACCCCCTTTATCTCTGATATTACTATTCATCCAACCTAACTTTAAGGGGCATCCTACAGAATGCTCTGCTAGAATCATACTCACGATTAGGAAGAGAGGTGTGAGACAATGCGTGAGAGACAAAGCGTAAAGATAATGTGCGTACATGAGACACATAGGCAGGTCCATGTATATAGAAAGGGTCAATGAGGTTTGTGCGTGTGTATGTTTGTAGAGGAAGAGTGCTTGTGATAAAGGTTAGTGAAAACAGTTGTAAATGGTTACGAGAGGGAGGGAGGGTTATATCTAGAGCATGTGTGCGAGAAAGACACCTCGGAGAGAGTGTTTGAGCATGTGTGAGAGACCACCGATGGAGAGTGAAACTACACGTAAAAGACTGCTCTACACATTGATTAAAGATATAAATTGTATCCAAATATTAGGATGGGATCATGATATTTGCAATTCAAGCGTAAGGAGCGGTCATTGATCCATCGTACATCTAGATTCTATCGAATTTGAGCATGTCTATGTCATTATTCGACACAATTGATCCACATAGTTAGTATTTTGAACTCCAGACAATGCATCACTTTAGCAATCGAATATAAACGTGAGTATAGTTCATGTTGTGTGTGTAAAGCGCATTATACATACGAAAGTTACAGAATGGACATTATAAATAGCTACATATGAACTAGCATACATTTGAATTCAACTTAAGGTGGTTTAAAAAAATCGAATTCAACATGAAGTCCATTCAATTATTTGAATTTGATATCATGGCATTTGTAAACCATACCTAAATTATGGGGGCACCAATCTTTGCTCTAATTTTGTACATAATAGCATATGTAGTCGTGTACAAAATAGATTCAAATTTAGCTCCTCCATTCCAAAATAATCGTAGTTATAGGATTTTCAAGTGTCAAAATTTCAAAAAGAAGCGGATAATTTAATGAGGTTTTCAAACATACAAGGTCAAATATAACATTGTCTATTTAGGTCAATCCTCATAGTTCAAGAGTACTCTAAACGTGAATGCTTGTGTTTCAAAATTTCGAACAAAGCGCCAAAAGAGCCTCTACTCGCCCGAAACCGCGTGAGACCAATGTTTGGTAGTACAAGGAAATTACTTTTATAATAACTCCGACCCGCGAAACCCGCCAGCCCGACATCCAAAGGTCTAAACCGGGGTAGGTTTGTAGCTTCATCTAGACGTCACGCAACCGCCTCCGAAAAACATTCATACACAATGGCCGCCTAAGCACACATGCGCGCGGCCGAAATCGCTCCCGCCCACTATTTGGGACTCCTGGGATTACCATCCTACCTCCGACCTACAGTAGGTCCGAAATTTAAGAGGGGGGCAAAGTTTGTACTTTCCCCAAATTTCAAACAAGCGCCCCATCTTCTGCTCAAAAATCCAAAACAAGCGCATCCTGCATCAAACATGGTCCCCCCACCCGTCCGATTCCCCATTCGCACTCTGTGGGCGCCAAAACTACCTCTCCACCAGCCACAAACCCCGACGCCCTCCGCTCGCCACCCCATCCCACCCATCAACCGCCGCCTCCTCCATCACGCCGAGCCGATACCCGACGCCGCCGCCCACCGCAACCTCAACCGCAACGCCTCCATGGCTAGTAGTTGAAGCCGAGGCCGAGCCATCCGCATTCGAGCCAGTTCAACCACGCCGCCTGCGCCTCATCGCTGCCGCCCAACTTCGCCACCCTCCACCGCACCGGAGTTGTTCCTGCTACGCCGCCCTTCGCCGCCTCGGATCTGCTTCCTCCACCGACATACGGCCACGTAAACACAGTCAACAATTTGGCCATGGGTTCGCCCAAGCCTGCACCCTCCGTAACATCGGTTTCCCGGTAAAAGAAGAAGATCGGCGCGACATGTGGAGGTGACCACACCGGCAACCGAAGAAGGTACTCCTCTTCCCTTATTCGTGCAAATCTTACGTCTCTGCTTGCACGGTATTCATCCCACAGAAGACACTAGTTGACCGCTTATTCTTGATACTAGATGTTCCTAGTAACTCGCGATACACAAGGTTTCTCCTCATATACTATTTCACCTTAGCTAGAGGTCCATCGCCCCCCTGAATTTCAATTTCTGGCCAGTTCATTCCCAATTAACGGAAGCATTCCCCGGCGTAACAGGCGCTAGTACGACTATTACGCCGGGGAAGTAGCGCCTTGGTGTTTAACTTAGGGGCGTGTGCGGCCTAGAGCTACTGGCGCCTGATCTGGAGGTCGGCCGGGATTAAAGGGATGGCCTAGGGGCGCTGCCAAGCACGGCGGTGGTGTGAGGCCGATGGGAGGGCGGGGCGGCGGAGGCAGGGATCTGGGCCGGTGGTCGCTAGTGGTTCGAGAAAGATCGTCAACAGTGACTGGCGGGAGGTAGACGAAGGCCATCTGCCCGTTCCTTATAGATCGGACGGTTCATAAAAAAAATTGACTGACCTATTTATTTTTAGTCGATTGTTATCTTGATAGGACCACATGTGGTGGTGTGCTGGACGAGTACCTGCATTTCCTGTGCTCATATATTACAAAATCATACTGAGTAGAATCTAATTTTGTTTGCCATGCAATATTGTAAAGCTATCATATGTCTGCTGTCATTTATTTTTCAGCCACCTGCTATCTCGCTACTTTTACAAAGGCACTACTTCGCACACACTTCACCCATACTCTCACTATTGTGTTTTTATGCAAGGGTATTTCAGACCCTGCCTTCACGAAAGTAAAAGAGAAGAGAGAAGTCGCCCAACGTGGTACGCGGCTAGGCCAGACACGTTTCAAGACTTTAAAGGGTGTAGTGTCAGCAGATGGTGACGGGGAACGTAGCTCTAGAGTTGATGATCTCACTCGCCGTGAACCACCATCCCAGGTGCTTGCTTTAACTTCACGGTGTCATATGTGGTTGCATGTTGCATATGGTGTCTAGCTTGTACTCCCTCCGTCCCATAATGTAAGACATTTTTTAACACTAGTGTAGTGTCAAAAAACATCTTACATTATGGGACGGAGGGAGTATTCGAAAGGCTAAAGTCAGTCTTTATCAAGATAAGGAAAGATATTTTTACATGAACCACCATCCCGGAGCACCAGAAGACAAAATAGTTAGTCGTAATCGGCCGAGCCAAAGACAAGCCCAAAGAAAGATAGGCATCACCGGAAGCCAACTAAAAAGTTGCGATGGTGGCGAAGCAACCCGCCTCCACCGTGCTCTCGTGTCCTAGATGATCATGCTCACCGCTCCAGCCGGATGTCTAGCTTGTATTGCTTCCAATTTGGTTAAATTGCATCCGCTTAGCTTACATATTATACCTTTGAATATGACATGCCTTTCGCTTTTTGGTACATACTAGTACATCTGTATTAACCATGTTCTTACATCAAACTAATGTTCTTGTGTATCCCTCATCAATCACTTATGACGAGGCAGGCAGCAAGGGGACTACTCCTTTAAAGAATGCAGCGTCGGCCTCCGACATGATTCTCAAGAAACAAAATGCTAGATGAAGATAGTGAACGTAGCTCAGTAGTTGATTACAGCATTTCTACACTAGCATCGCACGTGCTTGCTCTAACTTGGCAGCATGATATGTGGTTGCATGTTGCATATGGTGTCTAGATTGTAATTCTTCCAATCTGGTTAAACTGCATGTGCTAGTCTGCTTAGCTTATAGTACATTATACCTGTTAATGTGACATGCCTTCCTGTATTTAGTACATAGTACATCTGTCTATTAAGCATGTCCTTACATAAAACTATTGTTTTTTTTATCCCGCATCAATCAATATGACGAGACACCTTTAGTATATGAAGTGCGATATTAGTTGCATCTTTCATATGATTTATAGCATGCGCTGCTTCTAATTTGTTGAAATTCCATTTATGATGGGGCGCTTTTAACTTGGCAGAGTCATATTGGTTGCATCTTTCATGTGGTGTCTAGCTTGCATTGCTTCTTATTTGCTGGAATGGTTTTTGCTTAGTTTACACAAACAGTTGTGAACATGCCATGCTGTCCTGTTTTTCGTACATATTCCATCCTGGTATCATGTGTTTGCCTTACATCAATGTAGTGATTGTCAGTATCATGCATGAATGAGTTCTGGAGAGAGAATTTTATTGCTTTTTCTTGTCGGTTTTACTTGACAATTCAAAATCAATAAAGCGGAAGGAAGTTAGCAAGGCAGCGGATAAAGGTGCTCCTTCCAACGGAGGGCCTCTACAGCTTTCTACCCTCCACACCCCTAAGATGATTTCCAAGACAACACATGCATAGACACTCAACAAAGTTGTGTTTACGATGAGCACGCCTCCCTAGTGCAGCATCACCGGTGCTCCCTCTAACTTGGCAATCGTATATGTGGTTGCATGTTATGTGTGATGTCTAGCTTGTATTGCTTCTAATTTTGTTGAATTCCATCTGCTTACTTTACACATTATACTTGAATAAGACACGTGTTCCTGTTTCTAGAACATACAATATATGTCTATCACACCATGTTCTTACATCAAATTACTACTGTTGTGTAACCTGCAACAATCACTTATCATAAGACACGTTTGACTTCGAGTGTGATATAGGTTACATCTCACATTCTTTTCTAGCTTGTACTACTAATTTGTTGAAATGGCACTTATGACGAGACAGTTTTAACTTGGTAGAGTGATATTCGTTGCATCTTTCATATGGTGTCTAGCTTTCATTGCTTCTAATTTGTTGAAATGCCTTCTCCTTAGTTTACACATCATAAGCTGTGAATATGCAATGCTGTGAATATGCAATGGCACTAATGACGAGAGACCTCTAACATGGTAGTGTGATGTTGTTTGCATCTTGCATATGATTTATTTCTTGTACTGCTTCACATTTGTTTAAACGCCATTTATGATGAGACACTGTTAACTTGGCATAGCGATATTTGTAGCATCTTTCATATGGTGTCTACCTTCCATTGCATTGCTTCTAATTTGGTGAAATGTCTTCTTCTTAGTTTACACATCATAGTTCTGGTTATCTCTTTCGTCCTGTTTTTCATACATATTACATCCTCCTATCATGTGGTTGTCTAACATCAAAGTTCAGTTCGTCTGCATCACGCATCAATTTGTTCTGAAGAACTAAATTGTTATTCGTTTTTCTTGTCGGCTTGACTTAACATGGCACAGAGAAAGACAAAGAAACACAGAATGGCAGGGAATGAGAAGCGGATGAATCTTGCAGATTCTGCTGGTACTGATTGTGCAATAGAAGGTCAAAGTCCAGAGGAAAATTCTACAAACACGGCATCCCATGCTACACGAGCTGCAAAAAAAGCCAAAGAGAAACAAATAGCTGCCACCAAACAAGCAAAGACAGCCCTAGTTCTTGCAACACCTACCACAGTATCGGTATAACTTGAGGAAAACTCACTTTGAAGGCAAGGCTAATAGTGAACTTTCCCAAACATCTCCAGTGGAAAATATATCGGATGAAGACTGGAGGGGCCTTGTTAAACACTGGTCTGGTCCGAAGTATCAGGTACATTATATATATGTGATCAGATCACATGTTGAAGTCCTATTTACGCATGTGTCACACAAATCTATCTTCTTGTAGGTGAACTGTTTAAAGAACAAGGCCAACCGTACAGTGAAATTCCAATAGATGACAGGATCTCGTAGCTATATTGCACACTGTGAGGCTCTTGTAATTAGCTGTTGTTTCACTCTTTTCATTGTACCATATTATCAGATCTATATTGACTTGTTCGAAATGCAGAGGAAAGCCCGCAAGGACCAAAAAGTACCTGAACCAAATGATGTGGAAATCTTCAAGGACTGTCACACCAGCAAGAAGAAGGGCATGACTACACCAGTCAAAGCCGTTGTTGTAAGTCCTTAATCCTCAGGCCTTTTAACTACTACTTACTCTGACTTGTGCCTTGAACTGCATGGTTTGCAGCCAATGTCTATTACTCTTTTAAATTTTATACACAATCGTCTTAGCGTATCATTGCACCTTACAAGGTTTAAAAGAGAGGAGTGATGTTCCTTTGATCTTGACCTATAATCTAGTTCCGTGCTGGACTTGCCCACACAACGTTACAATTGCATGTTTGTCTGTTCTCAGTTGTTTTGTGATATGAATGATGTCATACTATGCTTACCGTATTATAAACTTCGTATCTTTATCCTTAGCCCTCAATACAATGTGAAGAAATAGACAATACATTAGCGATGGTACATGGTCATACGTTTGGAACCTGGTTTTATTATGTACTTTGCAATAAAATACAACTAATATTTTACATGGGTTCACCAGAATAAGTTCTGTATATAGACCAAAGCTATTTTGTTTGGTTTTGCTGCCTCCTTAATATCTTCTGTTGTGGTACTACTAATGTAAAACCTCAACTTTTCAGGGAGCTATGGAAAAATGAGGAACCGCCACCTTCAAGGTGGCGAGGCAACTATAACCGCAATGTCAACTCTTGCTGCAGTGGGTCAAGACTGTCCACTAACAAAGCCAAAAGCACGCCTCTGCGTAATACCGGGTTGGTTGTTAAGGCAATATCGCATAAACTGCCTCATGATCAAGATATGCAAGCTCAAAGCAATGTTGTATCTGCGCCCGCACACAAGTCCATTCCCTAACAGAGGCCCTTTGTGAAACAAGGAGAAACATTGCTCAATGTCGCCAAGATATGCATGGTTTTGAAACCGACTATCGACATTTGCTATGTTGTTCAGAGCCTAGGGAAATGAAGGCGACGGTTATGGTGCCCCATCGGACAATACTGCATGAAAACGTAATACCAGTCAAATGAACTGAGCTTCTGAACTTCTGGTGGTGCATTTTCTGCTAGACTGTTACGTTTTATGCCAACCTTCCTTTTGTTATATAGTTGTAATTTGTTTTGGTGCGATACAAAATTTATTCTTAACGTGCAGCCACCGGTTGAAGAAAACAGCAAGCCATTTTTGTATAGTGTAGGGTGTTCCCTATATTTGCACTGGTGGCAATCTTTGATGCCGAGTGGATGTAATCTATGCAATCGCCTTAATAGCCTAGCGTTAGTTTCGGCCTTATTTATTTCCTAGTCTTCTTTTTCCCTGGTTTGCTAGTGGCCACAACTACCATGGGCCATATACGGGCCGTAGGATCCATGGGTCTCCTACGGGCCGTCGATAAACGGGCCTATAATCGGTGGGCCTCGGGCCATCGATAAATGGGCCTGTAATCGGTGGGCCTCGGGTCGTCGGATAAATGGGTCTACATGGGCCGTAATCGGGCGTAATTGGTATCGGCCTAGCACGGTAGCGGGCCATTAACAGGCCGTAGGACTGCAAAGGCTTAATTATGTCACAGGCATAACGGGTCGTTAATGGGCCAGAATATAGGACGGGCTGGATAATGCGCAACGGGTTAATAGGCTAGAAACGGGCCGACTCTTGCCATGGGCCGAATTTGGCCCATTAGGGTAACAGGCCAGTAACGGGCCGACTCTTTCCATGGGCCGAATTTGGCCCATTTATGGAACATGCCAGTAACGGGCCGACTCTTGCCATGGGCCGAATTTGGCCCATTAGGGTAACAGGCCATTAACGGGCCGGAAGTAATCGAGGGCCGAAAAGGAGCCCAAGTAAGTATGGGCCATCAATAGGCCGAAAGCTAACACGGGCTGGAAACGGCCCATGTAAATCACGGGTCGTTAACGGGTACAAAGAAAATTACTGTTCATTATGGGCTAGATTCACCGTGGGCCTGTAAAGGGCCGAAAGATACGAAGGCCTCATATGGGCCGAAAGACATCATGGGCCATACATGGGCCGAAAGTGAAATAGGCTGGTGTTATATTCGACGGCCCACATGACGTTGTTGGGCCGATTTCCTTTAGGGCCTAACGGGCCGTGAGTTAACAGGCCGTGAGTTAACAGGCCGTAAAATGGGCTATTTGCAAAGAGACCATTAACAGGCTTTTCATGGGCCAGCCCGTTAACTTTTGACCAAGTCAAACTAGCCGTTTTTGTAAGCTAAATAGGCCAGTGGTGGGCCGTGGCACGTGTCGACATATCATAGGCGCCTATCTGACCCACTGACAAGCTGACACGTGTTTCGTCCGACCAATAAGAATTTTACACGTGGAAATTTCCCATTGGTCGGGGCTGTTAACGGATTATCGGATCCAAAACCCGACCCGGTAGCTTAACGACATTCCGTTACGGTGGATGCCACGTGTCGGTCACCCTTGACGAAAGCACTTCTGTGACGCGCAATTTATTGTCATGGAAGTGGACACTTCCGTGATGATAAATTTTCGTAATGTCATGGAACACTTCTACGACAGCACAGGTATGACTGTCTTGATTCTGTCATACATTTGTCATGGATGTACATGCATGACAAAAAACGCGACCTGCTGTGACAAACACGTATCATCGCGTAAGTGTATTTTTTTTGTAGTGGCCGCGACCGCGTGGTGCACCGGTGCCGCGTAGCGCGCGGTGAAGAGGTTGCGTAGTTCCTCCCAGGATGCCACCGTGGATCCAGGGAGGCTGAGCAGCTAGGCGCGTGGCTCGCCGGCGAGGTCCATGGGGAGCCAGCTGCCATGACCATGTCGTTGCCCCCGGCCTCGGGGACGGCCTCCTCGTACGCCAGCAGGAAAGTCAACGGGTCCGCTGCGCTGTCGTAGCGCGGCGGCATCTCCGGCTTGAACTTGGGCGGCCAACGCACCTGCCGCAGGGCGGGTGCCAGGGCTCGGAGCCCCCTGGCCTCGCTGTCAGTGCCGGCCGTCGGAGTCGCTAGCGAGGCACCCGCCATGGGGGCAAAGTGCGGTGGCGGTGGAGCGTAGGTTGGCGGAGAGGAGCTACGGCGCACCCCTACCTGGCGCACCAAATGTCGGATCACGGGTTCCGGCAAAACCCTCAAGGTTTGAATACTGGGGTGCGCGTGGAGATTTCCTCCCTACCAATCTATGCCCTAGCTCGCTAAGATCTCGCGGACGAACTCGACGAACTCACAACACAAAGACACAAGATTTATACTGGTTCGGGACACCGTTGTGGTGTAATACCCTACTCTAGTGTGGTGGTGGTGGATTGCCTCTTGGGTTGATGATGAACAGTACAAGGGGAAGAACAACCTCCTGAGGTTGAGGTGTTCTTGTGCTTGGCGAACTTGTGTGCGTGAGATGCCTCGCAATGGGTTATCAGATGCCCCCTACTGTGGTGGCTAGTTCTACTTATATAGGCCCTGGTCCTCTCCCCAAATATTGCGCGGGAAGGGAGCCAACAACGGCCAATTTGAAAGGGGACAACTAGTACAGCTTATCCTGACAAAAGCGGTCTTCGCCTGCGAAAGGCTCTGGTGGTGACGCCGTCTTGGGCTCCATGGTGACCCCCGTCCTACCGTCCTGCTGGTTTTGGTATCATTGCACTGATATGGAAACCTTTGCTTGCTGCCTCGGTACTCCGCGCCTGTGCTTGCCTCCTTAGCACCAAAGAGGAAACAAGGACGATGCGCGCCCTGGTGCCCGCCAGGCGCCTGCTTGATCTTGATCGTCATGGCTCACGTCACGAGAGCCTCGCGAGGTTTGCCCTGCCTTGATTTCTCCGCTCCTTGCGAGGCAGCCTAGTGAGGCCGCTCCCGAGGAGGTCTTGTGTCATCTGCCTCGCAAGGCTTGGCCCCTCGCGAGGGTCTTGAATACCTTGTTGATGAAGATGGGCCGTACAGGCATGCTAGCACAGCCATGGCGTGGGCTGCAGGCAGGCAAGTCTGGGGACCCCTGTTCCCAGAACGCCGACATACACCCCACCGTATGGGTGTGGCAGGATACTACAGCATGAAACTGATATGGGAATAGGAGGACAAAGAAGCAGTAGCGGCGGGTGGGAATCCGGCCTTTAGTGAAATCAGAGGCAAACGCGCCACAGACTACTTGCAGTCACGTGCAAAGAGGCGTGATGACGGAACTTATTACTTTGAAAATGCACATGACGCCAAACTGTATGAAGTGATGGTAGAGGCTTCCAAGATCCCTAGAAGGTTCTACAAGAACTCAGGGCCATGTGACACTCTGTCCATTTCTCTGGACACAAAAGAGCCCCCTGGCCGTGCAAGGGGTATAGGTGTTAATGTCCCGCACAAGAGGGCTTTCACACTCAGCAAATAAGAGAGGCTCAGCATGAAAAAAGTGAGGAGTGAAATGAAGCAGAATGCATTGTATTAAAAGTTGAAGAAGGAGATTTATCCAGCTGTTCGAAAGGATGTTGAGGAGTCAATGATGATGCAGAAGACTCTAACATTGACAGATAGCCAGCAGATGGGAGGGGAGGCGGGCATGGAGAATGCTGCATATTGCGCAACAACACTGCACAAGAGTAGCTATGCATCAGCTAACCCCAGCGACACTGAGACTGCAGCTGCTCATGATGATGCTATATCTGATCTATCTGGAATGAAAGACAGACTGAAGGGCGTGCTTACACATTATGAAGGTACATTAAAATGTGCAAAAGCCTGGGTTTGCCCTCCCTTCTTGGAAGATGGCCTCTTCTTGGACAATGTGCCATTGAAGCCGGGCTGTGTGAAGTGCTATGTGACTGAAGTAAAGCCTGGATTCAATGAATTTGCCCTGAAGAATGTCCTAGGAGACTTTGATGAGCAAAGGACCTTGGGAAAAACACTGTTACATCACATCGAGTGGCCAAAAAAGGAAATAGAGTTCATCGTGAGATTCCTGAAGCCCCGACAAGAGGAACCACTGTCGCACCTCAACCGGTGATGCTCTCCTTGCCACAGCAGCTCTCGCGGGCTGATGCATCAACCTGTGATCAGCCGGCCCAACTTTCTAGCGTACAGGCCATGTCATCCTCCACCCCAAAGCAGCCAGTGGCAAGGCCTACAACTGATGATGACGCACCGCCGTTCAGATGCCGGCCGCTGAAGCAGCGTGGGGAGACCCAGCTACAGCACATGCTCAGCAGACCAACCTGGTGGAACAGACTGCTAAGCAGTCTGATGCTTCAGAACCTCCTACTAAGCAGTCTGTAGGTCCAGAACCGACTGCTCATCAGTCCGCCGGTCCGCAGGCGCGTGATCAACATACCAATGCGTCAGCACTTCCTGCTCAGCAAACCAACGCGTTGGCACGGCCTCCTCAGCACACCGACAAGTTGGCACCACCTGCGCAGAAACCCGACATAGCTTCAACGCATGGTCAGCAGTCCGATGCCTCTGCTCGTACAGCCCAGCAGTCCTTCACAGCAGCACCACCAGCTTAGTGGTCCGGCATAGATAAACTGTCTACTAAGCAGTCCGTCCAAGCTTCACCGTCTGCTTGGCAATCTACCTTGCAGCCAACCAGACGTTCTGCCAGAAATGCTTCAAGTACCAAGAAGGAAGTGGCCAAAAAGGCTACACCCACGACCACAAGGAAGCGCAGCGGGAGAGTGAAGAGGAAAGAGAACGATTGCCTCTTACTTAAAGCACTGATCGCCCAGAACCAAATTAACATCAGCTTGTTCGAATCGGGGAGTAATATTATTTCTGACGCCATGGATGATGAAGAAGTAGAATTGTTGCTTGCTAAAAGTAAATTAGACATACTTCAAGCACGCTATTACGTCCATGGCCAGCCATTTCTTGTTGGCGAATACTTTGATGAGTGCAGCTCCAGTTGCAGCGAGTTACATGAATATTGCATGGATCAAATGTCAGCAGGTTATCATGCTTTGCTAGTCCACTACAATAGAGATCATTTCCGACACGATGATGGTTCCATCAATGGGAGTTTCGAGGACTTACATCTCTTCTTCAACTTCAACGTGCTCGATGCCACTCTTGTTAGATGCCTGATTTTGTAAGTACTTAACAAACTCTAATCAACTTCTCCATACAAGGCTGTAAATGATAAATAGCTAACTGCATTTTATTCCTCTCAGGGGATTGAACGCGCAGATAATACAAAGGGACAGTGTGTATTTCATAGATCCTGCACTAGAAAATGGCACATCATTAGATGGTAAGGACCGACGGGACTGGGCCGTTAACACAGTCGTTCATATGTTCAAAAACATGTCCCATACAAAATCATTTCGCTGGCCATATCATGAACAGTAAGTCAAGTAAATAACCACGCATACACTGATTGTCTTTCAGATTTCGACATCATTTGTATGTTCATGGCTTTCTTAATATGTAGCAATCACTGGATATTGGTATTCATTGTTCCAAACAAGAACACAATTTACTACATCGATTCTCTCAGAGAGTCAACAAACGCTCAGGATCTGACGCGTGTTCAGCAATTCTTGGATAGGTATTGAATTCTATGATGTTGAAATTAATTTGCATTCATATCTGGTTCTATAATTGATGTTGTCAAAATTAATCATCATTTGCAGTGTGCTTGCATTGTGTCAAACTAAACCAGGGAACCTGTTCAAGAGGGAACTACCTCTGCAGCACAAGATCGTTTCTCCGGTAACACACCGAAATCCATTATTTTCAGAAAATTTATCCAACAGTCTGCAAATACCTTTCCTTACGCTATGATTAATTATGTAATGCATATATGATTAATTATGTAATGCATATATGTGTGGACAAATCATTGGAATTTAGCTACCATATGTTCAATTGCAATTGTTGCGAAATCTGATGAATGTTATTACTGTGGACACTATTTGTTCAATTGAATATTGTGGCAAATTTGCTTTTTGTGTGCCGATTCAAAATGGGATATTTTTGTTTATTTGTTCAATTGAATATTGTGGCGAATTTGCTTTTTGCATGCCGATTCAAAACGTGATATTTTTGTTTTAACCTGGCAATTGCTCCGCACACGGTTCAACTAAATGAGTGGTTGTGATCCACATCGGAAAGCATACGTCAATCATAGCGGAACCGTCGGTGATAGACAGCAGATCGCAAACGATTTGCAGTGCTACTACGTGTGCGTAGGGTCTCCGGAACCATTTGTGATATCGCGTTATCGCACACGAGAACTGGGAGTAAACCGTGCCCAATGCAAAATACAATCCCAGTCATAATTTTTTCAGGAAACGTGTGGTATCCCAAACAAAAAGCACATGTCACTCTTGCGGCAGCCGTCGAGGATACCCAACAAATCACAAACGGTCTACAGCACTTGTATGTGTGCGAAGGGGCTCCAGGACCATTTGTGATAGAACATTATCGCAGACGGTAATTGTTGGCAAACGTGTGCGATGGAGTCTAGCATGGCAGACGGGTTACGCACAAAACTCGTGTGCGATGGGGCACAAATCGCACACAGTTCATATGTTGGCCCGTGTGCCTTACATACTATTTCCCAAACGGTTCATTATGATAGACCGTATGGTTTCACTGCGTCATTAGAAACGCTTAATCACCGATACCACATGTGCGAAAGAATTTACTATGTGCTGCATCGCACACGATTACATTTTGGAAGGCCTCTGGATCACTACTCCATATCCCCGACGGTTTCTGGGTCGTGTGGGAAGGACCCCCCCCCCTATCGCCCACACTCACTTGGCGACGAATCCAAATGCCGTCGCGGAGAGGAGTTAAAAAACGTTTGTTTAGGACCGACGCGTACCAGTGATACCTTGATCAATCTAGTAACCTTTACTCACAACTTACTTACATATCTGGTTGTTTTCATACCATGGAATGTGATTAACACAAGTGTGATTGAGATCATGTATTTCACTCATTAGTATTTCATGATACCGATTCTTACTTAAAATTCCTTCCATGTGACTTCGACAAGAAACTCTTCTTGGCGTTTTTCATACTAAACTGCTTTAGTACCTCGACAATATGTATTTTGGCTAAGCTCGATTAGGCACTACTATCTCCATAGATTATAATGCCTAATACCAAGCCTATATTTCCTAATTACTTCACTAAAAACTATTTAATGAAGTCCTAATTTGTGTCAAGAATATTATTTCCAACCAACAATGTGTTATGCATACATAGTTTTTTAGAAAAAACATTATGCTCCCACTTACTTTCTTGTCTACACAAGCATCTTCGATTTTCCTCGATGAAATCAATTTTTTGATCATTTGATCAGAACAGAGATTCCATCTCCACTATGCTTGCTTCAGATCATTATAGAATCTCTTGAAGTTTGCACACTTACTAGCATGCTCTAGATCGACAAAATTACCTTGGACTGTATCATATATTCCACCTTGGTTCTATTTCCATCTCATGGAAATCATTTTGACATCCATCTTTTCAGTGGCGGAGCCAGAACTTTTGTGGAGCCTGGGCAAGTTGAGCCTAAGTGTATAATCTAGAAATCTAAAACCGGGTACTTGGATACACAACATATAATATATATCACCAAACTTCTGAACCATAAATCCACATTAATAATGAAATGAAAACATAAACATAATAGTCTAACAAAATGAAGTACAATAGAGTAAATATAGATGAGACTTGACAACAAAGTCAAACTCGCCATGTTTCCAAAAAAAGTAAAGATGTCCATACCTGTTGTCATTGTGCAATTTATTTCACCATGATCAAAAGCATCTATGACTTGTTCATTTTTGTCAAAAGGAAAACATATAATCATCCTTGCATAAAGGCAAACTCGCCTTGTTTCCAAAGTCCTAAAAGACACTACAAGATAAAAAAATTGTAGCTGAAATTAATTTAGTTGTGAGATGTGAATATATTCAAAATAGAAGGCTTGCAAGAATAGAGATGGTCAGATGGAACATGCCAATAGTGCACTAAAGAAAATCATGAGGCAAATGCCCTTTCCAATACTTCATTGTAGTAAATGTTTGAATATCCTTATCATCAACTGACTTGAATAAGTCCCACTCGGTGTAACATATCATCAAGTCATTGAACCATTGATTATTGATCTGGTTACACAATTTATTCTTGATAATCTTCATTATTGAACAGGATCTCTCAACAAAAGCAGTTGACACCGGCAATATCAAAGCCAACTCAATAAGTTTGTTACCAATGGAACTATCAAATGTTTTTTAGTTTCAACCACCTTCAACCAAACATTCCCTAAATTTAAGCACCAAGTATATTTGTTCATTGCAAATGACTTTTCAGAAATCGTCAAACACTTCTGTATCAAAACTCTTTCTTCTAGAGGCACGTAGTAGTAATGCAGTACTCCCTCCGTTTCTAAATATAAGCCTTTTTAGAGATTTCAATATGGACTACATACGTATGTATATGGATGTATTTTAAAGTGTAGATCACTTATTTTGTTTGTATGTAGTCCATATTAGCATCTCTAAAAAGGCTTATATTTAGTAACGGAGGGAGTAGTAATTAACACTTCAACAGGAGCATAGAACGGAGGAGCACGCATTTGCTGCTACTGTGTTGAGGGTCACTCAGTTGATGATATATCATCATCACAGAAACTAATTAAAAGCTCTCTGACAAGAGCTATTAAGAATTCAGATGCAGCTATTCCACAAACGTGATGTTAAGCATGCTTCTAATGTTGCCACTGTGTACACTTGTACTTCAAATCTTGGTTGTGCTGCAATCTCTAGCCCAAACAAATTATTTAGAGATGACTAGATGAGGGATCCCTACACCCTAGCCCTAATTTCCATGGAGGATTCTTACTTTCATAGAGAAGGAACTGCCAATGATGGAAGAAAGGAGGGGATGAGGGACGAGTAGACTTGCATCGGCACCGGATGACCGCTCGCCGTCGTCCATGCATAGCCGTCTAGGGCCAGCCGCCATCCTCTATCTCCCATTCCCTGCCCTTGTCTCCTGTGAGGAACGAAGAGACAGGGAATCATAGAGATCGATCCATCTCCATCGTACCTTTTTTAGAACGTCCCTCGCCTCATTTGTTTTTGACGTGGGCTATGAGCTGGTGAGAAAAAAAGGCCCAAATATATTTTTGGCCGGGTAAAACCATCTAGCGAACAGCTTTGGCCCATTATAATTTTGTCGATCGATGCTATCGTGTAGCCAGCGAGCCCGGGCAACTGCCCAGGGTCGCTGAGCGGTGGCTCCGCCGCTTCATCTTTTATATGTCATAATTGAAATATTCAGTAATTTCTTGTTTTACCCGAATTCACTTTAAGTATTTATATGATAAGACAATCTCATCATAGTCAACTCTTTGATCTTGTCATAAACTATTTGAGCTTTATAAAACATTTTTATCTTTGTCAGTTTATAGATCCATTACTATACTTTATACTTTGTCTTCCGGAGCGTTCATCAAGTTCTAAACTTGAATTATGTATATGGATACCATCTTGGACTATTCTTGGCATATAGCCAATTTTGGATTCATGGCCCATCAAGGCTTCTTTGTGTATTATAGGTTCACTGTTTGTTCAACAATATCTCGTCTGCACACCGTGAAGATTTGCATGAGTTTGTCCGACCTATATAGTTTAGCTGCAAGTTCGACCGAAGTCTCTATATCTTATGTAGAGGCTTCCATATCAATCATAGGAGGAAATGCTGGAACTACTCTGAGTGTTTGTTTTCTTTGACCTGATAAGAATCTATAATCTCGTCGAGTTGCATTGTCCTCCCACTCACTCTTTTGCAGACAACAGTTTCTTCAAGTTTTACCATACTCCATGGAAAAACACTTTGCCTCGGTGCAGTGATAGAGGAATACCCAGTTACTTGGGATAACCTACAAAGTAGCACTTATCTAACTTTGAGAAATAAATTCATAAACATTTTACTTTTGACTTGTATTCCCAATGTTAAGAAAAGACAAAATGGTTTTGGCATACCATTCCACATCTTATATGGTGTCATTTCAACAGATTTGATGGCTTTGTTTTCAGTGTAAAAGCTGCAGTCTCTAAAGCATCACATTAAAAGTATATTGGAAAATTGGTTAATCTAATCTTTGATCTCACCATGTCATACATAGTCTGATTACATTTATTAAAAACATTCTAATCTTAGTAATGTTCTGACAAGTGCAAGCTATAAAATTCTTTTCACAGCTCATCAGACATTCGCTAAATTGTAACTCAAATATTCCTTTCGGCAATCCAATTGTGGAAACATAATTTTATTTTTACAATAATTTCTACTTCATTCTGAAAACCTTATGAAACATTTCAAAGAATCCAGATTTTACGACTCAATAAGTAAATACAAATATCTACTTGAGTCATCCTGGAATATAGATAAATCCATTGCTTGCAACAACACTTATTGGACTACACACATCATTATGCATCTTTCCAATTTTTTTGTTGCTCGTTCTTTATGGCCTATGAACGGTATTTAGATTACTTCATGATAACGTACAAGTATAGGGGATCGCAACAGTTTTCGAGGGTAGAGTATTCAACCCAAATTTATTGATTCGACACAAGGGAAGCCAAAGAATATTCTCAAGTATTAGCAGTTGAGTTGTCAATTCAACCACACCTGAAAGACTTAATATCTGCAGCAAAATATTTAGTAGCAAAGTAGTATGGAAGTAACGGTAACAGTTGCAAAAGTAACAGTAGCAGTTTTGTGGTAATTGTAACAGTGGCAACGACAAAGTAACTTAGCAAATATCAATATGTGAAAAGCTCATAGGCAATGGATCAGTGATGGATAATTATGTCGGATGGCATTCATCATGCAACAGTTATAACATAGGGTGACACAGAACTAGCTCCAATTCATCAATATAATGTAGGCATGTATTCCGTATATAGGCATACGTGCTTATGGTAAAGAACTTGCATGACATCTTTTGTCCTGCCCTCCCATGGCAGCGAGGTCCTAATGGAAACTAAGGGATATTAGGTCCTCCTTTTAATAGAGAAACGGACCAAAGCATTAGCACTTAGTGAATACATGAACTCTTTAAACTACGGTAATCACTGGAAAGAATCCCAATTATTGTCACCTTGGGGTATGCGGATCATAACTCGTAATAGGTGTCTACAACTTGCAAGATAGGATCAAGAACTCACATATATTCATGAAAACATAATAGGTTCAAATCTGAAATCGTGGAACTTGAGCCCTAGTGACAAGTATTAAGCATAGCAAAGTCATAGCAACATCAATCTCAGAACATAGTGGATAGTAGATATCAAACCCTAACAAGACTAACTCGATTACATGATAAATCTCATCCAACCCATCACCGTCCAGCAAGCCTACGATGGAATTACTCATGAACGGCGGTGAGCATCATGAAATTGGTGATGTAGGATGGTTGATGATGACGACGGCATTGATTTCCCCTCTCCGGAGCCCAAAACAGACTCTAGATCTTCCCTTCCGAGGAAGAACGGGAGGTGGCGGCGGCTTCGTATCGTGAAACGTGATGAACTCTTCTCCCGGATTTTTCTCTCCCCGAATAGGGTTATATGGAGTTGGAGTTGAGGTCGGGGGGTCTCCAGGGGACCCACAAGCCAGGGGGCACGCTCAGGGGGGTAGGGTGCGCCCCCACCCTTGTGGTCAACGGGTGGACCCCCTCGGTTGATTCTTTCGCCAATATTTTTTTTATATTCCAAAAAATATTCTCCGTAAATTTTTAGGTCAATCCGAGAACTTCTATTTCTGCACAAATATAACACCAAGGCAATTCTGCTGAAAACAGCGTCAGCCCGGGTTAGTTCCATTCAAATCATGCAAATTAGAGTCCAAAACAAAGGCAAAAGAGTTTGGAATAGTAGATACGATGGAGACGTATCACTTCACTATTTGGTCGTGAGTTGCAAGTGTCAGATGATTCGCAATCAGTTGACTTCCAAATCCATCATTATGGAATTTCTCCACGCGGGTTTCTCCAATGTGACAAAACGCAGTGCCAAACATATGTGATATTCTTTTAGTTTTGTGACATTTAGCATCAGTGTTTTGGATGTTCAATTTTATCATTAATATTCATAACATACATCCTATTCACAATAAGAGTATGGCCTTTTGTTCATAACATTGAACAACAATAGTTCTCTCATGATTAGTCTCCTTGCAACTTCTATGCAATGGGCTAGAGGGTACACAACTCTAAAATGAATTATAATGATAAATACAAAGATAATATGCTGATGAAAAAGTATAATGACTTTGACAAAGTTTCCATCAGATATTTTAACCTCATTATTTGTTGGTGATTTAGGCCCTAGTAGTTCTTCCATTGATTCGCAACAACATGCAATCGAGTTTGTATCCTCGTGATCAACTTTTAACCACAACCCCGCAGAAATAGTGTTCAAAGATTTAATCACCATTCCCAAGAATTACACTTACTTGACCAACTTTCTCTACATCTTATAATCTGTATGACTTTCGTACCTAAGCTGGACATTCCAGTCTTCTTTTCTTTCTGCCTTTTAGTTCTTATAGTTTTACTTGCAATATTTATGCTACACATAGAAGAAGCATCCAAATTTAAGAGTGGCATGAGCCCCGAACTTTCCTAGGTATGCAAGTCTTATTACATACTTCGAATTTGTTCTTTCTCTCTAAGTTCTCACCATCAACTCATGATCGGTGTTCTTCCGAATCGTATGCATTTCAGTCTTGAACTTAGTTGAAACGCTTCACTAGAACTTGCAAGCAAACACTTCTTTAGATATCACATATCTTTTATCCATTGTTTGTTTCTGAAAATAATTTTAGTTCCAAGAGTATCACATGATTATCCCAAACATTTTGAAGTTCGGTTTCTTGGAAGCAAGTACATTGTAATAGGATTCTATCCTTTTGGATCGAAGGACGTGAGTCTCATCATCCACGGCATCTGCAGGAGAGTATTGAAAGCATGCAATAGGACAAGATCCTTCTCGACACTCTAGAGGATGATCTTCTCATTATGTTTACCAATCGTAAAGATTAGACCAGATAATAAAAATAGCTCATCATTTTCAGGAATGGTGGATATGCGAGCCATTATTCTACAACTATAATGCAAACTACACATAGAAAATGTTCATAACTAATTGCACTAGTGATTAAACTTAATTAATTCATAATTGTGCTCCCACTCAAACCAATATATGTCATAAGTTATTTTAAGTGATTCAAGACCCATATCTAATTCACCATCATTCATGTGGACATCACTGATGACGAACTTCAATCGGTAGGCCAACTTGCCGATCACATCTCCATGTAATTCTTGTTCATATTTTGATGCTTTGTGCTCCGAGCTTAGGATGGTCCTGCTAGAACTTCAAGATAACCGAGTGTTTTTGCCGTGAGGTCCGACCTTCACCCACCTTACACCTTATGACTCATTCGTACTCATGTGGACATGATGTACCAGAAAAGCTATGTGTTATATACGGTTGCTACACTCGGAAGAGCACTAAAAACTCGATATTTTCAGTGAGAGATCACACTAACAAAAACGGCTACTACACAATCGAAAGGGTGCAATTAAAAAGGGTTAAACATCTCAGGCAATCCGTAATAGCATGATATGGTATAGCCCTTGGCGCCGGGGATGTATTCGTTATCCTCCAAGGCCTTCTTGAAACTTCTCCGAAGTGCTACCGTGGCAACAATCTTGATCTCCTGTTCCTGGTGAAGCCTCCATGCGTTGGGGTCCTCAATAGAAAATCCAT
Organism: Aegilops longissima; assembly: GCA_021605205.1. Taxonomy (NCBI): domain Eukaryota; kingdom Viridiplantae; phylum Streptophyta; class Magnoliopsida; order Poales; family Poaceae; genus Aegilops; species Aegilops longissima. The sequence goes on along the minus strand of CM038681.1, from coordinate 533,177,473 downwards.
CACACCTGTCGATAAAAATAAAATAACGAGGTTGACACGCAGGTCATTAAAGTGACAATCCTTTGGCTCCAGCCATCATGTCGTACTGTGACGCGCAGGTCACTTAACGTTACGTCATATAGCCATCTCATACATAAACTCATTATCATAATAAAGACTATACCACATCATATGCTTCCTACAAAACCAAATTAACATCCACTAATCGGTTTGGAAATGTTAATTTACATGGCTTCTTGGGTTATCGGAGAACACTGACTACCTACGTCCACCATCAAGTATGATTGTTCTTTTTTGATTGAAAGTATGATCATTCTTGTTGCTATATTAACTTTGCGGGGTGTGCCAGGGAAGAGAATAAATTAAAAATCTCTAGCCCCACACTAAACTTCGTCAATATGCGTGACCCCCGTGAAGATCAAACATCTACATGCCCTGTCGTGTTTGCGATGGTTCACTATTCTTGACTATGATGTAGCCCAAAGAATTGTTAGCACATCGTTGAGAGCCAGGGTCAGTCGATTGTTAGAACTTTGTAGAAAGTTATATCATGACGCCAATGAACTTAACCGAAGCAACACTCATGGGAAGCAAACAAGAACATCAAGTAAAAGATAGTATCTTCTACTCACACAATTTAAGCTCTGGAACTCATCTAGTTCTTAATCCTTTTAGCAATAGATCAAACTCATTACTAACACTTTTGTACAATACCCTCACAATCACATGTGGTCTAGATCAAAACCTGCATCTACTCATAGAACCGCTCATGATGCCAATATTGGTAAACGTAGTAGAAAACAAAAAAAATTGTCCTACGATGAAACCAAGAACACTATGAAGATGAATTAACAGTTTAGATTGGATTGTTACCAACACCGAGTTGCAGCAGAAGAAGAGTTGATGTAGATCGCATTTGAAGTTCCTTGAACCGTTCATGAACGATCCCTTGAACTGAAGACCAAAAGCACGACTCTCTACAATTGCAAGCGTTTGGGCTTCACGATCTGGCAATGCTTCACCGTCCAGAGCTAATCGTCGTCGGGCTTCTCTATTATGAGGATTAGAGAGATCTAGGTCTACCTATAATTAGATCAACTCCAATTTAGAGCTAGAACTAGAGAACAAGAGGAGGCTCGAAAACTTGTGTATCTCCAAGGGCCAAAACCTCTAGTATATATAGGTTGGGGATAGGGGAGGGGCGCCCCAAGGGGATGAAAGAGTCCCCCCTTGCTGGCCAAGAGGAGGGGAAGTCCCCTTCCAATTCAGCCTCCCCTAGCCTTTCCAAGAAGCTAGGGGCGCCTCCACCTAATGGGCCTTTTAGCCCATTAACTTCCCCTATAGGCCTTTTTATTTTTTTGCTTTGGCCCGTTGATATTTAATTAATAATAAAAGCCCCATAATCATTATTAAAACCTTTTATTATTAATTTAACATCTCCAGAAACATTTTTCAACTATATATCAAGTCCCGCTATTACTCGGTAAACCCCCAAACTCTTCCCATAACTCCAAAACGCTTCCGATTTCTCTCAAAACTATTTATAGTATTAATGAAACTATTTCAGAAATATTTTATCATAAATCTTACACCAATAATACTCAACACATCATGATTCCTTTAAGCTTGTGATCTTGTAGGTTCGGTAAAACATAGACATGAGCAAAACCCTTTCGGTCAATGATCAGTAGCGGAATAGTGGACATCCATATAGATCCCTATGATTACACAAATGACATTCTAGTGAACCTTTGATTATGATGTGCTATTCCCTTTACTTCGCGATACTTGATAAAACCCGAGGTGATATATACATGTATCCTCTTGAGTCATTCTCATGCTCACTACATTGGTCTCCTCGTTACCAGTTTTGTTCTTCTTTCTTGTTGACATGTTCCAGCATCCCTATGACCTAGTCACCTGTGTCTGTCCAGATGATAATGGATGTCGTCACACCGAGAGGGCCCTAAGAATATCTCTACATCGTTGGAGGAGCAAATCCCACTGTTGAGCTATGTAGCCCCTTGTCAATTTTCCCGATGAACATATAAGTTGTTGTTATGATCACCGTGTTATAGATGACATTTGAGCAACCTAAAAGTTCATCATATGGTAAGAAGTGACTACGATACTCTCGTGGTCTAAGGAACTAAAGCATGTGTTAACTCTCCCTGTTATATCAGTAGACTTGTGACGATAATATCTCAAAGTATCACAAACAAGTCGGGTCAATTCAATATGATTGTTCTTCCAAAATCATATTCTCAAAGTTGTTTTGGAACTATCGTTACACTTAACGATGTCCCAAGATCCAAAAAACATGATCACAAAAGACACTTGAGCCGATTAGCATTCCACACGTGCATATGAGTTTTTCATAGAATCGCATATTCCAGGATCATAGTAGTTATAGCATAGAATATAAAGTCTTAATTATAGACATGAAAATAAATAATACAATATTATTTCCTTTAGGGCATATTTTTGACACCTAGCTGGTACTTACCAGGTACGCATGTACGGAACACCTGGTGTGGCTCTCGCGTGCGCCGACACTGTGTCCAGCTGGTTGTGCATAAGTGGTTTGTCTATCCGGGCACGTGGGGACTGTCCTGCCCGGATGCAGAGGGGCTTGGCCTGCCCGGACACTAGCCGTCGCTGGTTCTGCCTGGCGGTTGCAGGATGGAACATGTTATGTGAGTTTCCCTTCCGAGGTCCTCTATAAAACCGCCTCACGTGGTCGCTCCGACCTACTCCCTTCGTTCGAAATTACTTGTCGCGGAAATGGATGTCCACTATTCCGCTACAAGATTGCTGAAATGGATGTCCACTATTCCGCCCAAATTAAATATTTGAATTGCACCCTATTTTGGGATACTAATTCATTCCATAAATTCTTTTAGGTTTCAGTTTAATTCCAAAATTCATTTTAGGGTTTCAATATTATTTGAGATTTATGGAATTTTATTTCCGACCCAAATTATTTAAACAGAAGATCACAACAATTTTCAGCTCAATTTTGACAATTTAGGGTTCTGAATAATTTCAAAATTGTATAGCCACATTTTCAATCAACTCCTAGTCAAAAGTAGCTATTATCAAGCAATCACAAGCAAATTTCATTTTTTTTAAATTCTCTCTGATTATTTTTTAACATTCCAAGTTTGGGAAAAAATGGGATGTGAACATATGTCTCTTAATATGATCGCCAGAAAGACCAATCGAAAACAAAGTATTGAATGCGCATCGAGGAGAGTTTAAGATTTCATTTTAGGCGGAGAACGGATCATACCCTCAAATCTCTCATATACCGATGGGGTACGATTCAAGAGATGTGTAGCCATTGGTCAGGTTGTAAGGAGAAAGTGAAGCACGCTCCTCCTAGCAGTGTTGCCGTTTATCATTATGTAAGCAATCTTGTAGTTTTTTAATTGCCACATGTGCATTACTTTGAGCATTCTTATCAATTTGTGCATGTCTATGTTTTAGGATGGATTGCCCAAGAGAGGTACAAACAAATGCTCAAGTCAAAGGTCAAACCGTTTGGCTTCCAGCATTTTTGGGGCTTGTTGGAAGATCATGAAAAGCGGAAGACGAGGAATTATGATGACAGTCCAAAAGCGGGGAAGTGCGCCAATTTGTCACTGGAGATGGACAACGTCACATATGGTGTTGATGGAGAGGAAAGCACAAAAGTGCCTAGAAGTACCACTCCAACGACAAGCATGGATCGGCCCGACGGTTGGAAATCAGAAAAGCGGCGGCTAAAGAGAGAAGGAGAGGTGGAGACGATGAAAAAAAAAGATTATTAAGTTGAGGACGATAGAAAACGAGTACGCGGGGAAGAGTAAATAAGAAAAACTAGAGATGGACGAGAAGAACAATAGAAAAGGGCGAGTGGGATGAAATGTAATAGAGTAGATGACGTCAGGAGGAGATAGAGGCGCATAGGCTCCAAAGTAAGGACGATCGGGCGAGAGCTGATCACATGACTAAGCATAACCGGTTCATCATGTTGGATTTGAACGTAATGGATCAAGCGGCGCGAGATTTTTGGTCGTCGCAACGATACTTAACCATGCTTTTAGGAAGCTCGAAGGAAAGAACCACTGGAACATGTGATTTGTACATTGTCCCTGTTGAAATGCTTTTATTGATGCAACTTCTCAAAAACTATATGCATGTTTGATTGATGTGCTAAACGTTTAAATTCGAGGGGAACCAAAGGACTTGAACATGGAAAAATAATAATGACTGAAATATGACGACTCTGAGTTTGCACGTGATCAGTTCATATCCATATATACGAATCACGCTCGACGTGGCGAATGCCGATCACCGATTCGGCCACTCTCCTAGAAATTCTCTAAGAATGGCAAAACAGCTATAGTGAAAAGGTAGCTACTGTTGTCGACGGATGTGACCGTAAGAAAAGGCGAGCGCGAGTGGTGAGTGCGGGCGATTGAGTTGGGTAACGAAACCACCAGAGCTAGCTAGGGCCGGACGGACGTGACATGAGATCGATGGCCCGTGATCACACATAGATTGCAAAGCGAACGCCGGCCAACACCATCATGGCGCGGATCGCTAGTGGTTTCCGGTGGACGGATCATGGATCTGCCCCCTGCCCCTGCCCCGCCCCGGTTTCTTTAACTAGCTTATCCTCCCCCTTTTCCTCCACTATCATTCCATTGCCGTTTCCATCCGAGCCATCCTTCTACAGCCTTCCCCTGCGGCGGCCATGGCACGACGGCAACACGGCGACATGGCACGGCCTATCCGTCTGCAGCGCCAATGCCAGTGTGCCATGCCACGGACCGCGATGCGCACCGATCCTCAGAGGTTCGGTCGGCTCCTGTGCGTCTCAAGCAAACGCCGGCCGGGGCTGACGCGTAGGCCGGAATGGACCGGGGAATATTTGGATTGGAAGGAGTACGATGCACCGGTTGGAAGCAAAGGCTGCAGGGGAGGAGATGGAATGGTGATACGGTGGAACAGGTGTGTGATGGATCGAGGAGGACGAAGGGAATGTTGGCACGTACGATGGTGCCGGCGCCAACGAGTGGGAATGGTTCGCGAGTCAGCGTTGGTGCGTGCGAGGTGATGTGTGGGAGCGTGACGTGCGTCGTGGACTTTGCGCTTTGCATGGCTCGCTCGCTAGCTAGCTACCAACTCGGGATAGGATAAACGCGTCTTGAGTCTTTGGCGTTGCTCCGGTCAGAAAAGAGGTCTCGAGTGCTGTGGTGGATTTTGGACGGTTGTTTGTCTAATTAGATGATTCGTTGCGCCAATGGTGCAAAGGGCAAGAGAGAGCCAAATATTGCGAGAATATTTAGACACCCAAATCAAAAATTAAATGTGGCCAACACTCCCTCATCCTCTGCTTGGAAGCCGCCTTTTCTCGCCGGATCTAACATAAATACATGATTCTTCAAGAGCAAATTTCAGAGAAAATATAAAGCATGGAAGGCTTTAAGTTGTACTATTGAGACCATACCATCATATCTTTATTTAGTTTCTTTGGAAATCTAAAGGTCTAATAGAATGGTACATGTGAGAAGCTGTGAATCCACAATAAAAAAACTAAACTAACTTCCAAACAAACATTTCAAGTTTGAAAGCCACAAAGAAGCAGCTCATATCTCTCATTGTAGTGCAGGTACATGTCCTTAATCCTGCATCCACAGCCCATAATTTTTCAACACCTAAATCCACGAAATCCAACCGAAGAAAATCATGGCAGAAACATGCACCAGGGCTTACGTCTCCGAGAAGGACTTCTTGGCATTTTTGTGCAGGTTGGACACAATGTTTTCCACTGAACATAGGAGAACTTACAGAAATTAATTGTCACAACCAAAATAAAATTACCTTTGTTTTGTTGCTGATACATGTTAGAAGCACATCATGCAACGATGCACGAATACCTAGTCAACAAGGAAGCAGATCATAGGTATGCACACGACTTCAACTTCTTTTTTTCGAGAAGGAGGACTTCAGCTTCTTTCTTCAAATCTTCTTCATTATTACCTTATTCATGTGCCTCCTACATAGACATACCCCAAGTCAATGTCAAATCAATACACGGCAAAAATATTTATCTAATGAGTAGAGGCAAACAGAATGCATGACTAACATGAAGCATATGAAAATACACATGTACTTAGTGCAAGCTTCAAATGACTACAATCTGAGACCAGGCAGCCAAGAATGTAAGTGTAGCAAGGAAGCTAACAAAGTGAATAAAAACATGTGCATCATATAGGACAGCAACTAAACTGCAAGTATCTCAAGTTGTATATTTTGACCAACTGTTCTGCATTAATCGATAGCTCTTGTTAGATCATCTATCCGAATGGAACCGTCTTGCAAGCATAACAAACTTATATAGTCCATAAACCCTCACACATCAGAGAAGTTGCATATCACATATTATAGAGCACTATTTGAATTCATATACGATTATTAGATAGCACGGACATTACTAATATTTTAATGAGTTGTTGCTTAGTAAGATTATACACAATAACCCACATATTCTACCTCAGTCCTCAGCTATTCAACAATAAACATCATGTTTCTCGACAGTGCAGGAGCTTCATGCAATGTGAAGGAAACAGAGCAAGTACTCAGCTACAATATGAAAGCCACATATATTTATTTACCCCAGCAATTGTTTTGATCGATTAGGCGGTGGAAATAAATATTTGATGCAAGCAAATGCCTAAAGAGAAAAAAACTGCACAAAATGACACCATGTTAAAAATACGTCAGTCTCTACTAATGTAAATTTGTAATCATTTTAAAAGATATTTGCTATGCTATTTGAAGGGAAAAAATTGTGATACCGTGGGAACAGAACATAAATCTCCTATTGACGCAAACTATAGCCCCCATTTTCTCCTCCAACTTTAAAAAGCCATCAATAAGAGAGCTTGTAGGGTAGGCTAGGCTAGCATGGATGCAACTAAATCAGAAGTTCCAAATGACCTCATGGTAGCAAGACATCTAATCTAATCCACGAGTTTGCACAGTCGGAGTACTGCTACCAACATCACCAGGATGACAATCTCACATGAGTCAAAACTACACAAAACCAGACAAAGTAGGCATACATTAACATTATGGTTTTTCTTCAAAACTCATGACATTTTATGAAGCCACTACACATGAATCTCTATGTTTTGCAGATAGTTGCACAAGCAACCACCGTGTTCTAACAATTTCAACTTTGCAATAACACCTTAAAATGATTCAAGACAAAAGCTAGCCTAGCAGCAATGGGTACACGGCTAATAGAAAACACCATGAGAACTATTGTGTACCAAAAATGACAATAGCAATCATAGTAACAATATTCAAGTCGAATTCTCTTAACTATATCTTACAAAAAGACCATAGAAAAATTTAGTTAATAACTAATATTGTTTGGTAATCCCTACTTTAAAAGAGCTATATGTGGTCATTATATAGTTTCTTATATAGAAAGGTAGCCTGGACAAGCAGTTGGTCTTTCTAAAGTCAGAACGGTGAGGTACTCGAGGTTTGCTTCAAGGATGAAAGCTTAGTACATTAATAATAATGGCATTCTCGCAATTATTATTTGCGTTAATTCACAAAAAAAGAAGAAAACTATACATTTGTGTTGCTACAGCCTAGCTACCTCCTACCGGTAGATAAACATGGAGAAAATGATCTTTGAGTGGAGATGGTAACACGTTGCATGTGCAGTTAACACGTTACCACAAACCATTTTAAACCAAAGAATATCTGAGTTTACCAACACATAGTAGAAGGATACAGAACAGGATGGAGACTCCAAGACCTGCGTCAAGAGCATCAGGAGGTGAAGAAGCCAAAGTAATAGGCAGCGACACCAGCCATTTGTTGGCAGCATGAACTGTAAGTGCGTAGCATATCCTCATCGCTGTTAGAGGCAACATGCATGCATTAATTAAGAAACAGATAATGGACTGTAACAAGTATATAGCACATTTGTTGATTAAATTGAAAATGTTGTTATTAATTGTTCTGACCTAGATGCTATTTGCGAGTATAATTAGTAAAGGTACTTTAGGTTTGATCCTGAATTGAAGCTAATACATATATGAACAAAAATTAAGTATTCAAGCGATTCAGCAGGAACATAGGTACACCCTCCGTCCAAAAATACTTGTCGGAGAAATTGATAAAAATGAGTGTGTCTAGAACTAAAATACGTCTAGATACATCCATTTTTTCAACATGTATTTCCAGACGGAGGGAGTACCTCCTAATTAAACAAAATGCTACTTAAAAACTATATTTATGTGGAAATTGAATTAGAACTGCGTTTAACTTAAAAATGTCAGTGATGATGGAATACTACCTTCTGTATGTTTTCCTACCAAAGCAACCAAAAATATTTTGAGAAAAGATGGCAGTGCTAGAAAATGCGAAATTGAAATTTGGAACAGAAGAAGAGATAAACAAACCTTCCATAAATTCCCTTTCAACAACAAAGAACTCTGCGAATCTGCAGTTTCACAATCAAATTTTTAGTCAGTCATGTGAATCTGTACATTACATAACCAATTTCTAATAGCACCCTACCTTTTTCTGAATGACTCCTGTGATTTTTTAGAGTGCATACCAATAGATTAGCTTAACTAAATTATCTCACAATTTCATTAGAGAGTACACCAGCAGCAAGAAAGCATCATGGTATAGCTTATGCAACTACCAATCTCTGTTTGTTGAAACAGAAGAAAAACTCGGCTTAACTACATTATCTCACAAAATCGTTAGATACTACAGCTGCAACAAGAAAGCATCATGGTTTAGGTTATGCAACTACCAAGATGTGATCCCATAGGAGAAAAAGAGAGAAAGTTGTTCAGATTAGCATCATGGTTCAGCTTACATGATTACCAAAATGTCAGCTTAAGCAATTGTGTTACAGTTTCTGGAAAAAAGATAATGAGAAAGTTCACCCATTAATATGATTCAGAATCAACCTACCACAAGGCCTGAGAAATTAATCGTCGTCTGCGTTGGCTTCATAGGTTGCACCGTTTTGCTCCTACAACACTGCCTCTTTATCCGGTTTCATCCATTTTGCTCCGGGCTGCATTTTTGCTTCTAAAGATTGCAGAAAGGGTCAAATGCAATTGAATAAAGCTGAATGTTCTTTTTAACATATTGCGTCTAAACACAATAGCTACTCGCTACAGGAAAAGGAATCCCATATTCATGCAATCCCTTGTTCAAAAGGATATAAAGAGCCAATGAACTTCCATTGTGGTTAACAACTTCTATTTATTTATGGTCCCACATTGTAACCAACAACCTAAAGCACTGAGCCACTGCACCTTTCATTTGCATTTTCACATAGAATTATTTATCTATCCAACATATAAACTCAAAGAGCATATGCTTGACTGACACAACTGAGCAATAACAGCAGACTATAACAGAATGGAGGAGACAAGTAGACAACCACACGGACCTTCAAATGCTTGATCAGGGGCTCTAAAAACCCTAGGAACTCAATCCCATCGAGCACCTTGAAGACGTATTCAGCATTGATCTTATGTATCTTTCCGTCCTTGCAAACATGCCGTAGGTCTTCCCTGCAAATAAGATCACACTCATGTTACTATCATCATCCCATAAACATCACATCACGGGGAGAAGCCTAATATTATGATCTTGGACGTCTTCCCCTCGACCAAAGAACAGAGCAATTAGCTAAAGACCTGAACGATGCAGATCCAAAACCAGCAGGCTAACTAATGCGAATAAATTAACTACCGCTATTTTCTCCCCCTAAGAAACCCCAAATATTTCACACAAGCATCAATTTCGCCAACCAGATTACCTAAAAAAACTGCACCAAATCAATAAGGATTACTCCCAAAAACATAGCAAAAACAGGGATGAGGAAGAACAAGGAGATGCAAGGCAGGAGGCACGTCCGTGGCGGAGAAGTAGTGGATGAAGATGCGGACGCTCTTGGCGAAGGTGGCCATGGGGTCCTTGTCCATGACACCTCCGCCTTCCCGCTTTGCCGGCGCCGGCCATGACGACCCGGACGAGCTTGTCCTTGACCAATCCCCGATGACCTAGGGGATCTGATCCGCCTCCACTTATGCCAACGCCATCGGCGGTAAAGGCTTGGCCTTGGACCCCCTCCCCTGCATCTCCTTGGTCTCCCCCGCCATAGATCCTTGGCTGCTTCTTTTCTGGTCTCCCCCGTGCCACCTCCTCTTCCTTTTTTCTTCTAGCGGCGGCGCAGTCCCCCCGTGGCCTCTTGGTGGTGAGGGCTCATGATTGGGGAGGAGAAGAGGAGCCCGTGGCTTCTTGGTGGTGAGGGCTCATGATTGGGGAGGAGAAGAGGAGCCCGTGGCTTCTTGGTGGTGAGGGCTCACGGATTGGGGAGGAGAAGAGGAGGCGGCGGATTGGGGAGGAGGAGAGGAGTCGGGGATTGGGAGGAGAGGAGGCATGGGATTGGGGATGAGAGGAGGCTGTCGATAGGCTAGGGTTTTCACTGTGTTTGCTTAGACATGAAATTACTAAAATGCCCTTGGCGGGACACAAAATTTGCAGGCGGTGGCACGAGTACTGTTCGCGATTTAAAGGCGACGTGGCTGGCTTTGTTGTGCCTAGGAGTTCTTCAGGGTTTATATGTTCAATCTGTGCCCAGGTTTTTGCACTGTCTCGAGTCCTGAAAGCTCTCTCCTGGTAGCTGTGAAAATTTGCTTGCTTTCCTCTGGTAACAGATCTTTTTATTTTGTCTTTTCCGTTCTAGAGAAGAAAAGAATACACGCGTAGCGTCTGTGTGAACGTGAGATAAACATTGCCCATGAGTTCTGAGAATCGTATCAACACCGACATTTTGTTTCCATGTGTCCAGCTATCATCTGGATGAGAAAATAACAATGTCCCATCTAACTCCTACACAGTTGTAATGGAAGGAAATTTCATTAAGCATCCTGCTGATATCATCTATAAAATGATCATTTTTATGCAGCTATGGAAACCACTGAGCAAGATGGAGAACGCTTCCACCATTGCGGTACTACTGGAGAAGCTCCGAGCGCTCGTCTCCCAGCTACATCGGCACAGGACCCATGATGATCAGCAGGGAGGCTGAGGGCCTCTGCCGTCAGGTTTCACGTCGCCTCGCTTCGTCGGTTGCGCCGGCATTCATCGTTCCCGCTAGGCGGTGTCCGCTAGTTATCTGGCCTGGTGCCTCGGCCCTTTGGGTATGTATCGAACCTTTTTCTTTTCCTGTTCCTTTTATTGAACTCCGTTGAACTTGGGTTTGTACTTGTAAGGGCTTCAGCTTGCTAAAGCCGGGCAGCATGCCCCCTCTCTAAAAAAACTCCTACACAATTTTTTTTAGAAAAGGAGGATGACCCCCGGCCTCTGCATCTGGGAGATGCATGCGGCCATTTTTATTGATTATTCTCGAGGACCTTATAAAGTAGTACAACAATATGCCTGAACCCGCCATCTTGACAACATATGCCGCTCCTCCTATCCAAATTATGAAGGGGTGCAAACTGGGCCATATACCCAGACCTCTCACCTAAGCCTAACATCTAAAGCCGGAAGCCCCGACCGGGCCACATACCGGGTCCAGGGCACAATCCAGTCGGACGCACTCACATGTGGCGTCGCCACCATCTTCCACTGGTCCATCTTCAGAGCAGATTGAGGTACCATCCTTGGCAGGTACCTCCGCCATCGACGCCACCATGACACCAAACGACGACCACCATCTATGCCAGTCCATATCCAAGCCGAAGGAGCGCTACCACAAGATGAAGACCGGCGGTGGAATAGATGAAACGTTGCACACATTGCCGCCGCCAAACACCTCACACGCACCGCAAAGCACCCACCGTGCTTCCGGGAACCCGAGGCGACCCCTTCAAAAAGGAACGCGACGAGGGTACGATGCCGTCGCCCACAAGGGGAACTAGAGCTTTCGCTAAAAATTCATGGGATTTTTTTCTTCTATTTTTTGTTGGGTTAATCAAATAGTATAGAAGTGAGATGAGACTTTATTAATTCAGATTTGCTAAATCTCATCTAGAGAAGAAATAATGAAGTCTCATCTAACTCCTACACATAATTTGAGTAATGAAGAAAAAAGAATAAGCCTGCACGAATCTTCGCAATAATCAAATGTTGTAGGAGTTAGACTTGATTAAGTTTTATCCAGATGAGCGCTAGACACACCCTTGTTAATTCTCATTTAGATGTGAATTAGAAAATCCCCTTTTTTTAGCACACATCTTTCTCATTTCTACCCGGAAGATTTCATACGGCCCAAGGAGGCCACAACAGATGGATTCTCGATATGGCCGACCGGGAGGCTATGTCTCACTAATAGCGAGACGGTAGCTTCTCTCGCCTTAAAGGTATTCTCTCTTATGTAGGTATTGGCCGGCCCATTTACTCTCCTTTGTCGATCGCTCATGATTAATCTATCTGTCACTCCTCGCTCGCTCGCTGCACTTGTTTGGCCCCTTTTTTTTCTTTCTTTGTTTTATTTTTCTTTACAGTTTTCTGTTTTTCATCGTTTTTCTTTATCGTTTTCACGGATCTTACCAGTTTTCTTGGTTTGCTAATGGTTTTTATTTATTTATTCATCAATTTTCTTTGTTTATTTCTCGGTTTCCTACGGTTTTTTCTTTTCTACAGTTTTTTGTTTTCTTTCTCGGTTTTCCTTGTTTTTTCTTGTTTCTATGTTTCATTTTGTTTTTTTTGGTTTTTCTCGGTTTACAGTACGCATTCAATGTTTTTAATATAAATCAGAAACATTTTTATATACAGGTTGAACATTTTAAATACATGATTAACAACTTTTGAAGACTTATATTTTTATGTCTACTTTTATTCATACACGTCATACATTTTAGGTATAAATCTAATAATTTTTAATACACATTTAACATTTCTCAGATATGACTTTATATATTTTTTTGATAAGCAGTTACATTTTTGCTATACATAGTTAACATTTTTTCCAAATGCTTGATTAAAATTTTCCAAATATAAGATTAATATTTTTAATACATGGTCAACATTTTTTCTATACACATTTAACATTTTTCAAATGCATAGCTAATATATTTCAAACACAAGATTAATATTTTTATAATACATGGGCAATATTTTTATATACATACTTAACATTTTTCAAATGCATTATTAACATTTTAAAATACATTTTAACATTCTTTTAATAAATGGTCAACATTCTTTTCTATGCACATTTATCATTTCTAAAATACTTGATTACCATTTTTCAAATACTTTTTAATATTTTTTTCAAATGCTTGATTATCCTTTCTTAAAATACATAAACTTTTTAAATACATTGTATATTTTTTGCATACACGAGAAATATTTTCTCTATACACATTTAACATTTTTTCCGAACACTTGGATAAAATTTTCCAAATATATTTATGTAAAATGTTTTTTGCAATATTTATTTAGAATATTGAAGTTATAAACAAAAGTAGAAAGAGAAATAAAAAACAAAAATGGTTAGAAAAAATAAGGTTGTGGCCTCCCGCGCGCTTGGGCCGGCCCATCTTGCGATTGCCTTCACATGAGAGTTCCCTACATCTCGCGTCAAGTGAGACATAGGGGCACCCGTGGCCGATGGTATCATACCAAACAGAAAAAGAAGTAGCCAGCCTGGTATACCACAAAAATAGCAGCTTATCTGGCAAGATTTTGATATAAGAGAAAGAATCAAGTTGTCGTGCGTAAAGACAGGCCTATGGCCCGGCAGTTTTCTTAGTCGGTGCCTCCTGTGGGGAGCGAACGCTATGTGTTGCTGTTGCGAGTGTTACCATAGCGATTGCTCACACCGCGCGAGTGCCCGTCGACTTGTTAGTTACAAATGAAGGAAGAAAAAGACTAATATGTTTTCTAATGTAATTTTAATTGTTTACTACTCGTTTTACGTCCAATTATCTATCCATTGTACTGGCCTTTATTTTTCCTTTCAGATCTAAGTTACCCTTTAGGTGTCTTTATTCAAACAAAAAGTACTATAGTGAATGGCTGGGTGCCGGTTTTAGGTAGTTTCTTGAACCTTTTGCCCAGTTTTAGGAAGGTTCCATAAGGCTTTTTCTTGTATTTATGCGCCATTTTTATCCTGGGTTATTTTTTTTCTCTTTTTTTCTTTTCGTTACTTTTTTACATACATGAACTTTTATGAAATTCATGAACATTGTATATGTTTGCAAACATTGTTGAATTTATGAACATTTTTTAAGTTCAATTTTTAAATTCATGAATAATTTTTAAAATTCATTAAACTTTTGTCTTTTAAAAATAGTTTTGTAATTTGCAAATATTTTTAAATACGTGATTTCTGTTGAATTTCTGAGCAATTTTGGAATTCTTCATATTTTTTGGATTTGTGAACTTTTTTATATTAACAATAAAATTGAAAGCTGTAAATATTTTCTGTTCATGATTTTTGAATTTTTGAAAACAAATCTAATTTGTGAACTTTTTGAGATTGTGGTTTTTTTAATTTATGAGCATTTTCTGAATTTGTGAATAATTTCTAATTCGACAAAAAAATCAAAACACATGAACATTTTTTGAATTCACAAAAAAATGAATTCGTAATTTTTTAATTCACTTTTTTCAATTCAATGGATTTTTAAATCAAAATTAAATAGAACAAAATAAAAAAACATGTGTTGTGCTCGTAGGTCCAGGTCGCGCTGGCCGTGAGCGACCTGAGCTATACTGATGGCTTAGAGCTCACACAGTAGACGGGCACCGTCTCCACAAACCTGCTTCGTCTCATTGAGGACACTAGGACAATGCTCGTGCGACTCTAGTAGGCAAAAAATACCTCAAACACATTACAACAAGCACTAAAGTTTCTCTTCAAGCATCTCATCCTTTCATTGACCACTGTGATTCCCAAGCATGCATAAGTTTTAAAAGTCAAATGAGAAGATCAAACTGAAGCACCTAACAAAGAGAAACGAATGATATGCTGCAATAGTAAGCTACTCCTTTTGTCCGAAAATATTTATCGGAGAATTAAATGTACCTAGTCGTATTTTAGTTCTAGATATATCCATTTTTATCCATTTTTGTGACACGTAATTCTGGACGATGGGAGTATATTTTGTGTTGATTATAAAAATATCATTGAAATTGGGTCAATGAACCCCTAGTTTCTTATATAATCTCATAAAGAATGTAATTATTACTTGAGATAAATCAAGAGAGTCTTGATGGGCTTCCCTAAAAAACACAAAACTACACACATCTACTCCAATGCATATCAGAACATCGTATGACGAAAATGGACCTTAATCAACCCAACAAAAAGCTGTAGGAAGAAAATAGATCTTAATCAGCCTTAAAAAAGGCATATGTCTCGCAATACTTCATATCGCCACTGTCGGGGAAACGACACCTATGGGATCATAGGGAATCCCTACTACGGTTGGCGGGCGCGGGGTTGTGCAAAGAGCGGGTTTAGAAGATCAACACGAGGGAATTTTATCCAGGTTCGGGCCGCAAACGATGCCTAATACCCTAGTCCTGCTTTAGTGTATATTTGATGTTGTTGAGCTCTTGTACTAGCTGTGGTGCATGCCTAGCCCAAAAAGTCTGAATCCTTCCTCAGTACGCCTCGGGCCTCCTTTTATATGTCAAAGGGGTTGCCACAGTGGCACACAGGAGGTGGAAAGTATCTACAGTGTACAAGTTTATCTCCTGACATCGTAGGACAAAACACATTTAATGCGCTGCCGACGTGTGCTCTTGATTTATCGGGGACGACAAGGAAGCTCATCCCGTCCGTCGCCGCCTCGCCTTGCTTCGACGCGTGTTTTAGCCGAGGCATGCAGCACCACGCTGGCTGGCTGGCTGCTGAGCTGGTGCGGTGGCAGAGTCTTCACGAAGATCTGCATGTCACCACGCAGGTGCTTGACTAGTTGGCCTAGAAACTGCATGCTGCCACGCAGGTGCTCGCTTAGTTGGCGGGCTGGCCGCCACGTTGGAACGGGCGCGGGGCAGCGAAACCTCCTCGGTAGGTGCGGGACTGGCCGCGGCCCTGCAGATGTATCCGGCAAGGGTCTTGCCGGGGTTTCGTGGGCGTCCCTGGCAAGGGTCTCGCCGGGGGCCTTCGTCTTCTTGCTCTCATTTAGATTTGCAGGCCTTCGGTCTTCACAAAGATCTGCATGCCACCATGCAGGCGCCTCCCGAGCCTTGGTTCCTGATGTTGTCGATGGTGTCAGAACTCTCAGGCTCAAGGGTGGCGGTCTTGCTGGTGTTGGGCAAGTTGCCCCAGCAAGGGTCTTGCCGGGGCCATGTAGGCTTCCCCCGGCAAGGCTCTTTCCTGGGGAAGCCCACCTTGTCCCTTCGCTCTTCGTACCTCTGGCTTGAGCGCTGCTCTGGTAGTCTTGTTCTTTTCCTCCTTCTGCCCCGTCAAGCATGGCCGCAGGTGTGGCTACAACTGCCCATGCACAAGTAAAGGGGTACAGAAGGCCCCTACTTTTGTACACCGACAGGAGCCCCCGGGCCTAGGCCACATATAAGGGGAGGCCGGCCTAGGACTTCAGGAATGCGGCTGATATCATGAGGCTCCGCCCTGGCTTGAAGCACAATTTCACGCTGCTGCAGCATGTCCATCTCCGCCAGAGGCTCTTTCAGCTCAAGGTGGACGAGGCCGGCGGGGTCGAGAGGAACGGCAAGGCCGAGAAGGCCGGCAATGCCGTCAAGGCCGGCGGGTCTCTGTTTGGGTTGCCAGCAGGAGTGGTCCCGTTGAGCAACAACTCTTGCCAGACCGCCATTACCGCCATGATGCCGGACATCAACGCGCACGGCCTCGATCTGACCTGGGCCGAGCCGGAGGCGGAGCAGGTGCAGGCCTTCTTCGACAACCTATCAGATAGGTACATTCGCGATGAGCCACTGCTCGTCCAGGACACCACCAAGGAAGAGCTGGCATATATTGCTGCCATGGCGGAGGAGGCGGCACTCGCCAAGGAGGCCGGCAGCGTCGGCACCATGGAGAACGAGGCCGACACGGCCGCAGAAGAGAAAGAACTCGCCGAATGGGCGGGGTCTGCCGAGGAAGCCAGCGGCGCCGGTGCCGGGGCCCCCTTGTCGAAGACGTGGCCGAGGAGTCGACCGAAGAGGATACTGAGGCGGATGATTCCTCGGCCCCGGGGAAGAGACGCGTTCTGCGGCGGGCTAGCTCCGACGAGCCGGTCCGGCCCGGCAGGACCACGCAGCGGCAACAGGCCCAGGCGCAGCCCATGCACCAGACGAGGGCCGCGGCAGCAAAGAAGAAAGCAGCGGCTACCGCCTCTTCCTCGTCCAAGCGGCGCAGGACCCCATCCCCTTCTCCTTCTCCTTCGGATGGCACCCCGGAGGTCGAATTCGACCTCGGATCCTTCAGCCCGAAGAGGAGGAGCAGGAGGCCTGAGGAGGAGGATGAGTAAGCGCATTGCCCTTTACCATCTTCGAGTTCCCCATCGCTCACATTATCCTTCCCTAACTTGACCTTGCTTTCTCATGGACACGGAGACGCTGTCCTAGAGGGTGGCGAAGAGGGCCAAGGCTTCAACGGGTGACAAGCCCCCGGCGAGCACCCCGCGCATGCCGATGATGGTGGAGATCTGCCCGGACAATAGCCCTCGATGCAGCCCCCGCTTCAGTCCCCAGCGTGAGTTTATTACTCACTCCTCATTGATGGGCGTTGGGGCATGAATCTTTGGTGCTGACCTTGCCGGGTTTGT
The DNA here is from genome assembly GCA_021605205.1 of Aegilops longissima. Classification (NCBI taxonomy): domain Eukaryota; kingdom Viridiplantae; phylum Streptophyta; class Magnoliopsida; order Poales; family Poaceae; genus Aegilops; species Aegilops longissima. The sequence continues at coordinate 533,159,687 of CM038681.1, read as the reverse complement.
AGGAGGAGAGCGGCAACCGGAGGAGCCGCTGAGGGCCGCCCCCGACACGCCGCCCCCATCGACCACGCCGCCCAGAGGGGCGTCCCCGTCAAGGGCATCCACCGCCGAGCCTACGCGCATGGAGGAAGAGAAGGCGGGCTTGGGCGCCGGCGGCTCCGTCCCGGCCGCGAAAGTTGGCAGGGAGGGAAACGCTTCTTCTCAGCTTGGCACGGGTAAGCGGCCTGCCTTTCGTCCCTGTTTTTATTTTCTTTTCTTTTGAACCTTGATTTTGGCCTCGTTTTATTCTCCTTTCTGGTTTCTAGATCCTCCCTTGACAGACCAGGAAGATGTCGACATCGTCATCGACGAGGTCGCCAAGGATGCTGAAGCCGAGGCCGCCAAGATCGTGGCTGGGGAAGCCGCCAAGTCTACCGTCGAGGAAGCCGCCGAGGGGCTTGCCGGGGAGACCGGCGAGGCCGCTGCTGGGGATGCCGGCAAGGGGCCTGCCGGGGAGTCCGGCGAGGCCGCTGCCGAGGAGGCCGCCAAGGAGCCCACCGAGGAGGAGGTGGCCAACGACCAACCTTCCTCCCCCGCAGCTCCTGCCCCGGGCAAGTACCTAAGGATGGGCGACGACCTATTCGTCCGCCTCCCAGGGACGGCGAGCACCAGAGCGCCAACCGAAGGGGAGGTGTTTGATGATGAGGCGCTCGCCACCGCAGGGTTACAGGTTGTTGACGAACCGAGTGCCGGCGGCGACGGTTCCCAAGAGGAGCATCTTCTCCGAGCCATGAGCGCCAACTTACAGAAGCTCTAGGCACTCCATCGTGCCCGCCAAGACAAAGCGAAATCCAGGATGGCGCCGGTGGACAAGGCGGAGGCAGATTTTGAGGAGCGCATCACTCAGACACAGGTATGGTTCGGCGAGGCCCGGGATGAACTGAGGGCTGCCCAGGGTGACCTGGATGAGCGCAAGCGAGAGCTCATCTTGAAGCAGGCCGATATCGAGAAGGCCCAGGAGGCGGCAAAGGATCAGGCCGCCAAGGACGAGGCTGCCCGGTTGCAGCAGCAAGCTCTGCTGAACAGCCAGGAAGAAGACCTTGTTGCCCGCGAGCAGGTGCTTGCCGCCACGCTTTGTGGCAAGGATGAGGAGGTTGAGAAGCTCGTCGCGCACCGGACCCAGGAGCTGGAGCAGAAGCACAAGGACACACTCGGTGCTCTGGCCCTGGACCACGGCGGCGAGGTGAAGAAGCTAGAGCTGGAGTGGGAGGAGCTGAAGAAGAAGGTCTTGGAGCTGACGGAGGAGAGGGACACAGCCAACCGCACTCTGGCGGATTCGCAGGTAGCCATCTCCGACAAGGACAAACTGCTTTCCAAGGCCAACGACTCCATCAGCGATCTGGGGCTAAAGCTGGAGGGCTTGGAGGGGACGCTCTCAGAGGTCAGGGCCCGGGAGGAGGCCCTGACCAAGGCCCGCGAGACCGAGAAGCGGCTGCGGAGTGAGGACGACACCACCCACAAGGACTATGTGGGTAGCGTCAATCTCTAGATCAGCCGTCTCGTCGACGTTGCAGGGAGGCTCACTGCGCAGCTATCCGTCATGGGCCTGCCGGATGTCAGGTACTCCCAAGAGCCGAACGTGAGCCCTAATGCCAGGTTGACCTTGTTCTTCGAGCACGTCCTCGACGCCCTGGAGCAGCTCCACTCCAATCGAGTGACTTCTCGAGCCAACGAGGCCCGGAAGCTTTGTCGGGGCGCCCTAACCAAGGTGCTCACCAAGGTGGCATTCTGGAACCCGAGCGTCGACTTCGCCAACGCGCTGGAGAGCCTGCCGGAGGATGCGGACCTCGCGGTGCTCGAGGAGCATATCGAGCCCATCATCAGCTGCGTCGACGGAGTCCAGAGGGTGGAGGACCAGCGCCGAGACTAGCCACCCCGCTTCCCCTTGCTGCTACGAGTTCATGCCCAAGACAATTTATCTTAAGTTAGAACCGTGGCAATTACTGATGTAATATAACTCTGTAGTATTCTAAAATGAAGCATGTTATCTTCCTGTTCGATCTTTCCTTGTATGTACACACCCTACGCCTAGTTGGATAGGTTTTTGCCGGCGCGTAAACCCATGCTATGGCGCTTTGAAGGACGGATCCTTAGCAGCCTGCCGGGGGGCGCTTGCTGCCAGGCAAGCCACCTTGCCGTTCTCAGCGCAGCCGCTCGAACTGTTGAGCGGACTCGAAACAGAACAAGGGCGTTGCCAATAGCGGAAGGGTTCCATTGTGTACAAGTTTTCCATACAAGGGGCAAGATTTTCGAGGAGAATAACCTTATAAAAAGGAGAAATTGTTCAAGGTTTTGCGTGACTTAGCTTTCCCGTTGTCACGCGGAGGGTTGTTGCGGCTGCGGATAGCACCGCCTCGCCTAGATGATGGCACCAGAGGGTGGCTGATCGACGTCGCCTTCTTCTCTCGAGCCATCCCGATGAAGGAATTGATGAGTCGACCCCAAAACCGGATTTTCACAGCTCGCGCCATCCCTCCCCTACCTGGCGTGCCAAAGATGTCGGTGAAATGACACCTATGGGATCACAGGGAATCCCTACTATGGTTGGCGGGGCGCGGGGCTGTGCAAAGAGCGGGTTTAGAAGATCAACACAGGGGAATTTTATCCAGGTTCGGGCCGCAAATGATGCGTAATACCCTAGTCCTGCTTTGGTGTATATTTGGTGTTCTTGAGCTCTTGAACTAGTTGCGGTGCATGCCTAGCCCAAAAAGTCTGAATCCTTCCTCAGTACGCCTCGGGCCTCCTTTTATATGTCAAAGGGGTTGCCATAGTGGCACACAGGAGGTGGAAAGTATCTACAGTGTACAAGTTTATCTCCTGACATCGTAGGACAAAACACATTAATGCACTACCGACGTGTCCTCTTGCTTTGTCGGGGACGACAAGGAAGCTCGTCCTGTCTGTCGCTGCCTCGCCTTGCTTCGACGCGTGTTCAAGCCGACGAGGCATGCAGCGCCACGCTGGCTGGCTGGCTGCTGAGCTGGTGTGGTGGTAGAGTCTTCACAAAGATCTGCATGCCACCACGTAGGTGCTTGACTAGTTGGCCTAGAAGCTGCATGCTGCCACGCAGGCGCTCGCCTAGTTGACGGGCTGGCCGCCACATCGGAACAGGCGCGGGGCAGCGAAACCTCGGTAGGTGCTGGCCTGTCCGCGGCCCTACAGATGTATCTGGCAAGGGTCTTGCCGGGATCCCGATAAGGGTCTTGCCGGGGTCTCGTGGGCATCCCCGGCAAGGGTCTCGCCGGGACCCTTCGTCTTCTGGTTCTCATTTAGATTTGCAGGCCTTCGGTCTTCACAAATATCTGCATGCCACCATGCAGGCGCCTCCCGAGCCTTGGTTCCTGATGTTGTCGATGGTGTCGAAACTCTCAGGCTCAAGGGTGGCGGTCTTGCTGGTGTTGGGAAAGTTGCCCCGGCAAGGGTCTTGCCGGGGCCACGTAGGCTGCCCCCGGCAAAGCTCTTGCCAGGGGAAGCCCACCTTGTCCCTTCGCTCTTCGCGCATCTGGCTTGAGCACTGCTCTGGTAATCTTGTTCTTTTCCTCCTTCTGCCCCGTCAAGCATGGCCGCAGGTGTGGCTACAACTGCCCATGCACAAGTAAAGGGGTACAGAAGGCCCCTACTTTTGTACACCGATAGGAGCCCCCGGGCCTGGGCCACACATAAGCGCAAAGAGTTGTTGGGCCAGGCCCAGAATGGTGCGCGGGCACGCGTGGCGGAGTTTTAACCGTAGTAATCCCTTCGCTAGTTGTGCTTCCCCATGACCCGCATTGAGTGCATGACGTGGGGGTCGTGCGTGGAGCGGTTGCTGCACGCTTGCGTCACGTCGTAAGGGGTACGGAAGGCCCCTACTTTAGTACACTGACAGCCACTCAAGGAAGCACATGGCATGATACAGACGATGAAAAAATGCATTGCAGTAATTATAAACTGGAAGAAAGAGGATGTAGAGAATTATTTTATTTTACACACTACAAACATTTAAATATTTCACGACAAAAATGACATATCCAACTGTTCCTCAGCTCGCTATATAAGAATAATATTCTTCCAATGTGCATCAATCAAGATTATAATAGTTTATTGTCCACAAACATGGGCCTCATTTTTGGTAACCTTCAAAACTTCTTAATAAAACCACTTCGCCTTGTTTGAACTTCATGGGCAGATGCCTCACCCTCAAAGTCCAACAACATAGGGGGGTGTCGAACTAGACCCAACAAGAGGCGAGAAGCTACCAAAGAGCTCCACACCTACCTCATCCACAAAGCCAACAACAGACTTAACCATGGGGGATGGTGCAACAGGGAGCCTTTGAAGACCAGCCTCCGCGCGCTCCAGAAAACTCCCAACACGCACCAAGCAGCCCTGGAAGGAGTCAGTGACCTCGCGAAGCAGCTTAATTGCCTCTTCCACATGAGGAAGTCATGCAGCGAAGATCAGAGCCCAGCAGCTCCGCGTGCACTACAAGAGCAGACTGGGGCATCACATCCTTCGGGATGGAAGCCGAAGCAATCAACGAGGAAGGCAAGGAATCCCGGTGAAGAGTCTTCATGTTGGATAGTGCCTCATGGATCTTAGATGTCGGTGGAGGCGCAATAAAAAAAGCCCAAGAATGATTCAGCAGCCGAGCAAAACATGGAGCATGTGGCGGTGGTGCCAGCTTGCAGCCATCCCGTGCACGGTGTCCTGAGCGGAAGCATGGGTTACACCAGATCAGTTCCATGCATCCGAATGCCCGGTGGCCTTTTTCAAAGCAACGAAAGCACCTGTTTTTGAGCCACACGGGGGGATGGGGATGCTGCTAAGCCATGAAAGAAAAAGGTGATTTAGGCTCTACCACAAGACGCCGGACTAGACAAGCTTCGACTCACGTCGTCTCCAACGTATCTATAATTTATGAAGTATTCATGCTATTTTATTATCATTCTTGGATGTTTTATAATCATTGTATAGCAACTTTACATCATTTTTTGGGACTAACCTATTGACCCAGTGCCCAGTGCCAATTGTTGTTTTTTCTTGTTTTTTACATCGCAGGAAATCAATATCAAACGGAGTCCAAACACCGCGAAACTTTTCGTGGATTTTTAATGGACCAGAAGACCACTAGTGGGCCAGAGAAGCACCTGGGGGGTGCCCCGAGGGGGGCACAACCCACCAGGGCGCACCTGGGGGCCCAGGCGCACCCAGGTGGGTTGTGCCCACCTCGGTGGCCTCCTGCACCCCCTCTTTACCCTATAAATTCCCAAATATTCCAAAAACCCTCGGGGTTAACCTAGATCAGAAGTTCCGTCGCCGCAAGGCTCTGTTGCCACCGAAAACCAATCTAGACCCCGTTCCGGCACCCTGCCGGAGGGGAGAATCATCTCCGATGACCATCTTCATCATCCCAGCGGCCACCACGATGAGGAGGGAGTAGTCCACCCTCGGGGCTGAGGGTTTGTGCCAGTAGCTATGTGTTAATCTCTCTCTCTCTCTCTCTCTCTCTCTCTCTCTCTCTCTCGTGTTCTTGAGATTGCACGATCTTGATGTATCGCGAGATTTGTTAATATAGTCGGATCATATGGTGTTTTCCCCTCTCTATCTTGTTGTGATGAATTGAGTTTTTCCCTTTGAGATTTCGTTGTTATCAGATTGAATACTTTTATGGATTTGAGAACACTTGATATATCTCTTGCAATTGAATATTCGTGGTGACAATGGGGTATCGTATTGATTCACTTGATATATGTTTTGGAACTCAATTCGCAGATTCCCGAGGTGACATTTGGGTAATCTATGCATAAGGGTTGATGCACGTTCTTGTCTTTGTTTCTCCGGTAGAAATCGTGGGGCACTCTTTGAAGTTCTTTGTGTTGGATTGAGTATTATGAATATGAATTTGCTTTAGTGTTATTTTAGTACGAACTCTAGGATAGATCGAACGGAAAGAATAGCTTTGTGTTATTTTAGTATGAACTCTTGAATAGATCGAACAGAAAGAATAGCTTTGAGGTGGTTTCGTACCCTACAAACAATTTATTCTTATGTTCTCCGCTAGATAGGAACTTTGGAGTGATTCTTCATGGCACTTCGAGGGGTGGTTATATGATCCAATTATATTAGCATTGTTGAGAGGTTGCACCAGCGAAAGTACGGACCCTAGGCCTCATTTTCAAGCATTGCAATACCATTTTTGTGCCCGTTTACTATTTGCTATGGTGCAGTTTTTATTTATTCATATTATAAAAATATATTTCTACCATCAATATTACACTTTTATCATCATCTCTTCGCCGAACTAGTGCACCTATACAATTTGCCATTGTATTGGGTGTGTTGGGGACACAAGAGATATCTTGTATTTGGTTGCAGGGTCGTTTGAGAGAGACCATCTTCATCCTACACCTCTCACGGGTTGATAAACCTTAGGTCATCCACTTGAGGTAAAATTGCTACTGTCCTACAAAACTCTATGCTTGGAGGCCCAACACGTGTCTACAAGAATAAAGTTGCGTAGTAGACATCAAGCTCTTTTCTGGCGCCGTTGTCGTGGAGGTGAGTGCTTGAAGGTATATCTTTAGATTTTTCAATCGAATCTTTTAGTTTCTTGTTTATCACTAGTTTGGTTTATAAAAGAAAACTACAAAAAAAATAATTGAGGTTACGTCATATTATTCATCTTTATAATGTATTTCGTGAAAATGATGGAAAGGAAAATTGTGCTCAATTGTTAGAAGAAGAATTGAATAGAATGTTTGGTATAAATGATGAGCATGATTGCAATGTTGTTAGTATGAATTCTTTGAATATCCATGATGCTAATGATATGCAAAGCCATAAGCTTTGGGATGCTATGTTTGATGAAGATAATATTTTTAGTCCCCCAAGTTTTGATGAGAAAATTTATTATGATGACTGCATGCCTCCTATTTATGATGTTTATATTGATGAATGTGGATTTGGAGAGGTCATTACTTTATTTAATGATGAATCCACCATTTTGGAAGAGGATGCAATTGATTATGACAACAAAGTTCCTATCTATTATGATTATGGTGATGACATGTATGCTATAAAGAATAATGATAACCATGAAACTTGTCATCATGATTTTGATTTTCACTCTCATGATAGTTATTTTGTTGAGTTTGCTCCCACTACTATTGATGCGAAGAAATTTGCTTATGTGGAGAGTAATAAGTTTTCTATGCTTTTCTGTCATGAAAAGAATGCTATATGTGATGGTTATATTGTTGAATTTCTTCATGATGCTACTGAAAATTATTATGAGGGAGGAACTTATGCTTGTAGGAATTGCAATAATATCAAGTTTCCTCTCCATATGTTGAAAATCTTGAAGTTGTGCTTGTTTTGCCTTCCTATGCTAGTTGATTTTTGTCCCCATAAATTGTTTGATCACAAAATCCCTATTCATAGAAAGTGGGTTAGACTTAAATGTGCTTGCCATGTGCTTCATGATGCTCTCTTTGTGTTTCAATTCTTATCTTTTATGAGAGCATCATTGAAATCATCATGCCTAGCTAAAAGGCATTACAGAAAAGCGCTTGTTGGGAGACAACACAACACTTTTACCTAATGTTTTTGTTTGTTCACATGATTAGGCTAATGTAGTAATCATGTTTTATATATTTTGTTTCAATAAAGTGCCAAGTAAAGCCTTTGGCTAGTGTGGATAATAGTTGACTTGATTCTGTGCAGTGCAGAAATTCCTATCTTTTACTGGAACGTAGAAAAAATCTGAAATTTTTACAGTTGATGGGTATACAAATTGTTTACATTGTCCTATTTTTTTCAGAATTTTTGGAGTTACAGAAGTATGAGCTTAATTCAGATCTTTACGTAATGTTCTGTTTTTTACAGATTCTGTTTTCAATGCATAGTTTGCTTGTTTCCTAGTTTCCATGGCTTATTTTGCTCAATATAAATTGTGGAAATGATAAGGTACAGTAGGCATTGTGTGATAACAATTATGAATCTTATCTTAACAGTACCAAGTGAATGATTTGTCTTTATCATACTAACCCATCTCACGAAGTTCCGTTAAGTTTTGTGTGATTGAAGTTTTGAAGTTATGGGTGAGATATTGATATAAGGAGAATAAGGAGTGACAAGACCCTAAGCTTGGGGATGCCCAAGGCACCCCAAGGAAATATTCAAGGAAGATCGAAGCAACTAATCTTGGGGATGCCCCAGAAAGCATCCCCTCTTTCGTCTCCAACATTATCGGTAACCTCATTTGGAGCTATGTTTTCATTCGTCACATGATATTTGTTTTGCTTGGAGCGTCATACTATTTTATTAGGATTTTCTTGCTGTTATTTATAATAATGTTTTGCATCTTTTATTTCAATAACAGTAGCAATGATAGCCTTTACTATGCTTATTTTGCAAGTCTACATGTTGCTGTTTGAAAATAGAAAGTTTACCGCTATTGCAAAAATTCCCTAGAAAAGTCAGCATGTGATAAAATGTTGAAACTTTTCGCAAAATAAGCTCTGATAAATTTTCTACAGTGTGGTAAATTTTCATAAGTTTTGGAGTTGAATAAGTATTGATACTCTTGCATTCTTTACAGACTGTACTGTTTTGGCAGATTGCTGTTATGTTTGCATTGTTTGCATATGTTTGCTTGTTTAATGATTCTATTTGAGGATAGGAGTATTAAATATGCAGAGCCACTTAGTATTCAATGTTGAATTATAATTTTAGTGATTTGCTATAGTAGATAATGATAATGTTTTTGCATTGGTTTATACTAACTTATCTCACGAGTTCTTGTTGAGTTTTGTGTGGATGAAGCTTTTGAGATTTAGGAAAACTGTGATATGAGAAGAATTAAGGAGACACAAAATCTCAAGCTTGGGGATGCCCAAGGCATCCCAAGATAATATTCAAGAAGTCTCAAGTATCTAAGCTTTGGGATGCCCCGGTAGGCATCCCACCTTTCTTCATCAACAATTATCGGTTAGTATCGGTTGAGCCTAAGTTTTTGCTTCTTCACATGAGTTGTACTATTGTTGGAATGTCATTTTATTTTCTTTTGCTTGCTGTTTTAATAAAATACTTAGATCTGAAAGTTTTTAAATAAAATAGAGTCCTCAAATAGTTGCCAGGGAGGCTAAGTAAGCGGCATTCACATCCCGTCAATGAAGCTCTTTTCTTTGGAATTGCTCTAGTGCTTCACTTATATCTTTTTGAGCACGGTGTGCTTTAGTATTTTTGAAGAAATTCTCTCTTGCTTCACTTAAATTATTTTGAGAGAAAGATATATTATGCTCATGATCTTCATTTATATCTTTTTGGAGTAGCTTGTCATTTACTCTTTTGTTTCACTTATATCCTATGAGTAAATTGTTGAATAAATTGAATGTCATGAAGTTGAAATCATATCATGCCTAGTGGTAGCTTCACATTGGGTTTATAAAGTGAAATCTTTTGAGGCTTGACAATCACAATATTGGTCATACAAGCAATTCACGAATAATTAGTATAAGGAAGAGAACCTTCACATGCAAATACACTATCTTGGAAATCTTTTGTGATTGTGAGCCCCCATCAAAATATTATATGCCAAAATTGTTAATGTTGGACAAAGAAGACAACATAATGATTTATGTTTGTTCATATTCACATAGAAGTTATATTGTCATAGATCCTTCAACATGTGGTGCTTGCCCCCCATCTTTGCTAGCCAAAAATTCCGCACTAAGTAGAGATAGTACTTGTGCATCAAAAAAAAACCTTTAAACCCAAATCGTATTTTCAAGAGTCCACCATACCTACCTAAGGATTGACTAAGATCCCTCAAGTAAGTTGTCATCGGTGCAATAAGGCAATAAAAATTGTGCCTAAAAGTGTTAGATCATTTAGTGTAAGAGAAAATTGAGCGTTGTACGAACTTGTGATGGCAAAGAGTAAAAGCAAAAGAATGCATAATAAAGGTTGCTATCATAAGGGGCAATATAATGTGACGTTCTTTTGCACTAATGGGTTGAGCATACAAACAAATAAGCTCATGGCAACCTCTGCTTCCCTCTGCGAAGGGCCTATCTTTTACTTTTCAGTATTTACTTTTATGCAAAGAGTCAAAGTTTTTCTCTCTATTCCTCTTTATTTTTCTCTTTTGGCAAGCATCATGTGGTGAGGAAAGATCTAGGCACATATGTCTAGTTTAATATGGGTAGCATGAGTTATTATTGTTGACATCACCTTTGAGGTGAATACGTTGGGAGGCAAAACAATAAGCCCCTATCTTTCTATGTGTCCGGTTGAAACGTTTTGCTCATGTATATGCGCTGAATGTTAGCAATCATATAAGACTATAAGATGGTTGAGTATGAGGAGCTCTTACTTAAACTCTGTTGAACAAGTTTTATTGCAATTGCTTGGTAACTGAGAACATAGGTTGTTGAGTTTCAAGAGAATTCACTGTTTGAACCTTAACATGTGAATTGGTTGCTACTATAACATGAGAAGTTTTATAAGAAATAATTACTGTTATGATGCTCGGAATAGTGATTTAAATTATCATTGATCAAACTTATGCACTTTGCTACCATTCACACTTCATAAATTATTTCTTTTATCATTTACCTACTCGAGGATGAGTAGGAATTAAGCTTGGGGATGCTGATACGACTCCAACGTATCTATAATTTATGAAGTATTCATGTTGTTTTATTATCATTCTTGGATGTTTTACAATCATTTTATAGCAACTTTATATCATATTTTGGGACTAACCTATTTACCCAATGCCCAGTGCCAGTTGCTATTTTTTGCTTGTTTTTTACATCGTAGGAAATCAATATCAAACGGAGTCCAAACACCGTGAAACTTTTTGTAAAATTTTTATGGACCAGAAGACCACCAGTGGACCAGAGAAGCACCTAGGGGGTGCCCCGAGGGGGGCACAACCCACCAGGGCGCGCCTGGGGCCGAGGCGCACCCAGGTGGGTTGTGCCCACCTCGGTGGCCTCCCACACCCCCTCTTTACCCTATAAATTCCCAAATATTTCGAAAACCCTCAGCGTTAACCTAGATCAGAAGTTCCGCCGCCGGCAAGGCTCTATAGCCACCGAAAACCATTCTAGACCCTGTTTCGGCACCCTGCCGGAGGGGGAATCATCTCCGGTGGCCATCTTCATTATCCCGGCGGCCACCACGATGAGGCGGGAGTAGTCCACCCTTGGGGCTGAGGGTTTGTACCAGTAGCTATGTGTTTAATCTCTCTCTCTCTCTCTCTCTCTCTCTCTCTCTCTCTCTCTCTCTCTCTCTTTCTCTCTCTCTCTTGCTACGTCCATTTTGCATCATGCTTTTATATCGATATTTATCGCATTATGGGCTGTTATTTCACGTTATGTCACAATACTTATGGCTATTCTCTCTTATTTTACAAGGTTTACATGAAGAGGAGAATGTCGGCACTGGAATTCAGGCTGAAAAAGGAGCAAATATTGGAGACCTATTCATGCAACTCCAAAAGTCCTGAAACTCCACGGAATGTCTTAAAATAAATAAAGAAAAATCGTCGCCAAAGATGAAGGCCAGGGGCCCACACCCTGCTCACGAGGGTGGGGCCCCCCCTCCCAGGCGCGCCCCCTACCTCGTGGGCCCCCTGGTGGCTCTTCGATGCCCATCTTCTCCTATATGAGCTCTTTCGATGAGAAAAAAAGAGAGACAACCTTTCGAGACGAGACTCCGCCGCCACGAGGCAGAACCTTGGTGGAACCAATCTAGGGCTCCGGCGAAGCTGTTCTGCCGGGGACACTTCCCTCGGAGGGGAAATCATCGTCATCATCATCACCAACGCCTCTCTCATCGGGAGAGGGCAATCTCCATCAACATCTTCACAAGCACCATCTCATCTCCAAACCCTAGTTCATCTCTTGTATCCAATTCTTGTCTCCAAGTCCGGGATTGGTGCTAGTAGGTTGCTAGTAGTGTTGATTACTCCTTGTAGTTGATGCTAGTTGGTTTATTTGGTGGAAGATCATATGTTCAGATCCTTTATGCATATTATTACCCCTCTGATTATGAACATGAATATGCTTTGTGAGTAGTTACGTTTGTTCCTGAGGACAAGGGAGAAGTCTTGCTATTAGTAGTCATGTGAATTTGGTATTCGTTCGATATTTTGATGAGATGTATGTTGTCTAACCTCTAGTGGTGTTATGTGAACGTCGACTACATAACACTTCACCATTATTTGGGCCTAGAGGAAAGCATTGGGAAGTAATAAGTAGATGATGGGTTGCTAGAGTGACAGAATCTTAAACCCTAGTTTATGCATTGCTTCGTAAGGGGCTGATTTGGATCCATATGTTTCATTATATGGTTAGGTTTACCTTAATACTTTTGTTGTAGTTGCGGATGCTTGCAATAGAGGTTAATCATAAGTGGGATGCTTGTTCAAGTAAGAACAGCACCCAAGCACCGGTCCACCCACATATCAAATTATCAAAGTACCGAACGTGAATCATATGAACGTGATGAAAACTAGCTTGACGATATTCCCATGTGTCCTCGGGAGCGCTTTTCCTATTATAAGAGTTTGTTCCGGCTTGTCCTTTGCTACAAAAAGGATTGGGCCACCTTGCTGCACCGTGTTTACTTTTGTTACTTGTTGCTCGTTGCAATTTACCTTATCACAAAACTATCTGTTACCACTTATTTCAAGATTTGCAGAGAATACCTTGCTGAAAACTGCTTATCATTTCCTTCGCTCCTCGTTGGGTTCGACACTCTTACTTATCGAAAGGACTACGATAGATCCCCTATACTTGTGGGTCATCAAGACTCTTTTTCTGCACCGCTGCGGGAGTGTAGCGCCTTTGGTAAGTGGAATTTGGTAAGGAAAAATTTATATAGTGTGCTGAAATTTTCTCATCACTTGTTACTATGGAAAGTAATTCTCGAGGGGCTTGTTCGGGTATCTTCACCCGTCCCATGAGAGCAAAGAGTTGCTCCTTGTCGGTGTCAAAACCGCGGATCTCGGTAGGGGGTCCCGAACTGTGCGTCTAGGCAGATGGTAACAGGAGACAAGGGACACGATGTTTTTACCTGTGTTTGGGCCCTCTCGATGGAGGTAAAACCCTACTCCTGCTTGATTAATATTGATGATATGGGTAGTACAAGAGTAGATCTACAACGAGATCGAGAGGCTAAACCCTAGAAGCTAGCCTATGGTATGATTGTTGTTCGTCCCACGGACTAAAACCCTCCAGCTTTATATAGACACCGGAGAGGGCTAGGGTTACACAGAGTCGGTTACAATGGGAGGGATCTACATATCAGACGCCAAGCTTGCCTTCCACGCCAAGGAAAGCCCCATCGGGACATGGGACGAAGTCTTCAATCTTGTATCTTCATAGTCCAGAGTCCGCCAAAGGTTATAGTCCGCCATCCGGACACCCCTAATCCAGACTCCTCAAGAGCCTCTGAACCAGGCTTCAATGACGACGAGTCTGGCGCGCAGATTGTCTTCGGCATTGCAAGGCGGGTTCCTCCTCCGAATACTTCATAGAAGATTTTGAACACAAGGATAGTGTCCAGCTCTGCAAGATAAGTTCCACATACCACCGTAGAGAGAATAATATTTACACAAATCCAATCTGCTGACGTATTCCGCAGCGTGACATCACACCATGGCCAAGCCTTTATTCGAATCATTTTTACTGTCCCACCTCAGCGCACTTAGCGAGGCGGTTTCCTTGGCACGTCTTGTCGAAGCAGAGATCGTGTCCCCTTATTCTGGGATTCTCATCAATACAGGCGTGGGTAACCCAACCGTGCCATTAATTACGGCGCTTGAGAGATAAGCGAGTTTTACCAGGCTGGTGGGGGCACATAGTTTCGTACGCCCATATAAGGAGAAAGGATCCACCCTTTTCATCTACGCCTTCTTCCTCCTTTGCTTATCCATTTTCGCGCACTCGAGCTCCAGCGCCCAAGTCCGCACAGCCCACCTCAACCTTCTCCAGCCATGTCCGGAGCGGGAGGCAGGTAGATGGTCTCCTCCGTCACGGAGGGACACATCAAAAAGCTGAGGGAGGCCGGATACTTGTCTAACGACATCGCGCACCGGCTCCCAGAAGAGGGGCAGCTCATCCCCACCCCCAGGCCCCATGAGAGGGTGGTGTTCCTCACCCATTTCCTCCCCGGACTAGGCTTCCCTCTCCACCCATTTGTCCGGGGGCTCATGTTCTACTACGGCCTGGATTTCCACGATCTGGCCCCGAACTTCATCCTCAACATCTCAGCGTTCATCGTCGTGTGCGAGGCCTTGCTCTGCATCTAGCCCCACTTCGGCTTATGGCTGAAGACCTTCAATGTCAAGCCGAAGGTAGTGGGCGGCCGCCAAGCGGAGTGCGGAGGTGCCATGGTGGGCAAGATGCCCAACTTCCTATGGCTCGAGGGCTCCTTCGTGGAGACCATAAAGGGGTGGCAGTCGGGATGGTTCTACATCACCGAGCCGCGCGGCCCTGCACGGGTCGCAGCCCCAGAGTTCCGATCTGGAATCCCCACGCGGCTCACCTCCTGGAAAGAGAAGGGCCTGCCATGGGGCAAAAAAGGAGAGCTGACCGGACTCCAAACATGCATCCAAAGCCTGGCGAGCAAGAAGCTCAAACTCGTTAACGTAGTCCAGGTCATGCTCATCCGCCGGATCCTCCCGTGCCAACAACGGGCTTTCAGCTTGTGGGAGTTTAATCCGGCACAGCACCGAACCCTGAGCAGGCTCTTCGACACTACGTACGAAGATGCCTGGAAGGTGCTGTTCAAGGGCGCCGAGGCTCCCGCATCCGCTACCGAGGATCGCGGATTCAGCGCGCAGCGTCAAGCCAACGCGGTAAGCTGTTTTTACCTTTTACAGGATATTTGTCTTTCATAGTTTGACTCCATGCGGGATCTAAACTCCCTTACCTTTGACAGGATTGGCAGGAGACGTCCGGGCAGATCAGCTGTCCGGCTCCCTTGCCCGAAGACCCAGCGGACGCCCGCTGATTTGGGTTGTTGGTTCCGGACCCTATGTGGTGCCGGAGAAGAAGGCCAAGAATAAAGCCACGGGAACTCGAAAGAATTCCCGGCGCCTGGTGGTGTCGGACTCATCGTCCGATGACTCCGAGGCAGACTCCTCCCACGAAAACGAGGAGGACGAAAGAGAGGCCTCTCCCCCAGCGGGGGGAGAGAAGAAAAGGAAGGTCGCCCCAACGGGGGAGGCCGGAGGGTCCAAGAAAGGAAGGACCCTCCTTCTGGACTACTCCACCAATGCCGACGACGGCGAAGAGGAGTGGCCGCATAGGGCCAAGCCCTTGGCGAAATCGTAAGTGTTTGGATACCAGAATGACTCATGGCGTTCCTTTATTGCACAGTATCTTCTGACGCCGAATATAATCATGTAGTCCGCCCAAGGCCCGGCTCGACGCTTCGTCGAGCGGCTCCCTAGATTCGTCGGATGTGAGTTCGCTTCCGAGCGCTACCTCCCCTCGCCTACGGACGATGCCGAGGTGGAGTCCCAAAAGGGTCCAAGCTAGGAGGAGGTGGTCCTGGAGGCGCCGCAAGGCGACCTCCCGGACTCCAGGCGCAAAGGGGACAAAACCCCCAAAGGCTCCAAGTCCGGCGCCGGGCCGGACATCGCGCCGGAACCTTCAGGGTTCCGAGTCCGCAGCGCCCCCTAGTAAGAAGGGCAAGTTTATGACGCCGGTGACCTCCGTCCCAACCGGTCACGGATAATTTGCTGGAGGTGCTTAACGGCGCCCATCCATCGAGGAGCACCGCACTATTATGAGTGCGGTGATCCGAAGGTTCGATCCGCCAAGAGCGGGCTGATCAAGCTTCGTGCTAGCCTTCTAACAAAGCTTTGAGGTATGTATTTAAGATATGCAAAATATTACCACATAGACAGAGTTTTCGATGCTCAGTTTGGTGTTCGAAAAGAAAAGCCAAACTGAGGATCTAAAAGATATACGCAGGAGTCTAACATAAATATGTCAATATGGGAATGCAGGCTGCGCTGCTGACCTCTGCCGCACTGACTGCGAAGGACGATGCATTGAAGCAGAGCCTCGAGCGGTCCGAGAACGAGCTCGGCCTTGCCAAGAAGCAGCTCAAGGACAAGGAAGGTAAGTAATACCTTATGTAAGTATAAAAAAAGATGTGGTTGCAAAAATGACAGGGCCAACGTGAGTATTACAGGGCCACAACCTGTGGCAACCTCAAGAAAGCGATGTCCAAGGCCGAAGACAATGCGGCCGTGGAGCGCATCGAGCGAGAAAAGCAGGAGGCGCGAGTGGCGGAGGTGCAGCAAGAGCTCCAGGCTCTCGTGAAAAAACACGAGAGTTTGGAGCTTGACTCAAAGACTCGAGAGTCCGAGCTTGCCTCGGCCCTTGAGAGCGCCAAATCTGCCAAGGCCAAAGCCCAAAAAGCCCTCCAGGAAATTGAGGCGATGAAGAAGATAGCAGCGGGTAAGGCATTCTTTATGCAAAGCAAGCACGTGAAAGTGAATTACTTGTTACTTACCCGAGTCCGGAGCTTTCCATGAGCATTCGCAGATCTGCCCCGCAGTGTGTCTGACGCTGCTGCATACTACCAGGCCGAGGAGGGGAGCTCGACAGAGAAGGTGTTCTGGTCTCAGTATGCTGAGGCCGGACACCCGGTGCCCTTGAGCGACCAGCTGAAGCAGCTGGTCGAGCTCCATAAGGTGGCCGAACAGGCCATGAAGGGCCTTCTAGTCCGGCTATGGCCTGGGGAGGCCATGCCTGGGAGCTACTTTGGGCTGGTGAGGCAGCTGGCGGATGTCTGTCCACGCCTTGAAGTCATCAAGCGCTCCGTATGCATCGAAGGTGCCTGTAGGGCCCTTGCCCGTGTTAAAGTACACTGGGGCAAGATGGATGCCGAGAAGCTGGTGACAGATGGGCCACCGGAGGGCAAGGAGCACCGCAAGCCCGAGATGTATTATGAGGGCGTCCTGAAGGGTGCCCGCCTTATGGCGGATGAATGTTCCAAGGATGTAATTTTTGAGTAAACTCGCTTGTGTTATCCTGCATACTGAAAACTTGTTCATATGCGCTAAGCAACGCTTTTGAATTTAAAATATTGCCTTCGTGTGGCCGCTTATTAAATCTGAGAGATGGCGAGTCGTTGGCTTCGCCCCATGCCACGAGTCTTTGGGGTGTTCGGATAAACCTGAGCGCTCTTGTTCCCATTCTTGGGTCCTTCGAGGAGGTGCTCAAAGACAACTAACAAGGCAATCGGACTATAATGCTTTATCACTCTCACTTAGCCATAGAATTCTATAATTTTAAATTTCGCGAAGCCCCTAGTATTCGAAGACCGAGTTCGGGCGCTATCACGCCTAGGCCGACAAAGCCGGCTCCTCGCTCTAAGCGGCATAAGTCTTTAGGGACTCAAACCTCTCGAACAGCGACCAGCTCTCGCCCTATCATGACGGTCAGTTTTAGCTTTCTCTACTGAGGTGCTTAACCCAGCTCAACCGGGGCACAATTGCAGTAGTTCTCCCAGCGCTACCTTAGCCGATATAATGGAACGTAAGGTACCAAAACATGGGAGCCGGGCAAACCCAACTATTGACCCAAGACATGATTCGGAGCCGATGCATATAATGCTATAAGTTCGGGGTGCCGCACTCGTGAGAGTGTTCGGACTTCTCACACCATATTTTGGGGTACTTAAGCCCCTGGTGTATTGGCCGTACCAAAGTGTACGGTTGCATAATTTCATAACTGAACATATTTACATAAAAAGGAATGCAATAATATACAAAAGCTATGTATTGTTTATTCGAAAAAGCTGCAGTAAAAGCAGAACGATACAAATAGTGTGATAAGCAAGAGATGGGACTATTTGACATGTCCCCCTCCAGGGGCGAGCTGCGGGATGATAAGTGAAACAAGTATACTGCTCGTTATAGAGACCACCTGGACATTCGTCGTAGCTTTCTGCCTCCCAGGCTGTTGCATCGTGTGTTCGGCGATTGTACTGCCGGACAGGCCTTCCGGAGAGTGGAGTCCTGAAAGTAAGAAAAAAAGAATGAAAAAATCAGGAGCCCCTAGTGCGGTTGAGCCGCATTTTGGGCGTGCCGTGGTTGTGCCCCTCCCCTTATGCCCATGGTATTTCTATAGCGTAATTATGTACGCGTAGTACTGGTTTCGCGATTTCGCGAGGGCTGGGGTTGGGGCCGCATTGCTACGCTTGCTCGGAACGTGCCAGGCGGTCTTGTTGTAGGTTACTCCGGGCGCGCTTGACGGTGTCCGGATGTTTAATAGCCGGACTGGAGAATTGCCTTGAGAGGCTACTTTGTACTTCCGCCGCGAGGGCCGCCGTATGCTCCTCCGTTCGGAGAGAGCGTTCGGTGTTTCCATTGACCGTAATGACTCCTCGAGGACCTGTCATCTTGAGCTTGAGGTATGCGTAGTGCGGGACCGCATTGAACTTTGCAAATGCGATTTATCCGAGAAGCACGTGATAGCCACTGCGGAACGGGATTATGTCGAAGATTAACTCCTCGCTTTGGAAATTATCCGGGGATCCGAAGACCACCTCAAGTGTAACTGAGCCTGTACAGTTGGCCTCTACACTTGGTATGACGCCTTTAAAGGTCGTCTTTGTGGGTTTAATCCTTGAGGGATCTATGCCCATTTTTCGCACTGTATCCTGATAAAGCAGGTTCAGGCTGCTGCCACCGTCCATAAGGACTCTAGTGAGGTGAAATCCGTCAATGATTGGGTATAGAACCAATGCGGCGAATCCCCCACGACGGATGCTAGTGGGGTGGTCCCTTCGATCAAAAGTGATCGGGCAGGAGGACCACGGGTTGAACTTTGGGGCGACTGGCTCCAACGCATATACGTCCCTGAGTGCACGCTTCCGCTCCCTTTTGGGTATGTGGGTTGCGATATCATGTTCACCGTCCGCACTTGTGGGCGGAAGCCCCTCATCCCCCTATTGTTCGGGCGGCGGGCTCCTCCTCATCATTGCTATGCAGCCCCTTGTCTCTGTTTTGCATTTAACTTGCTCGCTGCTTGAACACCCAACAATCCCTGTTGGTGTGATTGGCTGGTTTTTCGGGGGTGTCATGTATCTGGCACGAGCGATCGAGTATTCGGTCCAAGCTGGACGGGCCCGGAGTATTTCTTTTAAATGGCTTTTTCCGCTGACCGGGTTTAGAGCCTCTGAATCCGGCATTAACTGTCGTATCCTCAGCATTGTCGCCGTTAATGCGGCGCTTGTGTTTGTTGCAACGTGACCTGCCATTGCTGTCCTTGGTATTCGAATTACCAGGGCTCTTGATCATGTTATTGCAGCGAGCTAGCCAACTGTCTTCTCCTGCGCAAAAGCGGGTCATGAGTGTTGTGAGGGCTGCCATGGATTTCGACTTTTCCTGGCCGATTCCTCTGGCTGCTGAATTATGTGGCTTAGGTCATCGGCGTCTGGTGGTCACACATAGGTGCCCTGGAAATTGTCGAGGAATGCGGCTTCCAGGTCCTCTCAGCAACCAATTGACTCTGCTGGCAAGCTTTTAAGCTAATGCCAAGCTGGTCCTTTAAGCTTGAGTTGGAGGTGTTTGATGGCGTGTAGATCATCACCGCAGGCCATGTGGATATGAAGGAGATAATCCTCGATCCATACCGCAGGATCTGTTGTGCCATCGTATGATTCGATGTTTACGGGTTTGAAAACCTAGGGGATTTGATGATCCATTACTTCATCTGTGAAGCATAGTGGGTGTGCGGCGCCTCTTTACTGGGCTATATCACGACGCAGCTCAAATGAGCTTTGTCTACTTTGTTCGGCCCGGCCGGATTTGCCATATCCGACATGACGGTTATCGTCACGTGTCGTGGGGCGCCCACGCGATCCGTAGATCGATCTTGTTTGCCTTGCCTTGTCCTCCAATATATCTCGCAGGTCTGGCGCATTTCCCCGTGCCTTGGTATTTTTTGAGCGACGCCGGGGTGCGACTTGAGTGGAGGGCCGAGAGGCCTCTCTGTTGCGGCCACGAGGTGGCCGGTCGGCCATGTCGTGCGCTGGTGATGTAGGTTTAGGTGCTTCCTCCTCTAATCGGGGTAGCAGCCTGCGCTTTGGGTAGCTCTTGGAGGGGCGTTCGAGTTCGTACTCTTCGGCCGCAAGGACTTCAGTCCATCTGTCGGCTAGCAAGTCTTGGTCAGCTCTAAGTTGTTGCTGTTTTTTCTTGAGGCTGCTCGCCGTGGCCATAAGCCTGCGCTTTGAAACGCTCTTGTTCAACGGGATCCCCAGCACAAAAATTGCTGTCGCCGAGGCTTGCCTCGCCTTCGGAGGGAGGCATGTAATTATCGCCCTCTACCTCTCTGCATCGACGCTCTCTCGTGAGGGCTGGCTTCTCCATCCTCCCGTCTGAATCCTGCTGGAGGGGTTGTCTTCGCACCGTCCCGAGTGTTATTATCTCCGTGCGGAATCGCCGCTTTTGCTTTGGCGGGATTTAGAGCGGCGCCACGACGCCGGGCGCTTAGGCTGCTTCTTGGAGGGTCATCCTCCGTTGTTCCATCGCCTTCCCTTCTTTGGGGTTCCCACCATGTATATGTCATACGACGAGGTGGCCTTCCAGTGCCCTATAGGCGCTGGTTCTTGTCGCTCTCCTGCATCGGCGCCCATACCGCCGATGTCTTGAGTCGGTTGAGCATGTCGGTTAAATCATCGGCGGTGGCTACGAAGTGGGTGGTGGGTGGACTTTGAATTTCTTCGTCGTCGCATCCCAACCTTGCTGACCATAGTCCGCCAGGCTCTCCGATAAAGAGAGATACTTTAGTGAATTCAGAATGTCGCCAAGGGCGAGTGCCGAAAAGATGTCCGCGGCGGCGAACTCCATGATCGGCGCCCAATCGGATTCGACCGGCGGGGCGCGAAGGTTCGAGTCCGGGAGGAGTCCGCACCTTGAGTCACGAAGCCGCAGAGGACAAGGCTGGTGTTCGCTCGACGCCGTAGAGATTGCAGCCCCGAGGCGGTGTCCAGCCATCCGTCCTCGACAGGCGATCGGCTCCGAGCTAAGGGTCGGAGCGGACACGGTGCGACCTCGTGGCAATCGTTTTGGCGCCAGAGCTAGATCATACCCATCGTGACAATGCGGCGACTTTTCGGCCGTGGCTCGAACTCGTCAAGATCAAGTCTCCGCGACGTCGGCCATGTAGTTCAAACTCCCAAATCTGACTGATGGCTGGGCGAAGCTTCGATCTGCTCCAGATGGCCAAGTGAATTGGCCCGCAGTGCAAAGCCGCCTAATACGAAGATCTGTCCGGGGAGAAAAGTCTCACCCTGGACCGCATCGTTGTTGATGATCGGAGGAGCCATTGGGCCTAAAGATGACGACACAGAGGAACTCTCAATGAAAGCACCAATGTCGGTGTCAAAACCGGCGGATCTCGGGTAGGGGGTCCCGAACTGTGCGTCTAGGCGGATGGTAACAGGAGACAAGGGACACTATGTTTTTACCCAGGTTCGGGCCCTCTCGGTGGAGGTAAAACCCTACTCCTGCTTGATTAATATTGATGATATGGGTAGTACAAGAGTAGATCTGCCACGAGATCAGAGATGCTAAACCCTACAAGCTAGCCTATGGTATGATTGTTGTTCGTCCTACGGACTAAAACCCTCCGGTTTATATAGACACCGGAGAGGGCTAGGGTTACACAGAGTCGGTTACAATGGGAGGAGATCTACATATCTCAGACGCCAAGCTTGCCTTCCACGCCAAGGAAAGTCCCATCCGGACACGGGACGAAGTCTTCAATCTTGTATCTTCATAGTCCAGGAGTCCGGCCAAAGGTTATAGTCCAGCCATCCGGACACCCCCTAATCCAGGACTCCCTCACTCCTCAACCTACTGAACCTATTGAAAATGAAACTCCTTTTGAAGTTACTTCAGGTATGATGGAAAAACTGCTAGCTAATACTTTTACAAGAGATGGAACAAAGCATCCTGATGAACATGTACTCTATGTGGATGAAGTTTGTGGATTATTTAAGCTTGCAGGTATACCCGATGATGTTGTTAAGAAGAATGTCTTTCCTTTATCTTTGAAGGAAGACGCATTGACATGGTATAGGCTATGTGATGATACGAGATCATGGAACTATAAAAGATTGAAATTGGAATTTCATCAAAAGTATTACCCTATGCATCTTGTTCATCGTGATCGCAATTATATATATAATTTTTGGCCTCGTGAAGGAGAAAGCATCGCTCAAGCTTGGGGGAGGCTTAAATCAATGTCATATTCATGCCCCAATCATGAGCTCTCAAAAGTGACAATTCTTCAGAATTTTTATGCTCGGCTTTCTGATAACAATCACACCATGCTCGATACTTCTTGTGTTGGCTCTTTTATGATGAAGACTATTGAATTTAAATGGAATTTATTGGATAGAATTAAATGCAACTCTGAAGATTGGGACCTCGACGAAGGTAAGGAGTCAGGTATGACACCTAAGTTTGATTGTGTTAAATCTTTTATGGATACCAATATTTTCCGTAAGTTTAGCACTAAATATGGACTTGACTCTGAGATAGTAGCTTCTTTCTGTGAATTTTTTGCTACTTATGTTGATCTCCCTAAGGAGAAGTGGTTTAAATATATCCTCCCATAGAAGTAAAAGTAGCTGCACCTATTAAAGTTGAAGAAAAGACTGTCACTTATAATGATCCTATTGTTCCTACTTCTTATGTTGAGAAACCACCTTTCCCTGTTAGAGTAAAGGATCATGCTAAAGCTTCAACTGTTGTTCGTAAAAGCAATATCAGAACTTATGCACCTCCTGAGCAAGTTAAAGTAGAACCTAATATTGCTATTGTTAAAGATCTCTTGTCTGATAATATTGATGGGCATGTTATTCAATTCTGTGGTGAAACTGCTAGAATTGCTAAACCGTGTGCTAAAGATAAACATAGACCTGTGGTAGGCGTGCATGTTATTTCTGTTAAAATAGGAGATCATTTTTATCATGGCTTATGTGATATGGGTGCTAGTGCTAGTGCAATACCCATTGAATTATACAAAGAAATTATGCATGATATTGCACCTATTGAGTTAGAAGAAATTGATGTCACAATTAAGCTTGCCAATAGAGATACTATTTCACCAGTGGGAATTGTTAGAGATGTTGAAGTCTTGTGTGGGAAAACTAAATATCCTGTTGATTTTCTTGTTCTTGGTTCTCCACAAGATAGCTTTTGTCCCATTATATTTGGTAGACCCTTCTTGAATACTGTTAATGCTAAGATAGACTGCGAAACGAATGTTGTTACTATTGGCTTGGATGATATGGTTCATGAGTTCAATTTCTCTAAATTTAGTAAACAACATCGTGAGGAAGAATTGCCTAGTAAGGATGAAATTATTGGTCTTGCTTCTATTGCCGTACCTCCTAGTGATCCTTTGGAACACTATTTGCTAGACCATGAAAATGAGATGTTCATGAATGAAAGAAGGGAAATAGATGAAGTATTATTTAAATAGGAACCCATTCTGCAACATAATTTGCCTGTTGAAATCCTAGGGGATCCTCCTCCACCCAAGGATGATCCCGTGTTTGAGCTTAAACCGTTGCCTGATAATCTTAAATATGCTTATCTTGATGAAAAGAAAATATATCCTGTTATTATTAGTGCTAACTTTTCAGAGCATGAAGAATAAAGATTATTGAAAACTCTGAAAAAGCACCGTGCCGCTATTGGATATACTCTTGATGATCTTAAGGGCATTAGTCCCACTCTATGTCAGCATAAAATAAATTTGGAAGCGGATGCCAAACCAGTTCGTGATCCTCAACGACGTTTGAATCCTAAAATGAAAGAAGTGGTAAGAAAAGAAATACTCAAGCTTCGGAGGCAGGTATAATTTATCCCGTTCTTGATAGTCGATTGGGTAAGTCCGTCCATTGTGTCCCTAAGAAGGGAGGTATTACTATTGTCCCTAATGATAAAGATGAATTGATTCCGCAAAGAATTATCATAGGTTATAGGATGGTAATTGATTTCCGCAAAATAAATAAAGCTACTAAGAAAGATCATTACCCCTTACCTTTTATTGATCAAATGCTAGAAAGATTATGCAAACATACACATTATTGCTTTCTAGATGGTTATTCTAGTTTCTCTCAAATACCTATGTCGGCTAAAGATCAATCAAAGTCTACTTTTACATGCCCTTTTAGTACTTTTGCTTATAGACGTATGCCTTTTGGTTTATGTAATGCACCTGCTACCTTTCAAAGATGCATGATGGCTATATTCTCTGATTTTTGTGAAAAGATTTGTGAGGTTTTCATGGACGACTTTTCCGTCTATGGATCCTCTTTTGATGATTGCTTGAGCAATCATGATCGAGTTTTGCAGAGATGTGAAGAAACTAATCTTGTCTTGAATTGGGAAAAGTGCCACTTTATGGTTAATGAAGGTATTGTCTTGGGGCACAAAGTTTCTGAAAGAGGTATTGAAGTTGATAAAGCCAAGGTTGATGCTATTGAAAAGATGCCATGTCCCAAGGACATCAAAGGTATAAGAAGTTTCCTTGGTCACGCCGGGTTTTATAGGAGGTTCATTAAGGACTTCTCAAAAAATTCTCGGCCTCTGACTAATTTATTACAAAAGGATGTACCATTTGTCTTTGATGATGATTGTGTAGAAGCATTTGAAATACTTAAGAAAGCATTAGTCTCTGCACCTGTTGTTCAGCCACCTGATTGGACTTTACCCTTTGAAATTATGTGTGATGCTAGTGATTATGATGTAGGTGATGTTCTAGGGCAAAGAGTTGATAAGAAGTTAAATGTTATCCATTATGCTAGTAAGACTCTAGACAATGCTCAAAGAAATTATGCTACTACCGAAAAGGAACTTTTAGCAGTTGTATTTGCTTGTGATAAATTCAGACCCTATATTTTTGATTCTAAAGTAACTATTCACACTGATCATGCTGCTATTAAATATCTTATGGAAAAGAAAGATGCTAAACCTAGACTTATTAGATGGGTTCTCTTGCTGCAAGAATTTGATTTGCATATTGTTGATAGAAAAGGAGCTGAGAACCCCGTCGCAGACAACTTATCTAGGTTAGAGAATGTTCTTGATCACCCACTACCTATTGATGATAGCTTTCCTGATGAACAATTAAATGTCGCAAGCACTTCTCGTAGCACTCCATGGTATGCTGATTATGCTAATTATATTGTTGCCAAATTTATACCACCTAGCTTCACATACCAACAAAAGAAAAAGTTCTTTTATGATTTGAGACATTACTTTTGGGATGATCCACATCTTTATAAAGAAGGAGTAGATGGTGTTATTAGACGTTGCGTACCTGAGCATGAACAGGAACGGATCCTACGCAAGTGTCACTCCGAAGCTTATGGATGACACCACGCTGGAGATAGAACTGCACATAAGGTATTGCAATCTGGTTTTTATTGGCCTACTCTCTTCAAGGATGCCCGTAAGTTTGTTTTGTCTTGTGATGAATGTCAAAGAATTGGTAATATTAGTAGACGTCGAGAAATGCCTATGAATTATTCACTTGTTATTGAACCATTTGATGTTTGGGGCTTTGATTATATGGGACATTTTCCTACCTCTAATGGATATACACATATTTTAGTTGTTGTTGATTATGTTACTAAGTGGGTAGAAGCTATTCCAACTAGTAGTGCTGATCATAACACTTCTATTAAAATGCTTAAGGAAGTTATTTTTCCGAGGTTTGGAGTCCCTAGATATTTAATGACTGATGGTGGTTCACACTTTATTCATAGTGCTTTCCGTAAAATGCTTGCTAAATATGATGTTAATCATAGAATTGCATCTCCTTATCACCCACAGTCTAGTGGTCAACTAGAATTGAGTAATAGAGAGCTCAAATTAATTTTGGAAAAGACTGTTAATAGGTCTAGAAAGAATTGGTCCAAGGTCTTGATGATGCATTATGGGCCTATAGAACTGCATATAAGAATCCTATGGGTATGTCTCCGTATAAAATGGTTTATGGAAAAGCATGTCACTTACCTCTCGAACTAGAACATAAGGCATATTGGGCTATTAAAGAGCTCAACTATGATTTCAAACTTGCCGGTGAGAAGAGGTTATTTGATATTAGCTCACTTGATGAATGGAGAACCCAAGCCTATGAAAATGCCAAGTTATTTAAAGAAAAAGTTAAAAGATGGCATGACAAAAGGATACAAAAGCGTGAGTTTAATGTAGGTGATTATGTATTGCTATACAACTCTCGTTTAAGATTTTTTGCAGGAAAACTTCTCTCTAAATGGGAAGGTCCCTACGTTATCGAGGAGGTCTATCGTTCCGGTGCCATAAAAATCAACAACTTCAAGGCACAAATCCAAGGTGGTAAACGGTCAAAGAATCAAACATTATATCTCGGTAATCCCATAAATGTTGAAACCAATATTATTGAAACCGTAACCCGGAGGAATACATAAGGGACACTTTCCGCACCGTTTGGACTCGAAAAGGAATAGGTATGTGGTACGGTAAGTAAACCGACTCCAAAACAATTTTAAGGCAATATTTCTCTTTTTGGAATATTTAGAAAAATAGAAAATAAGTGGAAGTCCGGGAAGGACACGAGGCCTTCACGAGGGTGGAGGCGCGCCTACCCCCGGCGCGCCCCTACCTCGTGAGCACCTCGTGTGCCCTCTGGACTCCGTTTTCTTGCACGATACATATTTTGGTCGGTAAAAATTCATTATATATTCTCCCGAAGGTTTTGACTCCCGTATCACGCAAATATCTCCTGTCCTTGTTTCGAGTTGTTTTTCTGACAGATCTAGATCATCATGACGTCCCCAAGTGCTTCCAAGGACAAGTTCTTCGAGAAGGTGATCAACCCTTACCTCGCGGAGGTGCTGCGACACCCTCAAACCATTGAGATGCGTGATGAGTTGCTGCACATCCGCGATGTTGAGGGACCCAAGGGAACCGGAAGCGTGGGGGCGAGGCTCGAAGCAATGGAGCAACAAGTTTTCAAGTGCCAGGGGATGGTGGAGCGTGGAATTAACGCTAGCCACAAGATGCTCATGAGTTCACCAACAACTACGAGCCGGATGCCAAGAACACCGAGGAAGCCATCTTCAAGCTACATGAGAAGATCGAGCACCTCCAAGCCCAAATCTATGATCTGCAAAATCAAAACTGTGAGTATGAATATAGATTCAAAAGGATGAGTTTGGCTGCAGATTTGAGGATTCCGGAGACTCGATCATCCTTCTATGATGGTGAGCCTATGCCATGGAAGGTGGACGACAAGCCCGCATCATCAACAACACCTCCACTTCCTCCAACAACAAAGAAGGAGACATAATCGCATGGGTATGGGCACTCCCCTTGGCAACTGCCAAGCTTGGGGGAGGTGCCCCGGTATCGTATCACCATCACAACTCCTACCTTTACCGTTTTTCTTAGTTCGATCCTATTAGTAGTATCTTGATTTAGTAGAATAAAGTCATGGCATGATCTAGTTTTGAAGTTTTGCTTTATGATCCCTCTATGTAATCGAGTCCGTGAGCTATATATATAATAAAGATTAGTGTTGAGTCAAGGGCTTGATTACTCTGCCATGATCTTGGGTGAATAAAAGGAAAGAATAAAAAGAAACAAAGAGTTCATATTGATCTTATTGAAAGTAATGACTTCACATAGAAAGATTATGATGATTAAAAGTTGTTGGGAGTTGGCAAATATGGCTCTGGTCATCATTGCAATTAATAGGAAGTAATAAGGAGAGAGAGGTTTCACATATAGATATATTATCATTGACATCTTTTATGATTGGGAGCACTCATTAAAATATGACATACTAAAGAGTTAATGTTGGACAAGGAAGACAACATAATGAGTTATGTTTTCTTGTATCTGAGATAAAGTATGTTGTCATGGATCCTCTAACATGTTGAGCTTGCCTTTCCCCCTCATGCTAGCCAAATTCTCAGCACCAAGTAGAGATACTACCTGTGCTTCCAAATACCCTTAAACCAGTTTAGCCATGAGAGTCCACCATATCTACCTATGGATTGAGTAAGATCCTTCAAGTAAGTTGTCATCGGTGCAAGCAATAAAAATTGCTCTCTAAATATGCATGACTTATTAGTGCAGAGAAATAAGCTTTGTACGAACTTGTTGTGAAAGTAATAAAAGCGACGGACTGCATAATAAAGTTCCACATACAAGGGGAAATATAAAGTGACGTTCTTTTGCATTAAGATTTTGTGCATCCAACTATAAAAGCGCATGGCAACCTCTGCTTCCCTCTGCGAAGGGCCTATCTTTTATTATTATCTTCTACCTTATGCAAGAGTCACGGTGATCTTCACATTTCCTTTTTAATTTTATCCTTTGGCAAGCCCAGCATGTTGGAAATAACATGATAGATATATCTAATTGGATGTAGGGGAGCATGAATTGTTATTGTTGACATTACCCTTGAGGTAAAAGGTTGTGGGGCAAAACTATAAGCCCCTATCTTTCTCTGTGTCCGATTAAAACTCCGTAACCACAAGTATTGCGTGAGTGCTAGTAATTATGAAGGACTAAGTGACAGTTGAGTATGTGGACATGCTTTTAAGCTCTGACATAGACTCTTTACGATGTTATGATAAATTGCAATTGCTTCAATGACTGAGGTTATAATTTGTTGGTGCCCAATAAAGTTTCTGATTCATACTTTTGCATTGTGAAAAGATCATCACTTGAACATAAGTAATCATATGACAAATCTATATATGTTGCTGTTATGAGAATAATCATGATGCCTTCATGTCCGTATTTTATTTTTATCGACGCCTCTACCTCTAAACATGAGGACATATTTATTGTTATCGGCTTTTCGCTTGAGGACAAGCGAGGTCTAAGCTTGGGGGAGTTGATACGTCCATTTTGCATCATGCTTTTATATCAATATTTATCACATTATGGGCTGTTATTTCACGTTATGTCACAATACTTATGGCTATTCTCTCTTATTTTACAAGGTTTACATGAAGAGGGAGAATGCCGGCAGCTGGAATTCTGGGCTGGAAAAGGAGAAATATTGGAGACCTATTCTATGAAACTCCAAAAGTCCTGAAACTCCACGGAATGTCTTAAAATAAATAAAGAAAAATCGTCGACAAAGATGAAGGCCAGGGGGCCCACACCCTGCTCACGAGGGTGGCCCCCCCCTCCCGGGGCACGCCCCCTACCTCGTGGGCCCCCTGGTGGCTCTCTGATGCCCATCTTCTCCTATATGAGCTCTTTCGATGAGAAAAAAATGAGAGACAACCTTTCGGGACGAGACTCCGCCGCCACGAGGCGGAACCTTGGCGGAACCAATCCAGGGCTCCGACGGAGCTGTTCTGCCGGGGACACTTCCCTCCGGGAGGGGGAAATCATCGTCATCATCATCACCAATGCTCCTCTCATCAGGAGAGGGCAATCTCCATCAACATCTTCACCAGCACCATCTCATCTCCAAACCCTAGTTCATCTCTTGTATCCAATTCTTGTCTCCAAGTCCGGGATTGGTGCTAGTAGGTTGCTAGTAGTGTTGATTACTCCTTGTAGTTGATGCTAGTTGGTTTATTTGGTGGAATATCTTATGTTCAGATCCTTTATGCATATTATGACCCCTCTGATTATGAACATGAATATGCTTTGTGAGTAGTTACGTTTGTTCCTGAGGACAAGGGAGAAGTCTTGCTATTAGTAGTCATGTGAATTTGGTATTCGTTCGATATTTTGATGAGATGTATATTGTCTAACCTCTAGTGGTGTTATGTGAACGTCGACTACATAACACCTCACCATTATTTGGGCCTAGAGGAAGGCATTGGGAAGTAATAAGTAGATGATGGGTTGCTAGAATGACAGAAGCTTAAACCCTAGTTTATGCGTTGTTTCGTAAGGGGCTGATTTGGATCCATATGTTTCATGATATGGTTAGGTTTACCTTAATACTTTTGTTGTAGTTGCAGATGCTTGCAATAGAGGTTAATCATAAGTGGGATGCTTGTTCAAGTAAGAGCAACACCCAAGCACCGGTCCACCCACATATCAAATTATCAAAGTACCGAACGCGAATCATATGAATGTGATGAAAACTAGCTTGACGATATTCCCATGTGTCCTCGGGAGCGCTTTTCCTATTATAAGAGTTTGTTCCGGCTTGTCCTTTGCTACAAAAAGGATTGGGCCACCTTGCTGCACCGTGTTTACTTTTGTTACTTGTTGCTCGTTGCAATTTACCTTATCACAAAACTATCTGTTACCACTTATTTCAGTACTTGCAGAGAATACCTTGCTGAAAACTGCTTATCATTTCCTTCTGCTCCTCGTTGGGTTCGACACTCTTACTTATCGAAAGGACTACGATAGATCCCCTATACTTGTGGGTCATCATCTCTCTCTCGTGTTCTTGAGATTGCACGATCTTGATGTATCGCGGGCTTTGTTAATATAGTCGGATCATATGGTGTTTTCCCCTCTCTGTGATGAATTGAGTTTTTCCCTTTGAGATTTCGTTGTTATCGGATTGAATACTTTTATGGATTTGAGAACACTTGATATATGTCTTGCAATTGAATACTCGTGGTGACAATGGGGTATCGTATTGATTCACTTGATATATGTTTTGGCACTTGATAACCCACAAGTATAGGGGATCGCAATAGTTTTTGAGGGTACAGTATTCAACCCAAATTTATAGATTTGACACAATGGGAGCCAAAGAACATTTTAAGTTATTAGCAGGTGAGTTGTCAATTCAACCACACCTGGTGATTAATTATCTGCAGCAAGTAATCAGTAGCACAGTAATATGATAGTTTTGATAGTAGTAGTAGCAGCAACGGTAATAAAGATAAAGGATAGCAGTAATTTTGTAGCAAGTGTAACAGTGATGATAGCAGTAGTAACTTAGCAGAAACAATATAAGATAAATTCGTAGGCACTGGACGATGACTCGTTGGATGATATTCATCATGTGACAGTTATAACCTAGGGAGATACGGCACTAGCTCCAGTTCATCGATATAATGTAGGCATGTATTCCGTAAATAGTCATACGTGCTTTATTAATAGAACTTGCATGACATCTTTTGTCCTACCCTCCCGTGGCAGCGGGGTCCATATTGGAAACTAAGGTATATTAAGGCCTCCTTTTAATAGAGAAACGGAGCAAAGCATTGACACATAGTGAATACATGAACTCCTCAAACTACGATCATCACCGGGAGTGGGCCCGGTTGTTGTCACTCCGTGGTTGCCCGATCATAACATGTAGTAGGTGACTATAACTTGCAAGATCGGATCTAAAACATGGATATAATGATGAATTCATAAACGGTTCAGATCTGAGTTCATGGCACCCGGGCCCAAAGTGACAAGCATTAAGCATAGCAAAGTCATATCAACATCAATCTAAGAACATAGTGGATACTAGGGATCAAGCCCTAACAAAACTAACTCGATTACATGATGAATCCCATCCAACTCCTCATCGATCAGCAAGCCTACGAAGGAATTACTCACTCCTAGTGGGGAGCATCAAGGAATTGGGGATGGAGAAGGGTTGGTGATGACGAAGAACGAATATCCCCCTATCTGGAGCCCCAAACGGACTCCAGATCTGGCCTCTCGATGAAGAACAGGAGGTGACGGCGGCTCCATCTCGTGGATCGCGATAATTCTTTCTCCCTGATTTTTTCTCTGAAAATAGGATTTTATATCGTTGGAATCAGGGTCTGCGGGGCCACCAGGTGGGTACAACCCACCTGGGTGCGTCAGGAGAGGGGGCGCACCCTAGTGGGTTGTGCCCACCCAGGTGCCCCTCTCCGGCAGGTTTTGGCTCCAGAAATTCTTATTATTGATATAAAAACTCCTCCCAAAGTTTCATTCCATTCCGAGAACTTTTATTTCTGCACAAAAACAACACCATGGTAGTTCTGCTGAAAACAGCGTCAGTCCGGGGTTAGTATCATTCAAATCATGCAAATCAGAGTCCAAAACAAGAGGAAAAGCATGAGAAAAAGTAGATACGTTGGAGACGTATCAACTCCCCCAAGCTTAGACCTTTACTTGTCCTCAAGCAATTCAGTTGATAAACTGAAAGTGAGAAAGAAAAACTTTTACAAACTCTTCTGCTCTTGTTTGCATAAATAAGCTTAAACAACACCCAGGTTTTCAGCCAACATTATAACTAACCATGTCAACAATAACTCTTAAATATTATAATGACTCATATCAATAACATAATCAGCTAGCGAGCAATAATAAGATATCTCAAACAGCAACAAGTTGTCAAAACAACCATGATATAATATGACAATAGTGGTATCCGATACGTCTGCATCTATAATTTTTTATTGTTCCATGTTGTTTTATTATCAATCTTGGATGTTTTATAATCATTTTATAGTCGTTTTGTATCATTTTTTGGTACTAACCTATTGACATAGTACCAAGTGCCAGTTGCTATTTTTCCCATGTTTTTTACATCGCAGGAAATCAATATTAGACGGAGTCCAAATGCCACGAAACTCCACGATGATTTTTCTGTTGGAGATATGCCCTAGAGGCAATCATGTATGATGATATTTCCTATGTGTTTATGAATAAAGATAGTCCTTGGACATTATCAATGATGTGTATCAGCAAGTACATGACTTGTTTGTGGGACTATGCATTGTATGATGACTGTCCTAAAAGGTCCCTAGTCGAAAGGGCTGTGTGGACGCCAAGAGCCGACTAGACTAGCATATGACACGGTCGATGGCTCGGTCTCACTAGCCAAGGAGCATTGGATGCTAACCGGATAATATGGACTTGGAAAGGTCTGGTCGGATTCGACATAGTCGGATCCGAGTCGAGATAAGGTCCGAGTCGGACAGACCCAACTATGAGACGCAGCGATATGTCATCTGTGAGTCTCTAGTACAACATACGTTCTATGTCCTAAGACCTGAGCTGACGCATGTACTCGAGATGGTGATAGACTTGCTTTGGGCCGACCAAATGCTACTCCGTGACTGGGTAGTTACAAAGGTAGGTTTCGGGTTTGTCCAGTCCCATGCTGCGAGACATGGTCGAGCAAGATGGGATTTGCCCCCGATCGGAGAGATATACTCTGGGCCCCTCGTGTGATCTCGACCAGAACAGCATGGCCATGCGACAAGGATTATGAGATAATTCAGACAGTGGTCGGTATCACTGGAACGAGAAAGAGGTCGTGTTAGCACAAGGATGACAATCTTGCCTTGAGCCCGACAACATATATCGTGCGGTAAAGGGAATAGAAGTGTGACACGTTATGCAGGTTCGCCTAACCAGCTTCATAGTTCGCTTGGTGGTCGGCACGACTTGCTAGAGGTCCGCTACCAACCGCATGGTCGGAGGTGATCCGAATCGTGACCAAGCTGACTTGAACCTAAGGGGTCGCGCGCTTAGGGAAGGAACCTCACGAGGTCGGTTCAGAGGACACCGGTCGGATGTGATCCGAATGGACTAGGAACGTGACCGAGTAGACTTTGGGCTTTAGGGTCCGTGCGAGGCCCAAGTGTTGAGCTCGCGATGGACGCCTATATAAAGTGGAGGTGCGGCACACTCAGGCGGTTGATCGCTTGGCGCTGCGACTAGGGTTTGCATGTGTTGCGAATAGCCACCTCCACTCGCCGATCGTGTGATCGGACCTAGCAGTCCGCCGCCACGATGTTCCTCCCGCGCGCGGATACCGTTAGAGGCGGTGCACTTGCGCCGCTCCGCGAACTCAGACGTGGGATCGGACGACCGGCCGCCGAGGGAGATCGAACGAGGAGGAGACGATCCACGCAGACGCGCTGCCCCAACTCTTCTTCCGCTGCACAGCACTGCGCGTCTAGTGGTAACGAACTATGATCCATCTCCCGTAGCATGTTCCTGGATGTTCTGCATGTAGGAATTTTTAATTTGCAGTCGACGCACCCTACCGTAGAACCCAACATTTTTATGGACCATAAGGAAGAAGTTGGGCCCTGGTTGCACCTGGGGGAGTCCCGAGGAGGGGACAACCCACCAGGGCGCCCCAAGAGGCCCTGGCGCGCCCTGGTGGGTCGTGCCCACCTCGGGTGCCCCCCGGACCGCCTCTTTGCTCTATAAGTACCCCAAAAATACCAGAACCCTAGAAGCGTCGACGAAATATTCATCCAGCCGCCGTAGAGTCCAGAACCACCAGATCCAATCTAGACACCATCACGGAGGGGTTCACCACTTCCATTGGTGCCTCTCCGATGATGCGTGAGTAGTTATTTGTAGACCTTCGGGTCCGTAGTTAGTAGCTAGATGGCTCTCTCACTCTCCCTGAATTCTCAATACAATGGTCTCTTGGAGATCCATATGATGTTACTCTTTTTGCGGTGTGTTTGTTGGGATATGATGAACTTTGAGTTTATGATCAGTCATATCTTCTTATATCCATGAAAGTTATTTGAGTTTCTTTGATCTCTTATATGCATGATCTCTTATAGCCTCGTATTTCTTCTCCGATATTTGGGTTTTGTTTGGCCAACTTGATCTATTTATCTTGCAATGGGAAGAGGTGCCCGGTAGTGGGTTCGATCTTACGGTGCTTGATCCTAGTGATAGAAAGGGAACCAACACATATGTATCATTGCTACTAAGGATAAAAGGATGGGATCTATATGTACCGCCATAGATCAAAGGATCTTGTCTACATCATGTCATCGTTCTTATTGCATTACTCCGTTTTTTCATGAACTTAATACACTAGATGCATGCTGGATAGTGGTCGATGTGTGGAGTAATAGTAGTAGATGCAGGCAGGAGTCGGTCTACTAATCTCTGACGTGATGCCTATGTAATGATCATTGCCTGGATATCATCATAATTATATGAGGTTCTATCAATTGCCCAACAGTAATTTGTTTACCCACCGTTTGCTATCTTTCTCGAGAGAAGCCACTAGTGAAACCTACGGCCTCCGGGTCTTCTTTCTCATATATTTGCTTTGCGATCTATTTTATTTGCACTTTTTATTCAGATCAATTAAACCAAAAATACAAAAACACTTTGCTGCACTTTATTTTATTTGCGATCTACTTATTCAATCTTTTACAACTTTCTCCCGTTGATATGTCTCCAACGTATCTATAATTTTTGATTGTTCCATGCTATTATATTATGTGTTTTGGATGTTTATGGGCTTTATTTTACACTTTTATATTATTTTTGGGACTAACCTATTGACCTAGAGCCCAGTGCCAGTTCCTGTTTTTCCCTTGTTTCAGAGTTTCAAAGAAAAGGAATATCAAACGGAGTCGAAACGGAATGAAACCAACTGGAGAAGTTATTTTTGGAAGGAAAGCTACCGGATAAACTTGGAGTGCACGTCAGGAAAGAGACGAGGGAGCCACGAGGTAGGGGGGCGCGCCCACCCCCCTAGGGCGCGCACTCCACCCTCGTGGGCCCCTCGTGGCTCCCCTGACGTACTTCTTCCGCCTATATATATCCATATACCCTAAAAACTTCGGGAAACAGAATAGATCGGGAGTTCCGCCGCCGCAAGCCTCTGTAGCCACCAAAAGTCAATCGGGACCCTGTTCCGCCACCCTGCCGGAGGGGGGAACCCTCACCGGTGGCCATCTTCATCATCCCGGCGCACTCCATGACGAGGAGGGAGTAGTTCACCCTCGGGGCTGAGGGTATGTACCAGTAGCTATGTGTTTGATCTTTCTCTCGTGTTCTTGATTTGGCACGATCTTGATGTATCGCAAGCTTTGCTATTATAGTTGGATCTTATGTTGCTTCTCCCCCTCTACTCTCTTGTAATGGATTGAGTTTTCCCTTAGAAGTAATCTTATCAGATTGAGTCTTTAATGATTTGAGAACACTTGATGTATGTCTTGCCGTGCGTATCTGTGGTGACAATGGGATATCACGTGATTCACTTGATGTATGTTTTGGTGATCAACTTGCGGGTTCCGCCCATGAATTTATGCATAGGGGTTGGCACACGTTTTCGTCTTCATTCTCCGGTAGAAACTTTGGGGCACTCTTTGAGGTTCTATGTGTTGGTTGAATAGATTAATCTGAGATTTTGTGATGCATATCGTATAATCATACCCATAGATACTTGAGGTGACATTGGAGTATCTAGGTGACATTAGGGTTTTGGTTGATTTGTGTCTTAAGGTGTTATTCTAGTATGAACTCTAGGGCTGTTTGTGACACCTATAGGAATAGCCCAACGGATTGATTGGAAAGAATAACTTTGAGGTGGTTTCATACCCTACCATAATCTCTTCGTTTGTTCCCTGCTATTAGTGACTTTGGAGTGACTCTTTGTTGCATGTTGAGGGATAGTTATATGATCCAGTTATGTTATTATTGTTGAGAGAACTTGCACTAGTGAAAGTATGAACCCTAGGCCTTGTTTCCTAGCACTGCAATACCGTTTACGCTCACTTTCACCACTTGTTACCTTACTATTATTATATTTTCAGATTACAAAAACTATATCTACCATCCATATTGCACTTGTATCACCATCTCTTCACCGAACTAGTGCACCTATACAATTTACCATTGTATTGGGTGTGTTGGGGACACAAGAGACTCTTTGTTATTTGGTTGCAGGGTTGTTTGAGAGAGACTGTAACGCCCTCGATGCGGCTATATCTCCCACGTGTCGGAGCACGACTTAGAGGCATAACCGCATTGAAAGCAATGTCGCAAGTGAGGTAATCTTCACACAACCCATGTAATAAATAAGGGAAAGAGATACATAGTTGGCTTACAGTCGCCACTTCACACAATACATAAATAATCATCCATCATTCAGATTACACTCAAGGTCCGACTACGGAACCAAAATAAAAGAAGATACCCCAAATGCTACACAGATCCCGATCGTCCCAACTGGCTCCACTACTGATCATCAGGAAAAGACACATAGTAACGACCACGCCCTCATCGAACTCCCACTTGAGCTCGGTTGCGTCACCTGCACCGCATCGCCGGCACCTGCAACTGTTTTGGTAGAATCTGTGAGTCACGGGACTCAGCAATCTCACACCCGCGAGATCAAGACTATTTAAGCTTATAGGAAGGACAGGGTTGTAAGGTGGAGCTGCAGCAAGCGACTAGCATAAATGGTGGCTACATTCAAGAAGGAGAGCGAGAAGAGGAGCAAAGCACGGTCGTGAAGCTAGTAGCGATCAAGAAGTGATCCTGAACTACTTACGCCAAGCATTACTCCAACACCGTGTTCACTTCCGGACTCACGAGAAGAGACCATCACGTTACACACGCGTTGATGTGTATTTTATTTGAGGTCAACTTCGGGTTTTCTACAACCGACATTAACAAATTCCCATCTGCCTCATAACCGCGGCACGGCTTTCAAAAGATAATACCTCCGGGTGTCCCAACTTATCCCATTATAAGCTCTCACGGTCAACGAAGGATAATCCTTCTACCGGGAAGACCCGATCAATCTCGGAATCCCGGACTACAGGACATTTCGACAGCAATAAAACAAGACCAGCAAAGCCGCCCGACAGCCGACAAATCCCGATAGGAGCTGCACATATCTCGTTCTCGAGGCACATCCGGATGAGACATCCTACGAGTAAAACCAAGCCTCGAGTTTCCCGTGGTGGTCCCGCATCTACTCGTTTGGGCCAGCACTCAAGGAGCACCGGTCCGGGGTTAAAATAAAGATGACCCTCGGCTCGCGAAAACCCGGGGAAAAGGCTTAGGTGGCAAATGGTAAAACCAAAGTTGGGCCTTGCTGGACGAGTCTTATTCAAAGCGAACTGTCAAGGGGGTCCCATAAATCACCCAACCGTGTAAGGAACGCGAAATCAAGGAACATAACACCGGTATGACGGAAACTAGGGTGGCAAGAGTGGAACAAAACACCAGGCATAAGGCCGAGCCTTCCACCCTTTACCAAGTATATAGATGCATTAATTATAGCAGATATATTGTGATATCCCCAACAAGTAAACATGTTCCAATAAGGAACAACATCTCCATGTTCCAACAAGGAACAAACTTCAGCTTCACCTGCAACTAGCAACGCTATAAGAGGGGCTGAGCAAAGCGGTAACATAGCCAAACAACGGTTTGCTAGGAAAGGATGGTTAGGGGCTGACATGGCAATATGGGTGGCATGATATAGCAAGTGGTAGGCATCGTGGCATAGGCATAGCAAAAGAGCGAGCAACTAGCATAGCAAAGATAGAAGTGATTTCGAGGGTATGGTCATCTTGCCTGCAATGTTCTCAGAGTTGTCGAAAGCTTGATCCTCGTAAGCGTTCTCAACAGGTTCCTCGTTCACGTACTCGTCTCCCGGCTCTACCCAAAGCAAGAACACAAACAAAGGAACCACAATAAATCACGGTGCAATGCACAAACAACATGATGCCAAACATGACATGATATGCGAGATGTGATATGCAATGCGTATGCGCGCTCCGGAAGGAAATTGATGAACCAGGCATCAACTTGGCAAACCAAGTATGCCACTGGAAAGATGAGATGATTTCGGTTGAAATCGATATAAAGATCACCGGAATCGGATGCACGGTTTGCAAATGACAAGCAAAACAAGAATGGCACAAATCTGCCATTAACAGCATGATGCCACTTAGCAAGCAACAAGAAATTAAGCTACTGCACCCAAACGTACCAACAAAGTATATGACAGTGATCTACACAAGATGCTTGACAAAATATGAACACTGAGCTACGGCTAGTTCACATCATAACAGGTTCAAACAAGCATGGCAAAAGTGCACAAAATATCAGGCTGGACATGGCAAAAACAGCATCAGGTAGCAATGTTCAGAGCAAGAAAACAACATGCTACAGGAACTTATAATAGCAAAACAAGGCATGGCATGAATCTACTCAAAGCATAGAACAAAAGTACCTTACTGACCATAAGCCAAAAAGGATCAGAAAATATAGTAACACACATGTCAAAATGGCAAGTTTCGTTAACAGATTCAGCAACATGGCATGTTAAAAACAGATAACAAGTAGGCATGTTTGAGAGCTCAAAGCACTCACTACAGAGCCTTATATGATAAACTAAGCATACATACATCAAGAAGACAGAACAACATCATAGCATACAAGGATCAACCACAACAACCTTGGCAAAATTGAATAACCTGTAAACAATCTGCCAGGAAACATTTGATAGCAAAAGTAGAGCTCGATTGACTCCAGCTATGGCACTCCATAATTGCAAACAACGGCATGGATGGATAGAGAAATACATTTAGAACAAAACATCCTTACTGAAGTATCTCAAAATATGCATGGATCTCTCGGTAGCATCAAGTTAACATGGCATCAAAATATCAGCAAAACAGAGCTGAAATCAGCAACATCAGGACACCTACTTTGCATGCTTGTGTTAGTCACCACATAGATCACAAAAATACATGGCATACACCCCTGGAAAGATGGCATGGCATATGACAAAACACATGTAGGACTCAAATTCATAGGGTGCACACATCACTCATAGCAAAAATAACAAAAGTGCATGTTCTATTAAGAAACAGAAACTAACATCACATAGCCCTCTTCCAACAACATTTCGTGCATCAATATGAGCTCAAATTAAAATGATGCAATGAGATGAAATGATCTAATCTTCGAGACGAACATTTTGACATATCACACACGCAAAACGGAGCAACGATGACAGAGTTATGATGCGTTGAAAATGCCACAAAATATCACCGGATCTAAAAACTTAGATGAAATAGAGGGGGGGGGAGAAAGTCAACGGGATCTGAGATCCGGATCGGGCCGGATCCGATCGGGACGGCGGCGGTGCGGCGGCGCCGGAGCTCGCCCGGGGCGAGGAGGAGGAGGGAGAGGCCGGGTCCGCCGGGCCGGAGGAGGGGCCGGCGGCCGGGCGATCGGCGGCGGCGGCGCGGTGGCGCGCGGCGGCGAAGACCGGCGGCGGGCGGCGGGGCATGGCGTGGCGGGCGGCGGCGGGGCGGGCGGCGGGCGCTGCCGGTGGCGGCGCAAGGGCGCGGGCCAAGCCGGCCGGCGAGGCGGGCGTGTGCTCGGGCGGGAGGGAGAAGTGTAGCTGTGAGCGGGCGGCGCGGCGCTGGGACAGTGGCGCGCGCTGATTCGCCGGGCGGCGGCGGCGCGCGGGCGGGCGTGTCCGGCGGCGCGATAGTTTCGTCCGGGTCTGGCGAGGTAGGGAAGGCTAGGGTTGGACCCGGATTTGGACGGGAAGGTGTTTAAATAGGCATAGAGGAGCTAGGAGAGTCCAAATGAGGTGTAGTTTTCGCCCACGATCGTGATCGAACGACGGAGAGCATGGAAGTGACTTAGATGGGTTATTGGGCTGTTTTGAAGGGGTGTTGGGCTGCAACTTAAAAGAGGCCTTTGCGAGAGTGCGGTTAACCGTTGGAGTACCAAACGAGCTCCAAATGACCCGAAACTTGACCGGTGGTCTACCGGCGGTATACCAAGGCCACTTGACAAACCTTGGTCCATTCCGAGAAAGTTTAGTACCCGCTCACGGAAAAACGTAAAAGGGGCCGCCGGGGGAGATAGGAGTGCCGGATTGCAAAACGGACAACGGGAAAAATGCTCGGAATCATGAGACGAACACGTATGCAAATGCAATGCACATGATGACATGATATAAAATGCATGACATGGACAAAATGCAAAAACGAAAAACAAGAACCCAACCACGGAGGGAATATCATATCACAATGCCGAAAATGGCAAGAGTTGGAGTTACAATTATGGAAAGTTACGTCCGGGGTGTTACAACACTCCACCACTACAAGAGGATCTCGTCGCGAGATCTAGGACTGAAAGAACTCCGGATATTCGGAACGGAGGTGATCCTCGCGCTCCCAGGTGGCTTCTC
The DNA here is from genome assembly GCA_021605205.1 of Aegilops longissima. NCBI lineage: Eukaryota > Viridiplantae > Streptophyta > Magnoliopsida > Poales > Poaceae > Aegilops > Aegilops longissima. Next base: position 533,118,702 of record CM038681.1, on the reverse strand, counting down.
TGTCGGAATGGTGTGACCACTTCACTTTCGGGAATTTGATTGACTTGTTGCGAGTCTTGCGCTCGGTTTCTTCAAGAATAGCAACGGGGTACTCATGATAAGAGAGATCTTCTTGAAGGTCAATTTCTTCGAAGTTGATAGTGCGTTCAGGAGTCTTGAAGCACTTGCGAAGCTGTGACACGTGGAACACATCGTGCACGTTTGCGAAGTTGGACGGGAGCTCAAGTTGATAGGCTAGATCGCCTCTTTGCCAATGATCTTGAAAGGACCCACGTATCTAGGGGCAAGCTTCCCTTTGATACCGGGCGGCGAGTGCCTTTCATTGGAGACGCGGAGGTAGACATGGTCTCCGATTTCAAAAGCCACATCACGGTGCTTATCATCATAATAGCTCTTCCGCGCGATTATGCGGCTTTGAGATTCTCACGAATGACTTTGCACATTTCTTCCGCTTCGTGATCAAGTCATTGCCAAGAAGTTGGCGTTCACCTATCTCGCACCAATTGAGAGGAGTACGGCACTTTCGCCATAGAGAATTTTGAATGGGGCCTTGCCCAACTCGCTTGGAAGCTGTTGTTGTAGGAGAACTCGGCATATGGAAGACAATCTTCCCACTTCATACCGAAGAAATGACACAAGCCCTGAGCATATCTTCAAGGATTTGATTTACTCGCCGACTTGGCCACTTGTTTGAGGATGGAAAGCTGTCTTTGACGAATGTTGGTGCCCATGGCCTTCTCGAAAAGAATCCCAAAACTTGGAGGTAAAGATGCTGCCACGGTCTCAAGAGATCACTTGTGGAATGCCATGCAAGGAGACAATCCTCGAGGTGTATAGCTCGCCAACCGAGCTGCTGTGATAGATTCTTTGATTGGAAGAAAATGAGCCACTTTAGTAAGCTTGTCAATGACAACGAAGATAGCATCATTTCCACGCTTGGACTTAGGAAATCCAGTCACGAAGTCCATTTCAATATGATCAAACTTCCATTCTGGAATAGCAAGAGGTTGGAGGAGACCAGCTGGTCTTTGGTGTTCTGCTTTCACTCTTCTGCAGACATCACATTCATTCACGAATTGAGCAATTTCTCGCTTCATTCGAGTCCACCAAAATGACTGCTTGAGGTCATGGTACATCTTCGTACTTCTAGGGTGAATGGATAGAAGCGAATTGTGTGCCTCGTTCATAATGACTTTTCTCAGATCACCCTTAGGAACCACAATCCGGTCCTCGAAGAAAAGAGTATCTTTGTCATCAACGTGGAAGCACTTGTATTTGGAAATGCCCTTGTCGATACCACGTTTCACCTTTTTCACCATGGTATCCATAAGTTGAGCCTCACGAATCTGATCTTCCAAAGTAGGAGAGACTATGAGGTTGGCAAGAAAGCCTTGAGGAACAACTTGAAGATTCAGCTTATGGAAAGCTTCACAGAGATCCGGTTGGAAGGGCTTGAGGATTAGACTGCTGCGATAAGCCTTCCCGCTCAAAGCATCTGCAATCACATTGGCCTTGCCCGGAGTATATTCAATACTTGGGTTGTACTCTTGAATCATTTCGACCCATCGAGTCTTCCTGAGGTTGAGGTTGGGCTGAGTGAAGATGTACTTGAGACTCTTGTGATCAGTGAAAATGTCCACTTTCCTTCCCAACAAGAGATGTCTTCATGTTATCAATGCATGGACAACTGCCGCCAACTCAAGATCATGAGTGGGGTAGTTCTTTTCGTTGGGCTTCAGCTGACGAGAGGTATAAGCCACAACTCTCTTCTCTTGCATTAACACAGCACCGAGACCTTGAAGTGAAGCATCACAGAAAACTTCGAATGGCTTGGATTCATCAGGAGGAGTCAAGACAGGAGCTGTGACGAGTTTCTCTTTGAGGGTATTGAAAGCAACATCACACTCAGGAGACCAGACATACTTCACATGCTTCTGGAGGAGGTTGGAAAGAGGCTTTGCAATCTTGGAGAAGTTCTCAACGAATCTTCGCAATAGCTTGCAAGACCAAGAAAATCATGGAGCTGCTTGACATTCGAGGAGGTTCCCAGTTCACAATTGCGACACCTTCTCGGGATTAACAGCGATGCCCTTGGCGGAGATGATATGACCAAGATAAAGCACTTCATCAAGCCAAAATTCACATTTGGAGAACTTAGCATAGAATTGATACTCTCGGAGCTTGTCTAGCACCAATCCCAAATGTTTGGCATGATCCTTCTTATTCTTGGAGAAGACCAAAATATCATCCAGATAGACCAAGACGAATTCATTGGTGTAGGGGTTGAAGATGAAGTTCATCATCCGAGAGAAAGTTGGAGGAGCATTGACAAGGCGAAAGACATGACAAGATATTCATAAGAACCAAAGCTTGTTCGAATGCTGTCTTGGGAATATCTTGTTCACGAATGCGAATCTGATGATAACCCATACGAAGGTCAAGCTTGGAGAACACTTTAGCACCTTTGAGTTGCTCGAAAAGCTCATTGATGTTGGGAAGTGGATACTTGTTCTTGATTGTCTTCTTATTCAATGGACGGTAATCGACGCTTATCGGTCCGTGCCATCCTTCTTCTCGGACAAAAGAACACCACAACCCCAAGGAGATGAACTCGGTCGATCAAACCAGACGCTCTTGTTCATCGAGCTGCTTCTTTAATTCCTTCAGCTCATCGTGCCCAAGCTTGTATGGACGCTTGCAAACGGGTTCGATGCGTGCTCAAGATCGATAACGAATTCAAGCGGCCGATGAGGCGGCATACCCGAAGCTCTTCCGAAAGACATCTTGGTACTCACAAAAGATGGAATCGAGAGATAGCATCCAATTCGCCCTTCTCATTGAGAGAAAACAACCGAATGGTTTCATCACGAGCGCATAGATGATCACATCACTAGAAGAGTGAGTCAATTGAATTTCCAGGCAGCACAATCAAGCTGAGCTTTGTCCGAGAAAGCCACCATTCCAAGAATAAGATCAATATCCGAGTCACCAAGGACAATTGGTTTAGCAGAAATCTATAGTCGCCCATCTTGATAGAGACATCGAGCAACCAAACTAGAATTCATAAGCCTTCCGGAGAAACAACTTGCATAACTTTGGACAAAATCTCGTGTCAACATTGTGCTTCATGCAAAAGGATATGACAAGAAAGAATGCGATGCACCAAGATCAAATAAGACTTTTGCAGGAATATCATTAACTGAGAGATTACCCATTATCACATCAGAAGATTCCTCTGCTTGAGCTGCATTCATCATGTTCACCTTGGCATGCTTTGGATTATGCTTGACCACTGCATTGCTGGAAGATTTCGCAGGAGGAGGAGGCGGAAGGCGCCTTTGGTTGAAGCACTTGTTCGCATAGTGACCTTTCTGCTGACACTTGTTGCAAGTCACCTCAGAGAGCGGACGGTGGTAAGGAGCACTTGACCTTGGAGCTTGAGAATTTGACTTGTTCTGATAGCTTGGGTTGGGTGGGTGGGAAGATCCACGGCCACCTGAGTTCTTCTGGCGATAAGGCCGATTTAAACGGAGGAGGAGGAAGGTAGAACTTCTGCTGCTTAGCTGCCACTTGAGAGGAAGAAGAAGACTGAACTGCATCCCTGATTCTCTTCTTAGAAGCCTCACATTTGAGCTGGGCAGCTTCTTGCTTCAGTGCCATGTTGTAGAATTCATCATACTTTTCTGGCTCAAAAAGCACAAGAGCTAATTGCAGATCTTCTCTGAGACCACCTCTGAATTGATAGATCATACTCTTTTCATCAGGGACGTCTTGCTTAGCAAAGCGAGCGAGTTTCTGGAACTGGATATTGTATTGGTACACAGACATGTTGCCTTGCTTGAGATTGCGGAACTCCTCACGCTTGCTCTCAACAACACTTTTCGGAATGTGGTGAGCTCTGAAATCTCGGCGGAACTCATCCCAGGTAATGACACGACCTCCTCTGGAATCTTTGTATTGCTGGTACCACTCAGCAGCTTGGTCCTTGAGTTGAAACGATGCAAACTTGACAAAGTCCTCAGGTCTGACATTGCTACATTCAAAATGCTTGCAGATGTCCACAAGCCAATCGTCGGCGTCTGTGGCCTCGACACAGAAACTGAAAGACTTCGGCTGATTAGCGAGGAACTGACTGAGAGTAGCAAAGTGCGGCTGGTTGTTGCCTTGACCTTGATTTCCTTGACTGCCTTGCCCTTGAGTACGTTCTTGCAAGAGCTGCAAAATCATCTGAGCATTGGCATTGGTGGCTGCCATGATAGCTTGCCAGGCCTCCGGAGGCGGAGGTGGAGGTGGAGGGTTCGACTGATTCCCATCATTCCGTTCCAGATTCAGACGCGTTGGCGGAGCCATCCTGAAGAGGGTGACATCCGTTAGCATTTGATAGACAAATAGTCAAGTTGAATCAACGGATAGAAACTGCAACATATAGTCTTCACAATTAACATTCGAACAATGATGAACGAATGAATTCCAAAAGTTAATCATCACACGACCATTAAGGTGAGAAGCCACTTAGATAAAGGTATGAAATCACCATCTGCCTTTGAAACAACTCGAATAACACAACTGAAAACAAAAGATTGGCTTCTAGAATAAGCCGGAACAAACACATGATAGAGATTTCGCCCAAAGTGTTCGTGGTGGGGCCCACACGGGCACGACGTACAGCGGACGTCACGAATGACAAACAAGACATCCCCGAATCAGCATAGCCAAGGATTCTTTAAGACGCCTCGCGACCACTGTAAATCGCCCGTGGATGGGCGGACCACTAGACGTTGAACCCCAATCTCAAATCATACATCTGTCGGAAAGATATCCTGTAAGATAGTAGAATTCCCACCTATAAACTCCCGAAACTTTCTGGTTATGCAATCTGGTGTTGGGGATACAGGGGACACAAAATATATCACCCAAACTAACAATACCTAGATCCAGTTGTATCCATCCGTCAACACATAACCAAGAAATCCTCGGAAATCGTGTACCTCGACCTTCGAAAAAAAACATCCGTTATACAAGTCATGGCAATACTCCCGAGCTCGCCCCAGTACTGGGTTATCAGGGTTATCTCACCAACAACTATACAAAAGAGATTTCGATGTCGGTAAAACTCAGGTATTCCAGAACTGCAACGATAAAATTGTGACGACAACACCTCGGAGCTCAACTCCCCGGGACACTGCCACAACCCCTAAATGTCAGGAGGCACCAAGAACAATGTTCTCGTCACAAAACCATCGGAACGATCCCAAGATACCCACGTGATCCTAAAAAAAAAATTAGTGAAATTTGAGGAGAGGAGAGTCAAAACTTCTACGTCAGGAGACCTCACAGAGCGACGAAGGGACTAGGGAGTAAAATGAATCCTACTCTCCGATATATATAATCCTAAGACTCAAAACATTTTCCGTTCTAGACTCAACAACGCCAGCAAACAATCAAGTAGGGGGGGCTCCTAAGTCGGGAAGGCTCGATTACCAACTTAGCGCCCTCGATGCGGCTATATCTCCCACGTGTCGGAGCACGACTTAGAGGCATAACCGCATTGAAAGCAATGTCGCAAGTGAGGTAATCTTCACACAACCCATGTAATAAATAAGGAAAAGAGATACATAGTTGGCTTACAGTCGCCACTTCACACAATACATAAATAATCATCCATCATTCAGATTACACTCAAGGTCCGACTACGGAACCAAAATAAAAGAAGATACCCCAAATGCTACACAGATCCCCGATCGTCCCAACTGGGCTCCACTCATCGATCATCGGGAAAAGACACATAGTAACGACCACGTTCCTCATCGAACTCCCACTTGAGCTCGGTTGCGTCACCTGCACTGGAATCGTCGGCACCTGCAACTGTTTTGGTAGAATCTGTGAGTCACGGGGACTCAGCAATCTCACACCCGCGAGATCAAGACTATTTAAGCTTATAGGAAGGACAGGGTTGTAAGGTGGAGCTGCAGCAAGCGACTAGCATAAATGGTGGCTACATTCGCAAAGGAGAGCGAGAAGAGGAGCAAAGCACGGTCATGAAGCTAGTAGCGATCAAGAAGTGATCCTGAACTACTTACGTCAAGCATTACTCCAACACCGTATTCACTTCCCGGACTCCGCCGAGAAGAGACCATCACGGTTACACACGCGGTTGATGTGTATTTTATTTGAGGTCAACTTCGGGTTTTCTACAACCGGACATTAACAAATTCCCATCTGCCTCATAACCGCGGGCACGGCTTTCGAAAGATAATACCCTGCAGGGGTGTCCCAACTTAGCCCATTATAAGCTCTCACGGTCAACGAAGGATAATCCTTCTACCGGGAAGACCCGATTAATCTCGGAATCCCGGACTACAGGACATTTCAACAGCAATAAAACAAGACCAGCAAAGCCGCCCGATTGTGCCGACAAATCCCGATAGGAGCTGCACATATCTCGTTCTCAGGGCACATCCGGATGAGACATCCTACGAGTAAAACCAAGCCTCGAGTTTCCCCGTGGTGGCCCTGCAGTCTACTCGTTTCGGGCCAGCACTCGAAGGAGCACTGGTCCGGGGGTTAAAATAAAGATGACCCTCGGGCTCGCGAAAACCCGGGGAAAAAGGCTTAGGTGGCAAATGGTAAAACCAAAGTTGGGCCTTCTTTGGGCGAGTCTTATTCAAAGCGAACTGTCAAGGGGTCCCATAAATCACCCAACCGTAAGGAACGCGAAATCAAGGAACATAACACCGTATGACGGAAACTAGGGTGGCAAGAGGAACAAAACACTGGCATAAGGCCGAGCCTTCCACCCTTTACCAAGTATATAGATGCATTAATTATAGCAGATATATTGTGATATCCCCAACAAGTAAACATGTTCCAATAAGGAACAACATCTCCATGTTCCAACAAGGAACAAACTTCAGCTTCACCGCAACTAGCAACGCTATAAGAGGGCTGAGCAAAGCGGTAACATAGCCAAACAACGGTTTGCTAGGAAAGGATGGTTAGGGCTGACATGGCAATATGGGTGGCATGATATAGCAAGTGGTAGGCATCGTGGCATAGGCATAGCAAAAGAGCGAGCAACTAGCATAGCAAAGATAGAAGTGATTTCGAGGGTATGGTCATCTTGCTCGCAATGTTCTCGAGTTGTCGAAAGCTTGATCCTCGTAAGCGTTCTCAACAGGTTCCTCGTTCACGTACTCGTCTCCGGCTCTACCCAAAGCAAGAACACAAACAAAGGAACCACAATAAATCACGGTGCAATGCACAAACAACATGATGCCAAACATGACATGATATGCGAGATGTGATATGCAATGCGTATCACGCTCCGGAAGGAAAATGATGAACCAGGCATCAACTTGGCAAACCAAATATGCCACTGGAAAGATGAGATGATTTCGTTGAAATCGATATAAAGATCACCGAATCGGATGCACGGTTTGCAAATGACAAGCAAAACAAGAATGGCACAAATCGCCATTAACAAGATGATGCCACTTAGCAAGCAACAAGAAATTAAGCTACTGCACCCAAACGTACCAACAAAGTATATGAAAGTGATCTACACAAGATGCTTGACAAAAGATGAACACTGAGCTACGGCTAGTTCACATCATAACAGGTTCAAACAAGCATGGCAAAAGTGCACAAAATATAAAATTTGGACATGGCAAAAACAGCATCAGGTAGCAATGTTCAGAGCAAGAAAACAACATGCTACAGGAACTTATAATAGCAAAACAAGGCATGGCATGAATCTACTCAAAGCATAGAACAAAAGTCCCTTACTGACCATAAGACAAAAAGGATCAGAAAATATAGTAACACACATGTCAAAATGGCAAGTTTCGTTAACAGATTCAGCAACATGGCATGTTAAAAACAGATAACAAGTAGGCATGTTTGAGAGCTCAAAGCACACTACAGAGCCTTATATGATAAACTAAGCATACATACATCAAGAAGACATGGCATAGAAGACATACATGGCAAGAACAACATCATAGCATAAACGGATCAACCACAACAACCTTGGCAAAATTGAATAACCTGTAAACAATCTGCCAGGAAACATTTGATAGCAAAAGTAGAGCTCGATTTACTCAAGCTACGACACTCCATAATTGCAAACAAGGGCATGGATGGATAGAGCAAGGCATGTAGAACAAAACATCCATACTGAAGTATCTCAAAATATGCATGGATCTCTCGGTAGCATCAAGTTAACATGGCATCAAAATATCAGCAAAACAGAGCTGAAATCAGCAACATCAGGACACCTACTTTGCATGCTTGTGCTAGTCACCACATAGATCACAAAAATACATGGCATACACCCCTGGAAAGATGGCATGCCATATGACAAAACACATGTAAGACTCGAATTCATAGGGTGCACACATCACTCATAGCAAAAATAACAAAAGTGCATGTTCTGTTAAGAAACAGAAACTAACATCACATAGCCCTCTTCCAACAGCATTTCGGGCATCAAGATGTGCTCAAATGAAAATGATGCAATGAGATGAAATGATCTACTCTTCGAGGCTAACATTTTGACATATTACACGCGCAAAACGGAGCAACGATGACAGAGTTATGATGCGTTGAAAATGCCACAGAATATCACCGGATCTAAAAACTTAGATTAAATAGAGGGGGAGAAAGTCAACGGGATCTGAGATCCGGATCGGGCCGGATCCGATCGGGACGGCGGCGGTGCGGCGGCGCCGGAGCTCGCCCGGGGCGAGGAGGAGGAGGAGAGGCTGGGTCCGCCGGCCGGAGGAGGGCGCCGGCCGGCGCAACAGTCGGCGGCGGCGCGGTGGCGCCGGGCGGCGAAGACCGTGTGCGGGCGGCGGGCGGGCGGGCGGCGGCGGCGGCGGGCGGCGTGGCGGCGGCGGCGCGGCGTGGTGGCGGCGGGGCGGCGCCGGGCGGCGGTGTGGCCCGGCGCGGCGGGCGGCGGGCGGGCCGGCCAGCAGAGCGGCGTGCTTGTCGGGCGGGAGGGCAGCCTGCCAGGCCCAGCGGCGGCGCTGGGGACAGGTGGCGCGCGCTGATTCGTCGGGCGGCGGCGGCGCGGTGGGGCGGACGTGTCCGGGCGGCGCGGTAGTTTCGTCCGGGTGCGAGGTAGGGGAAGGCTAGGGTTGGACCCGGATTTGGACGGGGAGGTGTTTAAATAGGCATAGAGGGAGCTAGGAGAGTCCAAATAAGGTGTAGTTTTCGCCCACACGATCGTGATCGAACGACGGAGAGCATGGAAGTGACTTAGATGGGTTATTGGGCTGTTTTGAAGGGGTGTTGGGCTGCAACTTAAAAGAGGCCTTTGCGAGAGTGCGGTTAACCGTTGGAGTACCAAACGAGCTCCAAATGACCCGAAACTTGACCGCTGGTCTACCGGTGGTATACCAAGGCCACTTGACAAACCTCGGTCCATTCCGAGAAAGTTTAGTACCCGCTCACGGAAAAACGTAAAAGGAGCCGTCGGGGGAGATAGGAGTGCCGGATTGCAAAACGGACAACAGGAAAAATGCTCGGAATCATGAGACGAACACGTATGCAAATGCAATGCACATGATGACATGATATAAAATGCATGACATGGACAAAATGCAAAAACGAAAAACAAGAACCCAACCACGAAGGGAATATCATATCACAATGCCGAAAATGGCAAGAGTTGGAGTTACAATTATGGAAAGTTACGTCCGGGGTGTTATAGAGATCATCTTCATCCTACGCCTCCCACGGATTGATAAACCTTAGGTCATCCACTTGAGGGAAATTTGCTACTGTCCTACAAACCTCTGCACTTGGAGGCCCAACAACCTCTACAAGAAGAAGGTTGTGTAGTAGACATCAAGCTCTTTTCTGGCGCCGTTGCCGGGGAGGCTAGGTAAGCGGCACTCACACCCCGTCAACTAAGCAGTTTCTGGCGCCGTTGCCGGGGAGGTGAGTACTTGAAGGTATATCTTTAGATCTTGCAATCGGATCTTTTTGTTTCTTGTTTTAGCACTATTTAGTTTATAAAAGAAAACTACCAAAAAAATGGAATTGAGTTTGTCTAATACGCTTCATCTTTTTAATATCTTTCGTGGGTATGATGGAAAGGAAAATTGTGCCAAAGTGTTAGAAGAAGAATGCATTAAAATGTTTGGCACTAAATCTTTGAATGATGAGCATGATTGCAATGTTGTTAGTATGAAATCCTTGAATATCCATAGTACTAATGTTGATTGCTCTAGTTATGATGAAAATGTCTCCTATAACATGTCAATTTTTGTGGAGTGCATTGGGTTTGCAAGTACACACCAAATAGGGAAGATAGATATTGCAAGAGGCATAAGTACTTAGAAACTAAGTTGTTGCAAGAAAGTCTTGATGATTGCGCTGAAAGGTTCAATATTTATCGCGCCCCTTGTGAACTTTGCAATGAATATGGTCATTTAAAGATCCAATGCCATTTGTTTCATGATCAAGTCATGTCCAAATATTGTGATAATTTTATTACCCTTGAGCATCATAAAGAGCTTAGCCTTCTTTTGGGGTATGAAGAAATGAAATGTATAACTGAGGGTATTCCAAAATTTAATCTTGATAGATTTCTTGATTTTGATCTAGAGAAGAATTATATGTATTGTGCGGTGAATTGTATTGAAAATCCTTATATTGCCAATTACATAAAGAAAAGAAAACAAATAGAGGATGAAGAGAATACTAATGATAGGGAAGAGACTTCCCAATATCCTCCTATTATTTCTTATGATGAATCAGGTAACGAGGAGGAGCCTTCTATTCAACCAATCTCATTAATAAGGAGCTCCAAAAATAGGATTGAACGCACACATAAGGTGAAGAAGAAGAAAAGGACAAGAAAGAGAGGTAAAAAGGTATCTCTCCCAAATAATGTTGCTCCTATTATTGTTATGCCTCATGAAAATGAATCAAAAATAATTGTGGAAGATGATGAACTTGATGATCTCGTTATGCCTATTGCTTGTTGCGATGATTATGATTGGGAAGATAATGATACTTCTTATGATCTTGAAAATCTTTTTGGCACTTGCTTGGAAGAATATAATAATTGCTATACTATTGGTGCTATCCATACTATTAATGATGAGAGTGATTATGCTTATGATATGAAAAGGCCCAAGCTTGGGGATGCTATGTTTGATGAAGATGATGTTTTTGAGAATATATTTGCTGCAATTAATGTTTGTCCCAAGCTTGGGGATGCTACGTTTAATTAAGATGATATTTTTAGTCTCCCAAGTTTTGATATGCAAATTTATAATAATGATAGCATGCGTCCTACTTATGATGATTATATTGATGAAAGTGGGTTTGGAAGAGTGTCAACTTTAGGAATTAGTGATCCCACAATATTGGAGAATGTTGAATCTTAAATATTTATGAAAGTGGATTTGGAGAGGTCATGACTTTATTTAGTGATGTATCCACTATTTTGGAAGAGATTTCAATTGATTATGATGAGAATAAAGTTGCTACTTATGATAATTATTGTGATGAAACTTATGCTATAAAGAGTAGTGATGATTATATTTATAAAACTTGTCATGATTATGAATACCCTTTCTCTGAACATTACTCTTTTAATGTGGAAACAATTTATAGTATTCAAGTCTCTTATGATACTCCCACTATTCTGAATGAGAAATTTTTTGCTTGTGTGGAGAGTAGTAAATTTTCTATGCAAGTAGATCATGAAAAGAATACTTTAGGTCCTGGTTATATTTTTTAATTCATTCATGATGCTACTTAAAATTATTATGAGGGAGGAATATATGCTTGTAGGAATTGCAATAATATCAAGTTTCCTCTCTTTGTGCTTAAAATTTTGAAGTTATGCTTGTTTTGCCTTCCTATGCTAGTTGATTATTGTTCCCATAAGTTGTTTGCTCACAAAATACCTATGCATAGGAAGTGGGTTAGACTTATATGTGCTAGTCATATTCTTCATGATGCTCTCTTTATGTTTCAATTCTTATCTTTTATGTGAGCATCATTGAAATCATCATGCCTAGCTAGGGGCGTTAAACGATAGCGCTTGTTGGGAGGCAACCCAATTTTATTTTAGTTTCTTGCTTTTTGGTTCTGTTTAGGAATAAATAATCCATCTAGCTTCTGTTTATATGTGGTTTTATGTTTTAATTAGTGTTTATGCCAAGTAGAACCTTTGGGAAGACTTGGGTGAAGTCTTTATGATCATGCTGTAAAAAAACAGAAACTTTAGCGCTCACGAGATTAGCTAAAACTTTTTACTGGAGAGTGCTATTTAGTTGATTCTTTTTGCAGATGATTACTAGACAAATTCCTCAGGTCCAACAATTTATTTTAGAATTTTCTGAGTTCCAGAAGTTTGCGTTAGTTACAGATTACTACAGATTGTTCTGTTTTTGACAGATTCTGTTTTTCGTGTGTTGTTTGCTTATTTTGATGAATCTATGGCTAGTAAAATAGTTTATAAACCATAGAGAAGTTGGAATACAGTAGTTTTAACAACAATATAAATAAAGAATGATTTCATTACATTAACTTAAGTGGTATTTTGTTTTCTTTCGTTAACGGAGCTTACAAGATTTTCTGTTAAGTTTTGTGTTGTGAAGTTTTCAAGTTTTGGGTAAAGATTCGATGGACTATGGAATAAGGAGTGGAAAGAGCCTAATCTTGGGGATGCCCAAGGCACTCCAAGGTAATATTCAAGGATAACCAAGAGCCTAAGCTTGGGGATTCCCCGGAAGGCATCCCCTCTTTCGTCTTCGTTCATCGGTAACTTTACTTGGAGCTATATTTTTATTCACCACATGATATGTGTTTTGTTTGGAGCGTCATTTTATTTTATTTTATTTTGCTTCTGTTTGAATAAAATACCAAGATCTGAAATTATTAAATGTGAGAGTCTTCACATAGTCGCATAATTATTCGACTACTCATTGATCTTCACTTATATCTTTCGGAGTAGTTTGTCATTTGCTCTAGTGCTTCACTTATATCTTTTTAGAGCACGGCGGTGGTTATATTCTGAAGAAATAGATGAACTCTCATGCTTCACTTAGATTATTTTGACAGTCTTAAATAGTATGGTAATTTTCTTAAGTAATCTTAATATGCTAGGTATTCAAGAATAGTAAAAACTTTCTTATGAGTGTGTTGAATACTAAGAGAAGTTTGATGCTTGATGATTTTTTTTGAGATATGGAGGTAATAATATCAAAGTCGTGCTAGTTGAGTAGTTGTGCATTTGAGATATGCTTGTGTTGAAGTTTGCAAGTCCCATAGCATGCACGTATGGTAAACGTTATGTAACAAATTTGAAACATGAGGTGTTCTTTGATTGTCCTACTTATGAGTGGAGGTCGGGGACGAGCGATGGTCTTTTCCTACCAATCTATCCCCCTAGGAGCATGTGCGTAATACTTGGTTTTTGATGACTTGTAGATTTTTCAATAAGTATGTGAGTTCTTTATGACTAATGTTGAGTTCATGGATTATACGCACTCTCACCCTTCCATCATTGCTAGCCTCTTCGGTACCATGCATTGCCCTTTCTCACATTGAGAGTTGGTGCAAACTTCGCCGGTGCATCCAAACCCCGTGATATGATACGCTCTTTCACACATAAACCTCATTATATCTTCCTCAAAACAACCACCATACCTACCTATTATGGCATTTCCATAGCCATTCCGAGATATATTGCCATGCAACTTTCCACCATTCCGTTCATCATGACATATTCATCATTGTCATATTGCTAGCATGATCATGTAGTTGACATAGTATTTGTGGCAAAGCCACCGTTCATAATTCTTTCATACATGTCACTCTTGATTCATTGCATATCCCTGTACACCACCGGAGGCATTCATATAGAGTCATACTTTGTTCTAGTATCGAGTTGTAATCATTGAGTTGTAAATAAATAGAAGTGTGATGATCATCATTTTCTAGAGCATTGTCCCAAGTGAGAAATTAAAAAAAAGAGAGAAAGGCCATAAAAAAAGAAGGCCCAAAAAATGAGAGAAAAAGAGAGAAGGGACAATGCTACTATCCTTTGCCACACTTGTGCTTCAAAGTAGCACCATGATCTTCATGATAGAGAGTCTCTCATTTTGTCACTTTCATGTACTAGTGGGAATTTTTCATTATAGAACTTGTCTTGTATATTCCAACGATGGGCCTCCTCAAGTGCCCTAGGTCTTCGTGAGCAAGCAAGTTGGATGCACACCCACTTAGTTTTTTTGTTGAGCTTTCATACATTTATAGCTCTAGTGCATCCGTTGCATGGCAATCCCTACTCCTTGCATTAACATCAATCGATGGGCATCTCCATAGCTCATTGATTAGCCTCGTTGATGTGAGACTTTCTCCTTTTTTGTCTTCTCCACATAACCCCCATCATCATATTCTATTCCACCCATAGTGTTATGTCCATGGCTCGCGCTCATGTATTACGTGAAGGTTTATAAGTTTGAGATTACTGAAGTATGAAACAATTGCTTGGCTTGTCATTGGGGTTGTGCATGATGAGAGCATTTTTGTGTGACGAAAATGGAGCATGACTAAACTATATGATTTTGTAGGGATGAACTTTCTTTGGCCATGTTATTTTGAGAGGACATAATTGCTTAGTTAGTATGCTTGAAGTATTATTATTTTTATGTCAATATGAACTTTTATCTTGAATCTTTCAGATCTGAATATTCATATCACAAGTAAGAAGAATTACATTGAAATTATGCCAAGTAGCACTCCACATCAAAAATTATCTTTTTTATCATTTACCTACTCGAGGACGAGCAGGAATTAAGCTTGGGGATGCTGATACGTCTCCAACGTATCTATAATTTTTTATTGTTCCATGCTATTATATTATGTGTTTTGGATGTTTATGGGCTTTATTTCACACTTTTATATTATTTTTGGGACTAACCTATTGACCTAGAGCCCAGTGCCAGTTCCTGTTTTTTTTCTTGTTTCAGTGTTTCGAAGAAAAGGAATATCAAACAGAGTCAAAACGGAATGAAACCAACTGGAGAAGTTATTTTTGGAAGGAAAGCTACCGGATAAACTTGGAGTGCATGTCAGGAAAGAGACGAGGGAGCCACGAGGTTGGGGGCGCGCCCTCCACCCTCGTGGGCCCCTCGTGGCTCCCCTGACGTACTTCTTCCGCCTATATATATCCATATACCCTAAAAACTTCGGGAAACAGAATAGATCAGGAGTTCCGCCGCCGCAAGCCTTTGTAGCCACCAAAAGTCAAACAGGACCCTTTTTCGGCACCCTTCCGGAGGGGGAACCCTCGCCGGTGTCCATCTTCATCATCCCGGCGCTCTCCATGAAGAGGAGGGAGTAGTTCGCCCTCGGGGCTGAGGGTATGTACCAGTAGCTATGTGTTTGATCTCTCTCTTTCTCGTGTTCTTGATTTGGCACGATCTTGATGTATCGCGAGCTTTGCTATTATAGTTGGATCTTATGTTGCTTCTCCCCCTCTACTCTCTTGTAATGGATTGAGTTTTCCCTTTGAAGTAATCTTATCGGATTGAGTCTTTAATGATTTGAGAACACTTGATGTATGTCTTGCCGTGCGTATCTGTGGTGACAATGGGATATCACGTGATTCACTTGATGTATGTTTTGGTGATCAACTTGCGGGTTCCGCCCACGAACTTATGCGTAGGGGTTGGCACACATTTTCGTCTTGATTCTCCGGTAGAAACTTTGGGGCACTCTTTGAGGTTCTATGTGTTGGTTGAATAGATGAATCTGAGATTTTGTGATGCATATCGTATAATCATACCCACGGATACTTGAGGTGACATTGGAGTATTTAGGTGACATTAGGGTTTTGGTTGATTTGTGTCTTAAGGTGTTATTCTAGTACGAACTCTAGGGCTGTTTGTGACACTTATAGGAATAGCCCAACGGATCGATTGGAAAGAATAACTTTGACGTGGTTTCGTACCCTACCATAATCTCTTTGTTTGTTCCCCGCTATTAGTGACTTTGGAGTGACTCTTTGTTGCATGTTGAGGGATAGTTATATGATCCAATTATGTTATTATTGTTGAGAGAACTTGCACTAGTGAAAGTATGAACCCTAGGCCTTCTTTCCTAGCATTGCAATACCGTTTACGCTCACTTTTACCACTTGTTACCTTGCTGTTTTTATATTTTCAGATTATAAAAACCTATATCTACCATCCATATTGCACTTGTATCACCATCTCTTCACCGAACTAGTGCACCTATACAATTTACCATTGTATTGGGTGTGTTGGGGACACAAGAGACTCTTTGTTATTTGGTTGCAGGGTTGTTTGAGAGAGACCATCTTCATCCTACGCCTCCCACGGATTGATAAACCTTAGGTCATCCACTTGAGGGAAATTTGCTATTGTCCTACAAACCTCTGCACTTGGAGCCCAACAACATCTACAAGAAGAAGGTTGTGTAGTAGACATCACCCGTCAACACGCAATTTATGGCGCCGCTACCCGAAAGGGATTGACAACCCCTTTAACAGTCGGGTTGTGAGGTGTTGTTATTTGTGTGCAGGGGCTGTTTACATTGTGTTTCTTGGTTCTCCTACTGGCTCGATAACCTTGGTTTCATAACTGAGGGAAACACCTACCGCCGTTGTGCTGCATCATCCCTTCCTCTTTGGGGAAATACCGACGTAGCTTCAAGCGACATCAATAGGAATTTCTGGTGCCATTGCCGGGGAGGATCTTCAACATAACTAGGTTCCTAATCACAAATCTCATCTCCTCGCAATTTGCATTATTTTCCATTTGCCTCTCGTTTTCCTCTCCCCAACTTCACAAAAATTTGTCGTTTTATCCGCCTCTCTTTTCCCCATTCGTCGTTTTCTTGCCGGATCTGTTTTTGAGTGCAATCTTGTTGTGTGGTCATCATGACTCAAGAGAACACCAAGTTATGTGATTTCTCAAATACCAACAACAATGATTTTATTGGCACTCTGCTTGCTCCGCCCTCCACTAGTGCGGAGACTTGTGATATTAATACTGCATTGCTGAATCTTGTTATGAAAGACCAATTTTCCGGTACTCCTAAAGAGGATGTCGCGTCCCATCTTAATACCGTCGTGGAATTATGCGATATGCAAATGAAAAAAAGATGTGGACAATGATTTGGTCAAGATGAAATTATTCCCATTTTTCTTGCGTGATTCTGCAAAAATTTGGTTCTCTTCTTTGCCTCGCAATAGTATCGATTCTTGAAATATGTGCAAAGATTCTTTTATCACTAAGTATTTTCCTCCCACAAAAGTTATTTCCCTTAGAACCCAGATCAAGAATTTCAAGCAACTTGAACATGAGCATGTTGGACAATCTTGGGAAAGGATAAAAATGATGCTAAGGAATTTCCCAACTCATGGGTTAAATCTTCGGATGATCATACAAAAATTTTATGCGGGGTTGAATTTCGTTTCTCGTAATCTTTTAGATTCTGCCGCGGGTGGAAATTTTATGGAAATTACTTTGGGTGAAGCCGCCAAATTGCTTGATAATATCATGGCAAATTATTCATAATGGCATACCGAAAGAGCTCCTACTAGTAAAAAAGTTAATTCGGTTGAAGAAATTTCTTCTTTGAGTGAAAAAATTGATGCTCTTATGAAATTGGTTGCTAGTAAGAGTGCTCCTATTGATTTTAATGATATGCCTTTGTCTACTTTGATTGAGCAAAATAGTGATGCTATTGATGTGAATTTTATCTCTAGAAATAATTTCAACAACAATGCTTATAGAGGTAATTTTAATCCTAGGCCTTTTCCTAGTAATTCCTCTAATAATTATGGTAATTCATATGGAAATCAATCTTATAATAATAATAGGAACACCTATGATCTTGAGAATAATATTAAAGAATTTATCAACACGAAAAAAGTTTTTAACACTTCCATAGAAGAAAAGTTGAATAAGATTGATGATTTGTCTAGAAGTGTTGATAGAATTGCTCATGATGTGGAAAATCTCAAGATGAAAATTTTTGTGCCTAAAGTTGATGAATCAATTAAAGCACTTTATGTTTCTATGGATGAAAGTAAGAAAATAAGTGCTATGCTTAGAGCTAAAAGAGAATTTTTAGAGAAAGCTTTTTCTAGTGATTATTCTTGTAAAGATGATGAAGATCTTAAAATGATTGGTGTTTATTCTATTGATTCCTTGTTTAGTGAAGTTAATAATGGTGAAAAAGGGACTGCATAAGAGTCAACTTTAGGTAGAAGGCGTTCCAATAATTCAGAGGGTGAAAATCTTGTTGAGAAAAGTGATAAAAGTGGGTTTGGAGAGGTCAAAACATTAGCTAGTGATGCACCCACTCTTTTGGATTACAAAGACTTTAATTATGATAGTTGCTCTTTGATTAATTGTATTTCTTTTTTGCAATCCATGCTAAATTCACCCCATGCTTATGAACAAAATAAAGCTTTTACTAAACATATTGTTGATGCTATGATGAAAGCTTTAGAAGAAAAAAATGGAATAGGAAGTATCAATTCCTAGAAAATTGCATGATGAATGGGAACCTACTATCAAAGTCAAGATTAAAAATTATGAGTGTTTTGCTTTGTGTGACTTGGGTGCTAGTGTTTCTACAATCCCGAAATCTTTATGTGATGTGCTTGGTCTTACTAATCTTGAAGAATGTTCTTTGAATTTGCACTTGGCGGATTCTACTATTAAAAGGCCTATGGGAAGAATTAATGATGTTCTTATTCTTGCAAATAGGAATTATGTGCCCATAGATTTTATTGTTCTTGACACTGATTGCAATCCGTCTGTCCAATTATTCTTGGTAGACCATTTTTACGCACTATCGGTGTCATGATTGATATGAAAGAAGGCAATATCAATTTCCAATTTCCCTTGAGGAAGGGTATGGAACACTTTCCTAGGACAAAAATCAGGCCACCTTATGAATCAATCATGACAGCATCTTACGGATATAGAAACAAAAATGACAAAACTTAGATCCTTGCCTTACGCCTAGCTAAGGGCGTAAAACTATAGCGCTTGTTGGGAGGCAACCCAATGAATAATTTTTTTTCTTTTTGCTTTCTGTTCTTGTGTGTTTACGCAATTATTCTACTGTTATGATTGTGTTTTTTATGTTTAGTTAGTGTTTGTGCCAAGTAAAGCCTTTAGGATCTTCTTGGATGATAGTTGTTTGATCTTGCTGAAAAAGACAGAAACTTTGCGCTCACGAAAATAATTTTCATAAATCACAGAAAAGAGCTTTTGCTTTGATTCTTTTTGCATAAGATTAATATACAAATTACACTAGTCCTCCTAATGTGGTAGAATTTTTGGATTTGCAGAAGTATTCGCAAAAGTCAGATTGCTATAGACTGTTCTGTTTTGACAGATTCTGTTTTCTTTGTGTTGTGTGCTTATTTTGATGGCTCTATGGTTTTCTTTGATGAGTTTTTCCCATAGAAAAGTTGGAATATAGTAGATATAATACAAAAACAAAATATGAATTGGTTTGATACAACACTTATAGTAGTGATTTATTTTTCTTACACTGACGGATCTCACGAAGGTTTTGTTGAGTTTTGTGTGATTGAAGTTTTCAAATTTTGAGATATCTTACGATGGATGAAGGAAGGATGTAAGAGCCTAAGCTTGGGGATGCCCAGGCATCCCAAGCTATTATCCAAGAATGAGCAACCAACTAAGCTTGGGGATGCCCCCGAGTGGCATCCCCGCTTTCTTCCAACAACTATCGGTATTTTACTCGAGGCTATATTTTTATTCGTCACATGATATGTGTTTTGCTTGGAGCGTCTTGTATGGTATGTGTCTTTGCTTGTTTTATTTTGTGTTTTAAGTCATCAATCCTTGCTGGACACACCTATTTGAGAGACCCAAAATTATATCATGACTTGTTAGAATTGCTCTCTATGATTCACTTAAATCTTTTATGAGCTAGGACTTTCTCTAGTGCTTCACTTTTATCTTTTTGAGCACGGTGTGCTTAATATTTTTGAAGAAATGCACTCTTGATTCACTTAGATTTATTTGAGAGTTAGTAATTTTTGTCAAGAAATTCTCTCTTGCTTCACTTAAATTATTTTGAGAGAAAGAAAATTTGTTATGGTCATGATCTTCACTTATATTTGGTTGAACATATGAAAAGCAACACATGAAAATTAGTCCCGAAGTGATAGATATCCAAGAAGGATAAAGAAAAAAATGTCATGAAGATCATTGGACAAAGTAAACTTGATTCTTAGTAATAGTTTTGAGATATGATGATGTGATACGTGAGTTATGTTGATTATAACTAACCATGTCAACAATAACTCTTAAAGATTATAATGACTCATATCAATGACATAATCAGCTAGCGAGCAATAATAAGATATCTCAAACAGCAACACATTGTCAAAACAACCATGATATAATATGACAATAGTGGTATCTGATACGTCTCCAACGTATCTATATTTTTTATTGTTCCATGTTGTTTTATTATCAATCTTGGATGTTTTATAATCATTTTATAGTCATTTTATATCATTTTTTGTACTAACCTATTGACATAGTGCCAAGTGCCAGTTGTTGTTTTTTCCATGTTTTTTACATCACAGGAAATCAATATCAGACGGAGTCCAAATGCCACGAAACTCCACGATGATTTTTTATGGGCCAGAAGGAAGAAGTTGGGCCCTAGTTGCACCTGGGGGGAATCCCGAGGAGGGGACAACCCACCAGGGCGCGCCAGGAGGCCCTGGCGTGCCATGGTGGGTTGTGCCTCCCGGACTGCCTCTTTGCTCTATAAATACCCCAAAAATACCAGAACCCTAGAAGTGTCGATGAAATATTCATCCAGCCGCCGCAGATTCCAGAACCACCAGATCCGATCTAGACACCATCACGGAGGGGTTCACCACTTCCATTGGTGCCTCTCCGATGATGCGTGAGTAGTTCTTTGTAGACCTTCGGGTCCGTAGTTAGTAGCTAGATGGCTCTCTCTCTCTCTCTCTCTCTCTCTCTCTCTCTCTCTCTCTCTCTCTCTCTCTCTCTCTCTCTCTCTCTCTCTCTCTCTCTCTCGCTGAATTCTCAATACAATGGTCTCTTGGAGATCCATATGAT
The DNA here is from genome assembly GCA_021605205.1 of Aegilops longissima. Classification (NCBI taxonomy): domain Eukaryota; kingdom Viridiplantae; phylum Streptophyta; class Magnoliopsida; order Poales; family Poaceae; genus Aegilops; species Aegilops longissima. Next base: position 533,097,562 of record CM038681.1, on the reverse strand, counting down.
GTAACTCTTTTTGCGGTGTGTTTGTTGGGATCTGATGAACTTTGAGTTTACGACCAGCCATATCTTTTATATCCATGAAAGTTATTTGAGTTTCTTTGGTCTCTTATGTGCATGATCTCTTATAGCCTCGTATTTCTTCTCCGATATTTGGGTTTTGTTTGGCCAACTTGATCTATTTATTTTGCAATGGGAAGAGGTGCTCGGTAGTGGGTTCGATCTTATGGTGCTTGATCACAGTCACAGAAAGGGAACCGACACGTATGTATCGTTGCTACTAAGGATAAAAAGATGGGATCTATATCTACCGCCATAGATAAACGGATCTTGCCTACATTATGTCATCGTTCTTATTGCATTACTCCATTTTCCATGAACTTAATACACTAGATGCATGCTGGATAGAGGTCGATGTGTGGAGTAATAGTAGTAGATGCAGGCAGGAGTCGGTCTACTAATCTCGGATCATTGCCTGGATATCGTCATAATTATTTGAGGTTCTATCAATTGCCCAACAGTTATTTGTTTACCCACCATTTGCTATCTTTCTCGAGAGAAGTCACTAGTGAAACCTACGGCCCCCAGGTCTTCTTTCTCATATATTATCTTTGCGATCTATTTTATTTGCACTTTTTATTCAGATCTATTAAACCAAAAATAAAAAAATACTTTGTTGCGCTTTATTTTATTTGCGATCTATTTATTCAATCTTTTACAACTTTCTCCCGTCAACACGCAATTTCTGGCGCCGCTACCCGGAAGTGATTGACAACCCCTTTAACACGTCGGGTTGCGAGGTGTTGTTATTTGTGTGCAGGGGCTGTTTACGTTGTGTTGCTTGGTTCTCCTACTGGTTCGATAACCTTGGTTTCATATTTGAGGGAAATACATACCGCTGTTGTGCTGCATCACCCCTTCCTCTTTGGGGAAATACCGACGTAGCTTCAAGCGACATCAGTATCTCGCTAGCCCTTTCTGAGACCGTAAAACATAAATGCAGAGCACCTCCAAAGTTGAAGCAGCGACTGAACATTTTAATTCATGGTAGAAAAGATCCAGTCATGATGCACCCAACATTAGCTACACACAATGCATAAATCATGACAGTTGTGCTCTACTCAGATTCTGGCACTTGTTTTAGAAGGTGGTGACACAACATAAAAGTAAATAGATAGTCCCTTCACAGAGGGAAGCAGAGATTTGCAGAGGTGCCAGAGCTCAATTTTTAAAATGGACATAAATGATTATTTTGAGACATGCACCCTTCTTATTCACTTCATGACCATCAGTTATCAACATCTTCCATGCTAAGCAAGCTAGTGGCGGTTCCCAAGCGATAAACGTAAAGGTTTACTCCCCCTCCACCAACAATCACATTCCACGGCTTGTCTGAAACAACGGGTGCCGTCCAAACCAACAACAGTCCCGGGGGAGTTTTGTTTAATTATTTGCATTTTTGAGTTCGGGACTGGGAATCCCTATTACAGCCCATTTTCTTGTGCGATAGCGAGTGAATAAACACTCGAACTGAGAATAACCCGCTTAGCATGGAAGATATCGACCACCTCCTGTCGTTCCATGAACGATCTAGGCACACAAAAAGGATAATTTTTAGAAGTTTTTAGAGGTGGCACTTGCAAATTTACTTAGGACGGCAGGGTAATACCGTATATAGGTAGGTATGGCGGACTCATCTGGAATAACTTTGGGTTCAAGGTTTTTGATGTACAAGCAGAGATCCCACTTAGTACCGGCGAAGGCTAGCAATTAAGATTGAGAAGCGGCCAGCTAGAGAGCAACAACGATCATAACCATGCATTATGCATAAGTAACATTGGACAATAGCATGAGTAGGATATGGACACTGTCGGCGTTCTGGGAACGGGGGTCCCCAGACTTACCTGCCTATGGCCCACGGCGTGGCTATGCAAGCAGGCATGTATGGCCCATCTTCGTCAACAAGGCATTCAAGACCCTCGCGAGGGGCCAAGCCTCGCGAGGGGGACGACGCAAGACCTCCTCAGGAGCGGCCTCTCCAGGCAGGCTCACGAGGAGCGGAGATATCAAGCGGGGCAAACCTCACAAGGCTCTCGTGACGTGAGCCATGACAATCAGGATCAGACGGGCGCTAGGTGGGCGCCAGCGCGTGCAGCGTCCTTGTTTCCTCTTTGGTGCCAAGAGGGAAAGCGCAGGCGCGGAGTACCGAGGCATCAGGCAAAGGTTTCCATATCAATGCAACGAGACCAAGACCAGCGGGCCAGCAGGACGGAGGTCACCGTGGAGCCCAAGACCGCGTCATCACCAGAGCCTTTCGCAGGCGAAGACCGCTTTTGTCAGGATAGCTTGTACTAGTCGTCCCCTTTCAAATTGGCCGCCGTTGTTGGCTCCCTTCCCGCTCAATATTTGGGGAGAGGACCAGGGCCTATATAAGTAGAACTAGTCGCCACAGCAAGGGGCAGTTGGATCTCATCTAATCGAGAGTCTACCCTTAGCCGCACTGAACACAAGAAGACCTCAACCTCAGGAGGCTGATCTTCCCCTTGTACTGTTCTTCATCAGCCCCAGAGGCAATCCACCACCACACACTGGAATAGGGTATTACACCACAACGGTGGCCCGAACCAGTATAAATCTTGTGTCCCTTGTGTTGTGAGTTCATCGAGTTCGTCCGCAAGATCTTAGCGAGCTAGGGCGTGGGTCGGTAGGAGGGAAAGGACTTCGCACGCACCCCAGAGTTTGAACCTTAAGGGTTTTGCCGGAACCCGAGATCCGACATTTGGTGCGCCAGGTAGGGGTGCGTCGGAGCCTCCTCCTCACCGATCGATCCACCAACGCTCCGCGCCCCGATGTCCGGCAATCCAAGGCCAGACTCCGACCGCTGGGCAGCTTGGCCAGCCCGAGCGGTGTCACCTGCCCATGAAGACCTCGACCCCGCGCTCCAGGCGGCGCGAGCGCCGTCCAATGCTGCGGGGCGCGGGCGGCGCGGCCAGGCGTCGTCCACCCTCACTCCACGACAAGTGCGAGCCGCTGCAAGGGCAGCAAGCCACGCCGCAGCAACGGCACCGCACTCACGGTGGGAGCAGGCAAACATGCGGGCAGCGCTCACGGTGGCGCGAGAGCTGCTATGGTGCCGGCTGATGGAGAGTGGCCGGGATGCACTGGTGGAACGCGTTGCCGAGCTGCTAGATGCGGCTGCATCGGGAGCGCCGCCCTTCTGCTATCAGCTTCCTTCTCATGCCACTACGGGGTCTCACGGCGGGCCTCACCGCAACCACGCGCCATCGGGTGCGCCTGGGGGCTTCGTCAACACCAGCACGGCCGGCGGCGCCGGGGGCTCCACCGCCCCCATGCCGCCCGCGACAAGCATGGGCACAAGCGTCGCCTCCCATGGTCCCAGTGAGATGCCGTGCTACCATCCTCAGGACGCCGTGCTGGGCCGGGCAACATGGAGTATGGGGCACTACGGCGAGGTGTTTGGGGTAACGGCCCCGGAAGCCTACGTGCCCCGTGATACGTGTTAATCGTATCTACTTTTCCAAACACGTTTGCCCTTGTTTTGGACTCTAACTTGCATGATTTGAATGGAACTAACCTGGACTGACGTTGTTTTCAGCAGACTTTTCATGGTGTTCGGGGCTCCGGAGAGGGGAATCCGTCGCTGTCATCATCATCAACCATCCTCCATCACCAATTTCATGATGCTCACCGCCGTGCGTGAGTAATTCTATCGTAGGCTTGCTGGACGGTGATGGGTTGAATGAGATCTATCATGTAATCAAGTTAGTTTTGTTAGGGTTTGATCCCTAGTATCCACTATGTTCTAAGATTGATGTTGCTATGACTTTGCTATGCTTAATGCTTGTCACTAGGGCCCGAGTGCCATGATTTCAGATCTGAACCTATTATGTTTTCATGAATATATGTGAGTTCTTGATCCTATCTTGCAAGTCTATAGTCACCTACTATGTGTTATGATCCGGCAACCCCGAAGTGAAAATAATCGGGACCACTCCCGGTGATGACCATAGTTTGAGGAGTTCATGTATTCACTATGTGTTAATGCTTTGTTCCGGTACTCTATTAAAAGGAGGCCTTAATATCCCTTAGTTTCCGTTAGGACCCCGCTGCCACGGGAGGGTAGGACAAAAGATGTCATGCAAGTTCTTTTCCATAAGCACATATGACTATATTCGGAATACATGCCTACATTACATTGATGAATTGGAGCTAGTTATGTGTCACCCTATGTTATGATTGTTACATGATGAACCGCATCCGGCATAATTCTCCATCACCGATCCAATGCCTACGAGATTTTCACATATTGTTCTTCGCTTATTTACTTTTCCGTTGCTACTGTTACAATCACTACAAAACACCAAAAATATTACTTTGCTGCCGTTACTTTTGCTACCGTTATCACTACTATCATACTACTTTGCTACTAAATACTTTGCTGCAGATATTAAGTTATCCAGGTGTGGTTGAATTGACAACTAAACTGCTAATACTTGAGAATATTCTTTGGCTCCCCTTGTGTCGAATCAATAAATTTGGGTTGAATACTCTACCCTCAAAAACTATTGCGACCCCCTATACTTGTGGGTTATCACCCCGCATGATGGACCAGGAGTACGCACCGAAGGACGACCCTGGCTCGCTCCTCGGAGAATATTGGGAAGAAGGGACGCTAGAAGTTGAAGCCTTCCAGGGACCGACGGAGAATCGCAACGATCGCGTCAGCAACAACAACTACATGGTACCACTAATCTCTCAGGAGCAGGCTTACGCTAACCATCGGCTGCAAGTGAATCAGGTCACAGCGTCGATCGACGACCCCGGCGCAGCAGCATCCCTTCCGTCGGGGGAAGCACGCTGGGGGCCACGCGGAGGGAGCCAGGAGCAAGGCCCCTCCCCACTTCGCACGAAGCCAGGCAACGTCCGGAGGTAGGCCCTCTGCCGGGGAGGTGTCGGCGAGCCTTCCCCCGGCTGAGGACCCGTGGTCGCCGAGGGCACCGCTGGTGTCCCCTTTCGCCCCTTTGTGTCGTCCAGGTTGCCGGTCGGCTCAAAGGTGGTCGAGGGTGGCGCAAGGCGAGGCCCTCGTCTGGCGATATGAAGCAAGGCCAGTTCCTGTGAAGAAGGCCCAGTGCGTGTGAAGCTCGCCGCCCGTGACACTCTCACGTAATAATGAGTGGAGCTGTACACGCCCCGGAGTCTCAGGGGTGTCGGCCACAGGCCCTGGGGCTCCCTCCCACGCCTAGTGGCAGCATTTAGCTCCGCGCTGGTGAGAAGACTCGAAGACCGGAAGACTAGACTAGGCGCCGGACGCGGCCATTTGCTTTGGATCTCTTCTTCTGTAGCCTTGCTTTCTGGATTTGGATTTAAGTTGCAGTCCAATTTTTGTCGATGCGTGCAGGGGTGTATTTTCTCGTTCAAGCGATTTCTTGCCATCTGGTTCTTGCCTTGTTCTGGAGCTCACGCTCGCCGCCTCCCCCTCACGGGCCCCTCGCGAGCGGGGCTGGGCACAGCATGCGCGCCACGCGCGCCGATCGGCGCAGGAACCTCACGAGGCCCTCTCGGGCGGGTCAGCAGACCCTTCAAGAGCCTCGTGGCGACTCTCCATCTCACAACCCGATCCAGGGCCCGCTCTAGCTAAGGTAAGCCGCAGCGGCAAAACTTGTTGTTAGGCCCATGACCGACCAAAACGCACCCTTGGTTCGGCATAAAGGAGTAGAAATCATGATTTGCTTACATGAGGGGCTCCCCCTCCCAAAATGCTCTCACCATCTCTAGGGGCCACGCCTGAGTTTTTGCACACAAGGTGAAGCAGTAAAGGGACCAGGAATTAGCCAGATATGTCGCTCGCCGCGTCCTCCGCGTCGTCTTCGGACGCGCCGCTCGCGTCGCTGTCACCATCGTTGGAGTCGCCGCCACCGTCACCAGCTCCAGTGTCCCCATCATCAACCACATCGCCTCCGTCTGCAGCGACCACCACCGCATCGTCCTCTGAAGTGAAGGCCCTGACCAGCGCGTCCATGTTGTCCTCTACCCACCGTGCCAGGTCGTCCCGAACGACCGTAGGTACGGGGGCGATGGAGGCGTCGAAATCAAAGTCAGGGTTGGCGTTCAGGATATGGCTAAAGACACGGGAGAAAGCGCGCCCAAGCAGGCCGCGACTCCTCTCTTCCACGAGCCTGCGAGCTTCATCAGATCGGGCATCCAGGCGGGTCACCACGTCGGTGAAGAAGCGGAGGTGACTGGCGTAGTCATTCACCTAAGGATGCGGGGCGTTCGTGTCACAGACATGGCCCAGGGCAGTGTTGGCCCTGTTCCGAAGATCCTGAAGCATGGGAGCATGAACGTGCTCTAGCGTCCGCCTCTCCAGCACCTCCTCCCGACTCTGCCGCGTGACGGACTCGGCGTCATCAACCCGCCTCCGGAGGGAGAGCAATTCGGCGCAGGCGGAGGCTAGCTCCGCCTGCGTCGCGGCCAGGGCGACGGCCGTGGCCTCCACGCGCCTCTCTGCATCAGCGAGCCTGGGCCTGAGGGCAGCGGCCTTGCCCGCATCCTCCGTTCCCGCGAGCTTCAACTTCAAGTCATACCTACCCTCTAGATCTGCGTGAACTTCGGCCACCCGACGATCAACCTCCTCCTGAGCCTTGGCCTCGCGTGCGCCGACGGCGTCTTCCGCTTGGGCAACTTGGCGCTCCCTCGTCTCCAACTGCTCAAGCTCAAGGCTGCACTCCACGGCCTCCAGAGCCAACGCCTCCTCGCGCTTCCGGAGCTCTTCTTCCTCGGTGGGCGTCCCCCTCAGCGACGCGAGGGCGGCTCTGCGCGCTTCCACCTGCTGGTCAAGGGACGCACTCCAGGCCTGGAGCTCCCACGCGCGCTTCTCCGCAGCCTCGCGACATCGGTCAGCCTCACGAGCCTCCTCCAAGGCTCGGGAGCAAGCTTCGCGGGAAACCTTGAGGGACGCCTCAGCCTTCGCATTGTCAAGATCACGCTGGTAGCGGCCCAGGTTGACGGTCACCCTCAGCTTACGCCACTCCTCTGCCAGCCGAAGGCCTTAAGCCTCAAGACGCGAGTCGACACCCACGAGTTCTTTGCCCAACCGACTCATCGCGCCCATCGCCTCCTGGAAGAGCTCAAGACGAACGACGCTCCGCCCGCGCTAGGACTCCAGACCATGCCCCACCTCGTCCTCCGCCATTGGGGTTGCAGGCGGCGCGTGCGGTGGCGCCCCCTCTTGGCAGGGGCTGGTGCCGCTCCAAGCGTCGGCCCGACCTCGTGAGGGGCCCCGGCCAGTCGGGGCCCGCCGCTTGAAGAAGAGCTGCAGGCCAAAGCCAACCAGCTGCCATCCATGACCAAAGGAGGGGCCCGGGGGATGCCCGCCAAGCTCCAAGCTGGACCATGAAGGAAGGACCACGGGGCCGCAGATTCAAGGCACCAAGAAGGCGAGTGCACCCCCTTGGCCGGCCCCGCTTCGGGCGCGACGTGCAAGCTCAGGGTACTCAAGGCCGGCGGGGGTGCCGAGGAAGGCGGGGATTGCTTCACGAGGGACCCAACGGCCCTGGTTGAAGGGGTCCTGAAGAGCTATCGTCAGGAAGGAAAGCAGCAATCAAGAAATCGCAAGGTGCATAACTTACTCATCGACAGCGAAGTACTTCCGCCGCTTCAACGGCCCGAAGATGCTGTTGCCGCTCGGGGATCCTTTCCTCTTGCGGAGCTCCTCGAAGTCCACGCAAATACTACCGAAGCGCTAGACGTGGCGGCCAGTGCGAGGCGAGGCTGAGGAAGAGCTTGGAGGGACAACTTCAAGGGCGCCCGGCTGCGGTGAACAGTCGGGTGCCGCCTCACCACGACCTCCCGAGGCTTCCGGGGCTTTGACCTTGGGAACCGCATGTTGCGTCGCCTCAGTAACCGACGCCCCAGGGGAGGGATCGCGAGCTCCCGAGGACGATGCCCCAGGATCACCACGCGGCATGTGTGAAAGTGCAACTATTCCTAGGTGGTTTTGGTAATTCATAACAACATATAGCTCATTGAGATAATGCTATTCCAAGACAAATATTTCAGGAAAGCTCAATGAATGGCATGGCATGGATGATGAAAGTGGATCCCTCAAAATATCAAGGACAAAGGATTGGCTCAAGCTCAAAAGCTCAAGACTCTACATTTTACATTTTAGTGATCCAAGATCACGTTGAGTCTATAGGAAAAGCCAATACTATCAAGGAGGGATGAGGTGTTGCTTAATGAGCCTCTTGCTTCATGTGCTTAGTGATATGCTCCAAAACCCTCCACTACTTTATCACATCCACATATGACCTAAACCTAAAGTCAAACTCGGCCCTACCGATTCTTTCTATCCGGCGCCACCGAGTTCAAATGTCATAGCCACTGTCACAAACCCTAGGCAAATCGGTCTCACCGATAGGGATCTCGATCTCACCGAGATGGGATTGTAATCTCTGTGTTTCCCTTTGTAACGTTTCAGTCTAACCGAAGTGAGCGATCGGTCCCACCGAGATTGCAATGTAAACTCTCTGTTTCCCTTCCGTAACTTTTCGGTCTCACCGAAAGAGCGAATCGGTCCCACCGAGTTTACCTGACCAACTCTCTGGTTAGCTAATTACCAAATTCGGTCTCACCGAGTTTGTGTAATCGGTCTCACCGAGATTACGTTATGCCCTAACCCTAATCATATCGGTCCTACCGAGTTGCATGTCAGTCCCACCGAAAACCCTAACGGTCACTAGGTTTACTAAGTCGGTCTGACCGAGTTTGATGATTCGGTCCCACCGAGTTTGGTAAATTGTGTGTAACGGTTAGATTTTGTGTGGAGGCTATATATACCCCTCCACCTCCTCTTCATTCATGGAGAGAGCCATCAGAACAAACCTACACTTCCAACTTACCAGTTTTGAGAGAGAACCACCTACTCATGTGTTGAGGCCAAGATATTCCATTCCAACCACAAGAATCTTGATCTCTAGCCTTCCCCAAGTTGCTTTCCACTCAAATCTTCTTTCCACCAAATCCAAATCCTGTGAGAGAGAGTTGAGTGTTGGGGAGACTATCATTTGAAGCACAAGAGCAAGGAGTTCATCATCAACACACCATTGTTACTTCTTGGAGAGTGGTGTCTCCTAGATTGGCTAGGTGTCACTTGGGAGCCTCCGACAAGATTGTGGAGTTGAACCAAGGAGTTTGTAAGGGCAAGGAGATCACCTACTTCGTGAAGATCTACCGCTAGTGAGGCAAGTCCTTCGTGGGCGACGGCCATGGTGGGATAGACAAGGTTGCTTCTTCGTGGACCCTTCGTGGGTGGAGCCCTCCGTGGACTCGCGCAACCGTTACCCTTCGTGGGTTGAAGTCTCCAACAACATGGATGTACGGTAGCACCACCTATCAGAACCACGACAAAAACATCCGTGTCTCCAATTGCGTTTGAATTCTCCAAACCCTTCCCTTTACATTCTTGCAAGTTGCATGCTTTAATTTCCGCTACCTATATACTTTTGCATTCTTGCTTGAATTGCGTGAAGATTGCTTGACTTGCTCAAAGATAGCTAAAATCTACCAAAGTCTAAAATTGGGAAAAGGTTAAGTTTTTAATTGATTAAGTAGTCTAATCACCCCCCTCTAGACATACTTCAAGGTCCTACAAGTGGTATCAGAGCTTTGGTCTCCATTTGCTTTGATTTCCATAGCTTTTGTTGGTCATAGCCTTGGTTTCACAACCTAGGAGAGTATGGCATCTAGCGAGGGAAATTATCACCGTAGAGGTCCTTACTTTGATGGCACTAATTTTGCTAGTTGGAAGCATAAGATGAAAATACATATTCTCGGACATAACCCCGCCGTTTGGGCTATTGTGTGTATTGGTTTGCAAGGTGAATTCTTTGATGGGAGAGAATCAAACCGTGAAGCTAGCGCGAAAGAGTTGAAGATGATGCAATACATCGCTCAAGCTTGTGATATCCTCTTCAATGGCTTGTGCCCCGAAGAATTCAACAAAATCAGTCGTCTTGAGAATGCAAAGGAAATTTGGGATACTTTGATCGATATGCATGAAGGTACCGACTCCGTCAAGGAATCCAAGTTGGATGTGCTCCAAAGTCAGCTTGACAAGTTCAAAATGAAGGATGGTGAAGGTGTCGCTGAAATGTACTCTAGGCTTGCTATTATCACAAATGAGATTGCCGGCTTAGGAAGTGAAGAGATGACCGATAGATTCATCATCAAGAAGATCCTAAGAGCATTGGATGGAAAATATGATACCGTGTGCACATTGATCCAAATGATGCCAAATTACAAAGATCTCAAGCCAACGGAAGTCATTGGAAGAATTGTTGCTCATGAGATGTCACTCAAGGATAAGGAGGAACTTCACAACAAGTCAAGTGGTGCTTACAAAGCCTCATGTGAAACCCCACATCATCAAGTGAGAAACAAACCTTCAATGAAGAATTGAGCTTAATGGTGAAGAACTTCAACAAATTCTACAAGAGTAGAAGCAAAGAAAGAAGCTCCAAGTCAAGGTCCTACAATGACAAAAGATCTTCTAGTCGAGGCGCAATTGCTACAATTGTGGGAGACCCGACACTATTCAATGAGTGTACGGCACCCTACAAAAGAAGAGAAGATTCTCCTAAGAGAAGAAGTAGAAGAGAAGAATCACCACCAAGAGAGAGAAGGAGTAGAGATGATCGTTATGAACGAAGACCCTCACGGAGAAGCAAGGATTCGGAAAGGAAGGACAAGTCATCAAAGAGCTACACAAAACAAAGACATCAAGCTCATGTTGGTGAATGGGTATCCGGCTCCGACTCCGACAATCACTCCGAGAGAAGCTATCACTCCGACTCCGAATACACTCAAGATGAAGGTGTTGCCGGTCTAGCACTTGTGTCAACCAATTCCTATGACATATTTGAATCACCAAATGAAGGAATTGGAAGATGATTCATGGCCAAAGGTCCTAAGGTAACACACCCCGAGTATGTTGATTTTAATAGTGATGAAGATGACTTGTTAGGTGATGATGATTTACTTATTGACAACTCTGGTGATGAATACTATGATGAAACGTCAATTAATCATGATAATCAAGATGAAACGAATGACAATGATAAGGATAAGATTGAGCGTCTAACTAAAGAACTAAACACTCTTAAGATAGCTCATGAAACTATCTTCGAAGATCATCGAGAACTTTTAAGGGCTCATGAGAAGTTATGCTTTGAAAAGCTCAATCTTGAGCAAGAGCATGAGTTCCTAAAAGCAATCAATGATGATCTCCGTAAGAATAGTTCTTCTTATATTGCCAAGCGTTTACTCTTATCTACCTACATGCCTCAAGTCAAGTCTAGTAACAAGAATAAGAAAGATTCTTCTTCTAGTAGTAACAATAACAATGCTAAACCCAATATTGTTGCTTCTAGTAGTTCTCTTGATTCCACTAATGATTCTCTTAGCCAAGTTACACTTGAGCAAGAAAACAGCTTATTGAAGGGAATTATAGAGAAAGGTGTATACAAGAGTCTTGCGGGAGTAAGCAATTTGAGGAAATTGTACATAGCAAGGAAGGCACCGGAAGAATCAAGGTGTTGGTTTTGAGCGAAAGTTTAATGCCAATGGAGTTGAGTGGGAAGAAGATCAATACCCCAAGACGAAGTTTTTTCCTCAACAAGAGAAGTATGATCCTACTTCCTTCAAGGGAACACAAGCACAAGATGATCTTCCACCACAAGACCACAAGAACAAAGGCAAGGACAAGCTTCAAGAGGAGATTGATGCATTAGAAGAAGCACCTAAGGCCTTGGTCAAGTGGGTTCCCAAGACTACGTCAAGTTCTACTTCATCAAGCACAACTACTACACCAAGGATAACCATCAAGATGATGTGGATCCCAAAGAAGAAGAACTAGAGAGTTCTTGAGGGTGACTCCGCCAACATTTTTCACTCATATCATTATGGCAAGGACAAGTGCAATCATCTTCCATATCTTGCACGAGTTCAAGGAGTCACAAACCCTCATGTTGGTAAGGCAAGGGACAAGGTAACCTAATGTTTTCATGGACATCATTTTGTGTGTGCATCACTCTATGTCTATGGATATTCTTGTTTGTTCCTTTGGGACTAACCCGTGTAGGTATTGAAAGTGCAACTCACTCCAAAGGATTGCTCCAAGAGATCTACATCAACATTGAGCATCCACATCTTCAACACCTACATGAAGTCATCATCGACAAAACCCAAGGTTAGTTTATCCCTCTAAGGGGGGATCTCACATCTAGGGGGAGCTTAACTCTAAGAATTGAGTCAAAGCAACTCTAATGATGTGAACACATAAATGCTTTATGTAAAAGTGGTAACCCCACTTGAGCTTAAACGATGAGTATGACCTATGATCAAATGTTCTCATTTGACTCCTAAGTCAATATACTCATATATAGATGACCTAGTCATCGCCAATTGTTTGATAGATGCTAGAATTGGTTGTGCTTGCTTTGTCACATATTTCATTTGTCATTTTATTGTGTGATCATGTTGGTTGCATATTTTACTCATTCGAGGACATCCACTTGTTGTTTTGATTGATTGTCTTCTTTTTCTTTGGCCAAGTGGATGGACAAGAATGCCTAAGAACCTTCTCTAGCTATCTATGCTTTTCTCGTCTCAAACTCTATTCATGCTACATCACAAAATTTGATCAAGTCAGATTCGAACCACTCTATGTGAGGAGCACTTTCGAGTCCCGATTCGTCATAGACTTAAACTTCCAAAACTTCTTTGTGATTTTCGGTCGACCGATTCCTCCATTTCGGTCATACCGAGATCACTAAGTCGATCTAGGTTTTCATCTCGGTGCAACCGATTTGAACTTCGGTCACACCGAGTTGTCAGAATCGTTAAAGTTATGCATCTCGGTGCCACCGAGTTGTTCCACTTTCGGTCACACCGATGTTGTCGGGCTATATATTCACACGGGCAAATTTTGGAAAACTTTCTCCGAAACTCCTCGCCTGCGCATAGCTCGCTCTGCCTACTAGGTCTACGGATCATCGACCTCGTCGCCAGCCGCCTCCTGTCGCTGGTCTCCGCCGCCGTCAACGGAATTCTTCTCCGTCGTTGCCGCCGTAGCGAGTTCACCGCCGAACTAGGGTATGAACTCGATCACAGTGCTATCCTCGTCTGATTCTCAGCACATTGTGTTCGTAATGCATCTTGCCATGATTGAAACACTTCTATCCCGTCAAAACGATCCTTAGAATAGGTGTGATTCGAAAATTTAGGGTTAGGTTTCCGCCGAAACCATCTCGGACCCACCGAGTTGAAAAACTCGGTCCACTGATTTGGCTAACGCCATTGCACTTGTAAGTCTCGGTCTGGCTGAGAATTACAAATCGGTGTGACCGGTTTTAGAACTTTGTGAAACCCTAGCAGTCTCGGTGCCACCGAACTGTGACTCGGTCTGACCGAGATCACTAGTTTAGGTTCCAAAACTGCTTCGGTATCACCGAGTTTGAAAATCGGTAGATCCGAAATGCTTTCTGTGGAAAACTAAAACTAAGTTTTTTGAATCATTCTTTTGCAAAAAATCTCTTCATTTTGTGATTCTCATCCACTCTACCTCATCTATAACTATTCACAGGGTCAGCAGTCAGTGTGTGCAGCATGTCAGACCAAAGTGACAGCCAGAAAATGTCTGAAGGAACGAGATACCAATCAACCATAGAGGAATGGGCAAGTCTGATCAATGCCCCCAAGGAGAGTGAAAATGACTTGGACATTTATGCCAAGAAGAAAATGGATCACAACTCAATGTCATAGATGTACAAGGAGATCCCTGATGATGCACTTGAGACTTTCAAGTTTGGATCAGTTCATTTTCTTCTGTCAGGGCTGCCTACGATCAACTAGATCCTAAGGCACACTCTGTTGCCCAAATCAGGTGACCACAACATGATCAAAGAGCATGCAATTAATTTGCTTCACATTTTTTATGTGCCCCAGAAATTCAAGGTCATGAGCCTCATAGTTGAAACTATCAAGAGGACAGCAGCAGACCAAAAGAGGAGCTGTGGATATGCCCCACAGATTCATGAGTTGATTAACTCAAAGATGGGCACAGGGAAGTATCTGTTGGATAAGGAACACTTGGTTCTCTATCCTGAATTTGAGGACAATCAAGTTGTCATGACTGAGAATGAACCATCATCAGTACAATCTCAAGAGAAGAAGGAAAAGGCAAGGAAAGAGAAGGCTGCCAAGATGCCATCTCAAGCAGAGGCATCTGAGTACTTTCTGAAGAACAAGCAGGAGCAGCTTGGTTACTTGATAGCATCAACTCTGCGGATTGAGAAGGGGTTGGCCACCCTAACTCAAAACCAGGAGAGCCTGGAAAGAATCATAGAACAAAAATTCTATGATCTTGATGTCAAAATGGCGAGATTCATCCACCGTGGAGCAGCTACAGGATGACATGCAGGAGAGGAAGGGCAGGACAACAACTGATGCATTTGCCAGAGTGCCTCGAGCTCAGAGATCAGCTGCAGAGCCAGTACCAGTCACCAGAGTTACTTCATCAGCTCCAGCTATAGCTCCAGCACAACCAGCTCCAGCACCAACTCCTTCAGCTCCATCTACATCGACTGAAGCCTTCGTTCTTGGAGTTCTCTGGACACCACCACCTGAAGACCAAGCCTGAGAGACGATATAGTCCTATGCATTTTCTAGGAACTTTTTGGTAACTTGCTGCCAAAGGGGGAGAAAAATGTATAGATCATAGGCTTCGAGAGAGAGATTTGCTGCTTTTATTCTCTCTTGTCTTCTTGGTTGAACTTTGTTTGCTTTTGATTGCTTGAGATACTATGCAATTACCTGTGAGACATTGATGATCATGTGTTTGATCATAAGCTACACTTATGCTTGTTATATGTTATTATCTTACTTATCCTTATATGATCATTCACTTTGCTTGGTGATGAGTGCATGTATTCAATCTTTATTATTTTGAGCGCTCCACCAAGATGTATGTGACATGGAAGAGTAACCCATGAGCCTAATTCCTTGTGCATTTGCAGTCCAAAGAAAATCTTAAAATATGCACAAATTTAGGGGGAGCTCTTGCTTATCACATACTTCTCAAAGCGATGATGTTTTTCAATCTTATTATCATTTGTCGAAGCTTTGATCTATATGTTGTCATCAATTACCAAAAAGGGGGAGATTGAAAGTGCAACTATCCCTAGGTGGTTTTGGTAATTCATAACAACATATAGCTCATTGAGCTAATGCTATTCCAAGACAAATATTTCAGGAAAGCTCAGTGAATGGCATGGCATGGATGATGAAAGTGGATCCCTCAAAATATCAAGGACAAAGGATTGGCTCAAGCTCAAAAGCTCAAGGCTCTACATTTTACATTTTAGTGATCCAAGATCACATTGAGTCTATAGGAAAAGCCAATACTATCAAGGAGGGATGAGGTGTTGCTTAATGAGCCTCTTGCTTCATGTGCTTAGTGATATGCTCCAAAACCCTCCACTACTTTCTCACATCCACATATGACCTAAACCTAAAGTCAAACTCGGCCCTACCAATACTTTCTATCCGGCGCCACCGAGTTCAAATGTCATAGCCACTACCACAAACCCTAGGCAAATCGGTCTCACCGATAGGGATCTCGGTCTCACCGAGATGGGATTGTAATCTCTCTGTTTCCCTTCGTAACGTTTTGGTCTAACCGAAGTGAGCGATCGGTCCCACCGAGATTGCAATGTAAACCCTCTGTTTCCCTTTCGTAACTTTTCGGTCTCACCGAAAGAGCGAATCGGTCCCACCGAGTTTACCTGACCAACTCTCTGTTTAGCTAATTACCAAATTCAGTCTCACCGAGTTTGTGTAATCGGTCTCACCGAGATTACGTTATGCCCTAACCCTAATCATATCGGTCCTACCGAGTTGCATGTCAGTCCCACCGAAAACCCTAACGGTCACTAGGTTTACTAAATCGGTCCGACCGAGTTTGATGATTCGGTCCCATCGAGTTTGGTAAATTGTGTGTAATGGTTAGATTTTGTGTGGAGGCTATATATACCCCTCCACCTCCTCCTCATTCGTGGAGAGAGCCATCAGAACAAACCTACACTTCCAACTTACCAATTCTGAGAGAGAACCACCTACTCATGTGTTGAGGCCAAGATATTCCATTCCAACCACAAGAATCTTGATCTCTAGCCTTCCCCAAGTTGCTTTCCACTCAAATCTTCTTTCCACCAAATCCAAATCCTGTGAGAGAGAGTTGAGTGTTGGGGAGACTATCATTTGAAGCACAAGAGCAAGGATTTCATCATCAACACACCATTGTTACTTCTTGGAGAGTGGTGTCTCCTAGATTGGCTAGGTGTCACTTGGGAGCCTCCGACAAGATTGTGGAGTTGAACCAAGGAATTTGTAAGGGCAAGGAGATCGCCTACTTCGTGAAGATCTACCGCTAGTGAGGCAAGTCCTTCGTGGGCGACGGCCATGGTGGGATAGACAAGGTTGCTTCTTCGTGGACCCTTCATGGGTGGAGCCCTCCGTGGACTCGCACAACCGTTACCCTTCGTGGGTTTAAGTCTCCATCAACGTGGATGTACGATAGCACCACCTATCGGAACCACGACAAAAACATCCGTGTCTCCAATTGCGTTTGAATTCTCCAAACCCTTCCCTTTACATTCTTGCAAGTTGCATGCTTTAATTTCCGCTGCCTATATACTCTTTGCATGCTTGCTTGAATTGCGTGAAGATTGCTTGACTTGCTCAAAGATAGCTAAAATCTGCCAAAGTCTAAAATTGGGAAAAGGTTAAGTTTTTAATTGGTCAAGTAGTCTAATCACCCCCCCCCCTCTAGACATACTTCAAGGTCCTACAATGTGCTCCTCAGCACTTGGGCCACCGGCCTTCGTCGGAGCTTGCCCCCCTGCGCCCACACTTGGGACGAGCTCGGCGCCGGCGGCAAGGAAGGGAACCACATCGACGGGGTTCTTGCGGGGCCCACCAGGCCAAGCGGGCGCAGCCCCCACTCATCAAAGGAGGGCATGCTTTCGGCAAATTCATCCTTGTTCTCGTAGCGGTATAGCAGACAGCTCTTCCTGGGCATGTCATCCGGCAGAGGGGCACCCGTCAGGACCGTAAGCACCGTTTGTCGCGTCTTAAGAGGAAGCCCCTCCTCCTGAAACCTCATATGGTCCTGACTGCTGAGCAAGGCCCACATCGGGCGGGAATGGCGTTGAAGAGGAGTGACTCGGCGCTTCACGAACTCCTTCACTACCATAGGCGAAGTCGCTCCGCGGTCCTTCAACCTCCTCAGCCTGAGCCAGACGGGAACAAGACGGGGGCTCGCGAGCCTCTGGTGGCCCCAACTGGAGTTGGGAACAGCAGGCCCCGGCGGAGCATGGAGCAGAGGGCTGAGCACACCGGCGTCGATAAACACCCATCGTGTCCGAAACTCGCTCGTGGATGGAGGAAGCTCAAAGTCGATCCCGCGCCTGCTGTCGTGGCCACGGCCTGGAAGCTCACGCACCCCGAGCTCTGTCGAGGGTCAGTTAGATGCAATGAGAAGAAATGGCGGAAGAGGGCCACCGAAGAACCGTTGCCCACCATGGCTTCGCACACAATGGCGAAGACGGCAAGAAGAGTCACAGATTGAGGGTCGAGATGTAGCATGTGGATCTGATAATGCTCGAGCACCGTGTTGAAGAAGGCGGAGAAGGGAGGAATCAGGCCAGCCCAGAGGGCATCTATGAAGATTGGGACCTCAGTGGCTACCCGGGCAATGCGAGTACGAGACGCGGGCCAAGCCGCCGTCTCTCCCCACTCGTTGAAACTGGAGGCAAGCATGGGGCGCACCTTGTCCATGGCCTCGTCATTGAGCACCAGGGGTTGGCCGAGCGCAGGCTCGAAGGAGGGAGGCGCACTTGGCGAAGGCAGGGGCTTCTTCCCCATGTCTGCTTGTCCTGGCGTCATAGCGACGAGGCAAGCAGGGTGCAGATCAGATTGGAGGGGAGGAGTAGAGTCTCGAGAAAGAAGAGAGATTGGGGGAGCCAAGCGTGGATGAGGGAAGAATAACTGTGTAGGTTGCGGGGCCCGCATAGCCAGGTGGATTCAAAGGCAGCATGGGGAAGTGGAGACGCCCACGTCCAATCAACCGCCACGCATCGACCAAGGCCGCAGACTTTTGGGGCCCGCGGCGCTACACGCTTGACCCTTGGCTTCGCCGTGAAGTGATGTCTACTAAGAAACCTTCTTCTTGTAGACGTTGTTGGGCCTCCAAGTGCAGAGGTTTGTAGGACAGTAGCAAATTTCCCTCAAGTGGATGACCTAAGGTTTATCAATCCGTGGGAGGCGTAGGATGAAGATGGTCTCTCTCAAACAACCCTGCAACCAAATAACAAATAGTCTCTTGTGTCCCCAACACACCAAATACAATGGTAAATTGTATAGGTGCACTAGTTCGGCGAAGAGATGGTGATACAAGTGCAATATGGATGGTAGATATAGGTTTTTGTAATCTGAAAATATAAAAACAGCAAGGTAACAAGTGGTAAAAGTGAGCGTAAACGGTATTGCAATGCTAGGAAACAAGGCCTAGGGTTCATACTTTCACTAGTGCAAGTTCTCTCAACAATAATAACATAATTGGATCATATAACTATCCCTCAACATGCAACAAAGAGTCACTCCAAATTCACTAATAGCGGAGAACAAACGAAGAGATTATGCTAGGGTACGAAACCACCTCAAAGTTATTCTTTCCGATCAATCCATTGGGCTATTCCTATAAGTGTCACAAACAGCCCTAGAGTTTGTAGTAAAATAACACCTTAAGACACACATCAACCAAGACCCTAATGTCACCTACATACTCCAATGTCACCTCAAGTATCCGTGGGTATGATTATACGATATGCGTCACACAATCTCAGATTCATCTATTCAACCAACACATAGAACCTCAAAGAGCGCCCCAAAGTTTCTACCGGAGAGTCAAGACGAAAACGTGTGCCAACCCCTATGCATAGGTTCATGGGAGAAACCCGCAAGTTGATCACCAAAACATACATCAAGTGGATCAATAGAATACCCCATTGTCACCACGGGTATCCCACGCAAGACATACATCAAGTGTTCTCAAATCATTAAAAGACTCAATCCGATAAGATAACTTCAAAGGGGAAACTCAATCCATTACAAGAGAGTAGAGGGGGAGAAACATCATAAGATCCAACTATAATAGCAAAGCTCGCGATACATCAAGATCATGCCAAATCAAGAACATGAGAGAGAGATCAAACACATAGCTACTGGTACATACCCTCAGCCCCGAGGGTGAACTACTCCCTACTCGTCATGGAGAGCGTCGGGATGATGAAGATGGCCATCAGTGCCGGAACAGGGTCCCGATTGGTTTTTGGTGGCTACAGAGGCTTGCGGCGGCGGAACTCCTGATCCATTCTGTTCCCCGAAGGTTTTAGGGTATATTGGTATATATATATATATATATATATATATATATATATAGGAGGAAGAAATATGTCAGGGGAGCGACGAGGGGCCCACGAGGGTGGAGGGCAAGCCCGGGGGGGGGAGGGGCGCCCCCCTGCCTCGTGCCTTCTCGTTGATCCTCTGATGTGCACTCCAAGTCTCCTGGATTTCTTTCTTTCCAAAATTAACTTTCCCGAAGGTTTCATTCCATTTGGACTCAGTTTGATATTCCTTTTCTGCAAATCTTCAAACAAGGGAAAAACAGAACTGCATCTTGGGCTCGGGTTAATAGGTTAGTCCCAAAAATAATATAAAAGTGTTTAATAAAGCCCATTAAACATCCAATATGGATAATATAATAGCATGAATACTTCATAAATTATAGATACATTGGAGACGTGCCAGCATCCCCAAGCTTAATTCCTGCTCGTCCTCGTGTAGGTAAATGATAAAAGAAATAATTTATGAAGTGTGAATGCTAGCAGGTGCATAAGTTTGATCAATGATAATTTCAATCACCTTTTCTAGCATCATTATATGTCATAATAGTAGCTCAATTCACAGAACTTTGCATGATCAAGTAACAAACTATTCACATGTTAAAGTATAGATCATAAACTTTCTTGAAAACTAACAAACTATGTTCTCAGTCATCAAACAACTGCAATTCATCTTATTTTCAGGAAGAGTCTATGTCAGAGCTTTGATTTAGCAAACTTCACATACTCAACTATCATTTAGTCTTCCATGATTGCTACCACTCAAAGCATATTTTTAGAACAAATAATATTCATCGAACACAGAGAAAGATAGGGGCTTAATGTTTCACCTCCCAACCTTTTACCACAAGGGTAATATCAACAGTAATAATTCATGCTCAAATATATTTGAATGGCCATATATGCTTAGATCTTTCCATCACATGATGCTTGCCAACTAAAGAGTAGGTTGGAATGAGAAGGAATACTACTGACTCTTGCATAAAAGTTAAAGATAGGCCCTTCGCAGAGGGAAGCATGGATTTGCAGAGGTGCCAGAGCTCGAAGCTAACAGAGATGAAAATAATTTTGAGAGGTATGCTTTCATTGTCAACATAACAACCAAGAGTTCCCAATATCTTCCATACTACATACATTATAGGCGGTTCCCACGCAGAAAGGTGAAGTTTTTACTCCCCCTCCACCAACATTCACACTCCACGGCTTGTCCGAAACAACGGGTGTCGTCCAACTATCAACATTCCTGCGGGAGTTTTGTTTAAATTATTTGCGATTTTGTTTTTGATCTTTTGATCATAGGACTGGGCATCCCAGTTACCAGCCATTTCCTCGTAAATGATGAGTGGAGTCCACTCATCGTGAGACTAACCCACCTAGCATGGAAGATACTGACAGCCCCTAGTCGCTACATGAGCGATTCGGGCATACAAAACAGATTATTATTTGAAGGTTTAGAGTTTGGCACATGCAAATTTACTTGGAACGGCAGGTAAATACCGCATATAGGTATATATGGTGGACACTCATGGAAGAAACTTGGTTCAAGGAATTTGGATGCACAAGAAGTATTCCCGCTTAGTACAGATATTTTGGCTAGCAAAGGATTCTAAATAGCAAGCACCACATGTTAGAGGATCCATAACAATATAACTTCTATACAAATATACCCAAGCATAACTCATTATGTTGTCTTCCTTGTCCAACTTCAACTAATTTGCTCAGGTTTGAAAATAATTAATGGGGCTCACAATCATAGAAGATGTCCAAGATATTATATTTATATGTGAAATCTTTCTTCCTTCAATATTCTTTCATGAATTGTTCAAGTGACCAATACAACGTTTGCTTACCTTCAATAAATTTACCACCTCTACTTCTTATATGTGAAGGCATTACTCCCATGGGAAAGGCATATGAAACATATATAATTTCAGATTTATGACATTCAAATCATTCAACCATTTACTCATAGGATATAAGTGAAGCACACGAGTAAATGACAAACTACTCCAAAAAGATATAAGTGAAGATCAATGAGTAATTATATAATTATGTAGATATGTGAAGACTCTCTCTCATTTAAGAATTTCAAATCTTGGTATTTTATTCATACAGCAAGCAAAACAAAAGAAAACGACACTTCAAGGATAGCACTCATCATGTGAAGAAGTAAAAACTTAGGCTCAACCGACACTAACCGATAGTTGTCGAAGAAGAATGGTGGGATGCTAACCGGGGCATCCCCAAGCTTAGATGCTTGAGACTTCTTGAAATATTATCTTGGGGTGCCTTGGGAATCCCCAAGCTTGAGCTTTTGTGTCTCCTTAATTCCTCTCATATCACGGTTTCCTAAATCTCAAAAACTTCATCCACACAAAACTCAACAAGGACTCGTGAGATAAGTTAGTATAAACCAATACAGAAACCTTATCATACTCTACTGTAGCAAATCACTAAAATTATTATTCAACATTGCATACTAAATGCCTCTGCATATTTAATACTCCTATCCTCAAATAGAATCATTAAACAAGCAAACATATGCAAACAATGCAAACATAACAGCAATCTGCCTAAAAGGACAGTTTGTAAAGAATGCAGCAAGATCCATACTTTCCTAGCTCCAAAAATTATGAAACAAAATTCCCACTGTAGTGAATTTATCAGAGCTTAATATGCAAAAGGTTTAAACATTTTATCACATTCTGAATTTTCTAGGGAATTTTT
Organism: Aegilops longissima; assembly: GCA_021605205.1. Lineage (NCBI taxonomy): Eukaryota > Viridiplantae > Streptophyta > Magnoliopsida > Poales > Poaceae > Aegilops > Aegilops longissima. The sequence continues at coordinate 533,075,300 of CM038681.1, read as the reverse complement.
GCAACAGCAGTAAACTTTCTGTTTTGAAAATAGCAACATGTAGACTTGCAAAATAACCATGGTAAAAGCTATCCTTGACATTTTTATTGAAAATAGAGATGCAAAACATTATTCTAGATAACATCAAGCAAATACTAACAAAAGAAAATGACGCTCGAAGCAAAACACATATCATGTGGTGAATAAAAATATAGCTCCAAGTAAAGTTACCGATGAACGAAGACGAAAGAGGGGATGCCATCCGGGGCATCCCCAAGCTTAGACGCTTGGTTATCCTTGAATATTACCTTGGGGTGCCTTGGTCATCCCCAAGATTAGGCTCTTGCCACTCCTTATTCCATAGTCCATCGAATCTTTACCCAAAACTTGAAAACTTCACAACACAAAACTTAACAGAAAATCTCGTGAGCTCCGTTAGCGAAAGAAAACAAAGCACAACTCCAAGGTACTGTAATGAACTCATTCCTTATTTATATTGGTGTTAAACTTACTGTATTCAAACTTCTATATGGTTTATAAACTATTTTACTAGCCATAGATTCATCAAAATAAGCAAGCAACACAATGAAAACAGAATCTGTCAAAAACAGAACAGTCTGTAGTAATATGTATCAAACGTATACTTCTGGAACTCAAAAAATTCTAAAATAAATTGGTGGACCTGAGGAATTTGTCTAGTAATCATATGCAAAATGAATCAACTAAATACCACTCTCCAGTAAAAAGTTTTAGCTAATATCGTGAGCGCTAAAGTTTCTGTTTTTTTACAGCACGATCATAAAGACTTCACCCAAGTCTTCCCAAAGGTTCTACTTGGCACAAACACTAATTAAAACACAAAACCACATCTAAACAGAAGCTAGATGGATTATCTATTCCTAAACAGAACCAAAAAGCAAGAAACTAAAATAAAATTGGGTTGCCTCCAAACAAGCGCTAACGTTTAACGCCCCTAGCTAGGCATGATGATTTCAATGATGCTCGCATAAAAGATAAGAATTGAAACATAAAGAGAGCATCAGGAAGAATATGACTAACACATTTAAGTCTAACCCACTTCCTATGCATAGGGATTTTTTGAGCAAACAACTTATGGGAACAATAATCAACTAGCATAGGAAGGCAAAACAAGCATAACTTCAAAACTTTAAGCACATAGAGAGGAAACTTGATATTCTTGCAATTCCTACAAGCATACATTCCTGCCTCATAATAATTTTCAGTAGCATCATGAATGAATTCAACAATATAACCAGCACCTAGAGCATTCTTTTCATGATCTACAAGCATAGAAAATTTACTACTCTCCACATAAGCAAAATTCTTCTCATGAATAGTAGTGGGAGCAAACTCAACAAAATAACTATCATGTGATTGAGAATTAAGATCAAGATGACAAGTTTCATGGTTATAATTATTTTTTATAGCATACGTGTCATCACAATAATCATCATAGATAGGAGGCTCATCATAATAAATTTGCACATCAAAACTTGGGGGACTAAAAATATCATGTTCATCAAACATAGCATCCCCAATCTTATGGCTTTGCATATCATTAGCATCATGGGTATTCAAATAATTCATACTAACAACATTGCAATCATGCTCATCATTCACATATTTTATGCCAAGCATTCTATGTAATTCTTCTTCTAGCACTTGGGCACAATTTTCCTTTCCATCATTTTCACGAAAGATATTAAAAAGATGAAGCATATGAGGAACCCTCAATTCCATTTTTTGTAGTTTTCTTTTATAAACTAAACTAGTGACAAAACAAGAAACTAAAAGATTCGATTGCAAGACCTAAAGATATACCTTCAAGCACTCACCTCCCCGGCAACGGCGCCAGAAACGAGCTTAGTTGACGGGGTGTGAGTGCCGCTTACCTAACCTCCCCGGCAACGGCGCCAGAAACTGCTTGATGTCTACTACGCAACCTTCTTCTTGTAGACGTTGTTGGGCCTCCAAGTGCAGAGGTTTGTAGGATAGTAGCAAATTTCCCTCAAGTGGATGACCTAAGGTTTATCAATCCGTGGGAGGCGTAGGATGAAGATGGTCTCTCTCAAACAACCCTGCAACCAAATAACAAAGAGTCTCTTGTGTCCCCAACACACCCAATACAATGGTAAATTGTATAGGTGCACTAGTTCGGCGAAGAGATGGTGATACAAGTGCAATATGGATGGTAGATATAGGTTTTTGTAATCTGAAAATATAAAAACAGCAAGGTAACAAGTAATAAAAGTGAGCGTAAACGGTATTGCAATGCTAGGAAACAAGGCCTAGGGTTCATACTTTCACTAGTGCAAGTTCTCTCAACAATAATAACATAATTGGATCATATAACTATCCCTCAACATGCAACAAAGAGTCACTCCAAATTCACTAATAGCGGAGAACAAACGAAGAGATTATGGTAGGGTACGAAACCACCTCAAAGTTATTCTTTCTGATCAATCCATAGGGCTATTCCTATAAGTGTCACAAACAGCCCTAGAGTTCGTAGTAAAATAACACCTTAAGACACACATCAACCAAAACCCTAATGTCACCTACATACTCCAATGTCACCTCAAGTATCCGTGGGTATGATTATACGATATGCATCACACAATCTCAGATTCATCTATTCAACCAACACATAGAACCTCAAAGAGTGCCCCAAAGTTTCTACCGAAGAGTCAAGACGAAAACGTGTGCCAACCCCTATGCATAGGTTCATGGGCGGAACCCGCAAGTTGATCACCAAAACATACATCAAGTGGATCAATAGAATACCCCATTGTCACCACGGGTATCCCACGCAAGACATACATCAAGTGTTCTCAAAACATTAAGAGACTCAATCCGATAAGATAACTTCAAAGGGGAACCTCAATCCATTACAAGAGAGTAGAGGGGGAGAAACATCATAATATCCAACTATAATAGCAAAGTTCGCGATACATCAAGATCGTCCGAAATCAAGAACACGAGAGAGAGATCAAACACATAGCTACTGGTACATACCCTCAGCCCCGAGGGTGAACTACTCCCTCCTCGTCATGGAGAGCGCCGGGATGATGAAGATGGCCACGGTGAGGATCCCCCTCCGGCAGGGTGCCGGAACAGGGTCCCGATTGGTGTTTGGTGGCTACAGAGGCTTGCGGCGGTGGAACTCCGATCTATTCTGTTCCCCGAAGGTTTTAGGGTATATTGGTATATATTGGAGGAAGAAATATGTCAGGGGAGCCACGAGGGGCCCACGAGGGTGGAGGGCGCGCCCACGGGGGTGGGCGCGCCCCCTGCCTCGTGCCTTCCTTGTTGATCCTCTAACGTGCACTCCAAGTCTCCCGGATTTCTTTCTTTCCAAAAATAACTTTCCCGAAGGTTTCATTTCGTTTGGACTCCGTTTGATATTCCTTTTCTGCGAAACACTGAAACAAGGGGAAAACAGGAACTGGCACTAGGCTCTGGGTTAATAGGTTAGTCCCAAAAATAATATAAAAGTGTAATAAAGCCCATTAAACATCCAAGATGGATAATATAATAGCATGAATACTTCATAAATTATAGATACGTTGGAGACGTATCACGAAGCCAATCCCAAGCGCACCTTGGGCCCGGGGGCTACTGTCAGCGTTCTGGGAACGGTGGTCCCCAGACTTGCCTGCCTACGGCCCACGGCGTGGCTATGCGAGCAGGCATGTACGGCCCATCTTCGTCAACAAGGCATTCAAGACCCTCGCGAGGGGCCAAGCCTCGCAAGGGGGATGACGCAAGACCTCCTCAGGAGCGGCCTCTCTAGGCAAGCTCACGAGGAGTGGAGATATCAACGGGGGGCAAACCTCACGAGGCTCTCGTGACGTGAGCCATGACAATCAGGATCAGACGGGCGCCAGTGCGCGCAGCGTCCTTGTTTCCTCTTTGGTGCCAAGAGGGCAAGCGCAGGCGCGGAGTACCTAGGCATCAGGCAAAGGTTTCCATATCAGTGCAACGAGACCAAGACCAGCGGGCCAGCGGGACGGAGGTCACCGTGGAGCCCAAGACGGCGTCATCACCAGTGCCTTTTGCAGGCGAAGACCGCTTTTGTCAGGATAGCTTGTACTAGTTGTCCCCTTTCAAATTGGCTGCCATTGTTGGCTCCCTTCCCGCTCAATATTTGGGGAGAGGACCAGGGCCTATATAAGTAGAACTAGTCACCACAGCAAGGGGCAGCTGGATCTCATCTGATCAAGAGACTACCCTTAGCCACACCGAACACAAGAACACCTCAACCTCAGGAGGCTGTTCTTCCCCTTGTACTGTTCTTCATCGGCCCCAGAGGCAATCCACCACCACACACTAGAGTAGGGTACTACACCACAACGATGGCTCGAACCAGTATAAATCTTGTGTCCCTTGTGTTGTGAGTTCGTCGAGTTCGTCCACAAGATCTTAGCGAGCTAGGGCGTGGGTCGGTAGGAGGGAAAGGACTTCTGTAAGTGCATCTAGTGCCACCCCTAGTTGGTTTTGGAGTATTGACGACAAACCTGGTTGAGGGGCTAATGTGTTTGTGAGAATTGCAGGATAACACAGGTAGTAGTCCCTCCTTGATTCAGTTTACCTACTGGAGATGACCCCTAAAAATGTGTGAAGACATTGAAGACAATGGTGGTCTGTGAAGATATTCACATTGAAGACTATGACACGAGAAGACATTGAGTGAAGACTATGGAGCGCGAAGACTTAGTTGTTTTGTTGTTTCCTTTTCTTCTTTGTTGAGTCATAGGAACCACCGCACTGTTAAGTGGGGTCCAAGTGAACAAAGTCAGAGTGACTGAAGTGATGCTCAACCAAATCCTATGTCTTCAAGCGAAGACAATGAGAGCAAATCTTATCCAGAGCTGGATGAGTCAGCTTTACTTGTAGCCCAAGTCAAGCTGCCACGTGTGTTTGAAATCTGACCGTTGGAACACGTGTCAGTTCCTTAGTGACCCAGGGTCATTTCGGACAAATCAGGTCGGGTTGCCTAGTGGCTATAAATAGCCCACCCCCTACACCATAAATTGGTTGGCTGCTCAAAGTTAGTGCACCGCTTTTGTCATTTGAGAGCAACCCACCTCCGAAGCTTTTGAGAGAGAGAAATCCTTGCGAGGACAAAGCCCAAACACCCAGAGCCAAAGAGTGTTAGGCATCATCAAGTCTTTACATCCGCGTGACTCAAGACTTGTTACACTTGAGGACTGTGAATCCTCCAGCCGGTTAGGCGTCGCATTCTGAGCATCCAAGAGTCATTGTGGATCGCCGGTGAATGAAGTCTGTGAAGGTTCGGAAGTCTACCTTGAAGAATTGCCATAGTAATTGGGCGAGGACTGTGTGTCCTTAGCTCAAGGGGAATAAGGTGAAGACGCGGTCTTCTGAGTTGAATCTGAGCCTCCCTAACCAGACGTACAATTGTCACAGCAACTGGAACTGGTCCAACAAACCCTGTGTCCTCAACAAGCGAATGGTTCTATCCTCTCTCTCTCTCTCTTTACTTAAAGTTTGTCTTCATGAAGTCATTGCCTGTTTGCTTTACCTGTTTGACTTCACTGTTTGACTTCAATCGTCCTTTGGCTTCATACCATCTTCCATCCTGATCCTTGCTACCTAGCTGCTATTAGTCTTCGTGCTTTCACTTCATTGCATACTTGACTATGGCTTGCTTAGTGTAGTTTACCTTCCGCTGCATATCAGTAGGATCATTTCTATCGTTTGTCTTCGAAACTTCCATGTTTTGAAGACTTTCATAAAAATCGCCTATTCACCCCCCCCCCCTCTAGTCGATAACTAGCACTTTCAACTTCGCGCGCACCCCAGAGTTCGAACCTTAAGGGTTTTGCCGGAACCCGAGATCCGACAGACACCATGAACATAAATATCATAGAGGCTATGTTGGTTTTGATTCAACTACATGCATAAACATGTGCCAAGTCAAGCCACTCGAACATTCAGAGGAGGATACCATATCATCATACTACATCACAATCATTTTAACGCTATGTTGATGTCCAATTATTATCAACTCCTAGCTACTTATGCATGGCATGAGAAACTATAATCTCTAATTGTCATTGCAAACATATTTAATCATAATGGGCTGAATCATGGATACTAGGTTAAACATATTTACACAAACAGAACAAGTCGAGTTCATACCAGTTTCTCTCTGTCACGGCCAGTTCATCAAATATCGTCATTATTGCCTTTCACTTGCACGACCGAATGATATGAAAATAATAATAGTGCAAGAGTGTCGTGGAGCTGGAATCTGCAAACATTTTATTCAAAAGGAGAAGAGAAGGTAAAATGTGCTCTTATTAGTTCAACAGTTATTCATATGAGAGCCACTCAACATTTTCATCATGGTCTTCTCCTCGGTAGGACTCGAATAAAAGGAAAAGAAATTCAGAGAAACACACGAAAATGTTTTTCGAGTTTTTGGTTTTCTTGAACAAGCAAATAAAAGGGAAAAGCAAAAACGATAAAAACTATTTACACGGGAGAGCTCCCAACAAGCAAAAGAAGAACAATGAAATCTTCTTGGGTTTTCTTTTTAATACTACTATTAAGCATGCATAGAAAGTAAATTACTACAACTAATTTTTTTTGGTTTTTCTAAAGTTTTTCAAACACACAAGAAGAAAGCAAGAAAATAAATCTAAGCATGGATGATACAATGAAAAAGTGTGAGCACCGACAAATAGAATGGTATGCGCGAACATGAATATAATGTCGGTGAGAAACACGTACTCCCCCAAGCTTAGGTTTTTGGCCTAAGTTGGTAGTCGATCAGTAGCCTGGAGGGTAGTAGTTGGCGTGGTAGCTCACGGAGGCTCTCGGTACAGATGCCTCGGCACGCCGTGCCACCACCATTGTTATGTTATGAGCTCGGGCCTCGCTCTCAAGAACAAAATATCTTCCCTTGTTGTTATAGTCAAAAAGAGCAGGCGCAGGCAAATATGTGTCCACAACATATGTTTGGTTAAACAAAAGATTATAAGTGAAGTTATCAACCTTTCCCTTGAGAATATTATGCTGTTTTAATGTGTCAAAATCTAAATACTGCGCGGGTAGGATAGGATCAAAGGGCAAAGGTGAAACACCCAGCCCTCGCGCTAAACGCGTGGCATAAATTCCACCATAGAACCAGCCACTGTTAGCGTTATGTTGAAGTCTATGTGCAACAATCGCTCCAAGGTTATAATTCCTTTCACCAATGAGAGTGGTGTGAATGAGGCTCAAGTCTGGCACACAAAGTATGCTACAGTCTTGCTTGCCTACCATGCATTTCCCGTTAAATAATGCAAAATACTGAATTGCGGGAAAGTGAATGCTCTTTATTCTTCCTTGTCTCACCCCCCTATTTTCGCCGTAACAAAGGCTAGTCAAGAAAGACTCAAACTCAGCCGTTGAAGGCTCATCAGGCGAACCCCAAAATGGAAGTTTGCAATGGTAAAAAAAATATTCTCTAGTGGAATAGTAAATGGATTATCATAAAGCATAAACGATACCCTAGACTCATGTGGAAAATATTTAAATCCTTTGACAAATGATTCAGTGAGAAGTTGGTGTTGTTCACACTTATCTGAAAGGTAGGGACCGAGACCGGCATTGTGAACATATTGCTCAAATTCCTCCTTAATGCCCACTCACATCATATACTCATCGCAAGGCCATAAGCATGTTTTGGTAGCAGCACTTCGTGTGGAACTTTCACTTGGTTTGACATAAGACCGGCGGGCAGAACTATCACTAGAAGATGCCCCCGAGGATCGCCTCCTCGAAGAACTCCTTCCAAATAAGTTCATCATGTCCGCGTACAATTTTATGAAAATAAAAATTTTGAGGTGACAAAATTTTGTCAACAAAACTTTACAAAATTGATAGCAACTACTCATAGGGATACATAGAGGCCATAGCAAGCATTCAAACTACTTAGAACACTAAGAATTCAACATGCAAGCACATCTACAGCAGCACCAAGAGTAGCTAATTATTCAAAGTATAAGCCACTAAAACAACAAATAATTGGACAAATGGTGGAGTCACATACCAAACGACAATCCTCCGAAACAGTTTCCGAAATGGAGCTTCGAGCAAAGAGATCGAAATCCGCGAGTTTGAGCTCAAGAACACGGGAGACAGAGCAATGGGGATTTTTTTCTAGAGGTAAGTGACGATGTGGGCTAAAGAGGTAAGTGAGGGGCCCACGTGGGGACCACAACCCACCAGGGCGCGCCTGGGGGTCCTGGCGCGCCCAGGTGGGTTGTGCCCACCTGGTGCACTTCCCTCTGGTATTATTTGCACCAAAAACTCAGAAATATTCAGAAAAAAATCATGTTCAATTTTTAGGGCATTCTGAGAACTTTTATTTTTGGGTCATTTTTTATTGCACGGGAAAAATAGACTAAACATGGCATTTTATTTTATTTAACTAATAAATATAGAGAATAAAAAGTAGGGACAGAAAGTAGTGCTTACTAAATTCATCAACTTCACACCGCTCAAAAATGAGGCATTAATAAGGTTGATCATGTCTTATTAACAACCACTTTCGATTAGCATGAAACCGAAGAACTTTCGTAAATCACTAAGTTACCTCAATGGGGATATGAATGTCCCCAGCAATAAGAATTTTATATTTCTTTTTGACAGTAGGTAGAGGTATTTGAAAACTTCCAATAGTGATTGTCGGAGATTTTTGAATAACATTAATACCATTCACTTGGAATTGTTTCTTCGGAAAGTGCACCGTATGCTTATTACCATTAATATGAAAAGTGATCTTGCTTTTATTGCAATCAATAACAGCCCCTGCAGTATTCAAGAAGGGTCTACCAAGGATAATCGACATGTTTTCGTCCTCGGGCATCTCAAGTATAACAAAGTTAGCCAAAATAGTAACATTAGCAACAACAACGGGCACATCCTCACAGATACCGATAGGTATGGCAGTTGACTTGTCAGCCATTTGGAAAGATATTTCAGTAGGTGTGAGTTTATTCAAGTCGAGTCTTCTGTATAAAGAGAAAGGCATAACACTAACACCAGCTCCTAAATCACACAAAGCAGTTTTCACATAATTCTTTTTAATAGAGCAAGGTATAGTTGGTATTCCCGGATCTCCAAGTTTTTTAGGTACTCCATCTTTGAAAGTATAATTAGCAAGCATAGTGGAGATTTCAGCTTCCGTTAGTTTCCTCTTATTTGTGATGATGTCTTTCATATACTTTGCATAAGCAGGCATTTTCAGGATATCAGTCAAGCGAGTGCATAAAAAAGATGGCCTCGACATTTCAAAGAAAGCGTTCAAATTCTTCATCGTCATTCTTTTTAGTTGACTTGGGTGGAAAAGGCATAGGTTTTTTAACCCACGGTTCTCTTTCTTTCCCGTGTTTCCTAGCCACAAAGTCTCTTTTGTCATATCTTTTATTCTTAGGTTGTGGGTTATCAAGATCAATAGGTGGTTCCCATCTCAACATCATTATCTGGTTCTTTATCATTTGGTTGAGTGTCTTCATGAACCTCATCATTCTCTTTTTCATTATCACTAGGTGAGTGTTCATTACCAGATTGAGTTTCAGCATCAGAGATAGAAGTTTCATTTTCATTATTAGGAGGTTTTTCTATTTCAGGTTCACTAGAAGTGTGCAAAGTCCTATCATTTTTCTTTTTCTTTTTCTTTTTAGAAGGACTAGGTGCACTAGTGTTATTTCTTTGTGAATCTTGTTCAATTCTTTTTGGGTGTCCCTCAGGATAAAGTGGTTCCTGAGTCATTTTACCTCCTCTAGTTGCAACTCTAATGACAAAGTCATCCATATTATGATTCATTTCATCAAGCAATTCTCTTTGTGATTTAGCAACTTGTTCTAATTGAGTTTGAACCATAGAAGCATGTTTTCCAACACCTCTAACATCATTTGAAATTCTAAATAACAAGTCACTCAAGCGAGCAATCATATCAGAATTATACTTCAATTGTTTCATAACATTTGCATTGAAGTGATCCTGTTTTCTAATATAGTTTTCAAACTCATAAGGGCATTGACTAGGATGCATATTGTGAGGATTATCATTTTCATTGAATTTCATAAGATAATTTACCTCTACCACCTTAGGCATTGGTGGTGTATTAATCCCATGTATTTCTTCAATAGGAGGTAAATTTTTAACGTCCTCAACTTTAATACCTTTTTCCTTCATAGATTTCTTTGCCTCTTGCATATATTCAGGAGTGAGATATAATATACCCCTGTTCTTTGGAGTGGGTTTAGCCAGTGGTTCAAGAAGAGTCCAATCATCACAATTTTCAATATATTATTCAATAATTCTTCATCTTGTCCAATAGTTCGTTCCCTGAAAACACAACCAGCACAACTATCTAGGAAGTCCCTAGAAGCATTGGTTAGTCCATTATAGAAGATATCAAGTATTTCATTTTTCTTAAGAGGATGATCAGGCAAAGCATTAAGTAACTGGCAAAGCCTCCCCCAAGCTTGTGGGAGACTCTCTTCTTTAGTTTGCACAAAGTTAAATATTTCCTGTAAGGCAGCTTGTTTCTTATGAGCAGGAAAATATTTTTCAGAGAAGTAGTAAATCATATCCTGGGGACTACGCACACAACCAGGAGCAAGAGTATTGTACCAAGCTTTAGCATCACCCTTTAATGAGAAAGGAAATAATTTGAGAATAAAGTAATAGTGATTTTTCTCATCATGAGTAAAATGGGTGGCTATGTCATTCAACTTAGTAAGATGTGCCACAACAGTTTTAGTTTCATAACCATGGAAAGGATCAGATTCAACCAAAGTAATTAACTCTTGTTCGACAGATAATTCATAATCCTTATAATCAATAAAGATAGGTGAAGTAGCAAACTTAGGATCACATTTTATTCTAGCATTAAGAGATTTTTCTTTATACTTGCATAGTAATTTCTCCAGATCACCTCTATCCTTACAAGCAAGAATATCTCTAGTTGTCTCCTCATTCATAACATAACCTTCCGGTACCTTAGGCAATTCATATCTAGGAAGTCTAATTCTAGCAGGTGTTTCAGGAGTTTCAATTTCAAGCTCATCATCAGATTAAACAACATCATGTTGTATTACTCTAGCAATTTGTTCATCAAGAAACTCACAAAGTGGCACATCATCATTATCAAGCAAGGTACTAGCATCATCATAAGCATCATTCATAGTAGAAGTAGCATCATCAATAACTTGCGACATATTAGAATTGATAGCATGTGGTGGTGTTGCAAGTTTACTCAAAACAGAAGGTGAATCTAAAGCAGAACTGGATGGCAGTTCCTTACCTCCCCTCGTCTTTGAGGGAAATATCTTAGTATTTGAATCGTTCAGATTCTTCATAGTGATAAATTGATAATATTCCCAAGTGAATCAAAAAATATAGCTATGCTCCCCGGCAACGGCGCCAGAAAAATGTCTTGAGAACCCACAAGTATAGGGGATCGTAACAATTTTCGAGGGTAGAGTATTCAACCCAAATTTATAGATTCGACACAAGGGGAGCCAAATAATATTTGAAGGTATTAGCAGCTGAGTTGTCAATTAAACCACACCTGGAGATTAATTATCTGCAGTAAGTAATCAGTAGCACAGTAATATGATAGTTTTGATAGTAGTAGTAGCAGCAACGGTAACAGTAACAGTGATAGCAGTAATTTTGTAGCAAGTGTAACAGTGATGATAGCAGTAGTAACTTAGCAGAAACAATATAATATAAATTCATAGGCATTGGATCGGTGACTCGTTGGATGATATTCATCATGTGACAGTTATAACCTAGGGCGATACGGCACTAGCTCCAGTTCATCGATATAATGTAGGCATGTATTCTGTAAATAGTCATACGTGCTTTATTAAAAGAACTTGCATGACATCTTTTGTCCTACCCTCCCGTGGCAGCGGGGTCCATATTGAAAACTAAGGGATATTAAGGCCTCCTTTTAATAGAGAACCGGAACAAAGCATTAACACATAGTGAATACATGAACTCCTCAAACTACGGTCATCACCAGGAGTGGGCCCGGTTGTTGTCACTCCGGGGTTGCCGGATCATAACACGTAGCAGGTGACTATAACTTGCAAGATAGGATCTAAAACATGGATATAATGATGAATTCATAAACAGTTCAGATCTGAGTTCATGGCACCCGAGCCCAAAGTGACAAGCATTAAGCATAACAAAGTCATAGCAACATCAATCTAAGAACATAGTGGATACTAGGGACCAAGCCCTAACAAAACTAACTCGATTACATGATGAATCTCATCCAACTCCTCACCTACCAGCGAGCCTAGGAAGGAATTACTCACTCCCGGTGGGGAGCATCATGGAATTGGGGATGGAGAAGGGTTGGTGATGACGAAGAACGAAGATCCCCCTATATGGAGCCCCAGACGAACTCCAGATCTGGCCTCCCGATGAGAATAGGAGGTGATGGCGGCTCCGTCTCGTGGATCGCGATAATTATTTCTCCCTGATTTTTTCTCCGGAAATAGGATTTTATAGTGTTGGAATCAGGGTCTGTGGGGCCACTAGGTGGGTACAACCCACCTGGGTGCACCAGGAGAGGGGGCGCGCCCTAGTGGGTTGTGCCCACCCAAGTGCCCCTCTCCGGCAGGTCTTGGCTCCAGAAATTCTTATTATTGATATAAAAAATCCTCGCAAAGTTTCGTTCCATTCTGAGAACTTTTATTTCTGCACAAAAACAACACCATGGTAGTTCTACTGAAAACAACGTCAGTCCGGGGTTAGTTTCATTCAAATCATGCAAATTAGAGTCCAAAACAAGAGGAAAAGCATGAGAAAAAGTAGATACGTTGGAGACGTATCGGCACTCAACTCGCGGATTCCCGAGGTGACATTGGGGTAATCTATGCATAGGGGTTGATGCACGTTCTTGTATTTGTTTCTCTGGTAGAAATCATGGGGCACTCTTTGAAGTTCTTTGTGTTGGATTGAGTATTATGAATATGAATTTGCTTTGGTGTTATTTTAGTACGAACTCTTGGATAGATCGAACGAAAAGAATAACTTTGTGCTATTTTAGTACGAACTCTTGAATAGATCGAACGGAAAGAATAGCTTTGAGGTGGTTTCGTACCCTACAAACAATTTATTCTTATGTTCTCCGATAGATAGGAACTTTGGAGTGATTCTTCATCGCACTTTGAGGGGTGGTTATATGATCCAATTATATTAGCATTGTTGAGAGGTTGCACTAGCGAAAGTACGGACCCTAGGCCTCATTTTCAAGCATTGCAATACCGTTTTTGTGCCCGCTTACTATTTGCTACCTTGCTGTTTTTATTTATTCAGATTATAAAAATATATTTCTACCATCAATATTACACTTTTATCATCATCTCTTCGCCGAACTAGTGCACCTATACAATTTGCCATTGTATTGGGTGTGTTGGGGACACAGGAGATTTCTTGTATTTGGTTGCAGGGTCGTTTGAGAGAGACCATCTTTATCCTACACCTCTCATGGATTGATCAACCTTAGGTCATCCACTTGAGGAAAATTGCTACTGTCCTACAAAACTCTGCACTTGCAGGCCCAACACGTGTCTACAAGAATAAAGTTGCGTAGTAGACATTACCTGCAACCTCCTTCACGAGCCCCACACAAGGTTCATCTTCCCTGATGAGCAAGTCAACATCCACAGTGGAGACAAGAGTGATGGAGCTCAACAGGGCAGCGGGTGGGCAGCCACCATCGTGGCAGGGTAGTGCTGCTAACGGCTCAGGAGTGGTCTCCAACACCTCAACAACGACCACTAGTAGAAAAACTACTTTATATGAGATACATTAGTCCCGGTTTGTAAACGGGCTGGCACTAATGTGACCATTAGTGCCGGTTCCAACACCTAGGTGGGCGGGCATCATTAGTCCCGGTTCGTGTTGAACCTCTAGTACCGATTCGTGCCATGAACCGGGACTAAAGAGGTGGTGGCAGGGTGGTATCAGGCTGGGGCCCCACCAGTCCCTTTAGTCCCGGTTGGTGGCACGAACCGGTACTAGATGCTCACATTTAGTCCCGGTTTGTGTCATGAACCGGGACTAAATATTTTCCTATATAAACCCTTCTTCCAGCCCGCAATCGAGATCTCTATTCTTCCCCTTTCCTCTCCTCTCTGTTCTTCCCCAAAGCTCGAGCTCATTCTTCATTTTGCCCAAAATTTGTCAAGATTTGAAGGCCCCCCATCCATCCAAGTGATCACAAAGGTTAGCAACTTTGTCCTTTTATCTCTCATTGCTAGATTAGCTCTTGCAATGCTCTATAAGTATAGTGATTTGTGGATTTTAGTTTGGGAGTAATTATATGTGGTAGTTCATTTGATTTATAAGCAATTTGAGCTAAAATTAACTCTTAGTTTGCATATATAGGTGTGGTTTACTTAGTCCCTTCCCATCCCCGTCCTAACCACCGTCGATCGCCGGCACCGTCCCGTCGCCGGCACCACCTTGGTGAGCCTCTTGTGCTTATATTTTTTATAAAAAAATCATGTTTGTGTGATTTAGATATATAGTTACTTGTATAATTTTCTTACCCGTACGTTGTTTGTTATACATAGTCGCATGGTTTTGATATCCGTCCCCGTCGGCCCTCGTCCGGTTTATGATTCGGATGTGGTATATTCTCTTTTATAACTATTTGTTGCATTTCGTGTTTATGAAAAATTATGCCCATGAAGTTGGTATAGATATTTTTATCTAGGAGGTATGTGAACCGGAAATTCCAACCGAACCTCTTGTCGAGAGGTTAAATTTAGTTGAGAAACAAAACGAGTATTTGAAAGAAAAATTGAAAAGAATTGAAGAAGAGAAGATGGAACTGGAGTTGTATGTTGCCGATGTCATCGATGATCACGAGATCAAGATGGAGAAAATGCGCTTGAAGATCAGAAAGATTAGAAAATATGCCATTGATAGTGAGGCTTGGTATCATTATGTTGTTGGATCAATTGTCACCTTAGTTGCGATCTTGATCGCATTTGTTGTTGCATTTAAATGCTTTAGCTAGAGAGTTTGTATGTTGTTTTATGAGAATAAGTGTGTATGAACTTGTATTAATTTGGTATTTTCGGTTTTGTGTAATGAAGATGAGACGGCAATGGATGTACGATGACCGATGCTCTCCTCAGTTCCTTAAAAGCGTTCATACTTTTCTGGTTGTGGTTGAGGCAAACAAGTGGGCATCAGGTTTTATGTGTTGTCCGTGTGATGTCTGTAAGAATGATCAGAATTAGTCTAAGTCAAGAACCATTCACTTCCACCTGTTTGAGTCCGGTTTCATGCCCCACTATAATGTTTGGACCAATCATGGAGAAAGAGGGGTTATGATGGAAGACAATGAAGAAGAAGAGGACGAGGACAGCTATCCTGGCCATGGGTTCCCTGAATACGATGGTACAACAACGGGGGAAGTGTTGGAAATATGCCCTAGAGGCAATAATAAAATGGTTATTATTATATTTCCTTGTTCATGATAATTGTCTATTGTTCATGCTATAATTGTATTAAACTGGAAACCGTAATACATGTGTGAATACATAGACCACAACATGTCCCTAGTGAGCCTCTAGTTGACTAGCTTGTTGATCAATAGATGGTTATGGTTTCCTGACCATGGACATAGGATGTCATTGATAACGGGATCACATCATTAGGAGAATGATGTGATGGACAAGACCCAATCCTAAGCATAGCACAAGATCGTGTAGTTCGTTTGCTAAAGCTTTTCTAATGTCAAGTATCATTTCCTTAGACCATGAGATTGTGCAACTCCCGGATACCGTAGGAATGCTTTGGGTGTGCCAAACGTCACAAAGTAACTGGGTGGCTATAAAGGTGCACTATGGGTATCTCCGAAAGTGTCTGTTGGGTTGGCATGAATCGAGACTGGGATTTGTCACTCCATGTGACGGAGAGGTATCTCTGGGCCCACTCGGTAATGCATCATCATAATGAGCTCAATGTGACTAAGTAGTTAGTCACGGGATCAAGCATTACGGAACGAGTAAAGTGACTTGCTGGTAACGAGATTGAACGAGGTATTGGGATACCGACGATCGAATCTCGGGCAAGTAACGTATTGATTGACAAAGGGAATTGTATACGGGATTGATTGAATCCCCGACATCGTGGTTCATCCGATGAGATCATCGTGGAACATGTGGGAGCCAACATGGGTATCCAGATCCCGCTGTTGATTATTGGCCGGAGAACGTCTCGGTCATGTCTGCATGGTTCCCGAACCCGTAGGGTCTACACACTTAAGGTTCGGTGATGCTAGAGTTGTTATGGGAAATAGTATGTGGTTACCGAATGTTGTTCGGAGTCTCGGATGAGATCCCGGACGTGAAGAGGAGCTCCGGAATGGTCCGGAGGTGAAGATCGGTATATTGGACGAAGGGTATTGGAGTCCGGAATTGTTCCGGGGGTACCAGGTGATGACCAACGTGTCGGAAAGGGGTTTCGGAGGCCCCGGCAAGTGTTGGGGGGCCTTATGGGCCAAGGGGAGGGGCACATCAGCCCACTAAGGGGGTGGCGCCCCCAGCCCATCTCACGTAACTGGAGAGGTAGGGCGCCACCCCTAGGGCAGCCTCCCTCCCGGCTTGGGGGCAAGTTTCCTAGGGGTGGGGCGCCCAAACCCATCTAGGGTTTCCCATGGCCACGGCCCCCTCCTCTAGATCCATCTAGAGGGGCCAGCCCCCTCTCCCCTTCCCCCTATATATAGTGAGGGGGTGGGAGGGCAGCCACAACCCTTCCCCTGGCGCAGCCCCTCCCTCCTCCAACACCTCCTCCTCCGTAGTGCTTGGCGAAGTCCTGCCGGAGAACCACGAGCTCCATCACCACCACGCCGTCGTGCTGTTGGAATTCTCCCTCAACTTCTCCTCTCCCCTTGCTGGATCAAGAAGGAGGAGACGTCCCCGGGCTGTACGTGTGTTGAACACGGAGGCGCCGTCCGTTCGGCGCTTAGATCGGAATGGACCGCGATCTGAATCGCCGCGTGTACGACTCCACCGACCGCGTTCTTTTAACGCTTCCGCATCGCGATCTTCAAGGGTATGAAGATACACTCATCCTCTCCCTCTCTTGTTGCTAGAATCTCCATAGATTGTTCTTGGTGATGCGTACAAAATTTTGAATTTCTGCTACGTTCCCCAACAGTGGTATCAGAGCTAGGTCTATTGCGTAGATTCTATGCACGAGTAGAACACAAGTAGTTGTGGGCGTTGGTCTGTTCAATATGCTTACTGTTACTAGTCTTATCTTTATTTGGCGGCATCGTGGGATGAAGCGGCCCGGACCGACCTTACACGTACCCTTACGTGAGACATGTTCCACCGACTGACATGCACTTGTTGCATAAGGTGGCTAGAGGGTGCCAGTCTCTCCCACTTTAGTCGGGTTGGATTCGATGAAAAGGGTCCTTATGAAGGGTAAATAGCAATTGGCATATCACCGTTGTGGCTTTTCCGTAGGTAAGAAAGGTTCTTGCTAGAAACCCATAGCAGCCACGTAAAGCATGCAACAACAATTAGAGGACGTCTAACTTGTTTTTGCAGGGTATGCTATGTGATGTGATATGGCCAAAAGAATGTGATGAATTATATATATGTGATGTATGAGATTGATCATGTTCTTGTAATGGGAATCAAGACTTGCATGTCGATGAGTATGACAACCGCCAGGAGCCATAGGAGTTGTCTTAATTTATTGTATGATCTGCCTGTCAATGAAAAACGCCATGTAATTACTTTACTTTATTGCTAACCGTTAGCCCTAGTAGTAGAAGTAATAGTTGGCGAGACAACTTCATGAAGACATGATGATGGAGATCATGATGATGGAGATCATGATGATGGAGATCATGGTGTCATGCCGGTGACGAAGGTGATCATGCCGCGCCTCGAAGATGGAGATCAAAAGGCGTAAGATGATATTGGCCATATCATGTCACTTTATGATTTTGCATGTGATGTTTGTCATGTTTACATCTTATTTGCTTAGAACGACGGTAGCATAAATAAGATGATCCCTCACTAAAATTTCAAGAGATGTGTTCCCCCTAACTGTGCACCGTTGCGAAGGTTCGTTGTTTTGAAGCACCACGTGATGATCGGATGTGATAGATTCTAACGTTCACATACAACGGGTGTAAGCCAGATTTACACATGCGAAACACTTAGGTTGACTTGACGAGCCTAGCATGTACAGACATGGCCTCGAAACACAAGAGACCGAAAGGTCGAACATGAGTCGTATAGTAGATACGATCAACATGAAGATGTTCACCGATGATGACTAGTCCGTCTCACGTGATGATCGGACACGGCCTAGTTGACTCGGATCATGTATCACTTAGATGACTAGAGGGATGCCTATCTAAGTGGGAGTTCATTAAATAATTTGATTAGATGAACTTAATTATCATGAACATAGTCAAAAGGTCTTTGCAAATTATGTCGTAGCTCACGCTTTGGTTCTACTGTTTTAGATATGTTCCTAGAGAAAATTTAGTTGAAAGTTGATAGTAGCAATTATGCGGACTGGGTCCGCATTCTGAGGATTGTCCTCATTGCTGCATAGAAGGCTTATGTCCTTAATGCATCGCTCGGTGTGCTGAACCTCGAGCGTCGTTTGTGGATGTTGCGAACATCTGACATACACGTTTTG
The DNA here is from genome assembly GCA_021605205.1 of Aegilops longissima. Lineage (NCBI taxonomy): Eukaryota > Viridiplantae > Streptophyta > Magnoliopsida > Poales > Poaceae > Aegilops > Aegilops longissima. The sequence continues at coordinate 533,056,574 of CM038681.1, read as the reverse complement.
ATGACTACGTGATAGTTTAGTGCGTAATGTTAAACGGTTTAGAATTGGGGCACCGAAGACATTTTTGAAACGTCGCAGAACATATGAGATGTTCCAAGAGCTGAAATTGGGATTTCAGGCTCGTGCCCACGTCAAGAGGTGTAAGACCTCCGACAAGTTTCTTAACCTGCAAACTAAGGGAGAAAAGCTCAATCATTGAGCATGTGCTCAGATTGTCTGAGTACTACAATCACTTGAATCGAGTGGGAGTTAATCTTCCAGATAAGATAGTGATGGTTCTCCATAGTCACTGCCACCAAGCTATTAGAGCTTCGTGATGAACTATTACATATCAGGGATAGACATGATGATCCTTGAGCAATTCGCGATGTTTGACACCGCAAAAGTAGAAATCGAGTAGGAGCATCAATTGTTGATGGTTAGTAAAACTACTAGTTTCAAGAAGGGCAAGGGCAAGAAGGGATACTTCATGAAACGGCAAATCAGTTGCTGCTCTAGTGAAGAAACCCAAGGTTGAACCCAAAACCCGAGACTAAGTGCTTCTGTAATGAGGGGAACAGTCACTGAAGCAGAACTACCCTAGATACTTAGTAGATGAGAAGGCTGGCAAGGTTGAGAAGTATATTGGATATACATTGTATTAAATGTTTACTTTACTAGTACTCCTAGTAGCACTAGGGTATTAAGATACCGGTTCGGTTGCTAAGTGTTAGTAACTCTAAATAAAAAGCTATGGAATAAATGGAGACTAGCTAAAGGTGAGATGACGATATATGTTGGAAGTGTTTCCAAGGTTGATGTGATCAAACATCGCACGCTCCCTCTACCATCGGGATTGGTGTTAAACCTAAATAATTGTTATTTGGTGTTTGATTGAGCATAGACATGATTGGATTATGTTTATCACAATACGGTTATTCATTTAAGGAGAATAATGGTTACTCTATTTATTTGAATAATACCTTCAATGGTCTTGCACCTAAAATGAATGGTTCATTGAATCTCGATTGTAGTGATACACATGTTCACGCCAAAAGATATAAGATAGTAATGATAGTACCACATACTTGTGGCACTGCCATTTGAGTCATATTGGTATAAAACGCATGAAGAAGCTCCATATTGATGGATCTTTGGACTCACTCGTTTTTTAAAAGATTGAGACATGCGAACCATGTCTATTGGTAGATATGTATGAAGAAACTCCATACAGATGGATCGTTTGGACTCACTTGATTTTGAATCACTTGAGACATGCAAAACATACCACATGGGCAAGATGACTGAAAGGCCTCGTTTTCAGTAAGATGGAACAAGAAAGCAACTTGTTGGAAGTAATACATTTTGATGTGTGCAGTCCAATTAGTGCTGAGGCACGCAGTGGATATCGTTATGTTCTTACTTCACAGATGATTTGAGTAGATGTTGAGTATATTTACTTGATGAAACACAAGTCTGAATTATTGAAAGGTTCAAGTAATTTCAGAGTGAAGTTGAAGATCGTCGTGACAAGAGGATAAAATGTCTATGATATGATCATAGAAATGAATATCTGAGTTATGTGTTTGGTACACAACTAAGACATTGTGGAAATTGTTTCACAACTTATGATGCCTGGAACACCATAGTGTGATGGTGTGTCCGAACATCATAGCTACACCCTATTGGATGTGGTGCAAACCATGATGTCTCTTATCGAATTACCACTATCGTTTATGGGTTAGGCATTAGAGACAACCGCATTCACTTTAATAGGGCACCACGTAATTCCTTTGAGATGACACCGTATGAACTATGGTTTAGAGAAATCTAAGTTGTCGTTTCTTGAAAGTTTGGGGCTGCGACGCTTATGTGAAAAGTTTTGCCTGATAAGCTCGAACCCAAAGTGGATAAATGCATCTTCATAGAATACCCAAAATAGTTGGGTATACCTCCTATTTTAGATCCGGAAGCAAAAGTGATTTTTTCTAGAAACGGGTCCTTTCTCGAGGAAAAGTTTCTCTCGAAAGAATTGAGTGGGAGGATGGTGGAGACTTGATGAGGTTATTGAACCGTCACTTCAACTAGTGTGTAGCAGGGCACAGGAAGTTGTTCCTGTGGCACCTACACAAATTGAAGTGGAAGCTTATGATATTGATCATGAAACTTCGGATCAAGTCACTACCAAACCTCGTAGGTCGACAAGGATGCATACTACTTCAGAGTGGTACGTAATCCTGTCTTAGAAGTCATGTTGCTAGACAACAATGAACCTACGAGCTATGGAGAAGCGATGGTGGGCCCGGATTCCGACGAATGGCTCGAGGCCATAAAATCCGAGAGAGGATCCATGTATGAAAACAAAGTGTAGACTTTGGAAGAACTACTTGATGGTCGTAAGGCTATTGGGTACAGATGGATTCTAAAAGGGAAGACAGACAATGATGGTATGTGTCACCATTAAGAAAGCTCGACTTGTCGCTAAGATGTTTTCCGACTAGTTCAAGGAGTTGACTACGATGAGACTTTCTCACTCGTAGTGATAGATTCTGTTGGAATTATATTAGCAGTTACTGCATTATTTATGAAATCTTGCAGATAGGATGTCAACATTGTTTCCTCGACGATTTTCTTGAGGAAAGGTTGTATATGATACAACCAGAAGGTTTTGTCAATCCTAAACGATGCTAACAAGTATGCAAAGCTCCGGCAATCCTTCTAAGGACTGGAGTAAGCATCTCGGAGTTGGAATGTACGCTTTGATGAGATGATCAAAGATTTTGGGTTTATACAAAGTTTATGAGAAACTTGTATTTCCAAAGAAGTGAGTGGGAGCACTATAAAATTTCTGATGTGTATATATTGTTGACATATTGTTGATCAGAAATGATGTAGAATTTCTGGAAAGCATATAGGGTTATTTGAAAAGTGTTTTTCAATGGAAAACCTAGATTAAGCTACTTGAACATTGAGCATCAAGATCTATAAGGATAGATAAAAACGCTTAATAGTACCTTCAAATGAACACATACCGTGACAAGATTTTGAAGGAGTTCAAAATAGATCGGCAAAGAAGGAGTTCTTGGCTGTATTGTAAGGTGTGAGTATTGAGTAAGACTCAAGACCTGACCACGGCAGAAGAGAGTGAAAGGTTGAAGGTCGTCCCCTATGCTTTACACGTAGGCTCCACAGTATGCTATGTTGTGTACTGCACCTGAAGGGTGCCTTTCCATGAGTCAGTCAAGGGGTACAAGTGTGATCCAGGAATGGATCACAGTACAACGGTCAAGGTTATCCTTAGTAACTAGTTGACTAAGGAATTTTCTCAATTATGGAGGTGGTAAAAGAGTTTGTCGTAAAGGGTTACGCCGATGCAAACTTTGACACTAATCTGGATGACTCTGAGTAGTAGACCAGATTCGTATAGTAGAGTTGTTATTTGGAATAGTTCCAAATGGCGCGTGGTAGCTGCATATAGGAGATGACATAGAGATTTGTAAAGCACACACGGATCTGAAAGATTCAGACCCGTTGACTAATAACCTCCCTCACAAGCGAGATATGATCAAACCCAATGGGTGTTGGATTCATTACAATCACATAGTGATGTGAACTAGATTATTGACTCTAGTGCAAGTGGGAGACTGTTGGAAATATTCCCTAGAGGCAATAATAAAATGGTTAGTATTATATTTCCTTGTTCATGATAATTGTCTATTGTTCATGCTATAATTGTATTAAACTGGAAACCGTAATACATGTGTGAATACATAGACCACAACATGTCCCTAGTGAGCCTCTAGTTGACTAGCTTGTTGATCAATAGATGGTTATGGTTTCCTGACCATGGACATAGGATGTCATTGATAACGGGATCACATCATTAGGAGAATGATGTGATGGACAAGACCCAATCCTAAGCATAGCACAAGATCGTGTAGTTCGTTTGCTAAAGCTTTTCTAATGTCAAGTATCATTTCCTTAGACCATGAGATTGTGCAACTCCAAGATACCATAGGAATGCTTTGGGTGTGCCAAACGTCACAACGTAACTGGGTGGCTATAAAGGTGCACTACGGGTATCTCCGAAAGTGTTTGTTGGGTTGGCACGAATCGAGACTGGGATTTCTCACTCCATGTGACGGAGAGGTATCTCTGGGCCCACTCGGTAATGCATCATCATAATGAGCTCAATGTGACTAAGTAGTTAGTCACGGGATCATGCATTACGGAACGAGTAAAGTGACTTGCTGGTAACGAGATTGAACGAGGTATTGGGATACCGATGATCGAATCTCGGGAAAGTAGCGTACCGATTGACAAAGGGAATTGTATACGGGATTGATTGAATCCCCGACATCGTGGTTCATCCGATGAGATCATCGTGGAACATGTGGGAGCCAACATGGGTATCCAGATCCTGCTGTTGGTTATTGGCCGGAGAACGTCTCGGTCATGTCTGCATGGTTCCCGAACCTGTAGGGTCTACACACTTAAGGTTCGGTGACGCTAGAGTTGTTATGGGAAATAGTATGTGGTTACCGAAGGTTGTTCGAGTCCGTGTGAGATCCCGGACGTGACGAGGAGCTCGGAATGGTCCGGAGGTGAAGATCGGTATATTGGACGAAGGGTATTGGAGTCCGGAATTGTTCCGGGGGTACCAGGTGATGACCAGCGTGTCCGAAAGGGGTTTCGGAGGCCCCGGCGAGTGTTGGGGGCCTTATGGGCCATGGGGAGGGGGCACATCAGCCCACTACGGGGGTGAGCGCCCCTCCCAGCCCATCTCACGTAACCTGGAGAGGTAGGGGCGCCACCCCTAGGGCAGCCTCCCCTCCCGGCTTGGGGGGCAAGTTTCCTAGGAGGTGGGGGCGCCCAAACCCATCTAGGGTTTCCCCTGGCCGCCGCCCCCTCCTCTAGATCCATCTAGAGGCGCCAGCCCCCTCTCCTCTTCCCCCTATATATAGTGAGGGGGTGGGAGGGCAGCCAGAACCCTTCCCCTGGCGCAGCCCCTCCCTCCTCCAACACCTCCTCCTCCGTAGTGCTTGGCGAAGCCCTGCCGGAGAACCACGAGCTCCATCACCACCACGCCGTCGTGCTGTTGGACTTCTCCCTCAACTTCTCCTCTCCCCTTGTTGGGATCAAGAAGGAGGAGACGTCCCCGGGCTGTACGTGTGTTGAACGCGGAGGCGCCGTTCGTTCGGCGCTTAGATCGGAATGGACCGCGATCTGAATCACTGCGTGTACGACTCCACCGACCGCGTTCTTGTAACGCTTCCGCATCGCGATCTTCAAGGGTATGAAGATACACTCATCTTCTCCCTCTCTTGTTGCTAGAATCTCCATAGATTGTTCTTGGTGATGCGTAGAAAATTTTGAATTTCTGCTACATTCCCCAACAGGAAGAAGCTGAGCTGGCAATGCGGGAAAAAGCTAAAGAAGAGGCATCAGATGAGCCCGCTGATAATCTTGGTCGTGCCATTGCCGATGCAAAGAGAAACTGCGTGAGTGATAAGGAGAGGCTGAAGTTGCAGTGCATGTTTGAGTATCACAAGAAATTGTTGTACCCAAATTGCAAATCTGACAAGAAAAAGCTGGGCACCACACTGGAATTGCTGCAATGGAAGGCAGAGAATGGTGTATCTGACAAGGGATTTGAAAAGTTGCTGACAATGTTAAAGAAGATGCTTCCAAAGGACAACGAATTGCCGGACAATACGTACGAAGCAAAGAAGGTTGTCTGCCCTCTAGGATTAGAGGTGCAGAAGATACATGCATGCGCTAATGACTGCATCCTCTACCGCGGTGAGTACGGGCATTTGAATGCATGCCCGGTATGCGGTGCAATGCACTATAAGATCAGTCGCGATGACCCTGGTGATGTTGAGGGCGAGCGCCCCAGGAAGAAGATTCCTGCCAAGGTGATGTGGTATGCTCCTATAATACCACGGTTGAAACGTTTATTCCAAAACAAAGAGCATGCCGAGTTGATGCGATGGCATGGATAAGGCCATAAGAAAGGCGGGAAGTTGAGAGTACCCGCTGATGGGTCGCAATGGAGAAAAATCAAGAGAAAGTGGCGGGACTTTGCCGATGACGCAAGGAACGTATGGTTTGGTCTAAGCGCGGATGACATTAATCCTTTTAGGGAGCAGACCAGCAATCATAGCACCTGGCATGTGACTCTATGTATGTATAACCTTCCTCATTGGTTGTGCATGAAGTGGAAGTACATTATGATGCCAGTGCTCATCCAAGGCCCTAAGCAACCCAGCAACAACATTATTGTGTACCTAAGGCCATTAGTTGAAGAACTCTTACAACTGTGGAATGAAAAAGGTGTATGTGCGTGGGATGAGCATGGACAGGAGGAATTTGACCTACATGCGTTGTTGTTTGTGACCATCAATGATTGGCCTGCTCTCAGTAACCTTTCAGGACAGACAAACAAGGGATACCGCGCATGCACGCACTGTTTGGACGATACCAACAATATATATTTGGATAATTGTAAGAAGAATGTGTGCCTGGGACATAGTCAATTTCTTCCGAGCAGGCATCCCATAAGATAGAAAGGCAAGCAATTCAAAGGTGAGGCACATCACCGGAAGAAGCCTCGCCACCGTACTGGTGATGATGTACTTGATATGGTCAAGGATTTAAAAGTAATCTTTGGAAAGGGTCCTGGCGGACAATCTGTTCCGAATGACGCTGACGGACGCGCACCCATGTGGAAGAAGAAATCTATATTTTTGGGACCTACCCTATTGGAAAGACCTAGAGGTCCGCTCTGCAATCGACGCGATTCATGTGACGAAGAATCTTTGCGTGAACCTGCTAGGCTTCTTGGGCGTGTATGGGAAGACAAAAGATACACCGGAGGCACGGAAGGACTAGCAACATATGCATGGAAAAGACGGCATACATCAGGGTTGTGCCAGCTACGCTCTTACCATAAAAGAGAAGGAAATCTTCTTTGAATGCCTGCTCAGTATGAAGGTCCCATCTGGCTTCTCGTCGAATATAAAGGGAATAATAAATATGGCAGAGAAAAAGTTCCAGAACCTAAAGTCTCATGACTGCCACGTGATTATGACGCAACTGCTTCCGGTTGCATTGAGGGGGCTTCTACCGGAAAATGTTCGATTAGCCATTGTGAAGCTATGTGCATTCCTCAATGAAATCTCTCAGAAGGTAATAAATCCAGAAATCATACCAAGGTTAGAGAATGATTTGGTGCAATGTCTTGTCAGTTTTGAGTTGGTGTTCCCACCATGCTTCTTCAATATGATGACGCACGTCCTAGTTCACCTAGTCGAAGAGATTGCCATTCTGGGTCATGTATTTCTACACAATATGTTCCCCTTTGAGAGGTTCATGGGAGTCTTAAAGAAATATGTTCATAACCGTGCTAGGCCAGAAGGAAGCATCTCCAAGGGCCATGAAAATGAGGAGTCCATTGAGTTTTGTGTTGACTTTATTCCTGACCTTAAGCCGATTGGTGTTACTGAACTGCAGCATGAGGGCAGACTGGGTGGAAAAGGCACGCTAGGACCAAAAGCAATAATATGTATGGACGGGCATTCTCTCACAGAAGCACACTACACAGTTCTACAAAATTCCTCCTTGGTGGCTCCGTATATGGAGGAACACAAAAATATTATACGCTCCAAACACCTGGAGCAGTCTGACGACTGGATTACACGTGAACAAACGGGACTTCGCCGGTTGGTTGTAGACACGTATCATGCATGACGACGCTGCTGAAGATGAGTTGTACTTGCTGTCCAAGTTACCATCTTGGAATATATTCACTTTCAAAGGGTACGAGAAAAACGGGAATACATTTTACATGACCGCCCAAGATAAAAAGAGCACCAACCAAAAGAGTGGTGTCAGCTGATACATCTCCAATGTATCTATAATTTTTTATTGTTCCATGCTATTTTATTTATCAATCTTGGATGTTTTATAATCATTTTATAGCCATTTTATATCATTTTTTGGTACTAACCTATTGACATAGTGCCAAGTGCCAGTTGCTGTTTTTTCCATGTTTTTTACATCGCATGAAATCAATATCAAACGGAGTCCAAATGCCACGAAACTCCACGATAAATTTTTATGGGCCAGAAGGAAGGCCACGGACCCTGTTTGCACCTGGGGGGTGCCCCGAGGTGGGCACAACCCACTAGGGCGCGCCAGGAGGCCAGGCATGCCCTGGTGGGTTGTGCCCACCTTGGGTGCCCCCCGGACCGCCTCTTTGCTCTATAAATACCGCAAAAATCCACAAACCCTAGGGGAGTCGAGGAAATATTCATCCAACCGCCGCAGAGTCCAGAACCACCAGATCCAATCTAGACACCATCACGGAGGGGTTCACCACTTCCATTGGTGCCTCTCCGATGATGCGTGACTAGTTCTTTGTAGACCTTCGGGTCCGTAGTTAGTAGCTAGATGGCTTTCTCTCTCTCGCTGAATTCTCAATAAAATGGTCTCTTGGAGATCCATATGATGTAACTCTTTTTGCGGTGTGTTTGTTGGGATCTGATGAACTTCGAGTTTATGATCAGGCATATCTTTCTATATCCATGAAAGTTATTTGAGTTTCTTTGATCTCTTATATGCATGATCTCTTATAGCCTCGTATTTCTTCTCTGATATTTGGGTTTTGTTTGGCCAACTTGATCTATTTATCTTGCAATGGGAAGAGGTGCCCGGTAGTGGGTTCGATCTTACGGTGCTTGATCCCAGTGACAGAAAGGGAACCGACACGTATGTATCATTGCTACTAAGGATAAAAAGATGATATCTATATCTACCGCCATATAGATAAACGGATCTTGTCTACATCATGTCATCGTTCTTATTGCATTACTCCATTTTTCCATGAACTTAATACACTAGATGCATGCTAGATAGCGGTCGATGTGTGGAGTAATAGTGGTAGATGCAGGCAGGAGTCGGTCTACTAATCTTGGACGTGATGCCTAGCTATGTAATGATCATTGCATGGATATCGTCATGATTATTTGAAGTTCTATCAATTGCCCAACAGTAATTTGTTTACCCACCGTATTCTATTTTCTCGAGAGAAGCCACTAGTGAAACCTACGGCCCCCGGGTCTTCTTCCTTATATATTTGCTTGCGATCTACTTTTCCTTTGCATTTTTATTCAGATCTATTAAACCAAAAATACAAAAATACTTTGCTGCATTTTATTTTATTTGCGATCTATTATTTCAATCTATTATAATTTTCTCCCGTCTTCGTGCCTTCTGGCGCCGTTACCCGAAAGGGATTGACAACCCCTTTAACACGTCGGGTTGTGAGTGGCTGTTATTTGTGTGCAGGGGCTATTTACGTTGTGTTGCTTGGTTCTCCTACTGGTTCGATACCTTGGTTTCATTACTGAGGGAAATACCTACCATTGCTATGCTCCATCATCCTCTCCTCTTGGGGGAAACACCGACGTAGTCTTAGCAAACATCATCAAAGGAATTTCTGGCACCGTTGCCGGGGAGAATCTTCAACATAACCAGGTTCCTAATCACAAATCTCATCTCCTCGCAATTTACATTATTTGCCAGTTTCCTCTCATTTTCCTCTCCCCTACTTCACAAAAAATTGTCGTTTTGTTCGCTTCTCTTTCTCCGTTCGCCGTTTTCTTGTCAGATCTATTCTCTACTTGCAATCATGAGTGATTTCAGTATGGCACCAACAGATGATGGCCTGACTCCTAAGATTGGACGTACATGCAATCTGGATGCTAAAACTTTTATCTTGGGTCAAGGGAACGTTATCGGAAAAGAACGTATCCAAGAATTTTTCAATTGTGTTGGAAATCTGAGTCTTGATGATGCCCCTATACTTAAAACTACTAGATCTTATGCGGATGCTACTTCAGCACTAGTTTTGAAACTTGAAAGTAAATTCATCCGCACTCATCCTACTTTGCAAAGATTGTTTTTTGAGCTTCCCAAAATAAAGAATCCTAGAGCCAAAAAGTTGGCCACTCTCGTTCTTATGAACGAGTTTGACTACATAATTCGGGAAGCTAGGGAACTCTTTGATTTTTATGGTATGAATCATGAAAAATCCATGATAGATGAAATTCTTTACAATAGTGACTATGCACTAAGGCATTTGCTTAGGAATAATAAGATCTTTGATGAGAATATTAAAAAGGAGGTCCCCGTTCTAGAAATAATCCAACAAGTTTTTAATAGCGTTAATCAACACTATTCTTGGATTGTTGCAGGAAATCAAAGGGGTTATGATGAAAACCAACTAAGGAATGCTAAAGTTTCTATGGATAATATGTTTTATGTTGTGTTTACAAAACCTCCTGATAAAAATACCCCCAAGGAAAATAAGAAGAAGAAGGATGACAAAACTTAGATCCTTGCCTTACGCCTAGCTAAGAGTGTAAAACTATAGCGCTTGTTGGGAGGCAACCCAATGAATAAAATTTATTTTTGCTTTTTGCTTTCTGTTCTTGTGTGTTTACACAATTATGATATTGGTATGATTGTGCTTTTTGTGTTTTAGTTAGTGTTTGTGCCAAGTAAAGCCTATAGGATCTTCTTGGATGATAGTTGTTTGATCTTGCTGAAAAAGACAGAAACTTTGCACTCACGAAAATAATTTTCATAAATCACAGAAAAGAGTTTTTTCCCTGATTCGTTTTTCATAAGATTAATATACAAATTACCCTGGTCGTCCTATTTTGGTAGAATTTTTGGAGTTCCAGAAGTATTCGCTAAAGTCAGATTGCTACAGACTGTTCTGTTTTGACAGATTCTGTTTTGTTTGTGTTGTGTGCTTATTTTGATGGCTCTATGGTTTTATTTGATGAGTTTTTGCCATAGAAAAGTTGGAATACAGTAGATATAATACAGAACAAAATATGAATTGGTTTGATATAGCACTTATATTAGTGGTTTGCTTTCTTATACTAACGGATCTCACAAAGGTTTTGTTGAGTTTTGTGTGATTGAAGTTTTCAAGTTTTGGGTTATCTTACGATGGATGAAGGAAGGATGTAAGAGCCTAAGCTTGGGGATGCCCGGCATACCAAGCTATTATCCAAGAATGAGCAACCAACTAAGCTTGGGCATGTCCCCGAGTGGCAACCCCGCTTTCTTCCAACAACTATTGGTATTTTACTCGAGGCTATATTTTTGTTCGTCACATGATATGTGTTTTGCTTGGAGCGTCTTGTATGATATGAGTCTTTTCTTGTTTTATTTTGTGTTTTAAGTCATCAATACTTTCTGTACACACTTATTTGAGAGAGCCAAATTTATATCATGACTTGCTAGAATTGCTCTCTATGCTTCACTTAAATCTTTTATGAGCTAGGACTTGCTCTAGTGCTTCACTTATATCTTTTTGAGCACGGTGTGCTTAGTATTTTTGAAGAAACGCTCTCTTGCTTCACTTAGATTTATTTGAGAGAGTAAAATTTTGAAGAAATTCTCTCTTGCTTCACTTAAATTATTTGAGAGAAAAAAATTTGTTATGCTCATGATCTTCACTTATATTTGTTTGAGCTTATGAAAAGCAACACATGAAAATTAGTCCCAAAGTGATAGATATACAAGAAGGATAAAGAAAATAAAATGCCATGAAGATCATTGGACAAAATAAACTTGATTCTTAGTAATAGTTTTGAGATATGATGATGTGATATGTGTGTTATGTTGATGAGTAACTGTGCTTTAGTAAGAATGTTGGTGTTAAGGTTTGTGATTCCCTATGCATGCACGAAAATCAATAATCATGCAATGAAAATTATATCCTACTTGTGGTGCATTATTCGGTGTTACTTATGCTTAATGCTTGCTTATGAGATTATTCGTTTCTTGGTTGGTCGCTTCTCAATCTTTTTGCTAGCCTTCATTTTGCACCAAGTATGACCTCTACTTGTGCATCCAAAATCCTTTAAACCAGTTTTGCCACATGAGTCCACTATACCTAGCTATTTGCGGTATTCTTTTGCCATTCTAAGCAAATTTGTATGTGTCATCTCTAATTTTCAAAATAAACTTCTCTTTTGTGTATTTGTTTCGCTCGTGGAACGGTAACGGGTGGCTAATATTTTCCATGCTAGATGTGTTATTCTCACGATGAGTGTTTATTCACTTGTCATTGCACGAGAGCAAGGCAAAGGTTTTAGGGATGACCAGTCCCGAAATGCAAAAATGAATTTACTTTATGTTGTCAAATAATAAATTCCTTAGAAAGTGTCTGTATGGAGGGCACCCGTGGATACGGCTAACCATGGAAAGTGAAAGAATGGTGGAAAAATGAATAACCTTTATTTTCTGTTTGGGAACCGCCTATGGCATATCTAGAATGGAAAGTATTTGTAGCTCTGAGTCATTTTTGTTGGTGGGATGGATACACCTCCCAAAATGTTTTTATCTCTAATTTTTTTGCTTTGAGCTCTGGCCCCTCTACAAATCCCTACTTCCCTCTGCGAAGGGCCTTTCTTTTACTTTATGAAACTTTTATTTTTACTTTGAGTCCCCATCTTCTCTCCAAGCATCCCCAAGCTTAATTCCTGCTCGTCCTGGAGTAGGTAAATGATAAAAACAGAATTTTTGATGTGGAATGCTACTTGGCATAATTTTCAATGTAATTCTCTTATTTGTGGTATGAATATTCAGATCTGAAAGATTCAAGATAAAAGTTTAATATTGACATAAAAGTAATAATACTTCAAGCATACTAACTAAGCAATTATGTCTTCTCAAAATAACATGGCCAAAGAAAGTTCATCCCTACAAAATCATATAGTTTGGTCATGCTCCATTTTCGTCACACAAGAATGCTCTCACCATGCACAACCCCGATGACAAGCCAAGCAATTGTTTCATACTTTAGTAATCTCAAACTTTTTTCAACTTTCACGCAATATATGAGCTTGAGCCATGGATATAGCACTATGGGTGGAATAGAATATGATGATGGGGGTTATGTGGAGAAGGCAAAAAAGGAGAAAGTCTCACATTGACGCGACTAATCAATGGGCTAGGGAGATGCCCATCAATTGATGTCAATGCAAGGAGTAGGGATTGCCATGCAATGGATGCACTAGAGCTATAAATGTATGAAAGTTCAACAAAAGAAACTAAGTGGGTGTGCATCCAACTTGCTTGCTCACGAAGACCTAGGGCATTTGAGGAAGCCCATTGTTGGAATATACAAGCCAAGTTCTACAATTAAAAATTCCCACTAGCATATGAAAGTGACAAAACAAGAGACTCTCTATCACAAAAATCATGGTGCTACTTTTAAGCACAAGTATGGAAAAGAGGATAGTAGCATTGTCCCTTCTTCTTTTTTTGGGCCTCCCTTTTTTTATTTGGCCTTTCTCTCTTTTTTGGGGGACAATGCTCTATGAATGATGATCATCACACTTCTATTTACACAATTCAATGATTACAACTCGATACTAGAACAAAGTATGACTCTATATGAATGCCTCCGGCGGTGTACCGGGATGGGCAATGAATCATGAGTGACATGTATGAAATAATATGCATGGTGGCTTTTCCACAAATACGATGTCAACTACATGATCATGCAAGGCAATATGACAATTATGTAACGTGTCATGATAAACGGAACGGTGGAAAGTTGCATGGCAATATATCTCGGAATGGCTATGGAAATGCCATAATAGGTAGGTATGGTGGCTGTTTTGAGGAAGATATAAGTAGGTTTATGTGTGATAGAGCGTATCGTATCACGGGGTTTGGATGCACCGGCGAAGTTTGCACCAACTCTCAAGGTGAGAAAGGGCAATGCACGGTACCGAGGAGGCTAGCAATGATGGAAGGGTGAGAGTGCGTATAACCCATGGACTCAACATTAGTCATAAAGAACTTACATACTTATTGCAAAAATCTACAAGTCATAAAAAACCAAGCACTACACGCATGCTCCTAGGGGGATATATTGGTAGGAAAAGACCATCGCTCGTCCCCGACCGCCACTCATAAGGACGACAATCAAAGAACACCTCATGTTTCAAATTTGTTACACAGCGTTTACCATACGTGCATGCTACGGGACTTGCAAACTTCAACACAAGTATTTCTCAAATTCACAACTACTCAACTAGCACAACTTTAATATCACTACCTCCTTATCTCAAAACAATCATCAAGCATCAAACTTTTCTTAGTATTCAACGCACTTATAAGAAAGTTTTCACTAATCTTGGATGCCTATCATATTAGGACTAATTTCTCAATTTAAGCAAATTACCATGCTGTTTTGTAGGACTCTCAAAATGATATAAGTGAAGCATGAGAGAAAAATAGTTTCTATAAAACAAAACCACCGCCGTGCTCTAAAAGATATAAGTGAAGCACTAGAGATAAAACTATATAGCTCAAAAGATATAAGTGAAGCACATAGAGTATTCTAATAAATTCTGAATCATGTGTGTCTATCTTAAAAGGTGTGTACAGCAAGGATGATTGTGGTAAACTAAAAAGTAAAGACTCAAATCATACAAGACGCTCCAAGCAAAACACATATCATGTGGTGAATAAAAATATAGCTCCAAGTAAAGTTACTGATGGACGAAGACGAAAGAGGGGATGCCTTCCGGGGCATCCCCAAGCTTTGGCTTTTTGGTGTCCTTAGATTTACCTTGGGGTGCCTTGGGCATCCCCAAGCTTAGGCTCTTGCCACTCCTTGTTCCATAATCCATCAAATCCTTACCCAAAACTTGAAAACTTCACAACACAAAACTTAACAGAAAATCTCGTGAGCTCCGTTAGCGAAAAAAAAACAAAACACCACTTCAAGGTACTGTATTGAACTCATTCTTTATTTATATTGGTGTTAAACCTACTGTATTCCAACTTCTCTATGGTTTATAAGCTCTTTTACTAGCCATAGATTCATCAAAATAAGCAAACAGAACAGTCTGTAGTAATCTGTAACTAACGCAAACTTATGGAACTCAGAAAAATCTACCAAAATAGCACGACCTAAACAATTTGTTTATTGATCAGCTGCAATTGGAATCAATATTTTATCATGTTCTGGTGATTTTTAACAATTGTTCTCGTGAACATAAAGTTTCTGGAATTTTCAGCAAGATCAAATAACTATTATCCAAGAAGATCCACTAGGTTTAACTTGGCACAAACACTAATTAAAACACAAAAACAAATCTAACCAAAGGCTAGATCAAAGATTTATTTCTAAACAGAAGCAAAAAGCAAAAAAACTAAAATAAAATTGGGTTGCCTCCCAACAAGCGCTATCGTTTAACGCCCCTAGCTAGGCATAAAAGCAAGGATAGATCTAGGTATTGCCATAATAATGGTAAGGCAAATCATGAAAACTTGTCTCATATTCCCTACATTCAGCAGCAAGTTTTCTTTGAGGCAAGCAAAAATAATCAAAAGGGCTAAATTTAATGGGGCAAAAGTCCCCAAGATCAACCTCGGGAGGTATGGGTTCCTCCTTTGGCCCCTTATATTGCACAACCAATTCATCATTACAAGCATTCTTTTGGCAAAAAGTCACAAGTCTTTGTTCAAGAGAAAAACCTAACCCATTAGTCTGAATGGCAAAATCATCATTAAGTTCAGAAATTCTATCGATTAGAACATCGGCTGGAACCTTTTTTCTAAGATTTTCATTATAAGCAACATGATCCAAAGATTGTAGACGCATTATGTCTTCTTGGTTAAAAAGGATAGCTTCTATGGGAGGACGGCTAGCATCCACCCTATAATGCGCAAAAATTTCTTTAGCCTCTTTCATTATGAATCTGAACTCATGAGCCAAAAAGATAGTAGCGGCACCCTTAACAGAAGAGTGCTCAATATTAGAAAATTCTAGGAAAATTCTTTGTATGCAAGGATGCATATGAAGAAATTGCCTTTCAAGTTCAACAACGAGCAAAGATATCGCATCTGCAAGGCTACTAGTTCAATGAAGAATAGAGACACCCATGATGGGCAAAGCACCAGCACAAGTAAAGAAATCTTGAATAACTCTTTTTCCAATAATATTACCACTACCGACTCGAAAATTTTTAGTATGCAAGATAGTAGGTTCCTCAAGAGGATCATCGAAGGCATCAAAGTTTCCCATGTTATTATTATTGCCTTCATTGGCGATAACCTCCCTAGATTCAGACATGGCGAAAGAAAGGCGAGCGGAAAAGAGGCGAACGGAAAGAGAGGGCGAATAAAACGGCAAGGGTGAAGTGGGGGAGAGGAAAACGAGAGGCAAATGGCAAATAATGTAATGCGAGGGATAAGAGTTTGTGATGGGTACTTGGTATGTCTTGACTTGTGCGTAGGCTCCCCGGCAATGGCGCCAGAAATCCTTCTTGCTACCTCTTGAGCACTGCGTTGGTTTTCCCTTGAAGAGGAAAGGGTGATGCAGTAAAGTAGCGTAAGTATTTCCCTCAGTTTTTGAGAACCAAGGTATCAATCCAAGAGGAGACCACGCTCGAGTCCCACGCACCTACACAAACAAATAAGAACCTCGCAACCAACGCGATAAAGGGGTTGTTAATCCCCTCACGGTCACTTACGAGAGTGAGATCTGATAGAGATGATAAGATAATATTTTTGGTATTTTTATGATAAAGAGTAAAAGTAAAGAAAGCAAAATAAACGGCGCCAGAAATAGCTTGTTGACGGGAGATTAATATGATGGAAAATAGGCCCGGGGGCCATAGGTTTCACTAGTGGATTCTCTCAAGATAGTATAAGTATTTTGGTGGGTAAACGAATTACTGTCAAGCAATTGATAGAATTGAGAATAATTATGAGAATATCTAGGTATGATCATGTATATAGGCATCACGTCTGTGACAAGTAGACCGACTCCTGCCTGCATCTACTACTATTACTCCACACATCGACCGCTATCCAGCATGCATCTAGAGTATTAAGTTCATAAGAACAGAGTAACGCTTTAAGCAAGATGACATGATGTATAGGGATAAACTCATGCAATATGATATAAAGCCCATCTTTTTATCCTCGATGGCAACAATAAATACGTGTCGTTTCCCCTACTGTCACGGGAATCGAGCATCGCAAGATTGAACCCAAAGCTAAGCACTTATTCCATTGCAAGAAAGATCAATCTAGTAGGCCAAACCAAATTGATAATTTGAAGAGACTTGCAAAGATAAACAATCATACATACAAGAATTCAGAGAAGATTCAAATATTGTTCATAGATAATCTTGATCATAAACCCACAATTCATCGGATCTCGACAAACACACCGCAAAAAGAAGAGTTACATCAAATAGATCTCCAAGAGAATCGAGGAGAACTTTGTGTTGAGATACAAAGAAAGAGAAGAAGCCATCTAGCTAATAACTATGGACCCCAAAGGTCTGAGGTAAACTACTCACACATCATCGGAGAGGCTATGGTGTTGATGTAGAAGCCCTCCGTGATTGATGCCCCCTCCGGCAGGATGCCGGAAAAGGCCCCAAGATGGGATCTCACGGGTATAGAAGGTTGCAGCGGTGGAATTAGGTTTTCATGCTGCTCCTCGAAGGTTTGGGGGTACGTAGGTATATATAGGAGGAAGAAGTAGGTAGGTGGAGCTACAAGGGGCCCACGAGGGTGGAGAGCGCGCCGGGGGGGGGGGGGCGCCCCCTGCCTCGTGGCCGCCTCGTTGGTTGCTTGACGTCCACTCCAAGTCCTCTGGATCAGGTTTGTTCCGAAAGTCATGTTCCCGAAGGTTTCATTCCGTTTGGACTCCGTTTGATATTCTTTTTCTACGAAACACTGAAATAGGCAAAAAAAACAGCAATTCGGGTTGGGCCTCCGATTAATAGGTTAGTCCCAAAAATAATATAAAAGTGTATAATAAAGCCCATTAATCATCCAAAACAGAATATAATATAGCATGGAACAATAAAAAATTATAGATACATTGGAGACGTATCATACCTTTTAGTGTGGATTAATTTGCATATCGGTTTTTTATGTCATAGGTAGAATGGTCTTTTGAATAGAATAGTAAACTAGTAATCGTATAGGTTTTTTGAATATATGTTTACAATATAAATTTTTGTCATTATCACTTTGTCATCAAATAATGCGCTATACCTTTTAGGAGGATTGTTATTTCATTTTCATTCCGACAAATTTTAGGCGCTTGATATGTCCTATGTTAGCAAAAGGTCATGTCGTAATTTTTAATCTTTGAATTATGAACATATATAGGAAATGTCTGACGACGATAAGATCCCTGAGTGCGATGACCCGACGACGGGGGTATGTGCGACAGACCGCACCTAGATAACGGTACATGCTTCTCCCTCGCGCTTAAGGCGGGCTTCGAAGGTTTTACGGTATGTAACTTCAGTGGCACGTGTTTCTTCTGAATTAAGCATGGCTTATTAAGATTTTTTGCTTTAACGTGTAATTTCCATTTTTTTATAATTTGACTAGTGCATACCCTGCTATGCAAGACCATATGTCCTTGAGAAGCTATCTTTCGAAGAGACGCCCAAGGTGGACACGAAGATTGCTCACCTTAAAACGAAATATGGTTTCAATTTTGAGGTTAAGATCATAAATGAAGTAGGTCACACTCATTTTGGATGTTCAAATTGGGAAGGATTATGCAAGGCCTATGGATTCGAGGAGGATAAACATTCGATCTTGGCAATCCGGAAGATGAAAACATTTGGCTGGATCCTAACATGATTCCGATTCTGCCTCCGTGTGAGTTTGTTAAACACATTTGTTAAATGATCTATATTCCTTATCTAAAAATACTTGTTATTCATACCTGCTGAACTTGTTTTTTATAATTGATAGCTTATTCCTCTCTTACCAACAAATATAAAAGATAATAGACGACACCTACTACAGTCATGGCGCAGAGCTAACTTGGGACGAGAAGAATTATCTTATCTCCTTTGTTAAAGATGTTCTGCAGTTTAAGATCATCTATGGAGTTTTGAAAAATTATGGTAAATATATGCCACTAGTCCACGAGTTGTGCGATGCTAACATTCGTGCTAGTATCATGGTAAGATTTTTACTATTGTGTCACTAGTTAGTCCATCTTTTTCATACATTCTTCTGACGTAAACTTCATTGCTAACTATATATGTTACTATTACGCTCTTTAACAGAAGCTCCCGGATGTGGTTGTGCCTCCATTTATGTTTGTCGAAGGTGAGATGATAGTTGTTTGCGTACGACCATGGTCAGAGGGTCTCAAATATGCATACTCGACCTCTAAAATAGATGGATGCCTCAAAATCAAGGCTTGGAGAAAAATAGTGGCTCAACGAAGGCCACAAAATGGAGACAGTTGGATCTCTATGCTGCATAATGTAGGAATATATGTAGCGTAAAATATGTTTGAAATGAAAAATAATTAAATGGAAAACACAAAATTAACAGGAAAAATAAACCATAATTCATAAACCCCTAATTCTTTTGGTCCCGGTTGGTGTTACCAACCGGTACTAAAGGTCCCCCAGCCCCCGGCGCCGGCTCGTGCCACATGGTGGGCCTTTGGTCCCGGGCTGTGTTGAACCAGGACTAAAGGGGGGGGGGGTTAGTCCCCACCCTTCAGTGCCGGTTGCTGAACCGGCACTAAAGGCCCTTACGAACCGACACTAAAGCCTGATTCTGCACTAGTGAACGTCCTCAGGGCGCAAACTTGGTTGTGACAGTGGGGACAGATGCCCTGTTCGATCCACCATCAGGTGAGCAGAGGCGGTTAGGTGCTTGGCGACAAGCAGAGGAGGCCGTAGGGCGCCGACGTCCAGCCGAAAATGGCGCTGGCAAGGAGGACATGGACGGTTGGCGGTGGAGGCTGACTGGCCGGCACCGTTGGCGTGCAGGGGAGCTTGTGCGAGGCGAAGCGCCCCTGAACGGTCGGGTCCGCCTTGCGGGCTGCAAGGGAGGCCGTAGCGAGTGCAATGGCCAGAGCTGGAGGGGCCGCCAGAGACGGCGCAACCGTCACGAGCATTGGACCGTCACGGACGCTGGAGAAGACATTAACACAGCCATCACGGGGGTAGGCCTTCAAGGGGAAGAAGAGAGAGGCATCTTGGTGATTCCAGATCTGGTCCCAGCAGCATGAGAGGACGCCGGGAAAGGACATTGGAAGACGTCACCGGGGACTGTCACCCGATGGAGAGCCCATGAGCAAGCTCCGCGCCATCGTGTTTTCTTTGCATGTTGTAGAGTGGCTTCTGGATGCAGATTGTGGTTTGCATCGTTGACATATGGAAGATGGTGGATCGTGTGCTCGGTTCATGGTTTGTGGTTGGTAGGTACGATTTCCTCCTCCAACGTCTTAGTCGTGCGAGGGCACCAGATCTGGAGTTTGATGGCATGTCCATGGTGTTGCCTATTCGCTCAACAGTAATGGTCTCGCCTTTGGTAGGCCACCTTGGAGGTCCGCAAAGCTGAATATCGGCGATGGAGCCGCGTCAAACTCGGATGAGGAGGTGATCCATTATTTGTTCCTTTTGGTGGCTTCTATGGTCGTGCTGAAGGTATGTGACGGGTGTTGGTGTCAAGCTCAGGGAATTCTTCGGTCTTGATAATTTTAAATCTTGTCTGATGTTTTTTTGTGCAAAGGTTAATGTTCTGCTGTTTTTTCGGTTTTGTTAGGTTGGTATCTACGTAGTTTGTACTATGATCTTTTTTTAGGGAATGCCATCATGGCTAATTTTATTAAAATTAAATCATGCTTACATCGTCAATCAACAGCGGCAAAATAAAACTAGGTGGATCATCAGCCCACACACAACTATCTAGCTTACATTCATGTGCAAGTGTATGCGCTACCCGATTTGCTTCACTTGGACAGTGCATAAATAAGATTCTTTCAAAAGAGCTCGTCTGAATACGAATGTCTTCGAATATCGAAGCAGCAACTGTCGCAGAGAAACCACCTTCCAGAAGAGTATTAATAACTCCTGCACAATCAGACTGAATAACTAATTTCTGACAGCCTATTTGATTTGCAAGATGAATACCATCTAGAACTGCTTGAGCTTCAGCTGTTGCCGCGTCAAGCGCAAAAGGAATGAGCTTGGAACCCGCGCCTACAAATCTTCCTTTATCATCTCTGATTACCACAGTTGTAGCTCCTGGTTATTAAGAACAGTATAACCGCACCTAAAGCGAGCCCTCTCAGTGTTTTGAGTATCTGGCCGTCCATTTCAATGATTTGGATGTTTTTGGCTGTCGGGTTTGCTTTTTTTTAGGCAATCATACAAAGCTTTATTCATCCGTCACAATGTTTACAAGGACGAAGTTAAGATCACCGGGCTGACCTAACCAAGCATGGCGGCCAGCCCCTAGAGAAAGTGTGTGCTTTGCTAGATTGTGCGCTTCGGTATTCGAAGTTCTATTTTCGTGCTGAAAAGTAGCATGTGAAAAGGCCAAAGAGCGGTCCTTTATCTCATGTAGAATGGCGCTGTAGACTGAAGACGATCCCTTGTTGATGGCTTCCACTACTTCCAAGCAATCAGAAGCAACTGAAATCTTTTGAATGTAGAGGTCCTCCACCAAGACAAGGGCTTCTCTGTTGGCAAGCGCCTCGAGGGTGGCGGGATCGCTAATATTGTTGAAATATACCGCCGATGCTCCCTGGAAAATGCCATCTCCGCTCCTGCAAATAGCTGCAACTGCTCCAAACCTGCCATGCCGCGACACTGTTGCATCAGCATTGATTTTGAACATCCCATCGGGTGGAGGGATCCAACACTGTGCACTGGGAGCTGATCTTGGAGGCTTGATTGCACTAGTTGGCTGAAGTACCTTAATCTCCGAGAGATACGAGGAAACAAACCCATGGATGGAGTGTGGACTTTGGAATATCGATTCGTGTATCGCCTTCCCCCGAGCACTCCAGATTGCCCACAGAGTAACTACCATTGTAGTGAACTCATCCCCTGACAGGCTATCATGCATGGTGAACAACCAGGACTTCACATCAGATTCTTCGGTGCATAGCATGTGCTGCACCATCTCTTCTTCTGCTAGGTCCCAAACACATCTAGACATGTTGCATTGCATCGTAGAGTGGTGCCAGCTATCCTCAGACCACACATACCGCATACAATCGGGCAAGAGCTATATTTCGTGGTTTAACAGTCTCCAATCGGCAACGATTGCTGCGCCAACCTCCACAGAAAAACTTTCAGTTTTGAAGGAACCCATAGATGCCAAAGCGAGGACCATGTTTTACCTTCCACGTCGGTACTCGACCGCCCTGCATTTTCTTCCAGCCAGCCTTCCCTAGACAGTTTTGTGTTGATTATCATTCGGTAACATGACCTCACTGAGAAGATCCCTTTCGTATCCTCATGCCAAGCCCAAAAATCCTCAATCTGCCGAGTACAGAGTGGAATTTGGAGAATCAGCTCTGCATCGTATGCTGTAAATACCGAGCGAACCAGTTCGGCATTCCATGTTGCCGTTGTAAACTCAATGAGCTCCAAGACCATTGTCGGTGGTTCCTGAATGAGAGACTGTATCGGCCGCTTCAAACCTGTCCTCGGTATCCAGTTTGTTGTCCAAATATGTGTGGATTTACCATCTCCAATCCTCCCGATAAGACCTCGCTCGAGGATCTCTCGCCATCAAGAAGTGACCGCCAGATCCGTGATGGGTGAGGCCCAAGTTCAGCATCCAAAAAAGAGCCCGAAGGGAAATATACTGCCTTGAGAATTCTTGAGCTAAGCGTTAGTGGGTCTTCTAAAATCCTCCAAGCCTGGCGGGAGAGCAATGCCAGGTTGGACGCCTCTATATCTCTGAATCCCATGCCCCCAAGGCATTTTGGGAGAGTCATAACATCCCATGATACCCAGCAGGGTTTCCGTTTTCCACGCTTACTTCCCCACCAAAACTGACGAATGATTGAACTAATGCTGTCACAAAGGCCTCTTGGCAATCTGAAACAAGCCATAGAGATACAGGGATAGATTGGGCTACACTCTTAATTAAGACTTCTTTTCCGGCTGCAGATAATAACTTCTCCATCCACCCTCTGACTTTCTCCCAAACTCTGTCCCAAAGATATCTAAATGTTCCATTGACTGATTGGCCAACATCTGTAGGCATTCCCAGGTATTTGTCACTGAGGGATTCATTGTGTACATTCAAAGAGTTCATAATGCCTTCTTTCATTGCTTGAGGACAACCTGAGCTAAAAAATATTGATGATTTCTCATTATTGATTCTCTGCCCTGAGGCGGCATAATAAGCATTAAGCAGGTTTGATACTTCATTAGCACCCTCAATACTCGATTTGAAGAGCAACATGCTGTCATCTGCAAACAATAGGTGGTTTACCGCCGGAGTTGTAGGTGCCACCTTAATGCCTTGAAGAGCTGATGACTGAGAATGAGATTTTAAAAGGCACGAAAGGCCCTCTGCTGCAATCAAAAAGAGAAAAGGGGAAATGGGATCTCCTTGTCTAATACCTCTTGTAGGTTTAAACTGTTCTAACCTTTCTCCATTAAATAAAACAGAGAATGAAACGGAGTTAATCATACCCATCACCATGTTGATCCATGACTGATCAAAACCCAGTTTAACCATTATGGCATGCAAATATGGCCACTCCAACCTGTCATAGGCCTTCATCATGTCAAGTTTGAGTGCACAAAAGCTGTTGCTCTTCGACCTGTTTCTCTTCATGAAGTGAAGACACTCATAAGCGCATATGATGTTGTCGGTGATGAGCCTGCCCGACACAAAGGCCGATTGTTCCTGGGAGATAATATCAGGCAAAATCTGTTTCAGTCTGTTAGCTATCACCTTAGAAGCTATTTTGTAAAGAACGTTGCACAAACTTATTGGCCTGAATTGGGACATCAATGTCGGGCTTGCTATTTTAGGGATCAGGACTAGCACAGTCTCATTAATAGCTTCAACACTCTCCTCCCCCTTGACAATCCGGAGCACAACAGTGGTTACTTCATCTCAACAGATGTCCCAGTGCCTCTGGTAAAAATGAGTTGGAAATCCATCTGGCCCAGGTGCCTTTGTCGGAAACATCTGGAAGAGAGCAACTTTCACCTCTTCTCGTGTGTAGGGAGCACACAAGATTGCATTCATCTCTGGAGTTACCTTGGAAGGTACATGGTTCGTCACCTCTTCTATGTCATGCACCCCTTTAGTAGTAATATAGATTTTCATAAAATTCTTGGACCATGGCCTTGAGCTGCGTTGGTTCATCAACTTGTACCCCCAAATAGTTTGAGAGGGCTTTAATCATGTTCTTTCTCCTCCTGAGACTAGCCCTCATATGGAAAAATTTGGTGTTCCTGTCCCCTACGGTTAGCCACTCTAACCTGGCCCTCTGCCTCCACATAAGCTCCTCACGGTGATACAGTTCTACCAATTTCTCATTCATTTTCAGCTCTCGATGGCTCGGTCTGTCACGCAAAGGGTCATTCCTCAAATGCTCCAGTTCAGTTTTGATACGCTTTATCTCCTTTCGGACACTACCGAAAGTATTAAAATTCCACCGGTCTAGATCTTGAGAAACTGCAGCCAACTTATTCTTCAAAGACTCAATATTTGTCGCCGGTTCCCCCGCGCCCCACATTGTTGTTATGGTCTCTTTCCAGGCCTCATGCGTCTCCCACATTGTTTCATACTTGAAGCTTCTCTTCGGTACTCCTTGGCTCTGCCCGCCCTCTGTACGCAACAATATTGGGCCATGATCAGAAGTAGCAGCAGCTAGATGTGTCACTTCTGCCATTGGGAACCTGGACATCCAGTCCGCGTTTGCTAGGGCCCGATCTAGTCGCACCCGAGTATAAGTTCCTCCGATGAATTTTTTCTCAAAGGTCCAAAACCTCCCCTGATAGCCAACGTCCATAAGCATGCAATCATCAACAGCGTCTCTAAATCCTTGTATCTGTGCATTACTCCGGTTTGCAACTCCTTGATGTTCTTCCGGGCGTAACACCTCATTAAAATCGCCTATGCATAACCATGGCAGGGCACTCAGACTACAAATACCTCTCATGAGGTCCCATGTTTGGTGCCTCAACTGTGTCTGAGCCTCTCCATAAAAGCAGGACAGCCTCCACGGATCGGTACCTGATTCAGTTATCTTAGCATCAATATGGTACACCGAATCACCCAAGATTTCAACATCCACTGTGTTATTCCAAAAAATACCAATGCCTCCACTCCTACCACTACTATTAATAGCATAAGCTCTATTCATAACCAATAGTACTAGCTAGCATTTCTACACGTGCACCATTTATTTGGGTTTCGACAATACAAAGCACGGTAGGGGCAAATTTCCTCGCGAGGTCGCGAAGCTCTCGAACTGTCGCGGCTTTGCCCACGCCGCGACAGTTCCAACATAGGGCACTCATTGTGCTCGGCGGCGCTCCTCCAGGGAGCCCGCCAACTCTGGTTTTGCGTTGCTTGAAGCACCACCCTTGCCTTCCTTGCCATCATTGCGCGATCTCTTCGGTTCCCTCTTCGGGGGAGGGCTAACCGGGTTACCCACATGAGGAACCAATGCTAGCTGGTTCTTGGGTTCCACATCCACTCGATCAGATTTCTTCCTGTTTACCTCTTCCATCTCCACATCCAGTGATGCGGTATTCATGTCCTCTTCGCCACCAGACAGCCCCTTGCTCCTGTTTCCCTCTGAACGCCCACCAGCATGATCCGTTCGTCCTCATCTCCTTCCACCACGGCGGCCTCGGCCTCCCCCTGGGCCTTCCCCTGTGCGCATTGCCCATGATGCACGGAGGTCCTTGAAGTACAGAGAAGACGGAGGGTGAACACCATCCGCATGCTCCTTATACATATGCCCTAAGTGACCACAGACAGCGCACCAGTCCGAAAGTTTCTCATAACGGACTCTGTATATCTGGCGCTTGGAGTTCCTGATCATTGACACAACGTTTTTCAGAGGTTTGCGGACGTCTATCCTCACCCATACCCTGAAGAAGTTGCCAGCAAAATCCTGCGAGTTGGTTTCTGTGAATAGAACCTCGCCGATCTTCCCTCCAAGGGCCGGCACAAGGTGGGCATACAAATCAGGGACGTCGTGGATCTAGACCTAGATGTTCAGAAAGTACAAAGGGATCTGTGTGGGTTGAGTAATCCCATCATACGGCTCAATCACGACAGCGTTTCCTCTGAAGTTCCATGGGCCTTCATTCATCACGCGCTCCCAGTCCCCCAAACAGAAAAATTGCATCTTGTACAGATTGCTGTCCAGAGGCTTAAATTTCACGTCATGCGCTAGATCCCAGGCTGCGCGCATGTTCTTGAAAAACCAGTATTGACTATAGGGTTTGTCGATGTGCACCCTTGCAACAGCCATCCAACGTGCAACATCAGCCGGAGCTTCTTTCTCGTCAAAAACCACATCATCCAGATGCTCATCCCGGAGCCCTAGCTCCTCCATCATCTTATCAATCTCTCCCGTAGCTGCGGATCCTGAGCCTAACGCCGCCGACTTTGATCCATCCGCCGCCATCTATCTTCCTTGAACCCTAGCCCGAAAAAGAGAATTGGACTTTGCGAAGGAACCCTAACTCCCCTCTCAACCCTCACGCGTTAGCCAAGGCCGGGAAGCGATCCAGGATCGCCCCTTAATCAGCCAGAACCAACAGATGTGGGGTGATCGGGGGAGGGAAGGAGAAGGTCTCGACGGCGGCGAAAAATCGCCTCCGGGAGGAGCAAACCCTAACATGAGGGAAAAAATGACGGATTAATAAATTGCTGTCGGATTTGCTGTCATAAGGGGCTACTGCTCCGGAAGAAAAAACCAAGACCTCTTATAAACTGGGCCGGACAGCCCATTTACCTGACCGAGCACATAAAGCCCATCACGGTCCTCGCGACGCCCACGCCCGTCCGTCTCCTGCAACGCCCTCCGCCCTCCCCTCACCCTTCCGACCTCGGCTCCGAGCGGTTTAGATGCGCCGCCGCCTCGCCTCCCTCGCCGCCGAGAGAGATCTCCCTTGATTGCATGCTGGGAATAGGGGATATGGCTTCGCCACTTGGATCGGCCGTTACTCTGCTTTAACCGACGGCGGCCGCGAGGACGACGACAAGTACCACCATGGAGGTAGCTGCAGAAGGAAGATACTCTCTGGGCGCCCTTTTTCCTTTACTCCCGTCGAGGTATGGCGCCGTTGTAATAAAATTCAAACTCCGTTGATGACTTGATGAGTTGTTGAGGATTTTGTCCTCCATTCCTCCTATGAAGATTTCTGAGCCCATTTCCTAACTCATCCGCTTCTAACCATAAGTTTGTACGCATATTCGTTCAGGATTATTTTTGTGTACCTGCAATAGTTCGCCCAGATTGGTTGAAGAGTCTCCACTGCTATTACGAAACCAACTGTGATTTAGGGAGAAACATTAGCATCTGTTGCACTTGATTCTTGTGAAAAAACAGTCGTATAATCAAATTCACCAGCTGCTGGTGTAGATTACCAATACTGGTAGCCTATGAGTCACCTACTAGCTCTCGATAGGTGCTTAATTACTGAAATACGATTGCTTGTGTTGGCATTAAATCTATCAAAAAATTGCATACACAAATAGTACTATCTGAAATCTCTCTTGTTCTTTCCTTTGTGCTTTTCCGTGTATCCATCCATTCAGTGAGTTTGTTTGTAGAGGGAGAGAATTCTTTTGCAATCTTTCATCCGTGATGAACTGAGATGGTTTTCTTAAATATTTTTCTACGGAGAGGCACTACAGTTCCCAAGGGTGTCTTTCAGTACATGCACATATACATGCACGAAGATTCAACACAGGGAATTTCTTGAGTGGATTAGATTTCATTTTCCCAGCTTTGAAGATGTCATGAGGGCCGTTTTATAACCATACTCAATTACTGAATAATTATACTATTCCATATATATGTGCTTCAGGAGAAATTCTGCATTTATGCTATTAGAGTTCAAGGGCACTGTCATGAACATGTGTAGCTCAATGTATGCATGAACATCAGTCATTTTTTATTTGCAAACCGCAACATGGATCGTGCATGGTTAGAATATGCAATGCAGGAGATGTGTTATTGACCAAAGTATGGAAACGTTTGCTCTAAATGAAACTTGGGTCCTTTCGTGAACTATTTCTAATGGTTCCGTTCTCTTTTTGCAAGCAAAGTGTATGCTACCAATTTTCTCAGCAAAGCGCACCCCAAATGTGACCGGAACCTTCACATTGACCATGGAATTACAGTGCTAATTGTGGGAGTGAATATTTATGTTGATGCTATTTTGTCCGTTGTCAAGTAATTCAATATTGGTGTTGATGCTCTTTTGTCTCTTTGGATTGACAGGAATTCAGGGAGCTATAATTCAGATGGCGAGCAATGATGGTATGTGGTTTCCTGGAATAGACCATGTTGGCATAGCTGCATAGGTCTGCTACACTTCATGATGAATGATAAATAGTAGATTCCAACGCAGAGAAAGTCTGTACTATGTCCATGACACCAAAATATGTTCTTGCTATTGCTCGCAGCCTGGTAGTATTGACCTCAGTTCAAATTGACATCTACTCACACATTAGTTGAACATTATTGATTGTTACCTGACTGATCATGTGTTACTATTTTCACTGTAGCAAATTTATCGAACAAAATGCTTCCCTTTATATGATATAGTGGTGCAAAAGAAGCTCATGTATGAGAGAAAGCTGTCAAAGTATGGTGTAGGGCATGAGAAATTACAATATGAGGTAAGCTTTGATTTCTTACCCATTGCCTACTGTGTCACAAGTAGTGCAGTCAACGTTTGTTAACAGAGTAAATAATCATATTGATAAGTGACTTTCTAGGATTTATGGTCTATTCTGTCTTCAATTAAAGGGGAAGTTTTCTATATAGCAGTACAATTTTTGAAATTTTGTATCGATAGACTATTTCATGAAATGAATTTCCATGTTAACCTCATTTATCAAGATGAGTTTTTGGTTCAGTGCTATGACATACTTTTATTAGCTGGTCGACTCTCACATTTCAGCATTCTCTGGATCAATCATCTTTTTGGCAGGTCCACACATTGACACAGTTACGTATGCCTGGAGCATCATATGATAGGTCAACTCATATTTTTCCAATTATATCATTGTCATAGCTAGGGAAAGAAACATTTATGCCCGAACAATATGTATTTTCTTTTTTGCCCTTGAATTCCATGTCAATCTGTTTTCAGCGTTTTACAAATGGTGAGAAGAGAACAAAAGTTAAAACATAAGCTTCTGACAGGCTATACATATAATGCATTGTTTTTTTAAATCTTAGTTCTGCTGAGCTTATGTGTTTACTGATGTTGTTTGGAATCCTCTCATATTACTTTGTCACCTCTCGGATAATTGTAGAGATATTTGTCTTGGCACTGGGATTACACCCTTCCTATTTTCTTATATATTCTATCATGCAGGACAATTTGTTTCATTGCATGTGTGAGTATAAACGTAATATTCTATCTTGCATTCGTTATTAGCAAACTAATTATCCATGTTTTCATGTACTTTATTACATGATTTATCCTTCATTTCAAATCATCTGATTTTAACTATGAAAGCCATCTATATTGTGGTACTATAATTTGAACTGTGTTTATTTTCTCAGAAATTTGTACAAACCATGCAAATTTAACTTCTATATTTGTGTATCCATATATGTGTAAATTTCTTATCAATTCTATATTATCAAAATAGTCTAGCACGAAAAGAGGGCCACAACAAGTCCAATAACAAGCAAATAAGCACCGGTCAATTATAATTCACATGCTGCACTGGAAATGCAATCAAAATTCTATAATACTAGCACTATTTTATCTTTATGTAAAATGACTCCACATATTTGCATCAAGCCCTAGCATTAAATATTACAAATAGATGGGCGCAGCAACGCGCGCCATCAATGATCTAGTCTCATATTAGTATCGTACTTCGCATCAACATTTACAGAGACAAAGCCCTTAGACGCCTGATGCCAAGTACTTGATCTTGGCTGAATCTCTTTCCCTTGTGCTTTCAAGAAACTAGATACCAAGACTTGAATTGACATCGCCGCTTGTAATAAAGATTGCACAGTTTCTGCATGGACTATCTGTCTTCGTCTCCACCAAATATACCAAGCGGTTGTTATGATTGTTTCTCTCAAAAACTTTACTGATGCATAAACTGGGACCCTGAACTTTCCAGCCATCAGATAATCAAGCACTGCACTACCTGACCGATCTATCTGACATGCTTTAGTAACCACCTCTATCAGGCCAATTTTCCGCCAAATACCTTTTGCTTCCTCACGCTGAAAAATAACATGTTTTATGTCTTCACAATATCTCTTACAGACCGGACACGTACTGTTATTTATTATGTGGCGATTAACCAGAACATCATAACAGGGAAGAATCCCATGCAAACATTTCCAAGTAAAAATTTTCACTTTTGCTGGAACAGCGCACTTCCAAAGATCTCTCCAAATCGTGTTCAAACCTGAAGATCCCGTTCCATCAGATCTTTGCAAGGAGACACCAAAAGTAGATTCCCACTCCATGTGGTATGCTGAACGAACCGAAAATAAACCATTCTTACTGAATTTCCATGCCACAAAATCACCCATTCCATTCTGACTCAACGGAATTGCTAGGATTTGTCTTGCGTCAATATCCCAAAAAATGGATCGAATTAAGTCAGCATCCCATACTCCTAAACTAGGATCAATCAGTTCATGGACATGTTTAGCCATGCATCCTCCCAAATATCAATTTGCTGACTATCTCCGACACGCCAGATCGCTCCCTTATTAAATGTATTGAGCCCTGACAATATACTCTGCCAAGTAAAAGATCAACCTGAGTTAAGTTTAGCATTAAGTATCTTACCATCAGGATAGTACTTACATCTCAAAACTCTTGCGCATAAGCTGTCCAGAGCCTCAATTAATCTCCATATTTTTTTAGCTAACATAGCTAAATTAAAAACAGTGAGGATCTCTAAACCCCATTCCTCCTATCTCTTTTGAAACGCAAAGCTTCCACCAGGCAAACCAGTGCATCTTCTTATTATTGATGTCATCGCCCCACCAACACTGCGCTATTGCATCCGTGATTCCTTTATATATATTTTTTGGAACCCTGAATACAGACATTGCATATGCCGTAAGAGCTTGGGCTACAGCTTTAAGCAGAACCTCTTTACCTCCAATGGATAATGTTTTCTCTTTCCAACCTTGAACTAGTTGACAAACTCTATCCACCAAATATTGAAATTTGTCACTCCTGTCTGCCCCAACTAACTGTTGGGGAACGTAGTAATTTCAAAAAAATTCCTACGCACACTCAAGACCATGGTGATGGCATAGCAACGAGAGGGAGAGTGTCCGTCCACGCACTCGTGAGACCGAAAGCGAAGCGTTATAACAACGCTGTTGATGTAGTCGTGACGCCTTCACGATCCGACCGATCCAAGCACCGAACGTCACGGCACCTCCGAGTTCTCGCACATCGCTCAGCTCGATGACGATCCCGGACTCCGATCCAAAGAAAGTGTCGGGATGAGTTCTGTCAACCGCGACGGCGTGGTAGGACGATGATGATGCTCCACCGACGCAGGGCTTCGCCTAAGCTCATGACGATATGACTTCTCCGCGCAGGGCTTCGCTTAAGCTCCGCGACGATATGACCGAAGTGGAATATAGTGGAGGGGGCACCGCGACACGGCTAAGGAACGATCCATAGATCAACTTGTGTCTCCCCGGGTGCCCCCTGCCTCAGATATAAAGGAGCAAGGTGCGGCCAGCCCAAGGGGCGCTGGAGGAGTCCTACTCCCACCGGGAGTAGGACCCCCCTTTCCTAGTTGGATTAGGATTGGAGGAGGGAAGAGGGAAGGCGCGCCCCCCTCTCCTTGTCCTATTCGACTAGAGGAGGGCGCGCTGCCGGCCCTGGCCGCCCTTCCTCTTCTCTATGGCCCATCAAGGCCCATAGACCCCCGGGGTTCCAGTAACCCCGGTGTTCCAGAACTTCCTGCTTTCATCCTAACCTTCCAAGTCCAAACATAGGCTTCCAATATATCAATCTTTATGTCTCGACCATTTCGAGACTCCTCATCATGTCGGGCGCGCGGCCGGCCCTGGCCGGCCCTTCCTCTTCTCTCTATGGCCCATCAAGGCCCATAGACCCCCCGGGGGGTTCCGGTAACCCCCCGGTGTTCCGATAACTTCCTGTTTTCATCTGGAACCTTTCCGAAGTCCAAACATAGGCTTACAATATATCAATCTTTATGTCTCGACCATTTCGAGACTCCTCATCATGTCCGTGATCACATCCGGACTCAACAACCTTCGTACATCAAAACTTATAAACTCATAATGAACTCATCATCGAAGCGTTAAGCGTGCGGACCCTACGGGTTCGAGAACTATGTAGACATGACCTAGAACCATTCTCGGTCAATAACCAATAGCGGAACCTGGATGCCCATATTGGTTCCTACATATTCTACGAAGATCTTTATCGGTCAAACCGCATAACGATATATCGTTGTTCCTTTTGTCATCGGTATGTTACTTACCCGAGATTCGATCGTCGGTATCCAATACCTAGTTCAATCTCGTTACGGTAAGTCTCTTTACTCGTTCCGTAATACATCATCTCACAACTAACTCATTAGTTGTAATGCTTGCAAGGCTTATGTGATGTGTATTACCGAGAAGGCCCAGAGATACCTCTCCGACAATCGGAGTGACAAAACTAATCTCAAATACGCCAACCCAACAAGTACCTTTGGAGACACCGTAGTACTCCTTTATAATCACCCGATTCGCCAGTGACGCTTGGTAGTACCCAAAGTGTTCCTCCGTAAACGGAGTTGCATAATCTCATAGTTACAGGAACATGTATAGGTCATGAAGAAAGCATTAGCAATATACTAAACGATCAAGTGCTAAGCTAACGGAATGGGTCATGTCAATCACATCATTCTCCTAATGAGGTGATCCCATTAATCAAATGACAACACATGTCTATGGTTAGGAAACACAACCATCTTTGATTAATGAGCTAGTCTAGTAGAGGCATACTAGTGACTATCTGCTTGTCTATGTATTCACACATGTATTATGTTTCCGGTTAATACAATTCTAGCATGAATAATAAACATTTATCATGGTATAAGGAAATAAATAATAACTTTATTATTGCCTCTAGGGCATATTTCCTTGATCCTCCCACTTGCACTAGAGTCAATAATCTAGATTACACAAGAATGATTCTAACACCCATGGAGTCTTGGTGCTGATCATGTTTTGCTCGTGGAAGAGGCTTAGTCAACGGGTCTGCAACATTCAGATCCGTATGTATTTTGCAAATCTCTATGTCTCCCACTTGGACTTGGTCCCAATGGAATTGAAGCGCCTCTTGATATGCTTGGTCCTCTTGTGAAATCTGGATTCCTTTGCCAAGGCAATTGCACCAAGATTGTCACGTAAGATCTTCATTGGTCCCGATGCACTAGGTATGACACCTAGATCGAAATGAACTCTTTCATCCAGACTCCTTCATTTGCTGCTTCCGAAGCAGCTATGTACTCCGCTTCACATGTAGATCCCGCCACGACGCTTTGTTTAGAACTGCACCAACCGACAGCTCCACCGCTTAATAAAAACACGATCCGGTTTGCGATTTAGAATCGTCCGGATCGGTGTCAAAGCTTGCATCGACGTAACCATTTACGACTAGCTCTTTGTCACCTCCATATACGAGAAACATATCCTTAGTCCTTTTCGTATTTCAGATGTTCTTGACCGCTGTCCATGATCCACTCTGATTACTTTGGTACCTTCCTGCCAAGCTTACAGCCTAAGCATACGTCAGTCCGGTACACAGATTGCATACATGATAGAGCCTATGGCTGAAGCATAGGAACATCTTTCATTTTCTCTCTATCTTCTGCTTGTGGTCGGGCATTGAGTCGACTCAATATTACACCTTGTAATACAGTAAAAACCTTTCTTTGCTCGATCCATTTTGAACTTCTTCAAAACTTTATCAAGGTATGTGCTTTGTGAAAGTCCAATTAAGCGCCTTGATCTATCTCTATAGATCTTGATGCCCAATATGTAAGCAGCTTCACCGAGGTCTTTCATTGAAAAACTTTTATTCAAGTATCCTTTTATGCTATCCAGAATTCTATATCATTTCCAATCAATTATATGTCGTCCACATATAATATCGAAATGTTACAGAGCTCCCACTCACTTTCTTGTAAATACAAGCTTCTCCAAAAGTCTCAGATAAAACCATATGCTTTGATCACACTATCAAAGCGCTTATTCCAACTCCGAGAGGCTTGCACTGCACCATAAATTGATCGCTGGAGCTTGCACACTTTGTTAGCACCCTTTGGATCAACAAAACCTTCTGGTTGCATCATATACAACTCTTCTTCTAGAAATCCATTCAAGAATGCAGTTTTACATCCATTTGCCAAATTTCATAATCATAAAATGCGGCAATTGCTAACATGATTCGGACAGACTTAAGCATCGCTACGGGTGAGAAAGTCTCATCGTAGTCAACCCTTGAACTTGTCGAAAACCTTTCGCAACAAGTCGAGCTTTGTAGACAGCTACATTACCATCGGCGCCAGCCTTCTTCTTAAAGATCCATTTATTCTCAATGGCTTGCCGATCATCGGCAAGTCAACCAAAGTCCATACTTTGTTCTCATACATGGATCCCATCTCAGATTTCATGGCTTCCATCCATTTCGCGAATCTGGGCTCACCATCGCTTCTTCATAATTTGTAGGTTCGCCATGGTCAAGTAACATGACTTCCGAATAGGATTACCGCATCACTCCGGTGCGATTTTACTCGTTGACCTCTGAAGTTCAAGAGAAACTTGATCTGAAGCTTCATGATCATCATCATTAGTTTCCTCACTAATTGGTGTAGTTGTCACAGAACCGCTTTCTTGTGATGAACTACTTTCCAATAAGGGAGCAGATACTGCTTATCTCATCAAGTTCTACTTTCCTCCCACTCACTTCTTTCGAGAGAAACTCCTTCTCTAGAAAGGATCCGAATTTAGCAACGAAAACCTTGCCTTCAGATCTGTGATAGAAAGTGTACCCAACAGTCTCCTTTGGGTATCCTATGAAGACACATTCGATTTGGGTTCGAGCTTATCCGTTGAAGTTTCTTCACATAAGCATCACAGCCCCAAACTTTAAGAAACGACAACTTTGGTTTCTTGCCAAACCACAGCTCATACGGTGTCGCCTCAACGGATTTAGATGGTGCCCTATTTAACGTGAATGCGGCCGCCTCTAAAGCATATCCCCAAAACGATAGCGGTAAATCGGTAAGAGACATCATAGATCGCACCATATCAAGTAAAGTACGACACGACGCTCGGACACACCATTTCT
Source organism: Aegilops longissima (assembly GCA_021605205.1). Classification (NCBI taxonomy): domain Eukaryota; kingdom Viridiplantae; phylum Streptophyta; class Magnoliopsida; order Poales; family Poaceae; genus Aegilops; species Aegilops longissima. The sequence goes on along the minus strand of CM038681.1, from coordinate 533,021,154 downwards.
CTGTGGTGTTCGGGTGGCGGAGTTGTGAAACTATTCCACATTGTTTCAAATGTAAACCAAACTCAGAACTCAAATATTCTCCTCCATGATCCGATCGTAGAAACTTTATTTTCTTGTTACGATGATTTTCTACTTCACTCAAACTCTTTGAACTTTTCAAATGTTCCAGATTTGTGTTTCATTAAGTAGATATACCCATATCTGCTCAAATCATCTGTGAAGGTGAGAAAATAACGATACCGCCACAAGGCCTCAACATTCATTGGACCACAAACATCGGTATGTATGATTTCCAACAAATCAGTTGCTCGCCCATAGTTCCGAGAACGGCGTTTTGGTCATCTTGCCCATGAGGCACGGTTCGCAAGTACCAAGTGATTCATAATCAAGTGATTCCGTAAGCCCATCAAGATGGAGTTTCTTCATGCGTTTTACACGATATGACCTAAACGGCAAGTACCACAAATAAGTTGCATTATCATTATCAACTCTGCATCTTTTGGTTTCAACACTATGAATATGTGTATTACTACTATTGAGATTCAATAAAATAGACCATTCTTCAAGGGTGCGTGACCATAAAAGATATTACTCATATAAATAGAACAACCATTATTCTCTGATTTAAATGAATAACCGTCTCGCATCAAACAAGATCCAGATATAATGTTCATGCTCAACGCCGGCACCAAATAACAATTATTTAGGTCTAAAACTAATCCCAAGGTAGATGTAGAGGTAGCGTGCCGATCGCGATCACATTGACTTTGGAACCGCTTTCCCACGCCAGCATCGTCACCTCGCCCTTTGCCGCTGCTCGCCTATTTCAGAGTCCCCTGCTTCGAGTTGCAAATATTAGCAATGTAACCAAGATCAAATACCAGTGCTACTACGAGCTCTAGTAAGGTACACAACAATAACATGTATATCACATATACCTTTGTTCACCTTGCCATCCTTCTTATCCGCCAAATACTTGGGGCAGTTCCGCTTCCGATGTCCATGCCGCTTGCAGAAAAACACTCGATTTCAGTGCTTAGGTCCAGACTTGGGTTTCTTCTCTTGAGCAGCAACTTTCTTGCTGTTCTTTTGAAGTTTCCTTCTTCTTTCCTTTGCCCTTTTCTTGAAACTAGTGGTCTTGTTGACCATCAACACTTGATGCTCTTTCTTGATTTCTACCTCCGGTTTTCAGCATTGCGAAGAGCTCGGAATTGTTTTGGTCATCCCTTGCATATTATAGTTCATCACGAAGCTCTTGTAGCTTGGTGGCGATGATTGGAGAATTCATCAATGACACTATCATTCGGAAGAGTAACTCCCAGTTGAATCAAGTGATTATTATACCCGCACATTTTGAGTATATGTTCACCGACGTAACTATTCTCCTCCATCTTGCAGCTATAGAACTTATTGGAGACTTCATATCTCTCAATCCGGCATTTGCTTGAAATATTAACTTCAACTCCTGGAACATCTCATATGCTCCATGATGTTCAAAACGTCGTTGAAGACCCGGTTCTAAGCCGTAAAGCATGGCACACCGAACTATCGAGTAGTCATCGACTTTGCTCGCCAGACGCTCACAACTTCTCGGCGTAGCTCTCGCAAGAGGCTCGCACCCAGCGGTGCTTCGGGACGTAATTCTTCTGTGCAGCAATGAGGATAATCCTCAAGTTACGGACCCAGTCCGTAATTGCTACCATCATCTTTCAACTTTGCTTTCTCAAGGAACGCATTAAAATTCAACGGAACAACAAAGACGAGCCATCTATCTACAAAGAAACATAGACAAGCAAAATACTATCAGTACTAAGTTCATGATAAATTTAAGTTTAATTAATCATATTAAAAACCTCCCACTTAGACGACATCTCTAGTCATCTAAGTGATTACGTGATCCAAATCAACTAAACCATGTCCGATCATCACGTGAGATGGAGTAGTTTCAATGGTGAACATCACTATGTTGATCATATCTACTATATGATTCACGCCGACCTTCGGTCTCCGTGTTCCGAGGCCATATCTGTTATATGCTAGGCTCGTCAAGTTTAACTCGAGTATTCGCGTGTGCAACTGTTTTGCACCGTTGTAGATGGACGAGAACTTATCACACCCGATCATCACGTGGTGTCCGGGTACTACGAACTTTGGCAACGGTGCATACTCGTGGAGAACACTTCTTGATAATTTTAGTGAGAGATCATCTTATAATGCTACCGCCAATCAAAGCAAGATAAGATGCATAAATGATAAACATCACATGCAATCAATATAAGTGATATGATATGGTCATCATCATCTTGTGCTTGTGATCTCCATCGCCAAGCACCGCCATGATCACCATCGCCACCGGCGCGACACCTTGATCTCCATCGTAGCATCGTTGTCGCCTCGCCAACTATTGCTTCTACCACTATCGCTCTCGCTTAGTGATAAAGTAAAGCAATTACATGGCGCTTGCATTTCATACAATAAAGCGACAACCATATGGCTCCTGCCATTGCCGATAACTCGTTACAAAACATGATCATCTCATACAATAAAATATAGCATCACGCCTTGACCACATCACATCACAACATGCCCTGCAAAACAAGTTAGACGCCCTCTACTTTGTTGTTGCAAGTTTTACGTGGCTGCTACGGGCTGAGCAAGAACCGTTCTTACCTACGCATCAAAACCACAACGATAGTTTGTCAAGTTGGTGCTGTTTTAACCTTCGCAAGGACCGGGCGAGCTACACCAGTTCAACTAAAGTGAGAGAAACGACACCGCGGTCACCTTTAAGCAACTAGTGCTCAAGCGGTGAAACCAGTCTCGCGTAAGCGTCTGCGTAATGTCGGTCCGGGCCGCTTCATCTCACAATACCACCGAACCAAAGTATGACATGCTGGTAAGCAGATGACTTATATCGCCCACAACTCATTTGTGTTCTACTCGTGCATATGACATCAACGCATAAAACCAGGCTCGGATGCCATGTTGGGGAACGAGTAATTTCAAAAAATTCCTACACACACTCAAGACCATGGTGATGGCATAGCAACGAGAGGGAGAGTGTCCGTCCACGCACTCGTGAGACCGAAAGCGAAGCGTTATAACAACGCGGTTGATGTAGTCGACGCCTTCATGATCCGACCGATCCAAGCACCGAACGTCGGCACCTCCGAAGTTCTCGCACACGCTCAGCTCGATGACGATCCCGGACCGATCCAGAAAGTGTCGGGATGAGTTCTCACAAGACGACGGCGCAGTGACGATGATGATGCTCCACCGACGCAGGGCTTCGCCTAAGCTCCGCGACGATATGACTTCTCCGCGCAGGCTTCGCCTAAGCTCCGCGACGATATGACCAAGTGGAATATAGTGGAGGGGGCACCGCACACGGCTAAGGAACGATCCGTAGATCAACTTGTGTCTCTGGGTGCCCCCTGCCTCAGATATAAAGGAGCAAGGGGGGTGCGGCCAGCCAAGGGCGGCGCTGAGGAGTCCTACTCCCACCGGAGTAGGACTCCCCTTTCCTAGTTGGATTAGGATTGAGGAGGGAAGAGGAAGGGCGCCCCCCCCTCTCCTTGTCCTATTCGGACCAGAGGGGGGGGCGCGCCTGCCCTGGCCGCCCTTCCTCTTCTCTCTATGGCCCATCAAGGCCCATAGACCCCGGGGTTCCGTAACCCCGTGTTCCAGAACTTCTGTTTTCATCCGAACCTTCCAAGTCCAAACATAGGCTTCCAATATATCAATCTTTATGTCTCGACCATTTCGAGACTCCTCGTCATGTCCGTGATCACATCCGGACTCGAACAACCTTCGTACATCAAAACTTATAAACTCATAATGAACTGTCATCGAAGCGTTAAGCGTGCGGACCCTACGGGTTCGAGAACTATGTAGACATGACCTAGAACCATTCTCGGTCAATAACCAATAGCGGAACCTGGATGCCCATATTGGTTCCTACATATTCTACGAAGATCTTTATCGGTCAAACCGATAACGATATACATTGTTCCTTTTGTCATCGGTATGTTACTTACCCGAGATTCGATCGTCGGTATCCAATACCTAGTTCAATCTCGCTACGTAAGTCTCTTTACTCGTTCCGTAATACATCATCTCACAACTAACTCATTAGTTGTAATGCTTGCAAGGCTTATGTGATGTGTATTACGAGAAGGCCCAGAGATACCTCTCCGACAATCGGAGTGACAAAAACTAATCTCAAATACGCCAACCCAACAAGTACCTTTGGAGACACCTGTAGTACTCCTTTATAATCACCCGATTCGCTGTGACGTTTGGTAGTACCAAAGTGTTCCTCCGTAAACGGAGTTGCATAATCTCATAGTTACAGGAACATGTATAGGTCATGAAGAAAGCATTAGCAATATACTAAACGATCAAGTGCTAAGCTAACGGAATGGGTCATGTCAATCACATCATTCTCCTAATGAGGTGATCCCATTAATCAAATGACAACACATGTCTATGGTTAGGAAACACAACCATCTTTGATTAATGAGCTAGTCTAGTAGAGGCATACTAGTGACTATCTGTTTGTCTATGTATTCACACATGTATTATGTTTCCGGTTAATACAATTCTAGCATGAATAATAAACATTTATCATGGTATAAGGAAATAAATAATAACTTTATTATTGCCTCTAGGGCATATTTCCTTCACTAACAAGGGTAGACCCAAATATTTTTCAGACAATGCCTCCACTAAAATATTAAGAGTTGTGCACACCTCAACCCTTTTATCAACAGAAGTATTTGGACTGAAATATATGCTGCATTTAGCTTCACCTACCATTTGACCGGACGCATTGCAATATGATTACAGAATACCCTTTAATGTATTTGCATTAGCCACATCTGCTTTCATCAAAATCAAAGAATCGTCGGCAAACAGAAGGTGTGATACCGAGGGAGCATCACGACAGACCTTCACCACTTTGATTGCTCCTCTTTCTTCAACATCCGACAATAAGGCTGATAAACCCTCTGCCACCAACAAAAATAAATATGGGCTAAGTGGATCACCCTGTCGGAGCCCCCGTGATGGGATAAATCTCTCTATTATCTACGAATTAAATCTCACTGAGTATGTAACAGATTTAACACATGCCATCATTAGTTCTACCCATCTCACATCAAATCCCATTCTCAACATAATTCCTTCAAGAAAGCACCATTCCACACGGTCATATGCTTTGTGCATATCCAATTTTACCGCACAAAGACCATGATTACCCTTCTTCCTTTTAATTCTATGAACACTCTCATAAGCAACCAAAACATTGTCAGTTATGAGTCTATCCGGGACAAAAGCACTCTGAGCCTCTCCAATCACCTCGGGTAATATACCTTTCAGCCTTTTAGCTAACATTTTACTTACAACTTTGTAGACCACATTGCACAAAGATATTGGCCGAAACTGAGATAATTTCTCTGGTTTGTCCACCTTTGGAATTAACACTATTACCGTGTCGTTCCATCCTTCGGGTATTACTATGATCTTTATCTCATATAAATGTGACAAGTATTACCATTCAATTCCTTTTTACCATATATTGATATTGATATATACAATATTGTATTCATTGATGCGTATATATATCGTACGGCCAAAAAGAGTCGTGCCACATGAATCCACGGCCAAAAGAGTCCAAGACGACGTCCCTGGACTCAGGTTCGGATTATTCGTGCACGCCGCTGTGCCGCTTACCGCCCGTGACACGGATGCTCGTACGGTGTCCGTCTCTGCAGCCAACGCACGTCTCCTGTCGTCTCGTCCTCGTCTTCCTTCCTCCTCCTCCCCAATCGGCAACCGCGGATTCCCTCCTCGATAGATCCGGCAGGCGCGCAGGCGACGGCCCCGAGCTGCGTCAGAAGGCGCCATGGGGCTCTGGGACTCGCTCCTCAACTGGCTCCGAAGGTTCCCGTCCACCTCTCTCCCCCCCTTTCCTTTCGGTGTTTTCGCGGTTCAGACGGGGCGGCCCCCCTCCCGGCGGAATTCCAGTTCCCCCTTCGATTCGATTCGAGCGGTACTGGCATGGTTTTTTTTGCGGGATAGGTTTGGATGGATCGGATTTCCCTGCGCGGCGGGATGATGCGGCTGTGTCGGGGGTTGGAGTGGGTCTGTGCTCTGCGCAGTTAGATCCACGTTAGATCAAAGCTAATGTAGAGCATACGCATTTAGAAGGTAGCCTTTGGTGTACTGGCCTAGTATAAGCTTGTAGTAATATCTTAATAGACACTGATGTAGTTAGGGTTTCTGAAGGGTAAAGGGAATAATTTTGAACTTGATATACTACTGTTTTTAAGAAGCGTGCCTTTGAAGAGTGTTCCACAATCCATTGCAATTTGATTTGAAGCCAATTAGGGCCTGTGTTGTTAAAAAGGAATGTTATCGTGGCCTTATGGGCATTGGAGATGTCGAAGCTCCCTTTGTGAGAAGAAATCGCTGGAACTACTAATTTGGGTTGAATTTGTTACGCTAAAGGTTATAGGGTGAGCGTGGATGTTTGGAGTTTTACTGTCAGGATCCAATCCTGAGTAATCTTCGCTGTTGTTCTTGATGTTCTTAACTGTCAGTTAGGTTGGTCCAGGTCATGTTGGTGAATCAGATTGAGATCAAGTTTTACTACCCAGTTTAGTCTATGGCTCTATGCTATATGAGTATCCTTACTCGACCAATCATAAAACATGAAGATGTGCCAATAATAATACCATGATGTCTTTGAAGGATGACCAATCAAATCAAATTAACTCATGGCAGTAACATTTTTTGTTTCAGCCTGTTCTTCAAGCAGGAGATGGAGCTCTCCCTGGTTGGCCTACAGAATGCTGGGAAGACATCTCTAGTCAATTCAATTGCTGTACGCATCAACCCATACAACTTAAGCTATACAACATTTTTTCTTTGTTTTCCTGATATTCATTCATGGCTGCTATGCTTCTCAGACCGGTGGCTACAGCGAGGACATGATTCCAACTGTATGTATATCACTGCTTGTTGATGGATATTTTGAACTATCTCGGTTATCTAAGTGACCTGAACTAAGGATGTTCATCTGCTGAAAACAGGTAGGCTTTAATATGCGGAAAGTCACCAAGGGAAATGTCACAATTAAACTTTGGGATCTTGGAGGGCAACGTAGATTCCGGACCATGTGGGAGCGCTACTGTCGTGGAGTTACTGCTATTCTGTAATGTCCCTTGCTTCTCAGAGATCTCATATTTTGCACATCTGGAAACTCAATTTTGTGATAATATGATTTGTATGCCAGTATGCAATAAATAACATCCATTTTGAAAGGTAATCCTTGGTATGCTCGAATCGAAGGAGATAGTACAGTATGATATGCTCGGTTTATGATATGCAATTTTGTGACAATATGATTTGTATGCCAATATGCAATAAATAACATCCATTCTGTAATACTAGTTTATGATATGCTCGGTTTATTTCTCAGCCAGTCCAAACCTATTTGCTTAATATTACTTCTGCGAGGACCATTAGAGTCAGATTCCTAGTTCTTTCAAACTACTAATTCTACTGCTTAACTGTAGAATAATTGTAGACTGCTGAGTTGACACTTTGTCCAAGGAGCTCAGTTATGTAGATACAACATATATTTTCTCTAGTAATGGCTGGAGGTGTAACCTCCTTTTCGAAAGAAAAAATGTCTAGTGATAATTTTTGTTCTCTCTCATATGGGCATGTTATTCTTGCATTTATCATGACCTTTTTTGTTGTTACCAATATATTTTTTGTATCTCTACATTAGCTGATACTAAATATGGAGTCACTAATGTGTTAACTCGATCATTCAATGGCAGATACGTTGTCGATGCTGCTGACCGGGATAGCGTTCCGATTGCTAAAAGTGAATTGCATGACCTGCTGACAAAACAATCTTTATCTGGGATCCCCTTACTTATCCTTGGTAACAAAATTGACAAGTCAGAGGCACTTTCTAAGCCGGCATTAGTTGATCAACTGTGAGTAAAAATCCTGTTTTCATATAGGACTGTACCTTTTTTCTTAATGATATTTCAACTGGGGTGCCTCTCCTTTCTGTTTCCAGAGGTCTGGAATCTATAAAGGACCGTGAAGTTTGCTGCTACATGATCTCTTGCAAGGACTCGGTGAACATAGATGTTGTCATTGATTGGCTCATCAAGCATTCCAAGACTGCAAATTAGGGCCGCTGTGTGTTTGTGCCCCCTTCACGTGTGCCGAGATGAATTTAGTTTGCACATCTTCGTTCTCATGATCTGGAAGGGGATGGTAAAAGGTGACAGCCTTGTAATCTATGATACATCTTTGGTGTCACTGAGGAACAGTATGGAGTTTGACACTTGGGCCTCAACATCCGTAATGCTCTGTAAATTCCTTAAATCTTTGATTGTTCTTTAGTGTGCAGATCATGCGTGTCATTCTTATTTCTTTGGCCTAGTTCTTTGCCGTTGAGTTCTCTTTAGTAAGCCTTTCCCTATTTTAGTGTTTATTTGACCTACTTTATGCTTAGTTTTTCCCAGTATAATAATAAGCACAACACAGCATAGTTCAGCAACAGCAAAGTAAGCACAACACAACATAGTTTAGGAACTGGAAACATCAAAATCGTGTCGTGTTGTTTTCTCTGTCTAAAATTGTAGCCCTTTTTAGTAGGGAAACGAGTCCCTTCAACTATCTTGCGTTAGTAGGGAAACGAGTCCCTTCAACTATCTTGTGTGACGTGTCCCTGTGGGGCCCACCACCGCTTTATCTCCTTGGCGCCTTCTCTACAGCTCTCGTCCAGTTTTCATTTTTCTACCTTGTTTCCCTCTCTCTGTTCATGACATAAATTCCTGCAACATATTCATTTTGCTGAAGCCCCCCTGCAACATCGTTTATGTTGCAAGATAAGGTGACGCATGACATAAAATTCCTGCAACATTGCAGAAGCCCCCCGCAACATCGCCACCACCATTGTTGCAAATATTTATGCAACAAGATCTTTGTTGGAACACAATAGAGTTTCTGTTTCGGGCAAAAATAACACCTTGATGGTTCTGCAACAAAGCAGCTGTTGTAGAGCGACCTGCACAACATCTACCTTGTTGCAATTCGTGGCACACCTTATTCGGGAGATCCGACGGCTATTTATGCCTCAATCCAGTGGTGCGAGAAGTGGTTGATGTTTCCAGTTCATCTGCCATCCGATGCGTAGCGCGGCCCTTTTTAGTAGAAGCAATCAGATAAGGAGGAACCTTAAAATAGTGAACTAACCTGATCATCAGCTTTGCAACAACATGAAATTGGGGGCGAACCTCTACGCGTCAAAACGTAGAGGGTTCGCCCCAATTTCATTGACTGAAACGGTGAAACCAGTGTAGGACACTAGGGCTAGGACGCCAATATTGCTCACCTAAGACCTTCAGATTCATTCCGGCATGAAAAAACGACGACCAAAAATTGTTCATTGCAGTCAGCAGTAGTGTTAACAGTTATGAGATACATCAAATCAGCTGGCGTTTCAAAAGGAAGAAAAGAAATAAAGAAAACAAAAAACTCTCACCGGCCAAAACTACAGGATTCTTAATCAGATTGAGAAACAATCCGAAGAAGCCCGTAAATCAAAAAAGCCGAAAAGGGCGATGATGGTGTTTTCAGTTTCAATCGAAACTGTGAGCAAACATCGTCGCCAAACCCGAAAGGCAAAACCAAAAGAAGAAGAAGAAGAAGGCTACGCTAAGATCTTGCCGCCCAACGCACCAAAAGTCTTTGTTTGTCATCGGCCCAACCGTCTACCCAACTTGATCCAAAATTCGGGCTTGATTATTGAGGGACGCTCGGCGCGAGGGCTTGTGCACTGGCTACATCTTGAGCTCCGTGTCCAGCGCCTCCTCGTCGCGGCTCCCCAGCTTTTCATCTCCGAAGAACCATGACAGCTCGGTGTTGCCGGATAGTGTTGTGCTTCCTGGCGAGACCATACGGAAAGTGTCCACGCTACCAGGGGATATCTCCCTGCGGGAGTAAGGCGTTGCTGCATTTGCTGTCCTGTAAGAAACAAAGGGGAGTTCTTCATACTTGTCATATGTCTCAAGATTCCAAACCTACACTTTAATATGTAGCTCGAGGAACAAAAATAAATTTTGCATCGAAAGACGATAGTGTTAATAGGCGGAACTCGCAACCGAATTGGATTCGTCTGTTGTTATTTCTCTTTTGTAGAGTTGTGTTTCGTGGTAGAAGTTGAATTTTCATGTTTCGATCACAATATTTCACTAGCTACTAGCAGAAGCCAGTTCAAATCCTGCTAGCCCCTGTTAGCAAGGTACCTTTGCTTTCGCTTGCGTCTCTCGAGGAAGCGGGCGAGGGACGCACTCCTGGCCAGCGGAACATCTGCAGCAGCAGCAGCAGGAGAAACACCACGTCAGTGCAAGGCAAAATGAAGGCTAGCATATATAACTTGAACAGGTAGCAACCTCTATGCGGCAGCATGAACAATGCCTGTGGCGAAGGGTGCACAGGATCGCTGCAAGCTCTCGCCAGTGGCATCTGCTTTCTTTCGTCGGGGACCGGAGCAGATTCCGACTGCCGCAGCGCCCGACGAACGGGCGGGCTGCGGCCTGCTTGAGCTGCCTTCGCGGCCATGAACGTGATCTGCTCGGCCTGCGCAGCACACCCCCAACATCTTCAGCAATGCTTCAGCGGAAGATCGTCGACCGAATTGCTGTGAGAAAGATTTACCTTTTCCTTCGTCACGTTGTCGAACACATGCACTGAACCTGCGTAGAATATCGTCAGCTGCGCGGCGGAGCACCTGTTTTGACACTCGAAACCAACGATTTACCTCCCGATCTTGCATCTCTCCCGGTGGCGGCCGCGCCGGTGGGCGTAAACCGCACCGGATCTTTTGGCGGATTAAAGGGTGGCGTCGATCACGTACCTCCGATCGGGCGAGTACGCAGCACGGTGGACTACCTGCGGGCCTTGCAGGGACGAGGCGGGAATGGCGCACGGGAAGGCTTGGGGATGCAGAGGCGGCGGCGGCGGCGCGTGCAGCTGAAGTCGTTTAACCCAGCGGATGAGAGATCGGCCAGGCAGGCAGATCGATCGGCAAAGTAAACAGACGGACGGACCTGGTACGACGGCGCCGTCGGGTGGTGGCGATGAGCCGCCGCCGCGCGCACGTCCGGGTACGCGAAGTGTGCCGGTGAAGCGAGACGCCAGGGCTCGCCGTCGTCCTCGGCATCGCGTCGCGCCACGAGCGGCATCGCATGCCGCGGCGCCGATCGTGGGCCCAGAAAGTCCATCTCCATCCGCGCTACGGCTCGATCGGGGAAGACGAACACGCACGCGCCTGCGTCGTCGCCGGTCGTCGTTCTCAATCTGCCTTGCGCGGGTGGATGAAAATTCTGCGCGAGGCGAGCAGATCGGTCCGAGGAGGCTCCTCTAAATTGTGATGCGGGTGCAAATATAGGCCCGTGCATGTAGCTTCTGTTTTTTTAAGAGCATGCATGCATATAGCGCAAGGATGACGACACCATCAAACCACACCGGCCGAGAAACCTCAGCGCGTGAGCTGCATGCGCGGTGCCGGCCGGGAAGCACGGCAGGTGGTTTCGCTACAAAGATCTCCAAGCACTCCTCACGTTAACCAACATAATCTTTCCGTGTTTTTTTAAGATAGTTCTACTTTTTTTAGGATCGAGTAGTTCTATTTCTATTAATAAGCAGTTTATCTAATAACAAGAATCAGAATTATAAGTTTTTAAGAGTACAATTGTTGGTAAATAATTTTGTTCAAGAATACGTCTGTCCTGGGAGACGCATCATGTTCATAGAAGGAAAGCCGAGAACGGCGAGTTACAATGGCACAAGGGCTCCAATGCAGTGCATGCACATATGCATGGAGGCCAAGAAAAGAAAACAACATGCGGACTACTCACTACCACTCGACCTGTCCACTTGCATTAAAGATTAGCCAAAAAACCTATCTCTAAACAGTGATGTAGTACTCTAATTGTCCCCCTCGTTGTGGATTCCACTACGCTCATTATTGGGATAGCCATATTGAAGACCACACATTCTCATGCATCCAAATGGTCCAAGTGACCAGGATGATACCGGTCCAAGCATCTCTGTCCACCTGCGTACCTGTGCTCTTGAAAGACCACCATTGAAGCAACTCCTCCTCAGGTGCAGGCATCTAGTGCCCAAGCCCCCATGCCCCAAGACTGCATGCCAAACCTGCCGAGCAAACACATCCCAGCAAGATATGTCGCAGAGACTCAGGCCTGATCACAGAAGGGGCATGCTTGTGGATGCGACAGGCCCCGACACAACAATCTGCCAGCCGTCCAACACCTATCCTACAGGGCTAGCCAATCAAACATCTTACAGGTTGAAGGTGCACGCGAATGCCAAACCTGATCTGTTCCTGGTGCCACCACACGGTTGTCAAAGAGAGCTTTGTAGGCCATCCAAGCTGAGAAGTAGTAGTCATCCTCCCACATTTATACCAGTGCATCGACCGATCCCTCCTCAAGCAGAATGATGGTCGTCCGCTCCACCATGTGGAGAAACTCCCAAAGTGCATCCGCATTGAGATTCGGGCTAGCTGGTGGAGTGGAAGTATCGAGAGGGTGGAGTAGAAGTATAATAATACTTGGTTGCTCGCCCAAGAGAATTTTAAGCATCTCCCTGAGGGAGTCCTGGACTAAGGGGTCCTTGGGCGTCCGACCTGTTATCCATGGGCCGGACTGATGGGCTGTGAAGACATGAAGGCCGAAGACTGTACCCGTGTCCGGATTGGACTCTCCTTGGCGTGGAGGGCAAGCTTGGCGACCGATTATGAAGATTCTTTCTTATGTAACCGATCCTATGTAAACCCTAGATCCCCCCGGTGCCTATATAAACCGGAGGGGGTAGTCCGGAAAGGATATACTCATTACCATAGTCATACATGCTAGACTTCTAGGGTTTAGACATTACGATCTCGTGGTAGATCAATTCTTGCAATACTCATATTCATCAAGATCAATCAAGTAGGAAGTAGGGTATTACCTCCATAGAGAGGGCCCGAACCTGGGTAAACATCGTGTCCCCCGTCTCCTGTTACCATCGATCCTAGACGCACAGTTCGGGACCCCCTACCCAAGATCCGCCGGTTTTGATACCGACATTGGTGCTTTCATTGAGAGTTCCACTGTGCCGCCGACGAAAGGTTTGATGGCCCCTTCGATCGTCTATAGTGACGCTGTCCAAGGAGAAACCTTTCTCCCCGGGCAGATTTTCGTGTTCGGCGGCTTCGTACTGCGGGCCAACTCGCTTGGCCATCTGGAGCAGATCGATAGCTACGCCCCTGGCCACCAGGTCAGATTTGAAAGCTTGAACTACGTCGCGGATATCCGTGGAGTCTTGATCTTCAATGGATTTGAGACCGCAACGATCGCTCCCCCTCGCCCCAATGAACATGACTTAAATATGTCATCGGATCACACCCAGGAGATGGTTTCTGTTGCTGCAACGACCTTAGAACCGGAGCAGATCGTGCCATCCGAGGCCACAGAGTTCGCGGCGTTGGAGCCGCACATGGACTCGACACCCTGCAATATTTGCGTCAATGGAACTCTGGACTCGTCTCCGGCTATAAGTTCCAGACCGGGTACGCCCGCGGACACCGAGCTGGATCGGTTATCAATTTTCGAATTTAGCGCCGCAGACATCTTCCAGCACTCACCTTTGGGCGATGTGCTGAAATCTTTAAAGAATTTGTCCTTGGAGAAGGACTCACAGCCGAACTATGTCCGGTTCGATCTAGGGGCTGGCGATGGAGAATTTTGCTTCCCACCCGCCACCCACTTCATAGCTACCGTCGAGGACTTAACTGACGAGCTCGATTATGGCTCCGAAGACATTGACGGTATGGACGACGACGCCGACAAGGAGCAAGGCCAAGACTCGCCATTCACTGGGCGTTGGACGGCCACCTCTTCGTACGACGTGTACATGGTTGATACACCTAAAGGATCTGACGACGATGACAAAGAAGAGCCAGATGCGAATAAACCCTCTGAGACGCAGTCCAGGAACTAGCGCCCTAAATGCCGCTCTAAGTCACGTCGCTCAAAAGACAGCTGTAAGGGCATATTTATCCCGTAAGTGTTTTGGTGATTGATGACGATACTTTTGCGGACTAATCGTATGCTTTGAGTTCCTCAGATGGTTCATCTCTAGGCTCGAGACGATTCGGTGCCCCTCGGAGACTATTGAAGAGGGCGCCGCCCCACGCTTTCTTTTGGTGGATTTGAGTCGAGGAGAGCCGTACTATTAAGAGGGGTCCGCGTCGGAAAGGTTAGGGCGGAATCAACACGCACACTTGTCCCTCCTTTCCTGCACTTTGGAGCTTCCTTCGTTATCTTGGTTGTGCGGAAATCGACAACCGCCATCAGACTTGCGGTAGTACTGGGGTGCCATGGTAGTACCGCTCCTCCGAGCGGTAGTACCACGCTCCCGCCTAGTGCCGCCTCGGTGCGGTAGTAGGGCGGATGTAATTTTTACATCCGCGCAGAACGCCTCGATGCGGCTATATCTCCCACGTGTCGAAGCACGACTTAGAGGCATAACCGCATTGAAAGCAATGTCGCAAGTGAGGTAATCTTCGCACAACCCATGTAATACATAAGGGAAAGAGATACATAGTTGGCTTACAATCGCCACTTCACACAATACATGAGTAAAGCATTACATCATACAGATACAATCAAGGTCCGACTACGGAACCAAAAATAAAAGAAGACTACCCCAAATGCTACACAGATCCCCGATCGTCCCAACTGGGCTCCACTACTGATCAACTGAAACGAAATAACACAATGAACAAGATCTTCATCGAGCTACTCCTTGAGCTCGGGTGCGTCACCTGCACGGTTTCATCGGCACATGCAAACTGGTTTTGGAAGTATCTGTGAGTCACGGGGACTCAGCAATCTCACACCCTCGAGATCAAGACTATTTAAGCTTATAGGAAGGACAGAGTTGTGAGGTGGAGCTGCAGCAAGCGACTAGCATATATGGTGGCTACATTCGCAAAAGAGAGCGAGAAGAGAAGCAAGGCACGGTCGTGAAGCTAGTAGCGATCAAGAATTGATCCCAAAACTACTTACGCCAAACATAACTCCAACACCGTGTTCACTTCCGGACTCACGAGAAGAGACCATCACGTTACACACGCCGTTGATGTATTTTAATTAAGGTCAACTTCGGTTTTCTACAACCGGACATTAACAAATTCCCATCTGCCTCATAACCGCGGGCACGGCTTTCGAAAGATAATACCCTGCAGGGGTGTCCCAACTTAGCCCATGATAAGCTCTCGTGATCAACAAAGGATATTCCTTCTCTCCGGGAAGACCCGATCAGTCTCGGAATCCCGGCTACAAGACATTTCGACAGCAATAAAACAAGACCAGCAAAGCCGCCCGGACGTGCCGACAAATCCCGATAGGAGCTGCACATATCTCGTTCTCAGGGCACACCGGATGAGCAAGACGTCGGGTTGGCATAGACCCTGATTGCCCAGGGGCGCCGGACATCGCTTCGGTTTGGACCAGCAATCGAAGGAGAACTGGCCCGGGTTTAAGATAAAGATGACCCTTGAGTTTGCGTAACCCAAGGGAAAAAGGCTTAGGTGGCAAATGGTAAAACCAAGGTTGGGCCTTCTTTGGAGGAGTCTTATTCAAAGCGAACTGTCAAGGGGTCCCATAAATCACCCAACCGCGTTAGGGACGCAAAATCCGGGAACATAATACCAATATGACGGAAACTAGGGCGGCAAGAGTGGAACAAAACACTGGCATAAGGCCGAGCCTTCCACCCTTTACAAGTATATAGATGCATTAATTAAATAAGATATATTGTGATATCCCAACAAGTAAACATGTTCCAACAAGGAACAACATCTCCATGTTCCAACAAGGAACAAACTTCATCTTCACCTGCAACTAACAACGCTATAAGAGGGGCTGAGCAAAGCGGTAACATAGCCAAACAACGGTTTGCTAGGAAAGGATGGTTAGAGGCTTGACATGGCAATATGGGAGGCATGATAAGCAAGTGGTAGGCATCGTAGCATAGGCATAGCAAAAGAGCGAGCATCTAGCAAGCAAAGATAGAAGTGATTTCGAGGGTATGGTCATCTTGCCTGAGATCCCGCAAGGAAGAAGAACGAGTCCATGAAGAAGACAAACGGACGTAGTCGAACGAATCCTCACAACTCCGGAACGAAACCGAAGCTAACGAGAGAAGCAACCCGGAAACAAACAAACAACATGGTAAACCAACAAGCACAAACATGGCATGATGCACAACCAAGTATGATGCATGTCCGGTTTAAATAGCATGGCATGGCAATATGCACAAACAAAACTACAAGTTAAATGGAGCCAATATGCAACGAGTTGCATATTGACGAAACACCACATCAATTATTTAGTTCTCTCTCGTTTAAGTACTCAACAAAATTAAATGTTGGTTATCATGGCAAAGGGTGACGCATAAGTAAACTAAATATTTAGGCAAGTTTAAATGAGGCCGGAACAACAAGCAACAATTCCGGAAAATCCTCATGAGCAATATTCGAATTTGGTACTGTTCTGCCTATTACATAATTTTAGAGTTGTTAAACAGGAAAATAAAGTGCACCATGTTAAACTAGGCATTTTTTCACCCCATTTACATATAAAGAACATTAAAAAATGGAGCTACGGTTATTTAGTTATGAAATAAATCATTTTAACATGGCATTTGAGCAAATTTAAACAAACAGAATTTTAAACATTTTAAACAAGGATGAAAGTGGCATATTATGAAAGTACATGTAATTCCAAGCATTTTACATGTTTGAATCATTTTAATCCGATGCACGGTTAATGAGTTATTATATGCATGATGTGCAAGGACTTTTCTGTAAAACAGTAATACACTGGATAATGTTAAATTCGCAGCAGTAAAAAAACACATGCGGGCTGAATTAGAGCACGGCTGGGCCAACAGAGATGGACTGGGTGGTGGCTCACATTGGGCCTGAGGCCGGATCCGGAGTTGGGTCTGTGAGGAGCTGGAGCAGGCTGGGCCTTGGGCGCTGGAGGGGAGGCAGCCCAGGCGCGCGCTTGAGCGAGGCGTGGTCAACGGAACGGGCTGAACCGAACGGGACTTGGCGCTGCGGTCAATGCAGGCGGACGATGTAGAAGCAGCGCCGGCGACAGAAACTTGGCGCGAGGCGAGGGACTTGGCGTGACTCCGGGAGGGGCCGGCAACGCGGATCTGGCGGGACATCTCCGGCAAGGCGTGGACGGGGCGGCGGAACTTGGCGCGGCGGCGGAGCGGCGCATGACTTGGCGGGCGACGCAGGTGGTCTCCGGCGAGGGCACCCGTGGCCGGGGACGGTGCCCAACCGGCGGGATCCGGCCGGAACGGGCAAGGGCGACGGAGATGGCCAGCGGCGTCGACCTGCGAAGGGCATAGAGAGAGTGAGACCATGAGAGAGCAGAGAGATGGAGGGGGAGCGACAAAGAGAGAGGAGGGCAGGGAAGGCGGCCTGGTTCTGGTGGTTGTCGGTGTTGCACGATGGTGGAAGAGCACTCGCTCGGGAGCTCCAGATCGAGAGGAGGACAAGGTGCACAGGAGGCGTGCTGACGCTATGAGCTCGGGGAGGCTGGCTGCAGCGGGGAACGAAGGCAGGGGCGCGATGCAGATCGGGCACCGGGCGAGACAGGGAGGAGGAGAAAAAAAAGCGGGGCATGGCGCTGGTTGGTGGGTTGCTGCAGGCGAGAAGGACGCGGGCGCCGGTTGGCTCGACGGGGAATTCAAGGGAGAGGAGGTGGACGGATCGGGATGGATCCCGAGGACGATGGTGAGTGGGTGGCGGCGGGCGACTAGGAGGATGGGACAACTCTCCTCAAATTTAGGGTTGAGTCAGTTTATATAGGCTGGATTTTTGGATAGGGGCTATCTCGTCCCTCCGATCGTAATCGAAATGTCGAGAAAAAAATAGGTAGGGAGTCCAAATAAGAAAACGGAGATGTTTTGTAGATGTTTGGGGATGATCCGGATCCATCGGTAACGACAGAGCGGGTCGGGTTCGGGTAAGATTCGGACACGCACAAGAGGGGTTTGTGCACTGTGCAGAGGAACACGGCGATCGCGTGCAAGTGGGTGGTTGGTCTCAGAACGGTTAACGAAGACAAGCGGTCTGACAATTGGCCAAAAGAGACAAAGAGAGAATCGACAATTATGAACGGTAACGAGTTTTTTGAAAACATATGGATGCGATGCACATGATGCTATGAGATGATATGCGTGACATGAACAAAATGCAAAACAAAAGACAAAAACCCAACCACGGAGGAAATAATATATCGCATCTCCGGAAAAGGCAAGAGTTGGAGTTACGAATATAGAAAGTTGTATCCGGGGCGTTACAACACTCCACCACTACGAGAGGATCTCGTCCCGAGATCTAGGATGGCACCGGAGGGAAAACGGGGGAGGAATAGGTAAAACAAAGTTGGACAAACGAGTGAAACCAAAGAACCTTGAGAGAATGAACAATTTCGAGAAAAGAATACAACGAAGATGAACGAAATTGTAAACACTGCGTTAGCAGAGAAGAACAAAGAACGTGATGAGAACCAAGAGCTTAGGGGACAAGATAGATTTTTAAGCCACTCCGGTTAAAACAAGATAGATTAGGATTAAGAATGATATAATTTGGACAGCACTCCGACGGAAAATAGAAGGAATTAACATGAACTTGAGAAGATGGGATGATACTTGATGAAATCAACAACACACTGCCTCCGGAACTATTGAAAAATGGCACAAGGGGTAAGAAAGATTTCAGACCGCACTCTGGTTGAGGAAGGAGGCAAAACTTGATAAGATGAGAGAGCTCGAATGAAAACATGACACTCCGGTTAAATGGATAAGCAAGGAAAATAACATGATCTCCAAAACGAGATGATGGGTCGAAGAAAAATCACAATGCCTTCGGGACAAATGAAAGAGTGGAATCAAGAGAACAGAGAAGAGAACAACAACTTATATCACACTTGAATTTGAAAGAGCCTCCTTGCAAGAAGGTTAGAATAGAGTTGTTGGAAGACCAACAACGAAAAGAATAAGTTTGTAGTGGGCTTATGGAAACATCTCAACATTATGAGGTGACAACCGACCACTAAAGGAAACAATTGCTTGCTTTAGATCGACGAAGAGATGAACACTTCTTCACCAAGATGATAAAGAGATAACTTGGATCATTGACAAGCACCACAAATAGCAACATTCCTTAGGGAAGGCTTTAGGTGAAATATGACCCAAGATAACTCCAACAAAGGGATTGATGGATTTAAAATACCTCATTCTTGACAACAATATGAATCATGAAACATGAAGGAAATTGTCAAGAGTGACATAACACCACCTCAAAAGATAAGGTAGAAAGAATTGCACTTCGGAATGCAAGAAGAAGAATACTTGAACTCCTCAAAACAAAACATGTGTTGAACACCATGTTTATTTTAGAGTATAGCTTGGCGGATCATAACCTCGAGAGAAGTCTTGAAGAGCAATTGAAGAATGAAAAGAATCCTTGACGAAGCACCATGTAGAGCCTCCATGAAGAACTCAGGTAAATAAAAGGATGATAAAAGAAAGAGAAGTTGAAAACACAATGTGAAGCCTTGCAGTGACAAGATGAAGCTTTGAAATGATATAACCGAGAAAACTTGGAACTCCAGAAAGAAAGATGAACAAATGAAATCGAGAATTTTGATGAACCTCCGGAATAAGGAATTGAACTTACTCGATGAAACAAGAATAAGAATTACATTATGCTGATCCTTCACCAATTAAATTGATGGCAAGCAATGGATTTGGCATACTACTTATTCTCATTGAAAAATGATTACAGATAGAGATATAGCGCAAACTTGAGAAGGTATTGATGGAACCACCGGTGGGATTTGGAAACAACAAATGAATTGATATGATAATGAAGGAAGTGAGATCTTGAACGAACCACCGTAAGAATTGAGAATGAACATAGCAAAGGCGCAATTAACTGATAATAATTAGAAAACGAATAAAGATACTTGACAGAATTTAGATACATGAGAACGAAGAGATCATGAACTGATTAGAGAATACTTGAATGATGCACCGGTAAGATTTGGAGAACGAAAGCTGAAAACTGGAATGAATAATTCTGAGATGATGAGCTGAGAAGAATCAAACTGAAAAGACTCCTGAATTGCTCCGGATGGGTGAAAAGAATTCTCACAATCAAAACAATTATGAGGATGGCACGAAGCTAGAACCATGAATCTTGAAGAGAATGGAGCAAGATTTAAGAGAAACTCTTCTTCGGTCTTCAAAATTCGAGAATGACGACGAGAAACACCACCATGAATTGTTGAGGCACTCCGGAATGAAAATTAGAAAGGTTGAACCAAAGATGAAAAGAATTTGAAAGATCTTGGAGAAAGCCATGACTGATGATAATTCATTCTTACGTCAAACTTCAAAAAGAATTTGGGAATAGCTCCGGGAAAATTAGAAGAGTCAGGTAAGATCTTGGGAAAAGACATGTGGGTTAGGGCCCACTCAAAAGAAACACCGTTGAACGATTTAAAAGATAGATTGTGCCGGTTGAATTAAATGGCTGAATAAGGTAAGACCTCGAAATAGCTAGAATTGATGCAGAGTGGAAACACGAATCTTCAGAGATATCTTCAGCACTCCGGAACAAATGAATAACGAGAGGTGAATGATTAGGGGGGCACTGGCATGAGAAAGCACTTGAAATGAGGGAAAGATATGATCGACAAAGCTTGAATTGAATCCACCGGAGAAGAAAAGAGAACGAAGGATAATAAACTCGAAGCTTCCTTTAGCATCTTCATGAGAATCACCGGATAAGAGCATTGAGGAAAAGAATGAAGAGACTTCACATCCATATGATGGATATTTGATTAAGAAATCTGAGTCCTTGAAGAAAAAGGGGTGGGAGGGTGGGAAAACAAAACAACTTGGGACGGATGAAACAAACACCGTTGCAAAGAACTGAGAATTGATCTCGCGAATGGGGAGAATGATGGGATCATCTTGAAGAGAAGCGCACCGGTGAGAAGAAATTGAGATGACAAACTCGATGATCAAGAAGGATTAGTATTCACATAGAAATATGAGAACACCATTTAGGAAAGGTATGGAATCAACACTTGACATTGAAGCAACTCGAATACCACAAAAACAAAACAAAAACAAAGGATTTGGCTTATGGAATAAGCGGAAACAAACATATGATAGATCCCATATCGTATCATGTGTCTCATTGGAAAGATATCCTCTGAGATACTTGAATTCCCACTTATAAACTCCCAAACTTTCTGGTTATGCAATCAGGTGTTGGGGATACAGGGACACAAAATATATCACCCAAACTAACAATACCTAGATCCAATTGTATCCATCCTTCAACACATAACCAAGAAACCTTCGAAATCGTTTACCTCAACCTTCAAAAGCATCCGTCATACGAGTTATGGCAATACTCTCGAGCTCGCCCGATCTTCGGGTTATCGAGGTTATCTCACCAACAACTGCATAAAAGAGATTTTGATGTCGGCAAAACTCGTATTCCAGAATCGCAACGATAAAATTGTGACGACAACACCTCGGAGCTCAACTCCCGGGACACCGCCACAACCCCTAAATGTCGAGGCACCAAGAACAATGTTCTCGTCACAAAACCATCGGAACGATTCCAAGATACCAGCGTGATCCTAATTTTTTAGTGAAATTTGAGGAAAGAAGAGTCAAAACTTCTCGTCGGAGACCTCACCAGAGCGACGAAGGGACCGAGGAGTAAAAAGAATCCTACTCCGATATATAATCCTAAGACTCAAAACATTTTGTTCTAGACTCAACAACACCAGCAAACAATCAGCGGGGGCTCCTAAGTCGGGATGGCTCGATTACCAACTTAGCGCCCTCGATGCGGCTATATCTCCCACGTGTCGAAGCACGACTTAGAGGCATAACCGCATTGAAAGCAATGTCGCAAGTGAGGTAATCTTCGCACAACCCATGTAATACATAAGGAAAGAGATACATAGTTGGCTTACAATCGCCACTTCACACAATACATGAGTAAAGCATTACATCATACAGATACAATCAAGGTCCGACTACGGAACCAAAATAAAAGAAGACTACCCCAAATGCTACACAGATCCCGATCGTCCCAACTGGCTCCACTCTTGATCAACTGAAATGAAATAACACAATGAACAAGATCTTCATCGAGCTACTCCTTGAGCTCAAAAGGCCACCTGCACGGTTTCATCGGCACATGCAAACTGGTTTTGGAAGTATCTGTGAGTCACGGGACTCAGCAATCTCACACCCGAGATCAAGACTATTTAAGCTTATAGGAAGGACAGAGTTGTGAGGTGGAGCTGCAGCAAGCGACTAGCATATATGGTGGCTACATTCGCAAAAGAGAGCGAGAAGAGAAGCAAGGCACGGTCGTGAAGCTAGTAGCGATCAAGAATTGATCCTGAAACTACTTACGTCAAACATAACTCCAACACCGTGTTCACTTCCCGGACTCCGCCGAGAAGAGACCATCATGGTTACACACGCGGTTGATGTATTTTAATTAAGGTAAACTTCGGGTTTTCTACAACCGGACATTAACAAATTCCCATCTGCCTCATAACCGCGGGCACGGCTTTCGAAAGATAATACCCTGTAGGGGTGTCCCAACTTAGCCCATGATAAGCTCTCGTGATCAACGAAGGATATTCCTTCTCCCCGGGAAGACCCGATCAGTCTCGGAATCCCGGCTACAAGACATTTCGATAGCAATAAAACAAGACCAGCAAAGCCGCCCGGATGTGCCGACAAATCCTGATAGGAGCTGCACATATCTCGTTCTCAGGGCACACGGGATGAGCAAGACGTCGGGTTGGCATAGACCACGATTGCCCGGGGCGCCGGACATCGCTTCGGTTTGGACCAGCAATCGAAGGAGAACTGGCCCGGGGTTTAAAATAAAGATGATCCTTGAGTCTGCAGAACCCAAGGGAAAAAGGCTTAGGTGGCAAATGGTAAAACCAAGGTTGGGCCTTCTTTGGAGGATTCTTATTCAAAGCGAACTGTCAAGGGGTCCCATAAATCACCCAACCGCGTTAGGGACGCAAAATCCGGGAACATAATACCGATATGACGGAAACTAGAGCGGCAAGAGTGGAACAAAACACCAGGCATAAGGCCGAGCCTTCCACCCTTTACCAAGTATACAGATGCATTAATTAAATAAGATATATTGTGATATCCCAACAAGTAAACATGTTCCAACAAGGAACTCCATGTTCCAACAAGGAACAAACTTCATCTTCACCTGCAACTAACAATGCTATAAGAGGGGCTGAGCAAAGCGGTAACATAGCCAAACAACGGTTTGCTAGGAAAGGATGGTTAGAGGCTTGACATGGCAATATGGGAGGCATGATAAGCAAGTGGTAGGCATCGTAGCATAGGCATAGCAAAAGAGCGAGCATCTAGCAAGCAAAGAGAAGTGATTCCGAGGGTATGGTCATCTTGCCTGAGATCCCGCAAGGAAGAAGAACGAGTCCATGAAGAAGACAAACGGACGTAGTCGAACGAATCCTCACAACTCCGGAACGAAACCGAAGCTAACGAGAGAAGCAACCCGGAAACAAACAAACAACATGGTAAACCAACAAGCACAAACATGGCATGATGCACAACCAAGTATGATGCATGTCCGGTTTAAATAGCATGGCATGGCAATATGCACAAACAAAACTACAAGTTAAATGGAGCCAATATGCATCGAGTTGCATATTGGCGAAACACCACATCAATTATTTAGTTCTCTCTTGTTTAAGTACTCAACAAAATTAAATGTTGGTTATCATGGCAAAGGGTGACGCATAAGTAAACTAACTATTTAGGCAAGTTTAAATGAGGCCGGAACAACAAGCAACAATTCCGGAAAATCCTCATGAGCAATATTCGAATTTGGTACTGTTCTGCCTATTACATAATTTTAGAGTTGTTAAACAGGAAAATAAAGTGCACCATGTTAAACTAGGCATTTTTCCACCCCATTTACATATAAAGAACATTAAAAAATGGAGCTACGGTTATTTGGTTATGAAATAAATCATTTTAACATGGCATTTGAGCAAATTTAAACAAACAGAATTTTAAACATTTTAAACAAGGATGAAAGTGGCATATTATGAAAGTACATGTAATTCCAAGCATTTTACATGTTTGAATCATTTTAATCCGATGCACGGTTAATGAGTTATTATATGCATGATGTGCAAGGACTTTTCTGCAAAACAGTAATACACTGGATAATGTTAAATTCGCAGCAGTAAAAAAACACATGCGGGCTGAATTAGAGCACGGCTGGGCCAACAGAGATGGACTGGTGGTGGCTCACATTGGGCCCGAGGCGGATCTGGAGTTGGGCCTGTGAGGAGCTGGAGCAGGCTGGGCCTTGGGCGCTGGAGGGGAGGCAGCCCAGGCGCGCGCTTGAGCGAGGCGTGGTCAACGGAACGGGCTGAACCGAACGGGACTTGGCGCTGCGGTCAATGCAGGCGGACGATGTAGAAGCAGCGCCGGCGACAGAAACTTGGCGCGAGGCGAGGGACTTGGCGTGACTCCGGGAGGGGCCGGCAACGCGGATCTGGCGGGACATGTCCGGCAAGGCGTGGACGGGGCGGCGGAACTTGGCGCGGCGGCGGAGCAGCGCATGACTTGGCGGGCGACGCAGGTGGTCTCCGGCGAGGGCACCGTGGCGGGACGGTGCCCAACCGGCGGGATCCGGCGGAGCGGGCAAGGGCGACGGAGATGGCCAGCAAGCGTCGACCTGCGAAGGGCATAGAGAGAGAGACCATGAGAGAGCAGAGAGATGGAGGGGGAGCGACGAAGAGAGAGGAGGGAAGGGAAGGCGGCCTGGTTCTGGTGGTTGTCGGTGTTGCATGATGGTGGAAGAGCACTCGCTCGGGAGCTCCAGATCAGGAGGAGGACAAGGTGCACAGGAGGCGTGCTGGCGCTATGAGCTCGGGGAGGCTGGCTGCAGCGGGGAACGAAGACAGGGGCGCGATGCAGATCGGGCACCGGGCGAGACAGGGAGGAGGAGAAAAAAAAGCGGGGCATGGCGCTGGTTGGTGGGTTGCTGCAGGCGAAATGGCCGCGGGCGCCGGTTGGCTCGACGGGGAATTCAAGGGAGAGGAGGTGGACGGATCGGGATGGATCCTGAGGACGATGGTGAGTGGGTGGCGGCGAGCGACTAGGAGGATGGGACAACTCTCCTCAAATTTAGGGTTGAGTCAGTTTATATAGGCTGGATTTTTGGATAGGTGCTATCTCGTCCCTCTGATCGTAATCGAAAGGTCGAGAAAAAAATAGGTAGGGAGTCCAAATAAGAAAACGGAGATGTTTTGTAGATGTTTGTGGATGATCCGGATCCATCGGTAACGACAGAGCGGGTCGGGTTCGGGTAAGATTCGGACACGCACAAGAGGGGTCTGTGCACTGTGCAGAGGAACACGGCGATCGCGTGCAAGTGGGTGGTTGGTCTCAGAACGGTTAACGAAGACAAGCGGTTTGACAATTGGCCAAAAGAGACAAAGAGAGAATCGGCAATTACGAACGGTAACGAGTTTTATGAAAACATATGGATGCGATGCACATGATGCTATGAGATGAGATGCGTGACATGAACAAAATGCAAAACAAAAGACAAAAACCCAACCACGGAGGAAATAATATATCGCATCTCCGGAAAAGGCAAGAGTTGGAGTTACGAATATAGAAAGTTGTATCCGGGGAGTTACACGCGCCCACCACGGTAGTACCGCTCGTCCAGCGCGGTAGTACCGCGGAGCCCACGGTAGTACTGCTCCCTATGAGCCGTAGTACCGTGGCCCTCCTACCGAGTACCGTAGTTTCACGGTAGTAGGCACGCGCTACGGTAGTACCGCTCCTCCGGAGCGGTAGTACCGCGTCGGATTTTTGCACTACCACAGTTTCAGCGGAAGTTGGCACGGATTTTTGCACTACCGCAGTTTCAGCGGAAGTTGGCACTACCGTGACTCCCCTGCCTTGCGGTAGTACCGCAAGGGGGAGCGGTAGTACCGCGCAAGCGGTAGTACTGCCCCCTTAGTCAAGCTAGTCCCGCCTGTGTCTTGCTGCCGCTGTAGTACCGTGGTCCGCCACGGTAGTACCCTGCTGCCTCATGGTAGTACCGCTACCGAGCGGTAGTACCGTGCGTCGTGGGCTGAATAAGTGGATAACGGTTGGATTTTTTCCCACGACTATATAAGGGGCATCTTCAACCTCTAGTTGACCACCTCTTCTCTCTCTAAGCTCCATTGTTGCTCCAAGCTCCATTTTGGCCCGATCTCTCTCCCTAGCCAATCAAACTTGTTGATTTGCTCGGGATTGGTTGACAAAGGCCCGATCTACACTTCCACCACAAGATATTTGATTCCCCCCCACTTATCCCTTGCGGATCTTGTTACTCTTGGGTGTTTGAGCATCCTAGACGGTTGAGGTCACCGTAGAGCCATATTCCATTGTGGTGAAGCTTCGTGGTGTTGTTGGGAGCCTCCAATTAAGTTGTGGAGATTGCCCCAACCTTGTTTGTAAAGGTTCGGTCGCCGCCTTCAAGGGCACCAATAGTGGAATCACGGCTCTTGCATTGTGTGAGGGCGTGAGGAGATTATGGTGGCCCTAGTGGCTTCTTGGGGAGCATTGTGCCTCCACACCGCTCTAACGGAGACGTACTTCCCCTCAAAAGGAAGGAACTTCGGTAACACATCCTCGTCTCCATTGGCTCCACTCTTGGTTATCTTATACCTTTACTTGTGCAAGCTTATTTGTGTTCATATCCTTGCTTGCTCGTGTGCTTGTGTTGTTGCATCATATAGGTTGTCCACCTAGTTGCACATCTAGACAACCTTTATTATTGCAAAGTTTAAATTGGTAAAGAAAAGCTTAAAATTGTTAGTTGCCTATTCACCCCCCTCTAGTCAACTATATCGATCCTTTCAATTGGTATCGAGCCTCGTCTCTTTTAAGGACTTTACCGTCCAAGAGTATGAGTTGACGTCGTAGATGATGTGGGGAGCACTCCGTGCGAATCCGACATCATCTACGGAGATGGGGTACCTCGATCTCGTGAGGAATTCAATGTGGCGTTGGACACATTGAAAACTCCATGACGAGCTAGGTCAAGGACATGTTTAAGGAATTCCTAGAAGGGCTTAAACTTTCCACCGCACCGTGAAAGTGGGTGATCCCGCCAACACGGGAGCGGATTCTAACTCCGATAAGGGGAAGCTACTAGTGAGAAAGGCCCTCGTCTAGTGGTAAGAATGGCACCGCATCTTCGCCCATGTGCAACCTCCCGTTTATGGTGGACCGATTCCTTCCACTCATTTGAATCATGCCGGTCCACCACCTAAGATTGATAAAAAGGAGGATTTTGATTCTTGGGTTTATCGTTTTAAGCGTCATTTAAATCACGTGAACACTAACCTTTGGAGAATCATTGAAGAAGGTTTCTATCCGCATGATCCAAGCAACTTTTCTCCTAGAGAGGTCGTGGACCATCAATTCAATGAGAATGCTCTCTTCATCATCCAAGAAGCAATCCTTCCCGAAGACCTCCCTCATCTCCGGCCTTACTCCCGTGCCAAAGATGCTTGGCTCAAGGTGGTTTCCATGTATCGAGGAAGCGCAAGCATTCAACGTTCCAATTATGAAGTGGTCCAAGATGAAGCCGATGAGTTTGCAACGAAGGAAGAAGAAGAACCTCGTGAGCTCTATCGAGAGTAACCAAGCTTGCTGTCTCCTCCGGATCATGGAAGTAAGGACACAGATGACAACTGGATCAAGCGCAAATTTCTCAAGGCAATGATGCCCTACCACAAAGCCATGTCCTCCGTCATCCGTCAATCGATCGACTTCCACACCTTGTCCTCAAGTGATGTGTTGGATGAGTTTGTGGCTATGAGCATATCGGACAAGACCGCCGACAATGCGGTGCTTCGCTCCCAAAGAGCAAATAAGCCCAACCTCGCTTTGAAGGCCAAGATTTGTGTCGAAGAAGATGGAGAGGAGGAAGAAGAAGAGAGCAACCTCGAAGATACTAAGTATGATTATCATGAACACATGGCCCTTGCTTCAAGACAATTTTGGAGCAAGAAGAATTCAAGGCCCAACTTCAACAAGAGCAACTCAAGTGGCTCTAAGGGCAAGCAACGAGTGAGGACGTGTTTCAATTGTGGCAATGTGAGTCACTTTGTTGCGGAGTGTCCATATGAGAAGAGGGAAGACAATGGTGGCAAGCTCATCCGTAAGGACAAGGCCAAGTCTTTCCCCAACAAGAGCAACTTCCCAAAGAAGACTCCTCACAAAGCCTTGGTGGTTCAAGAAGAGTACAATGAGGATGATGATGATGATGAGGATGGTGAATCGGTTGCCATGGCCTCCGTGGCCATTGCAATGACTCCTCGGGTGTCTCTCTTCGGTTCACCCAATGAAAGAATCACCGCCAAGTGCCTCATGGCTAAAGCCACCAACAAGGTAACCCCCAACATCAAAACTACCATCATCAATCATTCTTCTTTGACGGATTGCATTGATGAACATGAGGGGACTAATGTAGAGGAAAATGAATTTGAGATCTTTATGAGTAAACTCAAGGGCAAATCCAAGAAGCACTTCGTTGCTCTCTTGGAACAACTTGGTGAAGCCAATGTCATGATCGAGACTCATGAAGAAACCATCTCTAAGATGGAAGGGCATAGTCGTGACTATGCCGATGAGATTTCGGATCTTTCCAATGCTCTTGAGGAAGAGCGTGGTCTTCGTTTGGCTCTTGAGGAGTCACACAACGATGATCATGCTAAATTAAAGAAAGACCTTGATCATGCTCTTGTTGTGTATCGTGTGCTTAGTTCCGAGAAGGAAAAGCTTGGAGTTGATCTTGCTAGACTCAACGAGGACTTTGACACTCTCGACAAGGCTCACAAAGTCTTGAAGGGTGCTCATGCTAGTCTCAAAGAGTCTCATGATCAACTCCAAGTGAAGCTAACCAAGGAGAAAGCCACCTTTCCTCATATGATATTTATTGATAATGCAAATGCTACTAACCCTTGTTGTGAGCATGTGCATCTTGTTGAGGAGAATGCTAAGTTGAAGGAGCAACTTGAAAAGGGCCTTGTCACATGCATTCAAGGTGAGAAGAACCTTAACGACCTTCTGAGTAATCAAAAGGAAGTTGTGGCCAAGGAGGGGATTGGGTTCGCGCCAAGCCCAAGAGCAAGAAGAAGAATGACAAGACCAAGCAACCTCCCCTCTCAAGCAAACTTTTGTGAGGGAGGGAGAGGTGCTTCAAGAAGAAGAAGAACTGCAAAGGGTGGCAATGTCAAGAAGGACAACGTCATCCCCATGAACATAGTCGACTTTAACCCCTCTTATGTGTTGTGCCGTGCTAGTGATGGGCATGTTTATGCTAAATTTGTTGGTTCTTCTTATGAGTACATTGAATGGTCTATTTGGGTTCCTAAGACCCTCGTTACTAACATCAAAGGACCCATTACCAAATGGGTACCTAAAACCAAGCATTGATCTCTTGTAGGGTTTGCTTCGGTGGGGATCATGGTTGCTCGATAGTGGAGCAACAAATCATATGACCGGGAGCAAGGAAATGGTGGTGGACGTGCAAGAGATTCCATCTATGCCCACCGATGTCGAGTGGGGTGATGCATCACATTCTAAGGTATTGGGTCTCGGCAAGGTTGTCATTTCTCATGATCTTACGATCAAGAAAGTCATGCTTGTTGAGTCCCTTGCATACAATTTGCTTTCCGTTCGTCAACTTCCAGTCATGGGTTTTGCTACTTTCTTTGACATTGATACCGTGGCCCTCTTGTGGAGCAAGACTCTTAAAGTAGCCTTTGTTGGGCATGTCGAAAACGGTCTCTATGTGATTAACTTTTTGGAGCGACCCACTAAGACTGCGACATGCCTAATGGCTAAAGTTGACGTGGGATGGCTTTGGCATCGCCGTTTAGCCCATGTCAATATGAGATCTTTGCAAAGTCTTCTCAAGGGGGACCATGTCCGTGGACTAACAAATGTTAGTTTTGCCAAAGACCGTGCTTGCAGTGCTTGTATTGAAGGAAAGCTTCATGAGAAGGCTCACCCTCCCACGACTATCATATACTCAAAGAGACCCTTGGAGCTCCTTAACATGGATCTCTTTGGGCCACCATCATTTGATAGTCTTGGAGGAAGAAAGTATTGCTTGGTGATTGTGGATGACTATTCGAGATACACTTGGGTATATTTCTTCAAGAGGAAGAGTGAGACTCAACAAACCGTCATCGACTTTGCAAATGAAGCTCAACGTCAACATAATGCAAAGATCTTGACTATAAGAAGTGACAACGGCACCGAGTTCAAGAACTACACCTTGGATGAGTTTCTTAGTGATGAGGGAATCAAGCATCAATATTCTGCACCATACACCCTCAACAAAATGGTGTTGCGAGAGAAAGAACCGGACGTTGATGGATGCGGCAAGGACCATGATGGCGGAGTTCAAGTCTCCATACAACTTTTGGGCGAAGCCATCAACACCGCTTGTCATGCATCCAATCGGCTCTATCTCCGCAAAGGCTTGAACAAGACTCCTTATGAGATACTCACCGCAACAAGCCCAACCTCAAGTACTTCCGGTGTTGGTGTAAGTGTTTCATTCTCAAGAAAGGTGTTCGTTTGTCTAAATTTGAAGCTAGAGCTCATGAGGGCATATTTGTTGGTTATGCTACAAACTCTCATGCTTACCGTGTCCTCAATAAATCCACGGGACTTATTGAGGAGACGTGTAACGTGGAGTTTGATGAGAATAACGGCTCCCAAGTGGAGCAAAGTGGCACTTGTGATGTAGGTGATGAAATTCCTCCCCAAGCCATAAGAAGAATGGGAGTTGGCTTTATCCTATCCATTGAGGAACCCCTTGTGGCCGAAGGAGAAGGACAATGCTCCACTCAAGTGGAGCCATCACCAACCCAAGGCCCACACGCTTCCGAAGAACAAAGTGAAGGCCATCAACCTCATGAACAAGACCAAGGGCAAGATCGTGCTCAAGACGATGATATCACCTCAAATGATGCCCAAGGTCAAGTTCTCTCCCCCGAGCATGCTCAAGATGGAGATCATGCTCAAGACGACGCTCAAGATGATCAAGTGACCCCTCCTCATCTCACCTCCGAGGAGGAATTAGAGCGCGTGTCGCCAAGATTGCTTCCAAACTCACCACCAAAGGCCATCTCATGGAGAATGTGGTTGGAAGCCTAAGAAAAGGGTAAGCACTCGTAGACAATTGGCAAACTATTGTGAACATCACGCGTTTGTCTCTTGTGTTGAACCTCAAAAGGTCTATGAGGCGCTCGAAGACTCGGATTGGCTCAATGCCATGCATGAAGAACTCAACAACTTCGAGTACAACAAGGTGTGGAGATTGGTGCCAAGGCCATCGGAGAACCACAACGTCATTGGAACCAAGTGGATTCTCAAGAACAAGCAAGATGCTCATGGGAACATCATTCGCAACAAGGCAAGATTGGTAGCACAAGGCTACTCCCAAGTCGAGGGTATCGACTATGGTGAAACCTTTGCTCCTGTTGCTCGCCTTGAATCCATTCGTTTGTTGATTGCTTATGCTTCCCATCACAACTTTAAGTTGCAACAAATGGATGTAAAAAGTGCTTTTCTTAATGGTCCCATTAATGAGTTGGTCTATGTCAAGCAACCCCCCGGGTTCGAGGACCCCTACTTCCCGGATCATGTGTATCAACTCGATAAGGCACTCTATGGCCTTAAACAAGCCCCACGTGCGTGGTATGACCACCTTACCGAGTTGTTACAAGATCGTGGTTTTGAAGTGGGGTAAATCGATCCCACTCTTTTTACTAAGAAGGTCAATGGGGAGTTGTTTGTATGCCAACTATATGTTGATGATATTATCTTTGGTTCTCCTAACAAAGCTTTCAATGAGGAATTTGCCGCTCTCATGACCTCCAAGTTCAAGATGTCTTCGATGGGAGAGTTGAAGTTCTTCCTTGGTTTTGATATCAAACAAAGAAGAGAAGGAACCTTCATCAACCAAGCCAAATACACTCAAGACATGCTCAAAAGATTCAAGCTAAGTGATGTCAAGCCGGCTACTACACCCATGCGCACCAAGTGCCAACTTGACATTGATCCCAATGGTAAAGCGGTGGATCAAAAGGTATATCGCTCCATGATTGGATCCTTGCTTTACCTTTGTGCATCTAGACCGGATATCATGTTGAGTGTGGGAATGTGTGCACGGTTTCAAGCCGCACGAAGGAAAGTCACTATGTGGCGGTCAAGCGAATCTTCGATATTTGGCTCATACCCCAAACTTTGGCTTATGGTACCCAAGAGGAGCAAACTTCAAGCTTGAAGGATTTACGGATTCGATTGGGCGGAGACAAAGTGCATAGGAAGTCCACTTCCGAGGGTGCCAATTTCTTGGTTGATCCTTGGTAAGTTGGTCTTCCGAGAAGCAAAGTTGTGTGTCTCTCTCGTCACGAAGCGGAATATGTGGCGGCCGGTAGTTGTTGTGCTCAACTCCTATGGATGAGGCAAACTTTAAAGGAGTACGGTGTCATTTGTGACAAAGTGCCTCTTTGGTGTGATAATGAAAGTGCCATCAAGATTTCTCTCAACCCGGTGCAACACTTCAAGACGAAGCACATCGAGATTCGGTATCATTTCATCCGGGATCACATTAGGCGAGGAGAGATCGAGCTCAAGTATGTCAACACTCAGGATAACCTTGCAGATATATTCACGAAGCCCTTAGATGAAGCAAGATTTCGCGAGTTAAGGCATGAGCTAAATATCATTGATTTGAGCAATGTGACTTGAGCCCGTGCACTCCCCACCACACTCAACTTGTTGTCTAGTTTAGGTGTAGGCATGGACATAGGGGGAGTGTTGTTCTCTCAATGAACTATCCCTCCCCCCATTATGCATAAATCGATCACCTCTTTCACATTAGCCATTTTTTATGGTACTTGTGTTCCAAAGACGAGTTTTGGTCATGGGCCCAAGGATAATTCTTCGCGGTGCCATACCATTCCACTCAAACATAGGTGGCTTCGGCCACCGACCTCTCTCCTTGAGAGTCCTTGTCATTTGGTGGTTTCTTGTTGTCTTTTGCCTCTGGTTTGTGCTAGAGTTTGTGGTTTCTTGTGTGTGAAAAGTTTCCTTGCAAAGGCCCTCTTTTCATTTTTGAAACCTGCGGTGACTTGAGATTCACGGTACTACCGCGGCCAGCTGCGGTACTACCGCAGCCTGCCACGGTACTACCGCTATGGAGCATCGCAGTACTACCGCAACCTCACGGCAGTAATTTTTATCGTCGCCCGGTTGAGCGGTACTACCGCCTCGGTCGGAACTTCCGCCGAGCGGTACTACCGCGATGATACGCGGTACTACCGCGACGGTTGTGGCGTGGGGATAAGGATCGGGCGGGGGAGTTCTAACTCCCATACCCATTTGCTGTCTTCTCCCACGCCGCCTCCTTCTCTCCTTGCTCAAGAACGGGCCGGTGTCTCTCGCGGATCTCCTCCACCGCTGCCCTCCGTGATTCCGACCGGTGGGATCGTTCCCTACCACGTGCTCTTGCTATGGACCCAGGTTTTTCCCCAATTCCCTCTCCTTGTTGATGGTGTTTGGCGTTTCTAGGTTTTGGGGGAGGCTTGTGTGTTCTTGAGATTGATAGGCCTAATCTCTGCAAGAATAGGATGAAGGAGTGTAGTATTGCATAGGATTTATATGTGTATTGTTGTCATGCGCTAGATCTGATCACTGTAGCACCGCCGTTGTTTCGCGGTTCTTTTCAGATTCAAATCGATTGTTGGATCCGCTGCGACGCGGTACTACCGCCCATATGGCGCGGTACTACCGCTTGCACGGTACTACCACCCTACGGGTGCGGTACTACCGCGCTCTGTGCGGCACTAAAGCTCTACTTCTGCTCCAACCACGGTACTACCGTGACCTCGCACGGTACTACCGTGTTTGGAGCAGTACTACTGCTTTAGTGCCGCAGGCAGTGGCAGTCCTAGCATGACTCACACCTATCGCATGCCAACGTTCTCATATGTCTCCTATGTGTTTCTTGTGCTTTATCATGGCCTTTGCATTGATCTTCTTTGCGTCTTTGGTGCTTTGCGTGTGTGTCTCAGGTGGTGGCTCTCGGCGGTCCAATCCCAGCCGTGACACTGGCTCCAAGCATCTGCGCAACCCCGGTGAAGCACCAGAGGGCTCCTCCTCTGCCCCCAAGCGCCATGTCAAGACAACTGCCAACAAGTTCAAGGAGCCCGCCAAGGGCATGGATGAGATGCCCCAATCTGACTACGTCCGTCTCAGGCAAATTGATCCGTATGTGACCCCTCGTTCCTCTGTCAGGGGCTGTGAGCTGTTCTAGAACAAGCATCAAACCAACGTCTATCTGGACGTCATCAAGAACAAGCAGAATACCTATGTGGATGTGAAGTGGATTGACATGCATCACTTGAGGAAGGAGAAGTTCCGTGCCTACTTTGGAGAGGCTCTGGACTTGGTGGAGCAGTTTGGCATTGAGCATGTGATATCTTTTCATCTTGACTATGATCCTGAGCTCATTGGTCAGTTCTTTGCTTCTGTCTACTTTCACCCCAATGAGGAGAGGAGGATGACCTGGATGACAAATGGCCGTAAGCTGACTGCTACCTGGAAGGAGTTCATGGATTTGCTCCAAGTTCCTGATGACGGGCTTGACTCCCTCGTGGGTGTTCGTCCCCATGCCAACCCTGACTCTGCCAACAAGGACAGGCTTGCACCATACTATGTTGAGAAGACACTTCCAAGTGGCAAGATAGGGTTGGTGCTCAACTCTTTTCTAGATATCATGTACCGCATCTTCCGCAACTCCTTGTTCCCCCGCATTGGTGACAAGGACAAGGTCCATGCCTATATGGTGGATATGATGCTCATCTGCGAGGAGGCTCGTGTGTCTCAGACTCAGCCACTTGATATCTCACACATCATGTGGTGTGAGCTTGATTTGCGGTGTTCAACCGCAAGTGCCTATCCGCTGGGCCGTGTCTGTTTCTGCGATCTCGAGGACTTGGGAGAAGATGTTCCCGGTGAGGAGTTCCTTGCCCTCGATGGATTCGCCATGACCCCATCTGCTGCGTGTCAAACCCAACTGGGCCAACACTACTACTCGTGCCGGGCGTATGCTGCTAGGGCTGCTGTTGGAGAGGAGGATCTTGGCCGTGCCGAGAATGTTGATGAGGGCCATGCTGCTAGGCCTTCCCAGAGCTCCTCTATGCCTTCTTGGGCCATGAAGTGAAGGACAAGATGAAGACTCTTTTCTGCATGCAAGCCAAGGGGCGTCTGACTCATGTGGCATCCAAGGAGAGTCGCCGGGACAGGAAGACCTTGAAGCTCTATGGTGAGGATGTGTCTGGCGGTGCGAGGAGCACATCACTCCAGAGGCCGAGTGGATGGCGAAGCAAGGCTACAAGTGGACTGATTCTGAGGAGGACGTCGAGGAGTCCATCCCTGCTGCTGAGGAGTCTGACGGAGAGGGTTGGGACGAGTTCCCTTCTGCTTGAGCCACCGCTTGTGTGTAGGTGTCCTCTCTGCCTTTTTGGCGTCTCGATGCCAAAGGGGGAGAGAGCGTAGGGATTTGCGAGTCTTGTGTCGTGTTCGTGTTTGGTGTGTTTATTGCGTTTTCGGTTGAACCTCGGTTGAATCGTTTGAACCTCGTTTTAGTTGCTTTTCCTTCATATGGTGTAAGACATATGCACTCTATCTATCTTAGCAAGCTTATGTTATATCGTGCTATATCTTGCTTAGATGTTATTCTTCAGACCTTTGTCTCTAAAATATAGGGGGAGTGGTGATCCTAGTACGTGTGCTATGCAGTCCAAAGCATTCATCCAGAGTGCACACATCTAGGGGGAGCCCGTCTATATTTTGGAGAGGAGGGGTTTGCCCTTGCTCTATATTATTGTATCTTTGTGCAAATCCGTGTTGTCATCAATCCACCAAAAGGGGAGATTGTAAGGGCATATTTATCCCGTAAGTGTTTTGGTGATTGATGACGATACTTTTGCGGACTAATCGTATGCTTTGAGTTCCTCAGGTGGTTCATCTCTAGGCTCGAGACGATTCGGTACCCCTCGGAGACTATTGAAGACAGCGTCGTCCTACGTTTCTTTTTGGTGGATTTGAGTCGTAGGAGAGCCGTACTATTAAGAGGGGGTCCGCGTTGGAAAGGTTAGGGCGGAATCAACACGTACACTTGTCCCTCCTTTCCCTGCACTTTGGAGCGGTAGTACCGCATAGCGGATAATACTGCCCCTTAGTCGAGCTAGTCCCGGCTGTCTTTGCTGCTGCCGCTGTAGTACCATGGTCCCCACGGTAGTACCCTTGCGACCTCATGATAGTACCAGCGCCCGAGCGGTAGTACCGTGCGTCATGATCTGAATAAGTGGATAACGGTTGGATTTTTCCCACGACTATATAAGGGCATCTTCAACCTCTAGTTGACCACCTCTTCTCTCTAAGCTCCATTGTTGCTCCAAGCTCCATTTTGGCCCGATCTCTCTCCTAGCCAATCAAACTTGTTGATTTGCTCGGGATTGGGTGACAAGGGCCCGATCTACACTTCCACCACAAGATATTTGATTCCCCCACTTATCCCTTGCGGATCTTGTTACTCTTGGGTGTTTGAGCATCCTAGGCGGTTGAGGTCACCGTGGAGCCATATTCCATTGTGGTGAAGCTTCGTGGTGTTGTTGGGAGCCTCCAATTAAGTTGTGGAGATTGCCCCAACCTTGTTTGTAAAGGTTGATGCGCGCCTTCAAGGGCACCAATAGTGGAATCACGGCTCTTGCATTGTGTGAGGCGTGAGGAGATTACGGTGGCCCTAGTGGCTTCTTGGGGAGCATTGTGCCTCCACACCGCTCTATGGAGACGTACTTCCCTCAAAAGGAAGGAACTTCGGTAACACATCCTCGTCTCCACCGGCTCCACTCTTGGTTATCTTATCCCTTTACTTGTGCAAGCTTATTTGTGTTCCTATCCTTGCTTGCTCGTGTGCTTGTGTTGTTGCATCATATAGGTTGTCCACCTAGTTGCACATCTAGACAACCTTTATTATTGCAAAGTTTAAATTGGTAAAGAAAAGCTTAAAAATTGTTATTTGCCTATTCACCACCCCCCCTCTAGTCAACTATATCGATCCTTTCAACAGCAACACCGGCGCCGAAGAAAATAGTACTCCTGACGACGCTGAAAACAATGAAGACCCTGCTGGAGCAACATTCGAACAAGAGGAACAAGACAACGAGCAAGTTAACCCTGATAAACAGGCCAGGCCCAGTGACCTGGAGGACGATAGTTACCATCCACCCTCCAAGGATGATGAGAGCCTCGTCAATGAGGACTTCATCGTGCCTGAGGCTCCCCTTGAGCAGGAGCGCTTTAAGCGCCAGCTCATAGCTACTGCAAGAAGCCTAAAGAAAAAGCAGCAGCAGCTACAAGCCGATGAAGACCCACTCATCGATAGATGGACTGATGTCCTGGCAGCCGAAGAATACGGCCTCAAGCGCCCAACGAAGAGTTACCCAAAGCGCAGACTGCTACCTCAGTTTGACGAGGAGGCACCAGATCCCTCGCGCAATGCGGAACGACCACCACGAGGTCGGGATAGTGCGGCGGACCGACCACCCCGCGGTTGGGATAAAACGACAACTCAGGCCGAACAACAGCCCGCCCCACCACCTCGTAAACACAAGGACATACCAGCTCGAGACCATACATATGACCTTCGGCAGGACCTAGAGAGTAGAGCAGGACACACCAGATCAATTTACAGATCGCGAGGACGCTTCCCTACTCGGGATGACATCTACCTAATCGGACGCGACAAACTTAATCATACCCGGGCCGATAACCACAGACGGACTTCATCGGAGGTGCGCCGTGACATGGCCCGCTATAGAGGCACCGCACACCCTCTTTGCTTCACAGATGAGGTGTTGGATCACGAATTCCCTGAGGGGTTCAATCCCGTCAATATGGAATCATACGACGGAACAACCAATCCCGCAGTGTGGATCGAAGATTTTATTCTCCACATCCACATGGCCCGAGGAGATGACCTCCATGCTATCAAGTACCTCCCATTAAAGCTCAAAGGACCAGCTCGACACTGGCTAAACAGCCTGCCTAAAAATTCCATCGGCAGCTAGGAGGACTTGGAAGAAGCTTTTCTTGACAACTTCCAAGGCACTTATGTCCCGCCACCTGACGCTGATGACTTAAGTCACATAGTCCAACAACCTGGAGAGTCTGCCAGAAAATTCTGGACTAGGTTCCTAACCAAAAAGAACCAGACCGTTGACTGTCCGGATGCCGAAGCCCTAGCGGCCTTCAAACACAGCATCCGTGACGAACGGCTAGCGCGCCACCTCGGCCAAGAAAAACCGAAGTCTATGGCAGCCCTTACGGCACTCATGACCCGTTTTTGCGCGGGTGAGGATATCTGGCTGGCTCGAAGTAAAAATACAGCCAGCAAGGTAAGCCCCACCGAGGCCAAGAACAGCACCGGCAAGCTCCGGCGCAATAGACACAAATGCCGAAGCAATGGCGACAACACCGATGACACCACAGTTAATGCCGGATTCAGCGGTTCCAAGTCCGGCCAACGAAAGAAGCCCTACAAAAGAAACAGTGAAGGACCCTCCAGCCTGGACCGCATACTCGATCGTCCGTGCTAGATACACGGCACCCCAGACAAACAAGCCAATCACACCAACAGAGACTGTTGGGTTTTCAAATAGGCTGGCAAGTTAAATGCCGAAAACAAAGAAAAGGGATCACAAAGTGAGGACGAGGACGAAGAGCCACGACAGCCCGAACACCTGAAGCGTAAGAAATTTCCCCTCAAGTCAAAGCGGTGAACATGATATCGCTATACACATCCCCAAATGGAAGCGCAAGCGAGGACTTAGGGACGTCTACGCGGTAGAGCCAGTCGCCCCAAAATTCAATCCATGGTCGTCGTTCCCGATCACCTTCGAACGTCGAGATCACCCAACTAGTATCCGCCATGGCGGTTTAGCCGCACTAGTCCTCGACCCAATTATCGACGGGTTTCACCTAACACGAGTCCTGATGGACGGTGGTAGCAGCCTCAACCTGCTTTATCAGGACACAGTGCGGAAGATGGGCATTAACCCGTCACGAGTCAAACCAACAAAGACTACCTTTAAAGGAGTCATACCAGGCGTAGAGGCCCGCTGTACGGGCTCAATCACGCTGGAGGTGGTCTTCGGTTCTCCGGACAACTTCCGAAGCGAAGAGTTAATCTTCGATATCGTCCCCTTCCGCAGCGGCTACCACACACTGCTCGAACGAACCGCGTTTGCTAGATTCAACGCAGTGCCACACTATGCTTATCTCAAGATCAAGATGCCCGGTCCACACGGCGTCATAAAAGTTAATGGAAATACTGAATGCTCCCAAACAGAGGAGCACACCACCGCCCTAGCAGCAGAGGTACAGAGCGGCCTTCTCAAGCAGCACCATAGTACGGCTGCCGAGCCCCTGGACATCATTAAGAGGTTCCGGACTACACTGCAACAGGACAGCACGGCTCGTCAAGAGCTCGATTAGCAATTTGGCCTCTGTCCCAGTCCCGATGAAGTAGTGGCATTAGTACCACGCGTACATAATTACGCACTCAAAATTCCATGGACATCGACGGAGGCACAAGCCAGCCCGGGATCTACAGTTCGGCTCGACCGATCCCGGACACACATATAACTTTACTATTTCCCTTTTTTGCAGGTTTCTCTTATGCGGGCCTATTTTGACGGCCCGATTTATGGTCTTGTCAAAGGACAAACACACCGGATCGACATGGAGCACAGGCGTACAGGGACAGCCCTAGAGGCCAATCCAACGATTACTCTATCTGTTTTTAGGACCCACGCGCAGCTCGCCTTTAGTTGTGGCATGTCAAATAGCCGATTGCTTATGGCATTACTTTGTACCGATGCGCTTTGACGCATTAATCCAACTATAATGGAAACAGTTCATGGTCCAAGTTCAAGGGCCCCAGATACCATCTCTGTTCTCCTTCTGTTTTCCTTTCAATCACTTATTTCCTAGCAACGTACACTCTGGTACGTTTCATATTTGCCAGGGGCTCCTCATCGCCCCATAACACGGCAACAAAGTCCGAACACTTCTTATAGAGAAGTTCGGCACCTCGAATTTAGCATTATATGCATTGGCTCTGAATCATGTCTTTGGTCAATAGTTGGGTTGCCCGGCTCCTGTGCTTGCTACCCTACGTTCCGCAAAATCGGCTAGGGTAGTAAAGGGAGAACTACTGCGATTGTGCCCTGGCCTTGACCAGATGAGCGCCTCAGTAGAGAAAGCAGAAAACTGACTATCATGATATGTCGAGAGCCGGTCAGCTGTTCGAGGGTTACAAATCATTGGAGATTTTTCCCGCATTATGCGAAAGA
Source organism: Aegilops longissima (assembly GCA_021605205.1). Classification (NCBI taxonomy): domain Eukaryota; kingdom Viridiplantae; phylum Streptophyta; class Magnoliopsida; order Poales; family Poaceae; genus Aegilops; species Aegilops longissima. Next base: position 532,980,400 of record CM038681.1, on the reverse strand, counting down.
TCGACACTTCCCGATCAGATGCTGACAGCACTCTGGTTTGAACCAGGGGTTGCGCCCACGCTTTATTATAAAACTCCTATGGCTAAGTGGGGGTGTTTAAGCCGTATAGTCTGATTGCCTTGTTCGTTGCGCTAAAAAACTCCTTCAAGGATCGTATAATTGGATCACGATTGTTTAGATTCCATCCAGAACACCTCCGTACTACCTACGTGAGGGCAGAAGCCGACGACTGGCCAACCCTCAGATTACATACAACATGGCCGCACAGGAGGAAACAATTAAAAGCATAACAAAATTACATTACAAAACAGGCTTTGTTTTCATAATACAAGGCAAAGGCAACATGAATACATTTATTCAAATACAATGTCCTGCGAACATTGTGCTGCCGCAAGGCGAGACCCCTCCAGGACATCCGCAAAATACCGTTAGGGTGTGCGGTGCTCCTTGCCCTCCGGTGTCCCTCTGGCAACCTCGACGGCGTCCATCTTCGCCCACCACATCTTGCAATGGGCGAAGGCCATGCGCGCACCTTCAATGCAGGCCAAGCGCTTGACGACGTCCAGCCGAGGACAGGCGTTCACCATCTACCTCACGAGTCCGAAGTAGCTGCCAGGCATAGCTTCGGCTGGCCATAGCCGGATTATCAAATCCTTAATGGCTAGTTCGGCCACCCTATGCAGCTCCACCAATTGTTTCAGCTGATCGGTGAAGGACACAGGATGCTCTGGCGCCGCATACTGCGACCAGAATAGCTTCTCCGTAGAACCCCCTCCTTCGGCTCGATAGAACTCCTCGGCGTTTGATACACTGTGTGGCAAATCCGCAAAAGCCCCTGGGGAACTCCAAACCCGGGTTAGTAAAAGGTACTGCTTCTCCGCATACTTGCTTTGCATCTTAAATGCCTTACCCGCCGTGATCTTCTTGACCTCCTGGATCTCCTGGAGGGCGGCCTGGGCCTCATTCCGTGCGGTCTCCGTGCTCTGACGAGCCTTGGCGAGTTCGGCCTCTTGAGCCGACGCATCATGCTCCAAGGCCTCGCATTTTTTCACCGCATCCTGGAGCTCCTGCTGGACTTCTTTGACCCGGGCCTTGAGCTTCTTACGGGAGGCTTGCTGCTGGACAGCTTTCTCCTCGGCCTCGCCCAGGGCCTTCCTCAGGGCCTCGACCTCGGACGCGGCTCCTGCACATATTACGACACCGCGGTCAATATACAACGCTTATTCTTTCCGGACACATAGCAAGTCGTCATTCACCTTGCTTCTCCTGGAGCCAAATTTTAACCTCGCCGAGCTCGTTCTCGGTCCGCTCCAGCCTCTGCTTGATCTGAGACTTGGCAAACATGCGAGTTTGCGACCAAATGATGCTGCTCATTGATACATATTAAGTTAGTCTCCTATAACAAAGGATTGATCCTCTGTCCGGTTCTTCTCACCGAACACCGGACAATGTCTCAGAGACTCTTGTCTACAGGGTTTTCTCTTTCTTACCTTGAAACACATCAACAGTTCTTTGCGAGCTTCATCCAGTCCACTCTTGGCGGATCGAACCTTCTCGATCACCGCACTCACAAGGACACGGTGCTCGTCCTGTGCAGGCGCCTCGTAGCGCCTCCATCAGGTTATCCGGCGCCCCTGGATGGACAGGGGCCACCGGTGGAAGTGGTGCACCCCCCCCCCCTCCTTCAAGGGGGGCTGCTCACCCGACTCCGGAGCCATATGAGTCTCCGGAATCGTGTTCGTGAGGCAGGTGGATCTGACCCTCTTCGCCAGTCTCCATGGGGATCGGCTCCCCCATGTGTCCGGCAGTGGAGGTATCGCCTTGTGGCGCCTCCCGGACAGCGTCCTGGGCTCCTCCCTGGTTCGGAGCGATCCTCCGGGACAACACTTCAGTGTCGTCCCTGGCCCCGGGAGAATAAGTAGGCGGTGGCGACATGCTCACCATCTCCGACGGAGCCAACGAACCTCCAATTGAGGATCGCTGGATAAGGTCGCAGGCCAGACTGCAATAGTACAGTTAGCTATATCAAAATAATGAAGAGGAAGGGCCGGATGGGCGCATGAGCGAGCAATGTCACTTACGATGCGGCCTGGGGGTTAGTGCGGGGGCGTCGTTCCGGACTACTGTCAACGTCCCACACGGTATTGACCGCTGGGACGCCCTTCCCCTTCTTGGGCGTTTTCGCCTCCAGATGCGCCGAAGCTGCCCTCTTCTTCCTCATCTCCTCAGCGGGAGGGTTGTTTTCCTCTTTCTCCTCCTCTTCCTCTTCATTGTCCTTAGGTACAGAGGAATGAGCTTCGTCGTCTTCGGACGTCACGTCCGAAGTGCCCTTGCGACGGGGGCCACTCTTGGCCCCCTTGGCCTTCTTATTGGCCTTCCTCTCCGGCGCCTTATATGCCGCCGGTACCAGCATCTTCGCTAGACGCGGGATGACCGGTTCTTCAGGCAGCAAAGCCGGACACTGGATCCTCTTCGCCCTCTCCATCCAGTCCTGAAAAAGCAACAATAAAATTTCAGGCATCATCTTTGAAACAAACAAGTGGAGAATGCATTAAAAATGGCATACCTCGCTAGCGAGGTGTTTAGCGTCGTGCCCGCGATCTGAGTCTGCGGCCGGCGGTTTCTCGTTGCCCTTAAAGAGCAACCTCCATGCACCTTCGTGTGTAGTCTCGAAGAGCCTCACCAGGGTCTGGTGCTTCTTCAAATTGAACTCCCATAGAGGGCGGCTTCGGCACTGGCACGGAAGGATCCGGCGAACTAGCATCACCTGGATCACATCAACGAGCTTGACGTTCTTGGTTACCATGCTTTTGCAATGCTATCATCTCGTCAGGTGAACACTAGCCCGAACTCTTCTAGACCCAGGAGGTGAGTCGCATAGGAGCGCTGGAGCGAAATTCGGCAGCTGCGGCCCAGGTGGTGCCACGAGGTTCTGTGATGTAGAACCACTGCTTCTGCCACTCCTTTACCGTGTCCACAAAAGTACATTTGGGCCAGGAGACGTTGGACAGCTTGCTCACCATGGCTCCTCCGCACTCCGCATGCTGGCCATCCACCACCTCCGGCTTCACGTTGAAGACTTTAAGCCACAGCCCGAAGTGGGGTTGGATGCGGAGGAAGGCCTCACACACGACTATAAACGCCGAGATGTTGAGGAAGGAATTCGGGGACAGATCATGGAAATCTATCCCGTAATAATACATCAGCCCGCGGACAAAAGGGTGGAGTGGAAACCCTAGCCTGCGGAAGAAATGGGGGATGAACACTACCCTCTCGGTGGGCTTCGACGTGGGGACGACTTGTCCCTCGGTCGGCAGGCGGTGAGTGATCTCCTTCGCCAAATATCCGGCCGCCCGAAGCTCAGTAATGTCCTCCTCCTTGACGGAGGAGACCATCCACTTGCCCTGACCTCCGGATCCGAACATGGCCGCTTGAGTGGAAAGGAGATGAGAACTTGGGCGCTGGAGTTCGAGATTGGAAAGGCGGAGACGGAGAGAGGGTGTGAGAGAGGAAGAGGGAATCGTTATCCCCTTATAAAGGCAGCGAATATTAAACGCCTCCTCACTCACCTTAAGATTCGCCTATTCCCAAGGGTTGTATAAACGGCACGGTTGGGTTACCCATGCCCGCATTGATGAGAATCCCGCGATAAGGGGACACGATCTCTGCTTTGACAAGACGTGCCAATGGCAACCGCGTCTCGGGACGTGGGGCGTCGAACAAGAAAGCGGTTTGGAATTATGGCCAGTTAGATGTAATGTCGTGCTGCAAAAAGTTGTCAGCGGATAGAACTCATGTAAAAATATATGCTCTTTGCGGTTGTGTATGGTGTGTGTGACAAGTCCGGATTCTATCATCGCATCCGAAGACCATCTTGGAGTTCGGAAAGGGGAACCCGCCTTGCAATGCTGAAGACAATCTGCGCGCCGGACTCCTTGTCATTGAAGCCAGATTCAGGGGCTCTTGAGGAGTCTGGGTGAGGGTCCTCGGGCGTCCGGCACATTTATCCATGGGCGGATGATGGGCTGTGAAGACATGAAGGCCGGAGACTGTACCCGTGTCCGGATTGGACTCTCCTTGGCGTGGAGGGCAAGCTTGGCGACCGATTATGAAGATTCTTTCTTATGTAACCGACCCTATGTAAACCCTAGATCCCCCCGGTGCCTATATAAACCGGAGGGGGTAGTCCGGAAAGGATATACTCATTACCATAGTCATACAGGCTAGACTTCTAGGGTTTAACCATTACGATCTCGTGGTAGATCAACTCTTGTAATACTCATAGTCATCAAGATCAATCAAGCAGGAAGTAGGGTATTACCTCCATAGAGGGCCCGAACCTGGGTAAACATCGTGTCCCCCGTCTCCTGTTACCATCAATCCTAGACGCACAGTTCGGGACCCCCTACCCGAGATCCGCCGGTTTTGACACCGACACTCCCCTTTATCCAACAAGTTTCTATATTATAGGAGATTTGGTCCAAAGGAACATCCTAAAATCAGGTCTCCTTTCTCCAGTAAATTATCGATAATCATTAAAAAATAGTCCCGACTGAGGTGGAGTTGCATCCTTCCAATAATATCTAAATTAGTACCGACAACCATCCAATAGAAATTTCACGTCCGTATGCCACCGACGTCGCATGGCCATTGTGCCCTCTGTGCCTCCCCGGCTCCGCTTGGATATGCCCCTCTGCAGACCGTGACACCCTCGTGCTAGAGAGAGAGAGAGAGAGAGAGAGAGAGAGAGAGAGGTGGAAGGTGGGAGGGAGGTGTAGGGTGGGAGAAAGAGAGAGGGGGGAGGGGGGAGGGAGGGAGACAGATTTCCACTAACAAGTGAGCAACATATGTCAAGTTGGATACTGGGGTGAGTCATTGGGGATCTGCTGAAGGAATACACTCAATGACCACCTATTGGGATGATTTATAGGGGAAGTACTGGAGATGCTCTAAGTAATGCAAATTCCTAGCGTAATAAAGGTTTTTGAGACAATAGAATATTGTGAACCCTAGACACCATAGTTTTGCAATTAGGGTTTGATTAATAAGAGGCACCTAGATTTTCTCCTCTACCTATCGACGCCCTAGGGTTTCCCTGGTCTTTGCCAGTTGTGGCGGTGGGAGGATGGGGAAACCACGGATCTGATAGTCCTAGTCCGTGTCTCGTAGGGTCTTTGAATTCTTTGTTGCTAGTGAAGTTGTGGCATCGAAAGTGGGAATAATGGTTCATTGGCTTTCACCATGTTGATGTCCATCCTTGGAGTGGTGTTAACATGTTGGAGGATGATGTAGATCGTCACACACTCTGGTCTTGTGCGAGTAGTGCTTTTCTTAGAGATGGCATCCTGTGGAGGGGAAGGCGTCGCTGTGTCTTCTTTTGTCTTCTAGTTTCCATCTCCGTAGGGCAGCTCATATGATAATTGTACTGAAGAACAAGGGAGAGAGATTGTAATCTAGCTACTGTAATGCACCCATAGTTCAAGGAGGACTACTAACACATAGGCATGGTGGTATCAAAGACGGTGAAGATGGCTCCGATAAAGGGTTCACCCTCCGGAAGAGTACCTTCGAAAGCTATAATTTCACTTTTCCCATCAATAGCTTTAGCAAGAGCATTTACAACACGACCCAAGTAAGCCTCACTACACTATGGGAACAGGTAATTTGCCGTATGTGGATCACAGATGGCATAGACCTAAATCCAGACGGCAAAGATTTTGCCGTCAGGAAGCAGACGACAAAGATATGTCGGCAAAGAATACTTTGTCGTCTGCTATTTGTTGGGATGACGACAAAGAGTTTTGTCGTCAATCAATACAGTTTGCCATCAGCGTACAAGCCAGACGGCAAAAAAAATGCCAACTGACGGAACAACCACGCTGACGGACGGCGTCAAGTGCTTTGTCGTCAGCCGACCAACCAGGCAGACGGCAAAATCTCATTCCTTCGCTGTCGCGTGTGGCCCAGTCAGTAAAACGACAAGGCTTTGCCGTCAGCTTGTCTTAGCCCAGTTGGCAAAATACAACGTCATTGCCGTCAGCGGGGACAAGGCCCAGACGACAATTCACCCATAGTCTAAGGAGGACTACTAACACATAGGCATGGTGGTATCAAAGACGATGAAGATGGCTCCGATAAAGGGTTCACCCTCTGGGAGTACCTTCGGAAGCTATAATTTTGCCTTTCCCATCAATAGCTTTAGCCAGAGCATTTACAACACGACCCAAGTAAGCCTCACTATCACGGGTATCTGAGTAATTCTTCATGTTGCTTTTACAAAACTTCCCTCTTTTATCATCAAACCATCGCCCATTAATACAATCCCAACATCTTTGGATTCCAAATTCAGAGCAATACCCCTAGTACCTTCTGCAAATTCGACTAATTCACCTGACATTATTTCACCAAGACCTATAATACGAGCAACCCCCCCCCCCCCCCCAATACGTTTGCGTCAAGATTGGATCATCTCGGAACAAAGAAGTGGTAGTAAAAGAATCCTTGATAATTCCTTTTGATGGTTTCGGGTCAATAAAGGCGATGAAAGAAAGAGGTAGTGGAGAGGTGCCCTGTGGGGCCCACACGACCTCATGGCATGACTAGGGGCCTAGTCGTGTGGGTGCCACAGGGATCTCTCTACTGGTTGTTGGCTCCCCTGGCTTGATCCAGATCCAAAACTTTGGGATATTTTTCTTCCAAATTTTTCCAGCTCCCGAAGTGATGACTTTTTAAAATTCCCCAAAACATGAAAATATAGCAAGTGGCGGTAGGCACTGGATAAATAGGTTAGTACAATAAAATTGATAAACATTATGCCAAAGTGATGCAATTACGATATAAATATAACATGAAACAAGGAAAAATTATAGACACATTTGAGATGTATTAGCATCCCCAAGTTTAATCCCTGCTCGCCCCCAAGCACGTAGATGATAAATAAATAAGTTTTGATTGTGAATGTTATCTTACATGAACATGATCAACCTGACATAATTTATGTTTACCTCAAAAGAATAGGATGCAATGCAATAGTCCATAACTGATAGTAGGTAAGTAACACCAATATCAATGTTCAATCAATGTTTCCATCATCGTTGCTTTAGAAAAGATGTCAAGATCATATTGGAAACATAATATTACTTGGTCTTCATTGCATAATGGCAATCTTATCATAAACCAATCCAAATAAACCAAGTTACTTTGATTACGCAATACCATGCACTACACAATACCCATGCAATACTTGGGAGTGACAATTGAGAAAGTTAATGGAGTTGAAAGAAAATCCTGGATTAATAAAATCACTAAAAAGTTGAAAAAAAATCACGTATTTGAAAAAAGTGTGCTAGAAAGTTAGCAAAAATTGGAAAAAGTTCGTGAATTTGGAAGAAGTTCAAGAAATTTGAAAAATATTCACAAATTTTAAAAAGATTTATAAATTTTAGAAAAGTTCATAAATTTGAAATGATCTTCAAAAAATTTAAGAAGGAAAAATAAAAATACAAATAAGAAGTAAACAAGAAAAATAAAAAATAAAACATAGAAAACTTAGGTGGAAAACATAGAAAAAGAAAACAAAATGGGCAAAATATGGGCCGACCCACCACTACACCAGCGTAAGGGGGTGCCGGTTGGCGAAATAGCCTATAACCAGCGTTTATGCCGCGGAATAGGATCCGGGCCTTCACAGTGCCTAGAAAAACAAGCACGATCCAATACTTGTTTGCTTCTCCACATGGAAAAACGGCTTCAAGCATTAGTTCGCCATGCTGCAGGAAAAACCATACCCTATTTCTCACACATTTCAAAATGTTAAAAATAAATTATTCAATTTAAAAAACAGTTATAAATTTTAAAATTCAAAAAACATTTCAAGAATTTAATAAATATTTGTGGTTTGCTAGAAGATGCTCAGGAACATTAGAAAATGCTGATGAATATACTAAATATATAAACTGTTCTGGAGTTTAAAAAATGTTCACAAATTAAAAAATATTTATAAATATAAGAAATGTTAGTGAAATTTTGAAATCTACATGCATATATGAAATGTTCACGAGTTTAAATGAAGTTCACAAAATATAATTTTTCCATGAATTTAAAATATTCACGTACTTCAATAAGTAAACCAGAAAATAAAATAATAAAGCAGGATAGACACCTGAAGAAAGAAAACAAAATTCAAGGAAAATAAGTATGCTGCATGAAAACCGGAGAAAATGAAAGAAAGAAAACCGACGCTAAGTGACGCTAAGAATGCGGAAGCTATGGATTAGGACGGCCCATCATCGCCCATCTCTAAGCGAAGAATAGAAAAGGATAGCCATTCTACACAGTGAGCATAGAATGGGAAATACTTCGTTCTTTTATTTCATTCATTTGGTCTTTGTTTTACATTTTCATGAACCATACAATGCTTGCGGCAAACCTTATTCTCCTCAAAAATCGCCTGAAAGAAAATTTGGCTGCTAATGCGGCCCATGGTTCGTTCTTTTGTCTACTGTTTTACATTTTTCTCATTTTTTGTATTATTATTATTATTATTATTATTATTATTATTATTATTATTATTATTATTATTATTATTATTATTATTATTATTATTATCCTTTCTCTATATTTTTAAATTTTTGGCCAATAATGAAAATTTATTTTAAATATGTGAACGTTTAATGTGTGGTATCATGAACATATATTTATACATATGAATATTTTTTCTCAATACATAAACATCTATTCTGCGAACATGTTCTATCGGACTTTTTTTGCTGCTTTTCTTTGCGATGCTTACTTGCCGAGTTTTCCTAACTTAGAAAAAAACTTGTCGAGTTTTCCTCCCTTTTTGTTTCGGAAATGTATTTTAGATATTTATATTTCTTATTTGCAGAAAAGGCAAACTATATTAAGATTCCAGGACTACAGAAACACCCATGTGAAAAGTAAAATTTAGAAGAGATCCCTAGGATTCCACCACCATCTTCGGCCTCCAGAATTAGTGGATGACGCGCCGCCGCAACTGCTCCATGCTAGCGCCGACCAAACCTTTTATTGTCGCGGACGAGAAGTCATCAACACTTCATCCCTAAAGGACCAGCACCCCAAAATCAAAGTTGACATTGGAATCAGAGAACACCACTGGCCCGGGATTTGAGCACCGCCTCACATCCACCCTCATTCCATAGTTGAAGAAAAGGAAGGGAGGCCAAGCATCAAGTCATGGTCATCACCCACGTAGCCACCAACCCCCATATCAACACCAGAGCAACCAACCAGAGCGCCATCCTGCCGCTTGTACTAGCCCACATGCACCCACTGTACCTGCATAAACCACTAGATCCAACCAGGTATGCCAAGACCAAACCTTCACGAGTCCTCCATCGTTGCTAGAAGCGCTGCTGGAACGAGGACTAGGAGTGAAGGATATTATCCTGTCTTGAGGGCACCACCGCCACCTCGCCGCCTTGAGCTCGACACAAATCCTAAACAGACACGCAGTTATAAGAAAAACAAAGCAGAATCCCTCCCGCCAGCAGGACTGGGATCCACCTTTACCTCCATGGCCCCATGGCCATCGAAGACGAGGCGATCCGGCGACGGCGTAGCCGAGAGTCGAAAGCACCTAGTTGCCTTTTGGTTCACCCAAGAGCAAGATGAGGTAGCAAGACCGTACTATCAGAATTAGTGCAGAATAAAATGTCTATGTTTATATCCTTGCAAATAAATTTAAAAGGTTTAAAAAATTAAACATTGAGTGGCCACTTTCTCATCAGATATAGAACATTTATTCTGGAACCCATTTTTCTAAACCTTTTGCGAGAATATTACATTATGGCAAGCCCTTTGATGAGACCCACGTACAGGTACAACTACTTATGTCGTCATCACAATATTCCGAGCTCTCTGGCAATTCCTAGACGCCCCTCCACAAAGCCTACTCGATCAGCTCGTTGCGTCTTCTCCCTGCCAACGAGACTACTTCAACTCCGTCCCCATGCTACTCCCGTTGAAGGGGATTCCTACTTATTTTTTACTAGGCACCATATCCTTCAGAATATAGCCCCCACCCATGCGCCGCCCTTTTCCGGCAACACGGAGGCGAACCCTAGTCGCCGCCGCCTCCTCCCTCCCTTCCTTTCTGTCTCACCACCCCGGAGGCGCCGTCGACGAAGCCGGACATGCTCTAGTAACGACGGTAGCGGGTCATTTCTCCTGGTCGGCTCCCCTGCGCGCGTGGCCGCCAGGTCGTGTTGTGCTCGCTGTATGAGGATGCCTAAGCCAATGCTACTATGGTCGTCGGTGTGCGGTCGTGTGGCGCCTGTACTGCGGTGTAGTGGTGCGTCACGGTCGGCAAGAGGTGGTGGTAGCGGGCAGCTAGGGCTAGATCTGAGCTCGTGCGTGCCCATCATGGCGGTGGCCTAGGCTATGGCCGTGATGGTCGCAGCGAACTGGTGCCCAGAGGTGGTGCCGCTAGATGTGGCAACACGGAGATGCGTTGGGTGGACGCGAGGTGGCGGCTCGGGCCAGGCCAATCATGTTCGTACGGGCCGCGGTGGTGACGAGCCCGGTCTGGGCACTGGGTTCTCGGGTGGTGCAGCGGCATCACCATTCATGCTCCGACCAGGAAGGAAGGGGCGGCCGACTCTAGATCTAGTGGTGAGTGCGTCCGGCGTGAGGTCCCTGGCGCATGCGCGCCTTTCTTCGGATGAAAGTCTGGCTCTTAGTCGGTGATGGCAACTCCTGTGAATGTTGCTTCCTTGTTGAAGGCATGACCGAGAAGTTTTCACACCTGTCCTACTCTAGAGATATAGTCTCCAAATGAAAACTGAGATCCGCTCGTCGGACCAGCGATGGCGACACTCTTGGCGTCGCTTCTTCGATTGAAGGATCGTTTTGGATATTTGACCTCTTGGGAAAAGCACCTTGTCTGTGGTTGAGTGGTTGGCCGGGAGCTTCCAATGGCGAGATGTCCATGGTGGCGCATCAAGTTGTGGCCAGCAGTTGGCTAGCGGTGTTGTGCGATTGGAGCACTCTTGACATGCAGGCAGCGCAACAAGTCAGGTTGATCGTCCTCTCGGGATCAGAGTGGTAGATGCATGCTCCTCTCTCAGATGTCTTCTCTCTTCGGCGTTGAGAAGGCGTCCTACATGCTTGTGGTGGTCATCGTCAATACGGAAATGGTCCTCTTGGGTGAAGTCCCGTTAAGTTGAAGACGTCTGGCCGCGAGTGTGGTTGGCAATGTACGATGACACCGACCTCCTCGGCGATGTGCCTTTCTGTTTGTATTGTGTTGGCTCTGCCTTTTGGCATTGTATGTCTTGTGTGTTTTAGACTTTGTTTAGCTAAATGTTGTGAGTGGTGTGTCTTTTGTACAAGTTTTCGCTTGGTTTTCCTTAAACTAGATGACCCGGTTGCGCCAATGGCGCAAGAAGCGAATTAGAAAGAATGTTAGTAGTGAGTAAGTAGGAGATGTAACTGAAAATATAATGTAATATGGATTGTGTTACATCATGTATTAACCATAAATCATGAAATCAATACCAGAGAACCAAATAATGTCACCACCTCTATACTAACAACCAACATTTTAGTATAAGGAGTATCACATGAGTGTTTACTTGCACATGAGTATCACAATTACAACTAAAGAGGCATTGTCCTCACTGCTGTCCGTCAGCCCTTCACAAGGAGAGTTCCAAGCCTCGCAACTTCTTCCTCCAGCTCTGCACATGACCTCAGCTACGAACCTCGTCCCTCAGCTATGATTATTTCAAGATGAAATCAACATGCTATTTCTATCACATGGAACATGTTCAGAATTTAGTCAGTCTCACTAATCTTTCAGCTACAAAGGCAGAAAGAAAAATGGCATGATCAATAACTAAAAAAAATGGAACAATAATGCTTGTAGCATTAAAAAACCGAGAAAGTGAATTGAGGACAACAGAACAATTATTTGTAACAATGACAAGCTTGGCTGATGCAAAACGATCACTCTGAAACTATATCTTTAGAAACAAATTAAAAAGGAACAAAATAATCTAATACTCCCTCCCCAAAATAACGGTCTCAACTTTGTACAAAAACATCATGTATCTTTAGGACCAATTTTTAGACCATGGTACCACATAAATCAAGAATTAGACATATCAGATTGCAACGTATTCATGGTCAGTTACGCCAATGGCGCAAAAAGCATCGGTCAGCCAGGTTTTGAAAGCATGTGTATGCAATTGTTTAATTCATACATATGATGGTAGATAAAGGGGCAGCAATGATATTACTTGATGATAGCATATATTGATCTTGTAGTGTTGATACATATTGTTCTAAGAAATTTACAATGAGCATAAGCAAATAGAAAATACATAGTGTTTTAAGAGAACCCAGTGTTGATACATAGTATTTGACCACAGACCTTTGCTGCTCGGAGATCTAGTTCGACCGAAGAAGCAACCAGCGTAGAGGAGCTCCAAGAAGATAAGATGGGATGAAGAAGGCCCAGCGAACAGAAGAGATGGCTTGGGGGCCCCGGGGAACTAAAAGAGTGGGTTGCGGCAGATATTTCCTCAGTTGTGAGAAGGCTGCTAACCCATAAGAGAAACGGGCCATGCGCATGCTTTCTAGTAAGTGGTTGGGCGAAAATACGGCGTAGGAAATTAATCAAGTTGGCCTTCTTCATTTAGTGAAGCGCTTGGAATAAAAAATATACAGGAGAGGAAAACATTTTGTAGGAGCGAATATGAGCCTTGCAATTCCACACCCATTTTATGAAAAAATGCTGCCATTGTTATAAAAGTAAGATCAGTGCTTTTCTACCTCTTTTCGGGTCAACAAAAGGTACACTCTTGTTTTGCGTTAGACCAAGATACACTTGGAGTGCAGTATAAGTTACTTGAACACTTGGAAAAGTAATATCAAAATTGTTTGAATGCATGAAGACTGGAATCAAAAATAACAGGCGACAAAACATAAGTAAGCACTCATTGATCAGTCGGTATTAGGTTGTGAAACAAGAGCATGCAAAAAGAAATGAAGAATAAATTTTGTAAGCATTTTATGATAATAGATGTAGCCTCATTATACCGGCCATTGAAACGAATCACCAACCAAGATCTTTAATTTTTTTTATGAATGCTTGTTGGGTTTTAAAGAAGGGTGAAAGGAAGCTTAGCAGAAGACGACGCCTAGCCTGTGAAGTAGATAGACCAAGGAGGATAGGTTGTAAATGAGCACGTTCAGCAGTACCCAAAAATCATTGAAGCAAGCAGAAGACACAAGAAGCCTTGCACAGTACAATGATTTTGAGAAGAGTAGAAACTTCATAAGCAAAAGGCATAAGAAGGCATCCACATCACAACAACATTGACGATGATAGCAAGTTGCATGGGCCAGCGATATGTACAATGATCAGAAATTGTCATAAGTAAGGAGATAAGGTAGGAAGGATATATAACGGCAATATCTACAATGCATAGTAACTGGTTTGTTCGAAGACATAAAAAAGGATGGTGTCATGACAGTGGCTTGGCATAGTTTTGCAGGGTGCTCAAAAGTGCAAAAAATATATCAGACGCATGCTCAAAAGTGTCCTGGAACGACGATCTTCAGACCCGACAGCTAAACTGTTGCTGCGACGCAGAAGAGCTGAAAAGCTCTCTTGAAGAGCATATCCATCTAGAAGACAACATAGCTTGATAAGCAAGCAGAACATAGAAGATATCCTGAGGAAGAACATGAAGTTTAGTCAGGAATTGATCCCGGGCACCAGTGATCCCGAATGAACAGTAAAATCCGAAAAAATAGTAAAAAAATTCAAAAAAATCTGAACTTTTTTGTCAAGAAACTTTGATGTTTTTTCTACATGCGTGCCAATTTTCGTGATGAAATGACATTTGTAGAGGTGTTAGCAAAAAAAAACAAAATCATGCTCCAAAAAAACTGTTTTTGGAAGCATTTTGGAGCATCGATTTTGTTTTTTTTTTTGCTGAGACCTGCATGAATGTCATTTTGTCATGAAAATTTGTACGCATGTGAAAAAAAATATCAATGTTTGTTACCAAAAAATTCAGATTTTTTTGAACACTTTAAATATTTTTTTTGTTTGTACTGTAGCAAAGGGTGCCTGTGAGCTCGAGCTCACAATAGCACTTTCGTTTTATTGCAGCCTCTCATGTACTGTGTATGCAGCAGGAATAGAATTTAAGAAGAGATGGTCGTACCATATGTACACGGCTAGCCTAGTCCATTGAAGAACTACTGCTTTGCTTTCTTTGGAACGCCGACGGACTTGGCAGCAGCAGTTGCCCTGGGTTGTAGGCATCAGTAAAATTAAGAGGCATATCAGTATGGCTAGCACCGGTATAAACAACAAAAGGCATAGAATATAGAAAGAAGGAAGAACCAAATATTTGATGTAATAAACAGAGGCAACATAAATTAGCGGTAGGGTAACCGAGAAAAAAATTAGAACTGATCTAATTATATGCTAATTTAGTTGCATATATCAAGCAAGCTATTTTTCATGTAGCAGCAAGGATCGCTTCACAAGTATCAGAACTGTAACAAGAGCGTCTACCGATAGCAAGCAGAGTACATAGCGCATCCTAAAGCTAAAAGACTGCTTTACTGGGTATTTAAGAAGTTCCAATTAAGCAGCTTTTAAAATAAGGGTTGATGAAACGCCATCACATGCATTGGTTAGGAAGAAAATATCTTTTAGGTTCTGCATTCTAAAAAAGGCATAATTAAGTAAGTATACTAATCATCATGATATACCTAGTACTGAACTTATTGAATGTAATGGACTACAAGTCTTTACCTCTTGTTTTTAATCGGCTCAGGAAGAACATTCTTTCCATCTTCAACAGTTGTGGTTTCAGCCTCCTAACCCCCTTCTTTAGTTTCCTGATACAAAACATTGATGTGGATCAAGCATGTTTTTTGCACAAGGAGGAAGGTAGTTGCATGTGAAAGGGGGTCGAACCTTTGGCACAAATACAGGTTCAACCACATCCTCAGTAGAAACACTCTTTACAGCTTCGGCAGAAACATTGGCAACAGAAGCAGGTAGGTCAGCATGCTTAACTCCGGCATCCGTGATCTTTGAAAAGGGCAGCCCCGGTGCATGTAGCTCCCGCTTGCGCAGGGTCCGGGGAAGGGTCCGACCATTTTGGGTCTATTGTACGCAGCCTTTCCCTACATTTCTGCAAGAGGCTGTTTCCAGGACTTGAACCCGTGACCTCTTGGTCACAAGGCAGCAGCTTTACCACTGCGCCAAGGCTCCCCTTCATCCGTGATCTTTGAAAGAGAAGTAAAAAGCTTGCGGCGAAAGTTTTTTGGGCATGGCGATTTACTGCTTCACAAAAGGAAAATGCATTATAAGGAAAGGAAAAATAATCTTTAGACTATACGATAGAATAAAGGCAAGGTTGATACCTAGGGGTTTTAGGCATAATAGCCTGCCCTTTGCCCTTGAATGCAGAGATAGGAGTGTTCATCTGTGGAAGAAATGTTAGCTTCTGCATGCCCCACATCTCATATATATTTTTACCAATGATATGATGTTCCGTAAGCATATAACATAACTGATATTGCACTACCAAACTATAACCAAAAGTTCAAAAGCACCTTATCTGTTATCTTAGGAGGTATAAAATAACACACAATCAACTCAAACTGAAGTGTTACTTTGCATCTAGAAATCAATCTGCCTGCTCTAATCCAGTAAAAATATGATTTTAATTGAACACTCAGCCAAGAAGGCGAGATGAGATCACAAGTTCTCTATAAAAAGATGTGCAACCTGTATTATTGTATATCACATTGTTTTAATTGGCAGTTGCAATCATAGATGTATGAACCGTGGTATGGAAGAGATCAACAAACAAGTTGAGATTGCCTTCGGGTTATTTGCAATGAAAATACACCAGAATGACAAAAGGCTGGGACATATAGCAAAGCAGGGGCACATCCCCCAAACTGGCAACAAAGATAAAATTCGGCGACATTAGTCATCAATTCCCAGTGCAAATTACAGCAGAAAAATATTCAAAAACAAGGTGCCTGCAGCTACTGGGATGGTTACACAATTACTTGCAGGATAATGCCCAAGAATGACTTTCTTGAAGAACACAATACACATGGTAGTCCCAAAGAACTATATTCTATCTAAAATTGGTATACCTGAGGTGAGAATATAAGCAATATCAGCTACTCACCACAGTACACTTAATTACCACAAAACCATCATCCGTAGAGATCATTAGCCATGACGGTATAAAACAAACATATATGAAACAAGGACACCATGTGATCGACGGTATGATCTATATACACTTAGAAATGCAGCATCGAGGAAGAGAGATAAATTATGAACCACCACCATGTGAGACCGTATTGATTTTAGCATATAGCACTTGAACAGCTTTTTGGAACACAAACTGGATCAAGAATTACACATATAAATCAAGCAATGAAAAGGAGGAATCAGGAGATTATAAATAGTGCATTTCTATGAAGGAGAGAACTTACTATGTTAGTCTACAACCGGAGCGGATTTTCAGTGGACGAGCTCCTTGGGTCTCGCTATCCCCATGGTCTAATAGCATATAGATTTGCGTCAAATTTCTCTCTCGACGGAAATACAGGAATCAATACAAAATGAATACATATAAGGTGGGCCTACACTATTTAAGGATGTGGTCCAACCCACGACCCAGCTTATGGATAGTAATGATTCTGCAGTTTTAGTCTCCTAAAATTCGTAGAAATGAAATTAGGGTGAATATAATCAGGGCTTAATCTGCTTTTCTAGTCACGTCCAGCTATTGGAATTGGTCCCTTTGTTTCTCGTACAAAATTAGAATCATGTTGGTACCTCAGTGCATCCAGATCCTGATGTTAATTTCGCAACGTCAGAGTTAACAGAGATTAGTTAAATGCAATCATGCAATATATCAATCCTAAACACGAAGGTGTGTTGATCAATCCAATTTAAAACTGTATTTTGTTGTAGCCAATTTTGTAAACTACGTCAGCAAATGAAAATATTGGTTATCTTAAACCGGTTTTTCCTGCCCAAACTAAAAAAACTGGCCACAAACTACATTAACATATCTTACTCATCATTAAGACGTCAATTTTGAATGCGGAGGGGGAGAAAGCATTAACGGCAAAATTTTGCGTCAGGGAACTCACATGGTATCCAGCTTTGTGTCAGACCTGAATTAACAGAGAAATCAAAGCACAAATACATGAATACGGCCTTGACTACACTAACTGGACGGTTGTGATGCACAACAAACGGACCAAATAACAAGCACACAGGTGTTCGTCCACCAAAATGACTTTTCGAGTCTAGAACATCCCTGCAATGCAACATTATATGTTTTTAAAAAAATGTGTTTGAATGAACAAATCCTTCTTCGAGCTAGGAGATTTGTGAAGTCGACATCACTCTATGGATCGGCTACGTAAAGTTTTCGGAGTGGGATGGCCAGAGGACAATGTGCCGCTTGTCCTCCGGCTCCACCTCGAGGCGTAGGCGGTGGGTGTAGGCGGTCAGCCCAGTCCCAAGTCTGGTCTAGCGACCCCACTCGGTCATTCCTGTACCCCTCGGACTGGAACTGCTCATCTGATCAGATTATTGTATCTTTGCTTTAGTAGATGGCAAACACTTGATGCACTACATCAGCCATTAAACATGATGGCCAAATCTAAAAACAGAATTCAGACACCCAAGTGAGCATTCCATCAAACACTAACTGTGAATCCAATAAATGGGCAACTCACTCTTTGTCATCTTTTACAATTTACTGTTAGATCAAACTGGAAAACTGCAGCTTCTTAGCGTATGCAAACCGTCTAGACAGTAGTAACTTTCAATACTGAGTGAACCTGACACTCTTATGTTATTTGATTTTTTTCTTTTATCATTTGAATTGGTCATTGATTCCTCTGTTTCTCTATCGAATGTTTACTGAACTGATAGGATTGGCAAACACTTGATGCACTACATCAGCCATTAAACATGATGGCCAAATCTAAAAACAGAATTCAGACACCCAAGTGAGCATTCCATCAAACACTAACTGTGAATCCAATAAATGGGCAACTCACTGTTTGTCATCTCTTACAATTTACTGTTAGATCAAACTGGAAAACTGCAGCTTCTTAGCGTATGCAAACCGTCTAGACAGAAGTAACTTTCAATACTGACTGAACCTGACACTCTTATGTTATTTGATTTATTTTCTTTTATCATTTGAATTGGTCATTGATTCCTCTGTTTCTCTATCGAATGTTTACTGAACTGGTAGGATTAATGAAATAGATGTTGGCTCGATCTACTGCTCAAGGAAATAAGGTACTGGACTTTACTGATGATTGGAGATTGAAGCTGAATGTGTGGAAAAGATCCAAGACACATGACACTGAACAGGATGCAAGAGAATAGCCATACCTCTGTTTCCCAAGGATCCATGTCTCTTTGACCTGCAGAGAAGTTCTCAGCACCTGTAGATATCCAAAAGAAGTAAATCTGTATCTTTTAAACACTTGAACCCTCTTTGCAAAAGAACTAATCAAGGACTGAAGGTAAATGCCAGGAAAAAATTGAGCAGATCATCAAGCATAGAAAATTACACATATATTAACCTACCACTGCAGCACCTTGGATTTTCATCGAACAACTTGCAGGGAGAGATGAAACATTTGGGCGTTAAATCAAAAAGAGCAGCGCCCCCGGCCGCCATTAGAAGTGAGATCGAAGCTGGAGACAAGCAAACGAGATGGGTTGGGTTGGTGGGGCGTACCTGCTGCGAGACGCGGATGTCAGAGGGCGGAGGAGGGTGAGCCGATCAGGGCCGGTCTGCTGCTTCCTCTGTCGCCGGCCACGACCCTTTCCCTCCACCCATCGCGACGGGAGCGCCCTCTCTCTGCCGCCAGGGAAGCTCGGATCCGTGGTGGAAGAGATGCAGGAGGGGAGGGGGGGCAACTGACGCGGGAGGATGGAGGAGGAGGAGGAGGAAGCGAGCGAGGCGGGGTTCGTGAGAGAGGAGGGGAGGGGATTGTGCGTGTGCCACGGCTCGGGGGGAGCGGGGGAGATGCGGGCCGGCTCTGACGAGGAGGGGGAGGCGAGTGGGACGGGAGGCGGCGGCGAGGGTTTCTCAGCGTGGGCGGCTGTGATTTAGACCCTGCACGCGAAAAGACTAAAATGCCCCTGACGGGGCACATAATTTACAGGCGGTGGCGGCAATACTGTTCATGGCGAATTGGGGCGACGTGGAGGCCTTTGTCCTGCCTAGCTCTTCTTCAGGCTTTATAAGGTAAATAAACCAAGCAGTCTTAGCCATCGGCTTCTTCTTCTGCAATGAAATCTTAACAGCTCTCCTGTTATTATAATTTTTAAATAGTGGGTACTTATTTGCCGCGGAAATTTCAAGGAGCTATGCGGCTACGAACCAGAGTTCCAAGCTTCCACGTGACGTTGACGCTGCTCCCCGCCTCCCGTCGTTGGCTGCCGCGCCGCCACTTCGCCGGGATCTTCTCGTACTTTCGCGTGTCAACGCAGAGTTCCGAGCTTCCACGCGAGGTGGACGCCGTCCCCGCCTCCTGCCGTTGGCTGACCGCTCCAGCCAGCTCGTCGGAATCCTCTCGTACTTTCTCGCCTTTTCGTGTCGTCGTCATCGTCAAAACTGGCTGTTGCGAGGGGAGCCTTGTCAGGTACGCGCGCACGGCGTTTCCACGGTTGCTCGTCACATCACGCGCACACCGGCCTCGATCTCTGAATATTATCTCCGCCTGCACTGGTTCGATCGCTGCCATCATGCAGTTAGACAGCAGAGCAGACCCGTGGCTAGCTTTCCACGGTTGCATGCACCAAGCTGAGACGTAAGGGTACCAGCTGTCATCGGACGACTGACAATCCGGTTAACACAATCGGAGTGAATGGGCCAAACTCTCAGGAGTTCTAGCTTCGGGGAAATATCAGATGCTCTTATCCTTGAGGTGCTTTGATTGCTCCAACTTCAAATAATCAATTTGAAATGTTTTAAAAATTTCTGGAAAATTGTGAATGTTCTTAAGCAATGTGACTACAACTCCTACAAATTTCAGGTCCTAACTCCAAGTGCACATCGAGAAAAAAAATGTGAAATCTAGCATGAATAGTGCTAAGAAAAGACAAAAGCAACATTGATACTATTCGTAGATGGATTAGTCTTTTTTATTTCTCAATGTGCATTTCGAGTTTGGACATAAAATATTTAGGGGTTGTAGTCACATTCCTTATGACCATTCACATTTTTTTTCGCGAATTTTTGAAACATTTAAAATCATTATTTTTGAAGTTGGAGCATGGGCAGCACCCCAAGGATGGGAGCACCTGATATTTGCCCATCTAGCTTTAGACGAGTCAATCGCATAAAACTAGAAACCAATAAAATTTTCACCGAACGCGTTGAGCACGTTTTTATGTGTTACTACGACAGATTAGGCCCACTTGTCAGGTTGACATGACGAGGGGATGACGGTGTTGTGCAACGTCTGTTAACGGCTTAGTCAGATGCACCGATTAGTCTCGAGCACTTTCAAAATCCTCTATCTCCCGCTCCAATTCTCCCCTTCTTCCTCCCCGCTCCCGCTCCCGCTCTCTCTACTGCTCTTCGGGGGAGGCGGCAACACCAAGCGGTAGGCAGGATGATTCAGAGGCGAGTGACTGTTCAATCTTGCGGTCATCGCGTCTGCCAACGCATGTAGTGCTATGCACCCCGATAGGGAGTAAGTTCTCCGCCCCCCTTTGTTTCATCAAGTAGTGGTGCCCAATTCGGGAATTAGGGTTCAGAGCATCAATTTGGGAATTTAGGGTTTCGTTCAATCTTAGGGTTTCTGAATTCGGAATTTGTTGGTAACTAGAGGTAAGTACCATTGAGATAACGTAGGAAATTGACAATGGTTGCAATCTTTTTAACTGGGTTCACTCTTGTCGTTAACCAGAGAACTTTAGTGTTAGTATGTAGTCCTTTTGAATAAGGATTTAGTTATTTACGATTGTAAGTAATTACTTAAGATCTGTAATTTAGAATTTAATTAATTTGTCAAATTTTGTACCAATTAGACTTAATGTGTTACTGTGTAGTTAATAAATTATTTTATTTTTATTTTTATGTGTAGTTTGGATGAGGATCACATTTGGGATGTAAGGTTGCAACTCCAAAATTACATATTTGCATATGTTAGCAATTATGGATGTTGAAGGCTTTGGTAGAAATGTCTTTCTCTATCATGTTAGGTTAGAGGAAAATGGTAGAAGCATTGGAGCTTCTTGATACCAATGCAATGGTTGGGAAATTATTAAGGAGTTTGATCACAAGGGATCTATTAAGCTCATTACAATGAAAGGAGATGCACCAACACCACCTGATCATAACATGGCATATGTAGTATATGAGGAGCATGTCCCTACAAGCAGGGATGAAAATGGAGTGAAAACTTTCCGTTTTTTCAAGAAAAAATGGAAACGGAGAGGAAATATGAAAACGGAAATGAAATTTTACAAAACGGAAGTGGAAGTGGATTTTTTTATGCGGAAACGGAAACAAAAATGAAACGTTGTTTTCCAGTGGAACATGCATGGAAACGGAACTTTCCGTTTCCATGAATATGGAATTTCTATTTTTACTATAAACTTATGGCTGCTTTGTAGCCCAACCACCAAATAGAACACAATGACACAATTAGTAGAATGAATCTCAGGCCCAACTTCTACTACAACACATGTACTAAGTTGCTAACTAATGATATTATTTTATAGCCATGTTAACAACTCATTAAATTTGTTTGTTTTTGTGTGCATTTCTCTATGATTCAAGGGGTTTTAAAGTTCCGATCAACGCCCACTTCTGTTTTCGTATCCGCTTTGTATTCGCCCCATGTCCGTCTTCGGTAGTATATGTTTCCGTATTCATTTCCGGGGTTTCTGTATTTGTTTCTGCTTCTGCAAAAAATATGAAAACAAATATGGTAGCACTCAGTTCCGTCCGTTTTCGCTCCGTTTTCATCCTTACTACAAGTAATATCGGGGAGCCTGTTATATATGCAGTTGATCCTCAAGGGGTTATCTCTGTTAGTGCTGATTAGACATGTGAGGCGAATCTGGCATGATGCATCTCATTAATGGTTGTTGGAGTTGTTTGCTGAGCAGTGTCGTTGGCCACTTTTCTTCTTATTTAGTTATATAATATATATACCAACTATGTGCATGTGTGATGTATTAAGTAGCTCTTAAGATTATTTCGGTGCAGAGGCCGAATTTAACCGATATTTTTTTGATATTAATATATATTCCCTCCGTCAGGAAATACTTGTCAGCAAAATGAATAAAAGGGGATGTATCTAGATGTATTTTAGTTCTAGATACATCTCGTTTTGTCCATTTTGATGACAAGTATTTTCGGACGGAGGGAGTATATTTTTGTTGAAAACTCATGCAGCAAGCTGAAACGTAACTGTAACCGGCATCATCAGGCGACTTATTAAGTTTATCATAAGTCAAAGTTTCTGAACTTTGACCATGTTTATAAATACATTATCAACATTCACGATACCAAATTAATATCAGTAATTTTTTATGTACAAATTAACACCATTAGGTTCATTATGAAATATAAATTTCATATTTGTATTGTTTAGTGTTGTAGATGTTGATATTCTTAATATAAATTTGGACAGATTTTACAAAGTTTGATCGTAAGACAAACATAATATGAGGAGTAAAAAAACAAAAGGGAGTACATTCTGATTTGGGAAGAGTGAATGGGGGAAACTTTTGGAATGCCAACTTTTATACATGGACCCGACATCATTAACTTCGCCGATGATTTAAGACTTAAGTGGGTGTGGAATTTCAAAACATACAGATTTACCATTTCAAAACATGTTGTTATTTCCACATACGATCAAGTTAAGTGTTGTAAGGCTTAAAATTGCACAAAAAAATATGTGCAATTTTAGTTGTACAAATGTAGAACTAGCCAATTGCATATCCATAAGACAAAAGTCGCACATAGTTTTGGAAATGTGTGATTGCCTAAATTTGATTGTATTCAATTGATGGGATCATTTACAATTTCAAAATAAGTATATCTCGGTTGATTTAGAAGACATCATGCCATTTAGAGCATTTCGGAACTGGCCCATTCCCATTTCCATTTCACAAAGAAGAATGGGAAAAGACAAACATGAGCTCGAGGCGCTATCGGAAACCCCATTGACAGATGTCCGCGCTCGAAACCCTTACTTAGGGGTAAAAACAAAATAGCGCTAGCACAACAAGTCCAAACCGCTTCCTATGGGACAAAAGACAACCACTAGGGTGTCAGAGCATCTCCAATAAATCCCCATAAAAACTCCCCCTAAAAGTGCTAATACAAGGTGTCCATATAATTTTGGGGGAGGTTTGCAGGTGAGCATCTCCAAGAGATCCCCTGAAAAACTCACCCTATAAGTGGTTATTAGCGATGGCGCGGCGCTGGCAGACAACAAAGGGCATTGGTTGTCGGCGGTGGCGTTGCGGTGGTTGGTGACAGTGTGATTGGTATGGCAGTAGCATGGCAGACTCCAACAACGGCACACTGACATGACACTTTTAGGGGAATGTTTATGGGAGGGACTTTTCCCCTAAATAGCAAGGAAGATCGGTTGATTTGTACGATGTCCCAAAAAAATTCACATTTACAGATCTGTTGAAGCTATTTTTTGGCTCAACTCTCCCTATAGCAGTTTTTTATAGGGGAAAGGGGACTTGTTGCACATGCTCTAAGAGCAACTCTACTAGATGCCCGAAAGCTATTTGACGATAATTCTCCAGTTTAGGGGATTAATACCCTTTTAGCACCTACCGTGTTTACCTAAAAAGACTTTCTAAAGTTTCCTCCCTATTAGTTCAATAAGAGAAACTGTCATGAAAAGTTGGGAGATGAACAGTAGCCATCTGTGTCCACCGCAGCGGCAGCCAGCCACCGGCCCGTTCCCACCCCGCCTCCTATGGCACCTCACCACAGCTCCTCTTCCCTCGTCAACCATCTCTGGCGAGATTAAGATGAACTATTTTTTTAAACATCTTCCCCACCATCTTTGGCCATGACGACACTTCTCCCCTGCTTCCCCGTCCCGATGGTGCTCCTCCACATTTTTCCCAGTCACGAACAAAGCTACACCACAAGCGAAGCAGCACTTAAATATAAAAAACTCACTTACTGTTTGTATGTACAAAAAACCATCGATGTTGGCCGTCCATTGACTTTTTTAGTGATTCCTTGTATTTTGACCAAACCTTGCCACTTGGATAAGGAAGAGGAGGAGATCTCATCATGAAGAACAAGCGCCCAAGACGTGGCCCGTGGAGGGCACATTTCTCCCACAATCTCGTCTCTTTCATCACATGTGTACGTCACAGTAGGTGAGACTCTATCGAGTTACTTTTGCGGATCATCTATCTTAGTCTTAGGCCCTCGCTAGCTCATAGACATCATCTAGCTAGTGCCAAGCAATCATTGTTCGTCGTGTGGAAGGAAGAAGAAAGAAAGAAGAAGATAAAGAGCGCTTTTCATGTGGGATCGAGTTGGCTTGGGGAATGAAGTTTAGAGGTCTACTAAATGAAGAAAAGCTTAATCCCATAAAAAATATACTCCCTCCATTCATGTTTTGATATTTTCCTAAATTAGATGTCATATGTTTGATTACTTACTTTAGACTGTATGTAACCCTTATTAAAATATTCAAAACATCTTATAATGGTGAATGGAGGGAGTAACTTTTTCAGATGCAAAATACGTTTTACAGCTTTAAAATATGGGATCTACTAGGTTTGCTCTAGGCTTCTCAGGGCATCTCTAGCAGATTTTTTATACTTAAACCGCCAATAATGCTCCCTATCCTCCTTTATTAATAAAAGGTTTAGGAAAATCACAGTTTGGCAGCTAGCAGATCCCCTATAATTTTAGTCCCTACAAAATTTAAACACATTTTTTCACACAAATTTATTTCAAACATGTACTTAAACTACTTCATTCTAAACTTTGGTAACGGTACTAGATTAGCTTTGCACACCTATCAAAGAATGATATACAAGCTTTGCGTATTCACGAAAAATAATTAAACATTCCATGCATACTACATTTCGATAAAACCGACATTAAACTAACACTACGTTCGACCTACCTCGTACACACTATCGATCAGCTAGCTCTATTTGTTGTTGAGGTGGTTAAGAGTCCGAAGAGTCAAAGGGGATATCGATTGCCTTATCGAAGGGGCCGGCCTCATCATCGTTGGCGGTGGCCCGGCCAAATGATTTCTTGTCCCCCTCCCTTTCCTCGGACACCATGAGTAGCTTGTCATACTCCTCCTCATTCTTCTCTGTGCCGAGGCGGGCTAGCTTGGCATGGTTTTTTTCAACCGCGTGACCGTTGAGACGAACTCGAAGAACGCCGCACTGATGGCGAGGATCATCGGTTCGTAGTCGAAGAA
This sequence comes from Aegilops longissima, assembly GCA_021605205.1. NCBI lineage: Eukaryota > Viridiplantae > Streptophyta > Magnoliopsida > Poales > Poaceae > Aegilops > Aegilops longissima. The sequence goes on along the minus strand of CM038681.1, from coordinate 532,954,873 downwards.
GGTTGCTCCGGTCGGCGTCAACAGACTCGAAGAAGATGCTGGTGGTCGAAGAAGGCGAAAAGTCTAGGTAGAGATTAATCCCCTATATTATTTTTGAGAGGATTAAGTATTTTTGGGAAAAAGCTAGAGATGCTCTTAGAGCAACTCTAGGAGAGTTGCCAGATTAGGCAAATCGCCATAATAATCGTCAATAGGCCAAAAAACCATATTCTAGCAGAATCGCCGTAATTTATTTAGCGCCATCCATATATGACATCTGAGTCACCATATTTGACATCTTGAGGTTGTCTTTTAAAGCACACTTCATATGGCAGTTGCATGAGGCAAGAAAGGAACTTTCATATGGTCCTCTATCTCAAGTGGGATGGCATGGATGTTGGGAATAAGGATGTCCCATTAACGAGTAGATCCCATGATTGTGGAGGTTGCCTATTTAGTGAAACTAAATGGATGTCGATAACTGCCATAGTGTGGCAGGAAAGGAGATGCACCACACTTCTCTAATGCAAATAGATTGCCACGTCATCACATGCATGCATGCATGCGAGAATCTTTTTGGATTTTCAGTATTTAAAATGTTTTATCTCTTGAATGAAAAATTCGATTGAAGAACCGTTTTCATTATTAAATCCCTCGCGACGAGATCTTCAAAACTAGATTTCATATCGATATATTTCAGTGAATTTTTTTTTGGTTAAAAGTTGCCATGTCTATTGCACATGAATTGCCATGATATTTACCTAAAGTTGCCATGATATATTTTAACTATTTTTTTACATTTAAAAGTAAATTTTAACTTATTATAAAACGGAGAATTAAGAAACTAGACTTGCCATGCACCATAAACTAAAATTGCCATGATACATGCACTTAAAATTGCCATGATTGAATAAAAAAATATTTTCATGGTCAAAGTATTGGAATTGCCATTATCAAAAAACTAAAATTGCCATGATCTACAAACTAAAATTGCCACATGGCAACTTTAGTTTAAGCACTATGACAACTATAGTGTAAACATCATGGCAACTTCTGGACAAAAATAAATAAATTCATCGAAACATATCAACATGGGGTCTAGTTTTGAAGATCTCGTCGAGACGGATTTAATGGTGAAAACGGATTTTTAGTTCACTTTTTTGTTTAGGAGTTAAAACATTTTTAAGCCGAAAATCAAAAATATTTCTACTGATGTCATCTATTTATACGTGGCAAAATGAGTGGTGATGGAGGCGTGTGGGCGATGTGCAAACGCCCACGCGTGTGGGCGTTAGTTTTTCCGAACTAAATTTGCGCATCACTTTGATAGCCTACATAATGCATATAGACCGCTCTTTTTAAATATGAAGATTGTCACTGTTATGACTTTGTTGGAGTTTCTCTTAGTCAGAAGGCACCAATGAGCCCCAAGCCACCTTGGCCATGTTAGAATTGTGTCGAATATTGTGTATAAGGTAGGTTACAGTTGGACTATGAGTTGTATTGTGTTTACAGGGTATGAAGTCGTGTCCTAGTAGGACACTTGTATCCTAGGCCTCTCTTATATAGCGAGGGTAGACACACAATGTAACCTATGCCAACATAATAGCACAGGCGCGCAAGGGGGAGCCGGCGGCATGTGCCGGCGCCCGGGTGGCCGCAGTGCGGTATTGTGACGGTGTCACGGGGAGGAGCGCCCGTAGTGAGGCCCCGGGGATGTAGCCATATCGGTGAACCTCGTTAAAAAATCTCGTTGTCGTGTTCGTGTGATTGCTTGGTCGTCGGATGATCGACGGTATGCCTCGGATTTATTCTAACAAGTGGTATCATGAGCAAGGTTGAAAAGGTCCGGGAGGCGGTCGAGGTTGATCTAGAGGAGGAAGGAAGCATCGACAGAAATCTGCAGGAGCGATCGCGATACAGGAGTGAAAATCCTCGGCGAGTTGTGATCAAAGATGAAAAGTTGGTCGTGTTTTGATCTTCAAGCGGCAATCGGACACAGGTACGAAACCTCGGACGAGATCGATCTGGAAGCGGGCAGTGGCGGAAACTGCTACGGTTGCATGGCCACAAAGACTGCGGTCGGTAGGCAGGACGTGCGGCGATCGACCGGCTAATCGATCGGGCGAGCGTCAAGCGGCAAACGCGAGTTGCGGCAGCAACAACATTGCACGTGGCAGATGGTGGCCCAAGGCCCTGGCGTGGATGGCTGAGCAGCCGTGTAGAGGCCAGATGCATATGGTGCGAGGAGTATGTACGAGATTTGTTGGAAAAAGGGACCGAGTCCCAAAAGGAGCCGTGTTCTCCTCGTCTCAGTGGCCGAGACCTGCACGTTGGTTAATAGCAGCGGCAGCAGCCGGCAAGGGAGACAAAGGCACGAGAGGCAGCAGATCAATCAATGGAGAAAAATCCATTGATACCTATACATTGGAAAGCACAGACTTGACAAAGCAAAGCTAGCATCAGATATTGAGCCAGGAGCATATCACGTGAAAGACCAAGTTTGATTGGATTTTGCTATTAGTACACGGGGTGTACCTTATCAGGTTTTGCTCGTGTACTTGAGGCATTGCGGTGGAAGCTCGAGTTGGCGCAACATGGGATGCTTGAAGGCGTTGCAGGGAGTCATGTCAACTAATATGGAATTATCATGTGATGGACGAAAATTCGTGGGAGATGACCTGGGAGCCTGGTCGGACTGGACAGTCCGACAGATCGATGCAAGTCGGTTGGTACAGAAGACGGTGGTGGGATCGGCGACGACGACGTAGGAGCGTGATGCTGATGGTGACCGACTTCTGGGGCGTGGAAACACGTGGCGCAGGCCTGAGGGCTTGTGTGGCTTCGACAAGACTATGGCGCGGGGTTGATTCAAGGTGGTGTACACACGGAGCTTGAAGTCGACGGAGCGCGAGGGTGGACTGATCATCTACCATGGAGTCATGTTGAAGGTGGAGCTGGATTGAGGGGCTACGGTGTAAGGATCCAGAGGATCGAAGCCTATTCAGCGGGAAAAATGCGAGTGACACGCAATTCGGACTGGAGCCCAGTGGTCTGATGGAAGCGTAAAACTCGTCATCGGTCGGTGATGATCGGTGGTACTCTGCAGTGGGGTTGAGTGGTGTGGTTTCACGACCCTTGAGACTCGACCGGGACAGCAGAGGCTCGACGCAGTAATAGCGGTGAGGCGTGCGGTATGCACGGGACATGAAGACGGGCCAGGGCTCTGGTGGTCATACATGTGGTGAGACAACTGCGAATTTGACTCAGGGCGACTACAAGCAATGGTGAAATTCTTTCAGGTTTCAGACAAGCGGTCAAGAAATGAGCGGTGATGTTGAGTTCAGGTAACTCTTATGTGTGACATCCAATATGTGACTTGTTCACTTTCACGCAGGTCAGTGATCGGTGTGTGATGGCGTTGGACTGATACTCTGAAAGTTGGGAGCGCAAACTAGAGTAATGTGGAACTTAATTTTGCTCGAGTGTTGACTATGGTCAAGAAAAGAAGGGACTACAAGTTGCAGGTGGGGTTATATGGAGTCTTTGAAGTAGCAGCAGTACTCATGGGATAAGCTCAAGTCCAATGTACATGGAAGTTTGACGCATGAACAAATTCAAGATGATGGAGAATATTCGCCAAGGTGGAGTTTGTTAGAATTGTGTCGAATATTGCGTACAAGGTAGGTTACAGTTGGACTATGAGTTGTATTGTGTTTACAGGGTATGGAGTCGTGTCCTAGTAGGACATATCCTAGGCCTTTCTTATATAGCGAGGGTAGACATACGATGTAATCTATGCCAACATAATAGCACAGGCGCGCAAGGGGGAGCCGGCGGCGTGTACCGGCGCCCGGGTGGCCGGAATGCGGTATTGTGACGGTATCACGGGGAGGAGCGCCCGTAGTCAGGCCCCGGGGATGTAGCCATATCTGTGAACCTCGTTAACAAATCTCGTTGTCGTGCTCGTGTAATTGCTTGGTCCTCGAATGATCGACAGTATGCCTCGAATTTATTTTAACAGGCCACACAACAACCGAGGAACAAAAGATGTGCAGTTTCAACATCATTATAGAAGCAGAGGGGAACCTCCCCAGTTTCGCTTCCGCATATTGTCCTAGTGAGCACAAAGCCAAGGAAGAGCTGCCACATATGTCTGTAGTCTTTAAAGGAATTTTCACACGCCACATCCATGTGTTGTGAGCTCCGGCAATATCTTCTCATGAGAGTATCTGTATTAGTTGGGATTTCAGATGAAAGCCTGGTTGTCTGGGTAACTCTAGAATCAAATGGTTGCATGTGTGTGTATCTTTTGCATTCTTGTTTATCTCATACGTTGATAAGCACTATCATCTCACAAATAAGAATTAAATGGGTATGCCACTTAACACGACTGCACTCATTTAGTCGCCTATCTCAGAACGGCAGCACTTAAACACTGTGATCACCTTTGATTCTTCTTCCTCCAAATACTTCAAACGTGTCAAGGAGTTACAATCATAGCGCAAGAGGCTTGTAGTACTGTTGGCAATTTGGCATGGCAACCGCAAGCCCCAACTGGTACTGTTTTGAATGCACTTCGATGGTCCAGCCGGGCAAATGGCACTCTGAAGCAACCCTTGGTCCTGACCTTAATTAATGTCGATCAAGCATTCGGCCGCCTAACCGAAATTGGAGACGGCATGCGTTTCATTACGGCGAAAGCAACAGGCTACTCCATCTGAAGGGCTAGAGCAATAAAGGGATGAGGGCACTACTACAGCAAGTATATTTTGTTGCAAAAAAAAAAAAAAAAACTACAGCAAGTACTCCTTCCGTTTTTATTTACTTTGCATATTAGATTTGACCGAAGTCAAACTTCATAAAATTTGACCAAATTTATGAAATATAAACATTTATAATAACAAATCTATATGATGTGAAAGTATACTCAATAATTAATCTAAGGGTATTGATTTGTTATTGTATATGCTAATACTTTTGTGTATAAACTTTGTCAAAGTTTACAAAGTTTGACTTTGACCAAAGCTAATATGGAAAGTAAATAAAAACGGATGGAGCATATTAGAGTGACATGGGCAAGGTGCCACATCAAATTTACGATGCCCCGGAAGAAAAGAGGATAGAGAAAGAAGTGGGACATGTAATGATAAAATAGTAAGGGCATCTCCAATGCTGACCCCCAAATCGAACACCGCATCCATCCGCGGATCGGGGTTACCAATCCGCGGACATGTATATGGGAGGCGGCCATCGAAAGCTAGCCGCAAATATCCAATTACATTTCGGAAATTTAACAAAAGTAAAGAATTTGATGCAAATTTAAACAAACCAGACGGTATTCATTAAAACTTGATAATTTTTACATAAAATCGGACGATATTTTGTCCAATGAATTTAAAACCATAAAAAAACTGAACTGCACTATACTTGATAGTGACCTCGTAGGACATGTCGGACTGGTTGGTGGCACCCTCGACATCATCGCCGTCGCCATTGTCGGAGTCGTCGGAGTCGGGCTTTGAGCAGCGGTAGGGTGCGGTGTCGCAGCAAGGGTTCCCGGTCGCGGCATGTCGCACGCGGAAGATCTTCTCTGCTTGCTCCTACTCCATGCACAATGCGATAGTAGCCACCGCGGACGTGGGTAAGGGGAGAGGGTTGCGTGCGTTGGTGGCGCCAATGGCGGTGGATTCACAGAGAGACCACTCCTGGTCGTACTTGATCTCCTTGTCGAGGCGATGGAGAGGGCGCTTGCTCGTCTCCGCCATGGTCTTCGACAGGTAAAGGGACCACGTCGTAGCCAGCTCTGGGTTCGCTAGTATGTGTGGCGGCGGGAAAGCAGAGTCCGCCCGGTACGCGAGGTTGCATCTGTTGATACGTCTCCAATGTATTTATAATTTTTTATTGTTAAATTATATTATATTATGATTTTTGTATGCTTTATATTTTATTTTATATTGATTTTATTGACTAACCTATTAACTTAGTGCCTAGTGCCACTTCCTGTTTTTTGCATGTTTTTTCTTTCGCACAAAAATCCTACCTACCGAAGTCGAAACACGATGAAACTTTACGGTGATTTTTCTGGAACATAAGAGACCCTAGAAGTTTTGGAGGAGGACCAGATAACCTACGAGGAGCCCACAAGCCAGGGGCGTGCCCTAGTGGGGGGCACGCCGACCTGACGTGTGCCCCCTCGTGGCTCTGTTTGCCCTAATTCCTAGCCTATAAATTCACATATATTCTGAACCCTCAAAGCGAGACCCGAAACAATTCTTCTGCCACAGCAAGCCTTTGTTCTTCCGCGATCCCGTCTGGAGACCTTTTCGGTACTCTGTCGGAGGGGGAAATCATTGGGGAGGCTATCTTCATCAACCTTGTTGTCTCCATGATGATGTGTGAGTAGTTCAAACAGGACCTACGGGTCCATATCAGTAGCTAGATCGCTTTCTCTCTCTCTCTCTCTCTCTCTCTCTCTCTCTCTCTCTCTCTCTTTGATCTTCTCTAAGATCAATTTGATATAATCTTTTGCGGTGTGTTTGTTGTGATCCGATGAATTTTGGGTTTATAATCAAATTATACATTGAACTATTTTGAATCTCTTGAATCCTATTTTTGAGTAATTTCTTCTTTGGCCAATTGGATGAGTAGATCTTCAGAGGGAGTGGTGCATAGTAATGGATTCAACCTTGCAGTGATCTAGCCCAGTGACAGAATGGGCCAAGGCATGTATTGTGTTATTGCTACTAAGAATAAAACAATGGGGTTTGGTCATATTAATTGATCTTATTATGTCTTTATGTCCTCATACTTGTTGCGTTACTCCGTTTGTATGAACTTAATACTTTGATATGCATTACCAGATAGTGATCTTGGGGTGGAGTAATAGTAGTAGACGTCAGTAAGTTTAATGGTCTACGGGCGTAATGCCTGTATAATAATTATGCCATGGATGATCATCATAACTATGTGAAATTCTATCAATTGTCCAACAGTAATTTGTTCACCCACCATTTGTAGCAGTAGCGCGCGAGGTAACAACGCGCTACTGTTAAATTGCAGTAGCGCCCCATTCTAACCCGTGCTACTGCTAATCCTCTATGTATAAGGTTTTCCCTAGTAGTGATGCTTTCGAGAGAGATGACACTAGTGAACCTATAATAGCCTCCGGGTCTATTTTCCATCAATAATAAGTCTCCAAAATTACTCTTTTATTTATTTTTACTTACTACCGCTTTGCCTATCACAATTTCCTTTTAATATTGTACTAGCAAGAACAAGGGGAGTGACCACCCCCTTGCCTTCATTCGGTGTAAGCAATTGTTTTGTTTATGTGCAGGTGCCGCTAAAACTATTCGTGTGTTGCCTCCTACTGGTTCGATAAACCTTGGTTCTTAATTGAGGGAAATACTTCCAGCTGATGTGCTACATCACCCTTCCTCTTCGGGGAATCCAATGACTCTATTGACAGTAGCACCTGTCCGGCCGACGCCGCTCCCTGTTGGCGTACTCCTCCACCGTAATGGTGCTCCGGGAGGAGGAGCTGTTGATGACGCCACTGCCGAGAGTAATGAGGAATGTGTCCGCGCACCTTCACGGTGATCGCATGTGGTAGGCCTCAACCATCGTGACATACCGGTGGTGAGTGCGGCTCCTCCTTGACATGGCGGGGCTGGTCGCATGGGGGAGAGTGGCCTCCAGCTTGTCGTGCAGAGCATCTCAAGTGGCACCGCTGGGCCGTGGACGTGGAGGGACAAGCAACTAAGAGATGATGATATCATCCTTCGCGGAGGAGCCGACCGCCGTCGAGCATGACATGCCCGAAGTGCGAGGGCGGTGTCGCCACAATCCTCCGACGTTGATCCGGAGCTGCCACCTATCGGCGCCGAAGCCCAAGACTTCCTCATCGCCAGATTGGTAGAGGAAGAGGGGAATGCCGGAGAGGTGTGGAGCAAGGTCTGGAGAGTGTGTTGTGGAGGCACCAACGATGGGCTTAAATAGCCGCGATCAGGGCCAGACGAACAGACGGTCAGCCCACTTCAATGTGGCGAAGCGTCCGTAGTTGGTTTCTCCGAACGCGGTGTCCCCATTGAAGCAGCAATGCTTGAGTGGTCGTGTCTGTCAGTGCTGCCCTCCCATTCGGTCACATTGCTCGGCATAAACGTCGGTTGTCGCGTGCTCTGGGCCGGCATGAATGCGGCGCGGGAAGCGGTGCGTCCATCGGATAGGAAGCATGGGAGAAGCGGGATAGGGTTTTTGATCGACCGGGAGTGCCGGACACTTGGGTGGCAGCGGTTTGGACTCCCGCGGAGTGATGACCTGCAAGTGAACAGGTCAATTGTAGTACTTCCATAATAAGTAAGTGTCGAACCCATAGGGAGCGTAAAGGAAGGCACCACAGACCCCATAACTAAGTTGTCACTTAACACAGTTATGTACGTACCCAAACTAGAGTTTGGAAATAGTCTATTCTATTGGTTGCTAGGGAAACCGGATAAAAAGGTGTTTATCTAGACTACAAACAAGCAAGGCAAAAACAAGAATTGAAAGATACTACCTTAGTGGAGACGGTGCTTGATAAGTAAAGTGTTTTTGAGAGTTCTGAAATCATTATTACTAATATGACTTGCGCAACAAGTGTGGAGTAAATGCTCTCTATCGTATCCTCTATCCATTCTTCATATGCATAAGTGGCTGGTCCCGGTATAGAACATGTTCTACTCATGGGCGCACTTCCTGCCACATACGCCGCTACCATAGTTTCCCCACACCAGGTCTTGCTACAATAATTAATTAAGGGTTTACCCATGGATGCAGCCAGATGTGGGTTAAACCATTATTACCCTGTAAACTATAAAGGCGTGAACTTCAAATATAATTATCCTATGGCACCGGTCCCTCCACAATAACAGTAGCAACTTCATGGTCAATCACAGCGATATTGCGAGCAAGGCCTCCTCTCAACACTCATGAATGATACTAACTTGAACATGTAGGAAGAATATATTAGACCGCATGGAAGTAAATAATTCTAATCATAAATAGTTCATTCGTATCCCCAGAACAAGCGCAACTACTCAAACATGTAAAGGAACGACATGGAGGTTAGGGTCAAGTTACAAGTCGGCGTCAAGACGGTGAGGGGAGAAGACATGGTGGTGATGGAGATGGCAGTGCCGATGGTGGTGATGGTGGAGGCGCCGACGTTGGTGGAGATGATGGCAGCACTGATGGAGGTGCCGACGCGGTGAAGATGGCACCAGCCCGAAGGCCGGTGCACGCGGTGGTGGATCCTCCTCTTCTTCCTCTTGGACTTTTCCCTCACTCTATGATGGTGGAGATGGAGTAGCAATGGAGACCGATCTTGGATGAATCACATGGCGACGGTGGCAGCTAGGGTTGGAGAGTTATATAAAGACCTCTCCCCAGGCCTCCTCCGTAGATGTAGGTTGCCTCCTCCGATCCAAGGGCCAAAGGTGAGCCAAATCCTCGCCCAAACCCTTACTTATCAGCCAAGCATGTGGGATAAAACGGGGACGAAGTCGATGAAGAATCCCATCTGAAAGGATAACTTCCGGGCCTGTTTTCACCTTGTACGACCTTGTCTTGCGCTTTGGACTCTTCGGTATTTTGGACGTAATTTCTTCATGCGGACTCCGATTTTGACGTTCTTGGGCTCGTTGGATTCGCGAGAGCGACGACGAAACGCCAGTAGCATTAGATCTTGATTTGGATCATTTTAGAAGAAAAAAACCGCTTTCTTCCATCTCCAAAATGGCTAAATCTGGTACTGGAGGTCCTCCATATTAAACCCATCTTTGATCCTTCCATCGTGCTTGGTCCTAAGTTGCTCCAAAACACCTGTACAGACACGAGAAAACAAAGAAAACTAATACAAACTAAATAAAATACTAAATATGCAATGCTCACAATGAAAAGTGTAAAAACGGTTCAATGAGACATGATATATGGAGAGAACATGAGCTCTAAAAATGCTTAAAATATAGAGCCATCACAATTCACAGACCCCACAACCCGGTTTATTTCTAGTTTGTGGGGAAAATGACGTCTGAATCACGAAATGGACCGATCTGGACCGCGGATGGATAAAAAGACGTTCGAATCACATGGTCGAGCGGATCGATCTGAGACCGCGTTGGATGGCAAAGCACATTCAGACCGCGCGGTCTGAACGTTTGCGGGCGATTTGAGGGTCCGCATCGGAGATGTCGTAATGTCAATGGCTAACTATTATAGATTGAAATTTTGGTTGGTTATACTGGATGACATAACTATTACTCCCTGCGTCTGAATTTATTAGGCTCTCTCTTATTTGGAAAGTACTTCACACATGACATTGAACTGATCGACAATGGCTAATCCAATGGCTGGTGCTGTTTAGCATTGAGCTTGGATGGTTGGATATAGCATGTCGTGTGTATTTTGCGTGGTATATGTCATGCACGTAGCAGTGCTCCTCTTATTTTGGGTTAAAATTTAATCATACATTAAACTAACAAAATATCAAATATATGTCATTAAAACTATGCTGTAGAAAACCTATTTCAAATACAAGTTAAACAATATACTTGTTGTACTACCCCGTTCCTAAATATAAGTCTTTTTAGAAATTTCACTACAAACTACATACAGACTAAAATGAGTGAATCTACACTCTAAAAACATGTCTATATACATCTGTATATAGTCCATACTTGAAGCTATAGAGAGACTTATATTTAGGAGGGGAGGGAGTAGTATTTAGTACTTTATATTCTTTTAGCCACAAAATAGTTCAACTTTGACCCAAAACATGAGTTGACGGAGTAAACTACACGAGATAGATAGAGCCAGCAGTTGGGAGAAGGCTATCTTTATGACTCATGCCCCTAGAACAGCCAATTCGGTCTACGAACACGAATGTTCTACGTGCAGGACCTTTAATTATTTCAATCAATTATTGGTTTTGAGCGGGCCTGCCATTCGGTCTCCAAGGCAATTAACTAGGTCCAGCAACGGTTGATGTAACACTTGAACAATCTCATGTTAATGATCAAAGTTGAAGGTCACCGGTGTGCACTGCTTCCTGACCGAGAGCAAGTTGCTGCAGATCACCGGTGTGCCGCCAACCGTCGCTGCCCTGCCTTCCTCCTACCACTTTGTCACATCTTGATAAGTGCGGTCAGACAGATGACTAGTAATTAAATTTGACAACGGAGGCCCCATCATGGTACCATTATAGTACACTAGTTTGGTTTGTTCTGACGAATTGTCCATGTCTAGCTCTTAAACCTCGTCCAGTGACACTTTTAGGCCACGACCAAGGACCAGCAACCGAAACGGAGGTCTTCATTTTTCCGGAGAAAATGAAAGTTAACACATGGTTTAGTAGCACATAACTGGTAATATTCCTACCCTCCTATCCTATCTAAAAAAGAATATTGTGAGGTTTCCAGCAAAGCCGCCACTCGAGAAATTTTGGTCCCCTCACCTCCGGCTGCCATCTTGGCGCTGAGAGGTGAGGGGACCTTGGATATTCAAGAATTATACTCTCCCCGTTTCATATTAGTTGTCACTTACTACTTCAGGTCATTACCCCAGTTTTGGCACTACTCCCAGGCCAAGTGGCCAATGACACCAAACGCCTGGCCAGAGAAGTTGGGCGCGGTGGGAGCGCAACGCTCAGAACGTCTTGATCCGAAAACTATGCCTGGCGAATGAAGGAGAGCTCATCAGCAACGCTGCCCTACAAGTGTATGTGTGACTCTTCGACCAACAACTGTACGATGCGCATATCAGCGCGATGCTGGCCTTGTTCGGGTGGTAGCCTTCCGTCCTTCCACTCATGATGCAAGAGTGCGTCGTTGAGGATGGGCATTGATGCCGTCTGGTGGTTTCCGCAGCGTAAGCAAACAAAATGAGTATGACACCATTCAAAGTACTAAACAACCCATCGCGTCGCAACGTCATGTCGCAAGTGGTAGTGGCCGCTAAGCCTAGCATCATTTGTTTCCAGGAAACAAACATGGAAGTTGTAGCATCCGATGTGGTTAGGGACTGCCCAGTGAATAAATTCAAGACTTTTTACTTCTTGCCTGCAAGTGGAACGCCAAGCGGGATACTATTGGCTTGGGATGCCTCGGTGGTCAACTTGTCAAACCCTCACTACACAGACAACATAGTCACGGCATTGATCCGGCCGATGGAGGATCCGGATGCCATTTGGTGGCTCACGGGTGTGTACGGACCACAAGAGGATCATGAGAAGGTTGAGTTCTTGCAGGAACTAAGTGATATCTGTGACCACCATGTGGGGCCGTGAATTGTGGCAGAGGATTTTAATCTCTTGGTTGATCCGGAGGACAAAAACAATGATAGGATCAACCGGAGAATGATGGCACGATTCAAGGCCAAGTTAAACGCACTTGAGCTCAAGGAGGTGTGTCTAAATAGGCGTAGGTACACATGGTCTAATGAGAGGGCTCAACCAACCTTAGAGAAGATCGATCATGTTTTCTGCACCACCTCATGGGAGGAGTTGCACCCGACATGCCACCTCAATACACTCGGCTTGGCTCTTTTCGATCACTGCACGTTGCTACTCGACTTGAGGGCTAACCTTGGCATGGGGAGAGGTTTCAAGTTTGAGGCATTTTGGCCGGAAGTGAACGGCTTCTCTCACACCGTGGCAGAGGCCTGGGGATCGATACCGAGCGAAGGGAATCCGTATGTCGTCCTCGGTAGGAAGCTAACAACAACGGTGAAGTGCCTCAAGAAGTGGAGTGGTAGATGGATCGGTAACACTAAGCTCCAAATCCCAATTGTGCTGGAGGTAATCGCAAGGTTGGACAAGGTGATGGACTCAAGGGCTCTCTCACGGCATGAATGTGAGCTTCGAAAACTACTCAAACAAAAGATGCTCGTCCTCTGTTCGCTTGAACGCACAATTGCACGACAATGATCCAGAATACTATAGCTACATGAAGGAGACGCCAGCACAACATTCTTCCACCAACAAGCATGCCATCGACAACGTAGAAATGTCATCTCAACTTGGCATAGTGGGTCTGTGATCTCCACGGGCCAGGATGAGATTGCCGAAGCAGTGGATGCCTACTACTCTGGGCTATTCGAGGAGGTGTCACCGAGAGCCTTCACCATAGAGCTCGATACACTGCGGTTACCATCTCTCGACTTGTCTCACCTGGAGGATCAGTTCACGAAGGAGGAAGTGGAAAAGGTGGTCAAAGGTATGTCGCTTGACAAAGCACCCGACTCGGATGGATTCACGGGAAAGTTCTTCGTGACTTGCTGGCCCATCATCAAGGGCGATCTAATGCAGGCCATGGATGCTTTTTACCATGGGGATATGCATGGTTTGTCATTTTACCATGGTTTCCTAGCCATAGACATGTGTTGTCATTTGATGAACGGGATCACATCATTAGAGAATGATGTGATGGACAAGACCCATCCGTTAGCTTAGCATTAATGATTGTTTAGTTTTATTGCTATTGCTTTCATCATGACTTATACATGTTCCTCTGACTATGAGATTATGCAACTCCTGAATACCGGAGGAACACCTTGTGTGCTATCAAATGTCACAACGTAACTGGGTGATTATAGATATGCTCTAAAGATGTCTCCGAAGGTGTTTTGTTGGGTTGGCATAGATCGAGACTAGGATTTGTCACTCCGTGTATCAAAGAGGTATCTCTAGGCCCTCTCGGTAATGCACATCACTATAAGCCATGCAAGCAATGTGACTAATGAGTTAGTCATGGGATGATGCATTACGGAATGAGTAAAGAGACTTTCCGGTAACGAGATTGAACTAGGTATGATGATACCGACGATCGAATCTCGGGCAAGTAACATACCGATGACAAAGGGAACAACATATGTTGTTATGCGATTTGACCGATAAAGATCTTCGTAGAATATGTAGGAGACAATATGAGCATCTAGGTTCCCCTATTGGTTATTGACCGGAGATGTGTCTCGGTCATGTCTACATAGTTCTCGAACCCGTAGGGTTCGCACGCTTAACGTTCGATGACGATTTGTATTATGAGTTATGTGATTTGTTGACCGAAGATTGTTCAGAGTCCCGGATGAGATCACAGACATGACGAGGAGTCTCGAAATGGCTGAGAGGTAAATAATCATATATTGGAAGGTTGCATTCGGACATCGGAATGGTTCCGAGTGATTCAGGCATTTTTCCGGAGTACCGGGAGGTTACCGGAACCCCCCGGGGGAAGATTGGGCCTACACGGGCCATAGGGAAGAGGGGAGGCAGCTCACAAGGGGCAGCCGCGCCCCCTCCCTATAGGGAGTCCGAATTGGACTAGGGAGGGGGGCGCCCCCCTTTCCTTCTCCTCCTCCTCTCCCTTCCCTCTTTCCCCCTCTCTGGAAAAGGAAAGGGAGTCCAACTAGGATTGGGAGTCCTAGTTGGACTCCCCTCTATGGCGCGCCCCCTAGGCCGGCCGCCTCCTCCTGCCCTCCTTTATATACGGGGGAGGGGCACCCCATAGACACACCAAGTCTTCTCTTAGCCGTGTGCGGTGCCCCCCTCCACAGTTACACACCTCGGTCATATCATCGTAGTGCTTAGGCGAAGCCCTGCGCCGGTAACTTCATCATCACCGTCACCAGCCGTCGTGCTGATGGAAATCTCCCTCGTACTCAACTGGATCAAGAGCTCGAGGGACGTCATCGAGCTGAACGTGTGCTGAATGTGGAGGTGTCGTACGTTCGGTGCGTGGATTAGTTGGATCGCGAAGATGTTCGACTACATCAACCGCGTTACTAAACGCTTCTGCTTTCGGTCTACGAGGGTACATGGACACACTCTCCCCTCTCGTTGCTATGCATCTCCTAGATAGATCTTGCGTGATCGTAGGATTTTTTTTGAAATCCGCGTTTCTCAATAGTGGCATCCAAGCCAGGTCTATGCGTAGATGTTATATGCACAAGTAGAACACAATGAGTTGTGGGCGATAATAGTCATACTGCTTACCGACAATGTCTTACTTTGATTCGGCGGTATTGTTGGATGAAGCAGCCCAGACCGACATTACATGACCGCGTTCATGAGACTGGTTCTACCGATGTGCTTTGCACACAGGTGGCTAGCGGGTGTCTGTTTCTCCAACTTTAGTTGAATCGAGTTTGACTACGCCCGCTCCTTGTTGAAGGTTAAAACAGCACACTTGACGAAAAATCGTTGTGGTTTTGATGCGTAGTTAAGAACGGTTCTTGCTAGAAGACTGTAGCAGCCACGTAAAACTTGCAACAACAAATTAGAGGACGTCTAACTTGTTTTTGCAGGGCTTATCGTGATGAGATACAAATTGTTGTATGAGATGATCTTGTTTTGTAACCGTTATCGCCAACTGGCAGGAGCCTTATGGTTATTGCTTTATTGTATGAAATGCATTCGCCATGTAATTGCTTTACTTTATCACTAGGCAGTAGCGATAGTCCTAGAAGCAATAGTTGGCGAGACGACAACGATGATTCGATGGAGATCAAGGTGTCAAGCCGGTGACGATGGAGATCATAAAGGTGCTTTGGAGATGGAGATCAAAGGCACAAGATGATGATGGCCATATCATATCACATATTTTGATTGCATGTGATGTTTATCCTTTATGCATCTTATTTTGCTTAGTACGGCGGTAGCATTATAAGATGATCCCTCACTAAATTTCAAGGTATAAGTGTTCTCCCTGAGTATGCACCGTTGCTAGAGTTCGTCGTGCCAAGATAACACGTGATGATCGGGTGTGATAAGCTCTATGTTCACATACAACGGGTGCAAGCCAGTTTTGCACACGCAGAATACTCGGGTTAAACTTGACGAGCCTAACATATGCAGATATGGCCTCGGAACACTAAGACCGAAAGGTCGAGCGTGAATCATATAGTAGATACGATCAACATAGTGATGTTCACCATTGAAAACTACCCCATCTCACGTGATGATCGGACATGGTTTAGTTGATTTGGATCACGTGATCATTTAGATGACTAGAGGGATGTCTATCTAAGTGGGATTTCTTAAGTAATATGATTAATTGAACTTAAATTTATCATGAACTTAGTCCTGATAGTTTTTGCATATCTATGTCATAGATCAATAGCTTGCGTATAGCTCCCCTGTTTTATTTTTGATATCTTCGTAGAGAAAACTAAGTTGAAAGATGATAGTAGCAATGATGCAGACTGGGTCCATGATCTGAGGATTATCCTCATTGTTGCACAGAAGAATTATGTCCTTGATGCACCGCTAGGTGACAGACATATTGCAGGAGTAGATGCAGACGTTATGAACGTTTCACAAGCTCGGTATGATGACTACTTGATAGTTTAGTGCACCATGCACTACAAAAAGATACACTTCCGTGATGATACGTGTTTGTCACAGTAGGTTACGTTTTCTGTCATGCATGTACATCCATGACGATTTTATGATAGAATCAAGATAGTCATACACGTCTTTGTCAGAGAAGTGTTCCATGACATTACCAAAATTATCATCACGGAAGTGTTCACTTCCATGACGAAAAATCACGCGTCACAGAAGTGCTTTCGTCAAGGGTGACCGACACGTGGCATCCACCATAACGAAACGCTGTTAAGCTATCAGGTCTGGTTTTGGATCCGATAACCCGTTAACAGCCCGGACCAATGGCGATTTTCCACGTGTAAAATCATCATTGGCTGGAGGAAACACGTGTCAGCTCCCCGTTGGCATAGGTGTCACTCATCCAATGGGGCGAGATGCGCTTATGAAATGTTGACACGTGGACCGGCCCAAAAGTGTCCCATAAAGTTTAAATGGGCCGACCCAACTAAAGGCCCACAAGATTTTGCGGTCCATAATGGGTGGGCCCAGCAAAAGGCCCATGAGATTTTGGGGACCATAATGGGCCGGCCCAGCTAAAGGCCCGCGAGATTTTGCGCGCCATAATGGGCCGGCCCAGCTAAAGGCCCATAAGATTTTGTGGACCATAATGGGTCGGCCCAACTAAAGGCCCACGAGATTTCGCCGACCATAATGGGCCGGCCCAGCTAAAGGCCCAAAAGATTTTGATGACACTAGTAGGCCGGCCCATTAACATGCTACCATGTTTTGGGCCAAATGCCGGCCCATATTTGACCCGGTCCATTAACAGTCTGCCACGTTCCGGGCCTAATAAAGGCCCATATGAGATCCGGCCCGTTAAAAGCCTACCACGTTCTGGGCCAAATTACAGCCCAGATCAGGTCCGACCCTTTGAGAGGCTTTGGGCTAAATTATGGCCCATATCAGATTCGGCCCATCAACTGGACGCTATGCTTTTGGGCCCACTTGGTAAAGGCCCATTTAGTAATTCGGCCTGAAATTAGTTTCGGCCTGTTAAAGGCCCGTTTAACATTTTGGCCCTATATATATTTCGGCCTGTTAAAAGCCCGTCATGTAGTTGGGCCTAACTACGGCCCCGTTTGCATCCGGCCTGCTCATAGACGATAATCTGATTGGGCAAACAAGGACCAAGACAATTTTGGCCTGTTATAAGCCCATGATTTGATTGGCACAATCATGGGCTGGGGTCTATTTCGGCCTGCTGCCGGCCTGTGAGCTGTTCGGCACGTTTCAGGCTCAACCTACTTTTCAGCCCCCTAAAAGCCCATTGAGTTTTCTTGGGAAAATAGGGCCGGCGGTTTACTCGACCTATTAAAGGCCCGAATCTACTAGTGGGCGAGTTTACATTTAGGCCTGCTAATGGACCAAGATGACGGGGCCCATGATGCGGATCATACATAGTGATTTGCATGACGGCCCAATTATGTACCATAATTTTACGGTTTGGCGGTTTATCAAGACATGATATATATATATATATATATATATATATATATATATATATATATATATATATATATATATATATATATATATATATATATATATATATATATATATATATATATATATATATATATATAAAATAAATAACTGCAAGATCGTGAATAAGAAAAAACCTAGACTATACAATAAAGAAATTACGACATATTTGAAGGAAATATGCCCTAGAGGCAATAATAATGTTATTATTTATTTCCTTATATCATGATAAATGTTTATTATTCATGCTAGAATTGTATTAACCGGAAACATAATACATGTGTGAATACATAAACCTACAGAGTGTCACTAGTATGCCTCTACTTGACTAGCTCGTTAATCAAAGATGGTTATGTTTCCTAACCATGAACAAGGAGTTGTTATTTGATTAACGGGATCACATCATTGGTTGAATGATCTGATTGACATGACCCATTCCATTAGCATAGCACCTGATCGTATAGTTTGTTGCTAGTGCTTTTCTTCATGACTTATACATGTTCCTATGACTATGAGATTATGCAACTCCCGTTTGCCGAGGAACACTTTGGGTGCTACCAAACGTCACAACGTGAATCGGGTGATTATAAAGGTACATTACGGGTGTCTCCGAAGGTACATGTTGGGTTGGCATATTTCGAGATTAGGATTTGTCATCCGATTGTCTGGAGAGGTATCTCTGGCCCTCTCGGTAATGCACATCACATAAGCCTTGCAAGCATTGCAACTAAATGTGTTAGTTGTGAGATGATGTATTACGGAACGAGAAAAGAGACTTGCCAAGAACGAGATTGAACTAGGTATTGATACCGACGATCGAATCTCGGGCAAGTAACATACCGATGACAAAGGGAACAACGATGTTGTTATGCGGTCTGACCGATAAAGATCTTCAGAGAATATGTAGGAACCAATATGGGCATCCAGGTCCCGCTATTGGTTATTGACCGAGAGGTGTCTCGGTCATGTCTACATAGTTCTCGAACCCGTAGGGTCCGCACGCTTAACGCTTCGATGATGCTTATTATGAGTTTATATGATATTGATGTACCAAGGTTGTTCGAGTCCCGATGAGATCACGGACATGACGAGGAGTCTCGAAATGGTCGAGACATAAAGATTGATATATTGGAAGCCTATGTTTGACTCGGAATCACTCCGGTGAAATTGGGAATTTTACCGAGTACCGGGGTTACGGAACCTCCCGGGGTCAATGGGCCTTGATGGGCCTTAGTGGAAAGGAGGAAAGGGGCCCAAGTGCTGGCAGCACCTTCCCCTTCCCTAGTCCTATTAGGACTAGGAGAAGGGGTGGCGCCTCTCTCCCTTCCCACTTGGCCAATCCTAGTTGGACTAGGATTGGGGAGGAATCCTACTCCCGGTGGGAGTAGGACTCCCAGCGCAGCCCTTGGTGGCCGGCCAGCCCTCCCTTCCCTCCTTTATATACAGGGCAGGGCACCCCATGACACACAAGTTGATCATTGAGATCGTTCAGCCGTGTGCGGTGCCCCTTCCACCAAACTACACCTCGAATATACCGCTGCGGAGCTTAGGCGAAGCCCTGCGCGGTGGAACATCATCATCGCCACCACGCCGTCGTCTTCGACGAAACTCTCCTCAACACTCGGCTGGATCGGAGTTCGAGGGACGCCATCGAGCTGAACGTGTGCAGAACTCGGAGGTGCCGTGACGCTCGGTACTTGGATCGGTTGGATCGGGAAGAAGTACGACTACTTCCTCTACGCTATGCGTCAACGCTTCCTGTCTGGTCTCACGAGGGCGTGACAACACTCTCATCTCGTTGCTATGCATCACCATGGTCTTGCGTGATCGTGAGGAAATTTTTGAAATTACTACGCTCCCCAACAAAGGCATCCGAGCCTGGTTTTATGCGTTGATGTCATATGCACGAGTAGAACACAAGTGAGTTGTGGGCGATACAAGTCATACTACCTACCAAAGATGTCATACTTTGGTTCAGCGGTATTGTGAGATGAAGCGCCCGGACCGACATTACGCCAGACGCTTACGCGAGACTGGTTTCACCGCTGTGAGCACTCGCTGCTTAAAGGTGACCGTGGGTGTCTGTCTCTCTCACTTTAGTTGAACCGAGTGTGGCTACGCCCGGTCCTTGAGAAGGTTAAACGAGTCTATTTGACGAAGTATCGCTGTGGTTTTGATGCGTAGGTAAGAACGGTTCTTGCTCAGCCCGTAGCAGCCACGTAAAACTTGCAACAACAAAGTAGAGGACGCCTAACTTGTTTTTGCAGGGCATGTTGTGATGTGATATGGTCAAGACGTGATGCTATATTTTATTGTATGAGATGATCATGTTTTGTAACCGAAGTTATCGGCAATCGCAGGAGCCATATGGTTGTCGCTTTATTGTATGAAATGCAACGCCATGTAATTGCTTTACTTTATCACTAAGGAGTAGCGATAGTCGAGAAGCAATAGTTGGCGAGACGACAACGATGCTACGATGGAGATCAAGGTGTCGCGCGGTGACGATGGTGATCATGACGGTGCTTGGAGATGGAGATCACAAGCACAAAATGATGATGGCCATATCATATCACTTATATTGATTGCATGTGATGTTAATCCTTTATGCATCTTATCTTGCTTTGATTGACGGTAGCATTATAAGATGATCCTTACTAAATTATCAAGAAGTGTTCTCCACAGTATGCACCGCTATGAAAGTTCTTCGTCTTTGAGACACCACGTGATGATCGGGTGTGATAGGCTCTACGCTCAAATACAACGGTGCAAAACAGTTGCACACGCGAATACTCAGGTTATACTTGACGAGCTATGCATATAAGATATGACCTCGGAACACGGAGACCGAAAGGTCGAGCGTGAATCATATAGTAGATATGATCAACATATTGATGTTCACCATTGAAACTACTCCATCACACGTGATGATCGGTCATGGTGTAGTTGATATGGATCACGCAATCACTTAGAGAATTGGAGGATATTTTTCTAAGTGGGAGTTCTTAAGTAATATGATTAATTGAACTTAAATTTATCATGAACTTAGTACCGATAGTATCTTGCTTGTCTATGATGTGTAGATAGATGGCTCGTCTGTTGTTCCGTTGAATTTTAATGCGTTCCTTGAGAAAGCAAAGTTGAAAGATGATGGCAGCAATTACACGGACTGGGTCCGTAATTTGAGGATTATCCTTATTGCTGCACGGAAGAATTACGCCCCGAAGCACCGTTAGGTGCCAGGCCTGGTGCAAGGGCTGCGCCGAAGTTATGAACGTCTGGCAAAACAAAGCGATGACTACTCTATAGTTCAGTGTGCCATGCTTTACGGCTTAGAACCGGGACTTCAACGTCGTTTTGAACACCATGGGGCATATGAGATGTTCCAGAGTTGAAGTTAATATTCCAAGCGAATGCCCGGATTGAGAGATATGAAGTCTCCAATAAGTTCTATAGCTGTAAGATGGAGGAGAACGGTTCACGGTGAGCATATACTCGTAATGTCTCGATATAACAATCACTTGATTCAACTGGAGTTAATCTTCCGGATGATTGCGCTATTGATGAATTCTCCAATCACGCCACCAAGCTACAAGAGCTTCGTGATGAACTATAATATGCAAGGATGACCAAAACAATGCCCGAGCTCTTCGCGATGCCGAAAGCATGGAGGTAGAAATCAAAAGGAGCATCAAGTGTTGATGGTTAACAAAACCACTAGTTTCAAGAAAAGGGCAAAGGAAAGAAAAGGAAACTTCAAAAAGAGCGGCAAGCAAGTTGTCGATCAAGAGAAGAAACCCAAGTCTGGTCCTAAGCCCTAAACTGAGTGCTTCTATTGCAAGCAGGCTGGTCACCGAAGCGGAACTGCCCCAAGTATTTGGCGGATAAGAAGGATGGCAAGGTTAACAAAGGTATATGTGATATACATGTTATTGATGTGTACCTTACTAATACTCGCAGAGCACTGGTATTTGATACGGTTCATTGCTAATATTTGCAACTCAAACAGGGCTACGGATTAGCGAAGATTGGCTAAGGACGAGGTGACAATGCGCGTGGAAATGGTTCCAAAGTCGATGTGATCGCAATCGCACGCTACCTCTACATCTACCTTCGGATTAGTATTAGACCTAAATAATTGTTATTTAGTACCAGCGTTGAGCATGAACATTATATCTGGATCTTGTTTGATGCGAGACGGTTATTCATTTAAATCAGAGAATAATGGTTGTTCTATTTATATGAATAATATCTTTTATGGTCATGCACCATTGAAGAATGGTTTGTTTTACTTAATCTTGATAGTAGTGATACACATATTCATAATGTTGAAACCAAAAGATGCAGAGTTGATAATGATGGTGCAACTTATTTGTGGCACTTGCCGCTTAGGTCATATCGGTGTAAAGCGCATGAAGAAACTCCATATTGATGGACTTTTGGAGTCACTTGATTATGAATCACTTGGCACTTATGAACCGTGCCTTATGGGCAAGATGACTAAAACACCGCTTCTCGGAACTATGGAGAGAGCAACAGATTTATTGGAAATCATACATACCGATGTATGTGGTCCAATGAATGTTGAGGCTCGTGGCGGATATCGTTATTTTCTCACCTTCACAGATGATTTGAGCAGATATGGGTATATCTACTTAATGAAACACAAGTCTGAAACATTTGAAAAGTTCAAAGAATTTCAGAGTGAAGTGGAAAATCATCGTAACAAGAAAATAAAGTTTCTACGATCTGATCGTGGAGGAGAATATTTGAGTTACGAGTTTGGCCTACATTTGAAACAATGCGGAATAGTTTCGCAACTTACGCCACCGAACACCACAACGTAATGGTGTGTCCGAACGTCAGAATCGTACTTTATTAGATATGGTGCGATCTATGATGTCTCTTACTGATTTACCGCTATCGTTTTGGGGTTATGCTTTAGAGACGGCTACATTCACTTTAAATAGGGCACCATCTAAATCCGCTGAGACGACGCCTTATGAACTGTGGTTTGGCAAGAAACCAAAGTTGTCGTTTCTGAAAGTTTGGGGCTGCGATGCTTATGTGAAAAAGCTTCAACCTGATAAGCTCGAACCCAAATCGAGAAATGTGTCTTCATAGGATACCCAAAGGAGACAGTTGGGTACACCTTCTATCACAGATCCGAAGGCAAGATTTTTGTTGCTAAATTCGAAACTTTTTGGAGAAAGAGTTTCTCACGAAAGAAGTGAGTGGGAGGAAAGTAGAACTTGATGAGATAATCTGTATCTACTCCCTTATTGAGAAGTAGTACATCACGTAAAACAGTTTACGTGACACCTACACCAAATAGGAGGAAGCTAATGATGATGATCATGAAACTTCAGATCAAGTTTCTCAGAACTCAGAGATCAACCAGAGCAAGATCCGCACTGAGTGGTACGGTAATCCTATTTTGGAAGTCATGTTATTTGGAACATGATGAACCTACTTAACTATGAAGAAGCGATGGTGAGCCCAGATTCCACAAAATGGCTTGAGGCCATGAAATCTGAGATGGGATCCATGTATGAGAACAAAGTATGGACTTTGGTTGACTTGCCCGATGATCGGCAAGCAATTGAGAATAAATGGATCTTCAAGAAGAAGATCGACGCTGATGGTAATGTTATCGTCTATAAAGCTCGACTTGTTGCAAAAGGTTTTCGACAAGTTCAAGGGATTGACTACGATGAGACCTTCTCACCCGTGGCGATGCTTAAGTCCGTCCGAATCATGTTAGCAATTGCCGATTTTATGATTATGAAATTTGGCAAATGGATGTTAAAACTGCATTCTGAATGGATTTACGGAAGAAGAGTTGTATATGATGCAACCAGAAGGTTTTGTCGATCCAAAGGAGCTAACAAAGTGTGCAAGCTCCAGCGATCCATTTATGGACTGGTGCAAGCCTCTCGGAGTTGGAATAAACGTTTTGATAGTGTGATCAAAGCATTTGGTTTTATATGAGACTTTTGGAGAAGCTCTGTATTTACAAGAAAGTGAGTGGGAGCTCAGAGCATTTCGATATTATATGTGGATGACATATTATTGATCGGAAATGATATAGAATTTCTGGATAGCATAAAGGGATACTTGAATAAGAGTTTTTCGATGAAAGACCTCGGTGAAGCTGCTTACATATTGGGCATTAAGATCTATAGAGATAGATCAAGACGCTTAATAGGACTTTCACAAAGCACATACCTTGATAAAGTTTTGAAAAAGTTCAAAATGGATCGAGCAAAGAAAGGGTTCTTGCGGTATTACAAGGTGTGAAGTTGAGTAAGACTCAATGCCCGACCACCGCAGAAGATAGAGAGAAAATGAAAGATGTTCCTATGCTTCAGCCATAGGCTCTATCATGTATGCAATGCTGTGTACCAGACCTGATGTGTGCCTTGTTTGTAAGTTTAGCGGCAGGTACCAAAGTAATCCAGAGTGGATCATCGGACAGCGGTCAAGAACATCCTTAAGTACTTGAGAAGAACTAAGGATATGTTTCTCATTTATGGCGGTGACAAAGAGCTCGTCAGAACGGTTACGCCGATGCAAGCTTTGACACCGATCCGGACGATTCTAAATCGCAAACCGGATACGTATTTACATTAAACGGTGGAGCTGTCGGTTGGTGCAGTTCCAAACAAAGCGTCGTATGGGATCTACATGTGAAGTTGAGTACATAGCTGCTTCGAAGCAGCTAATGAAGGAGTCTGGATGAAGGAGTTCATAACCGATCTAGGTGTTGTACCTAGTGTATCGGGTCCAATGAAAATCTTTTGTGACAATCTTGGTGCAATTGCCTTGGCAAAGGAATCCAGATTTCACAAGAGAACCAAGCACATCAAAAGACGCTTCAACTCCATCCGGATTTGGTCGGTGGGAGACATAGAGATATGCAAGATACATACGGATCTGAATGTTGCGACCGTTGACTAAGCCTCTTCCACGAGCAAAACATGATCAGCACCAAGACTCCATGGGTGTTAGAATCATTACTTGTGTAATCTAGATTATTGACTCTAGTGCAAGTGGGAGATCAAGGAAATATGCCCTAGAGGCAATAATAATGTTATTATTTATTTCCTTATATCATGATAAATGTTTATTATTCATGCTAGAATTGTATTAACCGGAAACATAATACATGTGTGAATACATAAACCTACAGAGTGTCACTAGTATGCCTCTACTTGACTAGCTCGTTAATCAAAGATGGTTATGTTTCCTAACCATGAACAAGGAGTTGTTATTTGATTAACGGGATCACATCATTGGTTGAATGATCTGATTGACATGACCCATTCCATTAGCATAGCACCTGATCGTATAGTTTGTTGCTAGTGCTTTTCTTCATGACTTATACATGTTCCTGACTATGAGATTATGCAACTCCGTTTGCCCGAGGAACACTTTGGGTGCTACCAAACGTCCACAACGTAATCGGGTGATTATAAAGGTACATTACAGGTGTCTCCGAAGGTACATGTTGGGTTGGCATATTTCGAGATTAGGATTTGTCACTCCGATTGTCGGAGAGGTATCTCTGGCCCTCTCGGTAATGCACATCACATAAGCCTTGCAAGCATTGCAACTAAATGTGTTAGTTGTGAGATGATGTATTACGGAACGAGAAAAGAGACTTGCCAAGAACGAGATTGAACTAGGTATTGGATACCGACGATCGAATCTCGGGCAAGTAACATACCGATGACAAAGGGAACAACGATGTTGTTATGCGGTCCGACCGATAAAGATCTTCGTAGAATATGTAGGAACCAATATGGGCATCCAGGTCCCGCTATTGGTTATTGACCGAGAGGTGTCTCGGTCATGTCTACATAGTTCTCGAACCCGTAGGGTCCGCACGCTTAACGTTTCGATGATGCTTATTATGAGTTTATATGATATTGATGTACGAAGGTTGTTCGAGTCCCGGATGAGATCACGGACATGACGAGGAGTCTCGAAATGGTCGAGACATAAAGATTGATATATTGGAAGCCTATGTTTGGACTCGGAATCACTCCGGGTGAAATTGGGAATTTTACCGAGTACCGGGGTTACGGAACCTCCGGGGTCAATGGGCCTTGATGGGCCTTAGTGGAAAGGAGGAAAGGGGCCCAAGTGCTGGCGCACCTTCCCCTTCCCTAGTCCTATTAGGACTAGGAGAAGGGGTGGCGCCTCTCTCCCTTCCCACTTGGCCAATCCTAGTTGGACTAGGATTGGGGGAGAATCCTACTCCTGGGAGTAGGACTCCAGCGCAGCCCTTGGTGGCCGCCAGCCCTCCCTTCCCTCCTTTATATACAGGGCAGAGGGCACCCCATGACACACAAGTTGATCATTGAGATCGTTCCTTAGCCGTGTGCGGTGCCCCTTCCACCAAACTACACCTCGAATATACGTTGCTATGGAGCTTAGGCGAAGCCCTGCGCGGTGGAACATCATCATCGTCACCACGCCGTCGTCTTGTGAAACTCTCCCTCAACACTCGGCTGGATCGGAGTTCGAGGGACGCCATCGAGCTGAGCGTGTGCAGAACTCGGAGGTGCCGTACGTTCGGTACTTGGATCGGTTGGATCGGGAAGAAGTACGACTACTTCCTCTACGTTGCGTCAACGCTTCCGTTGCTGGTCTACGAGGGTACGTAGACAACACTCTCATCTCGTTGCTATGCATCACCATGGTCTTGCGTGATCGTAGGAAATTTTTTGAAATTACTACGTTCCCCAACAATATTACATCCACTGGGCATCAAAGTTCGCCACTATGATAATAAAGCACAAGCAGACAGCAGATTACATACACTAGGCATCAAAGATATCCACCAGTGCAATTAAACATGCCGACAAAATAATATACAAAACCGACAGCACTTCAATAGAGTTCAAGAAAGGTTAGCCCTGCTCGGGAGCTGCAGCGCAAGCAGCTGAGCAAGCTGATGAGACTGCACTTGTTTGACACTTATATCCTCCTCACTCTGAAAGATAAACAAGCAGACAAATGACAGGTTTTGCACATATAAGTATCAGTGCTGACAATTCATCACATTTCTTACTGACTAATAAAGTGACACAGTTTAAAATAGCATTAACACAATATGGTATTGTTCAGGTCAAGACATGGCAGGAAATGACATTGTGAAGGAGTTGGCAGCTTCACGACACCACTGGATTACAGATCAAGAACTCATAAGTATCAATGGTTAGTGTGCTGTCAATTTATCCCATTTCAGATTGGCAAAATAAGATCACTTGCTCTGTACAGTTTAATTTACATGGTATGAAGAAGGAACTTGGTTGTACAACTGAAAACTTAAATTGAGAAGGACAAACTTTTGTTTCTGAACTATACATAATAAACTTTAAACATGCAATTTGATGCAAACACCAAAAATAAACAGCTGTTGCAGTCATGCCTAACCAAATATACACAACAAAGTTTGAAGGCTTGAGAAGGCCAAACTTACATTATTGGTGAAGGCAGGCTCTATAAAGCCCTTGTCCATGCTGATGGGGGGGGGGGGCAATTCAAGAAGTTTACCACAGAATCTTCTTCATAAGCATTTCCTTTATTCTACATTTTGTTGAGAGTAAATATAGATGTGACAATATAAGAAAAAATGGAGAATATTTAAGATAAGATTAAGAGTGATGCTACATAACCAACTAGCTATAAATGTAAGTACAACGATACATGCAAAAGGTACAGCCAAGAGCAATTCAGAGCTAAACTTCTTCAGTACCATCGGTATTATCCAACCTTATGGTAAGAGTAAATATAGATCTTATGTGTAGAAAATGGAGGGCAAAGGAAAATAAGCTGCAGATTGATGGTACATGAACAACTACATGTCAATATAAGTACACTGATAAAGGACAGCAGGTACTTACAAGAACAATGCAGTGCTAAAAAATTTCATTGGCATTGGATATATTATACACTAATGTAACCATTCATACAGATCAGATAATTTGGAGCGAACAATTGATAAGCAAGCTATCATGCATACTGCTGTCACATAATGAACCAGGTATGTATGCAAGTACAGTGATACAGGACAACAGGTACTAACAAGAGCAAAGCAGCAGGCAACATATTTGCGATATCCTGTCGTTCTTTTCAAACCGGAATTCTTTTTCGAGCAGATTTTCTGCAAAAAAGATCCATAAGGCACATGCGGAAAAGTAGAAGTTCAAATTGTCATGCAATATCATAGACAATACCTCATCCTCGGAACGAAACCAGTGCATAACAAGGTTTTTCCATTCGATGTCTTCTAAATTAGCACATCAGACTTCACCAGAAATTCGTTTATAGACTTGTCATCAAAGTGTGATTTCCTCAGGTAACACCGATACTGCTACAATGCTTCCTTGAAAAGCGCAAGCAAGCTTTGCTCGTCATGACTATCCAGATTGACCCTCGCCTACTTACAACAATGTAATGTAAATCATTGATGTGTTCAATCAGCAGAAAACAGGAAAATAATCACCATGAATAATAGCACTTACACGTAAGTGGGACAGGAAGATGTGAAAATGGTGTTTGTCTTCACTATAATCTTCCCATGATGGGAATATATGCACGTAGTCCCTAACAACATTGAAAGCATTGTCTTTTAAACTGGGAATAACTAGAATGGGGTTCCAATCTGCAGGAATTGGCCGTCTCTGCAGTTGGGATAGGTCTTCGGCCGGTGGACTTGCTGTACTTTTTGCTGGAGTGGGATTTTTCTGTGGTATGGCTGGTGCTATGGCAACTGAAATTGGCATACCTTTTGCTGGAGTGCAGGTCCTGTGTGGTGGGGCTAGTGGTGTGGCCAGTGAATTATGGGTACAGTCTGCTGGAGTCGGTCCTACATTTTGTGTCACTGGTTGTACAAACAATATAAGTGGGACGCTGTCTGATTTCTCCGGCACAACCACGTTTTTAAAGGACTTTGCTGGTGCTCCTTCAGGTTCGGCAATCACCCTCTTCCTTTTTGATGTCTGATGCACAAGAACAACATTTGAGTGGAAAAACATGGTATGATGACAGATGAAATATGTATTGATAATGGATGGGCATGGCATCTCGACATATATGATGAGTAGATAAGCAGATGGCAGTGCAACAAAGTAGAAGAAATGCAAGACAACATATGCAAGATACGCGCAATCAATAAAACCTTGCCAAATTAGAACAGGCACCTTGATGGGTGAACAGGACAGGCCATCTGCCTTTGACTCCTCGAGGTTAGAATAGTCATTAGGATCATATTCTGAACAAGAATCAACAGGTGGGGAGCGTATGAGTTTCATTGCATCTAGAATGGCACTCAATGCCTTGGTGCCAATTTTGTAAGTCATTGCAGTGTTTAGCTTCAAGAGTGGACTGCTGCTAGTGTGACACAAAGCAGCTACACAGATCATAGTGTAGATATAACGGAAAACCGTAAGCATCGAGTAAAATCAGCAAAGTGGAACTTGGTGGAATATATGTGCTAGTATTGCGATGCGGCTAGAAAGGCTTCAGATACCAGCTCTCTTCAACTGAAGGTGCGGTACTGTTAATATCAGTGTAACTCTCAAAGGCGACACAGCTCCCCGCATTTCCTTGCTATTCTTATAGGATTCAAGTGGGCAGGCCACTACAAATCTATTCCCATGTTTACAAAAGCCTACGAATCAAAGAGGCCCAAAGAGTTCAAAGTGTCCATCACAACCGACCGTATAGACCTCTACACTGCAAATGTCCCTACTCATCTTCACTACAAGGAACATACTGTACTACTATCATACTCCTTCCGTTCCAAAATATAAGTCTTGGTAGAGATTTCCACTATGGATCACATACAGATGTATCCTGATACATTTTAGAGTGTAGATTCACTCATTTTGCTCCATATGTAGTCCATGGTGGAATCTCTACAAAGACTTGTATTTAGGAACAAAGAGAGTACTTATTAAAGAAGAACAGAAGAGGAACAAGCTAAAGAAGAGCAAGCAGATTTTGGATAACAAAATGTTTGTTGCACAGTGCCCACACATGATGAACCAGAGCGCATTAAGAAAGCAACTCCTTGCTGTCTCTCTATATGTGGTGCACATGCTTTTCAAAAGTAAAGTAGGAACATTAGCTGACCAATTAAATGTTATCTGTTTTAGTAATATCAGCAGCATATCAGATTCGTACTTGAGCAACAAGTTTGGAATTATGAGTGGCACGTTGTTTAGCTTGATGGATTCAGGAGCAGTGCTAAGCAGGTACGATGATGGTACTGAATATAAAGGCATGTCTGCATGCAAGTCGCGTGACTTTTGTCATTTGGGTCAGTCGACCATTTCAGGTGGTTGGATGAAGATCCTACGTCTCCTAACCCTTCTTCTTCCTCGTCTCTGATTCTTCCCATGCAGAACACCGCATAGGCCGCCGGCCGGACCACCGGCCGCCACCGCATGTGTTCCTCCGCCACCCCCACCCCCACCCCCGCCCCCACCCGCGTCGAGTTTTCTTCGTTCGGCGAGGCCCCACCACCGCCCCCCCCACAATCACCGTCCCGCCGAGCCCCTTCGTTCGACCGCGAACTCCGTGACTCTCAAAAATTGATGACCCAATTTTGAAATTTAGTCTACTATGATTTAACTAGTGTGGAATATAAAAGGGGAAAACCATAAGCATTGGGAGTATAGTGTTGAGCGTGCCATGGCGGATCTGAAGGTGCAAACCGGACAAAGGCAACTTCGCAACCAATGTTTGCTTTCAACTAGCAAGTAAGTGATGGACAAGAAATCAGAGTAAAGCAGTGGCGATCTATTTTCTTGCTGCGATAAATAAGTTGAGCAGATACGAAAGAGTACCGCCTCTGATGCGGCGCCGTGTATGCATCTGCTGAGAATTTGATGGTGCTATGGTAGCGATGGCTGTCAGCGGCGTGGAAGCAGATCTAGGAGGGTAGACGGTGGCGGCGGGGCGCAATGGACGAGACGGTCGTAGGAGCGGCGCCGACAAGGTGGACGGCGGCGGGGATGAAGCGAGAGGATGGGATGCAAGGATCCCGGTCCGAAGCCGTGGATGAGAGAGGTCGATCTCTTGTAATGGACGGCGGCGTCGGGGTATCAGCTCCGGCATGGTGGAGGAGGACGAAGGTGGATGGGGTGGCGGACGGAGGAGGCTGGGGTGGAGAGGGTGTTTTGGCGCCCATGGGGTACGAATGGGGAAATGGAGGTAGAGAGGAAGGAGGAACCATGTCTTCAGGGCGTGCTTGTCTCAAATGCGAGGAAATTTACAAACTTATCCCCCGTTTAAAATTTCCTACATCACAACAATATTAGTCGGTTGGGGATAGGACAGTAATCTAGCATACACCGAATATTTGCCGACGAGAGTTTGTTTTTGGCGCCCACCGTGTATGAATCGGGGAGGGAGTCGATTTCGGACGAGGACACACTGTGTTTTGGCGCCCACCGTGTATGAATCCGGGTGAGAGGCGGTTATGTCATGTTTGAGTGAAATTACAAACCTACCCCTATCAAAACCTATAGAAATCGAGCAGATAGGCTTTGCCTGGCAGGGATAGGCAGTAGTAATTTCCATCTAGCAGATTTTGGTTTCGGGCGGTTACTACGACTTTCCCCGCTTCGTTCAAATTTTGCAGAGTGCATGTTTGCCGTGCCAACTCAATTCGAATCCCGTTTGTATTCTATTTTTTTTCGGGCTGGATCCATTTTCGATTGGAATAAAATTCTATATACATCATTTTTTATATATACTTTCAAAAGCGCAACACCCTTTATACATAAATATGGTTTACAAATGGCATGATCTCAGATTCATAAGGTTGTATCCATCAATTTGGATTTTCAAATATTTGAAACCACTTTATGTTGAAATCCAACGTATGCAGTCCTTGCTAACTGTCTCCAATTAATGTGTGTTTCATGCGGGTTTTTTTACTTCTCAAACATGTATAATGTGTTTCACACACGCAACATATAGTGTAATCCCGTTTAGACGTTAATTGCATATAAACCATGCATTGTTTCTAATTAAATAATCTATGGATCACCAATATTGATAAACTATATAACATTACACGTGTCCCCAAATTCAAATGAATATGCATGTTTGATACACCAATTTGCGTTATGATATTATCGATGTCGTGATCTCCAGTTTGTTTGAATCCCATTTAATCCAGATATTTGTCTCATATAACTATCACTCATGCTTATATAGGACTATCTCTCTAGACCTATACGCGTTCATCGTCTCTCGGGTATCTCTCGTGCTACTTGTATGTTGACAATGATCTTTTATCTTCGTAACACACTGACAATACTCTCTCCCTCGAGCTTCATCACTCTATCTCTCTCTAAGTATATCTCGCTCCCTGCTATGTGTCTCTAACTATGATTCTCCATGTGGAATCTCTTTCTCTCACACAAACACAAAACTTTGTCTCCCGGGGTCTCATTTCTCTCTACTATTCCCCTGTGTGCCACTCGCACATCCCTCATACAGAGATGTCTTTCGCTCCTTAGGTATGAGAACCTACGAATCTTCCTCTTAAATATCTCTTTCTCACACACAAACACAAACTCTGTCTCCCAGGGTCACATATTTCTCCACTGTTCTCTTGTATGTCGCTCACACACACTCTCTCTCCCTAGAGATATCTTGCATTCCCTCATATGTCTCTCTAGCTATCACTCTCGTTGTGAAATATCTTTCTCTCTCACAGATGCAAAACTCCGTCTCTCGGGATCTCATTTCTCTCCGATAGTTGTTTGTATGTGAGTCACATGCACCCTT
The DNA here is from genome assembly GCA_021605205.1 of Aegilops longissima. Taxonomy (NCBI): domain Eukaryota; kingdom Viridiplantae; phylum Streptophyta; class Magnoliopsida; order Poales; family Poaceae; genus Aegilops; species Aegilops longissima. The sequence goes on along the minus strand of CM038681.1, from coordinate 532,922,178 downwards.
TCTTCATCTCTCACACCCACACACATAACTCAGCCTTCTGATCCACTCGACTCCTATATCTAACGCACACTAGCTAGCATATTTATCTTTCTATTTATCTGTTTCTCCATCAACCTTGTTTCATTTATAGGTTGATCTCTTTTGCACAATCGTTGTGCCTCACTCCCTCTGCTCGCCATAGATGCATGCTCCAGCCCACGCTACTATCTCTTAAAGACAAAAACACATGCACAATTATCGGGCCTTCTTCCCTGCATTCTCACATGCATGCATATTGTCATACCGATCCGTCTCTCCCATGTCGTTGATCTTATGACTTATGTCTTCTTTCTTTCATCTCGATCACGCGCGCGCGCGCACACACACACATCCCACGTATACATGTATACCTCTCACACATGCATGTTCAAGGTCTCTATGTCTCCATACATAGTTAATTACCCTCAACCCTAACGCCACATCGAATCGTTCTCTTCTTGTGTACACATAACTTCCGCTTGGATGGGTAAAACACACACTCACACTTAACAATCTCCTTCTAGCTACCCCCCTCTCACTCTTCCCCTATATCCCCGAAACCAATAAGACCATTCCTTCGTTTAATTCCCGCCTACATGCACCATCGATATATAGTAGTCTTCCTCGGTGTCTCTCGAACAAACACGTTCTCTTGATGTTGACTCTTCTCATGCGCACACACCTTCTCTTCCCTCTCTACGTGCATTTTATCTCTCGCACCCCATCGTTGGTGGCCTCTGCCATACACATCACCTCTCTATGATGAAGCCATGCACACTTAAATTACATTCGCCACCGGACCCTGTGACACACACACACACACACACACACACACACACACACACACACACACACACACACGCGCGCGCGCGCACCCACCCACCCACCCCCCCCCCACACACACACGCACACACACACACACACACACTAAGAATCCATCTCTCTCTCTCTCTCTCACACACACACACACACAGACACAGACACACACACACACACACAAACACACACACACACACACACACACACAAAGACTCCATCTCACACACACATGCTCTAGGCGGAGCATTTGTTCCTACCACCCTTCATCCAACCTTACCCGTATGATACACAATCACCTTAATTTACTTGTATAACATGGAAAAATTCCACTTTACTTTAGTAGTTAGCAAACTTATCATCTGTACCCTTATAAAAAACTGAGTTGGCGATGATGGTGTGCCTGCCATCTTGTAATATAGACCGCCTGATCTATATCTGACGGATAGAAAGCAAACTATGATAATTTTACAAAAGATACCCGCACCTCTCTCCACATCCTTATCTCCCACAACCTCATTACTGAGCAATTAACAAAGAAAGTCTCTAGAACAATCTAGCATGGTGGCCGCTGGAGCCTGCCGGCGCCGTCCATCCCCATGCCTCCACCCATTCCGACCACCAGTCACCAACACGCTCCACTCCTCCTCACCTTATCTCTCATCTTTCATTTTTTTGATGACATTCTCGAGATACTAGTTTTTCGATAAAATTCTCGAAATATCATTAGTTTTTACACATGGGATTACTCCTGCATGGGTAAATCACAACATGTGTTTTGTAAAAAAATGCATATTGATGTTCCGTGCAATGCACGAGCATCTTGCTTGTAATTATATAATGCAAATCACGAGCAGGAAGTGACATTTTTTACACAACCACGTTAACATGGCCACGTAAATCACTAGCTAAAGTAAATACCACTATACTTATATCCCGATGCAAAAGGTTGAGTACATGTCCGAAGAGTAGAGTCGCACACACGCACTCTGTCTCTCAGAATCTCTCTCTCTCTCTCTCTCTCTCTCTCACACCAGTTACGTGACGCCCACTTAAGCAGACACTTATGTTACAATTTGTGCACCCATGGGTACACGTGATGCTGCGGATTTATTTAAGCAGTGCGGCGAACCCAAACAATAGTTGCATTCATTCCCCTCCCGCCGCCTCTTCTCTGGTCGCCGTCGCCCGGTAGCCATGGCCCGGCCGAAGGTAACAAAATACGCCATACTCCCGCCGGAGCGGTGCTTTAATCTGGAAATTTTAGTGGTCATGCATGCATCTTTTTGTGCTATCACTCTTATATAAGGGTTGACCGGTCACTTCCCGCGGACGTGCGCGGGCGGTGGAAGAGGAAGGAAAGGGAAGCGGGCTGTGGAGTGATACGTCTCCAACTTATCTATAATTTTTTATTGTTCCATGCTATTATATTATCTGTTTTGGATGTTCAATGGGCTTTACTATACACTTTTATATTATTTTTGGGACTAACCTATTAAACGGAGGCCCAACCCAAATTGCTGTTTTTTTGCCTATTTCAGTGTTTCGAAGGAAAGGAATATCAAAGGGAGTCCAAACGGAATGAAACCTTCGGGAACGTGATTTTCTGAACAAACGTGATCCAGAGAACTTGGAGTGGACGTCAAGCAATCAACGAGGAGGCCAAGAGGCAGGGGGAGCCTACCCCTTGGGCGCGCACTCCACCCTCGTGGGCCCCTCGTGGCTCCACCGACCTACTTCTTCCTCATATATATACCTACGTACCCCGAAAACATCAGAGGAGGAGCAAAAACCCTATTTCCACCGCCACAACCTTCTGTGCCCGTGAGATCCCATCTTGGGGCCTTTTCTGGCGCTTCGCCGGAGGGGGCATAGATCACGGAGGGCTTCTACATCAACACCATAGCCTCTCCGATGATGTGTGAGTAGTTTACCTCAGACCTTCGGGTCCATAGTTATTAGCTAGATGGCTTCTTCTCTCTCTTTGGATCTCAATACAAAGTTCTCCTCGATTCTCTTGGAGATCTATTCGATGTAACCTTCTTTTGCGGTGTGTTTGTCGAGATCCGATGAATTGTGGGTTTATGATCAAGATTATCTATGAAAAATATTTGAATCTACTCTGAATTCTTTTATGTATGATTGGTCATCTTTGCAAGTCTCTTCGAATTATCAGTTTGGTTTGGCCTACTAGATTGATCTTTCTTGCAATGGGAGAAGTGCTTAGCTTTGGGTTCAATCTTGCGGTGCTCGATCCCAAAGGATGAGGGGAAACGACACATATTGTATTGTTGCCATCGAGGATAAAAAGATGGGGTTTATATCATATTGCATGAGTTTATCCCTCTACATCATGTCATCTTGCTTAAAGCATTCTTATGAACTTAATACTCTAGATGCATGCTGGATAGCGGTCCATGTGTGGAGTAATAGTAGTAGATGCAGGCAGGAGTCGGTCTACTTGTCACGGACGTGATGCCTATATACATGATCATACCTAGATATTCTCATAAGTATGCTCAATTCTATCAATTGCTCAGCAGTAATTTGTTTACCCACCGTAATACTTATGCTCTTGAGAGAAGCCACTAGTGAAACCTATGGCCCCGGGTCTATTCTCTATCATATTAATCTACCGTTATTTCTATTACCGTTTATTTTTCTTTCTTTACTTTCAGTCTTTATCATAAAAATACCAAAAATATTATCTTATCATCTCTATCAGATCTCACTTTTGCAAGTGTCCGTGAAGGGATTGACAACCCCTTTATCCGGTGGTTGCAAGGTTCTTATTTGTTTGTGTAGGTGCGTGGAACTTGAGCGTGGTCTCCTAGTGGATTGATACCTTGGTTCTAAAAAACTAAGGGAAATACTTATGCTACTTTAGTGCATCACCCTTTCCTCTTCAAGGGAAAACCAACGCAGTGCTCAAGAGGTAGCATGGAGGAACGTTTTTACCACAATTTTTTAGGAAACTGAGTGCAATAATTGAGTAGTTTTGCAAACTACCAATACTACACCTGAAACGGTTCAAAACCTATACTCCCTTGCCAGCGCACGCTTCCCATGTGAAACGGTCAGCGTCGCCCTGGAGCGTCAGTGCTGCATTAATGCCCAGCCAGAGCGGAGGCGACCTCTCACTGGCGCCGGCTTTGAAGCGGCACGACGGCCGAGAGAGCGCCGCTTCCCGGTGCACGCGACTGCTCCGCGTCGAGGTTGGCCATAGGCCCTGTTTGGATCCATGGGTTAGAATTAGTTTGAGCTAGTTGGGGCTCAAATAGCCCTAAAGTATCCAAGCATGAGGGTTTAAATTGGAGCAAGTTGCACCGAACCCACCAACAAAAAATATCCAAGTTCGGGATCAAATAGCCCTAAAGTATCCAAGCATGAGACTTTGCCAATACCAACAACAATGATTTTCTTAGCACTCCGATTGCTCCTCTTGCCGAAGCTGAATCTTGTGAAATTAATGCTGCTTTGCTAGTGAAAGATCAATTCGCCGGCCTTCCTAGTGAAGATGCCATAGGCCCTGTTTGAATTTTGCTTCTAGAAACCTTTTAGATTCGGCCGCGGGAGGCACTTTTATGGAAATCACTTTAGGAGAAGCTACTAAACTCCTAGATAATATTATGGTTAATTATCTCTAGAAACTTGGTTTTCATCTTTGCCTAAAAATAGTATTGATTCTTGGAATAAGTGCAAAGATGCTTTTATCTCTAAGTATTTTCCTCCCGCTAAGATCATCTCTCTTAGAAATGATATTATGAATTTTAAGCAACTTGATCATGAACATGTTGCACAAGCTTGGGAGAGGATGAAATTAATGATACGTAATTGCCCTATTCATGGTTTGAATTTGTGGATGATTATAGAAATTTTTTGTGCCGGATTGAATTTTGCTTCTAGAAACCTTTTAGATTCGGCCACGGGAGGCACTTTTATGGAAATCACTTTAGGAGAAGCTACTAAACTCCTAGATAATATTATGGTTAATTATTCTCAATGGCACACTGAAAGATCTACTAGTAAAAAGGTTCCTGCGATTGAAGAAATTAATGTTTTGAGTGGAAAGATGGATGAACTTATGAAATTGTTTGCTAATAAGAGTGTTTCTTTTGATCCTAATGATATGCCTTTATCTACTTTGATTTAGAATAGTAATAAATCTATGGATGTGAAATTTGTTGGTAGGACTAATTTTGGTAACAACGCGTATAGAGGAAACTTTAATCCTAGGCTGTTCCCTAGTAATTCCTCTAATAATTATGGTAATTCCTACAACAATCCTTACGAAAATTTTAATAAGTTGCCCTTTGATTTTGAGACTAGTGTTAAAGAGTTTATGAATTCACAAAATAATTTCAATACTTTGCTTGAAGAAAAATTGCTTAAGGTTGACGAATTGGCTAGGAACGTGGATAGAATTTCTCTTGATGTTGATTCTTTGAAGCTTAGATCTATTCCACCTAAGCATGATATCAATGAGTTTCTCAAATCCATGTTAATTTTCAGTGATGAGTGCAAAGAAAGAACCGCTAGGATACGTGCTAAGAAAGATTGCTTTGTGAAGGCGTGTCCTTCTAGTTTTTATGAGAATAAAGATGAAGATTTAAAAGTTATTGATGTGTCTCCTATTTAATCTTTGTTTTGCAATATGAATCTTGATAATGATGGGACTGGAGATGAGTCAACTTTAGTTAAAAGGCGTCCCAAAAATTCGGAGTTTTCAGATCTTGATGCAAAAATTGGTAAAAGTGGGATTGAAGAGGTTAAACTTTAGATAGCAATGAACCCACTATTTTGGATTTCAAGGAATTTAATTATGATAATTGCTCTTTGATAGATTGTATTTCCTTGTTGCAATCCGTGCTAAATTCTCCTCATGCTTATAGCCAAAATAAAGCCTTTACTAAACATATTGTTGATGCTTTGATGCAATCTTACGAAGAAAAACTTGAGTTGGAAGTTTCTATCCCTAGAAAACTTTATTATGAGTGGGCACCTACAATTAAAATTAAAATTAAAGATCGTGAATGCTATGCTTTGTGTGATTTGGGTGCTACTATTTCCACGATCCCAAAAACTTTGTGCGATTTGCTAGGTTTCCATGAATTTTATGATTGTTCTTTAAACCTGAATCTTGCGGATTCTACTATCAAGAAACCCATGGGAAGAATTAATGATGTTCTTATTGTTGCAAATAGGAACTATGTGCCCGTAGATTTTATTGTTCTTGATATAGATTGCAATCCTTCATGTCCTATTATTCTTGGTAGACCTTTCCTTAGAACGATTGGTGCAATTATTGATATGAAGGAAGGGAATATTAGATTCTAATTTCCGTTAAGGAAAGGCATGGAACATTTCCATAGAAAGAAGATTAAATTACCTATGAATCTGTTATGAGAGCCACTTATGGATTGCCTACCAAAGATGGCAATATTTAGATCTATCCTTGCTTTTATGCCTACCTAGGGGCGTTAAACGATAACGCTTGTTGGGAGGCAACCCAATTTTATTTTAATTTTCTTGCTTTTATTTCTGTTTAGCAATAAATCTTTGATCTAACCTCTTGTTACATGTGTTTTTATGTTTTAATTATTGTTTGTGCCAAGTTAAACCTATAGGATCTTCTTGGATGATAGTTATTTGATCTTGCTGAAAATTCTAGAAACTTTCTGTTCACGAAAACAATTTTTTCAAATCACCAGAACGTGATAAATACTTATTCCAATTGCAGTAGATCAATAAACAAATTATCTAGGTCGTCCTATGTTGGTAGATTTTTCTGAGTTCCAGAAGTTTGCGTTTGATACAGATTACTACAGACTATTCTGTTTTTCACAGATTCTGTTTTTCGTGTGTTGTTTGCTTATTTTGATGATTCTATGGCTACTAAAAGAGCTTATGAACCATAGAGAAGTTGGAATACAGTAGGTTTAACACCAATATAAATAAAGAATGAGTTCATTACAGTACCTTGAAGTGGTGTTTTGTTTTCTTTCGCTAACGGAGCTCACGAGATTTTCTGTTAAGTTTTGTGTTGTGAAGTTTTCAAGTTTTGGGTAATGATTTGATGGATTACGGAACAAGGATTGGAAAGATCCTAAGCTTGGGGATGACCAAGGCACCCCAAGGTAAAATTCAAGGAAAACCAAAAGCCTAAGCTTGGGGATGCCCCGGAAGGCATCCCCTCTTTCGTCTTCGTCCATCGGTAACTTTACTCGATGCTATATTTTTATTCACCACATGATATGTGTTTTGCTTGGAGCGTCTTGTATAATTTGAGTCTTTGCTTTCTAGTTTACCATAATCATCCTTGCTGTACACACCTTTTTAGAGAGACACACATGATTCGGAATTTGTTAGAATACTCTATGTGCTTCACTTATATCTTTTGAGCTATATAGTTTTTGCTCTAGTGCTTCACTTATATCTTTTAGAGCACGGTGGTGGTTTTATTTTATAGAAATTAGTTATCTCTCATGCTTCACTTATATTATTTTGAGAGTCTTAAACATCATGGTAATTTGCTTTAATTGTGAAATTAATTCGAATGTGATAGGCATCCATGATGAGCATAATAAAAACTTCCATATTAAGTTCATTGAATATCATGAGAAGTTTGATACTTGGTAAGTGTTTTGAGATATAAAGGTGGTAATATTAGAGTGTGCTAGTTGAGTAATTGTGAAATTGAGAAATACTTGTGTTAAGGTTGGCCAGTCCCGTAGCATGCACGTATGGTAAAAGTTGTGTGACAATTTTGACACATAAGGTGTTCTTTTATTGCTTTCCTTATGAGTGGCGGTCGGGGACGAGAGATGGTATTTTCCTACCAAACTATCCCTCTAGGGGCATGCGTAGTAGTACTTTGCTTCAAGAGCTAATAAACTTTTGCAATAAGTATATGAGTTCTTTATGACTAATGTGAGTCCATGGATTATACGCACTCTCAACCTTCCACAATTTTCTAGCCTCTACGATACCGTGCATTGCCCTTTCTCGCCTTGAGAGTTGGTGCAAACTTCGCCGGTGCATCCATACCCCATGATATGATACGCTCTATCACACATAAACCTCCTTATATCTTCCTCAAAACAGCCACCATACCTACCTATCATGGCATTTCCATAGCCATTCCGAGATATATTGCCATGCAACTTACCACCGTTCCGCTTATTATGACACGCTCCATCATTGTCATATTGGTTTGCATGATCATGTAGTTGACATCATATTTGTGGCAAAGCCACCTTTCATAATTTTTTATACATGTCACTCTTGATGCATTGCATATCCCGGTACACCCCCGGAGGCATTCACATAGACTCATATTTTGTTCTAAGTATTGAGTTGTAATTCTTGAGTTGTAAGTAATAAAAGTGTGATGATCATCATTATTAGAGCATTGTCCCATGTGAGGAAAGGATGATGGAGACTATGATTCCCCCACAAGTCGGGATGAGATTCCAGACTAAAAAAAGAGGCCAAAGAAAAAGAGAAGACCCAACAAAAAAAGAGAAAAAAATGAGAGAAAAAGAGAGAAGGGACAATGTTACTATCCTTTTCCACACTTGTGCTTCAAAGTAGCACCGTGATCTTCATGATAGAGAGTCTCCTATGTTGTCACTTTCATATACTAGTGGGAATTTTTCATTATAGAACTTGGCTTGTATATTCCAATGATGGGCTTTCTCAAAATGCCCTAGGTCTTCGTGAGCAAGCAAGTTGGATGCACACCCACTTAGTTTCTTTTGTTGAGCTTTCATATATTTATAGCTCTAGTGCATCCGTTGCATGGCAATCCCTACTCCTCTCACTGACATCAATTGATGGGCATCTCCATAACCTATTGATGAGCCGCGTTAGTGTGAGACTTTCTACCTTTTTGTCTTCTCACATAACCCCCATCATTATACTTTATTCCACCCATAGTGCTATATCCATGGCTTGCGCTCATATATTGCGTAAGGGTTGAAAAGGCTGAAGCGTGTTAAAAAGTATGAACCAATTGCTCGACTTGTCATCGGGGTTATGCATGATGAGAACGTTTTGTGTGACGAAATTGAAGCATGGCCTAACTATATGATTTTGTAGGGATGATATTTTTTTGGCTATGTTATTTTGATAAGACATAATTGCTTGGTTAGCATGTTTGAAGTATTATTGTTCTTATGTCAACATTAAACGTTTATCTTGAATCTTTCGGATCTAAATATTGATGCCACAATAAAAAGAATTACATTGAAAATTATGCTAAGAAGCATTCCACATCAAAAATTCTGTTTTTATCATTTACCTACTCGAGGACGAGCAGGAATTAAGCTTGGGGATGCTTGATACGTCTCCAACGCATCTATAATTTTTTGTTGTTCCATGCTATTATATTATTTGTTTTGGATGTTCAATGGGATTTACTATACACTTTTATATTATTTTTGGGACTAACCTGTTAACCGGAGGCCCAGCCCAAATTGTTGTTTTTTGCCTATTTCAGTGTTTCGAAGGAAAGGAATATCAAATAGAGTCCAAACGGAATGAAACCTTCGGGAACGTGATTTTCTGAACAAACGTGATCCAGAGGACTTGGAGTGGACATCAAGCAATAAACGAGCAGGCCACGAGGCAGGGGGGCACGCCTACCCCTCTGGGCGCGCCCTCCACCCTTGTGGGCCCCTTGTGGCTCCACCAACCTACTTCTTCCTCCTATATATACCTACGTACCCCGAAAACATCATAGGAGGAGCAGAAACCCTATTTCCACCGCCGCAACCTTCTGTACCCGTGAGATCCCATCTTGGGGCCTTTTCCGGCGCTCCGCCAGAGGGGGCATAGATCACGGAGGGCTTCTACATCAACACCATTGCCTCTCCGATGATGTGTGAGTAGTTTACCTCCGACCTTTGGGTCCATAGTTATTAGCTAGATGTCTTCTTCTCTCTCTTTGGATCTCAATACAAGGTTCTCCTCGATTCTCTTGGAGATCTATTCGATGTAATCTTCTTTTGCGGTGTGTTTGTCAAGATCTGATGAATTTTGGGTTTATGATCAAGATTATCTATGAACAATATTTGAATCTCCTCTGAATTCTTTTATGTATGATTGGTTATCTTTGCAAGTCTCTTCGAATTATCAGTTTGGTTTGTCCTACTAGATTGATCTTTCTTGCAATGGGAGAAGTGCTTAGCTTTGGGTTCAATCTTGCGGTGCTCGATCCCAAAGATGTGATGGGAAACGACACGTATTGTATTGTTTCCATCGAGGATAAAAAGATGGGGTTTATATCATATTGCATGAGTTTATCCCTCTACATCATGTCATCTTGCTTAAAGCGTTACTCCGTTTTTATGAACTTAATACTCTAGATGCATGCTGGATAGCGGTCCATGTGTGGAGTAATAGTAGTAGATGCAGGCAGGAGTCGGTCTACTTGTCACGGACGTGATGCCTATATACATGATCATACCTAGATATTCTCATAACTATGCTCAATTCTATCAATTGCTCGATAGTAATTTGTTTACCCACCGTAATACTTATGCTCTTGAGAGAAGCCACTATTGAAGCCTATGCCCCCCGGGTCTATTCTCTATCATATTAATCTACCATTATTTCTATTACCGTTTATTTTGCTTTGTTTACTTTCAGTCTTTATTATAAAAATACCAAAAACATTATCTTGACATCTGTATCAGATCTCACTTTTGCAAGTGGCCATGAAGGGATTGACAACCCCTTTATCGCGTTGGTTGCAAGGTTCTTATTTGTTTGTGTAGGTGCGTGGGACTTGAGCGTGGTCTCCTACTGGATTGATACCTTGGTTCTCAAAAACTGAGGGAAATACTTACGCTACTTTACTGCATCACCCTTTCCTCTTCAAGGGGAAACCAACGCAGTGCTCAAGAGGTAGCATGGAGTAACGTTTTTTACCACAATTTCTTAGGAAACTGAGTGCAATGATTGAGTAGTTTTGCAAACTACCAGTACTACACTTGAAACGGTTCAAAACCTATACTCCCTTGCCAGCGCGCGCTTCCATCGTGAAACGGTCAGCGTCGCCCTGGAGCGTCAGTGCCGCATTAATGCCCGGCCAGAGCGGAGGCGACCTCTCACTGGCGCCGGCTTTGAAGCGGCGCAACGACCGAGAGAGCGCCGCTTCCCAGTGCACGCGACTGCTCCGCGTCGAGGCTGGCCATAAGCCCTATTTGGATCCATGGGTTAGAGTTAGTTTGAGCTAGTTGGGGCTCAAATATCCCTAAAGTATCCAAGCATGAGGGTTTAAATTGGAGCAAGTTGCATCGAACCCACAAAAAAAACTATCCCACCCAAGAGGTGCTAACTGGAGATAGTTCTCATTGGGACCACTGAAAAATCACTTTCCTCTCTCTGTCCAGTGCATTTATTGTCAATCTAACCCTGTCACCCAAACACCTCTTTGGCTACAGTTAGTTCAGGGTTAGTCATGAGTTAGTCTAACCTCTAGCTAAGTTAGAGTATCCAAACAGGAGCAGTATAGGACATGCAAGTTGCTCAAAGCATACAGTCAAATTCGTACATGAAATGATTTTTTCCTTTTGAAAACGGAACGTGAAAGAAATTTTTTTAGAATGCTCTTGGCATGTCGCTAACATGTGATGAGTTGACCGACCTCAATAGACGGCAAAAATGCTTGCCCGCCGCACTTTGAGAGAGACGAGGAGGGAGAAGCGATACGGGCTGCTGGATTACTAGAGATAGGTGTCTCATGGAAGCCAAGAAATATGGTGATAGCATGGGTTAGCCATGTACTAGTATGATGTAACTACACTGGGCTGCTGTGTCTCGTACTCTTCCAATCCACTGTGGATATGATTGGTTGATTTTATATCGCTGAATAATACAAAATATTATGAGTGCAGATGCTCCACCACGAGGTTCCTTGCTCCTTCTCAGTCGTCGGGAATCTATGTTCTTCCACTCTATTTTTTTACGTGAGCTTTGTTCATCCTTTTGCCAACACGCGAGACATCTAGCATCAAGGTGCACGTGTCATGCAAGGATCGTTCAATCTATATGAAGAACACGTGGGACTAGAACTACGAGACGAACATGTACCCACTAGTGGACGTGCGAACCTGTGTAATGTAGCGCAGTAAGTGAAGTAGAAAGGCACAAATTGTATGAACATGCATGGCATATAGGCATTTGTCTCTTACTACCAATAAATGTTGTTCGTGCAATGCCCGGGGATGTTATGGAGTACGTGACTAAGTACTCAACTACTACTATATTAATTGGAGGAACATATTAGGTTTTATATTTGTTTACGTGTATGCCTCGAGACCTTCCAACTAGACGTGTCTTTCTCTCCGGGTCGCACTTTGTATCGTTCATACCACTAGTACAGTAGTACTACTACATGTGGTCTCCGACCCGGAAGTGGAGATGCTCTACCACGCTGTTCATGTCCCACTCCTTTCGCTGACGTGTGGGACATCCAGCACGTGCCCTATGTTTGGCACTCCTTCATCGTAAGATTTGAAACGCTAGCATTCATCAGAAATAAAAAATAAATATAAATCACCAGTGATACTATACCACGCGGTTTCCTTGCTCCTCGATATCGGAAAGAATACTTCCGCTCGCCGACATGTGGGACGTCGACCATCCTGGTCCACTTTCCATGCCCGCAGAACTCCAAGGGAGAGTCACCCCGGTCGTCGCGCCACAGTAATTACTAATGAGCCGTCAAATCACAGGCCCAACCTTACCCACTGTGAAGTTGCTCGGACGAAGGAACCATCATGACTTCGTTGAATTCCGCTTCTTGAAGAAAACTACTGTACCAGCGATCTTGCTAGCTACTGATGGTTACTCGAAAGAGGCCTCCTTTGGTTCAAAGGATAGGAATTTTATAGGAATATGAAAATCATAGGAAGTGAGATGACATGCATCTCAATTCCTATAGAGAAAGAGATGCCATTTGATGCATAGAATAGGAATTTTTCCATTGAGTCTAAGCTAATCTACTGGTAATTTGCTCTAAAAACTACAGTAGTAACTAGTAGTACTGGTACATGCTCGTAATTAATTAAACAAATGTACGGGAGACACAGACACACACACACTAACTACTAGTACTACTACTTCTCACATGCTGGCCAGACGTCGTCATTCTCCTTCCCGGCTTTGTCAGCGACAACCCACTGTGCTTGGATCTCCGCCGACCTCTCCGCAGTAGCGCGTGCGTCCTCTTCTTTCTTGCGGCGGCGGGCCTCTCTTTTCTTGAGTGCTTTTTGACTTTTCCGCTCCCTCTATGCGGCTTTGGCCGCCTCTTGCTCTACCACCCATTCGGCCTTGGCAGCTTCAAATGCCGCCCACATAGGTGTGAGGTCGCGAGCGGCGATGAACTCGGCACGACGGGATGCCACCGCTTCACTACCATTATGTGTGCGTTCGTGGGCGGCGAGGAACTCGGTGCGGCGGGATGCCATCGCTTCCTTACCGGTTAGTGTGCGACGCGGTGGCATGAACGACGCTTGGTGACAGCTCTGGGGTGGAGTGGCCGGACAACCATAAAGTGCATTGGTTTTTCAAGAGCTCAAGGATAGAAGACGAAGGAAATTTGGATTCCCCTTCAATCCTGGTCATTTATTACCGAGTAAGATGCATTGGCGGTCATTGAACTTGTCTTGATAGCTCACTTTGATCATTGTATATGAGATATGGTGATTATACGGTCACTGGCTCAGCGTATAGCTCCGTATTTGTCTGGTTGACCAGTCAAACAGTCTGCATGCGCCTCATCAGCTCGTGTTCTTTATCTATCTATCTATGCGGGCCTACCTGTCAGTGGAGAAAGAAATAAAAACCAAAATTATGCGTTTGTGACATTACTTTTTAGACGTTTGTTGGAGGCCTCCACGAACACCGAGCATGTATTCACCTGGCTCAACACCAACGGTCATACTCGTGACTCGGCGCCTTGCTCATGTATATCGTCCATCACAACGACAATCTATAAAACAGCCTAGCTAGAGAGGGTACTATGGTGCGGAGTATGTACTATCGTGAGCAACCGATCATAGTGCCACTGCACACGAGTGTGTGTCTGATCGATTCGTCCATTATTCGTAAGTTATGCATGGTTGTGTGGTGTCTAATGGTGGTCGTCGAAGGCTAGCTGGTGACAAGAGCGGTTGCATGGACGCCTGGTTGTCAATACGTGCCGCATACGCTTCAAAGGCTCGTCATCCATGAGTTCACATTTTACCACCACGCCAGCGTCGACCGCCTCGCCTACGAAACCCTTCCGCCGCTAGCGCGCTTCCCACCTGAAACGATCACCGTCTCTCTAGAACGTCAATGCCGCATTCACCGGCCTTAACTGCAGGTGCAGTTGGTGTGTCACTGACATGCGGGCCAAATGCCCGTAGGGCCCACATGTCAGTGATACAACGCACCTGCGGTTAAGTCACTGAAGCAGCGTCCGCATTCACGCCCGACGCGACCTCTCACTGGCGCCAGCATTGCAGCAGCGCGACGGCCGAGAGTGCGCCACCCGCGCGGCATCTCGGTGCAAGCGACTGTTTCGCGTTAACGACACCACGGCTATCCTTCCGTCCGCCGCCCACATTAATGACACGCGGCTGCCGATGAACCTACTCCGGCGCCAGCCGTCCGTCCGTCTGCCACGGCTCATTGCCATTCGCCCGCTATATTAACTTGATCCCCCAGCTCCTAGCCATAGCCAAAGACCCACACTAATTCTCCTCCGGTCCCTTCCTTCTGTCGGCACCACTCCAACCATGGCCTCCTGGCGCTCCAAAGCTCTCTTAGACGTACCGTCATAGGAGCAGACGAAGGACATCGGCGGCCCCGCTCCGGGCGTGCTCCAATGTTCTCTTGGATGTACTGTCGCAGGAGCAGACGAAGGAGATCGCCGGCTCCCCCCCGCCCGCCCTCCGCTGCCACGACCACGAAGCCGGCACGCGTGTGCGGGCGCAGCCAGCAGCAAGCAAGAGTAGTACACGGTAGGTCGCCGCCCCTCTATTCCCAAGAAGGCCACCGCTCCTCCACTCAGTCGACGCCAAGCTTGGTAGGATAAACATCGGCGGCCGATTAGCCGCTTGACGGCGACGTGGAGGTGGAAATCTTCAGAACCTTGTGCTCCGGAGGAGGAGGTTATCGAGGCAGATGAGGAGGAGGCAAAGGCAATAGCCTGCTTTCTCAGGTTCATGGCCGGACATGGTGGTCGTGCACCGGCGATCGTTTAGATTAGGTTTACAGTAGGTTTTAGTATGGTTTGTGCGAAATATGTAATGAATTTCGTCCAGTTTATAGGAAAAGTTTTCAAAATGTAATGAATTTCATCCGGTTAATTTGAAATTTGCTTTGTTTGCACGAATTTCGTCCGGTTAGTTCATATAGTTGTCAAAAGGTATGCGGGCAGCATCGGATGGCATCCATCACTGTCCTCAGACAGATGCCGGTGTAAATTTGAGGGCCAGCGCTGGATATGCCCTAAGTATCATGCTATAATCGCTAACAGTGCTCCATTAATTCGTAGGGAACAGTTTTCACTCGATCAAAATCAGATCCGCCGTGTTTCGCACTCCTCCCACGTAAGAGTGTAGACTCTTGCTTACATAAAAATGGAGCAAGTGGATGGCACTGTAGCACGTCATATCACTCAAACTAGCCCGCCTAACATGCGAGAAAGCACCGCCCTCGTCATTTTGTTCTGGATTTCTATGATCGATCGCACGAAAATGTTACGCTTTGCAAGTTCAAAAGGAAAAGGTGGCACACTTACGACTCATACGCGTCGCAGCCTCGACAGTCCGGCTCGCACGCCGCTCACCAGAGGGGACACGCGTTGTCTCGCATTTTCACTAACATGTGGGATTGCAATTGAATAAACCGCTGATAGCCGAAATCTAATCGCTCCGCGGGCGTCGTCTGAGAAGAGAGAGACAGAGGAGGGAGAAGAGATCGCCCGCCCGCCGCGCACGGACTCCAGGAAGTATATATGGTGATGATGTGAGGTGGGCCATGGGGGAGTCCGGAGTAAGTGAAGTAGAAAGGCACAAATGGTATGAACATGCGTGGCATATAGGATGTGTTTGGTTGCGTTCTCGTCTCAACATAGTTGTTCCCTCTTCATGCATGCTCAACTCAACACCCCTCTTCATGCATGCTTCTAGTGTATTTGTGCTAAACTAGTGTGGACTCATGCACCCTCC
The DNA here is from genome assembly GCA_021605205.1 of Aegilops longissima. Taxonomy (NCBI): domain Eukaryota; kingdom Viridiplantae; phylum Streptophyta; class Magnoliopsida; order Poales; family Poaceae; genus Aegilops; species Aegilops longissima. The sequence goes on along the minus strand of CM038681.1, from coordinate 532,906,117 downwards.
ATGCACTCTACCAAACACCCAAAAGTGGGTCGAGAAGGGAACTCTTGGGCGGCATTTGTCTCTTACTCCGTACTCCCTCCGTTCCAAATCACTCGTCGTGGTTTTAGTTCAAATTTGAACTAAAACCACTAAATGTTGTACGTGCGATGCACGGTAATGTTATGGAGTACGTGCCTAAGTACTCTACTACTACTATATTAGTTGGAGGCACATATTAGCTTTTATATTTGTTTATGTGTATGCCCCGAGACCTTACAACTAGACGTGTCTTTCTCTCCAGGTCACACTTTGTATCGTTCATACCACTAGTACTACTACGTGTGGTCTCCGACCCAAAAGTGGAAGAAGTGGAGACGCGCTACCATGCTGTTTTTTTGCGTTGGGCTCTACCATGCTGTTCATGTCCCACTCCTTTCGCTGACGTGTGGGACATCCAGCACGTGCCGTGTTTGGCACTCTTCGTCGTAAGATTTGAAATGTTAGCATTCATCAGAAATAAAAAATAAATATAAATCAGCAGTGATACTATTTTTTTTGAAAAAATTATCCTGGTCTACCCCGGTCGTATCACATGCCCAACCTTTCCCACTGTAAGTTGGTCGGACGAAGGAACCATCATGACTTCGTTGAATTCCGCTTCTTCAAGAAAACTTACTGTACCCGCAATACTACTACCACACGCGAAGTCTGGACGACACTGTACCACATCATATCACTGAAACCCACTAGGCCTTCCTAAAAAAAGACCCACTAGGCCAAACTAGCCCGCCTATAGGTCATCTATTTGTGAACGGAGGGAGTACGTCTCTGTACTGCTAATGATTTTCTGTTGTACGTCTCTGTACTTTTGCTACGATTTTCCTACCCTATGAACCAAATGAGGCCTGAATGTATCTGTGTCGACTAAGCCTACAATTTTAGGAGCTTGGGCTATTGGCCGATTGACGACGGATAAGTATAAGCGTACCACGAGCTCATCAGCCCCAACGTTTCTCTTCGGTGAGTGTTTTGCAAGTACTATAGCTCGCACAGTAGCTACCCTACTAACACCAAGAATCATCAAACAAGCCCTGCTGATATGATAAATAGTTCAAACTTACATCTAAGCATGCCATATATTACATCAAAAGCTGGTGAAGATACATCTATTTCCATAACTCGGAGAGGGTTCGCATGATTCACTATCAAACAAAAGTAGCAAGTGCCGCCCACACAAGACAGTGCACTAGCCCTAAGATGGTTTGATAACACACATCGTTCTGGTAATTAAACACATGGCAATGCAAACTACCCTGAAGGATTAGCGCGACCAACTATTTCTTGTCATCAACCTCTCGGGCAATGACCACAGCACGGACAGCGGCATGGGAATCGATCTCTGAGGCGATGTCCACAGGACTGACTGCGACATCGAAATCGGTCTGTGGGGCGATGTCCACAGGATGGACAGCGGCATCAGAATCAATCTCCGGGGCGATGCCAACAGGACGGACCGCGACATCAAAAACGATTTCTGGGGCGCTGTCCACAGGACGGGCCGCGACATCGGAATCATCAAGGACGTCCACCGGCACCTACACAACCCTAACATATTTGCAAGCACATTGCAAATAATCAAAAACTACAACTATGGTAATAAGCCATTATTTTTTTACCTTGTGCAGCTCACCGGGGGATCCCATCCCTCCGGGGGCCATCTCCTCGTCCTCGATGGGGGCCATCACCTTGCCAGGGGAATACTGCTTCTCGACGGTGACTATCTCCTCAAACTCGGCCTTGAGCCTCGCATAGGTGGCCATCAAGTTTATGGGGTAGGCACGGTGGGGCCCTTGCTGTTCTTCCAACTTTCTTTGAGGAGTTTGTCCGCCAACGTCGTCAACTCATTGGCCAGTGCTTGTTTCTTGGAGTTCTTTGTCTCCATGGGTTGGCCCGCCAACATGGTAAACTCGTTTGTCGGTGCTCGCTTCCTGGAGATCACTGTCTCTAGTGGGTTGTCCACCGGCAAGTCTTTGCCTAGTGCTCCAGGATCCATCAATGAACTGACAAACAAAAAGCAATCGAAAGGAAACCACAATCACAACGAAAACGGGAAAAGAATAGGCTGTGAGAATCTGTCGGTGCTTCACAAAAAGAAGATTCTTGGAATGATAATATAGTAGCATCATTGATTCGCCCACCTTTTCTTCATCGGTACAGAAGAAAAATGGCAGAAGTGAGTAGCCTGGAGTGAGGTTTTCTTCAAGAAGGGGGAGAAAGTGCTTCAATGAGCGTTCCAGTGAAATGATGGTTGCTTCTTCTAGTCCAACTTCGAGGCCACTTTACAACTGCTGGTAAAGGTGTGGGTTTTGTGATATGACGGGTCATGACGACCACACCGCGGTGACCGGTGAGTTTCGACTGTAGCACCTCGCTGTGATTTGGTGGATGGCATGCAGGCCCGGATGCTTTGATGTCCCGCATGTAGATAGAGCGGCTAGTCATATAGGAGTGCTCAATATTGTGCACCGCGACCAAGGCTGAGAGGAAAATGAGAGAACTACGTAATTAATGCATGAGTTTAATTAGGGTAGTTTTGTAAAGTACAAGATACATTTCTCCAATCGCAAAATGCCTTGGTTGATGAGATTTGAGATTTGAGCCCTATAATCTGGAAGGGAGGGAGTACTGCACGCGATGTAGTCTAGTCACTTGTTGAAATCTCTAGAAAGGCAAATACTCCTTTCCGGTTTAGGGCATCTCCAACAGTTTGTATGTTAGCTTGTTGGTAAAATATGCCATGTCATCAACCAACACCTTAACATACAACAACTCCAATGGGTTGTATCTAGTTTGCCCAACAGGATATGAGATAATAAATAAGGTGCTCTCTCATTCTACATTGGAGCTTGTGCAAGGGGTGTTGGTTCATGTACATACAACCTTTCTCTCTTCCCTCATTTATTGTATGACACAGCATCAAAAATCCTATGTGGCAAAGTCTACCAACAACTATCTTACAACCATTGAAGATGCCCTTACAGGGCTATACTAGCAAGTACTATTACTACAATAGTGGGCTCAAATAGCAATTTTGTCTCATGCAACAGCCTGGCTATATGCGTGCTCCAAGGCACCGCACCACGCGAGCGTTCGCAACTGCCACGTTCGGGTTGTGCTTGGCTCTTCGCCTCTTCGAGAAGACGAACAATGATGTTACTCCTACTTCTACAGTATCGAATCCATTGTTGCATGTCCGTCCACCTCGTGCGGGAGGGACAACGTGTAGCGAAAGCTCCTACTAGTCCTGCCAGCCACCACGCTCATGTGCGAGGGAGGGACGCAACTTCATTGACTTACTTCTCCTACCTTTGCGTCTATGACAGGTGGACCCAATAGGTGGTTGGCCCACCTGTCATGCAGCCAAAGGCAGGTGCAGTTAAGGCACCGGAGCTCAGTCCGCGAGGGAGAGGGCGTTGTAGTAATGAAACTTCTCGGTCTTGTACAAGTTGACGCGACACATCAAAGCACTGCACTCGATATAAATCTTTTTACACATTTCAAATGGACTACAACATACAGATGTATGTAGACATATTTTGCTTCGTATGTAGTCACTTGTTGCAATCTCTAAAAAGACATATATTTGGAAACGGAGGGAGTACAACGCATGCATGCATGCCATGACTTCCCTTTTGATACTTGCATGTGTTGATTTGATGCACCTTGCCAAATTTTGACTCTAAATTTAAATAACCAAATTTTCATGCATGTCACAAAAAATTACGGGGCTATTTGGATTGTGAGTATGTTTGTCTTATGTTGCCACATTATTTTTCCCACAGTTGCCTAACTTGAGTTGCTCAAACTGTTAGACACACTTTGGCTTGCCTAAGGGAACCTTGCCACACTTTTTGTGTCTATGACATGTGGGGTTCACTGCTAATAAAAAAAATTCTTATCTTAGGTGTGGCTAATAAAAAAGACTTAAATTTAGGAATGGAGGGAGTAGAAAATATAAATAATAATGCATGTTGGGGCAACCCACGTTTCCAATAATTTTAGCCGTGGGCTTGTTCACAATTTTTACGAGGGGTTGGTTGTTCACTTAATGGAGGGACTTGTACCAGACTTGAACAAAACAAAGTGCGACCTGACACACTGTAACACCACTTGGAACAAGCGAGTAGCTATCTCAAAAAACAATCAACAACTAAAAAAAACAGCAACCTGGAACGTAGTACACCATTTTAACAATTGTTTTGATGGAGTGAAAAAGGAAAACTACCCCACTACGTATATACAGCTCGGAGCCTCCACACTTGCTTGCTAGGGTTGCTCTATTCACACACTCTCATCCTCTCCAGATCTAAACAAGATAGGGGTGGTAACACTATCTTTCTCCCTTCAAAAAACACTGTCTTTCTATCCTCACCGCTGGTTACAGATCCGGACGTATCCCCCTCCGCCGGTGAAGGGGAGGAGGGGCAGCGTTTAGGCCATCATCGACAGCGAGGGAGGAGACCGACTGCCGACCAAACCGTTATCTCTGGCCGAGTGCCGGCGCGGGAGGTCCTCCGATCCCTTCGTCGTTGCCCTAGTGTGGGCGGATCCGGCCTCCCGCCGCCCACCTATATCCAGATCCCGACGACCTTCAGGTATATCTTCCTTCGAAACCGCCTTAGCTCTACTTCCCTAGCTCGCTACGTCGCTGCATGTGCATCATTTTCTACCTCTCAGCCCCTCTCGGTCGGATGGTATTTTTTTCTTCTATTGTTAGAGGTAAAGCTACTTCATGGAGTTGAATCTTGTACTTGGTTCAAACAAGAAATAAAGTGGGGGTGGGGGAATTTAGTATGTACATCAGACTTGGTACAAAAAGGAAGGAAAGGGGGTGAAAGTAGTACAGACTGGTCATCCAACCGGTCTCTTGGTCGAAAAGGGAAATATAGGGGTAACGCTGTACACAGTGGTATGACCAGGACTAGCTTTGCTATCCACACATAGGAGTAGGTGGCTAGAGTGAACAAAAATGGGACCAACCCAGATATGTTTCTTGGATGTTTGTTTCTCGGGGCAACAAGCTATGAATCACCACTTTATGCCCCTGTTTAGGTACATGGTGCTAGACTGCTCGTGCACCCACTGTCCCATGCCCTTATACCAAATATTTAGCTGTTTTAATCTAATGCCCCTGGTAAAAATGAAGCCATGCCACTGTTATAAGCCATGACAAGTTTAGCCAAATGTTTTTGCCTATAATTGTTTGAGACTCTGACTGTTTCCTCTGTAGCTTTTTGTGCAAACAGGATATCCATTTCACCAGTTGTTGTTGTGACCTTTTGGTGCCTTTGCGAAACTCTTCTTAAAAGAAGTGACTTTTGTATTGTTTAACTGGAATGTCAGAATGGAACAGTTGGTTCATTTTGGTGGAACTGCACAAAGGGAGATCCGTGTTCCAATCCTCATCATCCATATTGGCACCATAACCTTCCTTTAGGTAAGAATGATATTTAATGCATGTGTTCATCTCTATTTTGCGACTGCCATGAGAAAATAATGCTATTTTTTACCAGTACACTTGTACTCCCTCACTGACAAAATCAATTCTGAAATAGAAGGCCAATCATGTACTTGGTTTCACCAACTGGTGAGGAGAATGAGAAACAGAGCATGAAGAGGAAGAAGAAGAAGAAGAATAAACAATGCCAAGGTGATCTTGCTGAAGCCAGAGGCCTCTGTCGAGGCCATTCAAGGGCTCCGGCAACGACTACCTTACATGTGAGACGATCCTCCAGGGATCCCTTCCACTTCTACTATCTCACTTAATTAATTAGGAATACTTAAGTACCACTAATTTATTGCTTCCTAATTTTCCTGTCGGAGTTAAACAAATCTTTAGTAGCACCCTATGCTGAATCATGTACGTGTGTATGTTTTTCTATGGAGGTGAATCATGTGGTGGAGCAGGGAGGGAATATTATTAGTGTCATGACATAATAGTGCTATTTTTTTGCATGTCAATTTATTGCCATTGGTTCAATGAGGCAATGTTTTGTGTATTGTCCATCATGAATTTGATGCTACTGTTAGAGTAATATGCTAATGTCTTTCTATTCTTTCTCACTAAGCTAATGAAGGTTTCACCTTGTTCCTAGTTGTGCAAACAGGGATCATGTTGTGCCAATCATACATTTTAGTGGAACTACACAAGACAATACAATGAACTATATCCTAGCCGGTGCTTTAAATCTGCTGCAAGTTCTTGATAATCTTTCAATATAATCTCAGCACTGGTAAACAAGAGTGATTTCAACCATACATTTTAAGTGCACAAAAATATATACTATTGAGTGATTCCAGTGAGTGCTTTATCATCTCTTATGGGACTACATGAATAAGCTTTTTTCCTCAAGTTGGTACGGGCCTAAGGCCTTCATCCATATTAGTTTGCTGTCATCTCTATTTGTATCGTGCTACTGTCATGAGAAACTCCTTCATCTTTGCACGTTTAAGTTTTGCAACCTATGATACATGACAATGCTTTGAGTGTTGAGCTAATTGGCACTGATTAAATAAACTAATACCTCTCTTTAAGAAAGACTACTATGTTGCGAACTTTACCCATTAAGATAATGAGGGTGCTTCTATTTGTTAGTGTATGTTTCATCAACTAGTCCCACTATTACAATAATCTCACTCTCAATATATGTGCCAACAGGGATGCTCGATTTTGGTGGAACTGCACAAAAACTTTGGGTGCTTAATTGCCTCGACAACTTCCGTCCTTTCCTATCAGTCGCTAATCTGGGCCTGCTTTCTTCCTTTGCTATCAGTCGCTTCGTTTATCTCGGTTTCCAGTCAACGGAAATAGTAATTGATATGCTACCTCACACAGGTTGGTACTAGTCTTTATCCTGATTATTGTGCTTGTCATGTATTGGTAATTTGGTATTGTGCTACTGTTTGCTGATTTTATAAAGGAGTAACTTGGAGCCTGAACTCGCAGGCAAATCATTGCATTGGGTGATTTCAGTAGAACTGCACAAAAAGATCAGATGGACAAATACTTATGCTGCTGCTATGTACTCCAAAGTTCACTCAGATAAGCATCGATCTTGACAAGAAGTGCCTATATTCATTCGAGTATCAACCGACGTCAACCAGTTGTCAAACTCCAAGTATTAGGAGAGTGAACGCTAAAAATATTGCTTGGCGCATAGCCCAGAAAAACACAGTCCAGTCTTTGGTCCCAACTTGTTCCTTCTGGTTATCGGCAGATATGGTAGCGACCTGTATGGCATGGAGTCTAAAGATTCCAGACAAGTTGGTTGACGCGTATATTCATCGGCTTAATCGATCCGCACGCCAGGATGCTCCATTTCAGTTGAACTGCACAAAAATTGGGTGGTTCATTTTCTCAACCGCCTCCTTTCTCGCTGCGCAATGTAGAATTTTGGCGAGCTACATGACCAAGATGAGCCATAAACTAGTTGGATGAAAGTAGTGGCCAAGTTGCTCAAACCTCCTCGACACGAGGCCACTATTTGAGGATAAACCTACAAGCAAAGTTCAAATTGTCATCTTGCCTCTTATGTACTCGAAAGTTTACTCGCACAAGCATTAATTTTAGCAAGAAATACCTCCATTGAACACCATTTACCAGTCTGTACCCTAGGTAATTAAAGTTCGTCCATGGATCATATTGGCTATGATCTCAATCATTTGGATGCATAAACATACTGAACATGTATATATCTGAATCTTTTTGTGAATTATCTATGAATACTGTTGTGTGACCTATCAATCATTTGGATCCATAGACATGTTGAACTTGTGTATATATGAATCTTTTGAGTTGTTGATAGTGAATGTTGGGTATGGATATGAACGTGTCCTGTGAACCTGAGTTTGATACGAATGTTTACCTTTTCTATTGTACTTGTGTGTGAACTTGTTAGTATGCCTACTGTGGGGTATATGACGTGTGGGTGTCAACGGCACACCTTCTTCCTGAGAAGAATTGCACCTGCTTTGTTAGGGTAGCAATGGCGCATCAGCTTTTTTTAATATGTTTGCTCTGTCTTGCCCCCTCCCTCGCTTAACCCCTGCCATAATGTTTTCGGCCTCAGAACAAACATAGTACTGCGTTGTTTTTGGGGCGTGATGAAAAATCGAGTGCTGGTTTCTGTAGGTTGGCCCGCCCAGCAAATGGGCTGCTGGTCCACCACGGACTGGGAGGCTAAAAATACAAGTTGTATGGTGTAGAGGCAAGTAAAAAACTCCATCGAGAGCCATCCACTGAAGAAGAAAAAATCGCTCCTGATGTGCTTCTTCAGTCATGCCGCCGGCCCCCTCTTTAATCCAGTTTGCTCGGGGATCTGGTATCATTTATTTCCAGAGGGCGAACAAGTATCAGCTAGGCCTAGGTTTTGTATTTTAACATATGTAGCCCACGACATACGGTGATAGTGTTTTCAACTTATTTTTAAGGTCCATACCGGCCTATGGGCTTTTTCTTAAAGATCGGCAGCCCCATGTATTTTTTAACCACATTATATATATTTATATTATTACTATTACCTATATTTTATAGAGACTTATATATACATTATAAAAACATCCCACGTGTTATTAACTTATAAAATTAAATGTTTAACAGAAGTTGGCAAGGAAAATCCTGGTTGTTTTTGACTCACAGGCAAGGAAAATCCTGGTGATTGCGTACAAAAGCTTGCGAAGATTTTTGGGACCAATGTAATAATAACGCGCTCATTTTTCTTGTGAGCAATAACTCGCTAATTTGTTAATTATGTATATAAAAAATGTGCCTCTCTGGTTTATTTTTTGATATTAATTGCTCCTTCTAACATAACATTATATATATATAACGAGTCCAGCTAATTCGTGTATTTGAAGGAAGTGCAAATGGGCTGGGACTTCTTAGAAAATATAAATGGGCCGCATTGATGCGAAATTATTTGTTCAGCCAGCCCAGCAAATGGACTGTACATTCTAGAAAACATGGGTTAAATATATGCCACATTTTTGCAGGCTGACATGTGGGCCAATAGGTCGAAGCCTACGTTGGGCGTTGTCAACTTGGTCAACAAATGATTATGACATCCACAACCATTGGATTTATATCCAATGGCCGGCATGCACCTTCAATCTCTCATCTTCTTCCTCTAGTGTCATCGGTACCACCTGGTCCGACCTCCAAAGAGCTAAGCGGCTCGCTTAGCGCTTGTCGCTGCTGGCACTACCCCACCGCCGCCGTGCTATCCCTCCACCCCTCCACACCTCATGTTATTCTCCACTGACTGCAGCCCCACGCCGCACCAGAACCAGTTATAACCCTTCTCGTCCTCTCAATCTGTGACTCCACTGCCGCATCTTCCCATCTCCGAGTCGTTCCTGTCCGGGGCCTCGCCGAGCCTGATGGCTGGGACCCACGAGGTCCATGGTCACACGCAAGGAAAGTTCCTCCTTATTAAGCTAAAAAATGTTTCCTCCACCTAACAGCTGGGACCCACCGGCTGTATCTTCGCATGGAAGGAAGTGCCTCCTTGTTATGCGAAAAAAATTATTCCTCCCGTTGACAGCCGGGACCCGTCAGATTTGGTGGCTGACTTGTGGGCCTACTAAGCGGACGTGTACGCACGGCTTTGTCAACTTAATCAACAAATGATTCTAGCAGCTGGACCGTTGGATGTTAATCCAACATCCATGCTCCTTCTTCAACTTCTGTTCTTGCTCCTGTCTCCCGTGGGCGGCACCGCGGCTGTGCTGCCACGCACCCGAACCAGTCAAGTTTCCCACTCCTCTCCATCTGTGACTACACTGCCCCATCTTCCCCATCTCCGGGTCGTTCCAGTCTGGGGCCTCGCCATCGTCCATCGGCCTTGGTGCGCTCGGCACGGTGTGGTCAACATGGTCAACAACCGAGAGTCATCGGAAGATGACTGTACGTGAGAGGCTGACGGTGGGGACGCACCATGCCCATGGACGCATGCATGCAACGGAAAGCAGTGTGGACAACTGGTCAAGGAACGACTTCCATCGGAAGTGTACTGTACGTGGAGAGGCTGACAGCTGGGTCCACGGCCGCAGCAAGGAAGTGCCTCCTTATTACGCGGAAAATAATGATTCCTCCACCTGACAGCAGGGACCCACCGGACGGGCCACCGTATTTTGCTAAAAAAAACGTTTCCCCCCTGACTGCTGGGACCCATCGGATGGGCCACCGTATTTCACGAAAAAAACGTTCCCCCCGCTGTCAGCTCGGACCCATTGGAAGTGCCTCCTTATTACGCAGAAAAAAATGAATACTCCCCCTGCTAGCTGGGACCCACCTTGGTGGGAGGCTGACTTGTGGGCCTACTAAGTTGACGAGGACGGAGGGCTTTGTCAACTTAGTCAATATGAACGATTCTAGCTCCAGTGACCGTATGATGTCCATCCAACGGCCGTAGTGCTTCTTCAACCTCTGGTCTTCTTGCTCCAAATTACCCAAACCAGCGCCGGTCGTGCTGCTCCTGCCTCCCGTGGCCGGCTATGATGCCACAGAGGCCTCACCGCCCCCTACTACTCCTACCGCTGGCCAGGCCATCCCTCTAGTCACCCACACCCCCTGTTATTCTGCGGCGATGGTAGCCTCACACCACAGCCGAACCAGTAAACCCTCATACTACTCTACGCGTGGGCATCCACTGTCGCGTCTTCCCCGGCTCCGCGTCGTCCCCTTCCTAGGCCTCGTCGTCGTCCATCGCCCTGGTGCTCTCGGCGCAGCGTGGTCAACATGGTCAAGGAATGACTTCCATCAGAAGAGTATTGTACGTTGATAGGCTGACAACTGGGTCCACGGCAGCCGCAAGGAATTGGCTTCTTATTACACGCAAAATAATTATTCCTCCACCTGACAGCAGGGACCCACCGGACGGGCCACCATATTTGGCAAAAAAGGTTTCCCCCCTGACTGTTGGGACCCACCGGGCGGGCCACCGTATTTTGTGAAAAAAACGCCCCCCCCGCTGTCAGCTCGGACCCACCAGAAGTGCCTCCTTATTACGCAAAAAAAAATGAATACTCCCCCTGCTAGTTGGAGCCCACCTTGGTGGGAGGCTGACTTGTGGGCCTACTAAGTTGACGGGGATGGAGTGCTTTGTCAAGTTAGTCAATATGAATGATTCTAGCTCCAGTGACCGTACGATGTCCATCCAACGGCCGTAGTGCTTCTTCAACCTTTGGTCTTCTTGCTCCAACCGCCCAAAGCAGCGCCGGTCGTGCCGCATGCTCCGCCTCCCGTGGCGGCTATCTTTGCCTGGAGGCCTCACCGCCCCTACTATTCCAACTACTGGCCAGGCCCTGCGGCGACGACAGCCTCACACCACAGCCGAACCAGTGAACCCTCGTACTCCTCTCCACACGGGCTTCCACTGCCGCGTCTTCCCCGGCTCCGCGTCGTCCGCTTCCTAGGCCTCGCCGTCATCCACCGCCCTGGTGCTCTCGGCGCGGCGTGGTCAACGTGGACAAGGAATGACTTCCATCGGAAGAGTATTGTACGTGGAGAGGCTGACAGCTGGGTCCATGGCGGCCGCAAGGAAGTGCCTCCTTATTACGCGCAAACTAATTATTCCTCCACTTGACATCAGCGACCCACCGAACGGGCCACCGTTTTCGTGAAAAAAGAACGTTTCCCCCCTGACTGCTGGGACCCACCAGCTACATCTTCGGGCACAAGGAAGTGCGTCCGGGCAAAAAAAAAACTATTTGCCCCCCTGACTGCTGGGACCCACTAGCTACATCTTCGCACGGAAGGAAATGCCTGACAGTCGGGACCCACCTGGTCGAAACATACGTAGCGTTGTTATTCTGGTCGCGAACGTGTACGTACATCTTGGTCGATGTAGAGGCGCGCCGCGTCGTAGTAGAGGCGCCGCGACGTAGCATGTACACGCACGTCGTCTGCCGCCAGTGTGCAAGAAAGAAAATCTGACCACATACGTACATCTGGCGGGTCTCGAACGCCTACTCAGCACGCACGTGCGACCGGGGCTCGTGTACATGGCTGGGTCGGAACGGGCGCATCGTCGTCATGTTCATGGGGAGGCAACGGAATGCGTCATGTTCATCGGGAGGCAACAAAACGCGTGGGAGCCAACCGGCTTGGACGGAACAGCCGATGGAAGCGAGGCCTGGCGTATCGCATAACGGAGGAAACGGCCTTGTGTTCGACCGGCCACGTTCGAAATGGGATCCTGTTCATCGGGAGGGGTCTGGCGTACCGCAAAACGGAGGAAACTGACTTGTGTTGGACCTCCTATGGTCGAAACGAGGTCCTGTTGATCAGGAGGGGTGTGGCGTACCGCAAAACGGAGGAAACGAACTTGTGTTGGAGCGCTATGGTCGAAACGGGGGTCCTGTTCATCGGGAGGGGTGTGGCGCACCGCAAAACAGGACTCCACGGGATACAATTCATCTCCACCGTCGACCCCCTCCAGCCTCCACGGGCTACTGTTCATCCATCGTCGACCTCCTCCGGCCTCCACCTTCGACTGTTCATCCACGGGCTCCTGTTCATCCAGCCTCCACCGCGCGCTACTCCACCGGCTACTTTTCAGCCAGCCCTCTCCACGGGCTCCTGTTCAACCACCCCTCCATGGGCTACTATTCATCTAGCCCTCCACCACCTACTGTTCATCCAGCCCTCCACGGAGTCGTCCTGTTCATCCAGCCCTCCACGGGGTCCTGTTCATCCAGCCCCAACTGGCTCGATCGATCGGGGTCCTGTTCATCCAGAGGCAACACCACGGGGTCCTGTTCATCCACCCCCATCGGGAACTGTTCATCCAAACCCCCCAGCAACGCTCACTGTTCATCCAGAGGCAGCATCGATTGACTTCAGTTCGCAGCAATAGCGAAGGAATCGCTCGATCGGGTTCAGTTAATAGCCATCGATCGATCGCTCGGGTTCAGTAACGCATAGCCTGCAGTGCAATCGCTCGGGTTCAGTAGGCGAACACCTTGCTCGGGTTCAGTTAGAGCCCAACGCCTCGCACCCACGCGCGTGCGTGTACGAGAGAAGCGCGCAAACTTCAGTACATCGCTCGGCCCCGACCACCCACCGTAACCAGGAACACCTCGATATTTTCCTAGCCCTCGCTTCTACCACGGGTTTTTCCGTCATGGACGACCCAAAGAATGTCATGCAGCTGCGTCTTCGGCCCGCCCAGGACGAAAAACCCATTTTCTGTCATGATTTTTTGTCATAGAAGTAGGAGCCCACCACATCTATGATGATACCGGGCTTTGTCACAATTATCGTCACAGAAGTGTCATAAGTATGACAGAATTTTCTTTCGTTCGGCCCAAAATGTCACGGATGTGTCTTTTTTTGTAGTGCCAGTACCTGGCGCCAGCACCCGACTCCACCCATTGGCGGATGCACTTCGATGGCTCGAAGATGTGCACCGGTTTGGTAGCCAGCATCGTCCTTACCTCTCCCAAAGGCGACAAGCTCAAATATGCATTACAAATCCACTTCGCCGCCTCCACAACGTGGCCGAGTTTGAGGCGCTCGTACACGGGCTCCGGCTAGCCAAAGAGCTCAGCATATGCTGGATCCTGTGCTATGGCGACTCAGACTTGGTGGTCCAACAGTCATCTGGCGAATAGGACGCCAAGGATGCAAATATGGAGAGCTACCGTTTCCTCGTCCAGCAGCTCAGCGGATATTTTGAGGGGTGCGAGTTCCTTCACGTGCCACAGAACGACAACGAGCAAGCAGATGCCCTGGCACGGATCGACTCCACCCGGCAGGCCATACCAGTCGGCGTCTCCCTTCAGCGCCTTCTCAAGTCGTCCATCAAGCCTTCGCCAGAATCAAAGTCCATCTTCGTGTCGGCTGCTCGCGGAATAGTCGGATCCGACTCGGGGGCTGCAGCCGCTGGCCCGTGGACTTCGGCAGGCGGCTCGTGGATCTGGCGATCGCACCGGCACGGGACTCGAAACTTCGGCCCGGGGCTGCGGCAGTCGGCCTGGGGACTTCAAAAACGCAGGAAGCGGCGGCTGACTCCACCCCGTTGCCTCCCAACCCAACCACCCTAGTTGCAGTGGCCGTACTGACAGTGGAGGAAGTCGCAACACCATTGATACGTCTCCAACGTATCTATATTTTTTGATCGCTCCATGCTATATTATCTACTGTTTTGGACATTATTGGGCTTTATTATCCACTTTTATATTATTTTTGGGACTAACCTATTAACCGGAGGCCCAGCCCAGAATTCCTATTTTTTTTGCCTATTTCAGAGTTTCGAAGAAAATGAATATCAAACGGAGTCCAAACGGAATGAAACCTTCGGGAACGTGATTTTCTCACCGAACATGATCCAGGAGACTTGGACCCTAAGTCAAGGAATCTTCAAGGAGGCCACGAGGTAGGGGGGTGCGCCCTCCACCCTCGTGGGCCCCCTGTTGCTCCACCGACGTACCCCTTCCTCCTATATATACCTCACGCACCCCCAAGCGATCGAGATCTGAGCCAAAACCTAATTCCACCGCCGCAACCTTCTCTACCCACGAGATCCCATCTTGGGGCCTGTTTGAGCTCCACGAAGGGGCACCCATCACGGAGGGCTTCTACATCAACACCATAGCCTCTCGATGAAGTGTGAGTAGTTTACCTCGGACCTTGGGTCCATAGTTAGTAGCTAGATGGCTTCTTCTCTCTTTTGGATCTCAATACAATGTTCTCCCCCTCTCTCGTGGAGATCTATTCGATGTAATGTTCTTTTTGCGGTGTGTTTGTTGAGACCGATGAATTCTGGGTTTATGATCAAGATTATCTTTGAATAATATTTGAATCTTCTCTGAATTCTTTTATGTACAATTGGTTATCTTTGCAAGTCTCTTCGAATTATCAGTTTGGTTTGGCCTACTAGATTGGTTTTTCTTGCAATGGGAGAAGTGCTTAGCTTTGGGTTCAATCTTGCGGTGTCCTTTCCCGGTGTGATGAGGGGCAGCAAGGCACGTATTGTATTGTTGCCATCGAGGATAACAAGATGGGGTTTTTATCATATTGCATGAATTTATCCCTCTACATCATGTCATCTTGCGTAAGGCGTTACTCTGTTTTCATGAACTTAATACTCTAGATGCATGCTGGATAGTGGTCGATGAGTGGAGTAATAGTTGTAGATGCAGGCAGGAGTCAGTCTACTTGTCTCGGACGTGATGCCTATATACATGATCATACCTAGATATTCTCATAACTATGTGAAAGTGCAACTATCCCTAGGTGGTTTTGGTAATTCATAACAACATATAGCTCATTGAGCTAATGCTATTCCAAGACAAATATTTCAGGAAAGCTCAATGAATGGCATGGCATGGATGATGAAAGTGGATCCCTCAAACTATTAAGGATAAAGGATTGGCTCAAGCTCAAAAGCTCAAGACTCTACATTTTACATTTTAGTGATCCAAGATCACATTGAGTCTATAGGAAAAGCCAATACTATCAAGGAGGGATGAGGTGTTGCTTAATGAGCCTCTTGCTTCATGTGCTTAGTGATATGCTCCAAAACCCTCAACTACTTTCTCACATCCACATATGACATAAACCTAAAGTCAAAATCGGTCCTACCGATTCTTTCTATCCGGCGCCACCGAGTTCAAATGTCATAGCCGCTGCCACAAACCCTGGGCAAATCGGTTTCACCGATAGGGATCTCGGTCTCACCGAGATGGGATTGTAATCTCTCTGTTTCCCTTCGTAACGTTTCGGTCTAACCGAAGTGAGCGATTGGTCCCACCGAGATTGCAATGTAAACTCGCCTGTTTCCCTTTCGTAACATTTCGGTCTCACCGGAAGAGCGAATCGGTCCCACCGAGTTTACCTTACCAACTCTCTGGTTAGCTAATTACCAAAATCAGTCTCACCGAGTTTGTATAATCGGTCTCACCGAGAATATGTTATGCCCTAACCCTAACTATATCGGTCCTACCGAGTTGCATGTCAGTCCCACCGAAAACCCTAACGGTCACTAGGTTTACTGAATCGGTTCGACCGAGTTTGTTGATTCGGTCCCACCGAGTTTGGTAAATTTTGTGTAACAGTTAGATTTTGTGTGGAGGCTATATATACCCCTCCACCTCCTCTTCATTCGTGGAGAGAGCCATCAGAACAAACCTACACTTCCAACTTACCAGTTCTGAGAGAGAACCACCTACTCATGTGTTGAGGCCAAGATATTCCATTCCAACCACATGAATCTTGATCTCTAGCCTTTCCCAAGCTGCTTTCCACTCAAATCTTCTTTCCACCAAATCCAAATCCTGTGAGTGAGAGTTGAGTGTTGGGGAGACTATCATTTGAAGCACAAGAGCAAGGAGTTCATCATCAACGCACCATTTGTTACTTCTTGGAGAGTGGTGTCTCCTAGATTGGCTAGGTGTCACTTGGGAGCCTCCGACAAGATTGTGGAGTTGAACCAAGGAGTTTGTAAGGGCAAGGAGATCGCCTACTTCGTGAAGATCTACCGCTAGTGAGGCAAGTCCTTCGTGGGCGACGGCCATGGTGGGATAGGCAAGGTTGCCTCTTCGTGGACCCTTCGTGGGTGGAGCCCTCCGTGGACTCGCGCAACCGTTACCCTTCGTGGGTTGAAGTCTCCGTCAACGTGGATGTATGATAGCACCACCTATTGGAACCACGACAAAAACATCCATGTCTCCAGTTGCGTTTGAATCCTCCAAACCCTTCCCTTTACATTCTTGCAAGTTGCATGCTTTAATTTCCGCTGCCTATATACTCTTTGCATGCTTGCTTGAATTTTGTGAAGATTGCTTGACTTGTGCAAAGATAGCTAAAATCTGCCAAAGTCTAAAATTGGGAAAAGGTTAAGTTTTTAATCGGTCAAGTAGTCTAATCACCCCCCTCTAGACATACTTCAAGGTCCTACACTATGCTCAATTCTGTCAATTGCTCAACAGTAATTCGTTCACCCACTGTAAAATACTTATGCTCTTGAGAGAAGCCACTAGTGAAACCTATGGCCCCCGGGACTATCTTCATCATATTAATCTTCCAACACTTAGTTATTTCCTTTGCTTTTCAGTTTGCTTTTATTTTACTTTGCATCTTTATCACAAAAATACCAAAAATATTACTCACTCTCGTAAGTGACCGTGAAGGGATTGACAACCCCTTATCGCGTTGGTTGCGAGGAGTTATTTGTATTGTGCAGGTGCGAGGGACTCGCGCGTAGCCTCCTACTGGATTGATACCTTGGTCCTCAAAAACTGAGGGAAATACTTATGCTACTTTGCGGCATCATCCTTTCCTCTTCAAGGAAATCCAACACAGTGCTGAAAAGGTAGCAGAGAAGATTTCTGGCGCCGTTGCCGGGGAGTCTACGCAAAAGTCAACATACCAAGTACTATCACAATCCCTTATCTCCCGCATTACATTATTTTCCATTTTCCTCTCGTTTTCCTCTCCCCCACTTCACCCTTGCCGTTTTATTCGCCCTCTCTTTTTCGTTCGCTTCTTTTTCACTTGTCTTTTGTTTGCTCGAGTGTTGGATTGCTTGTCTGTCACGATGGCTCAAGATAATACCAAATTATGTGAATTTACCTATACCAACAATAATGATTTACTTAGCACTCCGATTGCTCCTCTTACCGACACTGAATCTTGTGAAATCAATGTTTCTTTGTTGAATCTTGTCATGAAAGATCAATTCGCCGGCCTTCCTAGTGAAGATGCCGCTACTCATCTAAATAGCTTCGTTGATTTGTGTGATATGCAAAAGAAGAAAGATGTTGATAATGATATTGTTAAATTGAAGCTATTTCCTTTTTCGCTTAGAGATCGTGCTAAAGCTTGGTTTTCGTCTTTGCCTAATAATAGTATTGATTCTTCGAACAAGTGCAAAGATGCTTTTATCTCTAAGTATTTTCCTCCCGCTAAGATCATCTCTCTTAGAAATGACATTATGAATTTTAAGCAACTCGATCATGAACATGTTGCACAACCTTGGGAGAGGATGAAATTAATGATACGAAATTGCCCTACTCATGGTTTGAATTTATGGATGATTATACAAAAAATTTATGCCGGATTGAATTTTGCTTCTAGAAATCTTTTAGATTCGGCTGCGGGAGGCACTTTTATGGAAATCACTTTAGGAGAAGCTACTATACTCCTAGATAATATTATGGTTAATTATTCTCAATGGCACACTGAAAGATCTACTAATAAAAAAGTGCATGCGATAGAAGAAATTAATGTTTTGAGCGGAAAGATGGATGAACTTATAAAATTATTTGCTACTAAGAGTGTTTCTTCTGATCCTAATGATATGCCTTTGTCTACCTTGATTGAGAATAATAATGAATCTATGGATGTGAATTTTGTTGGTAGGAATAATTTTGGTAACAACACGTATAGAGGAAACTTTAATCCTAGACCTTATCCTAGTAATTCCTCTAATAATTATGGGAATTCCTACAACAACTCTTATGCAAATTTTAATAAGATGCCCTCTGAATTTAAGACTAGTGTTAAAGATTTTTATGAATTCGCAAAAGAATTTTAATGCTTTGCTTGAAGAGAAATTGCTTAAAGTTGATGAATTGGCTAGGAACGTTGATAGAATTTCTCTTGATGTTGATTCCTTAAAGCTTAGATCTATTTCTCCTAAGCATGATATCAATGAGTCTCTCAAAGCAATGAGAATTTCCATTGATGAGTGCAAAGAAAGAACCGCTAGGATGCGTGCTATGAAAGATGCCTTTATTAAAGCGTGTTCTTCTAGTTCCTATGAAAATAAAGATGAAGATTTAAAAGTTATTGATGTGTCCCCTATTAAATCTTTGTTTTGCAATATGAATCTTGATAATGATGGGACCGAATATGATCCACCTTTACCTAGAAGGCGTTCCAAAAATTCGGAGTTTTTAGATCTTGATGCTAAAATTGATAAAGTGGGATTGAAGAGATCAAAACCCTAGATGTTGCTAAACCCACTATTTTGGATTTCAAGGAATTTAATTATGAAAGTTGCTCTTTGGTTGATTGTATTTCCTTGTTGCAATCCGTGCTAAATTCTCCTCATGCTTATAGTCAAAATAAAGCGTTTACTAAACATATCGTTGATGCCTTGATGCAATCTTATGAAGAAAGCTTGAGTTGGAAGTTTCTATCCCTAGAAAACTTTATGATGAGTGGGAAACAACTATTAAAATTAAGATTAAGGATCATGAGTTTAATGCTTTATGTGATCTGGGTGCTAGTGTTTCCACTATTCCCAAAACTTTGTGCGATTTGCTAGATTTCCGTGATTTTGATGATTGCTCTCTAAACTTGCACCTTGCGGATTCCACTATTAAGAAACCTATGGGAAGAATTAATGATGCTCTTATTGTTGAAAATAGGAACTATGTGCCCGTATATTTTATCGTTCTTGATATAGATTGCAATCCTTCATGTCCTATTATTCTTGGTAGGCCTTTCCTTAGAACGATTGGTGCAATTATTGATATGAAGGAAGGGAATATTAGATTCCAATTTCCATTAAAGAAAGGCATGGAACACTTCCCTAGAAATAAAATAAAATTACCATATGAATCTATCATGAGAGCCGCTTATGGATTGCCTACCAAAGATGGCAATACCTAGATCTATCCTTGCTTTTATGCCTAGCTAGGGGCGTTAAACGATAGCGCTTGTTGGGAGGCAACCCAATTTTATTTTTAGTTTTTTTGCTTTTTGCTTCTGTTTAGGAATATATATTTGTTCTAGCCTCTGGTTAGATGTGTTTTTATGTTTTAATTAGTGTTTGTGCCAAGTTAAACCTATAGGATCTTCTTGGATGATAGTTATTTGATTTTGCTGTAACTTCCAGAAACTTTCTGTTCACGAAAACAATTGTTAAAAATCACCAGAACGTGATAAAATAGTGATTCAAATTGCTGTTGATCAATAAACAAATTGCATAGGTGTCCTATTTTGGTTGATATTTTGGAATTCCAGAAGTTTGCGTTAGTTACAGATTACTATAGACTGTTCTGTTTTTGGCCGATTCTGTTTTTTGTGTGTTGTTTGCTTATTTTGATGAATCTATGGCTAGTAAAATAGTTTATAAACCATAGTGAAGTTGGAATACAGTAGGTTTAACACCAATATAAATAAAGAATGATTTCTACAGTACCTTGAAGTGGTCTTTTGTTTTCTTTCGCTAACGAAGCTCACGAGATTTCTGTTGAGTTTTGTGTTGTAAAGTTTTCAAGTTTTGGGTGAAAGATTTTTGATGGATTATGGAACAAGGAGTGGCAAGAGCCTAAGCTTGGGGATGCCTATGGCACCCCCAAGATAATATAAGGACACCAAAAAGCCAAAGCTTGGGGATTCCCCGGAAGGCATCCCCTCTTTCGTCTATTTCCATCGGCAACTTTACTTGGAGCTATATTTTTATTCACCACATGATATGTGTTTTGCTTGGAGCGTCTTCTATGATTTGAGTCTTTGCTTTTTAGTTTACCACAATCATCCTTGCTGTACACACCTTTTGAGAGATCCATACTTGATTTGGAAATTATTAGAATACTCTTTGTGCTTCACTAATATCTTTTGAGTTATATAGTTTTGCTCTAGTGCTTCACTTATATGTTTTAGAGCACGGTGGTGGATTTGTTTTATAGAAACTATTGATCTCTCATGCTTAACTTAGATTATTTTGAGAGTCTTAAATAGCATGGTAATTTGCTTAAATAATCTTAATGTGCTAGTTATTCAAGAATAGTAAAAACCTTCTTATGAGTGTTTTGAATACTAAGAGAAGTTTGATGCTTGATGATTGTTTTGAGATATGGAGGTAATAATATCAAAGTCGTGCTAGTTGAGTAGTTGTGAATTTGAGAAATGCTTGTGTTGAAGTTTGCAAGTCCCGTAGGATGCACGTATGGTAAACGTTATGTAACAAATTTGAAACATGAGGTGTTCTTTGATTGTCCTCCTTATGAGTGGCGGTCGGGGACAAGCGACGGTCTTTTCCTATCAATCTATCCCCCTAGGAGCATGCGCGTAATGCTTGGTTTTTGATGACTTGTAGATTTTTGCAATAAGTATGTGAGTTCTTTATGACTAATGTTGAGTCCATGTATTATACGCACTCTCACCCTTCCATCATTGCTAGCCTCTTCGGTACCGTGCATTGCCCTTTCTCACATTGAGAGTTGGTACAAACTTCGCCGGTGCATCCAAACCCCGTGATATGATAAGCTCTTTCACACATAAACCTCCTTATATCTTCCTCAAAACAGCCACCATACCTACCTATTATGGCATTTCCATAGCCATTCTGAGATATATTGCCATGCAACTTTCCACCATTCCGTTCATCATGACATATTCATCATTGTCATATTGCTAGCATGATCATGTAGTTGACATAGTATTTGTGGCAAAGCCACCATTCATAATTCTTTCATACATGTCACTCTTGGTTCATTGCATATCCTGGTACACCGCCGGAGGCATTCATATAGAGTCATACTTTGTTCTAGTATCGAGTTGTAATCATTGAGTTGTAAATAAATAGAAGTGTGATGATCATAATTTTCTAGAGCATTGTCCCAAGTGAGGAATAAAAAAAGAGAAAGGCCATAAAGAAAGAGAAGGCCCAAAAAAAAGAGAGAAGGGACAATGCTACTATCCTTTGCCACACTTGTGCTTCAAACTGGCACCATAATCTTCATGATAGAGAGTCTCTTGTTTTATCACTTTCATATACTAGTGGGAATTTTTCATTATAGAACTTGGCTTGTATATTCCAACAATGGGCCTCCTCAAGTGCCCTAGGTCTTCGTGAGCAAGCAAGTTGGATGCACACCCACTTAGTTTCTTTTGTTGAGCTTTCTTACATTTATAGCTCTAGTGCATCCGTTACATGGCAATCCCTACTCCTTGCATCAACATCAATCGATGGGCAACTCCATAGCTCATTGATTAGCCTCGTTGATGTGAGACTTTCTCCTTTTTGGTCTTCTCCACATAACCCCCATCATCATATTCTATTCCACCCATAGTGCTATGTTCATGGCTCGCGCTCATATATATCGTGAAAGTTTATATGTTTGAGATTACTAAAGTATGAAACAATTGCTTGGCTTGTCATCGGGGTTGTGCATGATGAGAGCATTCTTGTGTGACGAAAATGGAGCATGACTAAACTATATGATTTTGTAGGGATGAACTTTCTTTGGCCATGTTATTTTGAGAAGACATAATTGCTTAGTTAGTATGCTTGAAGTATTATCATTTTTATGTCAATATGAACTTTTGTCTTGAATCTTTTGGATCTGAATATTCATACCACAAATAATAAGAATTACATGGAAATTATGCCAAGTAGCACTCCGCATCAAAAATTATCTTTTTTATCATTTACCTACTCGAGGACGAGCAGGAATTAAGCTTGGGGATGCTTGATACTTCTCCAACATATCTATAGTTTTTTATCGCTCCATGTTATATTATCTACTGTTTGGACATTATTGGGCTTTATTATCCACTTTTATATTATTTTTGGGACTAACCTATTAACCGGAGGCCCATCCCAGAATTGCTGTTTTTTTGCCTATTTCAGAGTTTCGAAGAAAAGGAATATCAAATGGAGTCCAAACGGAATGAAACCTTTGGGAACGTGATTTTCTCACCGAACATGATCCAGGAGACTTGGACCCTAAGTCAAGGAAGCTTCGAGGAGGCCACGAGGTAGGGAGGCGCGCCCACCCCCCAAGGCGCGCCCTCCACCCTCGTGGGCCCCCTGTTGCTCCACCGACGTACTCCTTCCTCCTATATATACCTCACGCCCCAAGCGATCGACATCGGAGCCAAAACCTAATTCCACCGCAACAACCTTCTGTACCCACGAGATCCCATCTTGGGGCCTGTTCCGGAGCTCCGCCGGATAGGGCACCCATCACGGAGGGCTTCTACATCAACACCATAGCCTCTCCGATGAAGTGTGAGTAGTTTACCTCAGACCTTCGGGTCCATAGTTAGTAGCTAGATGGTTTCTTCTCTCTTTTTGGATCTCAATACAATGTTCTCCCCCTCTCTCGTGGAGATATATTCGATATAATCTTCTTTGTGCGGTGTGTTTGTTGAGACTGATGAATTGTGGGTTTATGATCAAGATTATCTATGAATAATATTTGAATCTTCTTTGAATTCTTTTATGTATGATTGGTTATCTTTGCAAGCCTCTTCGAATTATCAGTTTAGTTTGGCCTACTATATTGGTTTTTCTTGCAGTGGGAGAAGTGCTTAGCTTTGGGTTCAATCTTGCGGTGTCCTTTCCCAGTGACAGTAGGGGCAGCAAGGCACGTATTGTATTGTTGCCATCGAGGATAACAAGATGGGGTTTTTATCATATTGCATGAATTTATCCCTCTACATCATGTCATCTTGCTTAAGGCGTTACTCTATTTTCATGAACTTAATACTCTAGATGCATCTTTGGATAGCGGTCGATGAGTGGAGTAATAGTAGTAGATGCAGAGGCGGAGTCGGTGTACTTGTCTCGGACGTGATGCCTATATACATGATCATACCTAGATATTCTCATAACTGTGCTCAATTCTGTCAATTGCTCAACAGTAATTCGTTCACCCACCGTAAAATACTTATGCTCTTGAGAGAAGCCACTAGTGAAACCTATGGCCCCCGGGTCTATCTTCATCATATTAATCTTCCAATACTTAGTTATTTCCTTTGATTTTTTACTTTGCTTTTATTTTACTTTGCATCTTTATCACAAAAATACCAAAAATATTATCCTATCATATCTATCAGATCTCACTCTCATAAGTGATCGTGAAGGGATTGCCAACCCCTTATCGCGTTGGTTGCGAGGAGTTATTTGTATTGTGCAGGTGCGAGGGACTCGCGCGTAGCCTCCTACTAGATTGATACCTTGGTTCTCAATAACTGAGGGAAATACTTACGCTACTTTGCTGCATCGTCCTTTCCTCTTCATGGAAATCCAACGCAGTGCTCAAGAGGTAGCAACCATCATGGGCGCAACCCATCCTCAATTTCCTGGTGAACAGAGAGCTGCCGGCTGATGAGATCTCGACCCGACAAGTGCAGCGCCTAGCTGGAGCCTACACTATAGTAAACGAAGAGCTTGTGAGACGCAATGTGACTGGAGTTTTCCAGTGTTGCGTAGAACCAGAAAAGGGCAAGGCAATCCTCTAAGATATCCACCAAGGCGAGTGCGGCCACCACGCAGTCTCCAGATCCCTTGTCAATAAAGCTTTCCGCCATGGTTTCTTCTGGCCGACTGCTTTGGAAGACGCCAAGGACTTGGTCAAATATTGCAAGGGATGCAGGAAATTTAGTTTGAAGCAACATCTGCCAGCCTCTGCACTCAAGACCATCCCCCTCACTTGGCCCTTTGCCGTGTGGGGTCTGGACATGGTGGGACCATTCAGGATAGCGCGCGGCGGCATGACCCATCTGCTTGTCGCCGTGGACAAATTTACCAAGTGGATTGAAGCAAAGCCAATCAAGAAACTGAAGGGTCCGACTGCTGTGACTTTCATCGCAGATATCACCGTCCGATACGGTGTACCACACAACATCATCACCGACAATGGCACAAACTTTGCCAAAGGCGCCTTGGCCCGTTTCTGCATGATGCATGGCATCCGACTGGACTTAGCGTCCGTTGCCCATCCGCAGTCAAACGCCCAGGTCGAATGAGCAAACGGCCTCATCTTGTCCGGCATCAAGCCTGACTGGTCGAGCCTCTAGAGCGCTCGGACGGCTGCTGGATCAACGAGCTGTCGGCCATCCGCTGGAGCCTGCGCACCACTCCGAACAAGTCAACCGGCTTCACTCCTTTCTTCCTTGTGTACGGGGCCGAGGCTATCATCCAACTGACGTCGAGTTCGACTCACCCCGCGTCACCATGTACACGGAAGCTGAGCCGAAGGAAGCACAAGAAGACGGTGTCGATCTGCTGGAAGAGGGCCGACTGTTGGCACTCAGCCGGTCCGCCATCTGCCATCAGAGCCTGCGCCCATACCACAGTCGCAAGGTCAAGCCAAGATCCTTCCAAGAGGGAGACCTTGTGCTCCGGCTGATCTAACGAAGAGCCGGCCAGCACAAGCTATCGGCCCCTTGGGAAGGCCCCTTCATCATCAGCAAAGCCTTGGGCAATGACTCCTACTACCTGATTGATGTACAGAAGCCCAGGGCACGCAAGAGGGACGACTCCGGCAAGGAAACATAGCGCCCATGGAATGCAAATCTCCTTCGAAGATTTTACAGTTGATGCAGTATGTACCAAGCTACCTTTTGTATTAAGCGCTAAGACATCGGGTCCCTCGAGGAGCTCTTGGGGGCTACCCTTTTTATCTTTATGATAAATATTATGCCTATGAATTTGTTATTTCATTCTTCTGCCTGGCACCGGGTTTGAGCAGTCGGCCCGGGGGCTTGCCGCCTTGTATTATGTCGGTGCTACCTGCAGTCGGACAAGTAATGTGCCGGCATGTAAGCCCTCTTGTCGGTGTCAAAGCCGGCGGATCTTGGGTAGGGGGTCCCGAACTGTGCGTCTAGGCGGATGGTAACAGGAGACAAGGGACACGATGTTTTACCCAGGTTCGGGCCCTCTTGATGGAGGTAAAACCCTACGTCCTGCTTGATTGATATTGATATTGTGGATGTTTACAAGAGTGGATCTACCACGAGATCAAGGAGGCTAAACCCTAGAAGCTAGCCTATGGTATGATTGTAAGGGTTGTTGTTCCGTCCTACGGACTAGAGCCATCCGGTTTATATAGACACCGGAGAG
This sequence comes from Aegilops longissima, assembly GCA_021605205.1. Classification (NCBI taxonomy): domain Eukaryota; kingdom Viridiplantae; phylum Streptophyta; class Magnoliopsida; order Poales; family Poaceae; genus Aegilops; species Aegilops longissima. Next base: position 532,880,270 of record CM038681.1, on the reverse strand, counting down.
GGCTAGGGTTACATAGAGTCGGTTACAATGGTAGGAGATCTACATATCCGTATCGCCAAGCTTGCCTTCCACGCCAAGGAAAGTCCCATTCGGACACGGGGCGAAGTCTTCAATCTTGTATCTTCATAGTCTTGGAGTCCGGTCGATGATGATAGTCCGGCTAATGATAGTTCGGCTGATGATGGTAGTCCGGCTATCCGGACACCCCCTAATCCAGGACTCCCTCAGTAGCCCCTGAACCAGGCTTCAATGACGATAAGTCCGGCGCGTATATTGCTTGGCATTGCAAGGCGGGTTCCTCCTCGAATGATAGAAGATTGTGAACACCAGGATAGTGTCCGGCTCGCAAAATAAATTCCACATTCCACCGTAGAGAGAATAATATACACAAGTTCAATCTGCGGCGTTTTTTGCGGCATGACGTCACGCCACTACCAAGCCATTATTTAAATTGTTTTTACTTTACCACCTCAGCGCATTTAGCGAAGCGTTTCTTGGCACGTCTGTCGAGCGAGATCGTGTTCCCCCTTAATCCGGATTCTCATTAATGCGGACGTGGGTAACCCACCGCGCCCGTTCGCCACCCCTCTATCGGCGAGTCCCAAGCGGTCACGGAGGCGGCTCTTGGTATTCTCCTCTTTATAACGGGACCAAGGCTCGTTTCTTTTCTTTAATCCTCCATCGAATCCTCTTCCGCTCCAAGTTCCAGCACCTAGAGCTCCAGATTGAGCGCTTGGACTTTCAGCGATGTCGGTTTCGACCTCGGGGCGGTGGATGCCCTCCTCCGTCACGGAGGAGGGCGTGTTAAAGTTGCGGGAGGCCAAGTACACGGCTTATGAGATTTAAGCTGGGTTGCTGCCGAAGGGCAGGCTATTCCCACCCCGAGCCCGGCGAGTATGTCGTTTTCGTATCCCACCTCCGTCGGGGTTTAGGCTTCCCGATGGATCCTTTTGTGAGAGGGCTCATGTTTTACTATGGGTTGGAATTCCATGATTTGGCTCCGGAGTCCATCCTCCATATTTCCGCGTTTATTGTCGTCTGTGAAGCCTTCCTCCGCGTCACCCCTCACTTCGGCCTGTGGCTGAAGACCTTCAATGTGGCGCCGAAGATGATCGGGGGGCGTCAAGCGGAGTGTGGCGGGGCGGCCATAAGTAAGAGGCCGATGCCCGTGGCCGCTGGCTCCTTCAAGAGGAGCTCGGCTGTGGCAGCAAGAGTGGTTCTATATTACCGTTCGAGGGGCCGCGGACAAAAGCCGCCGCCCTTATTCCGCCGGGACCTCCACGACGGTTGATGTCGTGGGTCAGCGAAGGCTCAACTAGGGGCCGTCAAAGGGCGTGCCCGTCTTTGCAGGGCGGATTCGATATCTCCAAGCGAGGGAGGTAGATATGGTGGTGGTGATGCAGGTTATGCTGATTAGGCGTCTCCGCCTGCAAACGCCGCCCTCTCCGGCTATGGGAGTTTAATCCGGAGGCCCACGGATTCTTCAACACTTCATGGGTATGACACCTGGAGATGTACAAATTAGTCTTGGATCGCAAGAGGTGCGTCCGAATTGACCGAGATGCTGGCCTAAGCTGCAATCGCCGGATACTCAAGTAAGTAATTCGAGTCCGGACATACCGTTTGTTTGCCTTTCGATGATTAGCCTTATGACCAACTTCCTTCTACGAGGAGTGGATAGCGGAAGAAAAATTGATACGGTGTCGGCCCCCTCCCGAGACCGCGCGGATCCGTGCTGGTCCGGATGCTTGAGGTTGTGCCTTGAGAGGAAGGCGAAGGGAAAGCAGGAAAGCTACTGCCTCGCCTAAGGAGGCTCTTGAAGAGGGGATCGAGAATCCCTCCCTCCAAGGGAGAAGAGGACTGCCTCCGAGGACCGGGGCAAAAGCCCCTAAGCGGGGAAGATATCTTTGCGGAGGTCCTGCGTCCGGGAGGCCCCGCCGCACAATCTCCCTTAAAGAGTCAGCCCTCCAACGAGCCGTAAGTAGAAAGAAAGGAGTTTTATAATAAAGGACATCCCTATTTGTGCTTCTGAGGATAACTAAAGTTTTTACCTTGTAGTTCGGATCTCCGTCCTTCGCAAATGAGCTCGTCTTCGGGGGTCCTTCGTCCGGAGATGATAGAGAGCGAGACGCCTCCGTCCGGGGCGCCGTTGGATAGGGCGGACGAGCCTGAAGTGTCGTCACGGAGGGAGCCCCCGGGTTTGGCAAAGCCGGATAGTTCGGCGCCAACTGGTTTACGTCTGAAGGATCTGCTTGAGAAGGCGTCTATCTCAGAAGATCATCACGCATTGATGAGCATGGTGATTGAAAGGATTTAAATCCGCCAAGGCGTTACCTGATGCGTCGGGAGTTTCTGGCGGGGTTTGAAATACGTAAAATGACACAACTTATAACAGTTTGCATATAGAATCGCCTGTATAGATAGTAGCCCACGAGACTCGGTAGGTTGTCAAAACCGACGCTGCGCGAGGATCAAAATCGCAGGTTTAAATTCCGTCGTGCCGATGCAGGTGGCGGGTCGTCCGGGGCCAGCGGACTGATGGAGTTGCTGAACTAAGCGGCAACTCGATGTGGCGGATCACGGACATCACGCTGATCAGCAGGCGACTTGATGAGTCGCAAGGTAAGTGTTCTCGCGCGATCACTTGGTAAGGGCGAAGCCAGCTCCTTACAATATGTCCGTGAAATGCAGATAGTGCGCTGCTATGGAGAGCCTTGGGCGAACTTGCTCAAGCCAAGGAGCAGGCGGAAGGAGTAATCTGGCGGACCTCGAGGGCGGCCGAGGAGTTAGCGGCCAAAAGGGTCGCATCTTGCGGGCAGGGAAGAGATGGCGAAATGGCCATGAAGTTAATAGATGCTACCGACCGCAATGAGGCTCTTGGGAAGGCGCTGGCGAAGCGGGAAAGACCTGCGGAAGGCCACCGCCGAAGCCAAGGATGCTCGCTCTGCAATGCGGGCTGTAAAGGAAGAGCTGCGCCGGGCGGAGATATTGTAGCTGGCAAGCCTTTTCTGCTGCGCCAAGGTTCTGGATCAAAATATGCTCAGTGGGCCAACTGTGGGGTCGAGAGGACCCTTATATGGACTTAGCAGCGAGTGCGGCGGATGCCATTGTGCATTTTCGAAGCGGAAGGATCACAAGACGGAAGAGCTGTTTTGGTCTCAATTCCATAGTCCGGGCGTTCACTTCCGCTGACAGACCGTTTGGCGAGTGGGCTGAGCTAAATAGGTTGTCCGGCTTGCTATAGCGGATCTGATGTCCCATATCCGGCGGATAGGCCCCACCAAGAGTTACTTTGGCTTATTGCAGCAATTTCTTGGGGCGGTGCCGCATATCAAAGCGATGAAGCGGTCGGCCTGCATAGAGGTGCGCGGATGGCGCTTCGCCGTGTGAAGACACATTGGACAGAGATGGATGCCACCGCTGTTGCGACCCCGGGTTCGGATGATAACCGGTTACCCACCAAGCACTATTTTGGCGAAGTGTTGCGTGGTGCTCGTGTAATATAGTTGCAGTGCTCAAAAAATGTTACGTCCGAATGAACGTTTATATGATGTAAAACGATATTTATGATGTAAGCGCCTTTTATACTTGTGCGTTCAAGTAATAGAATATCTCCTATGCGGCCGTTCATGTATACGTGTGTATAACCTGAAAGATGGCAGTCGTCGGCTTCAGCCCCCACGCACAAGGTGCGGGGGTGTTCGCAAAAAATAGCGTGTTTTCACACTTAATCCGGCGTCTCGGTCTGTAAAGGAGGTGGTAGCGTAGCAAGCGAGGCAACCGGACTATAATGCTTTATCACTTTCACTTAGCCATGGAGTTCGAGGTGGGGCTACGACATAGCCCCTGGGGCACCGTGCTCTCGAATTTGGGGCGCGTATGTGCTGGCCGAAGCGGCCCTTCGTCCAAGCGAGGAATCCTAAACATTCCTATGGTCGATCGAGTGGTTGACCAGTCTCTCGCTGTATCATGACAATCAGTTTTCGGCTTTCTCTCTTGAGGTGCTCGTCCAGCCGCTGGGCACTGTCGCAGTAGTTCTCCTGGAGCCGCGTTAGCCGATGATCTGGAACATAAGGCAGCAAAACACGAGGGCCGGCAAACCCAACATTTGACCAAAGACATGATTCGGAGCTGATGCATATAAGGCCTAACTCGAGGCGCGAACACTCCCGAAGGTGTTCGGTCTTTATAATAGCGGGCAAAACAAAGCCCTAAGCCCTTGTGTCCGAGTGCGGGCAGGTTCTTACAGCGCGGCCGATGCCAAAACGCCAGATCTCCACTCTGGTTATAATGATAAACCAGGGATTATAGCAACAAGAGACGAAGAAAGGTTTACGTAGGGTCTTAGTCTGAAAAGAGTCCTTGCAACGGGTCCCTACTGCACGTCTCGCGCTGTGTCTCCGTTGTGCCATATCTCGGCGGTGTGCCGCGGTTCATCTATAAAAAGAGAGGAACTTGGTTGGAAAAGAAATCGATGCGAGAAAGTGCATAAAAATTGAAATATAGATTAATAAAGCTGAGCCTATGCTAGCTCATTATGGCTTATATGTGCAAACCCTTGTGAAGGGTGTGCGGCTAGGTAGCCCTAGCTTATTTATTCGGACTCGTCCGGCCGTGTCCGGGGTCTCGAGCGACCTTTTAATGAAATGATGCCACATGGACCGGGCATTTTGGGCGTAAGAGGCAGCGTAATGTGGTATTGCATTGAAGCGCATTTAAAGCTTCCGTCCAGTGATGCTTGATAGCTACTTTTAAATGGGGGCGACATGAAAGGTTAGCTTTTCTCGTCGAAGTTGTCGGTGACCGAACACAACTTCTAGTAATAATGAAACTGCACTGGCGTAAGGGCCTGGCGCCACTCCTTTGAAGGAAGTGCGGCTATGCCAAAATGCAGTATGGTCTATCCCAACTTGGGGATTGTGTCCGGATATAGCAGGTTTAAGTCACTGCCGCCGTCCATCAAAACCTGCGTGGAATGCAGTCCGTCTGTTATGGGATCCAATATCAGGGCAGTCTATCCTGCGTTCCGGATACTTCTGGACTAATCCATATGATCGAAAGTGATTGGTTTTGACATCCAATCTGGGTGTTCCACTGAGGTGGACCGTGCGACACTTGTCTTAGCGAGTGCCGTGTTGGTTTTCCGTGCTATCACGTGAAGCGAGTTTACTTGTGGGAAAGTCTTTTGACTTCCGGTGCTCTGCTGGTGGGGTTCGTTATCGTCCTCGCTTGGCGCATCGAGCCCCTTGTGTCCGGCGTTGAGTCTGCCGGACTGTTTAAAAACCCAACAATTTCGGTTGGTATGGTTTGCGGCCTTCCGAATCTTGTGGATTTGACATATCCGATCTAAAATTTTGTTTAAATTTGATAGCTCGTCTCTGTTGTCCTTAAGAGGCCGTGTTTTATTGTTTGGCGCGAGCTTTTGAATCCGGCGTTGACCGCCGTGCCTTTGGGCTTTTTCTTTATTCCGGCTGATCTTTCCTGCGCGTGACTTTCCGTTCCATCTCGATCTCGGATGTACTCGGGTCGCTGGTGCTGCATCTTGCTAGCCAGCTGTCTTCTCTTGCGCAAAAGCGCGTCATGAGGCTTGTTAGCGCGGCCATTGTTCCTGGCTTCTCTTGGCCGAGGTGTCTGGCAACCATTCGTCTTGGACGTTGTGTTTAAAAGCTGCTAAGGCTTCCGCGTCCGAACAGTCGACTATTTGGTTCTTTTTGGTAAGGAACCTGTTCCAGAATTCTGTGCTGACTCTCCGGGCTGTTGGGTTATAAGACTCAGATCGCTCGCATCCGGAGGCGGACATAAGTCCCTTGAAAATTTGCTCTAAGCGCGTCGTCAAGCTCTTCCCAACTTTCGGCGGTGTTTTACGGGAGGCTTTTGAGCCATGCCGAGCTGGCCCTTTGATCTTGAGGGTAGGTATTTTATGGCGTGGAGATCATCTCCTCTAGCCATGTGTATGTGTAGTATGTAATCTTCTATCCGCACTCCGGTCTGTTGTGCCGTCGTATGCCTCTATGTTCATGGGTTTGAACCTGCTGGAAATTCATGATCCAGCACCTCATCGATAAAATATAACGGTGTGCGGCGCCCAGTATTTGGGTGTGCCGCTGTCTTGAACACTTGTTGTGTTGTGTTACTTCATGGGGCCCTCTTTTTGGCCCGTAGATGGACCTAGTTGGGCCGTCCGTTTTCCCGTGAATATAATTCGACGTGTGCGGCCCTTTTGTCGCTTTTGGCACATCATCGGCGTCTATCCGCCAGGTGGCCTCTTTATTTTTGTTGTGAAGGCTCTATGGCTTCCTCGTCAAATTCTGGCAACAACTTGCGCTTGGTAGCTCTTAGTTTGATGGCCATTGCCATATTTGTCTGCAGTCTTGAATACTTTGTTCCACTTCATTACGGCGTGTCTTACGCTGTTTTGAGCTTCCGTTTAGCCTTCTTCAAACTTCTTGCGATGGCGGCGAGTTTTTGTGTATGTTCTTATGCTCGGTGTTGTGTCCGGACTGTTGATTGCTCCGTGAAGGGGTTGATTATCCGGCTTGTCCTGTTAAATGCGTCCGCTAGTTTGCCTGCTCTATCCTTTGGAGTCGTTAGGAAGGCTGCTTTGATCGGCGGGACTTAGGGCGGCGTCTGCGTCGCCGTTTGGTTGTCTATCGGCGGGATTATCCTCTGCCGCGTCCGTTGTTCCTCGTTATTGCTTCCCTTTAGGGTGTCCACCGTGTATATGTCGTATGACGGTGGTCTTCCGATGTCTGTAGGCCTTTGGTTCTTGGTAAATCTCCGGCATCGTCGTCCATACCGTCGATGTCTTGGTCGTAATCGAGTCGTCGGTTAAATCGTCGGCGGTGGCTCTGAAGTGGGTGGTGGGTGGGCTCAATTTCTTCGTCGTCCGCGTCCCAACCGTCCCGGCCGTGGTTCGCCAGGTTCTCGAATAGCGAGAGATGCTTGATGAATTTATGATATCGCCAAGGCAGTCTGAAAGATGTCCGCAGCGGTGAATTCCATGATCGGCGCCCAATCGGATTCGAGAGGCAGGGGCGCAGGAGGTTCGAAGACCGGCAGAGAGTCCGGCGCCTCGGAGTCATGGGCTTTATGCGGGACAAGGTAAGTGTTCGGCTCCATCGCCGTAGAAGTTGCAGCTCGGGCGGTGTCCAGCCATCCGTCCTCGATCCGGCGATCGGCTCCGGACTATGAGTCGGGCGGATTCGTGTCTTGACCTCGAGTCTTGTCCGGCGGCAGAGTTAGGTCATGCCCATTGTGACAGCGCGACACGCTCGGCTGTGGCTCAGATCCATCGAAGATCAAGTCCCCGCGATATCGGCCGTGAATTTTAGGCTTCGAACCTGACTCGACGGCCAGGCGTAGCTTCGATCTGCTCGGATGGCCAAATGAGTTGGCCCGCAGCGAAACCGCCAATCTGAAGATCTGTCCGGGAGAAAAGTCTCACCAGGAACGGCGTCATTGTTGATTGAAGAGGCCATCAAGCCTATCGGTGGCGACACGAGGAACTCTCAATGAAAGCACCAATGTCGATGTCAAAACCGGCGGATCTCGGGTAGGGGTCCCGAACTGTGCGTCTAGGCGGATGGTAACGGGAGACAAGGGACACGATGTTTTACCTGTGTTCGGGCCCTCTTGATGGAGGTAAAACCCTCGTCCTGCTTGATTGATATTGATATTGTGGATGTTTACAAGAGTGGATCTACCACGAGATCAAGGAGGCTAAACCCTAGAAGCTAGCCTATGGTATGATTGTAAGGGTTGTTGTTTTGTCCTACGGACTAGAGCCATCCGGTTTATATAGACATTGGAGAGGGCTAGGGTTACATAGAGTCGGTTACAATGGTAGGAGATCTACATATCCGTATCGCCAAGCTTGCCTTCCACGCCAAGGAAAGTCCCATCCGGACACGGGGCGAAGTCTTCAATCTTGTATCTTCGTAGTCTTGGAGTCCGGTCAATGATGGTAGTCCGGCCAATGATAGTTCGGCTGATGATGGTAGTCCGGCTATCCGGACACCCCCTAATCCAGGACTCCCTCACCTCTCTTGCCACAAGCCGCAGTTTGTAGAGCGACTGTTCGGCTGGCAAGAGTTAAAGGCAGGAAATGATGCCCACATGAAAAATGGCTAAGGACAAAAGCATCTACATACGATAAGCCGACTCCCCGCCTCACCGACCGGCTGCTGAGCAGCCGGCCGGCCGGTTTCTTACTTAGCTTGCTACATTCCAGTCGGCAAAAGTACTTTCCCTCCCAAATGTCTAAGTACTTGACCCGGCCAGAGTCCACAGAGCGGCTGTCCGACTGGCAAGACGACAGCCAAGGGAGGGCGGCAAAGGAAAAAGCCAAAGAATAGAAAGCAAGAAAAGTCAGAACTCGGCAAAAGCGCAACTCATGCGACAATTAATTTACATATCAATAGGCCATTGGCCAGCATTCAACTAAGTTTGAATACACCCCCAGTGGGTGGAACTGCGCAAATTTAACAAGTTTTGTTCAAAAAGACTACGAAGCAGGAAAAGTTAAGATAAAACTGTCCGCCTAGGCTAGAGGAGTAGTAGGCGGGTCCGGCAGGTTGGTGGAGTCGGCGGCGCCGGCTGGTGGAGTGGTCGGCTGGCGAGTCTCGGCTAGGTCACCTTCAGCAGCAGTCGACATGCTCACACACGGCTCGTTGCTCAAGGCACGGTCGAGCTGAGGCTGGCCATCCGCTCCGTCTTTCGGTGCGTCGTCTTCCCCGTCCTCGCCCTCGTCGTCCTCGCCTTCGTTGCTGGAGGCGATCTCCTCCATCAAGTCCTTGCCATGAGCCGGGTTCAGCCCAAACCAATTGGGTGGCAACTCGACAGCTTCCTCTTCTAGCTCGGGGATGAAGTTATCGGTGTTGGTGTACTCAGCGATCGCCGCCGTGCACTGAGTAAGCTTAGTTGCCACCACCGCCAACTCCCCGGTGGCCTCCTGCCGGAAGGTGGCCAACTGGTCGAGGTTCAACCCGGGATACTAGGCCTTGACGAATTCCAAGGCCCTGCGTGCACCCGCCCGGGCCAAAAAGCCCTTCCACACCTCAAGGCGGCCTACTGCCACTTCCAGCCAGTCGGAAGTTCATTTGGGAGTGCGCGGAACGTTGGCATCTGGCCAAAGGGCGGAGAACACCTGGGCTCCGACGTGCTACAGGCGGCGAAGCATTTGATGAGCCGGCTGAAGACGCGCTTGGATGGTGAGAAGCTGCTCGTTGAGGGTCCGGGGCGCATTGGGTGCGATTTCTGCACCTCCGTTCCTTCGCTCTTCGCGGCGTACCTCGATGGCCTGACCGGCGGCAACGACGTAGCCAGGGAAGAATTCTGCACAAGAAGAAAATATTAGAAGCCAGAAGCCGACTTCTGCAGCAGTCGAAGGCTGTTCAAAAGGAAGAGGCAACTCACCGTCGATCATGTCTTCGATATCGCCATAGCCGTCATTCAACGCCTTCTCCTTCTCGGCCCAGCTCGAACGCTCAGTCTCAAACTCGGCCAGGAGGCTAGCCTCACCATCCTTCGCTGCCTAGAGGGTCGCCCTGTGCTGATCCGCCTGGTCAGCCAGATTCTTGGCTAGGCGGTCACGCCCCTCGGCCACCTTACACACTCCTCCTCCTTAGCACGTAGCGCAGTTTGGGCCTCGCCCAGTTGCTGCTGCAAGGTGGCGTTGGCTCGTGTAGAAGACAAGAAAGAAAACACAGTGAGCAAACAAACAAAAGAAAAAAAGTAGTGGCTGGAAGATCCGGCCCGATTGCTCAGCAGTCGACCCGAATCTCGGGGGCTACAACCCGCGGGTGCGCTGGTGCGTCCCCGCAAGAATAAGGGTGGAGTGCTTACTCCGGCTATCGGACAAGTCGGAGGTCCGCTTGGCCAGCTCCCAGACATGGGAGTTGGAGGCGGCCACACGGACTGTGGTAGTCCTGCAACGAAGACAACAGAAGAGAAGAGAACAAGGTTAGCACTCGGAAATTACTTTTAAGTTCCGAGCCGCCTGCTCAGCAGCCGGCCCAGAACTCGGGGGCTACACCCAGTGGGTGCGCTGGCGCGCCCCCATGGAAGATTTCGAGAAGATCGCGAGAATAAAAACAAGCAATCAAGAGACATACCCGGATGGCTGCATGCGTCACCAAGAACTCCTTTGTGTACTGCTGGAGGGCGGCGCCTTGGGCCTGAAGATGGGCCTGGACGTCATCCGCCGCCCGATTCAGCACGCCCGTCCTGCCCCCAGGAGTCCACTCTGGTGGGGCGGTGCTGCTGGCCTCGGCGTCAGGGGCCGAAGAACTTCCGGCCCAAAGTCCAGTAGCCTTGGCGCTGACGCCGCCTTCTCTGAACGGCGGCACCCCGGAGTGCGGACCACCGGAGTCGAGCCCACCACCAACTCATTGCTAGCTAGTGGCGCCGGTGGCACTTCAGGCCGACTGCTCTGCACGTCAGCAGTCGGCACTTGCGGGGGCACCTCCGCCCCCAAGATGATGACGTCGCCCCCTCCCCTCTCCATGACCGGCTGGTCATTGCTGGCTCCCCCAGTCGGAGCCGGGATCTTGGGCGCGGGTGGCACGGAGCGTAGTGGGACGACAAGTTGTGGAGCCTCGCTGTGGGACACCTCCGCCTCTTGCACCTTGGCGGCCGCGTCCACCCGCTCCTTGGTCGCGGCGTCGACCTGAGCCTTGGTGGCCGCATCGGCATCATAGTGCGCCGCCTTGGTCGCCGGTGCCTTCTGCCGCTCCGCCTCCTCCCGCTCCTCGCGCGCCTGCTGCGTGTTCCACTCCATCGCCTCCTGGTGCTCGACACGTGGGACAACATGGCGGGTGTTGGCGGAACCTTCCGTCGCCCCAATCACGGAAGCAGAGGCCGACCGATCAAGAGAGAGCGGGGCCCTGTTCAAACAAGAAAAATAAGAAACTCAGAAGGAGTTTGCAAGAAAGAGAAAAGGAAACGAAAGAAAATCAAGCACTTATGCCGACACCATCGGGGGCTATTTTGGGGCCTTCTGAAACTGGGACGCATTGGCGGTGGCCTCCAGCCGCCTGGTCATGGCGGCCGTGTTCTGGGGCTTCTTCGGCCGGCTGCCGAACAGCGGTGGGCCAGCTCGGCGCTTCGGCGCACCGCCTAGTGCGGTCGGCGCCACTAAGGAGCTCGCGCCCGCCTTGTCGGCGCCCTGCGGGCGGGGCGGTTCGGCCTCCTCCTCATCGTCATCGGGCTAGTCCTCGACGCCGCCTCCTCCAGAGCCGCCAGTGGGTGGAACTCGGCAAAAACGCAACTCTTGCGAGAATTAATTTACATATCAAAAGGCCCTTGGCCAGCATTCAACTGAGTTTGAATACACCCCCAGTGGGCAGAACCTGGCAAATTTAACAAGTTTTGTTCAAATAGACTACGAAGCGGGAAAAGTTAAGATAAAACTGGCCGCCTAGGCCAGAGGAGCAGTAGGCAGGTCTGGCAGGTTGGTGGAGTCGGCGGCGCCGGCTGGTGGATTGGTCGGCTGGCGAGTCTCGGCTTGGTCGCCCTCAGCAGCAGTCGATGTGCTCGCACACGGCTCATTGCTCGAGGCACAGTCGAGCTGAGGCTAGCCATCCGCTCCGTCTTCCGGCGCGTTGTCGTCACCGTGCTTGCCTTCGTCGCTCGAGGCGATCTCCTCCATCGAGTCCTCGCCATCAGCCGGGTTCATCCCAAACCAGTTGGGCGGTAGCTCGACACCTTCCTCGTCCAGCTCGGGGATGAAGTTATCGGTGTTGGTGTACTCAGCAATCGCCGCCATGCGCTGAGTAAGCTTAGCTGCCACCACTGCCAACTCCCCGGTGGCCTCCTGCTGGAAGGTGGCCAACTAGTCGAGGTTCAGCCCGGGATACCATGCATTGACGAATCCAAGGGCCTACGTGCACCCGCCCGGGCCGAAAAGCCCTTCCACGCCTCAAGGCGGCCAACTGCCACTTCCAGCCAGTCGGCAGTTCGTTGGGAGTGCGCGAAACGTTGGCTTTTGGCCAAAGGGCAGACAACACCTGGGCTCTGACGCGCTGCAGATGGCGAAGCATCCGATGTGCCGGCTGAAGTCGCGCTTGGATGGCGAGAAGCTGCTTGTTGAGGGTCCGGGGCGCGTTGGGCATGATTTTCGCACCTTCGTTCCTTCGCTCTTTGCAGCGTACCTCGATGGCCTGACTGCCGGCAACTGCGTAGCCAGGGAAGAATTCTGCACTAGAAGAAAAGATTAGAAGCCAGAAGCAGACTTCTGCAGCAGCCAGTGGCTGTTCAAAAGGAAGAGGCAACTCACCGTCGACCAGGTCTTCGATATCACCATAGCCGTCCTTTAGCGCCTTCTCCTTCTTGGCCCAGCTCGAATGCTCAGTCTCGAACTCGGCCAGGAGGCTGGCCTTGCCGTCCTTCGCTGCCTAGAGGGCCGCCTTATGCTGATCCGCCTAGTCAGCCAGATTCTTGGCGAGGCGGTCACGCTCCTCGGCCGCCTTACACACTCCTCCTCCTTAGCATGCAACGCTGTTTGAGCCTCGCCCACCTACTGCTGCAAGGTGGCGTTGGCTCCTGCAGAAGACAAGAAAAAAAGACAGTCAGCAAGCCAACAAAAGAAAAAAGGAGTTGCTGGAAGATCCAGCCCGATTGCTCAGCAGTCGATCCGAATCTCGGGGGCTACACCCTGCGGGTGCACTGACGCGCCCCCGCGAGAATAAGGGCGGAGTGCTTACTCCGGCTATCGGACAGGTCGGTGGTCTGCTTGGCCAGCTCCCAGACATTGGAGTTGAAGGCGGCCGTGCGGATGTTGTGGTAGTCCTGCAACAAAGACAACAGAAGAGAAAAGAAAAAGTTAGCACTTGGAACTTACTTTTAAGTTCTGAGCCGCCTGCTCAGCAGCCGGCCCGGAACTCGGGGGCTACACCTAGTGGGTGCGCTGGCGCGCCCCCACAGAAGATTTCGAGAAGATCGCGACAATAAAAACAAGCAATCAAGAGACATACCAGGATGGCTGCACGTGTCGCCAAGAACTCCTTTGTCGCTAGAGGGTGGCGCCTTGGGCCTGAAGATGGGCCTGGACGTCATTCGCCGCCCGATTCAGCATGCCCGTCCCGCCCCCAGGAGTCCACTCTGGTGGGGCGGCACTGCTGGCCTCGGCGTCAAGGGTCGAAGAACTTGTGGCCCCAAAGTCCAACGGCCTTGGCGCTAACGCCACCTTCTCCGAACAGCGGCGCCCCGGAGTGCGGACCACCAGATTCGAGCCCACCACCAACTCGTTGCTAGCTGGTGGCGCCGGTGGCACTTCAGGCTGACTGCTCTCCGCATCAGCAGTCGGCACTTGCGGGGGCACCTCCGCCCCCAAGATGATGACGTCGCCCCCTCCCCTCTCCATGACCGGCTGGTCATTGCCGGCTCCCCCAGTCGGCGCCAGGATCTCGGGCATGGATGGCGTGGAGCATAGTGGGACGACGAGTTGCGGAGCCTGGGTGTGGGCCACCTCTGCCTCTTGTGCCTTGGCGGCCGCGACCGCCCGCTCCTTGGATGCTGCGTCGGCCTGAGCGTTGGCGGCCGCATTGGCTTCATCCTGCGCCGCCTTGGTCGCCGCCGCCTTCTGCCGCTCCGCCTCCTCCCGCTCCTCACGCGCCTCCTGTGCGTTCTGCTCAGTCGCCACCTGGAGCTCGGTGCGTGGGACAACACGGGGGGTGTTGGCGGAACCTTCTGTCGCCCCAACCACGGAAGCAGAGGCCGACCGATCAAGAGAGAGCGCGGCCCTGTTCAAACAAGAAAAAGAAGAAACTCAGAAGGAGTTTGCAAGAAAGAAGAAAAGGAAACACAAGAAAATCGAGCACTTACACCGATACCATTGGGGGCTGTTTTGGGGCCTTCTAAAACTGGGCCGCATTGGCGGCGGCCTCCAGCCGCCTGGTCGCGGCGGCCGTGTTTCAGGGCTTCTTCGTCCGGCTGCCGAACAGCGGCGGGCCGGCTCGGTGCTTCGGCGCCCCGCCTGGTGCGGTCGGCGCCACTAAGGAGCTCGCGCCCGCCTTGTCAGTGACCCGCGGGCGGCATGGTTCAGCCTCCTCCTCCTCCTCGTCGGGCCAGTCCTCGACGCTGCCTCCTCCGGAGCCGCCTGCTCCGCCACCGCCAGTGGGTGGAACTCGGCAAAAATGCAACTCGTGTGAGAATTAATTTACATATCAAAAGGCCCTTGGCCAGCATTCAACTAACTTTGAATACACCCCTAGTGGGCGGAACTGCGCAAATTTAACAAGATTTGTTCAAAGAGACTACGAAGTGGGAAAACTTAAGATAAAACTGGCCGCCTAGGCCAGATGAGCAGTAGGCTGGTCCGGCAGGTTGGTGGAGTCAGCGGCGCCGGCTGGTGGAGTGGTCGGCTAGTGAGTCTCGGCTTGGTCGCCCTCAGTAGTAGTCGACGTGCTCACATGCGGCTCATTGCTCGAGGCACAGTCGAGCTGAGGCTGGCCATCCGCTCCGTCTTTCGGTGCAACGTCTTCACTGTCCTCGCCTTCGTCGCTGGAGGCGATCTCCTCCATCGAGTCCTCGCCATCAGCCGGGTTCCTCCCAAACCAGTTGGGCGGCAGCTCGACACCTTCCTCGTCCAGCTCGGGGATGAAGTTATCGGTGTTGGTGTACTGGTCGATCGCCGCTGCGCGCTGAGTAAGCTTAGCTGCCACCACCGCCAACTCCCCGGTGGCCTCCTGCCGGAAGGTGGCCAACTGGTCAAGGTTCAGCCCGGGATACCTGGTCTTGACGAGTTCCAAGGCCCTACATGCACCCGCCCGGGCTGAAGAGCCCTTCCACGCCTCAAGGCGGCCAACTGCCACTTCCAGCCAGTCGGCAGTTCGTTTGGGAGTGCGCGGAACGTTGGCTTCTGGCCAAGGGGCGGACAAAACCTGGGCTCTGACGCGCTACAGACGACGAAGAATTCGATGAGCCAGCTAAAGACGCGCTTGGATGGCGAGAAGCTGCTCGTTGAGGGTCCGGGGCGCATTGGGCGCGAGTTCCGCACCTTCGTTCCCTCGCTCTTCGCGGCGTACCTTAATGGCCTGACTGGCGGTAACGGCATAGCCAGGGAAGAATTCTGCACAAGAAGAAAATATGAGAAGCCAGAAACCGACTTCTGCAGCAGCCGGCGGCTGTTCAAAAGGAAGAGGCAACTCACCGTAAATCATGTCTTCGATATCGCCATAGCCGCCGTTTAGCGCCTTCTCCTTCTCGGCCCTGCTCGAACCCTCAGTCTCGAACTCGGCCAGGAGGCTGGCCTCGCCGTCCTTCGCTGCCTGGAGGGCCGCCTTGTGCTGATCTGCCTAGTCAGCCAGATTCTTGGCGAGGCGGTCGCGCTCCTTGGCCGCCTTACACACTACTCCTCCTTAGCATGCAGCGCGGTTTGGGCCTCGCCCAGCTGCTGCTGCAAGGTTACGTTGGCTCCTGTAGAAGACAAGAAAGAAAAGACAGTCTGCAAACCAACAAAAGAAAAAAGTAGTTGCTGGAAGATCCGGCCCAATTGCTCAGCAGTCGACCCGGATCTCGGGGGATACACCCCGCGGGTGCGCTGGCGCGCCCCCGCGAGAATAAGGGCGGAGTGCTTACTCCGGCTGTCGAACAGGTCGGTGGTCCATTGAACTGGGCCGAAGGCTGGGTAGCCGAGGATGGCGTTGTACGGGAGGCAGATGGGGGCGATGTTGAAGTCGATCAGCTCCGTGCATAAGTTGTCGTGGGTGCCGAAGGTCACCGGGAGGCGGATCTGCCCCAGGGAGCCGGCGGAACCGCCTCCGACGCCCAAGAAGGGCCTGCTGGGTTGAAGCCGCTCTAGCAGCACGTGAAGGAGGCTGAAGGCCTCCACCGAGATCTCGTTGAGGCGTGCACCACCGTCGATGAGGGTCTTGGTGATGGCCACTTGGCAGATGGTGGGGGTGCACAACATTGGGAGCGCGCCCGCGCAGGCGGTGTTGGAGGGGTGATCGTCCGAGCTGAAGGTCAAATCGGCCTTGGGTACCGCCCAGCCCGGGGGAGTTCCTCGGCGCTTGAGGGCGGCGCCGATCTGGCGGACGAACGGCTGGACGTGGCGGCTCGAAGGTGGCCCCTGTGATCCGCCCAGGATGGCCGCGATGACATGGGGTGCCGGCGCAGTATGGTGGGTGAGGAAGAGGTTGCGCAACTCCTCCCAGGAGGCCACAGAAGCCGCTGGTAGGTGGAGTATCCACATGCGCGGGACGCCGGTGAGGGCCATGGGCAGCCAATTCGCCATGACCTTGTCGTCGCCTCCGGCCTTGAGGACGGCTTCTTCATATGCCAGCGGAAGGCTGCGCGAGTCGGCGTGCGTCGTAACGCGGTGGCATGTCGGCTTGAACTTGGCCCACTACACTGTCGCAAAGGCGGGGCGAGGCTCGAGCCCTCTGGTTTCGTGCCGGCATCGGCAGCTGGGCGGGTGGCGCGTTAGGCGCCATGAGGCGAGCGTGGTGCTGATGGGGAGCGGCGGCGCCCGCCGTCGGGCGTCAAGCGGCAGCGGCGGCGAGCAACCCGGCGCTTCGGCGCGAGCCAGCGGCGTCACCCATGGATGCGATGGAAGATCGAATCGCAGAACGGAAGAAAGATTCTGGCGCACCCCTACCTGGCGCGCCAAATGTCGGATGTTGGGTTCCGGCAGACCCTTAAGGTTCGGACTATGGGGTGTGCACGAAGATCTCTCCCCTACCGATCTACGTCCGATCGCCTCGTGAGATCTAAGCTGTAAACGATGAACAACACAAGGGACACGAGATATATCTTTGGTTAAGACGCGTTGTGGTGTAATACCATCCTCCGGTGTGTCTGTGGTGGATTGCCTCGGTGATGATGAGCAGTCACGGGGAAGAACAGCCTCGCGAGAGTGTTCTTGAGCTGGTGCGATGAACTGCTTGGGTGAGTTTGATCGCCTCTCTCTCTGTCTCTCTCTTTGCTAGGGCTCTATCCGACCTGCCTCTACTCTGTGGTGGCTAGTTCTATTTATAGAGGCCTGGGCCTCTCCCAAATATTGGCGGGAAGAGGCGCCAACAAGCGGCCATTTAGAAGGGAACATCTAGTACAAGTTATCGACTAAAGTCGATCTTGGCTGCCAAAGCAGCAGCGATGGCGCCGTCTTGGGCTCCACGGTGACCTCCATCCTGCCGCTCGCTGGTCTTGGTCTCGTTGCACCGGGCAACCTTTGCCTGATGCCTCGGTACTCCACGTCTATGCTTGCCCCCTTTGCACCAAAGAGGAAACAAGGACACTACGCAGGCTGGCGCCCGCCTGGCCTCGATCGTCATGGCTTGCGTCACGAGCACCTCGCGAGGTACCCTGCCTTGATCTCTCCGCCTCCTCGCGAGCCTGCCTAGTGAGGCCGTCCTTGAGGAAGCCTTGCGTCGTCTGCCCCGCGAGGCTTGGCCCCTCGCGAGGGTCTTGAGTCTTGAGTTGATGAGGATGGGCCGTACTGGGCCACCACTTGAGTCACGCCACAGGCCGCAGGCAGGCAAGTCTGGGGACCCCCGTTCCCAGGACGCCGACAAGCAGCCGGCCTGGAACTCAGGGGCTACACCCCCATGAAAGATTTCGAGAAGATCGCGAGAATAAAAAACAAGCAATCAAGAGACATACCCGGATGGCTGCACGCGTCACCAAGAACTCGTTTGTGTTCCGCTGGAGGGCGGCGCCTTGGGCCTGAAGATGGGCATGGACGTCATTCGCCGCCCGATTCAGCACACCTGTCCCCCCTCAGGAGTCCACTCTGGTGGGGCGGCCCTGTTGGCCTCGACGTGAGGGGACGAAGAACTTGCGGCCCCAAAGTCCAGCTGCCTTGGCACTGACACCGCCTTCTCCGAACGGCGGCGCCCCGGAGTGCGGACCACCGGAGCCGATCCCACCACCAACTCATTGCTAGCTGGTGGCGCCGGTGGCACCAGGCCCGACTTGCTCCAGCGTCGGCGATCGGCACTGCGGGGCACCTCTGCCCCCAAAATGATGGCGTCGCTCCCTCCCCTCTCTATGACCGGCTGGTCATTGCCGGCTCCCCCAGTCGCGCCGGGATCTCGGGCGCGGGTGGCGCGGAGCGCAGTGGGACGACGAGTTGCGGAGCCTGGCTGTGCGCTATCTCCGTCTCTTGCGCCTTGGCGGCCCCGTCCGCCCGCTCTTTGGCCGCGGCATCGGCCTAAGCCTTGGTGGCCGCATCGGCTTCATCCTGTGCCGCCTTGGTCGCTGCCGCTCCGCCTCCTCCCGCTCCTCGCGCGCCTCTTGCGTGTTCCGCTCCGTCGCCGCCTGGAGCTCGACGCGTGGGATAACACGGCGGGTGTTGGCGGAACCTTCCGTCGACCCAATCACGGAAGCAGAGGCTGACCGATCAAGAGAGAGCGGGGCCCTGTTCAAACAAGAAAAAGAAGAAACTCAGAAGGAGTTTGCAAGAAAGAAGAAAGGGAAACACAAGAAAATCAAGCACTTACGCCGACACTATCGAGGGCTGTTTTGGGGCCTTCTGAAACTGGGCCGCATTGGCGGCGGCCTCCTGCTGCGTAGTCGTGGCGGCTGTGTTCCGGGGCTTCTTCGGCCGACTGCCGAACAGCGGCGGGCCGGCCCGGCGCTTCGGCGCGCCGCCTGGTGCAGTCGGCGCCACTAAGGAGCTCGCGACCGCTTTGTTGGTGCCCTGCGGGCGGCGCGGTTTGGCCTCCTTCTCGTTGTCGTCAGGCCAGTCCTCGACGCCACCTCCTCCGGAGCCGCCTCCTCCGCCACCGCTAGTGGGTGGAACTCGGCAAAAGCGCAACTCATGCGAGAATTATTTACATATCAAAAGGTCCTTGGCTAGCATTCGACTAAGTTTGAATACACCCCCAATGGGCGGAACTACGCAAATTTAACAAGTTTTATTCAAAGAGACTACGAAGTGGGAAAAGTTAAGATAAAACAGGCCGCCTAGGCGGAAAGATCGATGGCGGAGTGCAGCGGGTTGGTGGAGTCGGCGGCCAGGCCGGTGGAGTGGTCAATGGTGAGTCTCGGCTTGGTCGCCCTCAGCAGTAGTCGATGTGCTCACACGCGGCTCATTGCTCGAGGCACAGTCGAGCTGAGGCTTGCCATCCGCTCCGTCTTCCGGTGCGTCGTCTTCACCGTCCTTGCCTTCGTCGATGGAGGCGATCTCCTCCATCGAGTTCTCGCCATCAGCCGGGTTCAGTCCAAACCAGTTGGGCGGCAACTCGACACCTTCGTCGTCCAGCTCGGGGATGAAGTTATCGGTGTTGGTGTACTCAACGATCGCTTGCTAGCATGAAAGTAAGCAATTGCCACCACGGCAACTCCCGGTGGCCTCTGCGGAAGGTAGCCAGCTGGTCGAGTTCAGCCGGGATACCAGGCCTTGGCGAATTCCAAGGCCACATGTGCACTGGCGGGCGAAGAGCCCTTCTGACCTCAAGGCAGCCAGCGCCACTTCCGGCCCGATCGGCGGTTAAATGCAGGAGTGTGCGGAACGTTGGCATCTGGCCAAAGGCGGGAACATCACACAGGCTCCGGCGGCGCTGGCGAAGCATTCGATAAAACCAGGTGAAGGCAGCTTGGATGGTGAGCTGCTTTCGTTGTGGGTCGAAGTAGCGTTGGTAGCATTTCCACCTTCGTTCGCCGCTCTTCGCGGCGTACCTCGATGGCCTGACCGGCGGCAACGGCGTAGCCAGGGAAGAATTCTGCACAAGAAGAAAATATTAGAAGCCAGAAGCCGACTTCTGCAGCAGCCGGAGGCTGTTCAAAAGGAAGAGGCAATTCACCGTCGATCATGTCTTCGATATCACCATAGCCGTCATTCAATGCCTTCACCTTCTCGGCCCAGCTCGAACGCTCAGTCTTGAACTCGGCTAGGAGGCTGGCCTCGCCGTCCTTTGCTTCCTGGAGGGTCGCCTTTTGCTGATCCGCCTTGTCAGCCAGATTCTTGGCTAGGTGGTCGCGCTCCTAGGCCGCCTTACACACTCCTCCTTAGCACGCAGCGCGGTTTGGGTCTCGCCCAGCTGCTGCTGCAAGGTGGCGTTGGCTCCTGCAGAAGACAAGAAAGAAAACACAATGAGCAAAGCAACAAAAGAAAAAAGTAGTTGCTGGAAGATCCGACCCGATTGGTCAGCTATTGACCTGAATCTCCGGGGCTACACCCCGTGGGTGCGCTGGCGAGCCCCCGCGAGAATAAGGGTGGAGTGCTTACTCCGGCTGTCGGACAGGTCGGAGGTCCGCTTGGCCAGCTCCCAGGCATGGGAGTTGAAGGCGGCCGCACGGATGTTCTGGTAGTCCTGTAACGAAGACAACAAAAGAGAAGAGAAAAAGGATAGCACTCGGAACTTTCTTTTAAGTCCCGAGCCGCCTGCTCAGTAGCCGGCTCGGAACTCGGGGGTTAGACCCAGTGGGTGCGCTGGTGCGCCCCCACGGATGATTTCGAGAAGATCGCTAGAATAAAAACAAGCAATCAAGAGACATACCCGGATGGCTGCACGCATCGCCAAGAACTCCTTTGTGTACTGCTGGAGGGCGATGCCTTGGGCCTGAAGATGGGCCTGGACATCATTCGCCGCCCGATTCAGCATGACCGTCCCCCCGGGAGTCCACTCTGGTGGGGCGGCGCTACTGGCCTCGGCGTCATGGGCCGAAGAACTTGCGGCCCCAAAGTCCAGCGGCCTTGGCGCTGACACTGCCTTCTCTGAACGATGGCACCCCGTAGTGCGAACCACCGTAGTCGAGCCCACCACCAACTCAATGCTAGCTGGTGGCGCCGGTGGCACTTCAGGCCGACTGCTCCTTGGCCATGGTGTCAGCCTGAGCCTTGGTGGCCGCGTCGGCATCAACCTGCGCCTCTTTGGTCGCCGCCGCCTTCTGCTGCTCCGCCTCCTCCCGCTCCTCGCGCGCCTCCTGCGTGTTCTGCTCTGTCGCCGCCTGGAGCATGGTGCATGGGACAACATGGCGGGGTGCTGGCGGAACCTTCTGTCGCCCCAATCACGGAAGCAGAGGCCGACCGATGAAGAGAGAGCGGGGCCCTGTTCAAACAAGAAACAGAAGAAACTCAAAAGGAGTTTGCAAGAAAGAAGAAAAGGTAACGCAAGAAAATCGAGCACTTACGCCGACACCATCAGGGGCTATTTTGGGGCCTTACGGCCCAGGGCGCATTGGCGGCGACCTACGCCGCCTAATCGCGGCGGCGTGTTCGGGGCTTCTTGACGGCTGCGACGGTGACCCGACCAGCTCGCCACTTCGGCACGCCGCCTGGTGTGATCGACTGCACTAAGGAGCTCGCGCCCGCCTTGTCGGCACTCTGCGGGTGGCGCGGTTCGGCCTCCTCCTCATCGTCGTCGGGCCAGTCCTCCACGCCGCCTCCTCTAGAGCCGCCTGCTCCGCCAACGCCAGTGGGTGGAACTCGGCAAAAGCGCAACTCGTGAGTGAATTAATTTATATATCAAAAGGCCCTTGGCCAGCATTCAACTAAGTTTGAATACACTCCTAGTGGGCGGAACTGTGCAAATTTAACAAGTTTTGTTCAAACAGTTTTGTCTTAACTTTTCCTGCTTCGTAGACTGTTTGTGGAGTCGGCGGCACCGACTGGTGGAGTGGTCGGCTGGCGAGTCTCGGCTCGGTCGCCCTCAGGAGCAGTCGACATGCTCGCACACAGCTCATTGCTCGAGGCATGATCAATCTGAGGCTGGCCATCCACTCTCAGGGAGTCCTGGATTAGGGGGTATCCGGATAGCCGGTCTATATCCTTTGGCCGGACTGTTGGACTATGAAGATACAAGATTGAAGACTTCGTCTCGTGTCCGGATGGAACTCTCCTTGGCATGGAAGGAAAGCTTGGCTATACGGATATGTAGATCTCCTCCCATTGTAACCGACTCTATGTAACCCTAGCCCCCTCCGGTGTCTATATAAACCGGAGGGTTTAGTCCGTAGGACCAACAACAATCATACCATAGGCTAGCTTCTAGGGATTAGCCTCTCCGATCTCGTGGTAGACCAACTCTTGTAATACTCATATCATCAAGATCAATCAAGCAGGAAGTAGGGTATTACCTCCATCGAGAGGGCCCGAATCTGGGTAAACATTGTGTCCCCTGCCACCTATTACCATCCGCCTTAGACGCACAGTTCGGGACCCCCTACCCGAGATCCGTCGGTTTTGACACCGACATTGGTGCTTTCATTGAGAGTTCCACTGTGTCGTCACCGTAAGGCTTGATGGCTCCTCCGATCATCGGTAACAATGCGGTCCAGGGTAAGGTCTTCCTCCCCGGGCAGATCTTTATATTCGGCGGCTTCGCACTGCGGGCCAACTCACTTGGCCATCTGGAGCAGATCGAGAGCTACGCCCCTGGCCACTAGGTCAGGTTCAGAAACTTGAATTACACTGCCGACATCCATGGAGACTTGATGTTCGACGGATTCGAGCCCATGTCTGGTGCGCCGCACGATCACGAGGAGCATTATTTAGCTCTGTCGTTGGACAGTGTTCAGGAGATTGCACCTGTGACTACTCCGACTTTTAATCCGGAGCAAATTACGCCATCCGAGGACGGGTGGATAGACCCCGCCATGGAGGCCGTACTCTCAACGACGATAGAGCCGAATACTGACCTTACCCCTCACGAGAGCCGTGATGCCGAACCACTGGATTCATCTCTGGCCACGGACTCCGAGCCGCCCGCGCCCATGCCTGTCGAATCCTATTGGGCGCCGATCATGGAGTTCACCACCGCGGATATCTTTCAGCACTCGCCTTTCGGCGATGTGCTAAACTCGTTAAGGTCCCTCTCCTTGTCAGGAGAACCTTGCCTGAACTATGTCCAGCTAGAATGGGATGCAGATGACGAGGAAATTCACTCCCCACCCACCACCCACTTAGTAGCCACTGTCGACGATTTAACCGACATGCTCGACTTCGACTCCGAAGACATCGATGATATGGACAACGATGCGGAGGCGAACAGAGCCACTTCCATAGAACCTTTGGACCGCCACCTCATCATACGATATATACATGGTGGATACACCCAAAGAAGGCAATGGCGACAAGACAGCGGAGGATGACCCCTCCAAGAAGCAACCTAAGCACCGACGTCAGCGGCGCCGCTCTAAGTATCGCCACAACAAAAGTGATGATACCGGCACAGGAGATAATAGCACTCCGGGCAGTGCCGAAGACGACGACAATCCCCTCCAGCAAGATTTAGGGCCGGAGGATGAACAGGCCAACCCTCCCGAGCGAGCGGCAGAGGGAGAAGCGGAGGATGACAATTACATGCCTCTCTCCGAAGACGAGATGAGCCTTGGCGACGAAGAATTTGTCGTGCCGAAGGATCCCATCGAGCAGGAGCGCTTTAAGCGCCGGCTTATAGCCAAAACAAATAGCTTTGAAGAAAAAGCAACAACAACCGAGCTGATCAAGATTTGCTAGCGAGACGGATGGGTGAAGTCCTTGTGGCCGAGGAATATGAACTCGAACGCCCCTCCAAGGGTTACCCAAAGCGCAGGTTGCTACCCCGACTTGAGGAGGAAGCATTGAAACATACATCACCAGCGTATGATGCAGCTGATCGGCCACCTCGTGGCCGAGACAGAGAGGCATTCCAGCCTGAAGCTCAGCCTGCACCCCGCCGCCACTCAAACAAAAATAGCAAGGCATGGGGCAACATGCGAGACCTGCGAGATGTATTGGAAGACAGGGCAAAACACACAAGATCGGTCTATAGACCATGAGGCGCGCCTCCTGCAAGACGATGACAAATCACGCCGGATCTGATAAAAAGTAAATCCGGCGGCCCGAACACAAAGAGCAAGACTCATATGAGCTGCGTCGTGATATAGCCAACCGAGGTGCCGCACACCCCTATGCTTCACTTGGCGAGTAATGGATCATGAATTCCCGAGGGGTTTAAGCCCGTAAATATTGAATCATATGATGGTACAACAGATTCCGCAGTATGGATCGAGGATTTCCTCCTCCACATCCACATGGCGCGCGGTGATGATCTACATGCCATCAAGTACCTCCCACTAAAACTTAAAGGACCAGCTCGATATTGGCTGAACAGCTTGCCAGCAGACTCCGTTGTCTGTTGGGAGGATCTGGAAGATGCATTCCTTGACAATTTCCAGGACACTTATGTGCGACCACCGGATGCCGATGACTTGAGCCATATAACTCAGAAGCTAGGGGAATAGGCCAGGAAATTCTGGACACGGTTCCTAACCAAGAAAAATCAAATCGTCGACTGTCCGGATGCAAAGGCCTTAGCGGCATTTAAGCACAACATCCGTGACGAGTGGCTCGCCCGACACCTCGGCCAGGAAAAGCCGAAGACTATGGCAGCCCTCACGACACTCATGACCCGCTTTTGCGCGGGAGAGGATAGCTGGCTGGCTCACATCAACAACATATGAAGGAACCTTGGCACTTCGGATACCAAGGACAGTAACGGCAGACCACGTCGTAGCAAACACAAGTGCCGTAACAACGGAGATAACGCCGAGGATACGACAGTCAATGCCGGATTTAGTGGCTCTAAATCCGGTCAGCGGAAAAAGCCTTTCATAAATAAGTACTCCGGGCCCATCCAGTTTGGACCGCATACTCGATCGCTCGTGTCAGATACACGGCACCCCCGATAAGCCAGCCAATCACACCAACAGAGAATGCTGGGTGTTCAAGCAGGCCGACAAGTTAAATGCCGAAAACAAGGACAAGGGGCTGCACAGTTACGACGAGGAAGAGCCCTAGCCGCCAAACACGAGAGGACAAAAGAGGTTCAACCCACAAGTGAGGACGGTGAACATGATATACGCAACCCACATTCCCAAGAGGGAACGGAAGCGCGCACTAAGGGACGTCTATGCGATGGAGCCTGTCACCCCAAAGTTCAACCCATGGTCCTCTTGTCCGATCACCTTCGATCGCAGGGACCACCCCACTAGCATCCGTCATGGCGGATCTGCTGCATTGGTCTTAGACCCCATCATCGACTGGTTTCACCTCACTCGAGTCCTTATGGACAGCGGCAGCAGCCTGAACCTGCTTTATCAGGATACAGTGCACAAAATGGGCATAGACCCCTCAAGAATCAAACCCACAAAAACAACCTTTAAAGGTGTCATCCCAGGTGTAGAGGCCCATTGCATGGGCTCAATCACACTGGAAGTGGTCTTCGAATCTCCGGACAACTTCCGAAGCGAGGAGTTAATCTTCGATATAGTCCCGTCCCGCAGCGGCTACCACACACTGCTCGGGCGAACCGCATTTGCAAGATTCAATGCGGTATTGCACTATGCATACCTCAAGCTCAAGATGCCAGGACCTAAGGGGGTCATAACAGTCAATGGAAACACAGAACGCTCGCTCCGCACGGAGGAGCACACGGCGGCCCTCGCAGCAGAAGCAGAGAGCATCCTCTTAAGGCAATCCAACAATTCGGCGATAAAGCCCATGGACACCGTCAAGCGAGTCCGAAGCAACCTGCAACAGGATCGCCTGGCACGTTCAGAGCTCGCCTAGCAAGTCGGGCCCCCGCCCTCGTCCCAGACAAACGGCACAATCCGTGTCGCGCGTACATAATTACGCATTGAAAATACCATGGGCATAGGCGGGGGCACGACCATGGCACGCCCCACAGTGCGGCTCAACCGCCCTAGAGGCTGAATACCTTCATCATTCTCTCTCTTTCAGGACCTTACTCTCTGGAAGCTTTATCCGGCAATGCGATTGCTGGACACACAATACCACAACCAAGGAGGCAGGAAGCTACATCATACAATGGAATCCCCACGTGGTCTCTGATAATGAGCGGAATACCTGCTTTAAATACTAGTCCGCAGCTTGCCCTTAGATAGGGCATATTAAATATCCTATTTTTTGCTTATTGCACTACTTGTATTAGTACGTCTCAACGTATTCCTTGAATAACAATGCATAGCACTAAGTCTATTATTGCCGTATCTATTCTTTCTTATATATGTTTATTTACGACAATCAGCACCCGTACATTCTGGTACGGCCAGTACGCCAGGGGCTTTCGTATACCCCATAAGACGGCGTGAGAGGTCCGAACACTTTTGACAGTGCGGCACCCCGAACTTATAGCACTATATGCATCAGCTCCAAATCATGTCTTGGGTCAATAGTTAGGTTTTCCCGGCTCCCATGTTTTGGTACCTTATGTTCCGCTATATCGGCTAAGGTAGCACTGGGAGAACTACTGCGATTGTGTCTCGGTTCTTCCGGACGAGCACCTCAGTAGAGAAAGCCAAAACTAACTGTCATGATGAGGCGAGAGCTGGTCACTGTTCGAGAGGTTTCAAGTCCCTAAAGAATTTTTCCGCATCGGGTGAGGACTCGGCCTTGTCCGGCTTAGGCGTATATAGCGCCCCAAATTCGGCCTTCCGAATACTTGGGGCTTCGTCAAAATTTAAAATTGTAGACTTCTATGGCTAAGTGAGAGTGATAAAGCATCATAGTCCGATTGCCTGGTTCGTTGCGCTGAGCACCTCCCTCGAAGGACCCAAAAAATGGGAAAAAGAGTGCTCAGATTTATCCCGAACACCCCAACACTAGCTGCATGGGGGCCGAAGCCGACGACTGTCCAACTCCCAGATTTTATAGATGGCCGCACAGAAGGTAATATTTTAAATTCAACAAGCGTTGCATAACGCAAATGAACTAGTTTTCACATTACAGGATCACATGAGTGAAGGAAATATGCCCTAGAGGCAATAATAAAGTTATTATTTATTTCCTTATATCATGATAAATGTTTATTATTCATGCTAGAATTGTATTAACCGGAAACATAATACATGTGTGAATACATAGACAAACAGAGTGTCACTAGTATGCCTCTACTTGACTAGCTCGTTAATCGAAGATGGTTATGTTTCCTAACCATAGACATGAGTTGTCATTTGATTAATGGGATCACATCATTAGGAGAATGATGTGATTGACTTGACCCATTCCGTTAGCTTAGCACTTGATCGTTTAGTATGTTGCTATTTCTTTCTTCATGACATATACATGTTCCTATGACTATGAGATTATGCAACTCCCGTTTATCGGAGGAACACTTTGTGTGCTACCAAACGTCACAACAGAACTGGGTGATTATAAAGGTGCTCTATAGGTGTCTCCGAAGGTACTTGTTGGGTTGGCGTATTTCGAGATTAGGATTTGTCACTCCGATTGTCGGAGAGGTATCTCTGGGCCCACTCGATAATGCACATCACATAAGCCTGGCAAGCATTGCAACTAATGAGTTAGTTGCGGAATAATGTATTACGGAATGAGTAAAGAGATTTGCCGGTAACGAGATTGAACTAGGTATTGAGATACCGACGATCGAATCTCGGGCAAGTAACATAACGATGACAAAGGGAACAACGTATGTTGTTATGCGGTTTGACCGATAAAGATCTTCGTAGAATATGTGGGAGCCAATATGAGCATCCAGGTTCCGCTATTGGTTATTGACCGGAGACGTGTCTCGGTCATGTCTACATAGTTCTCGAACCCGTAGGGTCCGCACGCTTAAAGTTTCGATGATAGTTGTATTATGAGTTTATGTGTTTTGATGTACCGAAGGAGTTCAGAGTCCCGGATGAGATCGGGGACATGACGAGGTGTCTCGTAATGGTCGATACGTAAAGATCGATATATTGGACGACTATATTCGGACATCGGAAAGGTTCCGAGTGATTCAGGTATTTTTTGGAGTACGAGAGTGTTACGGGAATTCGTATTGGGCCTTAATGGGCCATACGGGAAAGGAGAAAAAGGCCTCAAATGGTGGCCGCACCCCTCCCCATGGACTGGTCCGAATTGGACTAGGGAGGGGGGGGGCACCCCCTTCCTTCCTTCTCCTTTTTCCTTCCCTTCTCCTACTCCAACAAGGAAAGGAGGAATCCTACTCCCACCGGGAGTAGGACTCCCCCTTGGTGCGCCCTCCTTGGCCGGCCGCCTCTCCCCCCTTGCTCCTTTATATACGGGGGCAGGGGCACCTCTAGAGACACAACAATTGATCTCTTGATCTCTTAGTAGTGTGCGGTGCCCCCCTCCACCATAGTTCTCCTCGATAATATTGTAGCGGTGCTTAGGCGAAGCCCTGCGATGGTAGAACATCAAGACCGTCACCACGCCGTCATGATGACAGAACTCTTCTCCGACACTCTGCTGGATTGGAGTCCGGGGAACATCATCGAGCTGAACGTGTGCAAGAACTCGGAGGTGCCGTAGTTTCGGTGCTTGATCGGTCGGGCCGTGAAGACGTATGACTACATCAACCGCGTTGTGCTAACACTTCCGCTTTCGGTCTACGAGGATACGTGGACACACTCTCCCCTCTCGTTGCTATGCATCACCATGATCTTGCCTGTGCGTAGGAATTTTTTTGAAATTACTACGTTTCCCAACAGTGGTATCAGAGCCAGGTTTTATGCGTAGATGTCATGTGCACGAGTAGAACACAAGTGAGTTGGGCGATATAAGTCATACTGCTTACCAGCATGTCATACTTTGGTTCGGCGGTATTGTCGGATGAAGCGGCCCGGACCGACATTACGCGTACGCTTACGCAAGACTGGTTCTACCGATGTGCTTTGCACACAGGTGGCTGGCGGGTGTCAGTTTCTCCAACTTTAGTTGAACCGAGTGTGTCTACGCCCGATCCTTGCGAAGGTTAAAACAACACCAACTTGACAAACTATCGTTGTGGTTTTGATGCGTAGGTAAGAACGTTTCTTGCTCAGCCCGTAGCAGCCACGTAAAACTTGCAACAACAAAGTAGAGGACGTCTAACTTGTTTTTGCAGGGCATGTTGTGATGTGATACGGTCAAGATGTGATGCTATATTTTTATTGTATGAGATGATCATGTTTTGTAACCGAGTTATCGGCAACTGGCAGGAGCCATATGGTTGTCGCTTTATTGTATGCAATGCAATCGCCCTGTAATGCTTTACTTTATCACTAAGCGGTAGCGATAGTCGTCGAACCATAAG
The DNA here is from genome assembly GCA_021605205.1 of Aegilops longissima. Classification (NCBI taxonomy): domain Eukaryota; kingdom Viridiplantae; phylum Streptophyta; class Magnoliopsida; order Poales; family Poaceae; genus Aegilops; species Aegilops longissima. The sequence goes on along the minus strand of CM038681.1, from coordinate 532,851,282 downwards.
ATTGGCGAGACGACAACGATGCTACGATGGAGATCAAGGTGTCGCGCCGGTGACGATGGTGATCATGGAGGTGCTTCGGAGATGGATATCACAAGCACAAGATGATGATGGCCATATCATATCACTTATATTGATTGCATGTGATGTTTACCTTTTATGCATCTTATCTTGCTTTGATTGACGGTAGCATTTTAAGATGATCTCTCGCTAATTGTCAAGAAGTGTTATCCCTGAGTATGCACCGTTGCCAAAGTTCGTCGTGCCCAGACACCGCGTGATGATCGTGTGTGATAAGCTCTACGTCCATCTACAACGGGTGCAAGCCAGTTTTGCACATGCGGAATACTCAGGTTAAACTTGACGACCCTAGCATATGCAAATATGGCCTCGGAACACGGAGACCGAAAGGTCGAGCGTGAATCATATAGTAGATATGATCAACATAGTGATGTTCACCATTGAAAACTACTCCATCTCACGTGATGATCGGACATGGTTTAGTTGATTTGGATCACGTGGTCACTTAGATGACTAGAGAGATGTCTATCTAAGTGGGAGTTCTTAAGTAATATGATTAATTGAACTTAAATTTATCATGAACTTAGTCCTGGTAGTATTTTGCAAATTATGTTGTAGATCCATAGCTTGCATTGTTGCTTTCATATGTTTATTTTATATGTTCCTAGAAAATTGTGTTGAAAGATGTTAGTAGCAATATCACGGATTGGATCCGTGATCGAGGATTATCCTCATTGCTGCCGTAAGAATTATGTCCTTAATGCACCGCTAGGTGACGGACCTATTGCAGAGAGCGGATCGCGACGTTATGAGCGTTTGGCTAGCTCAATATGATGACTACTTGATAGTTTAGTGCACCATGCTTAACGGCTTAGAATCGGGACTTCAAAGACGTTTTGAACGTCATGGACCATATGAGATGTTCCAGGAGTTGAAGTTAATATTTCAAGCAAAGACCCGAGTTGAGAGATATGAAGTCTCCAACAAGTTCTATAGCTAAAAGATGGAGGAGAATCACTCAACTAGTGAGCATGTGCTCATATTGTCTAGGTACTACAATCGCTTGAATCAAGTGGGAGTTAACCTTCCAGATAAGATAGTGATTGACAGAGTTCTCTAGTCACCATCACCAAGTTACTAGAACTTCGTGATGAACTACAGTATGCAAGGGATGACAAAAACGATTCCCGAGCTCTTCGTGATGTTGAAATCGACGAAGGTAGAAATCAAGAAAGAGCATCAAGTGTTGATGATTGACAAGACCACTAGTTTCAAGAAAAGGGCAAAGGGAAAGAAAGGGAACTTCAAGTAGAATGGCAAGCAAGTTGTCACTCCATGAAGAAGCCCAAAGCTGGACCAAAGCACTGAAACCGAGTGCTTCTCTTGCAAAGGAAATGGTCCTTTGGAAGTGGAAATGCCCTGAATATTTGGTAGATAAGAAGGATGGCAAAGTGAACAAGGGTATATTTGATATACATGTTATTGATGTGTACCTTAATAGTGTTTATAGTAACCCATGGGTATTTGATACTTGTTCGGTTGCTAAGATTAGTAACTCGAAACAGGAGTTACAGAATAAACAGAAACTAGTTGAGGGTGAAGTGACGATGTGTGTTGGAAGTGGTTCCAAGATTGATATGATCATCATCGCACACTCCCTACATTTTCGATATTAGTGTTAAACCTAAATAAATGTTATTTGGCGTTTGCGTTGAGCATGAATATGATTTGATCATGTTTATTGCAATACGGTTATTCATTTAAAGTCAGAGAATAATTGTTGTTCTGTTTACATGAATAAAACCTTCGATGGTCATACACCCAATGAAAATAGTTCGTTGGATCTCGATCGTAGTGATACACATATACATAATATTGATGCCAAAAGATGCAAAGTTGATAATGATAGTGCAACTTATTTGTGGCACTGCCGTTTGGGTCATATCGGTGTAAAGCGCATGAAGAAACTCCATAAAGATGGACTTTTGGAATCACTTGGTTATGAATCATTTGATGCTTGCGAATCGTGCCTTTTGGGCAAGATGACTAAAACTCCGTTCTTCGGAAAAATGGATCGAGCAACAAACTTGTTGGAAGTAATACATACTGATGTATGCAGACCAATGAGTATTGAGGCTCGTGGCGGGTATCGTTATTTTCTGACCTTCAAAGATGATTTAAGCAGATATGGGTATATCTACATGATGAAACATAAGTCTGAAATAGTTGAAAGGTTCAAAGAATTTCAGAGTGAAGTGTAAAATCATCGTAACAAGAAAAATAAAGTTTCAGCGATCTGATCGTGGAGATGAATATTTGAGTTATGAGTTTGGTCTTCATTTAAAAACATTGTGGAATAGTTTCACAGCTCACGCCACATGGAACACCACAGCGTAATGGTGTGTCCGAACATCGTATCCGCACTTTATTAGATATGGTGCGATCTATGATGTATCTTACCGATTTATCACTATCATTTTGGGGTTATGCATTAGAGACAGCTGCATTCACTTTAAATAGGGCACCATCAAAATCCGTTGAGACGACGCCTTGTGAACTATGGTTTGGCAAGAAACCAAAGTTGTCATTTCTTAAAAGTTTGGGGCTGCGATGCTTATGTGAAAAAGTTTCACCGTGATAAGCTCGAACCCAAATCGGAGAACTGCGTCTTCATAGAATACCCAAAGGAAACTGTTGGGTACACCTTCTATCACAGATCCGAAGGCAAGATATTCGTTGCTAAGATGGATCCTTTCTAGAGAAGGAGTTTCTCTCGAAATAAGTGAGTGGGAGGAAAGTAGAGCTTGATAAGGTAATTGTACCTTCTCCCGAATTGGAAAGTAGTTCATCACAGAAATCAGGTCCAGTGATTCCTACACCAATTAGTGAGGAAGCTAATGATGATGATCATGAAACATCAGATTAAGTTACTACTGAATCTTGTAGGTCTTCCAGAGTACAATCCGCACCAGAGTGGTATGGTAATCCTATTCTAGAAGTCATGTTACTAGACCATGATGAACCTATGAACTATGAGGAAGCGATGATGAGCCCAGATTCCGCAAAATGGCTCGAGGCCATGAAATCTGAGATGGGATCCATGTATGAGAACAAAGTGTGGACTTCGGTGGACTTGCCCGATGATCGGCAAGCCATAGAAAATAAATGGATCTTCAAGAGGAAGACGGACACTAATAGTAGTGTTACTATCTACAAAGCTCGACTTGTCGAAAAAGGTTTTTGACAAAGTTCAAGGTGTTGACTACGATGAGATTTTCTCTCTCGTAGCGATGCTTAAGTCTGTCCGAATCATGTTGGCAATTGCCGCATTTTATGACTATGAAATTTGGCAAATGGATGTCAAAACTGCATTCCTGAATGGATTTCTGGAAGAAGAGTTGTATATGATGCAACCAGAAGGTTTTATCGATCCTAAAGGTGCTAATAAAATATGCAAGCTCCAGCGATCCATCTATGGACTGGTGCAAGCATCTTGGAGTTGGAATATACGCTTTGATAAGTTGATCAAAGCATATAGTTTTAGACAGACTTGCGGTGAAGCCTGTATTTACAAGAAAGTGAGTGGGAGCACTACAACATTTCTGATAAGTATATCTGAATGACATATTGTTGATCGGAAATAATGTAGAATTATTCTGCAAAGCATAAAGGAGTGTTTGAAAGGAGTTTTTTCAAAGAAAGACCTTGGTGAAGCTGCTTACATATTGAGCATCAAGATCTATAGAGATAGATCAAGACGCTTGATAAGTTTTTTCAATGAGTACATACCTTGACAAGTTTTTGAAGTAGTTCAAAATGGAACAGTCAAAGAAAGAGTTCTTGCCTGTGTTACAAGGTGTGAAATTGAGTAAGACTCAAAGCCCGACCATGGCAGAAGATAGAAAGAGAATGAAAGTCATTCCCTATGCCTCAGCCATAGGTTCTATATAGTATGCCATGCTGTGTACCAGATCTATTGCATACCCTACCACTGAGTTTGGCAAGGGAGTACAATAGTGATCTAGGAGTAGATCACTGGAAAGCGGTCAAAATTATCCTTAGTGGAATAAGGATATGATTCTCGATTATGGAAGTAACAAAAGGTTCGTCGTAAAGGGTTACGTCGATGCAAGTTTTGACACTAATCTAGATGACTCTAAGTCTCGGTCTAGATACATATTGATAGTGGGAGCAATTAGCTAGAGTAGCTCCGTGCAGAGCATTGTTGAGGGAGTCCTGGATTAGGGGGTGTCCGGATAGCCGAACTATCACCGTTGGCCGGACTCCTGGACTACGAGGATACAAGATTGAAGACTTCGTCCCGTGTCCGGATGGGACTTTCCTTGGCGTGGAAGGAAAGCTTGGCGATACGGATATGTAGATCTCCTACCATTTTAACCGACTCTGTAACCCTAAGCGAGGGAGTCTGGACTAGTGGGTGTCGGATAGCGAACTATCATCTTTGGCGGACTCCTAGACTATGAAGATACAAGATTGAAGACTCCGTCCGTGTCCGGATGGGACTTTCCTTGGCGTGGAAGGCAAGCTTGGTGATCTGGATATGTAGATCTCCTACCATTGTAACCGACTCTGTGTAACCCTAACCCTATTCGGTGTCTATATAAACCGAAGGGTTTTAGTCCGTGGGGCGAACAACAATCATACCATAGGCTAGCTTCTAGGGTTTAGCCTCTCGATCTCGTGGTAGATCTACTCTTGTACTACCCATATCATCAATATTAATCAAGCAAGAGTAGGGTATTACCTCCATCGAGAGGGCCGAACCTGGTAAAAACATCGTGTCCCTTGTCTCTGTTACCATCCGCCTAGGCCGCATTCGGGACCCCCTACCGAGATCCGCCGGTTTGACACCGACATTGGTGCTTTCATTGAGAGTTCCTATGTGTCGTCAGCGATAGGCCCGATGGCTCCTTCGATCATCAACAACGATGCGGTCGGGTGAGACCTTTCTCCCGGACAGATCTTAGTATTCGGGCTTTGCTTTGTGGGCCAATTAAGCAGCCATCTGAGCAGATCGAAAGCTTCGCCCCTGGCCATCAGGTCAGTTTGGAAGTTTAAACTACACGGCCGACATCGCGGAGACTTGATCTTGACGGATTCGAGCCGCAATAACTTCGCCGCACTATCTCGATGGGCATGATCTAACTCTGCCGCGAGCGGTGTCTGGAGGCGCACTAGTGTCGCTCCGACCATTGATTGGAGCCGATCTCGCCGATCGAGGATGGTTGGTTGGACACCACCTCGGGGGCTGAAATCTCTATGGCGATTGAGCCGAACACCATCCCTGCCCTTTGCAAAGCTCGTGACTCCTGGTGCGGACTCCTTTCGGACTCCGAACCCTCGCGCCCCCTTAATCGAATCCGATTGGGCGCCGGTTATGGAGTTCACTGCGCGGACATCTTTCAGCACTCGCCCTTTGGCGTCATCCTGAATTCACTAAAGTCTCTCTCTTTATCCGGAGAGCCTGGCGGACTACGGTCGGGAAGGTTGGGATCTGACGACGAAGAAATTCAACGCCCACCCACCACCCACTTTGTAGCCACTATCGATGATTTAACCGACATGCTCGACTTGACTCGAAGACATCGGCGGTATGGGCGGCGATGCTGGAGACGACCAGAACCAGTGCCCACAGGGCTTTGGAAAACCACCTCGTCATCGACATATACATGGTGGACATCCCAAAAGATGGGAGCAGCGATGGAACAACGGAGGATGACCCCTCAAGAAATAGCCCAAGCGCCCGGCGTGGCGGCGCCGCTCTAAATCCGCCATAGCAAAAGCGGTGATTCGGCACGGAGACAATAATACCCGGACAGTGCGAAGACGACCCCCTCGGCAGGACTCGGCGCAGGAGGAGGGAGAAGCAAGCCCGCATGACAGTGCGGCAGAAAGAGAGGTAGAGGACGATAATTATGCGCCTCCCTCCGAAGATGAGGCAAGCCTCGAAGACAATGAATCCGTCGTGCCTGAGGATCCCGCTGAATAGGAGCGTTTCAAATGCAGGCTTATGGCCATGGCAAGCAGCCTCAAGAAAAAGCAGCAGCAGCTTAGAGCTGACCAAGACTTGCTAGCTGATAGATAGACTGAAGTCCTTGCAGCCGAAGAGTATGAACTCGACCGCCCCTCCAAGAGATACCCAAAACGCAGGCTGCTACCCCAATTAGAGGAAGCAGCACCCAAACCTACATCACCAGGCGCATGATCACGGCCGACCGGCCACCACAGCATGACGGAGAGGCCTCTAGACCCTCCATTCAAGCCGCACCCCGACGCTGCTCGACCAAGGCACGGGGAAACGCGCCAGACTTGCGAGACATATTGGTGGACAAGTCAAGGCAAACAAGATCGATCTACGGATCGCGTAGGTGCCCACGACGCGTGATGATAGCCGTCACGCCGGATCACGCAACTCGGCCGGGCGAACCTGATGAGACAAAGCTCATTCGAGCTGCGTCGTGATATAATATCTGAGGCGCGCACACCCACTATGCTTCACAGTCGAAGTGATGGATCATCAAATCCCCGAGGATTTCAAACCCGTAAACATCAAATCATACGATGGCACAACAGATCCTGCGGTTTAGATCGAGGACTACCTCCTCCATATCCAAATGGCCCGCGGTGATGATCTACACGCCATCAAATACCTCCCGCTCAGGCTTAAAGGACCAGCTCGGCATTGGCTGAACAGCTTGCCAGCAGAATCAATTGGTTGTTGGGAGGACCTGGAGGCCACATTACTTGATAACTTCCAGGGCACATATGTGCGACCACCAGACGTCGATGACCTCAGCCACATAATTCATCAGCCAGAAGAATCGGCCAGACAATTCTGGACACGGTTCCTAACCAAGAAAAATCAGATCGTCATTTGTTCGGATCACGAGGCGCTAGCAACCTTCAAACACAACATCCATGACGAGTGGCTAGCCCGGCACCTTGGACAGGAAAAGCCGAAATCCATGGCAGCCCTCACAACACTCATGACCCGCTTTTGCACGGAGAGGACAGCTGGCTAGCTCGAAGCAACAACGGCCAAACACCACGGTAGTTCGGATACCAAGGACAGCAACGTAGGTCGCGTCGCAACAAGAACAAGCGCCGCATTAACAGCGATAATGATGAAGATACGGCAGTCAATGCGGATTCACGAGGCTCTAAACCTGTCGTGGAAGAAGCCATTCAAAAGAAATACCGGGGCCCGTCCAACTTGGACCGAATACTCGATCGCTTGTGCGGATACATGGCACCCGAAAAACTAGCCAACCACACCAACAGGGACTGTTGGGTGTTCAAACAAGCAGGCAAGCTAAGCGCGAAAACAACGACAAGGGGCTGCATAGTGATGACGAGGAAGAGCCCGACGCCCGAACAATAGAGGACGAAGGGCTTTCCCACACAAGTGCGGACGGTGAACATGATATCACGCAACCCACATACCCAAAGGGAGGCGGAAGCGCACACTAAAGGGGCGTATCTGCGATGGAGCGATCGCCCAAGTTCAACCCATGGTCTTCCTGCCCGATCACCTTGATTGAAGGATCACCCCACTAGCATCCGTCCACGGCGGTTTCGCGCATTGGTTCTTGACCCAATTATTGTGGTTCACATCACCGAATCGATGGGCGGTGGTAGCAGCTGAACCTGCTTTATCGGGATACGATCGCATAAAATGGGCATAGAACCCTCAAGGATTAAACCCACAAAGGCGACCTTTAAAGGCGTCATACCAGGTGTAGAGGCCAATTGTACGAGCTTAGTTACACTCGAAGTGGTCTTGGATCCCGGATAACTTCCGAGCGAAGAGTTAATCTTGATATAGTCCCGTTCAGCGGCTATCACGCCTTGCCGGACGAACCGCATTTGAAAGTTCAATGTGGTGCCGCTTTCGTATACCTCGAGCTCAAGATGCGAGGCCCTCGAGGAGTAATCACGGTCAATGGAAACACCGAACGCTCTCTCCGAACGGAGGAGCACACGGCGGCCCTCGCGGCGGAAGTGCAAAGCAGCCTCTCACAGCAATTCTTGAGTCTGGCCACTAAACGTCCGGACACTGTCAAGCGCGCCCGGAGTAACCTACAACAAGACCGCCTGGCACAATCCAAGCACGTGTAGCAATCCGTCCCCAACCCCAGCCCTCGCAAAATTGCGAAGCCAGTACTACGCGTACATAACTACGCTCTGGAGATACCATGGGCATAAGGGAGGGCACGACCACGGCACGCCTGCATGCGGCTCAACCGCACAGGGGCTCCGATTGTGTCATTCTTTTTCTTTTTCTTTTTCTTACTTTCGGACTCTGTTCTCTAGAAGCCACATCGGCACTAGAATTGCCGAACTCACGATGCAACAGCCAGGGAAGCGAAAACTTCGTCGAGTGTCGGGTGGTCTCTACTACGAGCATTATACCTGTTTTATATACCATCCATGAGCTTACCTGGAGAGGGACATGTTAAATAGTCCCATCCCTTGCTTATCGCACAATTTGTATCGTTCTGCTTTTATTTGCAGTTTCTTTTTAACCAATATAAAGCTCTTTCCTATTATTGCACTCCTTTCTTTATCTATATATATGTTCATTTCATGACATGTTGCACCGTACACTTTAGTGCGCCAATACACCAGGGCTTAAGTACCCCAAAAGTATGGTGTGATAAGTCCAAACACTTTCACAAGTGCAGCACCCGAACTTATAGCATTATATGCATCGGCTCGAATCATGTCTTGGGTCAATAGTTGGGTTTCCGGCTCCCATGTTTTGGTACCTTA